>CM060939.1:52929274-55410524 GCA_030765085.1 Allium cepa | reverse complement strand
GTATGACTGTATGTGTGATAGCATCTACTATACCAGGAATGTCAATGAACCCAATTCTTGCAATTGCTCAGGACACCCTCTTTTAGCTTCTAGGCCTATTTCTTAGTTCAAGATCCCTCTTACTAACTGGAGTAAAAGAATTAATAGATCTGTTCTGCCCAAAATGGGCCGGGGTTATGAACTTATAATCATGGAATCGACTCGATCATCAGATTATAAGTTCATTCCATACCGGACCAGACCGGAATAGGGTTATGTACATTCTTATTATGATAAGGGGTCATTCGAGCGTATGTAAATAGATACTATGTTTCCATATGGATCCCTACATCGTTACATTCTATTTAGGATTAGGAATAGGCGTGATCGGACCTGCTTTTGACATATCTATCGTTATTTGGGTACCATATTCACTTCTTTGGGCTTCGATTGAATCGAAAAATAGGTTTGATTGTACATCATTTTGATATATAGGGTATCCTATGGATAATTCAAATCGAAGCAATTTGATGTCTGACTCGGGCCTATATGACATGACCGATCGATAGAAATACCCTAACACTCCATCCACCTTTGTCCATATATTCCATATATCACACTAGATAGATATCATATTCATGGAATACGATTCACTTTCAAGATGCCTTGATGGTGAAATGGTAGGCATGCGAGACACAAAATCTCATGCTAAATAGCGTGGAGGTTCAAGTCCTCTTAAAGGCATAATATTGAGAATGTTCATTGATTGAGCAATTCAATAACAGATTTTGGATCTAATCAATATTGATATACCAAGTATCTTATCTGTTGATACGAAGTATTCCGGCGATCCCCACAATCTGAGTCCGAGCTGCTGGAATTGGAACAGGTTCGGCAGTAGATCACGAAATCTTGGTGATCTTCTCTATCTAATGAATGAGGAGTCCGTTTGGAAATCATCCGCCCCGCGCCACCCCCCGAGTATATGATTCAACAGGAATCACACAGGGGTAGATTGATAGAAACCTCTAGTAAAATACCCATCAGTACCCGTAACCCAGCGGATAAAGTACATTACATAGTACATTTTAGGGACTGGCGACTTACCCATTCTGTGACTTTGGCACTGGTCGTTCCCAAAATAGGTACTATCGGGTCAAGTGAATTAGAGAATAGACAGACGCCTGTTGGCATTCCAGCTTTCCTTCTCTTTTTAAGGCCTATCTGAAAGAGAATCCAGTACCTATTGGTCGTGAATAGGACGAACCACCTCCATGGATATCTTTGCTTTGGAACAAAACAATTAGAATTAGGCTCGGTCAACCGGAATATGTATTATCCATATGGGAGATCTTCCAATTGAGAAGATCCATCGACCTGAGACGAAGAGAAAGGTCTATCTATTTTCTTTAGTTATTCAGTTAAACCAATGATTCGTTATTGGAGCAGATAGCAACAATCGTTTCATCGGACATGCGTATTTTTTCTTTTCCGACGGATTTCCGTGGTTTCATTAATGGAAATTCTTTGATGTAGTGAGTAATAGGCTCTGGTTGTTCACCGTTTAAGAATTCTTGTTTAGGCAGTTCATATCATCCATACGTAGTGTTTTGATCTAAGATTTCAATTCTTCCATGCTTCATCAGTAGCATATTGCTCCATGGAACTAAGGTCCAAAATATGGAATAAACAAGTGTTTCCACGACTCTACCACCCGGCCAATTCTGTTCCACTTAATCCTCTTTTCATGGCCACATATCTTTACGGCTAAGGAATGGGAAATCTTTCCCCTGTTACATGAATCAAATATTTCATTTCATCCGGGAAAATCCATCTCTTTCTCCACAATGTCTTCGCCATTTGGTCCAATAGCGTTCCGTTAGATAGGAAGAGATTTGATAAATACTGATAACTCTCGGATGGAGTATTAGAATGGAAAGATCCATTAGATAATGAACTATTGGTTCTAAGCCACCTCTGGCGATGAATCAACAATTCGAAGTGCTTTTCTTGTGTATTCTTGAAGAACCAGTGTCTAGATATAGATGTAGAAGAATTTGTTTGGGAAGTAAGCCCCTTTGACATCTCTTCATCTGCAAAGAATTCTCGACGCGAAAACACAGAGACAAAGGTCTTATCTTTGAATAGGAAAAAGAATGGATCTGCAGGGTCCCAAATGAATTGGCTTATTCGAAAAAAGCCTTGTTCTTTGGACGATCTATCTCGTGTATGGTACTGCATGGTTCCACTCTGCAAGAACTCCGAATCATTCTCTTGAAGCTCATCCTTTTTATGATAAATGATCCGCTTGCCCCGAAATGACCCGGCCCAATAGGGAAATCCCAATTCAGTGGACCTTCCGATACAATCAAATAGATTGCCACAAGGGCGCCATATTCTAGGAGCCCAAACTATGTGATTGAATAAATCCTCCTCTATCTGTTGCAGGTCGAGGGCCCCTTCCCCTTCTTCAAACTCCGATTCGTATTTTTCATAGAAAAATCTCTGATCAACGATTGAAAAAGATCCATTTTGCATCATATCTAACGGATTCCTTGGTTCAGACCGGAGAAGTAATGTCACTCGATTATTATCAAAATGACTGCAATCCTTTTCTGTCCGTGAGGATCCCGCCAGAGCGCCTTCTACTTCTAATAGGCCACGAACTAGATCAGAAGCATCCTCAATGAATCCATAATTGATCTAACTTTGACGGCACGAAATCATGAACTACCGTTACGCAACACATTTATTTTGACTTCATTTTCAAATCTTTTCCTAACTTCTCCGAATTGAATTTTGATGTTTAAAAAACATTTATAAACCATTTTAAATCATTTTAAAGAGGTTTAACCATTTCGTAACACTTTTATAATTCATATAGGAAAGTGGTTTCATTTGTTTAAATTCGATATGTTTTTAACGTGAATTATTTCCATACCCAAGCAAACATATTATTATATCCAAACATGATAAACAACCATCATAAACAAGCATAAAAATCATATCATATCATATCATCATATAATTTATAATAAAAATAAGTAGAGTTCTCACCTTCATTGCTTTCTATATTTTTAAAAATTTTCTATTGCTTCGCTACTATCTTACCGAAGCTTATTGAATCAACCCTGATTCCCTTTAAAAGTGCACGGCCTAGGCTTGTAGGAGAGATGGGTCTTGGCCATAACTTATATATATACAATTATATAAATTTACTTTCTCTTTATCATAATTTTCACCATTATGTCTCTAAGGTAAGTAGCCATTAAAATAGCTTGAGAGGAAGAAAAACATGAAGAAGATTGGTGTGTAAAAGTATAAGAGAATGGACGGATATTTATAGAAAGAAAATGTGTAAAATATATAAATGGTACAATTACAATTCTACCCCTTGCCCATACCCATCCTCTCCCCTCATGCATGACCATCCCCTCCTCACCCATACCCCTTCCATGTTCTACCTCCAGGTGGTGTGTAAGTGTGATGCGAAGTCTTATTTTATTACTTTTGTATAAATATCATGATATTTATACATGTATGTGTATTTATGTATTTGGTATGCATACATGTGTATATGTATATGTTAGGACATCATGTGTATGTTATATATATATGCAAAAGACATATAAACAATGTTGCAATCGCTTTGAACAACTTTCGTTTGTTAAACCGTTGAAAATCTTAAAGCCGATTCCTGGTCACAATTTCACTTATTAATTAAATTATATATAAATATGTAAAAAAAATTTGAAAAATAATTTCTCATCGTTACTAAGTAATTAAAGTGATCGCATTTCAATTATAAAACCACATAAACTAATATTAAACAAGTGTTTACAAAAAGTGATGTTATGTCGATAACGCATTATGAATTTTCTTATACTTTCAAATCACGTATATATCTTTATAAAACTATTACGAGTGATTGATTATCACAATATTAATTAAAATGAATTATTATCTTTCTAAAACAAATATTTAATTATTTAAACTTAATTTTAAAATTATAGAAAATATATAAAATTGATGACATCCCATATGATGTCATAAATATATTTTATTTCCAAAAATAAAATAAATAATTTTTATTTCATATTCTTGCTTAAATAGATAAATAAGTGTATGTATCCAGTTCCGCGCATGCTAAAATTGAGAAAATGTCAATTTATCGAAAACTGATTTCTGCCGTTTTTCTGATGAAAACACCCAAATATTCATATTTGTTAATATGCCTTTTAAAAAAAGTTTACTATCATTATTTATGGTTCAAAATATTATAGTTTATGTTATAAAAATTGTATTTAAATATTTCAAGTATTATATAATTTATCATAGTGATAAACTTGTTGATCGTTACACTTCCACTATCATCAAAGGATTATGCACAAACTTATGCAAATGCGATACATGAAAAACATTGTGCACTACCGATAGCCTAATCGGTAACTTGACTCTGTATGCGAGTGCACCAATCCTCTCAAGAATCAAGAATGGTCCTATATGATGAAGAACCAACTTCCCATGCCTTCCAAACCATACCACACATCTCATCAAAGAAACATTTACAAACATAAAGTCTCTAACTGAGAACTCCAAGTTTCTGTGCCTCTCGTCCGCATAGCTCTTCTGCCGATTCCACGCTTCCTTTATTCAATTTCGAACCTCTTTAACCTTATCTGATGCCTCTCGGATTATCTACGACCCAACCACAAGATGATCTCCAAGTTCTACACAACGCAAAGGAGATTTACAAGGCCATCCATACAACGCTTCAAATGGTGCCATTCCGTTACTAGTCTGATAACTGTTGTTATATGAAAACTCAACTAGTTTTAAGTGTTCTTCCCACGAACCCCCAAAATTCAAATTTCGTTCTTTAAGAAAGTCCTCCAATACTTGATTCACCCTTTTCGTTCGACCATCCATTTAAGGATGGTAAGCGGTACTCAAACTAAGCTTGGTCCTTAAGGCCTCATGCAAACCCTTCAAGAATTGGCTTGTGAGTATCAGATTTCTATCACTCACAATATCACAAGGAACACCATGCAATCTGACGATTATATTAACATATAACTTAGCCAAACTAGAAGCTGTTCTTGTAGTCTTAACAGCTAAAAAATGCACGCTCTTATTAAATCGATCCATGATAACCCAGACACCTTCATTGCCTTTCTTGGACCTAGGAAATCCGTCGATGAAGTCCATGAAAATCTGCTCCCATTTCCACTTAAGAATCTCGAGTGGCTGAAGTAGTCCAGCCTTCTTCTACTGGCCACCTTTCACTCATTGATAGTTAGCATACCTGCTTACAAAGATAGAAACATCCCTCTTCATGCCCTCCTACTAGACAGTCCTTTTCATGTCTTGATACATCTTGGTGACCCCAGGATGTATCGTCAACGTAGAATGGTGACTCTCCATTAGAACTTCCTACCTAATCCCATCAACATTTGGGGCACATAATCTACCGTTCATTCTCAAAATGCCATGACCATCCACCTTGAATCTTGGCCACCTCTCCAGTGCCTCATTCTAGCTTACATTTTTAGCCACCCTAGCAAAATGAAGATCTCTTGTGATGATCCGGAATTTTGGGCAATATCAATTTAATAAATAGCTAAAAAATATTTTAAACAATTAAACATTTACCTTAAGTAATTTAAAACAATATAATTAACCATTTGAATAATCTTTGAAAAGTTTTATATTAGATTTAATCATAATTTTCAAATTACCAAAAAATATTAGAATTTGAAAACATGATTTTATTTGTTAAATTCAACCCCAAGCTTTCTATTTACAATATATACAAATATATATATATATACACACACACACACACATATACATATACATTATAAAGAGAAAACATTTTATTAGCTTTTAAAAGATAAAATTCACCAATTAAATATATATTTAAAATTAATAAGATATTTAACCTACAGTTTTAAATTGATGTAGTTAATGAGCGCTTATTAAAACCAGCAGTTCGGAAAGATTTGGTAGTTGAGCAGGACTTGACTGTGGTCTGATATCCTATTCAGTTTTGTAGATCTAGATGAGTAGAAGCTCTGCAGCTAAGTAGTGTAGATTGTTTGGATTCAGTAGAGCGGGTATTCTAGTGTTTGTACCTAGGAAACTCTAGATACTGTTAGAAAGGTCTATCCTGATTTGTGTCAGGATCATTAGATTTGTTTGATTGAGTGAATTGGTTGTTATGGTTGTTAGCATATGGTTGATGACATATGCTTGTGGTTTAAAATTAAAATCTTTGATGGGTTATTATATTATCTTTGCTTTTAAATTTCAAGGACGAAATTCTTTTAAGGGGGAGGAATGTGATGACTCGGAATTTTAGGCAATATCAATTTAATAATCTGTATTAATAATTTAATTGATTTGATAATTTTATTAGATAACTTTAATTTAAAATTGGCAAAGTTTATTCTTTTATAAGCAAAGCTCAAGAAGTAATATCAAAGCAGTCTCATTTCTTCAACAGTTCCTGTAACAAAACATTTTCTTCAACAAATCAAGTTTCAGTAATAAAGCATTCCTAAGCAATTCAAGTATTAAATAATCAAAGGAACATTTTTTCCAAATTTCAGCACTCAAGTTTTCAAAAGCTTTTTCAAAGAAGGCTCTGTTCATCTTCTTTAAACTGGTGGGTAACATTTTTTAAAAAAGTTTAAGTACGAAATCTGGATGCATGTTAATTTCTATAATAAAGCATGTTTGTGTGTATGTATATTGGTGAATTTTATGTGTATATTTGGATGTATGGATGTGTGAATGTCTGTTTCACCTGTGGCATCTCTGTTCTTTGTTTTTAAGACCAAGATTTCAAACAAAAATCATTATCTCTTGATCTAATCTATGTTAGGATTTAAGTCTTAAACAAAATTTGTTTGTTTCATCATAGATTAAAGTTTAAAATTATATTTAAGTGAAAATAAATTGGAAATTACTCTAAAAAACCAAAAGAGCAGGAAAGCTTGAGTTTTGTGGAAATTTCAAACATCTTAATTTATCAATCCAGGAATATAAACTGAATCTTAATCAAAAACATGATTTTTAAAAATAAAATCACAAATTTTATTATTAGGATGAGGGAGCAGTTCGACTTGATTAGAAATTGGTATTTTGGGTTATCTCTGGCGATCTAGTTGCTTGGGGAGGTCATGGTCTTCTCTGGAGGTAAAGGGATGATCAGAGAGGTCGGCAAAAATGCCAGAAGGTTGTTCTAGTCACTGTAGCAACGGTTGGTGATCGATTTATGTCTGTAACCCTAGTTTTGGCTAGTTTGGAAATCTCGTTTGCCATAGTGTCTCTGATGGGCCGAGTTCCACCAGATTCTGGGAAATGAAAGCAGGGGCGTTGGCGAAGTTGTGGCTGGAGGCTTAGGCGCTCCGGTGATCGTCATTATGAGGTCGATGGTGTTCCAGGTTTGGGTTTGTTCCAGTATGGTGCAAAGTTAATCGAATTCGATTTTGAGTGAGGATTGAAGTTCTGGTGATCAGAATTCGGTGCGAGGGTGATCGCCGCATGAGGAAGGCATCGTCGTTGGTCGGAGGTGATGGCATCTCCGGTGCATGTGCATGGTAGTGGTTTGGTGTCAGGTTTTGGGTTTGTGGTTCGTCTCGAAGATGGACTCGTGTATTTGGGAGGGTAACTCGAGTGAAGTCTCGTGCCGATCATGAGTGTTTTGTTTTCAGATTTTAAAACTTTAAAACTTAAGCAAAATTTTGAAAAGTAAGAAAAGAAGGGATTTTCTCGAGTAAATGTTCGAGTAGCTTGCGGTTGAACCCGAAGCACATTTGAAAACAGATTTTGAAAAAAGTTTTTAAAATAAAAAATAAGATTTTGAAATTTAAATAATTTGGTTTTAAACTCTTATAAATTTCTTTTGTAAGATAAGTGTTTCTTTAACATTTGATTTAAAAGGTTTTTAAATTGTTTAAATTTTGCTAAAGTTAAATTTGTAATTATTTTAAATCTGTAATTTGAAATGAAATTTAAAGTAAATTTAAAAGTAAAATGTTTCAAATGCTTTTGTAAATGATAATTAAGTCATTGATAAGGATAGTATTGTATCTTAAAGTTAATTAAGATTTAATGATTTAGGATTAATTAATTAATAAGCTAATTAAAGAGTAATTAATTAATTTAATTAATTAAGTAATTAAGGATTGTAAATTAATTAATTAAGGATTAGTTAATTAATAATTAAGGTTTGTAAGTTAATTAATTTAAGGGTTAATTAATTTGTAATTAAGGATTATTAATTAGATAAGTAAGATTATTAATTAACGATTAGAAATTTATTAATCAAGTAATTAAAGATTAATTAAGTTACAGTTAAGCACTTAATTAGATAAGTAATTAGGGATAGATTAATTGGTTATAAAAAATTAATTAATTGGTAATTAATAATGGATAATTAAAGCATAATTACTTAGGGAAGTAATTATAAGATGGTTAATGAGTATAATTAAAAGAAGATCATTAACTAGGGGTTATGAAATGATTAATTAATGTGATTAATTTAGGATAATTAATTAGATTAATTAATTAAGGATAATCATTTGTGGAATTGTTTTAAGTATAATTTCTTAATGAAAGTAATAAAAGGGATTAATTACTTAATGTAATTAATTAAATTAATATGATTAGTTTAAGTTAATTAATCAGTTTAATTAATTTAATATAATCACTAGATGATTTGTTAAGTATAATTACTTAATGTAATTTATAAAGGGTAATTACTTAGCGAAGTAATTAGTGGATAATTACTGGATGAAGTTAATTAAAGAATGGAAGTAGTTTTGGGTTTAATTACTTTGTGTATTTAATAAGAAGGATAATTAAAGTGGAAGTAATTAAAGATTAATTACTTAGTGAAATTAATTAAAGAATTAATTATTAAAATTTATTTAGAAGTTAATTAAGTAATGTAATTAATTAAGAATAGCTAATTACTAAATGTGATTAATCAAGATTGATTAATGAATTAAGAATAATTAAAGATTAATTATTAAATAAGATTAAATAGAAAAGTAATCAATTAAAGAAGTAATTAGAGAATCATTAATTAATGTAATTAATGAAGTAATTAAGGGTTGATTAATTAAAAGATAATTAATCAATATAAGTGATTATAGAATAATTAATTTATGTAATTAATTAAGGATTAATGTAATTAATTATAGGTAATTAATTAATGGGAATAATTAAAGGTTAATTACTGTAATTGTTTGAGGATAATTAATTTGTGCAATTAATTAAAGGCTAATTACTTAATGTAATTAGAGGATAATTAATCAAGGATGATTAATTAAGATGGATAATTAGAGGATGATTAATTAATTGTTTTGTAACTAATTAATGATTAAGTAAGCAGGATTTATAGTGATGAAGTAATTAATTTAATTTATTCTAAATTAGTTAGAGATGGTATGATTAATAGATCTTTGCGTATGGATGGTTGGATGTTATTGAATGCCATGGATTGTTTGATATCTGTGATATGAGATATGCGTTGATCTGTGATATAGGTGCTTTGGTTGAATTGTGATAAATATAGATTATCTATTTATGATAATGTGAATTATCTATTTGTGTGAATATAGATAATGAATTCAATCAAATTGTTTTAACTTTAAAACAACTTGGCTTTAAAAGACGGCGTTTTGGATTTCGATGAGACCGGAATCGAGTTTCCAGATTTGGATATCCAAAAACCGCATCGAACCAAATTAAATGATAGGTCATGAATCTCAAGTGAAGACGAAGATTTAGAGTGCAAGGGCTATTGTCATTAACTCTGAGGGTGATTCCAAAAAGTGTGTAACGAGGTAGTGCATTCGGTTTCGCTCGAATCCGGAACGTACTTGTATGGATTGATGCTTTTAGAACATCCTCAGGTGGACGATGAGAATTCTAAGATAGATGTGTCTATAAAGATAATCGTAGCATCAAGCCTCATCAACTGGGAATGGCTAAAACAGGGGAGGTGCAGCAATGCTAAGTGAGTCGTGCTCAAGTAGGACAAGATTTCCCCTGTCTAGAAGTCCCTTTTTATTCGACTGTGTGGTGCGGTTGATTGCAGCAACGGCCGGGGTTGTCTTGTTCAGGACTATCCAATAAGGGATGGTTTCGGCCTTGTGTTGCAGGGGATTTAGGGTGGATCCTCGGTACGGTGATCTAGGCCACGTGCTATGATGAGGGTACCCCAGTAGCTGTAACAACCCGTATATTTGTACCATTTAAATTGACAATAATCCACACATGTCAACTTATAGTACAAAACACGAATTATTAATGGTGTATATATATAAATGGGAATCATCACAGAATCACAGAAAATATAACATAATAGAATAGTGCAGCGGAATTACAACATAGTCATAATAGTAGTTCATGAGGCTACGAAGAAAATACAACAATGTCTCAAGTAAATGAAATAGAATAGCATAGATGTCCGACAATATCTAAATAAGAAAGAGCAATACTGATAAGATAAAGATAAAGATAGTCTTCAAGTCTTCAGCTCCAAGTAGCACAACAACAGAAATCCTCAGACTGACTCGAGCATATGCACAAACAAACACTCAAGTCAGGACATATATTCTTATACAGATAATATGGTTCAATTTTTGAAATAACAATAACTCAAAGATGAATGGAATAACATCTTTCAGGATCCGTTAAACTATCTATACATTGTAGTGTACGATAAGTAGATAATGTCTAACAGTAAAATAAAATATCAAAATAGTGTTAAGGCGTTACCAATGTTCCCCTTAACACATTTATATAGCATTATATTCTATACAGCACTGTAAATTCCACCGTAAACTAGTGGGATATCAGGGAGTACTCCATAGGTATAATACAAAACAAATTCGTAGTGGTCGCGTATAGGGATACAAGTATGACAAGGCACATGAGGCAATATCCAATGTAGTGAAACTACGTTTGCCTGATTCGGACTGGTGAGAACGCATCGACGCAACGATCGCAACACCGCGAAACAACACTCCAAATTCAAGGGTGCGCACCAATCAATAACAAGTAATGAGTAGTTTACGAAGAAGTGTGTTCGCTCGAGGTAGCAAACCCCATTTGGCCCGGCACGGCTCCTGTTTTAGTCATTTCAAATTTGACACAAGTGTCAAGGCTATCCATTATCGTTCTCTTTCTTCAATCATCATGTATGTCATTCCAACCACTTCATTCTGGATCACACTCCGCGTATAGTTATTAAAGTAGTATTCGAATTAGACAGTGAGTATGTCCCTAACCGAATCCGGTCTCTTTAGTAACTTTCGTAATATTACCCCGATTGGTCGTTTAATATATTTCAAAAACAAATCAAATTCAATTTCAATTAGAATTTGTAAACCAACATTTCATTTGTCTTTCTAAATCAATTTCCATAATTTACACTTCAAAACTTTCAAATTACCATTTCAAAACTCTATAATTCAACTTCAAAATTTTGATTTAAAACAATTCAAATACTCATTTAAATTCGAATATAAGTTTCATTCCGCAATCATTTAAATATATTTGATTTAACATTTAAATTCATTGATCGATTTCATTCAATATTTGTTAAGTTAATTTATCATTCAAAACAATTTCTATTTAATTTCCAATTCGTTAAATCAATTACTTAAGTTCAACTCCATTATATCAAAACTTACAAATTGAATTAAAATAAATTCATCAAATCAAATTCTTTAAATTACAAGTCTTACATTAATTTCAAAAAATCACATTTTATTTCTTGTTAAAGAAATTCAATTTCACTTATTTATTTACTTAGTTACAAATTTCAAAACTCAATTAATAAAGAAACTCAGTTTCACTTAGTCAAGAAGTTCAATTTCACTTATTAAAGAATTCAATTTTTTTTAATTATTAAATCATTCAATCTTATTTAATTATTAAATAGTTTCAATACTTAATTATTAAATAATTTCAAAACTTAATTATTAAATAATTTCAAAACCTGATTACTAAATAATTCCAAACTTAATTATTAAATAATTTCAAACTTAATTATTAAATAATTTCAAAAATTAATTATTAAATAATTAAATTTAAAACAACGTTCTTTCATCAACTACTGTGTTAATATTTTGTTTCAGATTGTTAAATATTAACATTTCCTTTCATTAAAATTCAAATTCCAACTTCATTTCGAAAATCTTATTATTTATTCAAATAAAATCTTTATTTTTTTAAATCAAATTATTGACCAATCGGGTTTTATTTAATTCTCTATCCTACGTCAAAGTTTTATTTGGGTATTTATCATTTCAACCTAATTACATTTCAATTCAAAAATCAAAGCATAGCAAAGGGAACTTGTAGTGTGATAACTGGGATGGTATCAAAGTAAATAAACAAGCAATAGCAAACATCAATAACAATCCAATAATTTATTTAAATAATCCCAAAATAATCGTATTAATTTACATTTGATGTTTATGAAAATTAATATAATTATTTCTAGAATGTACACTATCATTTCATGTAGATTAAATATTATTACACTAAATTTTTATGCGGTTCTTCACTTGATATTTATTGTTCAATTTCATACTACATCAATTTAAACAACATACATTTAAATGGTTCAAGGTGTAATCAACCATATTTCTACGTGTCAATTTATTTAGAAATTTAAAGGGCCATATTATACAAATTTAATCTAATCATATTCAACGCAAATATCAATTTCAAATTTGTTAACTATCCTACATCAAATTCCATTGCATATTTTTTTATCACTTCAACATTAACAATTTTTACGTCCAACTTCAACATCACACAACAATTATTTATCAACCAAACTGGATTATCATCGTATAAGAATATAAGTCATGAAAATTAATTCACCTTTCGTGGTTAGAGAATTGACAGCGAAGCACGAAGAAGCACGAATAGAATCGGTTCAACACGAACAATGGAATACTGCAATTATCGACAAAAGAAATACGATATTAATTCAAATGAACGTTCATATATAATTTATAAAATTATATATATGTGCTTACCGGTGACGAAGAAAAGAACGAAAGCTGAGAAATCGATGCTGCTGCAAATGAAACTCAACCGGTTGCTTTTGCATCAAACACGAAAGAGAAGTGGTTACTATTTTCAGTAACAAAATAGATACTGCGTATATATTATTTTCTACAAATTAAGCATAGCAACACTTCCTTTATTGTAAAGAAAACTGTTACACTTTTCAGTCCCTTACAAAACAATACTATTTCGTCTTTCTTTTTCTTTATAAACAATACCGTTGCTTCAAATTTAAAAAAAAAACAAAACCGAGACTTATTTCTTCTTCTTCCAGATAGTGACTCCTCGGTACTTCTCCAATGCAAGCATACAATTTTACAAACAAAACAAGTGTTTCTTTATATAAAACAAGACTCATCATTTTATTTAAAAATGGACTCAATAACACTCTGACTATATGTACACATTTTTGTACATACACAGCACACACACTCCAAACACATGCACGCACACGCGCAGGCCAAGAGGGGTGGTGGCACGGCTAGAAGAGGAGGGTGTGGCGACTGGTCGGTGCGTAAGGAAGTGGCGAAGTAGAGGAGGCGGAGTGAGGGAAGTCAGTTTGGTGATAGGGGTGGTGCTGCGCGAGGGAGGACAGTGATTGAGGGGAAGCGCCTGCGCGCGTGTATGGGAATATGTGCACGAGGTCTGGGAAGTAGAGTTCCGGTTATGGGGCATGGATGTGCGTACGCGCGGAGGGGGGAATGATTGGACGGTGGGCGCGGCGCATGAAGCATCGGTAGGTATGTGCGAGGTGGTGGCGGAGGGCGAACTTGCGGTGACTGGGAGTGCTGCGCGATCTGGAAATGGGCGAAGGCCGGAATATTGCACGCGCATGTCTGGAGGTGAGGTGGCGTTTGCGCGATTGTCAAAGGAGCGATGGTGGCTCGGTTTCAGGTGAAGGGTGGGTTGCGTGGAAAATGGAGAGGAGGGAGATGAAGTGCGCATGAAGGAGAACATGCGCATGCATTGGCTGATTCAATTTTCTTTTGCACGGTTTCTTTTTTTTTTGTTTGACAGTAAATATGAAAGAAGAGTAAAGAAGAAAAAGGGGAGGGAGGAAATAAAGATGAAGAAGTATGTAGTTCGTACGTGTAGAAATTTTCAGCGAATGGCAATGAAGACTAAGTTTCCCTTTTTAATTTTTTACAATTCGTATCAATAATTTTCATTTTTGAATACGAAACGTCGCACCCATTTCCAAGCTAACCCCTAGCTTTCAACTACCCATATTTATTTCTGTCAGTTGAAATTTTATTTTCAAATTTTTGAATGAATACAGGGTGTTTGTTTGGACTGAATACGGTTTAACCGGTCCGCCTGTAACGGTTAAATTAACGCGATGTTCTACGTCAGGCTCTGATTTGCACAAATGTTTTGATCAGCGCAACGAGGCGCTTCCAACGGTACACAGATAATTGCGATATGACGGTTTTATAAAAACTCAAATTTACGCCGATTAAATTATTCGTTTATCAAAACAATTTAAATGGAGCAGGCGACAATGGAATTAGACGAGAGATAAAATTTTACAACATTACTGTGTAAAAAAATTTGGATTTGAAAGATAATTTTTTCTCAGTTTAAAATGAACTGATATTCAATAAAAACACGAACGAAATTTACTGCAATATTTTATGACGAAACTTTTCCTATATCCATAACTAACTGGACACATCTTATAAACGAGGACGTTAATTGAGATCGTATATAAATTTCAAATTTTTATGTTAAAAATAACGGATTTAAAATTTTAAATTGGGTCGGAAATTCAGGGTCGTTACAGTAGCCCTGCCATTGATGGATACCCATTCTTCCTACATGCCATTTTACGGTTTGATTGTATAACCCACTTTGTGGCTAGGATGTTGGAATTTAATCATTTAACAATTTCAGCCATTTCTTATTTACTAGAAAACCCTGGACCCTATTATAATATCACTGGATTTCCTATCAAATGTTTTGGTTATCGTAAGGTAAAAACTTTTCCGTGTTTATGTGCGGGAATCTTACGAGATACCTTTTGTTTTTCAAAGGTTTTTCAAAGTTAAGCAACTTTAACCTGTTACTCAAACCAGACCCATGTTTGACCCGGAGTTTATTTTCTGTTTTCTTAAACTCTTGGGAACTCAAATTTTTTACGAGTAGCCAAGGGATTCAGGTTAGCATTGACAAATTCTGACGGAGATATGGAGTAGGAGGCTTCAGCGTTCGTAGACATATAGTTTTCCGCTGTGTTGGTATCTCTATGTTGTATCTTTGAGTTGTAATGCCTAGTTAGGTGTTTATGACTTTCTAGTATGTGTTGTATAAGTTGTGTAACTTTGATAGATGTTGTATATCATGTAATACTTATGTGATTAATATAATTTATTCGTTCCGCTATTGAGATCCTGATGTTGTTTAGTTCTTTTTTCTCTATCTTTTCTCTTTTCTATCCCTTTCTTTCTTAATGATGATGCGTCTTTCTATGAGATGAAAGGCGGGTCATCACAGGAATGATTAAAAAAATTATCTTTAACAAAATTTAAATCAAATTTACAAATCTTTTACAGGGTATTGTTTGGATTCAGCAGAGCGAGTATTCCAGTGTTTATACCTGAGAAACTCTAGATAGTGTTAGGAAGGTCTATCCTTATTTGTGTCAGGATCATTAGATTTGTTTGATTGAGTGAATTGGTTGCTATGGTTGTTAGCATATGGTTGATAATATATGCTTGTGGTTTAAAATTAAAATCTTTGATGGGTTATTAAATTATCTTTGCTTTTAAATTTCGGGGACGAAATTCTTTTAAAGGGGAAGAATGTGATGACCCGGAATTTTAGGCACTATCAATTTAATAATCTGTACTAATAATTTAATTGATTTGATAATTTTCTTTTATAATTTTAATTTAAAATTGGCAAAGTTTATTCTTTTGTAAGCAAAGCTCAAGAAGTAAAATCAAAGCAGTCTCATTTCTCCAGCAGTTCCTTTAACAAAAAATTTTCTGCAACAAATCAAGTTTCAGTAACAAAGCATTCCTCAACAATTCAAGTATTGAAGAATCAAAGAAACATTTTTTCAAATTTTAGCACTCAAGTTTTCAAAAGATTTTTCAAAGAAGGCTATGTTCATCTTCTTTAAACTGGTGAGTAACGTTTTCTTTAGAAAGCTTAAGTATGAAATCTGGATGCATGTTAATCTCTGGAATAAAGCATGTTTGTGTGTATGTATATTGGTGAAGTTTCTTTGTATATTTAGATGTATGGATGTGTGAATGTCTGTTTCACCTGTGACATCTCTGTTCTTTTTTTTTACGACCAAGATATCAAACAAAAATCATTATCTCTTGATCTAATCTATGTTAGGATTTAAGTCATTAACAAAATTTGTTTGTTCCATAGTAAATTAAAGTTTAAAATTATATTAAAGTGAAAATAAATTGGAAATTACTCTGGAAAACCAAAAGAACAGGAAAGCTTGAGTTTTGTGGAAATTTCAAACATCTTAATTTATCAATCCAGGAATATAAACTGAATCCTTAATCAAAAACATGATTTTTAAAAATAAAATCGCAAATTTTAGTATTAGGATGAGGGAGTAGTTCGAGTTGATCAGAAATTGGTGTTTTGGGTTGTCTTTGGAGATTTAGTTGCTCAGGGAGGTCATGGTCTTCTCTGGAGGTAGAGGGATGATCGGAGAGGTCGGCAAAAATGTCAGAAGGGTGTTCTAGTCACTGTAGCAGCGGCTAGTGATCGATTTATGTCTGTAACCCTAGTTTTGGCTAGGTTCGAAATCTCGTTTGCCACGGCGTCTCTGGTGGACCGAGTTCCACCATATTCTGGGAAATAAAAGCAGGGGCGTTGGCGAAGTTGGCGCTGGAGGCTTAGGCGCTCCAGTGATTGGCATTGTGAGTTCGAGGGTGTTCCAGGTTTGGGTTTGTTCCAGTATGGTGCAGAGTTAGTCGAATTCGATTTTGAGTGAGGATTGAAGTTCTGGTGATCGGAATTTGGTGCGAGGGTGACCGCCGACATGAGGAAGGCATCGTGGTTGGTCGGAGGTGGTGGCATCATTGGTGCATGTGCACGGTAGTGGTTTCGTGTCAGGTTTTGGGTTTGTGGTTCGTCTCGAAGATGGACTCGTGTATTTGGGAGGGTAACTCGAGTGAAGTCACGGGTCGATCGTGAGTGTTTTGTTTTCAGATTTTAAAACTTTAAAAATTAAGCAAAATTTTTAAAAGTAAGAAAAGAAGGGATTTTCTCGAGTAAATACTTGAGTAGCTTGCGGGTTGAACCCAAAGCACATTTCAAAACAGATTTTTAAAAAAGGTTTTAAAATAGAAAATAAGATTTTGAAATTTAAATAATTTTGATTTAAACTCTTATAAATTTCTTTTATAAGATAAGTGTTTCTTTAACATTTGATTTAAAAGGTTTTTAAATCGTTTTATATCTTGTTAAAGTTAAATTTGTAATTATTTTAAATCTTTAATCTGAAATGAAATTTAAAAGTAAATTTAAAAGTAAAATGTTTCAAATGCTTTTGTAAATGATAATTAAGTCATTGATAAGGATAGTATTTTATCTTAAAGTTAATTAAGATTTAATGATTTAGGATTAATTAATTAATAAGTTAATTAAAAAGTAATTAATTAATTTAATTAATTAAGTAATTAAGGATTGTAAGTTAATTAATTGAGGATTAATTAATTAATAATTAAGAGTTGTAAGTTAATTAATTTAAGGGTTAATTAACTTGTAATTAAGGATCATTAATTAGAAAAGTAAGATTATTTATTAATGATTAGAAATTTATTAATCAAGTAATCAAAAAGATTAATTAAGTTACAGTTAAGCACTTAATTAATTAAGTAATTAGAGAATGATTAATTGGTTATAAAAAAATTAATTAATTTCTAATTAATAATGGACAATTAAAGCATAATTACTTAGGGAAGTAATTATAAGATGGTTAATGAGTATAATTAAAAGAAGATCATTAACTAGGGGTTATGAAATGATTAATTAATGTGATTAATTTAAGATAATTAATTAGATTAATTAATTAAGGATAATCATTTGTGGAATTGATTAAGTATAACTGCTTAATGAAAGTAATAAAGGGATTAATTACTTAATGTAATTAATTAAATTAATGTGATTAGTTTAAGTTAATTAATTAGTTTAATTAATTTAAGATAATCACTTGATGATTTGTTATGTATAATTACTTAATGTATTTTTATTGTGTAATTACTTAGTGAAGTAATTAGTGGATAATTACTGGATGTAGTTATTGAAGAATGGAAGTAGTTTTGGGTTTAATTACTTTGTGTAATTAATAAGAAGGATAATTACTTAGTGGAAGTAATTAAAGTTTAGTTACTTAGTGAAATTAATTAAAGAATTAATTAATAAAATTTATTTAGAAGTTAATTAAGTAATGTAATTAATTAAGAATGGTTAATTACTAAATGTGATTAATCAAGATTGATTAATGAATTAAGAATAATTAAAGATGAATTATTAAATAAGATTAAATAGAAAAATAATCAATTAAAAACGTAATTAGAGAATCATTAATTAATGTAATTAATGAAGTAATTAAGGGTTGATTAATTAAAAGATAATTAATCAATATAAGTGATTGTAGAATAATTAATTAATGTAATTAATTAAGGATTAATGTAATTAATGAAGCAACTAAGGGTTGATTGATTAAAAGATAATTAATCAATATAAGTGATTGTAGAATAATTAATTAATGTGATTAATTAAGGATTAATGTAATTAATTATAGTTAATTAACTAATGGGAGTAATTAAAGGTTAATTACTATAATTGTTTGAGGATAATTAATTTGTGTTAATTAATTAAAGGCTAATTACTTAATGTAATTAGAGGATAATTAATCAAGGATGGTTAATTAAGATCGATAATTTGAGGATGATTAATTAATTAGTTTGTAATTAATTAATGATTAAGCAAGCAGGATTTATAGTGATGAAGTAATTAATTTAATTTAATTTAATTTAATTAGAGATGGTGTGGTTAATAGATCTTTGCTTATGGATGGCTTAATGTTATTGAATGCCTTGGATTGTTTGATATCTCTGATATGAGATATGTGTTGATCTGTGATATGGGTGCTTTGGTTGAATTGTGATAAATATGGATTATCTATTTGTGATAATGTGAATTATCTATCTGTGTGGATATAGATAATGAATTGAATCAAATTATTTTAACTTTAAAACAACTTGGCTTTAAAAGACGGCGTTTTGGATTTCGATGAGAACGGGATCGGGTTTCTAGATTTGGACATTCCAAAACCACATCGATCCAAATTAAACGATAGGTCGTGAATCTCAAGTGAGATGAAGATTTAGAGTGCAAGGGCTATTGTCGTTAACTCTGAGGGTAATTCCAAAATAAGTGTAACGAGATAGTGCCTTCGGTTTCGTTCGAACCCGGAACGAACTTGTATGGATTGAATGCTTTCAGAACATCGTCAGGCGGACGATGAGCATTCTAAGATAGATGTGTTCTATAAAGGTAATCGTAGCCTCAAGCCTCATCAACCGGGAATGGCTAAAACAGGGGAGGTGCAGCAAGGCTAAGTGGGTCGCGCTCAAGGAGGACAAGATTTTCCCATGTCTAGAAGTCGATTTTTATTTGGCTGTATGGGGCAGTTGATTGCAATAACTGCCGGTGTTGTCTTGTTTGGAACTATCCATTAAGGGATGGTTACGGCCTTGTGTTGCAGGTGATTTAGGGTGAATCCTCAGTACGACGATCTAGGCCACATATTGTGACAGGCGGTATACCAGTAGCCTTGCCATTGATGGAAACCCATTCTTCCTACGTGCCCTTTCACGGTTTTGATTGTATAACCCACCTTATGGCTAGTACGATGGAATTTAATCATGTAACAATTTCAGCTATTTCTTATCTACTTGAAAACCCTAGACCCTGTTATAATATCACTGGATTTTCTATCAATTATTTTGGTTATCGTAAGGTAATTTTTTTCGGTATTTATGTGCAGGAAGTCTTACGAGATACCTTTTATTTTTCGAAGGTTTTTCAAAGTTAAGCAACTTTAACCGTTACTCACACCAGACCCATGTCTGACCCAGAGTTTATTTTCTATTTTCTTAACTCTTGGGTACTCAAATTTTTTATGAGTAGCCAAGGGATTTAGGTTAGCTTTGACGAATTCTGGAGGAGATATAGAGCAGGAGGCTTCAGCGTTCATAGATATATAGTTTTCCACTGTGTTGGTATCTCTATGTTGTATCTTTGAGTTTTAATGACTAGACAGTTGTTTATAACTGTCTAGTATGTGTTGTACAAGTTGTGTAACTCTGACAGATGTTGTATATCATGTAATACTTATGTGATTAATATAATTTATGTGTTCTGCTGTTGAGATTCTGATGTTGTTTAGTTCTTTTTTCTCTATCTTTTCTCTTTTCTATCCCTTTCTTTCTTAATGATGATGCGCCTTTCTGTGAGATGAAAGGCGGGTCGTCACAAGTGAAATAGACATTCACACATCCATACATCCATACATCCAAATATACATAGAAAACTCACCAATATACATGCACACAAACATGCTTTATTCCAGAAATTAACATACATCCAGATTTCATACTTAAGCTTTTTAAAAAAATGTTACTCACCGGTTTAAAGAAGATGAATAGAGCCTTCTTTGAAAAAGCTTTTGGAAACTTGAGTGCTGAAATTTGAAAAAATGTTTCTTTAATTCTTCAGTACTTGAATTGCTGAGGAATGCTTTGTTACTGAAACTTGATTTGTTGAAGAAAATGTTTTATTACAGGAATTGTTTAAGAAATGAGACTGCTTTGATTTTACTTTTTGAGATTTGCTTATAAAAGAATAAACTTTGCCAATTTTAAATTAAAATTATAAAAGAAAATTATCAAATCAATTAAATTATTAATACGGATTATTAAATTTATATTGCCAAAAATTCCGGGTCATCACATCTCTAAGCCGGTTCGCTTTGATATGACTAATCAAATTCATATGTACCCTAGCATTTACCATAAATGCATACTTCCTACTAAGCGCATCAGCTACGACAATTGCTTTCCCTGGTGTATATAATATATCTAGATCATAGGCCATAAGAAACTCCAACCTACTTTGATGCCTCATATTTAACTCTTTTTGCCTAAAAAGATACTTCAAAGATTTATGTTCTGTATATAACTCGAACCTTTCACTTAGAAAATGATGCCTGCACATCTTTAATGCAAATACCACTGCTAACAACTCCAAGTCATGAGTTGCATACCTCGCTTCATGTGGTTTGAGCTACCGACTTGCATAAGTGATAACGTTTCCATGCTGCATTAACATAGCACCTAGACCTATTTCACATGCATCAGTGTAAACAGTTAAACCCTTACCCCATTTGGCATAATAAGAACAAAAGCGCTAGTCAATTTTTTCTCTTAACTTTAAAAATGCTTGCTCATATTTATTAGTCCACGCAAATTTGATATCTTTCTTTCTCAAATTCGTTAAGTAAGAGGAATTCTTTGAGAAGACCTGTATTAATCTCCTATAATAACCTGCTAGATTCAGAAAGCTCCTAATATCAATGCTTTTCAACCTCCTCTTGTCCAGGATGACCAAAACCTTAGCGGGATCAACTGAAATACCATCCGTCGAAAAACATGACCTAAGAACCTAACTTCTGAACACCAAAAGTAACACTTCAAGAACTTAGCCTTCAATACATGCTCTTTTAGTGTTTCAAGAACAATCCTTAGATGGCACGAATGTTTCTCCTTTGTCTTAGAGTAGACCATAATATCATCGATAAAAACAAGAGCAAACTTATTCTCCACATCTCAGAAAACTTGATTGATTAAGTCTACGAAATATTTTAGTGCATTAGTTAGTCCGAACAACATAACTAACCACTCATAAAATTTGTCGTATCTAAAAGCGATGAAAGGTACACTCTCCTCTACCACCCTCAACCGATGGAACTCTGTAGCAAGATCAAGCTGAGAAAATACTCGAGCTCCATGAAACTAATCGAATAAATCATCTATCCTGGAAAATGATACTTGTTCCTAACAGTTTGTTCATTGAGCTTGCGATAATCTACACACAATCTAGGGAACCATCTACCTTTGTAGCAAAAGACGACGGGCACTTCCCAACTCGAACGACTTGGTTGAATTAAACCTTTCTGCAAAATATGACTAACTTGATTTGTTTGCTCTAACCTCTCCATCAGGGCAAGTCTACGAATAGGCAACAGATAGACTTTGCATCTTTCGCTAGATCAATGCAAAATTCTGTCTCTCGATCCGGTGGTAAACCCGATACTTCTTCAAAGACATCCCCAAACTCTTGAGCAACTACGATCGAACCCAACTCCTCCCCTACCACATCCAAAGAATAAAGAAAACTAATCACAAGTAAGCTAGGCTCTTCACAAGATACAGTTAGATTTCCCCTTCCTTCTTAAAAAAGACAGTCCGCTTATCACAATTCAACACTACATGATATCATGATAACTAGTCTATCCCAAGTAGAGCATCAAAATCCACAACATACATACTACAAAGGAAGAGTTGGTCAAAACACATAACCGGAACTCCTAAGCAAATCATATGAAGATTGGTCGAGCCCTTGACAGGGTTCGACACACAAATAGAATCTAAAGCCATAACTAGCTTGAGTTCTAATCTATCAACCACAGTATGAGAAAGGAAACTAAGAGAAGCACTAGTGTCAAATAAAACATGTATAGGAATGCCAAAAATAGATAGAATACCTTGCAGAACCTACTTTCCATTTGCAGCTGCAGAAGTGGAAGGTGTTGAAGCAAATGCAAAAGTTTGAGGTTGTTCCCCTTTCTGGAGCAACGGACACTGTCTAGCAAAATGCCCTGGCTAGTCACAGTCATAACAGGCCCTTGGTGCAAGCTGTGCGTTGGCCGCCTATGGTTCTAGCTTAGGCACCTTATCAATAGGTGCCGTAACCAATGGTGCTTTTGCCACTTTCCTTCCCCAAACCGATGTATAGTTCGCGGTGAAATGCCCCTTCTTCCTACACCTATGCCAAGCTAAACCAAAAATATTTCTAGGATGCTAGAACTTTCGCTTGTTGTTCCCAGTTGGTGAGCAATAGATGGCTTCAGTGCTAAGCTCTCAAACCTTAACCACATGTTTAACAAATTCCCATGTGACCCAAGATGTGATTTTTCATAATACCCTTGTATTTTGGACGCATCCCTACGATGAACATCTCATTCCTCTTCAATAGTGTATCTACCAAACCAAGCTTGAACCGAGATAAGGCAGTGAATCAGTTATCATACTCCGCTACTGTCATGGCCTTCTGCTTTAAGTCAAGGAAGCTCCTAAACAATGAAGTCTTCCCGGCTTTCGAGACAAACTTCATCTTAAATCCTTCCTTAAATTGGGCCTAAGACATGTCATTCTCTTGGACATCGGCAGTGATAGAACTTCATTAATCCATGGTTGCATCCGTTAGATGCTGTGATGCCAACCGATGCTTCATCACATCATCTAGCTCCATATCCCTAAATAATCGATCACATAATTTGATCCAAGTCAAGATTTCTATGATTGTCACTGTACCACCAAACCTCTTACCTCCCAGTGTCTCATAACCACAGCAAAGGGAAGCAAAATTCACCCAAGGCCTAACTTGCATGACCTCCTCTACAATATCCACCCTTGGTTCCCTGCCTGGAGCAACATTCCTTAGTGATCGATCTCCACCATTTGTGATGACACTACCTCGAACACCTTTACCTCCACCTCATCGAGCATTGACAACTCTTCTACTTATGATGTACAATCTGAACATAGCATAATATATTTAGGACATGAAAGGCTAGAGTTATTTCAAAGAAAGAGATTATTCTTAAGAAAGGCTAAAAGGGGGTATAGGTTTATAAAAAATACAAATATGCTCTTGAATACAATCGACACATTCTAGGATGTCGCTTACTCTATCCTTAATGAGCCATACCCAATCAAAGCCAAGGTGTTCGCTCAACCTTATGCCCTGATATCAAATGTAACGACCTGATTTTTTAACCCTCAAGTGTCAACACTAATACATCCACGGTATTCATATGCTGAACAACCAAGTGCCAGAAAGATAGAAAGTTGGGTAAAATAAAAAAAATATAGAACAAGAAAGGAAGAACATAACATCCGAATCTCATAGCAGAACGATATATACATAATATCAAAAGAACAATATAAAGAGTTACTTTGAATACAAAAGTTTCAAAGTTACAAAAACCTAAGTATCATCATCAACCTGGACAGTTATAACTACCTATCCTTACAAAGATGACATATGTACATAGCTAAAATGGAACAACAGAAATAGATAGATAATGGAAGCCTCCATCTCGTCTTTAGAGCTCTAAGGTGTCTAAGGTAAAACCTACCATACTTAGCCTACTTGAAGGAGTACATGAGGATTTTAGGGGAAAAAACCAAGCATCAGATACATGCAACATGCAACAATAACTATTAAGACCATATGGATTCCCAGAATATTTTTTCCCCCAAAAGAAACCAACCATTCATTAAGTTTAATATAGTGATATGATAGAAATGTCTAAAGTGTAGAAGCTAAATCATATCAAATAACTGTGGTGCTTACATTAGTCACACTATAACATATTTAGGTTACATTTAAAACCACTAAGGTATGTTCACATAATAGATTTTTCATGGAGATCTCTTCAGTCGACGCCGAATTCAACCTCAGCACAATGGTCAAAAACTACCTCCGATCATCGTATATCTTTAGATAAAATGTACCTCAATGGAAAACATAGTCGGTCCACGCCCTAACACATGATACCAAATATCATCAACTCCCCCTAGCAACATCGATAAGCACTCTAAACATGAAGTTGATATATCCTATCGCGGCTTTGCAAACCCTAATTTATGCCCCTACTCTATTCTGCCTTGCTGATGTCGAGGATACATTCGGCATCTCTCACATGAGTCTTCATTTCTCAAACAGAATTTGAATCCCCAAATGGATTTCATATCTCGAATAGATTACACATCTCTACATAGATTCGAGCATCTCGAAAAGATCTTGAATCTCTCTACATAGATTCCCTGCATAATTCCTTCGATGAATGATAAATCTATCCTCTCTTGAAATACTCCTTAAGCTGGACAGTTCCACATGATAACATCATTTGAAATGTTAACGCTGACCTCTTTCTCGGATTTTAATTTTGGATTGACAATTAAACTCTATAACAATACACTTCCCAACCACTTTCAAAACATAGAATCGTATACTAGTTTTGAAGTGATGTTCATTAAGTAAAACACTTACCAATCTCGGTCTCTTCAAAACTAACTGGATGAATTTCCAGCTAATTCAATTATGGTTCTTGAAAAGTAAGCGAAAGCTAGAGATGTTTCTTATCAATGCTCTTCCCTCGAGGTTTCCATTGATATGAAATCGTGAAATCTTTTAAGTCATTTTAGGTCAAGTTCAATAATTGTCTAATCGATTATCTAATCAAAATAATTCCTTATACAAATCACGATTTATATGCTTAACTCGTTTTTGACATACTAACTCAACTATTCCTTGCCTAAGAGTGAAGCCAGTTAAGTTTGAGAACTAGTTGCATTAAGTCTTGTCTAGATCCTTCATTCTTGAATCTCAAAAATAGATAAGTGTACCTTGTCGGCTTTTAGTGTAAGTATAGTATTAATGATTTCTATAAACAAGTAATAAATCAACACAATTAACACGTTTTCAATATTTTCCGACTTACTATTCCTCGACCAAGAGGGAAGCCCGGAAGGATAGAGTTCTATTTTTCCATCCCTACTCGACATCAATCTTTACTCTTACACATAGATAAGTCTTACTTCGCTCTAACTGTTAAGCATAGTTAATTACTTTTCACACATGTAATTTAAACAATTAACCATTTGACCACTAAGTAGTCTTAACACCATTTCAAAAAAATATTTGTATATACTTTAGAATACTTGAAAATACTTACAATATGCTTTAACACATTTATCTGAAATGTCACTTGAAATAACAACATTACAATTTTCCTCAAAACTTGAAAACGACATTTTTAAACAAAATATACCTTCTTTAAAAATTCACAACTAACTCTTATAATTCATAAATATCTGAAACCACTTTATAACTAATCTAATAACGTTACTAAACACTTGTAAAAATAATGAAATAAAATACTTAAATTTAAATGTCTTTTCAAACCTTTTTAAGTCCAACATCAATTCTAAATGAGGCAGTTTTGCACAAGTGAATTTTTGGCCAGTTTTCAAGATGTCACTTAAATTTTTACTATCAACCTTGTTATAGCAACAAACATGCATATAAAACATTATAAATATAGTGAGAAATCCTTAACTATCACTCTACAAAGTTCCATAGAAATTGCCAAAAACTAGGCAATTTCGAACTACATCTAGTTAATTACAATCGTTATAAGTGCACTTTCAAATCCGAGTTATAATCAAACCTATGTTCAACTACAAACTTTTACTTTGTTTCAAGGCATTGCTATATGTCCTATAAGTCCATTCAATTCCACTCAAGTCCGTTCATATTCATACATGTGTCACTTGCTTTTAAAGCAAGAACCAAAGTCAATGGTTTCACATATTCCCATATTAATTTAACAACATTAATATAATCAAAAAACATAGTATATATGTGATGTTTCCCAATAAAAATAGTGAGCTAGCTCACCTCTTATCCAACAAACAATTAAGATCAAAGAACTTAAGTCCAAACCCAAGCTAGCAACCTCTTTTCCCTCCTTCTCTTTCTTGCTTTTGCACTTGCTTTCTCCTCTTTCCACTCTCAATGCTCATGGCCTAAAGGTGTGAGAAGAGCATGGCTTTGCTTTTTCAACTTCTAACTAGGTAAAAGGTTTTATTATGCGGTAGTAAGTTCTCACTCCAAATTTTAGATGATTTTGACTTGATTTGTAAATAATTCGCTTTAGGAATTTTAAGATGAAGAAGAAGAATATGATATTGATTTTGGATTCTAAGCTTTGTAAATATTTGTAATTATTTCCTAAGGTCACACCCCTCCTTATATAAGCTTAGGAATGTGATGTGGAAAGATCAAAAATCTCTCGAAACCCTCTTAACATTAATCACTTCTATCACGTCTACTTTACACCACATAGCTTAACTTTTAATGTTTTCATATTTGCTCATTTCCTAAATATCTAAGATGACATTCGCCATGACATACTCTATAATGTTTATTTCCATAAATGGATAAAAAAATTATTTCTTTAAATTGATTATTTAAGAAAATAAGTGTACGTGAAAAAATCCATACGACATCTGATGGTTAAAAAGTTGTTTATCGATAAAACGATTTTCGGTCACATTATCGATATTTTTCCAAAGAATATATTTTTGTAAACAATTTTCAGAAACAAGTTTCTTATTATTTTCTATTAATTAAATGATGCTTAATAAGTTTATAAAATTATATTTATAACACTCAATTATATTTTAAAATGTTTATATATTCGAAGACGAGATGTTCAAATTTTAAGATCGCTACAATCAGTTTATCATTTTCCCCTCTTCTCATATCCCGATCGATTCCGCTGAATAATTAATACCACACATCAACCTGCTAGATTCATAGCTTCATCCATCTTCCAATTTTTATCCTTCTCCATATTTACCTTCATTCCCCATACCTAGGCTAAATACTTGTGAACAATTTGATGATTTACTTTTCTGTGGTATCTGAAGATCTGCCCTTGCTTGGAAATTTTTAAGATGAGCTTTTTCTCATGAACATTAATTTTCCTTTTAATCATTCTTATTTGTTGATTTTTCATTTGGATATACTTTTTTATTGGTGCTTCTGAGGTTGATTTTCTTTTTTCGGTATGAACTATTTTATAAGAGATAGTGTGCACGCATAAGGGTGTAAGGGTAGGCATGCATATGTACGTGCATGCATGCAGTGTGTGTGTGTGTGTGTTTAAAAGTTACTTTTTAGTTTCAGCATGACCATTTTCCTATCAAATTACATGAACTTCTCAACTCTAATATTTACATATCAATAAAAGTGTAGATCACATTACCTTAGCTTATTATAGTTTCAAATTTTCCAACTGAATACTCTTTGTACATATCATATTTTTTTCAGTTTAATCAATCATTTAATAAGTTGATCTTAGTAAGATCTTTTTTCTTACAGCACTACAATTAAAGATGTAGTAATTATTGTACTAATTACCTCAATGATTTTGAATTAGCAAAGTTAAGTAATACTAAGTTTTCCATTAGGTAGTAATTATGTTGCTGGATGCTTACACAATTAGGTAGTTACACTTTAACTGTTTGTTAAAATGTAAAATCGAACTAGTCTTTAATTTTGGTATGGAAAAGATAAGATCCAATACTGAAAACCAGATATGTAAAAATTAAAATGCAGAAATATTAAAGGACATAAGGATGTTAATGAATCCTACATCCATGAGGGAAATCTTTCTTTCTTTTTCTGTTCAGGTACAGGTGTTCATGGAAGAGGGTATAATAAAAAAGTATTCAAAAAGGGAAAAGGTCCCTTTCTGCCACAGTGCCTTTTCCTATTTATAGTATGGTGGTGTACATGGATTGCCCCGATCTTTCTTCTGCCGCTGTGTTTTAGCCTTTGGATCCTGCCAGGTATTGTTTATCCGTATTATCTGTTTAATGCCCCTAGATTGCAAACGTGCTTTTGGTGAGAAGTTTGAGATGAAGGTGGGAACTCCTGAAAGTGGAGCGGTAATATTTGAAATCGTGGTGGGAGACTTCAAATTTGAATTAATTTTGTATGTGAGACTTTAGGAGAACAACAAGAGAGCTACTCAAGGGTTTTGGAGCATTACTGACATATTAGGTGTGAGGTTTTACTGGTTTGTATGTGATATGTTGTCGCAGAGCTTGCCTGATACATGGGTGCAATCTCCCTGAGCTGCCCGAGCTTCAAGGTTCATGATTTGCATAGCCTAGAAGTTAATTTAATTTTCATGCGAACATGATCTGGGATGATTGCAATTTGAGCTGATGTGATATGGATGGCCTTATTGGATGATTTATTGATAAGGATGGTTGATACCTTTGCTTTCTACCCATAAAAGCGGATCTAAGGTGAAGTGAAGGTTGAGTGGCCCTGTGTGTAGCCCTTTGGGGTGCTTTTGACTACATGCAGTACCGCTCAAGGTTGCCTCAGTATGTGAGATGCAGACCCACTCTTAAAGGTGTTAACATAGTATTAGTTCTGTGGACGTTGATAGTGCAGTTCAACCATTCAATTATCCATGGCTCGTGATTGTGGTACATCATTGCCTGCTCCTTGCGACTTTATAAAATTTTGAATTTAGTATCACAATGTAACATTTGAAACTAAGAGATGAGTGCAGATCTGATATCTTTATAGCCTCCTTTATGAGCGTAGTATTGCACTTGTGACCTTATGCTCTTCAGATGTAGTTATTTCAGTTGGAACAAAGATCATGGCCATAGGCTAACTCTCATGTTCTATGACCATTCTTACGGCTTTGCGCCTCATTTAATCTGATTTTAACACAGCTTGAGAACTATGAATGTAACACCCGCCCCAAAGTCTACATTGAGCGTAGGTTGATTAGATTTTATCTTTACTCATACCTAATTTTTTCATCCCATTGGATTGTTTTCTAGGTGCCTCCTTTACCGTGCGTTAGGCAAAAAATGTCTAGCAGCTTGGGGGCAGATCATTATCGTTCACATGTCGTGGGGTAAGCTCAACTATTGAATGGATGCGGTGATCTATACAAAGTTTTTTTTATTTCAGTTTGGTGTCGCCATTCTCATTTTTGAGATTGCCATTGTCACTAAATGCCATGCTTTCAACATAAATATTGAACGACGATGGTGCGCTGTGGAAAGTCATTAATTTAGCATCACCATTCTCATTTCTAAGATTGCCATTGTCGTCCATATGTTTTGTTGTCCGTACAACTATTGAATGACGGCGTGAGCTATGTAATGTTTGTTTGCTTAAAATTTCGCATCACCATTCTCATTTATGATATTGCCATTGTCATTCGTATGCTGCATTGTTAAACGACATTGATGAGCTACAAAATATTATTTGTCTATGCACTTGGCACAGTCTTCCTCGTGACTTAAAGGAGACCGTGTTTTGACTGTAAAGTCAGGTTGTGTGTTTACAACCTTCACATAAGCATGATTTTTGGTAGTGATTATGGTTGTTTAGTATCCATGCATCAACTATGCTATGTTTATAGTATTAACATAGAGCGGTTTTTATACTAGTTCGAGCCGTCAAATATCCCTACAACCAGTTCGGTTGAGAAAGCTGAGCTACAAGTTATGCAGCTTCATTTTGATACCTAGTTCAGATAGTTTGATATCCCTACATCCAGTTTGGCTGAGTAACCGATCTGCATTATGCAGTTTTTTTATTGCTGGTTCGAGCCGTCTAATATCCATACGTCCAGCGTGAGTTTTTTGAATATGTCAAAATAATTAACACAGAGCGATTTTTATACTGGTCTGGATCATCTAATATTATTACGTCCAATTCATTGTAATATTACTTAATAATAGTAATTGCAATGTACATTACATAAGCAATATAGATCATACAAAGTAGGGTACAAGGTGCTCTGAGTTTCAAGTCCTTGGAACTAGGTTGTCATTAGGTCTTGATAGCCGATATGCCTCATTCACTAATACCTTTGCTATTACCAACAGGTATTCCCACTTTGGACCCAAAGCTTCATTTGATGGATCCTTTGTGTTGGCCATTACTTTTCGCAATACTAAGTCCCTTTTATAGAAGTTTCTCACTTTGAACCAGGCGTTATAGTTTTTTACTATCCTTCACCGATATGCAGCCGATACTGCCACTGCTTCATCACTTCTTTCCTAGATGAGGTCTAAGGCAGCCTCTTTCAACTTCCTATTCCCTTATGCAATGTATGATATTCTTCAATGTGATGGGATCTCTACTTTGATAGGAAGTATAGCCTCGTGTCTATAGGTTAACGAGAAAGTTGTATGGCCTTTGGGAGACTGGTTGAAGTTCAGTAGGCCTATAATACAAAGACAGCTCTTTTTCCTACTTTCCTTTAGTTTTCTGCAACCTTTTCTTAAGTAGCTTTTTAATGGTTTTATTCACAGCTTCAACCTGCCCATTTGCTTATGGTTGACCGACTGAAGAGAAACCTTTTATTATACCATTCTTCCCATAAATTTCTATAAACTCTTTGCTTTCAAATTAGATGCCATTGTTAGAGATGATCTTCTAGAGGATCTCATATCTAGTGATATGTTCCTCACCACGAAAATGACTATTTTCTTCACGATGATTGTGGCCAGGGGTCCTACCTCTACCCACTTGGTGAAGTAATCTATTGCCACTATGGCATATTTAGCTCCTTCCTTTAACATTGGAAGTGACCCTATCAGATCGAAGCCCCAAATATCGAACGGCCATGGGCTTGCAAGTAGGATGAACTCATGGATGGCCGTTTAAGGATATTGGTGAATCATTGACATCTATCGCACTTCCACAAAAATTCTTTTGCATCTTGAAGCGCCGTAGGCTAATAGTAGTCATGCCTTAGTACTTTCTCTGTTAGCTTGTTTTCCCTTGAGTAATCTTTGCATTGGCCTTCATGTACTTCTCCCACGATCTATACCCCTCTTCTTTGAAATGCATCTAACATAAGGGGTTGAATAACCTCTCTTGTATAATATTCCATTAAAGAAGGAGTAGAATGGGGTCTGGTATTTTATTTTTGGGGCTTCGTTCCTGTTTTGGTGTAAGATTCCGTTTAGCAAGAATTGCTTCATTGGAGTCATCTAATTATTTACCTTAGTTTGCCGGGGAAAAGGTTCACTTGAGGGTTATTCTTGACTTTCTACTGCCTCTTGATCCTTAGTTCATTGAATGGTGGCCCATTGAGCACAAATTAGGACCAATATCTGATTTGATTCTATTATATTTGGCTTCGCTGGATGCCCAATTGGTACCGCCTTCATTTCGTTAGCTATCTTGGTACTTGCAAGTTTTATTAATGAGTCATTAGATGAATTTTTTTCATATGGAACTTGCTCTTTCCCAAACTATTTGAACTGGTCTAGCAACTTCTTAGGTAGTTCTGCAAAGTTGGCTAAGGTTGGTTGCTTCGCTTGATAATTGTCCAGTACTTGGTTCACACTTAATTAGGAATCACTATGAATTTTAATATATGTTACCTTCATTACCTAGGCGATTCTTAGTCTACGAGGAAAGACCCGTATTTAGCCACATTGTTGGTTACTTGGAAACCAAGCTGCACTGCTCCATATAACTTCAGCCCATTTGGAGTGATCTGTACGTACCCAATTCCTTCCCATATTCATTTGACGCCCCATCTATGTACATTTGTCCGAACTGCGGGGCATTTGCTTCCTCCTCCAATGAAGGTTCGACTAGTAGGGCGCATTCTATGATGAAATCTGCCAGTGCTTGGTCTTTGATTGCCTTTATGGGATAATAGGTGATATCGTATTGACTAAGCTCCATCGTCCATTTTAATAACCAACTTGATGTCTCTAGCTTCTGCAGTATCCGCCTGAGGGGTTTATCTGTGAGGGCTTTGATGGAATATGCCTGAAAATAAGGCCGTAGTTTCATTGCCGTGAGGAGCAGGTTATAAGCTAATTTTTCAACGATTGAGTAGTTTAGTTTTGCTCCTGACAGTCGTTTTCTTATGAAATAGATGGATCTTTGGATCCCCTCGTTTTCTCATATCACTATAGCATAAATAGCTTTATCGGTTACTGCTAAATAAATGTAGATTCCTCACTAGTCACTGGTTTTGATAATATAAGAGTATTGACCAAATGATCCTTTAGATTCAGAAATGCAGCTTCACATTCCCCAGTTTACTCAAAGTTTCGCCTTTTTTTACCTGGTCGAAGAATGGGATGCACTTGTCTGTTGCTTTAGATATAAATCTACTTAATTCCATTATCCTGCAATTTAGACTTATTAGATCCTTTGGCTTCTGTGGAACTCCTATTCCTCTTATTGCCTCAATCTTCTTAGAAGTCTCCTTAATGCCATATATACTTACAATGTATCTTAAGAACTTGCTTGATTGGGTGACAAAGGTGCATTTCAATCTACATACCCTTTATCATTTATGAAGCTAGTATGCTCCTAATCTGGTCAAACATGGCTATCTGATTATACCTTAAATGTGCATCCATGAATGGGATCAGTTCATGCCTATTAGTTGCGTCTTCTAACCGATCAATTCTAGGTAGGGTAAAACTATCCTTCGAGCCAGCCTTGTTGAGGTTTATGAAGTCTATGCAGGTTCTCCACTTCCTATTGGTATTCCTTACAAGTACTGGGTTGGCAGTCCATTTTGGGTAGTATACTTCCCTAATGAATCCATTCTCCTTTAACTTCTTAACTTCATCATGTAGAGCATTGTACCTTTCTTGGTCTAGAGTTTTACGTTTTTGTCTGATAGGATGGGCATCAGGGTTAATATTGAGTGCATTACAGATTATAGTTGGATCTATTCCTACCATATTTGAGTGCGCCTAAACGAATACATATGCTAATTTTTAAAAAAAGTCTATTTGTTTAGTATGGGCGTTTGCACTAAGATTCTTTCTGATTCTGAGAATCTTCTAGGGTCTTCTAGGTCTATTTGTAACTCTTCGAGATCGTCTACAGGCTTTAGCTCTTTCTTTGATGCCCCTAATCTTAGGTCTATCTCATTTTCTGATTCCTCCTCCGCTGATTAATTTACCAAGGATGCCCTGTTTATGGGCTTCTTTGGAGAAATACTGTGCACAAACTAAATTATGCTCATCGGTGCCGATCATGTGCATATATGTTCCTTTTCTTTCTATGTTGATTTCAATGGTGCAGGATTACTCATTTCTGCACTAGCTTGGATACTTAATACTGGCTTAGTTTTTTGAAATGGTTTGCCATCTTTATTGTTATTATCATTATAAATATTAAAAGAGACACTGGAATAATTTCAAACAATTTTATTGAAGTAAGGTTAACATTGTATAACTCTTTAACTAAAACTTGTTCGCCTCTTACTGACCCTAACCCTATAGGAATGTTGAACTTCATAAGCATATCTTTTTGGGATGTGATAGCTCCAATGTCTATCAAAGCTAGTCTTTCCAAGAAAGCATTGTATAGTGAGGGTTGGTCAATGGCTAAGAAGTTGGCTTAGAATAAATTGTGAAGGGGGGCAGTTCCGGTGGTAACGAGCAAGCGTCTAGATCCCATTAGGACAGTGGCAGTATTGTCGAAGCCAAAAATCGGTTCTAGTGGATGTTTCATCCGATTATATGTAGATTAGAAGATAACATTAACTGAGCTCCTAGAATTAATGAAAAGCTTCTTCATAGTGTAGTTTGATATCCACACCATAACGATGAGTGGGTCATGGTGGGGGAAAACAACTCCTTCTGCATCAGTTGTTGTAAGTGTTATTTTTGGTGTAGGCTTTTTCTTGATATGGAAGAGTGACCTCTGTTGGACCCTTGCCTCCTACATATACCTTTCTTGTGCCTTCTTACTCACACCTATAGGGTGTGGCCTACGATGGATTGTTGCAATCACAATAGAGGATTCCCGACCTAATTCTCGTTTGGGTTAGGAGTCGGACATTCAATTCCATTTCATTCTTTAGATGTCGGAAGTTGTCGGTATGGTGACCATTAGCTCGGTGGAAGCGATGGTATACCCCACTTCGTCTTTGCTTTGGTTTCTTCCTTTTGTTAGGCAAGTTGTAAGCAAGCTCTACCATGGTCATTTCATATATACGACTGGGAGTGCGAGTGAGAGGGGTTCCTATGCAAAGTTAACTTCCTTCTGTCTCTTTGTCAGTAGGTGATACCCTTCTGCCCCCATTTTCTTATCTAGTTGGGATGGAAGACTTCTAAATCTATGAGGTGGAGCCAACTTCTTTAATCTTGATATAGCCATTGCCTCTCTCATAGAATGTCTTTATGTTATGGTATGACTTTTAGCTATTTTATAAGTCCTCTTCTTGATCCCGACATGGACCGCCATCAATAAGGCTCCTTCATCACTCACACCAATCTTGAGGGCCTCAGATTTGAAATGCTTAACAAAATTGTGCAGACTTTCATTCTCTCCCTGCTTAACAAAGGACAACGTGTTTACATTAGGTGAAGTTTCTCTTCCTGAATTGAACTGTGTTAGAAAATCCCTAGATAGCTGTCCCATGAACGGACCTCCCTAGGTCCAAATCTTCCAAACCATCTAGCTGCAATTTTGACTAAGTAGATCGGGAAAAGCTTGCATTTAACCATCCTCCCCACTTTCAAAACATCCATTTGATATTCAAACGTATAGAGGTGTTCGTCTGTAGTTCCATTGAATTTTCAATTACCGGGGCCTTGAGGTTGTCAAGGAAATCTGCTTCGATGATGATCTTGCTGAATGGAGAAGATCCTTCCTCCCTCATCTTCTCCTTAGTTCCTTGCTGGCATAGTTTGGCAACTTCTCTACACGAGATTTTAACTTACAAATTTTATCTTCACTACGCTTTGACTTTGACGATTCCTCCATAAACAGTGAAGTGACCTTATCCTCTTCCAGAACAGATCGAGTTTGTTTCTTAAGCAGTCGAGGGTTAATATTGGCTAATTTTGTCTTAATTTGTGAATTTTCTTAGATCTTGCCTTTCAACTTGATATCGATTCTTAAATAATGTCACCATTCCAATAATTGGCAGTGCCATTATCGTTCCCTTGTCGCATAGCTAGCGTAGTAGGTGGACGAAGGCGATAAACTGTGGATCGAGCTGGAGAGGATGGTCTTTGGGCAGTATGTTAAGCCATAATTTTTTCTATCCCTTCCATCCACAGGTTAATTTGGTTTGTGAAGGATCGAAATGCAGTCAGGAGGGGATCTGTAAGGACTTCATTTGAACCTCTTGCTTCATTCTGGGCTTTCAAAATTATGAGCGATTTGTTGGTTGTCTTTGAGGCCAAGTGTAAGAGTTCTTGAACAGGTGAGATGCGTGAATCGAAAGGGTACATGTTGCATGGAACTAATGTAGGTTAAGTTTTACGGATGTAGGAAATAAATGGAGATTCAGGCCCTCCTTCTAGCGCTAAAAATGTTAGTAATATTTTTTTCCATACAACACTTCAGCAGAAGATGAAGTAATTATCGTAGTAATTACATCAATGATTTTGAATTAGCAAAGTTAAGTTGATATTAGGTAGTATTTATGCTATTGGATCCTTACACAATTAGGTCTTTACACTTCAACCATTTGTTAAAATGTCCAATCGAACTAGTGTTTAATTTTGGTCTAGAAAAGATATGATCTAGTACTGAAAACTAGGTATGTACGAATCAATTGCAGAAATAGTAAAGGAAAAAAGGAATTTACATTGTTTGATTGTTAAGGAATGCTATGTCCATGGGGGAAATATTTTTTCCTTTTTCTATTTTGGTATAGATTTTCATGGTAGAGAGTACAATCTTAAAAGAATTCAAAAGTGGAAAAGGTAAAAGGTCCCTTTTCTTCTACAGTGTCGTTTTCTATTTATAGTATGGTGGTGTGCATGGATTACGACAATCTTTCTCCTGCCGTTGTGTTTTAGTCTTCAGATCATGCCAAGTGTCGTTTATCTATGTTGTCTCTTAAATGCTCCCAAATTGCTGATGTGCTTCTGATGGGATGTTTGAGATTGGGAACCCTTGAAATTAGAGCAATAACATTTGAAATTATGGTAGGAGACTTCAAATTTGAATTACTTTTGCATATGAGTCCTTAGAAGGACAGCAAGAGAGCTACTCGATGATTTTAGGGTATTACTGACATATTAGGCATAAGGTTGTACTAGTTTGTATATGAAATAATGTCATGGCACTTTCCCTATACATGGATGCAATCGTTCTAAGATGTTTTGGGTAAGGTTTATGATCTTCTTAGCCTGGAAGTTAGTTTAACTTTCGTGCAAACATGATTTTGGCTGACTGCAATATGAGATAACTATGATCTGAGATGGCCTTATTGCATGAGTTATTGATAAGATTGGCTGATACCTTTTCTTTCTATCCATAAGCACAAATTTGCAGTAAAGTGAAGCCTAAGTAGCCCTATGTGTAGCCCTTTTGGGCACTTCTGACTCCATGCGGTACTGCTTAGGTTGTCCTTAATATGTGCGATGTAGACCCACTCTTGAAGGTTCTAACATAGTATAAGTTCCGTGGATGTTGATAGTCCAGTTAAACCATTTAATTATTGGGGGGACGTGAGTGTGGTACATTATTGCCTACTCCTTGCGACTATGTAAGATTTCGGCTTTAGTATCACAGTGTAACATTTAAAACTAAGAGATAGGTGCAAATGTGATATCTATGTGGCCTCCCTTATGAGTGTAGTATTGCACTTGTGACCTCATGCTCTTTAGATATAGTTCTTTCAGTTAATACAAAGATCATGGTCGCATGCTAACTCTCATGTTCTCTGACCATTCTTACGGCTTTGCACCTCATTCAGTCTGACTTTAACACACCTTGAAAACTATAAGTGTAACAGTTAGGTTTAAAAATGTGTCATTTTAAAGAATATCTGAGATTGAATTTTGATAAATTAATCTTTTGTACATGCGGTAGATAATTAATAATTTGTGCCTTTCATTATCAATTTCACTGAACTTAAAAATTATTTGTATCAGCTCATATCTAAAGAAAATTAATTTTTAATTGTTGCTTAGTTAGTCTACTATCCAAAGGAAATTAGGTTCGTAAAAGTAGTAGCAATTGCATCACTATATCAATTGTAATGATTGGTGGGAAACCTTTCACAATTTAGAAAGAATTTATTCATGTTAGGGCATAAGGTCTTTTTCTAAATTATTAGTTGCATGTCCAACTCTATATCATGATTTCGATAAATATTCAACTCTATTATGTTTTAATTTCTTTGTGTTTTCATTTTGGTAAAAATGGGATGGTGACCGAGTTATAATTTATCGCTATACATTTTCAAAGAATATGATATGAGTAGCTATTTCAGGTGACGAAGAAAATGATCATGTGTTCGGCCCAATGAGCATCAAAGAAATTTTTCATCGCTCTGCATATATAAGATGCCATTTTGACGTCCTAGTTGAAACATATTTGCCGCATTTCTAACCTAAATCACACATTCAAGTATATATAATATATATTCACTTGAACATAACATATTGATATCACAAATTCGTACATCTTACCATCAAATTCATATACCAAAACATATTACCCAACATAATAATATCATAAATATTATCTGACATTATAATATCCAAAAAGTATCATCATAATATAAACCAAATATCCAAGCAATACCATCATAATATAAACCAAATATCCAAGCAATATCATCACAATATATACAAACCAAACACCCAAACAATAACATCATAAATACTTCCTACTCCATCGAACCATGCCAACCATCACCGTCTCGATCACCATCACCGAAAATATTCTCATTTGGAAAGCATTGCAAAAATGCATCCGTAAGCAATCCAAGTTTCTTCTCTAGCTTACTAATGTGTGACTTCAACCGTCGATTTTCTTCTTCTGCAACATTACTAATTGTAGCAACTCTATCGATGTAATCTCTACATTTTAACAAAATTTATTTATTAACAATAAGTAATTATTTATTTCAACTATTTTATTTATTGGAAGAAAAAAATTTAAATTTGCATTTACTGTATTTTTTTTAATTAATCGAGTGATTTGACTTATATGTTTATTTAATTTTTTTGGGTGATTTACAAAAAAAAGATAATTTAACTCGAATAGACTCTTGTTCAATATATTAAGACAAAATGTTTAATTTTATTCAATTCTATATAAATTCATTTCATTCATTAAGTGATTTAACTTATATAATTGTTTAGTTTATCATTTGATTTAAAAATCCATATTTTAGCTCGAATGTTCTCTTGTATAATTTATTGAAACAAAATTTGCACTTCAACCTAATTATATATGTATATATGATTTATTGACTGATTTAACTTATATAGACATACTCTTGTTTAATTTATTAAAACAAAAATTTACAATTTAACTCAATTATATATGCATTTGCTTAATTTATTGAGTGATTTAACCTTTTAATTTATCGTGTGATTTAAAAAAATCTATAATTTAACTCGAATAAACTCTTGTATAACTTATTGAAACAAAATATATAATTTCAGTGAATTATATATATACATATAATTTATTGATTGGCTTAACTTATATAGATATACTTTTGTTTAATTTATTGAAACAAAATTTATAACTCGATCATATATACCTTTTCTTAATTTATTGGGTGATTTAACTTATATATTTGTTTAGTTTATTAGATGATTAAAAAAAATCTGTAATTTAACTCAGATACACTCTTACATAATTTATTGAAACAAATTAACCTATATATATATATATAATTTATTGAATGATTAACATATACAGACATACATTTGTTTAATTTATTGAGAAATAATTTATAAGTGAATTTAATTATCTATAAAAAATTTAATTATTGAGTAACTTAACTTATATATTTTACCTCAAACTCAATTTATTTTTAAAATGATGGCTTTTGGGATACACATAGCATACATATGGTTCTTGGAATTTAAAATAACTCAAACTTAATTATACTAAGCATTCGTATAAAATACATATGTATACGTGTGGTTCTTGGGATTTAAAACCAATGTATGCATACATATAGTATATTTTACCATGTATAGACACGCACACATTGTGCTTACATATTCATTAGAATTGTATACATGTATATATATACGTAAATATTGTGTAAATACTTGTATACATATCGCAAACTTGGTGGAAGCATCTCTACCTAGCTACTGGTGGTAGATCCATCCTCATGCTCACTCCTCAAGCTCTCATTCCTAAGAAACTTAAACACCCTCGCCAATTGCATGATAGTATGGTAATATTGATAGAATGAGGTGTCGGATGACTTGTGTGGTAGTGCTATTATAACTGGTAGTGGTGGTTGGGTTGGTACTGGTGGCGGTACTATTTGTACTAGTAGCGATAACCACCATCACTGATAGTCAACAACTCCGGTGTTAACAACATTCTCCCTCCAGCACTATTCCAACCAACCACCACTAATTATAACAGCATCACTATGCAACCCCTGGTGCCTCCTCTATTAATACTGCCATGATGTTGTGCCATGCATCTGAGGTGGTGACATGCATGGTAGTGATGTTATAACTGGTAATGATGCATGGGGAAGTGCTGACGGTGATACTACTGCCACTAGTGGGGACAAACACTATCGCTAACGGTCAACGACTCCAGTGTCAACAGTATCCCCTAGCACTTCCACAATCCACCATCACCAGTTATAAAAGCACTACTAGCTAGGTCACCACACTATGACTTCAGACCATCTTTTTTTACCCTATAATACAATAATAGTTTTTTTTTCTGACGATGGGTGTCCCTCCTTTTTTGTCGATTCTATCAATCTTTCAATCATATCCACACAATCATCAAATGGATATGATTGAAACTTGGTACAATCTGCAAAAAAGGAGCGACATTCGTCATCAAAAAAAGCTATCATTATATTATATGGTGAAAAACCATCTGACCTTCAAGTGTAACATCATCAACTGCAATGAAATCATTCCAACATGTAAAAAAAAATTACATTATCTTTCACGTAATTGTATTATTAATTCAAATTAAATCATTCAACAAGATAACAAAGTGCATGAAAAAAATTGTAACAACCCTGTATTTTGTAATTATTTTAATTGAATTTTGATTTAACTATATTTTATTTATTTAATTTAGATAATTTTGTTATTTCAAATATAAACTTTGATTTTGATGTGAATTAGAATTCCGAACATGACTACAAAGAATATTTTCCAAAAAGTGTATTTTTTGTCAATATGGTCAACTTTGACTTTTAAGTTTAAAATTTTTAAAGTTTGAAATTTGAATTTTATCTTTTATTATGAAAGTAAATAAAATTTTAAGGACACTACTTTTCATTTCGTTGAAATCTGATTTATAATGTGAAAGTTATGCCTTTTTAACTATTGTGTGAAATTTGCTGTATTTACAAAAATTGTTTATTTTAAATTACATAAAAATATATTTTATTTGGTCATGTAATGTTCTAATTTATGTTTATATGGGTAAATAACATATATTGTATATATCTTGGTTTTAAAACATTTTTGAAAGTGTAATTGACATTTTCCAGTGTCAGTTGTATTTTTGTTTAAAATTTCTAATTTCCAGTTTCAATTAATTAAAGAAATTCTTTATTTATTTTTCTATTTTCTCAAGATCTTATTTTATTCTCATTCTCACTTTATTTTATTCCTCATTTATTTTATTTATTTGACATTTTATTTGTTTTAAAGTGAGGTAGGAATTTTTCTCGAGTTAATGGTAATTTTGTTGTAATTTTCATGCTCTGTTTTCAATTTTTAAACAATTTATTTAGTTCTTTTTTCATTTTAGAAATGATAAATAAATTATTTTATTTCAAATTTTTGCTTTATAATATTTTTAAAATGAAGTGGATATTTTTTCAAATCTATTGATGATTTAATTGAAATTTTTGAACCCCGTTTTGAATTTTTAAGCAATTTCCATAATTCTTTTTTTTATATTTATTTAATTTAATTATTTATTTTCATTTTATTTTACTTTGTTTCGGTTTTTAAAAGTATTTGTTGAATTATATTTTGTTCTACTTGATTTAAAAGAAAAGGAATATGAAAGGTTTTAAAAGCTTTTGGAACTTAAGTCTTTTCACCACCTAAAGTCCTTTCATTTGTCATAACCTCTCCATTACTCCTCTTGGCCACGCAATATACTTTCTTAGCCGTGAGTTTCATTATTTTTCACGTAGAAAACATTTTCTCTTTCATTCTTCTGTTAGTCCGCAGGATGATGGTTTTGATGACAACAACGTTACAATAGATTATAAAATATAAATACTAACATTATAAGTTTAGATATATATGTATATCCAGGATTTAACCTTACAGGTACCAAGAATGAAGACTGTACATTATAGAGATTCAAGATATCAAGGTTGAAGACTCATGAGTATCAAGATTATCAAGAGTTCAAGACTTCAAGAATAAGTATTTTAATTAGGAATTTTGTTAAAACTCCTAGAAAAGCACTGGCATCTTAAAATCCAATTTATTTGTGGAATGGAATCCACTTCGAGCCCGTTAAAGGGATGAAACCCTAAGTAGGATGGAACCTACGAAAAATCTATTGGAACATTGTTTTGTAACTGCTAACTTTTATTCAAATGATTTTACAAAAATTATCTTGTTTTCAAAATGATTTCAAAATTTTCCTTTTAAAAGATTCAAAAACCTCTATCCTGATTTTAAATAATATTAGCCTCAAAATCATCTTTAATTTCAAAGTCAAATTACTCCTGATTTTAAACTATCTTCTAATATAAAATATTTGACTTTTAAATATTTATACTTAGATTTAAATATAAAATTATAGTTAAATTCTATATATATTATTCTCTATATTTACTTATGAATTTTAACTATAGTCAAGTATATTTATAAATTTTAAAATAGTTTTAATACAAGATAAAGGTTATCTTCAAAGAAAATCAAATCATCAAAATTACCTTGGGATGTCGACATACTCATGGTGACCATGTCGACATAGTGTAAGTTAAGTTTAAAATTTAAATTTCAAAAGAAGTATCTATTCGTAATAACTCTTCACGAATGGACATGGCTGTTGTTCTTCTATAAATATGGGTTAGTTTCAACGAATTTTACATCATATTTTCTGGTTTTCCACTCCTCTTCTTGTGATATTCCAGAATTTCAAACCCAATTTAAATGTGATAATCATTTTAATAAATTAATTTAAATTGATCAAATTGTTATTTTGAACAATAATAATAAATGGATTGTAAATGTATATTGATTTTAATTAAAATTAATATATACACATGGAAATGGATTTGTTAAATTGTATTCATATCAAATTTGATTTTTGAATTGAATTTGAAGTTTAATTTGAATTGTTAAATTGAAATTTCAAAATAAGGCTATTTATATTTTAAAATTATACTTTGATTTTAAAAATGTATTTTCATGATTTTATTTAGAATATGGAATTTGATTTATATTTATTTCTTTAAGAAGAATTGAATTATATGAATTAAAAATGTATTTTAAATTTAGAAAATTAATTAATAAAAACATTTAAAAATTCTTTTTGCATGAAGATTTACACTTGTTAAAATTTAAAGCACACTAATAAACATGTGTTAAGAAGATAACAATGTATGATGACAAGTGTCACAATTTTAATTTATTTTCTTTAAAAATTTTATAAAAAACAAAATTTTTATATAAAAGGCTGTTTCATATTCTTCCTCTAAAATGTTCCCATTCTCATTTTCTAAAGCAAGAGAATAAAAAAAATCACACTTCCATTAACAAATCTGAAATTTCAGCAATCTTTACTCTTTCAACCAAAATTTAATCTAGCATTCAAATCTCATCTCAAAATTCCTAAGCTTGCAGATAAGAGAGAAAAAAAATATGCAAATAAACCAAGTTCCTGGAAAAAAAAATCAAGTGTAAAGAAAATTCAAACTCTCCTTAGTATCATAGCTCTGATTAAATTCAAGATTTGAGAAGCAATCAAAGCAACATCATCAAGAAAATCTGCAGTCATTTTCTTTTTTTCAGAAGTCAAAGTTTTGGGTCTCTGCTTAAAAATAATTCAGGTGAGTAAATTTTAAAATCAGAAAATTTTAGTAAATAAATTTGTGTAGGTGAATGTCTGTGATGTTGTATGACTTGCATGTAAATATATAGATGAAATCTTTGTGTTATTTTGTTTTTAAATATGCATGTTTAACAAGCTCCCAATGAATGATGGTTCTCTTGATCATCCGCTTGCCCATCCTCTGTCTCGACCTGCAACCAAATGGTCTTCTTTGTTTAACAAGCTCCCAAGTAATGCGGGTATTCACTCTCCTCGTCGTTTTGAAGTAGTTGAGAACGACGGAGTAATGGTTCCTCCAGTGGAAGTGATTGATGCTGGGGTGGATTTTTGGAAAGACCATTTGGTTGGTTTCTTTCTTGATTCTAATCCTCCCTATAACATAGTAAAGTCGAGGTGCAATATGGTGTGGAAGCCTAGAGGTGGTTTGTCTGTTCACTATGATAATGAAATGTTTTTCTTTAAGTTTACGTGAAGTGATGAAAGGCAACGTATTCTGGAAGCAAACCCTCTCCTTATTGATGGAAAACCGTTCATTATCACTACTTGGAGTCCTTCTGTGGATCGTGCGAAGGAACAAGTTTTATCTATTCCTGTCTGGGCCCATTTTTCTCATATTCCTTCTGTTCTCCAGCCTCTTATTGGGATTGACTGGCTTGCTGGACTGGTTGGTAAGGTGATATGTTATGATACTAATACTGTGGCCAGAAAGAAGCTTGTATACGCCAAAGCTCTAATTGAGATCACTCCTGACAAACCTTTGCCGTTGGTTTTAAAGGTCAAATTAGCTGAGAAACATGTAGCTGAGGTCAGAGTTCGCTATAGTTGGAAACCGGAGATTTGCTCTTCTTGTCAGTCTTTTGGTCATTGTGCTGAAGCCTGTCCTGGACTGGTTGTCCCTTTTGTTGACCGGACGCCTCTTCCTCGTCCTCCTGTCCGTAAGTGGGTTCGGAAGGTTGCTGCTCCAGATCCTGCTCCTCCTGATCCCTCATCTGTTTTCGCATCTAGCTCCTGATTTAGTCCCTCATTTTGTGGAGCCTCATGTTGTCCCATTGGTTTGCGTTGCTCCTTCTGGTTCTGTGCCTGCTCTAGCCCCTTCCTCTGCGTCTCCTCCTTCTTCCCTGGAGGTGGAACCTTCTACTACTGCTTCTGATATCATATCCTGGTACTCGGATGAGCGTGCTTGGGTACACTCTCCTTCTGATATGAGATATTCGCCTGAAAGGGACATTTTTTATGCTTTTATTTCTGAGATTGGTGGCGAGAGTCGATATCTTATGTATCGTATTGTGGGAGATGGTTTGTGCCTCATTACTGATGGTGAGTTAGGGGAAGAGAACAAAAGTCATTTTTTTGATGTCACTTGGGATAGGAAATTTATTTACTTGCCTGGTTCTGTTGGGTTTGATCAATGTTTGGCAGTTCTCTTCTCAAGGTTTTCGCATGTTCTTGGTCCTAGTGCGGATGATGGACGACATTGTTCTTCCTCTTCTGAGGAAGATTAGTTTTTTTTCTGTATTAGTAGCTTAGGCTTTCTTGTCTAACTCCTGTTCTTTAAACTTTTCTCCAACTTAGTTGCTCTGTGCATGTGCAGAGCACCTGTTCTCCCATTTTTATATACAGTGGCACGGCCCACTATAAAGCCGGCTAGCTTTGCTAAAAAAAATATATGCATGTTTATAATTGCCTGATGATTCTCTGTATTTTCGAGTTACAGAGTAAATTTAAACAAAAGCTTCGAAATTTATTTAACAAATCATTGTTAAGCTTGAATTCTCAAATGCAGTAGGTTTATTAAACATGAATTAAGGTTTAAATTGTTATTCAAAAAGAAATTGTTTGAAAATCTTCTGAATCAGGGTGATGTGGTAAGAAAAATTTAATAACATGATGAAAACATGTATTGTATTTTGTTGATTAAATTTTACATCTTGAATCAACTTTGTATAACATGATTTTTAAGGCAAAAATCAGAATTTTTAAATTAGATTTGAGGAAGCATTTGGTTGATGACCGGAAATTGGTCTTTGGCAAAATTATGGTGACTGGGTATGATCCAAAAGTTGAGTTTGGGTCGGGGTTGTGTTGATGATCCGTGAACCCCAGAAAAATCATAGAACTGGAAATCATTCACTGAAGAATTGGGATTTGGGAGAACTGGGGTTTTTGTTCTGTGTTTGGTTGAGATCGAAAGTTTCGTGACACGTGCACGTGATTTCGTAGTGAATGTTTGAGTGGATCGAGTTGCGAACGGTTTTGGGAGCAGAAGCGTGGAGGCATTGCGATGATGGGGCCGCGATTTCGTAGTGAACGATGGTCGAGATTTAGGGTTACGGTGGGTTTTCTGATGAAGGGTATGTTCCAGGAAGGATGTGAACTATCTTAATTCTGTTTGGAGTCGTGTGTCGCTCATCAAAGGTGGAAGGTCGAATCTGGGGTCGACGTGGAGTTTGCGAGTGGGGTCGTTGATGGTGGAGGAGGCGTCAGCGCGACTTGCACGTGCACGTGCACGTGTCAGTGAGGGTGGGCGATGAGGTGACTCGGGTTAGCGACCGAGTGGATTGGTTTCTGGCTCGTGTTTGTGCAAGGGGGAGATGTTGTTGTTACTCGTGCCAGAATAGAGGGAGGGAAAGTGTTGTTACTTTCCAGTTTTCTTGTTTTTGGGGGTAGTTTCTTTGTTGAAAGAAATTGGTAAGAGAGAAGGAAGGGGTTTGAACAGGTTGATCTCGTGTTTAGGTCGGTCAAAACCCGAACTAGTAATGTTTTAAAAGGTTTTTAAATTTGTTTTAAGTTTTAAAACTTAAAATTTTTATTTAAACTACTTTGTAAAATGTTTAACATTTTAATTAAAAGTATTTTATATTTTGATAGTTGAGTTTTAAGATGATTTTACATTCATTTAAATTTTAAAAAGTAAATAAGTTTTTTTACAAATTGGAATGTTTTAAAATATGTAATAATTTTAGTAATTAATTAAATTGTTTTGTTTTGAAAATTAATTAAGTTTTAGAATTAAAGTTTACTTTAATTAACAAAGTAATTAAGGTTAAATTAATTAATAATTTTAGATTAATTAATTTGTTAAGGTTTAATTAATTAATTATGGATTAATTGATAATTAAGAATCAAATTAAATAATAATTAATAGATAATGAATTAAATAATTAAAGATTAATTAATAAGAGATTAGTAACTAATTAATTAAGTGATTAGTGATTAATTAATTAGTGATTAAGAATTAATTGATTAAGGTTAATTAATAAAGTAATTAAACATTAATTAATTTATAGTTAATAGTTAATTAATTAGTTGTTAAGGCTTAATTAATTAAATAATTAAGGTTAATTAGTTTATAATTAATTATGTAATTAAGATAAATTAATTTGCAATTAATTAAGCAATTAATTAAGATTAATTAATTATAAATTAAGGGTTAATTAGTGATCAATTAAGGAATGATTAATTTTTAATCAAGTTTTTAATAATGAATAATTAGAGTAATTAATTAATAATTAAAGGATTATTAATTAATTAAAGATTAATTAATTGATAATAAGGTTAATTAAGAAGTGATTAATTATGATTAATTAATTAAATGATTGTGATTAATTAATTAATGCTTGGTTAAGTAAGGTAATGTGATAAATTCTTAAGTAATTAATTTAATTTGAATTAATTAAATTAATTATAATATGAATTAGAAATGTGCTTGCTTATGGATGATTGTTTTCAATAGAATATATGGATTTGGTTGATATCTATTGGATGATTGTTGAGATATTCTGTGATGAGATATTTTATATATCTATGATAGATGTTTGTTATTATCTGTGGATAATACTGTGTGGATGCTAAGTTTAAATTGAATTGAATTGTTTAATCATTTAAACAACTTGGCCTTTAAGATGGCATTTGGATTTCGATGAGACCGGGAACGGGAATCAAATTTGATTTTCCGAAAACCACATCGATCAAGTTAAACGTTAGGTCGTGACATCTCAAAGTGAAGGTCGTGAGTTATTGTTGTTAACTCTGAGGGTGATTCCAAAATGAGTGCAACGAGATAATGCCTTCGGTTTCTTTCGAACCCGGAACGAACTTGTATGTATTGAATGCTTTCAGAACATCGTCAGGAGGACGATGAGCATTCTAAGAGATGTGTTCTCTAAAGGTAATTGTAGCCTCAAGCCTCATCAACCGGGAATAGCTAAAACAAGGGAGGTGCAGCAAGGCTCAGTGGGTCATTCCCAAGTAGGACGAGATTTTCTCCTGTCTAGAAGTCCCTTATTATTACGGCTGTGTGGGCGGTTGTTGGCCACAACTGCAGGGTTGACTTGTTCGGGACTGTCCAGTAAGGGATGGTTCTGGCCTTGTGTTGCAGGGGATCGGGAGTGGTCCTCGGTACGGTGATCTAGGCCCCGTACTGTGACGGGCGGTACCCCAGTAGCCCTGCCATTGATGGAAACCCATTTTCCCTACGAGACCCTACGGTTTTGATTGTATTACCAACTTTCGTGGCTAATAGCTGGTATTTAATGAATGTAACAATTTCGGCTATATTTTATTTACTTGAAAACCCTAGACCCTATTATAATATCGCTGGATTTCCTATCAAATGCTTTGGTTAGCGTAAGGTAAAAACTTATCCGTGTTTATTTATGGGGAGTCTTACGTGATACCTTTTGTTTTCAAATGATTTTAAAGTTAAACAACTTTAACTTGTTTACTCACACCAGACCCATGTCTGACCCAGAGTTTATTTTGTTTTTCATAAACTCTTGGGTACTCAAATTTTTATGAGTGGCCAAGTGATTAGGTTGGGATTGGAAAATGTTTTGGAAGCTGGAGCTGGAGTCCAGACGTACTTATCTATCTCTATTCGCTGTAGTGACATTTTGATGTTGTGTTTTGGGTTGTATTGTAACGAGAACGGAATTTGCCCGCTCAAAAATCGACATCCATACTTCAAATCGTATTCGAATGCCATAGATTCGACCGTTCAAATCCGGCCCGCCGGAGCTTATAACAACATTAAGTAAATAACACAGCGGAATAAAAGAATAATACATTGATATATAATACTGATACAACATCTGGTACAACAGAATGGTACATTGAATATCAATATACATCAGAGATATGATACAATAAATAGCAGAGGAAAAGAAAAATAGATAACATCTAGCAGCGGAACAATATAACTCAAAGATAGTCTTCAAGGAAGAACTCCAAAACCGCAACTCCCACCTCCAAGAACTAATCCAGCAATAGCTTGAACTCCCCATAACGATGCACCAAGCTAAGCAAGACTGGTGTGATCCAAGGACTGAACTAACTCCAAATAACCTACTAAATCTGACTATCTGAAAAACTCAACTCTAGACTGCTCGTGTAGAAAATAATGAGCACCCAGAGTTTAGGAAAGAAACAATAAACTCCGGATCAGTCGTGGGACTGGTGTGAGCAACAAAAACAGTTTATCTTTTAAAACATTCAACAAAAGATTTTCAAAGTCAATTCGCAATGCTTTTTAAAAATGAGACTACCATAAGGCCTCCCGTACACACACACAATGCAAACGCAGAATCGGAGGAGATTTCTCCTTATGATAGTCAAATATGCTTGATACGTATTAAAAAGAAACATTTGATATTATTACTAGTGCATAGTTTAGAAAAAATCATTTCGAAAGTAAAGATATAAATCTTAGCCAACATAGACATTTCGAACTATGCCTACTATAGCTACCATCCAAACAGTGGGGCGCCACCATAAGTGAATGATAGGTTCTACAACTAACACTGTACAGGGTTTCGTATTGGGAATTGGATTTCCAACAAATGGTCAGGCCAAGGAACTTCCCATTGCCACATGAGAATGCCTCTGGAAGGACATTCCCGAGAACCAAACCGGATCTCTGCCAACACAAGGCCGGGTTACCCCTAACTGGGTAACTACTGACACGAGCATGCCATCCCCCGATCGTAAACGACCTTTCTCACGGGATCCCGATAACCAACAACCACAAAGTAATAAATTCGCAGTAACCACATAGGTTAAATATTTGGGCTCCATACCATGATACCACCTCTATCCAGAAGGAAATGCACATACCCTAAAGGAAGCTACCCGTCATAACCTTGCCGCATCTTTCCTGTTTTGACCATTTCCGGGGTGTGAGGCTCGACGAAGTCTCGTCCACAAAAACACGCTTTATACAAAAGCTGAGCTTTGGGTCAACAAATGATCATAGAAATGATCACCAAGATAGACGATCAAACAAATGATCCTATCATAAATAATCAACACAATGATCATTTCACAGCAACACTCAGCATGTCACATTACCAAATTGGGAATATATTGCTGATAACCTTCAACTACATAACCTTTGAGCTCGTACGTCTCAGAGAAGGGTGTTAAGCTAAGAGAATAAATTCTCCTCCACCAACAGAAATATATTTGAAAGGAATCGGCTTTATACCTCAATTTGTAATGTCAGACATACAATCCATACAAGTCTGTTCTGGGTTCGAACAGAACCGAAGGCACTTACAAAGAAGTCCTTGCAATCCGGATATCCACAATCCTGATCGGATTTCCCATCACTTAGGGAGAACTCTATACCGGAGCAACTCGGTGCAGAGTCAATCGACAGGTCATCCTATCGCTCTCGCAAATACCCGGTCTTCAACACCGGTCTTCAAATGCTATCCATAACGTCGAATCACATATTCGGAATGGGTTATACGACACAAAGGTCCTTTCCCGGTTAAACCGAATAGTGAGCACGATATTTCAAAAACAAATGGATAATGGGATTTCAATTAAGTCACAACTTAATAATTCAAAACTTTCTTTCAAATGGTTTAATCTAATTACCATTTAAATCTTTAAACAAAAAGATTCATTTTCACAACCTTTAACGGTTCAAACAATTTTCACATTTTAATCTTTTAAACAAAAGATTCATTCACAGATTTTCCAAATCAATTTTCATTTCAATTTGATTAACTCGTTAAATCTTTAAATCAAAGATTTAACTTATAGCTTTCAAAACAATTTCATTTCGAATGGTTTAAATAAATCATCATTTTAAATCTGTTAAAAATAAACAGATTCAATTTATAGCTTTCAAGACAATTTTGTTCAGAACTTGGAAAACTATTTTTCAATTCAATCCTGAAATTCCTTTAACTTAAACTAGAATTTCATTTCTAATATGAAAGCTTTTATCATTTGAAAACAAACAGTTTCATTTCAGAAAATCTGATTCATCCATACGAGTTGAAATCCTTGGGTTAAATTCAAATTCCAAAATTTTACTTTTAAAATGGTTTAAATTCATATAACTTGTACAGCATCTTAAATCCCTAGTTTCGAGTCATAGAATTCAATTTCAAACTTGAATTCAAATCAAATTATTTAAATTTCAAAACTTAATCAAGTTATTCGAAAATAAGTTTTATCTTTAAAATTCCATTTCAAAAGCTTTTCACTTTAAACCCAATCCATTTCCAAAATCATTTGAATTAAAATATTCAACTTTTAAACTATTTCAAAATCTGTGACTTATTCGATTTCCTCGTGAAATCCATATTTGTGTGTGTATGAGTGTGGTCCAGGGGTTTAACACAATAGTGAAACATCATCATCATCACAGATCAAACACAGAAATATAGTCGATAAGCGATATAACTATAAAGCTTATCGCCCATTCACAGATTCACATATAAAATATAGATGTATCAACAATAAATGAATAAATTATACATAGCACAATCTACAGAACAAAATATCATAGATCAGATAAGACAATCAATTCAAAGCATCTCATATAATAAAATCATTTATAAGTAGGGCAAACATTCAATAATCATTTATAATTAGGATTTATTAATCGTTTAATCCTAATTAATTCAATTTATTTCCAAGTAAATTAATTACTTACGAATTTATTTACCCAACCTTGATTAATGAATTACAAATCATTTGATATCAATTTATTTATCAAACGCTTTAATAAGTTAATTTTTTTTTATTAATCATATTAATTGATTTAATCTTTAAACTAATTACATAATTAATTACCTTTTTTTTATTATATTAAGAAATTAAACTTTTAATTACTTATCATAAAGTAATTATCCCGTAACAAGAAACCATTAATTTCCAATTTAATCTAATGATTTACTTAAACTAAATTAATTAACTTTAATAAATCAAATTATCCAAAATTAATTACAATAAGGGGTTAATCTTTAATTACTTTCATTAAGTAATTATCTTAGATTAATTTATTATTTATCATTTATTCAAATGAATTTAATAATGAATTTCAATCATTTAATTAATATTTAATTGATAATCCTTAATTTACAAATTAATTTATTCCTTATTTAATAAATCTTTAAACCTTAATTAATTTATTTAATTAATTCAAATCATCACTTAATTAAATAACTAGATTATCTATTTTGATTAACTTAATAATCAATGAATTACAATTATTAAGTTTTCATTAACTTGAGATAAAACTTACTTTTATTAATGATTTTATTATCACTTAACAAATATGTTTGAAACATTTATTTTAACTCACTTTTGAATATCAAGATTTAAAATGAATACCAATTGATTTTAAATAAAGTTTAAAACCAACCTTGTAAACCTTTAAATTCTCATGTTAAAGTAGTACTTTAAAAAAAAAATAATGAGTAATAATCAACTTTTCCTTAAATTCACATATTTAAGGATAATTTAACATTTAACTTATTTATTTAACATTCCATTTATAAACTAAAGTTTTATTTCAAAATCTGGAATTCAAATTAAGTTCAGGTTACAAAACTTTGATTTAGACTTTGTTTAACTTGCTTACTTTACCATTCCAACTTCCAATTTCAATTCAAATCCTTTTAACCCTTTAATCACTTTAAAGTATTTAAACAAGTTTAAATTTAAAAACTTATTTATTCACGAACTAAGTTTCAAACTATACTCAAAGTTATATTTAAACGTGATTTAAAAATACAGTTTAACCTTGGTTTAAAAATTTAAATTAAACTTTAAAATTTCAAAACAGAACAGGTTCTGTTTTGAAACCTGTTCAACACTCCTACCCGAGCCACGCCAGAATTTACTTCGAGTCGCACATGCATTCACGTGAGACCAAACCCGATGGAACATGATCCTTCCCCGGACACAAAACTACCCAGTCACAACAATGGCACGGTGCACGTGTACACCGTTGATGATCAACTCCGGTCATCATCGTGTCGCCGAGCAAGTCGAAGTCCTTCCCTGTACCCAACTCCGATCGTCAAAGCTCCGTTACCCACGCCAGATCGAATTCGAATAAAAATTTGAAACCTGGAAAACTCAAAAGTACCCCACCTTGAAACCTGTCAACGCCACGTTCATGATTCTCCGACCATCTGAGTGCCTCCGCCTTCGGCCCTATATTCGTCTTCCTCTCCTCTACCATTTCCCAAACCCTCACCACACTCGGTCGCCTGTCGACGATGGACGAAGCAAAATTCTAAACTTCAACGCAAATTAGGTTTAAAAACTCAAATCACCTCACCGCAGTTTCCACGGCGATCGTTCAGCACTTCCACCATTTTTCCCATACTTACTGATACCACCTCCACCTTCGCCCAAAATCTCGACCACCAAGGACCTCGTGATCATCAGATATTGCCCAAAATTCCATTCCCAGTAAATTCCCAAATCCTCATTCATATCAATACTAAAATTTGAGATTTGTGGTTTAAAAATCCTAACTTTTGAAGGTGATTCAAGATATAGAATTGAATTAACAGTTTGTTACATTCGAATTTTTAACATAAATCCAAGTTTTGCTCTGTAGAACCAAATTCACAGTTGTAATATTTAACTAACATGCTTAATACAAATTTTAGATTATGATTTAATTTTTAAACCAACTTATTTTGTTTTTAAACTGCACACCTATAAATGTTTGAAATGAAGGTGTTTTTAAATTTTTAATTTACCATCAACTCTGTAATTAAACAAAGAGAAGAACAGTAAATAAAATTTTCAACAAACAATTCATCTATATATACAGAAACATACATATAAACGAAACTCACTTATTTCAGATTTAAACCATAAAATCCAGATTCATATACTTAGGTTTTAAATGATGTTACTCACAGTTTTCAGAAAGAAGAAAGAATAGAGGAATGCTTCATTTTGAATCAAGCTTGAAATTTACTTGCTGAGTTGATTTGTATTTTTTTTTTTCTTTCTATAGCTTTGAAGAATGAAACTGTAATGATAATTTGATGTGTATATGAAGTTAAAGTATACAGGGTAATACTTCTTTTAGTACAACCAAGCAGTGATATCTTTTTCATTACTTAGTGGCTGGTGTGAAATCAAAGCATGGCTTGCATTAATTGCCTTGATACTTTGTCCCCATGCTTAGCCCATGCTTGCTTGTCTCGGCTGCATATTTTTTCTTTGCTTGTATGGTGGCTGATGTATCTAGCTTGGTAGCAAATGAACACATATTGTGTACTAAAGAAGATCTTGCATTAAATTGCTAGTACTCTATGCTTATACCTTATTTGTATTTTATTTTACTTGTTTTATTTGTTTGTACTTAGTTTATTTATATTTTTGTTCGGGCTGAAATGATGCTGCCTTATGTTTTATATTAGAGATGTTTTGTTTATTCACTTAGGTATATTAAATTTCAATAGTTTATATTTTGATGTATTTTGTTTTACAAGTTCATACCTTGTTTGTTTATTCATACTTTGAAATATGCATGTCTGAAGATGCTTTTATTTTATCTTTTGTTTTATTATTTTATCTTTATAATGTTTACTTTGCATATTTATTTACAACTTTGTTTCATATTATAATTCACATCTAATTTGATTTGTTTACTTTATACTTTCTTAGACATTTTATTATTTTACTTTATGTACATATTAAAAAAAAAAATTATTCTAGTTTTGTTTGTTTCTTAACTAATTTGTTTAATGTGTTTTATTCTATGTTTTATTTCTTTTGTTTCTTATAAAGTTTAACTATAAATCTTAATTCAAATACAATTTAAATATTCAAATTTTAAATTTATCCCAAAATTTATTTAAAATTTACATTAACTATCAATTAAAATAAATTCCAAAATTTGGGGTCGTTACAGACTTTCCCCCTTAAAAGAATTTCGTCCTCGAAATTTGCAGGCACGAAAATAACAAAGATAGATGAAAGATAGAGAAATATATTTTCAAATCAAACTGGATATCAATTCTGCATTTGGCTCACCAAATCAGAATATCAACAATAGATACAAGAAATTATAATGGAATTTCAAATTTGGTTTTAAATGATATCATTTTATTGATAGAATTCAATTTAGCCTTATATTCTGTTAATCAATTTAACTCAATTTCAAATTTCCCATTTATACAGAATTTCCAATTCATATTCATTAAGGTTTAAATCAAAAAAAAAGATAAGAAACCGATGAAGATACAAAGTAAGGATTTTCTACAACGATTCGTAGGATCATCACCGCATCGAAACTTCTTCCTGTAACTGTCACGAAGCAAACAAAAAGAATTTGGAAACGAATCAAAAAGAGATTGAGAAAGTTATTTCCACTGTTGTTACAGAGTATTGACCAATTATAGTCGTATTTCCCTGTCCCCTATCTCGTTCTCTTCTCGCACTCATACTTACTATCGGTGGATAGTAAGAGAATTCACTGAGGCATTCAAACGGATATCTTAGGGATACTCATTCTAGGGATACTTCACCCTATCTCTAATGAGCTACTTAATGTGTTATACTCCTGAGCTAAAGTTTTAACCCTTAGCTCTGATGCCAAATGTAACGAGAACGGAATTTGCCCACTCAAAAATCGACATCCATACTTCGAATCGTATTCGAATGCCATAGATTCGACCGTTCAAATCCGGCCCGCCGTAGCTTATAACAACATTAAGTAAATAACACAGCGGAATAAAAGAATAATACATTGATATATAATACTGATACAACATCTGGTACAACAGAATGGTACATTGAATATCAATATACATCAGAGATATGATACAATAAATAGCAGAGGAAAAGAAAAATAGATAACATCTAGCAGCGGAACAATATAACTCAAAGATAGTCTTCAAGGAAGAACTCCAAAACCGCAACTCCCACCTCCAAGAACTAATCCAGCAATAGCTTGAACTCCCCATAACGATGCACCAAGCTAAGCAAGACTGGTGTGATCCAAGGACTGAACTAACTCCAAATAACCTACTAAATCTGACTATCTGAAAAACCCAACTCTAGACTGCTCGTGTAGAAAATAATGAGCACCCAGAGTTTAGGAAAGAAACAATAAACTCCGGATCAGTCGTGGGACTGGTGTGAGCAACAAAAACAGTTTATCTTTTAAAACATTCAACAAAAGATTTTCAAAGTCAATTCGCAATGCTTTTTAAAAATGAGACTACCATAAGGCCTCCCGCACACACACACAATGCAAACGCAGAATCGGAGGAGATTTCTCCCTATGATAGTCAAATATGCTTGATACGTATTAAAAAGAAACATTTGATATTATTACTAGTGCATAGTGTAGAAAAAATCATTTCGAAAGTAAAGATATAAATCTTAGCCAACATAGACATTTCGAACTATGCCTACTATAGCTACCATCCAAACAGTGGGGCGCCACCATAAGTGAATGATAGGTTCTACAACTAACACTGTACAGGGTTTCGTATTGGGAATTGGATTTCCAACAAATGGTCAGGCCAAGGAACTTCCCATTGCCACATGAGAATGCCTCTGGAAGGACATTCCCGAGAACCAAACCGGATCTCTGCCAACACAAGGCCGGGTTACCCCTAACTGGGTAACTACTGACACGAGCATGCCATCCCCCGATCGTAAACGACCTTTCTCATGGGATCCCGATAACCAACAACCACAAAGTAATAAATTCGCAGTAACCACATAGGTTAAATATCTGGGCTCCATACCATGATACCACCTCTATCCAGAAGGAAATGCACATACCCTAAAGGGAGCTACCCCTCATAACCTTGCCGCATCTTTCCTGTTTTGACCATTTCCGGGGTGTGAGGCTCGACGAAGTCTCGTCCACAAAAACACGCTTTATACAAAAGCTGAGCTTTGGGTCAACAAATGATCATAGAAATGATCACCAAGATAGACGATCAAACAAATGATCCTATCATAAATAATCAACACAATGATCATTTCACAGCAACACTCAGCATGTCACATTACCAAATTGGGAATATATTGCTGATAACCTTCAACTACATAACCTTTGAGCTCGTACGTCTCAGAGAAGGGTGTTAAGCTAAGAGAATAAATTCTCCTCCACCAACAGAAATATATTTGAAAGGAATCGGCTTTATACCTCAATTTGTAATGTCAGACATACAATCCATACAAGTCTGTTCTGGGTTCGAACAGAACCGAAGGCACTTACAAAGAAGTCCTTGCAATCCGGATATCCACAATCCTGATCGGATTTCCCATCACTTAGGGAGAACTCTATACAGGAGCAACTCGGTGCAGAGTCAATCGATAGGTCATCCTATCGCTCTCGCAAATACCCAGTCTTCAACACCGGTCTTCAAATGCTATCCATAACGTCGAATCACATATTCGGAATGGGTTATACGACACAAAGGTCCTTTCCCGGTTAAACCGAATAGTGAGCACGATATTTCAAAAACAAATGGATAATGGGATTTCAATTAAGTCACAACTTAATAATTCAAAACTTTCTTTCAAATGGTTTAATCCAATTACCATTTCAATCTTTAAACAAAAAGATTCATTTTCACAACCTTTAACGGTTCAAACAATTTTCACATTTTAATCTTTTAAACAAAAGATTCATTCACAGATTTTCCAAATCAATTTTCATTTCAATTTGATTAACTCGTTAAATCTTTAAATCAAAGATTTAACTTATAGCTTTCAAAACAATTTCATTTCGAATGGTTTAAATAAATCATCATTTTAAATCTGTTAAAAATAAACAGATTCAATTTATAGCTTTCAAGACAATTTTGTTCAGAACTTGGAAAACTATTTTTCAATTCAATCCTGAAATTCCTTTAACTTAAACTAGAATTTCATTTCTAATATGAAAGCTTTTATCATTTGAAAACAAACAGTTTCATTTCAGAAAATCTGATTCATCCATACGAGTTGAAATCCTTGGGTTAAATTCAAATTCCAAAATTTTACTTTTAAAATGGTTTAAATTCATATAACTTGTACAGCATCTTAAATCCCTAGTTTCGAGTCATAGAATTCAATTTCAAACTTGAATTCAAATCAAATTATTTAAATTTCAAAACTTAATCAAGTTATTCGAAAATAAGTTTTATCTTTAAAATTCCATTTCAAAAGCTTTTCACTTTAAACCCAATCCATTTCCAAAATCATTTGAATTAAAATATTCAACTTTTAAACTATTTCAAAATCTGTGACTTAATCGATTTCCTCGTGAAATCCATATTTGTGTGTGTATGAGTGTGGTCCAGGGGTTTAACACAATAGTGAAACATCATCATCATCACAGATCAAACACAGAAATATAGTTGATAAGCGATATAACTATAAAGCTTATCGCCCATTCACAGATTCACATATAAAATATAGATGTATCAACAATAAATGAATAAATTATACATAGCACAATCTACAGAACAAAATATCATAGATCAGATAAGACAATCAATTCAAAGCATCTCATATAATAAAATCATTTATAAGTAGGGCAAACATTCAATAATATTTATAATTAGGATTTATTAATCGTTTAATCCTAATTAATTCAATTTATTTCCAAGTAAATTAATTACTTACGAATTTATTTACCCAACCTTGATTAATGAATTACAAATCATTTGATATCAATTTATTTATCAAACGCTTTAATAAGTTAATTTTTTTTTATTAATCATATTAATTGATTTAATCTTTAAACCAATTACATAATTAATTACCTTTTTTTTATTATATTAAGAAATTAAACTTTTAATTACTTATCATAAAGTAATTATCCCGTAACAAGAAACCATTAATTTCCAATTTAATCTAATGATTTACTTAAACTAAATTAATTAACTTTAATAAATCAAATTATCCAAAATTAATTACAATAAGGGGTTAATCTTTAATTACTTTCATTAAGTAATTATCTTAGATTAATTTATTATTTATCATTTATTCAAATGAATTTAATGATGAATTTCAATCATTTAATTAATATTTAATTGATAATCCTTAATTTACAAATTAATTTATTCCTTAATTAATAAATCTTTAAACCTTAATTAATTTATTTAATTAATTCAAATCATCACTTAATTAAATAACTAGATTATCTATTTTGATTAACTTAATAATCAATGAATTACAATTATTAAGTTTTCATTAACTTGAGATAAAACTTACTTTTATTAATGATTTTATTATCACTTAACAAATATGTTTGAAACATTTATTTTAACTCACTTTTGAATATCAAGATTTAAAATGAATACCAATTGATTTTAAATAAAGTTTAAAACCAACCTTGTAAACCTTTAAATTCTCATGTTAAAGTAGTACTTTAAAAAAAAAATTAATGAGTAATAATCAACTTTTCCTTAAATTCACATATTTAAGGATAATTTAACATTTAACTTATTTATTTAACATTCCATTTATAAACTAAAGTTTTATTTCAAAATCTGGAATTCAAATTAAGTTCAGGTTACAAAACTTTGATTTAGACTTTGTTTAACTTGCTTACTTTACCATTCCAACTTCCAATTTCAATTCAAATCCTTTTAACCCTTTAATCACTTTAAAGTATTTAAACAAGTTTAAATGTAAAAACTTATTTATTCACGAACTAAGTTTCAAACTATACTCAAAGTTATATTTAAACGTGATTTAAAAATACAGTTTAACCTTGGTTTAAAAATTTAAATTAAACTTTAAAATTTCAAAACAGAACAGGTTTTGTTTTGAAACCTGTTCAACACTCCTACCCGAGCCACGCCAGAATTTACTTCGAGTCGCACATGCATTCACGCGAGACCAAACCCGATGGAACATGATCCTTCCCCGGACACAAAACTACCCAGTCACAACAATGGCACGGTGCACGTGTACACCGTTGATGATCAACTCCGGTCATCATCGTGTCGCCGAGCAAGTCGAAGTCCTTCCCTGTACCCAACTCCGATCGTCAAAGCTCCGTTACCCACGCCAGATCGAATTCGAATAAAAATTTGAAACCTGGAAAACTCAAAAGCACCCCACCTTGAAACCTGTCAACGCCACGTTCATGATTCTCCGACCATCTGAGTGCCTCCGCCTTCGGCCCTATATTCGTCTTCCTATCCTCTACCATTTCCCAAACCCTCACCACACTCGGTCGCCTGTCGACGATGGACGAAGCAAAATTCTAAACTTCAACGCAAATTAGGTTTAAAAACTCAAATCACCTCACCGCAGTTGCCACGGCGATCGTTCAGCACTTCCACCATTTTTCCCATACTTACTGATACCACCTCGACCTTCGCCCAAAATCTCGACCACCAAGGACCTCGTGATCATCAGATATTGCCCAAAATTCCATTCCCAGTAAATTCCCAAATCCTCATTCATATCAATACTAAAATTTGAGATTTGTGGTTTAAAAATCCTAACTTTTGAAGGTGATTCAAGATATAGAATTGAATTAACAGTTTGTTACATTCGAATTTTTACATAAATCCAAGTTTTGCTCTGTAGAACCAAATTCACAGTTGTAATATTTAACTAACATGCTTAATACAAATTTTAGATTATGATTTAATTTTTGAACCAACTTATTTTGTTTTTAAACTGCACACCTATAAATGTTTGAAATGAAGGTGTTTTTAAATTTTTAATTTACCATCAACTCTGTAATTAAACAAAGAGAAGAACAGTAAATAAAATTTTCAACAAACAATTCATCTATATATACAGAAACATACATATAAACGAAACTCACTTATTTCAGATTTAAACCATAAAACCCAGATTCATATACTTAGGTTTTAAATGATGTTACTCACAGTTTTCAGAAAGAAGAAAGAATAGAGGAATGCTTCATTTTGAATCAAGCTTGAAATTTACTTGCTGAGTTTATTTGTATTATTATTTTTTCTTTCTTTAGCTTTGAAGAATGAAACTGTAATGATAATTTGATGTGTATATGAAGTTAAAGTATACAGGGTAATACTTCTTTTAGTACAACCAAGCAGTGATATCTTTTTTATTACTTAGTGGCTGGTGTGAAATCAAAGCATGGCTTGCATCAATTGCCTTGATACTTTGTCCCCATGCTTAGCCCATGCTTGCTTGTCTCGGCTGCATATTTTTTCTTTGCTTGTATGGTGGCTGATGTATCTAGCTTGGTAGCAAATGAACACATATTGTGTACTAAAGAAGATCTTGCATTAAATTGCTAGTACTCTATGCTTATACCTTATTTGTATTTTATTTTACTTTTTTTATTTGTTTGTACTTAGTTTATTTATATTTTTGTTCAGGCTGAAATGATGCTGCCTTATGTTTTATATTAGAGATGTTTTGTTTATTCACTTAGGTATATTAAATTTCAATAGTTTATATTTTGATGTATTTTGTTTTACAAGTTCATACCTTGTTTGTTTATTCATACTTTGAAATATGCATGTCTGAAGATGCTTTTATTTTATCTTTTGTTTTATTATTTTATCTTTATAATGTTTACTTTGCATATTTATTTACAACTTTGTTTCATATTATAATTCACATCTAATTTGATTTGTTTACTTTATACTTTCTTAGACATTTTATTATTTTACTTTATGTACATATTAAAAAAAAAAATTGTTCTAGTTTTGTTTGTTTCTTAACTAATTTGTTTAATGTGTTTTATTCTATGTTTTATTTCTTTTGTTTCTTATAAAGTTTAACTATAAATCTTAATTCAAATACAATTTAAATATTCAAATTTTAAATTTATCCCAAAATTTATTTAAAATTTACATTAACTATCAATTAAAATAAATTCCAAAATTTGGGGTCGTTACATGTATGGTTTGGCAGACTCTTATGAATGTCAGATGTAATGAAGTCGTATTATTTTGTGTACTCTGATATGTAAAACTATATAATGGATATGTGTAATATTATATTTTGTTCTGTTTCCACTGTGAGATTCTGATGATTGTTGTTCTTTTCTTTCTATCTTTTCTATTCCTATCTCTTTCTTTTCTTATTGATGATACGTCTTTCTGGGCATTGAAAGATGGGTCGTCACAGTTGGTATCAGAGCATAGGGTGAGAAACACCTAGGTTCTGGAGTAGTATCTATCTTGAGAGTGCATATTTGTAATTTTCTTATATAACTATATCCCTATCTAAATTGGTTGGGTTGCCTGTTCAGGTAGCCAGAATGAGTTCCAGAGGCAGAAGGGGAAGAGTTGTAGGAAGTACATCAACCAGTAATAGGAGAGAGCAGACTGATAATGAGGCTGTTAATCCAGTATCGTCTCTAGTCAGTTTGCTGCATTATGCAAGGACTTCGTTAATCTTGGAGGAAAACCATTTCAAGGATCAGAAACTTTAATAGAGGTCTAAGCATGGCTTCGCTCGTGTGAGAAAATCTTTAAGAGAATGAAATTATCGGATGAGCAGAAGAGTGTAATGGCTTCGTGGCAATTACAAGGTGGTGCTGCAGTCTGGTGGAATATAGTGACTGCAAATGTCTCGGAGGACGATATGTCTTGAAAAGAGTTCAAGGAGTTGTTTGAGGAGAAAATTCATGCCTGCTGGAGGGAGAACTCATCATTATCAGGATTTTCTAAATCTAAAATAAGGAAATATGACTATAGCTGAATACGAGAAAAAATTCAACGAGTTATCTTGCTATGGTCCAGGACTTATAGACACCCCTCTTAAAAAGAACGAGATGTTTGTCCAAGGGTTGAGGACGGAGTATCATGAAAGGATGACAGCACATTTGAAAGGTTCCATTGTGGAGCTAATTGATTGGCGTTAAGATATAAAGACTTGATGAATAAAAGATCAGTGGCACGAGTAGCTACATCAGGAGGAAACTCTTCTAACCCTAATAAAAGAAAATTCAATCCTAATTGGAAGAGGCATAACAAGAAGAAGTCTGGAAACAACAATGGACCACGCAAATGTTATATTTGTCAGCAAGAAGATCATCTGGCGAATAAGTGTCCCAAAAGACAGTCTCAGCAACAGCGACAGCATTATAGTGGACCAAGTTCAGCTTTAATTCAGAAGTCTCTTTGCTTCAACTGCCATCAACCGGGACATATGATTAAAGATTGCTCGCTCCTTCATAAAGTCCAGCAGAACAAAGTATTTGCTTTAGAAGGTGCACCATCAAACTCGTCTAAGGGAAAAGGAGTTTTGGAAGGTACATTACTTTTAGATGGCAAATATATTAAAGTTTTGTTTGATTCTGATGCTTCTTTGAGTTTTATTTCTCTGTAATCTGCAGAGAATTTCTTTCTTACCTCTATTACCGTAGACAATCCCATCTGTGTATCTAATCCTATAGGAGGGTTAACCAAATTAGATAGGATCTGTAAGGATTTGAGAATCTCCTATCTATCCCATAGTTTTTCCTGTGACCGTTATGTGTTGGGTTTTAAGGGTTTTGACCTTATATTGGGAATGGATTGGCTTGACAAATATAAGGCTGTTTTAAATTGTGATGAGAGAACAGTTTCGTTGGAAACTGATCTGGATAGAATTGCCAGAGTAATGTGTGATAACTCTGGAATTCACTTGAGTAGTCTTTTACATGGAGTTGAGACTTCTCAAGAGGGGGTGGAAGATATTGAAGTAGTCCGGGATTTCTCAGACGTATTCGAGGAAGTTACGTGTTTGCCTCCGCACCGAGAAATAGAGTTTCGCATAGATTTGGTACCTGGAGCAATACCCGTAATTCAACCTAGTAGGAGGATGGCTCCAAGGGAGAGGGAGGAACTAGTGAAGCAAACTCAAGATCTGTTGGAGAAGGGATTAATTAGACGCAGTTTTTCGTGTTAGGGTTCGGCTGCAGTATTTGTCACCAAGTCGGATGGGTCACTAAGGTTCTGTGTAGACTATCGTGAATTGAACAAAGTGACCATTCGAAATAAGTATCCACTTCCTCATATTAATGATCTCTTCGACCAGCTTCATGGAGCTTCAGTCTTTTCTCAGTTGGATTTAGCATCAGGTTTCCATCAGTTAAGGGTAGCTGAGGACAGTATTCCCTTAACTGCATTTAGGGGACCTAATTGTTTCTATGAGTGGTTGGTTATGGCTTTCGGATTAACCAACGCTCCTGCCTACTTTGTAGACCTGATGAACCGAGTCTTTTGAGATGTTTTGAATAAGTTTTTTTTGGTGTTCATCGATGATATCTTGGTTTACTCTAAGTCGAAAGAAGAGCACAAGCAGCACTTGAGAATAGTATTGGAAACTCTGAGAAGGCACGTTCTGAAGGGGAAGTCTTCTAAGTGTCATTTTTGGAAATCAGAAGTAAAATTTTTGGGCGACGTTGTTTCTGGTGATGGAATCTCTGTAGATCCAGCGAAAGTTGAGACTATTTTAGAGTGGAAGCAGCCTCGGACACCAACAGAAGTTCGAAGTTTTCTGGGATTGGCTGGTTACTACAGGAAGTTTATTAGGGATTATTCCAAGATCTCTTCTCAACTAACAAAGCTGACAAGGAAGGGAGCTAAATTCAAGTGGACACTGGAATGTGAGGAGGCTTTTCAGAATTTGAAGGCAAGGTTGATAAGTGCTCCTGTATTGGCTATTCCAGATGGGAAGGGCAAGTTTGAAGTGAATACTGATGCTTGTATTATTGGATTGGGAGCTGTGCTTATGCAAAATGGTAGGGTAATTGCGTATGTGAGTCGGCAATTGAAGCCACATGAGAGGAACTACGCTACGCATGATCTAGAGCTGTTGGCCATAGTTTTTGCTTCAAAGATCTGGAGGCACTATCTTTTAGGATAAAAGTTTGAGTTATTCACGGATCACAAACCGTTGAAACATCTTTTCTCTCGGAAAGATCTTAATCTAAGACAGCAGCGATGGGTCGAGTTCTTGGCATCGTATGATTTGGATATTCTGTATACCCCGGGAAAGGCGAACGTTGTGGCAGACGCTCTTAGCAGAAATGCAGTTTTATCTCTTTGGGAAGTGGTTCCATCTCTTCTGGAAAGGATTTCGAGCAAGAAGGAATCTGATAGTAAATTAAGAGGAATCATCAGGAGAGTTAAGAAGGTTCTGTGTTCCAGCTTTAAGATTGATGACTAAGGGACACTGAGGATTAACGGAAGGATCTGTGTTCCAAATGATAGGGATCTGTGACAGGAAGTATTGTCTGAAAGTCATTACTCCAGATTAAATATCCATCCAGGAATCTTGAAGATGTATAAGGATATGAAGAGAGTCTTTTGGTGGAAGGGCATGAAGGAAGATGTAACTACTTCGTTAATTGTTATGCTATCTACCAGCAAGTTAAAGGAGATCGGCAGAAGCCAGCCGGTTTGTTACAACCTTTGGAGATCTCGATGTGGAAGTGGGAGATGATTTCGATGGACTTCACGACGGTTTGCCTAGAACAAAGAAGGGAAATGAAGGAATATGGGTGATTGTTGATCGTCTAACCAAGAGCGCCCATTTTATACCAGTTAAGGAAACCCGTATGCAGCTTCTCTGGTAGAAATTTTCTTGAGAGAGATAGTGAGATTTCATGGTGTTCCAGTCAGTATTGTAAGTGATCGAGATCCTATCTTCACCAGAAAGTTCTGGGAGGCTTTGCAATCAACTATGGGAACAAGTTTGAGATTGAGTACAGCATATCATCCCCAGACAGATGGGCATACGGAAAGGCTTAATCAAATTCTAGAAGATATGCTGAGAGCATGTGTATTGGATTTTGGTCGATCATGGGAAGACCATCTACATCTAGTGGAATTCTCTTATAATAACAGTTACCAAGCAAGTATCAAGATGGCTCCTTATTAAGCACTGTATGGAAGGCCGTGTAGATCTCCAGCCTATTGGATAGAGACGAAAGACCGTCTTGTTCTTGGACCAGATCTGATCCGTGAAGCATCTGCTAAAGTCGAGCTTATCAAGAAAAGGATGAAATCTACTAAGATCGTCAAAAGAAATATGCAGATAAAAGACGAAGACAATTAGAGTTCGAGATTGATGATTTAGTCTTTGTCAAAGTTTCCCCTATTAAAGGAGTAGTAAGAATTGGGAGGACAGGGAAACTCGCTCCGAGATATATTGGTCCGTTCCGAGTGCTCGAGAGGATTGGTGTCGTAGCATACAGGATTGAATTGCCAGTTCGGATGGCTGGAATTCACAATGTTTTCCACGTATCTCATCTACGGAAATATGTGCACGGTCCATCTCTTATTGTGGAGCCAGTTGTGCAGGAAGACTTAGAGGTTGAGCCGGACTTATCAGTTGTCAGACATCCTATTCGAATTATTGATCAAGACGAGAGGCAACTCAGAAGCAAGATAGTGAAGCTTGTTAAAGTCTAGTGGAGTGAGGATCCCAGAGATTGTACCTGGGAGACTCTGGATAGTTTTAAGAAGGCTTATCTGGATTTGTGTCCGGATAACTAGTGGTGTTTGTATTGGATGTATTGTTGTTTGGATGTTTTGTTTGTTGATTTCTTATGTATGGATGTTATGTATGCTTGAATTGTTGAAATGAAATGAAATTTTGGATTATCCTTTGTTTAAATTTCGGGGACGAAATTCTTTTAAGGGGGAGGAATGTGATACTCCGAAATTTCAAACCCAATTTAAATGTGATAATCATTTTAATAAATTAATTTAAATTGATCAAATTGTTATTTTAAATAATAATAATAAATGGATTGTAAATGTATATTGATTTTAATTAAAATTAATATACACATATGGAAATGGATTTTTTAAATTGTATTCATATCAAATTTGATTTTTGAATTGAATTTGAAGTTTAATTTGAATTTGAATTGTTAAATTGAAATTTCAAAATAAGGCTATTTATAATTAAAATTATACTTTGATTTTAAAAATGTATTTTCATGATTTTTTTTAGAATATGGAATTTGATTTATATTTATTTCTTTAAGAAGAATTGAATTATATGAATTAAAAATGTATTTTAAATTTAGAAAATTAATTAATAAAAACATTTAAAAAAAATTTTTGCATGAAGATTTACACTTGTTAAAATTTTAAGCACGCTAATAAACATGTGTTAAGAAGATAACAATGTATGATGACAAGTGTCACAATTTTTAATTTATTTTCTTTAAAAATTTTATAAAAACAAATTTTTTATATAAAAGGCTGTTTCATATTCTTCCTCTAAAATTTTCCCATTCTCATTTTCTAAAGCAAGAGAATAACAAAAATCACACCTCCATTAACAAATCTGAAATTTCAGCAATCTTTACTCTTTCAACCAAAATTTAATCTAGCATTCAAATCTCATCTCAAAATTCCTAAGCTTGCAGACAAGAGAGAGAAAAAAATCTGCAAATAAACCAAGTTCCTGGAAAAAAATCAAGTGTAAAGAAAATTCAAGCTCTCCTTAGTATCATAGCTCTGATTAAATTCAAGATTTGAGAAGCAATTAAAGCAACATCATCAAGAAAATCTGCAGTCATTTTCTTTTTTTCAGAATTCAAAGTTTTGGGTGTCTGCTTAAAAATAATTCAGCTGAGTAAATTTTTAAATCAGAAAATTATAGTAAATAAATTTGTGCATGTGAATGTCTGTGATGTTGTATGACTTGCATGTAAATATATAGATGAAATCTTTGTGTTATTTTGTTTTTAAATATGCATGTTTATAATTGCCTGATGATTCTCTTTATTTTCGAGTTACAGAGTAAATTTAAACAAAAGCTTTAAAATTTATTTAACAAATCATTGTTAAGCTTGAATTCTCAAATGCAGTAGGTTTATTAAACATGAATTAAGGTTTAAATTGTTATTCAAAAAGAAATTGTTTGAAAATCTTCTGAATCAGGGTGATGCAGTAAGAAAATTTTAATAACATGATGAAAACATGTATTGTATTTTGTTGATTAAATTTTACATCTTGAATCAACTTTGTATAACATGATTTTTAAGGCAAAAATTAGAATTTTTAAATTGGATTTGAGGAAGTATTTGGTTGATGACCGGAAATTAGTCTTTGGCAAAATTTTGACGACTGGGTATAATCCAAAAGTTGAGTTTGGGTCGGGATTGTATTGATGATCGGTGAACCCCAGAAAAATCATAGAACTGGAAATCATTCACTGAAGAATTGGGATTTGGGAGAACTAGGGTTTTTGTTTTGTGTTTGGTTGAGATCGAAAGTTTCGTGACAGGGAATGTTTGAGTGGATCGAGTTGCGAACGGTTTTGGAAGCAGAAGCGTGGAGGCATTGCGATGATGTGGCCGTGATTTCGTAGTGAACGATGGTCGAAATTTAGGGTTACGGTGGGTTTTCTAATGAAGGGTATGTTCCAGGAAGGATGTGAACTATCTTAATTCTGTTTGGAGTCGTGTGTTGCTCATCAACGGTGGAAGGTCGAATCTGGGGTCGACGTGGAGTTTGCGAGTGGGGTCGTTAATGGTGGCGGAGGCGTCGGCCCGACGTGCACGTGTCAGTGATCGTGTCAGTGAGGGTGGGCGATGAGGTGACTCGGGTTAGCGACCGAGTGGATTGGTTTCTAGCTCGTGTTTGTGCAAGGGGGAGATGTTGTTGTTATTCGTGCCAGAATAGAGGGAGGGAAAGTGTTGTTACTTTCCAGTTTTCTTGTTTTTGGTGGTAGTTTCTTTGTTGAAAGAAATTGGTAAGGGAGAAGGAAGGGGTTTGAACAGGTTGATCTCGTGTTTAGGTCGGTCAAAACCCGAACTAGTAATGTTTTAAAAGGTTTTAAATTTGTTTTAAGTTTTAAAACTTTAAATTTTTATTTAAACTACTTTGTAAAATGTTTAACATTTTAATTGAAAGTATTTTATATTTTGATAGTTGAGTTTTAAGATGATTTTACATTCATTTAAATTTAACTTTTAAAAAGTAAGTAAGTATTTAAACAAATTGGAATGTTTTAAAATATTTAATAATTTTAGTAATTAATTAAATTGTTTTTTTTTGAAAGTTAATTAAGTTTTAGAATTAAAGTTTACTTTAATTAATAAAGCAACTAAGGTTAAATTAATTAATAATTTTAGATTAATTAATTTGTTAAGGTTTATTAATTAATTATGGATTAATTGATAATTAAGAATTAAATTAAATAATAATTAATAGATGCTTAATCAAATAATTAAAGATTAATTAATAAGAGATTAGTAACTAATTAATTAGGTGACTAGTGATTAATTAATTAGTGATTAAGAATTAATTAATTGATTAAGGTTAATTAATAAAGTAATTAAACATTAATTAATTTATAATTAATAGCTAATTAATTAGTGGTTAGGGCTTAATTAATTAAATAATTAAGGTTAATTATTTATAATTAATTATGTAATTAAGATAAATTAATTTGTAATTAATTAAGCAATTAATTAAGATTAATTAATTATAAATTAAAGGTTAATTAGTGATCAATTTAGGAATGATCAATTTTTAATCAAGTTTTTAATAATGAATAATTAGAGTAATTAATTAATAATTAAAGGATTATTAATTAATTAAAGATTAATTAATTGATAATGAGGTTAATTAAGAAGTGATTAATTAATTAAATGATTGTGATTAATTAATTAATGTTTGGTTAAGCAAGGTAATGTGATAACTTCTTAAGTAATTAATTTAATTTGAATTAATTAAATTAATTATAATATGAATTAGAAATGTGCTTGCTTATGGATGATTGTTTTGAATAGAATATCTGGATTATCCGTTGGATGATCGTTGAGATATTCTGTGATGAGATATTTTATATATCTGTGATCGATGTTTGTTATTATCAGTGGATAATACTGCGTGGATGCTACGTTTAAATTGAATTGAATTGTTTAAATATTTAAACAACTTGGCCTTTAAGATGGCGTTTGGATTTCGATGAGACCGGGGTCGGGAATCAAATTTGATTTTCCGAAAACCACATCGGTCCAAGTTAAACGTTAGGTCGTGACATCTCAAAGTGAAGTTCGAGATGGAGTTTTAGAGTGCAAGGGTTAGTGTCGTTAACTCTAAGGGTGATTCCAAAATGAGTGTAACGAGATAATGCCTTCGGTTTCTTTCGAACCCGGAACGAACTTGTATGGATTGAATGCTTTCAGAACATCGTCAGGAGGACGATGAGCATTCTAAGAGATGTGTTCTCTAAAGGTAATCGTAGCCTCAAGCCTCATCAACCGGGAATGGCTAAAACAGGGGAGGTGCAACAAGGCTAAGTGGGCCATGCCCAAGTAGGACGAGATTTTCCCCTACCTAGAAGTCCCTTATTATTTTGGCTGTTTGGGCGGTTGTTGGCCACAACTGCGGGGTTGTCTTGTTGGGGACTGTCTAGTAAGGGATGGTTCCAGCCTTGTGTTGCAGGGGATCGGGAATGGTTCTCGATACGGTGATCTAGGCCCCGTATGGTGACGGTGGTACCCCATTAGCCCTGCCATTGATGGAAACCCATTTACCATACGGTTTTGATTGTATTACCCACTTTCGTGGCTAGTAGCTGGAATTTAATGAATGTAACAATTTCGGCTATTTCTTATTTACTTGAAAACCCTAGACCCTATTATAATATCACTGGATTTCCTATCAAATGCTTTGGTTAGCGTAAGGTAAAAACTTACCTGTGTTTATTTGTGGGGAGTCTTACGTGATACCTTTTGTTTTCAAATGATTTTAAAGCTAAACAACTTTAACTTGTTTACTCACACCAGACTAATGTCTGACCCGGAGTTTATTTTGTTTTTCATAAACTCTTGGGTACTCAAATTTTTATGAGTAGCCAAGTGATTAGGTTGGGATTGGCAAATGTTTTGAAAGCTGGAGCTGGAGTCTAGACGTAATTATCTATCTCTATCCGCTGTAGTGACATTTTGATGTTGTGTTTTGGGTTGTATGGTATGGCAGACTCTTATGAATGTCGGATGTAATGAAGTCGTATTATTTTATGTACTCTGATATGTAAAACTATGTAATGGATATGTGTAATATTATATTTTGTTCCGTTTCCGCTGTGAGATTCTGATGATTGTTGTTCTTTTCTTTCTATTTTTTCTATTTCTATCTCTTTCTTTTCTTATTGATGATACGTCTTTTTGGGTTTTGAAAGGCGGGTCGTCACACTTCTTCTTCCACATTTCTTAATACATATTTTACCATTACTCTGCCGAAATCAACAATGATTCAAACTCGATTCTTCTAGTTTGATTCTCTATCACTATCTCAACAAGGTTCTCAGTGCTATTCAGAGTTATAGACTTCTTTGTAATCTATTAAGCGAGAAAAGGTGTGATTGTGGCCTTGAAAATCAATCAAGCGAGATAAGGTGTGATTGTAGCCTTGGGAAATCAATTGGGTGAACTTGTTGCCTGTAAAATCAAGTGGGTGAACTCGTCGCCCGGAAAATCAAGTATCTTTACCCAGAGGATTGTGATTCTGGAGGGTGTACCTCGTAGCCTTAAAATAGAGGGTGTAATTGTAAAGATTGCTTTTGAAAGAAAATCCATACTTGTGTTGCAGGACTGGATGTAGGGTAACTCTGAACCAATATAAAATCCGTATGTTCTTTCCTTTACTGTTGTTTATTTTATTTCTACATCTGTGTTTGTTTCTGTGATCATATCTGTGTATGTATATTGCATACATCTGTGTCTAAATTAACATAAACTCAAAAGGATTTTAGTAATTCTTTATAAACACTATTCACCCCCCCTCTAGTGTTAATCCTAGCCTTAAGATCCTAATCTGCATTTCTCACATCTTCTTCACGGTTGGAGAAATTTCCTTGGTAATGGCTTCTCTTTTGTCACTTTTCTTCTCATTTTTTCATATTTTTGCCTTCTTCTCTCCATAATTTTGATCAGCCTCTTCTCCATAGCCATGGCCACTACCTCCTACACATCTTCCCTGCCATCATCACTAGCTACTCCTCTGGTCTTGACCAAGGCGAGCCCTCTATGGTGATAAAACTCCACAAAAATACAACTAGACCCTTGAAACCATGCTAGTTTGACCACTTTGCTTTATCTCCTTCAACCACCACCCCTAGCCGCCTCCACTCCACTGACCTGACCACCACACACCCCTCCTACCACTAACCAGACCCATACTCCACTGGCCGAGCCCATACACCCCATGGACGAGCCTCCTTGTTGAACCAAACCATGCTTTTAGCCTAAAACCTCTTCACATTCTACCTTGTAACTTCCTCCCCATGTTCTAACCCCTAGGCCGTGAATTTATAGGACTCAAACCTGAGCTAAAGCATGTCCAAACCTGAACCAAAATATTTCCTAAGCCGTGCAAGCAAATGTAGAACGCAAGGCAAAAGATTTGACATTCAAATCTCTTTTCATTTATAAGTTATATAATTTCAAAGTATATTGAATTTATGGTTTGTTTTGATTTTTGTTGGGTTGTAACATAAGATTTGAAGCTTGGATTTGCTCTCCACTCAAGTCTGTAGTCTTGTCATCGTGCTTTTGATTCCATTGTGTCATTGTTTTTGTAATCTCCAGCATTTAGAGGTGAGTAAATCTCACCTGACATTTATACTTATGCAAATGTGAAGCGACAACAATTGAATATGTAGAATGATATATTATGTTATACCTGCCAATGATTATATATGCTATATGATGTTAACCCTATTTAATTACATGTCATCTCGTCTGTTACTGTTATATGTTGTTAACTGTTCATTTATATTTGTTTATCATACTGCAAGTTCCATGTAGATTAGGTTCACTATGAGTTGAAATGATACATACCCAAACAGACTTTAGAATAGGGAAAAATCGTTATGGACTGAAATATAGGCCTGAACGATTTTTATTTATTTATTTTAACTTGGGATTGCGGGTTTGAAATGATAGAACCCGGATTTTTCTTTTTAAACTGCGGATTGAAATGATATATATCCGTATCACTTGACCTAGATTAGAAAACTATAAACAGGCCCGTGGTTATTTTATAAAGTGTTTTGGATATTTTTAAGTATTTTAAAAATATAAATTTATGAAATTTGATTTAAATAGATTTTGAAATGTTTTAAAATAAAGAAATTATGATTTTTCTATGAGTTAAAAATGTAATTAATGAATAGTTAAATTGGATTATTGAATTATTGAAATATAACTTAAGTTTGAAAATTTGAAATTTTGGTTAAAAATGATATTTAAGTTATATAAATAAAATGGAAATTTAATTTAATTTGGAAAATGGTAAATATGATAATTTAATTTAATTTAAATTTAAGTGATTTATTAAAGTATTATTGATTTTTTCTATGAATTTAAATGGTTAAAAAATGAATGCTTAAATGTGTAATTTTAAAATACAACTTGATTTGGAAATGTGAAATTTGGTTTAATTAAAGATTTTAGTTAAATAAAACCAATTGGAAATTTAGTTTAATTTGTGAAATGGAAATTTAAAAAAACGTAATTGTTAATAAACTGCATATGCGAAGGAATGAAAATTATACACTTGAATTTTAAGTAAATTTATTGAAAATTTTTATTTATTTATAAGAAATTTATTTTATAAAAATCATATGTTAAAGATATGTTAATAAAAAAATTTGAATGTTAAAATATGATTTTTATAATGTTTAAAGGGTTTAAATTGAAGTTTATTATTTGCTGGAAATACGCTAAAATCTAGAAAATACTTTTAATAGCATTAAGAAATGATGTGGTTTCTATAAATGAACTAAAAACCTAATAAAAAGACTATTACAGCAGTTCTGTAATGCTATAGTTGTTGAAGTAAATTAAAAGGCTAAAAACTTAATAAAGGCCTATTACAGCAGTTCTGTAAATGTTGTAGTGGTCTGCTGTCTTTCCTGAAATTAATAAAAACCTTTAATTTGAAACCTGAGCTATTACAACATTTCTGGAAATGCTGTCTTTGCTATTCTAAACTAAAAATTTAACTAAAATGAGATTTAACAGCAGTTTTTAAATGCTGTCTTTGCTGAATTAAAATATTTTCAAGTATAACTTATAACAGCTTTTTTCTAAATGCCGCGAAAGTCTGAAATTTTCAATGTTTATGGTTTTTGACTTAGTAAATGAGCTCAGAATGGTTTGAAACCTTGAAATTTGGATACTTGATTTGAAAGAATAATAACTTCACTTTTAAATGGTTTAAATGTATTAATTTAATTAGAATATAATCATTTTAAAGGTGATTTGAAATGATAATAAACGAATGATATCTTTGAATTTAAAAGGTTTTTAAAATTGAATATTTGGATTGCATTCAAATGATGATTTGATAATAATGTTTTGAAAAGATATGATATTTTGATATTAAAATGATTTGGAAATGAAGTTTTGAAAGGATATGATATTTTAATGTATTAAAACAATTTGAAAGGAAGTTTTGAAAGGATGTGATAATTTAATATATTGAAATGGTTAGAAATGACTCGATATTTATTTTGATAAATATTTGAATTTGAAAGATATGGCATGTTGATATATTAAAATGGTATGGAAATGATTTAATCTTTATTTTTGATGAAGATTTGGATTGAAATGATATTTTATTTTGAAGTGTAAAATATTATTTTTAAGTTATAACCACGAGTTATAATAACGATTGGTTGGCAAAGAGACTGAGATCGGATATGGGCATACTCTCCGTCGATACGGAAAACCACTTTGACAACCGTGTACGCGGTGGAGATTCCAGAATGAAGTAGAGTGGTGGCGACGTTATTGAGGTATATTACGTGGACCCAACTCCCGTGAGTTTGGCATAAGGTGGCAAAAACAGGAGTGGTCTCGGGCTAAAAGGGGTAGCTCCTCTGGTCGGACGCATTTCTTTGATACCATTCTATTGCTTTTGTGATTGTGGGCGCCCCTTCGATTTTGGGAATGTGTTCCGGGGTAGGCTTATGTAGCTGCTGCGTTACCACCAGCCCGGGTATCGTAATTGATATATCTACCCTGGCATTGCCTTGTGTACCATGTCACCTACCATATCGAGCCTTTACTACGAGTTTCTATTTGTGTCGTGCCTATGCAGTATCTTCTCATAGTCTTCCGATCAGGAGATATGCAGGTACTGTATAGACTACTGGCATTATTTGTGTTAAAGGGAATATTGGGTCACTCCTTAACGCTATTTTAAAGTTAGTTTATTTTACTGATAGACATTATTATAATAGCACAATATTACTACGTAGAAAATAGTTTAACGGATCTTTAGAGGATGGGCGGTCCCAAGCATCCTTTAAGTTACTTGTACCTTTACTACAGTTCACTTGAGATGGTTTACATTGTATAAGTATGTATGTCCTAACTTGAATGTTTGTATATTTTTATTTATGCTCGGGTCAGCCTGAGTATTCACAGATTGGGATTCCACTTTCTGGAGATTTGAAATCACTAGAGATTATCTGCTTGTCTAGTTTTATCTATTTCACTTTCAAATATCCTGTTGATCCCAGTGTTGTATTCATTCTGTACTTGGTTATCAACTTGAGACAAGTATTCATTCTGTACTTTATTTCTTCTGTTGTATCTTATGTAACTCTAATATATTTATATAGCAGCTTCATGAACTACTATCTCTTTTACTTCCGCTGCATTATTATTACTCTGTGTCTGTGATCTATGATTTTTATTTACTGTATATTCTGAGATTTGCCAAATTTTATTTACAAGCAGTATTTTGAGCAATTCAAATCCGACATGTGCGGATGCGAATGGTTGAAAATACCGGGTGTTACATTTGGTATCAGAGCTTGTCTTTGAGGAAAAACTTAGAATATAAGGTAAATTATTTACAAAATCACTTTCGTTCGAGTTTGAATCTTTTCCTCTTTGATTCGAATTTCCTTTGAATTTTGAAACGTTCCCTACGGTTCCAAAATCCATTCATGTCCCTCTCTATTCATCTTCATTTGGTTCTGGAGTATTTCATAACTCCACTTCGAATGATCTTTATAATGAGTTGGCAGTCCCGCCAATCTTAAATTTGTTTGTAAAGGGGTGAAACTCCTTTACAATTAGCATCGATTCACCAGGTATTTATATCTGTCTTTGGTTTAGATGCTAATATCTTTTGTTCTTCCAAACTCTATCTCTTGAGATCGAATGTGGATTTACCCAAAAAAATCCACATTGATCTTATTCCCTATTCCCTAAGTCATGGTTGACCCGGTTAAGGTTGCCCGTGATTTACTTAAGCTTACCCACCGCCCTATTCTGTTATTTAATCATCTTATCTTTCGTTTCCAATCTATTTGTAATAACCCGGATTTCTGGGCATTATAATTAAAAATATAATTGAGTTAATCAATAAAGATACTAAATTCATAGATTGAACAAATTAATCCGATCAAATAAAAATTGATATCTTTAATTGTGTTGTATATATATACATAGATTTTAAACAGAATTATTATATACAAGTTGGATTTGTATTTGTTTAAAAAAAAAAAATATGTAAAATTGATTTGAAATTTAAGTTGAATTTGGATTTAAACTTGAAATTACAAACTCTATATTTACTTATATAATGTACAAGGTGTATATGTATAAAGATATTAAAGATAAGAATATGTATAAAATTATGCCTATTTAGAGAAAAGTTCATAAACATAAATGCATACTAGTATAAATACATATAAAATATGAGAAGCATTTGAATACAAGTTTGAACATTTGTAAAATATCTCATCATTACATATTAACACTTGTAGGAAAATGATTATTACAATGACACATGTAAACTTAGTTTTACAAATGGAATTCTAGGTAACATGTAATAAAAAAAGAGAGAAAACAGAAAGTATGAAACATATCCTCACAAGAAATTACGAACCAGATAAATTCAACTCCAACAAAATCTGTAAACGTTTCAATCAAAACCAAATCAAAGAGAAGTTGAACTGTAAGCAAATCTAAGAAGCAAACAATTATCATTATCCTCTAGTTTTCAAATCTGAAGCCATAAACCCTTTTAATATCAAAGTAAAATCAAACAGATAAATCCGAGCATCTCTTCCAGAGCAAAGACCTCTGTATAACCTATTAAGCATGATTCAAAAACTGCAATCATGTGACAGAGCAAATAAAGAAGATTTACAGATTTTAAATCTCGAGCATGGCTCTCTGTTTTCTGGAAGCAGCAAGTAATTTCAACTAATAAGACAACAAATTCAAGTTCAAAATAAGATCAAACTAGAAGCATTTCAAAATTAAGAGAAGGGATGCCTGGAAATAGGGGATTCAACAGGATATATTTGTCAGGTGAGTAAATCTATCTCTTGAAAACCTAAATTCTGCTTTATAATTGAATGCATGCAAGATTTGATCATAGTAATGACTCAATTATTACTTTCATAAGTGAAAGAATGTGATGCTTGGGTATATAAGTATAATTATGTGAGTAAACCAGTTTAATCTGTAGCCTGAGCATGTAGAAATGTCTTTAAGACAAATTATGATGAGTAGTGCATGCTTATTTATATTGAATTGCATGTAGATATATGCAGGATTTTCTAGTATGCATGTTTGAATACAAAAAATCCCTCTGTTCTAGTTATGCAGTTTCCAAAACATGATCAAATCTATATATTCTTTTACCTGATTTATTTTAAACATTGATGTGTAAGTTAAATGACAAGGAGTGGCTTTAAATTATTCCCAGAAGAAGAAAGAAAAATTTTAAGCTGGTTTCAACAAAAAAATATACAGACAGGATAGTAGAATCATAAAACATAGCTAATATTCGACCTTAATAATTTCTGGAATCGAACATATAATCAAATTTGATTTCGAAATTTAGGATTTTTAAAGTTAAAATCACGATTCTAAAAAATGTAATTGGAGAGAAATAATGAGTTGATCAGTATTTGTGTTTTTAAGCATTTCTGATGATCACGTAGATCAGAGAGTTAATGTTTGCGATCAGTTGAAGATAGTGGGCCAGGGATGATCGAAAAAATGTATAATTATATTTATGATCATCGTTGATGGTTTAAAGGGTCAATTTAGGGTTTAAGCCCCGATGGGGTTCGTCATCGATCTCGGATCAATTTCTCTATCTACGGTGCCTCAGGCTCTATCGCGAGAGGAGGAATAGATTGAGGGACGTCGACGAAGCTTGGGACAGGGTGTTGGATTCACTGGTGATCGGCGCGAGTATTTTGAGGAAGATTTTGATGATCACTTAAGTTTTCAGATTTCAGGTCGAATGGCTCGATTTCAAAAGGGAGTTTCGAGTATGGTTTCAGGTTGATGATCGGTGAAAGAAGATTGTGGTTGATGTTTGAGGATGGTCAGCGACCAAAGGAGGTGATCGGCGGTGACGTTCTTATGCACGGTGCACAGATGCGTGCACGTTGGGTCAAGTGTTGATCTGGGGATTTAGGAAGAAGCAATGACCCGAGTAAATCGCGTAGCACACTAGAATGTAACTCGAAGTTGGGATGAGTAGTTTTTACGTGAGGATAGTGATGTTTACTCTAGAAGTATGCTCGAGTTATCTTGTGTTTTTCCTCGAAGCTGATTGAGTTTTGTTTGTTGAGCTTGAGTTGTTTTACTGTGTGGATGGGTAGAAATGAGTTGTTTTATTGTGTGGAAGCCTGATTTAGGAATGAGCTTGGATTTAGGTCGGCTAACCCTATATTTTTGTTTGATTATGTTGTAAGGTAAATTCTCAAGTCTTAAAAGTTAAATTAAAATTCGAGTTTAAACAATTTTTTTCCTAGAACTATTTCTTCGATGAATAATAGTCTATTTAAATGATTGATTAGATAATTGTAATTCATTCTAACTTTGATTTAGTTAAATCTTAAGTGTTAATAAAGTAATAATTAAAGTGGATGAAGTATTTCATCATTAAACTTTAGAACTTTTGTAAATTGTTGTTAAAGTAATTATATAGTAGGTTAATTCCTATAAGGTTTGATAATGATTTAAATGATGGAATTAAACAAGTATTATTTTTAAATGCATTAAGGATGGTTAATTAATGAAATCGGTTAAGAAATTATTAATTAAATATACTATTTAGGAAATTAGTAATTAGTTTTAGTAATCAAATTTAAGGGATTAATTTATAAATGTGATTAACTAATTAACTTATTAAATAAAAAAATGATTAATTTATTTAGAGTTAATCACTTAATGAAATTAAATAATAATTTCTTAATAAAGTAATTACAGGATAATTACTTAATGTCATTATTTAAGATGGGCAATTGAGGGACAATTACCAAATGTAATTATTAATGTCATTAATAAGAGTAATGAATGGGAAATTCCTAAATGATAATCACTTAATGGAGGTAGTTGTGTATTAATTACTTAGTGTAATTAATAAAGTTGAGTAGTTAATCTAAGTTAATTAATTAAGTCTTAATTAATTAAAGGAAATCATTTGATATTGAACTAAGTATAATTACTTAAGGCAATTAATGAAGTGTAATTACTTAGTGAAGTCATTATTGGTAATTACTGGATGTAATTAAAGATGTTAATGATGAAAGTAAATTGGATTAAATTCCTATGTAATTAATTAAGGGATTAATTGAGATAATTAATTAAGGATAATTAATTTTTGATAATTGATTACTGAATGGAATTAATCAAGGGATTAATTAGAGAATAAATTAAGGATTAATTTATTCAATAAAGTAATTAAGGGTAGTTAATTACGGGATATTATTAATCAAGGGTAATTAATAATTATGGTTAATGATTAATTAATAAAGTGATTGGAGGTTAATCACTGTAATTGGATTAGGATAAATTAATTTGTGAAATTAATTAAAGGATAAATAAAATGATATTGGAAGCCTTTGATTAATTGTTATCCCAATATGTAGTTCGTAATGTTATGTGATAAGATGTGTTTGATGTAAACTGTGACGATATGGTTATCTATCGATAATGAATTAATGTGTATAGGTGACACCCTGTATTTGAAGTATTGAATTATGTTTTACTTGAATAATCTGGAATAAGATGATATTAAAATCGAAGAGACCGGAGTCGGGTATTAGTAAATACCCGAAACCACTTCGATTTCTTATAGATTGCTATGTGAAATAGATGATGTCTATAACAACTTGTGGAATTGTAAATTGATATATGTTACTCGGGTTTATATAAGATGTATGCTTTTGTATTTCATGTTAGATGGGTTTACTCACGCTGGTTTCCAGCCTGACCCGGGTGTTACTTTGATGTAATGCTCGGGTCAGACCGAGTATTACAGATTTTCAGGTAAGGACGTTCTGGAGTTCAGGAAGAGAGCTGGATGGCAGGAACGTACGGAGTGATTTCCGCTGTGTATATATTGCTGATTAGCTTGGACATATTTTTTTAAGTTTGTCCTGTGTTGTGTAATAATTGTAACTCTGATGTATAAATGTATAAGATTATTAATACAATTCTTCTTTGTATAACTGATATTATTTATTATTATTATATTTTGATCCGCTGTGAATGTGAGGTTTTCTGTGTTTTGGTGTTTCTGTTCTTTCTTCTTCTTCTTTCTCTTTCTTCTTTTCACCAACTATCTGGAAATTTCGGGGTCGAAATTTTCGGGGACGTTACATTTGGTATCAGAGCTGAAGGTTAAGCGAGAACCTTGGCTCTGGCGGGGGATTACTCATTAAGGAAAGGGTCAATGGTACCCTATAATGAGTTGAATGTATAAATATGAGAGAGCGTACTTGTTATTTTCTTATATAAAGGATTTTAAATGATTTCAAAGGTAAATGAATCTTATATAAGAAATAGATTATCTTTTATATTAAGGAAATTGGTTGTAGTATTAATTAAATTAAAAGTAATAGTAAGAATTAAATTAAGAAGTAATAGAATGCAACCAAATTGAAATTGGAACTAAATAAAGATAAGTTTGAAATGGATTCAAACTAAAATTGAAATCTTGAATTGGAGAAGTATTTCAAAATAAGATGAACTAGAATTGGTTTCAAACCAAAGAAATAGACGATTATTGTGTTTAATAATGGAATGATTGTTCTTCAATAAACAGTAAAATGTTTTAAGGAAATAACCATTTTAAAAGAGTAACTTATAAATTTAAAAGGATGTAAATTTCTGTGGGTTTCAAATTGTGCAGTTTTGAAATTTAAATTTAAACATTTGAATTGGTTTCAAAATGTTAGAGGAGATAATATTTGAATATGATCTTATTTTAAATAAGAAATGTTATTTAATATATTCGAATGAAAGAGGTCCTATTTCAAACAAAGGTTGTTTGAAATTTTAAAGGAATTTGTTTTGAACTAAAACCAAGGGTGGTTTAAATTTTAAAATTTGACTTGTTGGGCCAAGAAATAAATATGTATATATGTATGGATATACATGATATCAAGGATAATTGGAAATAAACTCTAAATATTGAGTTTTAGATTGGGAAGGAGATATGAAAGCCCAAAGTGATAAGTTTTTGAACTTAATAAGTGGGCAGATTATTTATGAGAAGTTCAAAATTTGAAATGGAGAATTCAAGTTTGAGTAAGGTTAAACGGGATTGATTTAATTTAACCCGGAGGAAGTTAAATAAGTTTGAATGAACAATCTGATTTGGAATTTCAAGATGAAATTGGGATTTAACTTGGAAAGTTAAATGGTTAATTTGAAATTGGAGTTTGTATGATCTCAAAATGAGTTTGAGATCTGGAAATTGAAAATTGATGGATGTTTTTAAATGAATTGGGTGATATCATCCTATTGTTATTAATAATCTTTAAAATATGAAATGTATTTGTTTAAATGAATTAGAAATGGAGTATGGTAATCCATAGTTGGGATAAAAAGGGAAATTAATTTAAAGAAATTAAATCAACATTTGAAGTATTAACTCGAATTTATATAATTCGAGATGGTTTAAATTTGAAATTTGAAATTAGTTCGAATTGAATTTGATTTGAATTAATTGAAATGGTGATTGAAGATGTATGAGTATAAGATTCAAATGGAAAATTTGAATTGGATTAATTTGAAATGATTTGAAATTGAAGTAGGTTCAATATGAAGTTAGTCCAAATTGATTTGAATAATTTGGAATGGTAATTAAAGATTGAATAGTTTTAAAATTCAAATGGAATTTGAATTTAATTTGGAAGGAAATCAAGAATAATTCAACTTATGGGGTTTGATATTGGGATTAATTCAAACCGGAATTGAAATGAATTGAAATTAGTAGAATTCGAGATCAAAAGTTGAATAAAGTTAAATTTGGAAAGAAACTGAGGTTAATTCAACTTGAATTTGGGTTGAATCAACTTCAATGGAATTTGAAGTTATTTAAATTGGGATTAGATCAATTTAAATGGAAGTAGAAATTTAAATTGAACTGATGAGAATAGAGATTGGAAAGTGAACAGTTTTGACTCTGGGCTATTTTTAATATAAATTGTTTTAATATAAACCTATTTTCAAAGCTATTTATTATATATACAACTTTTCTTTTAAAAGCCAAACTAACTTATATTTGTTTACAATTATTTTTGAAACTGTTTAACAATTTTCCAACTGTTTTATAAGCTAATTACTATATTTCAACTGTTTTACAAAACTAATTACTACCATAATATTATTTTGCAATTATCTAAAATTTCTGTAATTATTTTAACTATTTTCTACCTATTTTACACCTATTTTGCAAACTAGTAATTATTTTTCAACTACTTATCTATTTCTTTAACTTTCAAGTTATTTCCTAAATTTAAACTGGACAGAGTTCAAACTGTTAATGGTTAAATACCCAATCGAGATAAGAATAGAGGTGATAATCCAAATGGATTAAAGCAATTGTGAGTAAGTGAATGAAAATTAAAGTAAATGTGAATAGAAAGAGAATTAATTTGGCTAATAACCAATAAAGATAAATACGTAGGGTGTACGTACATTATTCTATTCGCATAGTGATTTGATCCAGATTCGAGCACAGAATTTCGAGATAGTTATATCGATCCGAGTGGGATTTTTCACTCGAGTTTTGACGGCGAACCTGAATATGGATTGTTGATTGGTTCTGGATGTTCTCTATCATAGTCATGACTATGCAAGGAGAATGACGGTTTCTGATCAAGAAACCAGATCTGTGTTCGCACTAGGAAGTCGGGTGGACAATACTAGTTCGGAAATGAAATCGTGTGATCGAGTGAGCGATCAGTTTGGTATAGCGTTCGGATGATATGTGTACATCGTACGGATTTGAATAAAATTGATACTGGGAATTTGTGGATAAGAAATGTGAAATGGTTTTTGAAATGAAAAATATATTTTGTGAAATATATGATGAAGTAAAGTGGAAATTGGATATTTCTGTGGTTGAAATTTTGTTTATGGAAGTAAGTGATATGGTAAGTGGTTTTGTAAAGAGTAATCAAATTTGAATATTTGATTTTGAATAAACAAAGTTAAATATCTTTGTTTTATAAAATGAAACTCCCCTTGATGAATCCTTTGCCGAAAGAAAATGGTTTTTGGAGGTGTTTGAAGTATAAAGGAGTTTTATACAAGTTTGAAAGGATTCGAAGTTTTAAAAATATATATCTGCGTATATATATAAAGGATTTTATGAGGATTTTAGAAAAGGTTTTGGGAACCTTTGGATTTGGAAAGGCTTTTGATTTTTGGGTAAAATTAATATGTGAATTTGGAAAGCCTAATTTGAGAATTATCGATTTTGTAATAATCGATTTTGTGTATAGGAGCTTTGTATGCGATCATACTAGGTGTATGATTTGAAGATACTATATATATAGTATAAAATGTTTTGATGGTGGCTCTGGGGAAAAAGGCGCTCCCTTGGAATGCACTTCTCAGGAGTACCACCGGGTGGTGCTGCCTTGAGCTAAAGTTGATCCTGTGAGGAGTCCGGACAAAACTAGTTCCTGAGGGTTATTGGGTAGCGAAAGTCGAGGGCGCTGATGCCTACAGGGGCATTTGGGTTATGCTGTGACGACAGTGTAACTCGATGTCACTGCGATCTATTGTGGGGACCATAGCGAAAATCGTGTGGAGGATGAGTGTCAACGGTCTACAGTTGATTTTGTCGGGAAGGCAACGCAACATCGGTAGACTGCGATCTATGGTCGAGTGGAGTGGAGAAGTCTCATTCTTTTGGCAGCGAAATTCGAGGGCGCTGATGCCTACAGTTATATGGGTTTTTGCTGTGATAGCTACGTAACCCTAGTTGTAACTGCGATCTGTAGCAGGTTCCATGGTGTAATCGAGGGGCGCGGAGGCCTACAGTTATCTGTGGATTTTGTCGGGACGGCAACGTAACCATCGGGTTAACTGCGACCATGGATGGGGGTGATGATTTCCAGAGCATTCTCACCAAAGATATATCCTCTATTTTCAAAAACTGTTTTCTACATTTTCAATAAAATTATTTTCCAAAAGTATTTTCACTGGGTGTTGAAGATGGGTCTACTAAGTACTTATAGATTTTCAGTCGTACGCTGGATCAACGTATGACCGAATTTCTATGAGAACGAGGATGGACTTGTTGAGACATTGAGTTATAAAAGTATTTTTATAAAAATCTATTTTGGTAATATTATGTAGATTTTAAAAGTTTTTAAAAAGTATTTCAAAGAATAATTTTCCAAAAATAAGCTTTTTAATAAATTCTGGATTCGTTCCTTTTCGAGGACGAAAAGATTTAAAGGGGGAAGGAATGTAATAACCCGGATTTCTAGGCATTATAATTAATAATATAATTGAGTTAATCAATAGAAATACTAAATTCATAGATTGAACAAATTAATCCGATCAAATAAAAATTTATATCTTTAATTGTGTTGTATATATATACATAGATTTTAAACAGAATTATTATATACAAGTTGGATTTGTATTTGTTTGAAAAAATATATATGTAAAATTGATTTGGAATTTAAGTTGAATTTGGATTTAAACTTGAAATTACAAACTCTATATTTACTTATATAATGTACAAGGTGTATATGTATAAAGATAAGAATATTAAAAGTATAAAATTATGCCTATTTAGAGAAAAGTTCATAAACATAAATGCATACTAGTATAAATACATACAAAATATGAGAAGTATTTGAATACAAGTTTGAACATTTGTAAAATATCTCATCATTACATATTAACACTTGTAGGAAAATGATTATTACAACGACACATGTAAACTTAGTTTTACAAATGGAATTCTAGGTAACATGTAATAAAAAAAAAAGAGAAAACAGAAAGTATGAAACATATCCTCATAAGAAATTACGAACCAGATAAATTCAACTCCAACAAAATCTGTAAATGTTTCAATCAAAACCAAATCAAAGAGAAGTTGAACTGTAAGCAAATCTAAGAAGCAAACAATTATCATTATCCTCTAGTTTTCAAATCTGAAGCCATAAACCCTTTTAATATCAAAGTAAAATCAAACAGATAAATCCGAGCATCTCTTCCAGAGCAAAGACCTCTGTATAACCTATTGAGCATGATTCAAAAACTGCAATCATGTGACAGAGGAAATAAAGAAGATTTCCAGATTTTAAATCTCGAGCATGGCTCTCTGTTTTCTGGAAGCAGCAAGTAATTTCAACTAATAAGACAACAAATTCAAGTTCAAAATAAGATCAAACTAGAAGCATTTCAAAATTAAGAGAAGGGATGCCTGGAAATAGGGGATTCAACAGGCTATATTTGTCAGGTGAGTAAATCTATCTCTTGAAAACCTAAATTATGCTTTATAATTGAATGCATGCAAGATTTGATTATAGTAATGACTCAATTATTACTTGCATGAGTGAAAGAATGTGATGCTTGGGTATATAAGTATAATTATGTGAGTAAACCAGTTTAATTTGTAGCCTGGTGCGTGTAGAAATGTCTTGAAGACAAATTATGACGAGTAGTGCATGCTTATTTATATTGAATTGCATGTAGATATATGCAGGATTTTCTAGTATGCATGTTTGAATGCAAAATAATCCCTCTGTTCTAGTTATGCAGTTTCCAAAACATGATCAAATCTATATATTCTTTTACCTGATTTATTTTAAACATTGATGTGTAAGTAAAACTTAATTGTAATGACAAGGAGTGGCTTTAAATTATTTCCAGAAGAAGAAAGAAAATTTTTAAGCTGGTTTCAACAAAAAAATATACAGATAAGACAGTAGAATCATAAAACATAGCTAATATTCGACCTTAATAATTTCTGGAATCGAACATATAATCAAATTTGATCTCTAAATTTTGGATTTTTAAAGTTAAAATCACGATTTTTAAAAATGTAATTGGAGAGAAATAATGAGTTGATTAGTATTTGTGTTTTTAAGCTTTTCTGATGATCACGTAGACCAGAGAGTTAATGTTTGCGATCAGTTGAAGATAGTGGGCCAGGGATGATCGGAAAAATGTATAATTATATTTCTGATCATCATTGATGGTTTAAAGGGTCAATTTAGGGTTTAATCCCCGATGTCTTTCGTCATCGATCTCGGATCAATTTCTCTATCTAGGGTGCTTCAGGCTCTATCCGAGAGGAGGAATAGATTGAGGGACGTCGACGAAGCTTGGGACAGGGTATTGGATTCACTGGTGATCGGCGCGAGTATTTCGAGGAAGATTTTGATGATCGCTTAAGTTTTCAGATTTCAAGTCGAATGGCTCGATTTCGAAAGGGAGTTTCGAGTATGGTTTCAGGTTGATGATCGGTGAAAGAAGATTGTGGTTGATGTTTGAGGATGGTCAGCGACCAAAGGAGGTGATCGACGGTGACGTTCATATGCACGGTGCACAGATGCATGCACGTTGGGTCAAGTGTTGATCTGGGGATTTAGGAAAAAGCAATGACCCGAGTAAATCGCGTAGCACACCAAAATGTAACTCGAAGTTGGGATGAGTAGTTTTTGCGTGAGGATAGTGATGTTTACTCCGGAAGTATGGTCGAGTTATCTTGTGTTTTTCCTCGAAGCTGATTGAGTTTTGTTTGTTGAGCTTGAGTTGTTTTACTGTGTGGATGGGTAGAAATGAGTTGTTTTATTGTGTGGAAGCCTGATTTAGGAATGAGCTTGGATTTAGGTCGGCTAACCCTATATTTTTGTTTGAGTATGTTGTAAGGTAAATTCTCAAGTCTTAAAAGTTAAATTAAAATTCAAGTTTAAACAATTTTTTTCCTAGAACTATTTCTTTGATGAATAATAGTCTATTTAAATGATTGATTAGATAATTGTAATTCATTCTAACTTTGATTTAGTTAAATCTTAAGTGTTAATAAAGTAATAATTAAAGTGGATGAAGTATTTCATCATTAAACTTTAGAACTTTTGGAAATTGTTGTTAAAGTAATTATATAGTAGGTTAATTCCTATAAGGTTTGATAATGATTTAAATGATGGAATTAAACAAGTATTATTTTTAAATGCATTAAGGATGGTTAATTAATGAAATCGGTTAAGGAATTATTAATTAAATATACTATTAAGGAAATTAGTAATCAGTTTTTGTAATCAAATTTAAGGGATTAATTTATAAATGTGATTAACTAATTAACTTATTAAATAAAAAAATGATTAATTTATTTAGAGTTAATCACTTAATGAAATTAAATAATAATTTCTTAATAAAGTAATTACAGGATAATTACTTAATGTCATTATTTAAGATGGGCAATTAAGGGACAATTACCAAATGTAATTATCAATGTCATTAATAAGAGTAATGAATGGGAAATTCCTAAATGATAATCACTTAATGGAGGTAATTGTGTATTAATTACTTAGTGTAATTAATAAAGTTGAGTAGTTAATCTAAGTTAATTAATTAAGTCTTAATTAATTAAAGGAAAACATTTGATATTGAACTAAGTATAATTATTTAAGGTAATTAATGAAGTGTAATTACTTAGTGAAGTCATTATTGGTAATTACTGGATGTAATTAAAGATGTTAATGATGAAAGTAAATTGGATTAAATTCCTATGTAATTAATTAAGGGATTAATTGAGATAATTAATTAAGGATAATTAATTTTTGATAATTGATTACTGAATGGAATTAATCAAGGGATTAATTAGAGAATAAGTTAAGGATTAATTTATTTAATAAAGTAATTAAGGGTAGTTAATTACGGGATATTATTAATCAAGGGTAATTAATAATTATGGTTAATGATTAATTAATAAAGTGATTAGAGGTTAATCACTGTAATTGGATAAGGATAAATTAATTTGTGAAATTAATTAAAGGATAAATAAAATGATATTGGAAGCCTTTGATTAATTGTTATCCCAATATGTAGTTCGTAATGTAATGTGATAAGATGCGTTTGATTTAAACTGTGACGATATGGTTATCTATCGATAATGAATTAATGTGTATAGGTGACACCCTGTATTTGAAGTATTGAATTATGTTTTACTTGAATAATCTGGAATAAGATGATATTGAAATCGAAGAGACCGGAGTCGGGTATTAGTAAATACCCGAAACCACTTCGATTTCTTATAGATTGCTATGTGAAATAGATGATGTCTATAACAACTTGTGGAATTGTAAACTGATATATGTTACCCGGGTTTATATAAGATGTTATGCTTTTGTATTTCATGTTAAATGGATTTACTCACGTTGGTTTCCAGCCTGACCCGGGTGTTACTTTGATGTAATGCTCGGGTCAGACCGAGTATTACAGATTTTCAAGTAAGGACGTTCTGGAGTTCAGGAAGAGAGCTGGATGGCAGGAACGTACGGAGTGATTTCCGCTGTGTATATATTGCTGATTAGCTTGGACATATTTTTTTAAGTTTGTCCCGTGTTGTGTAATAATTGTAACTCTGATGTATAAATGTATAAGAGTATTAATACAGTTCTTCTTTGTAAAACTGATATTATTTATTAATATTATATTTTGATCCGCTGCGAATGTGAGGTTTACTGTGTTTTGGTGTTTTTGTTCTTTCTTCTTCTTTCTCTTTCTTCTTTTCACTAACTATCTGGAAATTTCGGGATCGAAATTTTCGGGGACGTTACACTATTCTTTCAAACATTTTGAATTATACTTGTAAATCTATATTTTGTTTTATATATTATGTTTCTTGAGTTGTTGATGTCCACTTGGGTTTCCGATCGATTCGTCTGATCAACGCTATTGATAGGATTTTTAAAACACTTTGACAGAACAAACTGACACAACATTTTTTTAAATTTTGGTTAATGAAATAAATTTTTCTATATAAGTAAATTTATGGAACTTAGTAAATTGATTTAAATTGATTATTTGAAATGATAATACTTGATTTATCATTTATTGTTCTATAAATGAATTTAAAAATATTTGTTTATAAATTTATTTGGGAACTGAAATGAATTTAAAACAAGAAATTTGAGAACTTAATTTTCGATGGTTTCAAACCTCGTGTTTAAGTTTTAAAGTATATTATTTAAAGTATTTTCGAATAAGAATACGTTTCGGAAGAATTTTAAAGCTTAAAAATCAGTGCTCTTTTCTTTGTCACTGGGAAATAATTTCAGTGATGACTGCAACATCATCGACATTCACTTTCGAGTTTCGAGGTGAAGAGACCGCTCTATAGTCTTGCTACAGCTTTGTTTTGGGAAATCAAGTTGATTTGAATTCTAAAATATGACTTGATTTATAATATATATAGATATATGATATAAATTTGTTTTGATAAATCACATACATACATTTATTTATCTCTAAATGGTTTGTAGAAATCAAAAATTTAATTCTTAAATTTTATTTTAAAGAATAATTTCAATTATAAAAAGAAAATCAAAATTTTGGATGAATATTCAAGCATGAAATGATTTAATTGGAAAGTTTTATTTGTATAATACAATTGCATTCAAATATAACTTACCTTAATTTCAGAAGTTAACAACGTAATTGGATAATATACAATACAAAAAGTTTTTATAGATAAAATTTGAGTGGTTATAATAAATGTTATACACTTAAATTTTAGTTATAAAATGATTGACAGAGGTAAATATAATAAAGGATAATTGAATAACTTACAATAAAATAATGTTAAAAGAACTAAAAATAAAATAAAGCAGTTATAATAAGTTTAAGTATATTTAACATAAGTGATAAATATATTGAGAGGAATAAATTTAATTTTAATTAGGAATAAAGAAGAATTAAATTTATTAAGTACATTATGAGTATAATAAATGATTATTTTTCAAACCCATGGTTTTAAAATTGTTAATTTAAGATGATTGGATAATAAGATAATGAAATTTGAGATAGTTAAGATTTATTTAACTTGTGCAAAAATTCGTTTTCTATTTAACATGAAATTTCCATGGTTTCAAATTTATTTCCTTGTTTTGTTTTTCAAACTATCTTTTGGTTGTCCTTAGTATCCTTATCTTGCTATAGACTGATATAGGCATCTTTCTATAATCTTTCTGTTTAGAAATCTTTCTATAATCTTTGATAATCATTGGTACTCATTTTGAATCCACCTTTTCCGTGCTTGTGTTCTTGATTTTGGAGGACCTTGGAAAGATCATCGCCACCTTGTTAAACTTGCCTATAACAACAGTTATTCGGCATAATCTCAATCTTCTTGTCAGCTTGTCTTAATCTTATTTCATTTTTATCTTTTCTGTGCTTTCCCGTACCTCATTCCTTTTCGGGGACAAAAAGTTTTGAGGGGGGAGAGTGTAACAATCCTGTATTTTGTAATTATTCTAATTGAATTTTGATTTAACTTTATCTTATTTATTTAATTTAGATAATTTTTTTATTTCAAATACAAATTTTTATTATGAAGTGAATTAGAATTCCAAACATTACTAAAAAGAATATTTTCCAAAAAGTGTATTTTTGGTCAATATGGTCAACTTTGACTTTTAAATTTAAAAATTTAAAAGTTTGAAAATTTGAATTTTATCTTTTGTTATGAAAGTAAATAAAATTTTAAGAACACTGCTTTTTGTTTCGTTGAAATTTGATTTATAATGTGAAAGTTATGCCTTTTTAACTATTGCGTGAAATTTGCTGTATTTAACAAAATTGTTTACTTTAAATTATATTAAAAAATATTTTATTTGGTCATGTAATGTTCTAATTTATGTTTATATGGGTTAATAACATATATTGTATATATTTTGGTTTTAAAACATTTTTGAAAGTGTAATTGGCATTTTCCAGTGTCAGTTGTATTTTTGTTTAAAATTTCTAATTTCCAGTTTCAATTAATTAAAGTAATTCTTTATTTATTTTTATATTTTCTCAAGATCTTATTTTAGTCTCATTCTTAATTTATTTTATTTATTCGACATTTTATTTGTTTTAAAGTGAAGTAGGAATTTTTCTAGAGTTAATGGTAATTTTGTTGTAATTTTCATGCCCCGTTTTCAATTTTTAAACAAATTTCTTTAGTTCTTTTTCTATTTTTCTCCAATTTAGTTATTTATTTCATTTTAGAAATTATAAATAAATTATTTTATTTCAAATTTTTTCTTTATAATATTTTTAAAATGAAGTGTATATTTTTTTCAAAGCCATTGATGATTTAATTGAAATTTTTGAACCCTGTTTTGAATTTTTAAGCAATTTCCTTAATTCTTTTTTTATATTTTCTTTAAAGTTAATTATTTATTTTCATTTTATTTCACTTTGTTTCGGTTTTTAAAAATATTTGCTAAATTATATTTTGTTTTACTTGATTTAAAAGAAAAGGAAATATGAAAGGTTTTAAAAGCTTTTGGAACTTAAGTCTTTTCACCTCCTAAAGTCCTTTCATTTGCCATAACCTCTCCATTACTCCTCTTGGCCGTGTAATATACTTTCATAGCCGTGATTTTCATTATTTTTATGTAGAAAACATTTTCTCTTTCATTCTTCTTCATGGCTAGAGAAATTTCCTTGGTAATGGCTTCTCTTTTGTCACTTTTCTTCTCATTTTTTTCATATTTTTGCCTTCTTCTCTCCATAGTTTTGATCGGCCTCTCCTCCATAGCCATGGCCACCACCTCCTACACATCTTCCCTGCTATCATCCCCAACTACTCCTCTGGTCTTGACCAAGGCCGAGCCCCCTATGGTGATAAAACTCCACAAAAATGCAGCTAGACCCTTGAAACCATGCTAGTTTGACCACGTTGCTTCATCTCCTTCAACCACCACCCTAACCACCACCCCTAGCCGCCTCCGCTCCACTGACCTGACCACCACACACCCCTCCAGCCACTGATTAGACCCATACTCCACTGGCCAAGCCCATACACCCCATGGCCGAGCTTTAAACCATGCTTTTAGCCTAAAACCTCTTCACATTCTACCTTGTGACTTCCTCCCCAAGTTCTAACCCCTAGGCCGTGCATTTATAGGACCCAAACCTGAGCTAAAGCATGTCCAAACCTGAACCAAAACATTTCCTAAGCCGTGCAAGCAAATGTAGAAAGCAAGGAAAAAGATTTGACATTCAAATCTCTTTTCATTTATAAGTTACATCATTTCAAAGTATATTGAATTTATGGTTTGTTTTGATTTTTATTTGGGTTGCAACACAAGATTTGTAACTTGGATTTGCTCTCCACTCAAGTGCATAGTCTTGTCATCATGCTTTTGATTCCGTTGTGTCATTGGTTTTGTTATCTCCAGCATTTAAAGGTGAGTAAATCTCACCTGACATTTATACTTATGCAAATGTGAAGCGACAACAATTGAATATGTAGAATGATATATTATGTTTGTACCTGCCTATGATTATATATGCTATATGATGTTAACCCTGTTTAATTACATGTCATCTCATCTGCTACTATTATATGTTGTTAACTGTTTATTTATATCTGTTTATCACACTACAAGTTCCCTGTAGATTAGGTTCACTATGGGTTGAAATGATACATACCCGAACGGACTATAGAATAGGGAAAAATCGTTATGGCTGAAATGATAGGCCTAAACGATTTTTATTTATTTATTTTAACTTAGGATTATGGGTTTGAAATGATAGAACCCAGATTTTTCTTTTTAAACTGCGGATTGAAATATTTGTATTACTTGACCTACGTTAGAAAACTATATACAGGTCCGTGGTTATTTTATAAAGTGTTTTAGACACTTTTAAGTATTTTAAAAATATAATTTATGAAATTTGATTTATATTGATTTTGAAATGTTTTAAAATAAAGAAATTATGATTTTTCTATGAGTTAAAAATGTAATTAATGAATAGTTAAATTGGATTATTGGATTATTGAAATATAACTTAAGTTTGGAAATTTGGAAATTTGGAATTTTGGTTAAAAATGATATTTAAGTTATGTAAACAAAATGGAAATTTAATTTAATTGGAAAATGGTAAATATGATAATTTGATTTAAATTTGAATTTAAGTGATTTATTAAAGTATTATTGATTTTTTTCTATGAATTTAAATGATTAAAAAAATGATTGCTTAAATGTGTATTTTTAAAATACAACTTGACTTGGAAATGTGAAATCTGGTTTAATTAAAGGTTTTAGTTAAATGAAACCAATTGGAAATTTAGTTTAATTTGTGAAATGGAAATTTAAACAAAATGGAAGTGTTAATAAATTGCATATGTGAAGGAAAGGAAATTATATACTTGAATTTGTTAAGTAAAATTTATTGAAAAATTCGATTATTTATAAGAAATTTATTTTATAAAAATCATATGTTAAAGGTACGTTAATAAACATTTTTGAATATTAAAATATGATTTTTATAATGTTTAAAGAGATTAAATTGAAGTTTATTATTTGCTGGAAATACACTAAAATCTGAAAAATATTTTTAGTAGCATTCAGAAATGATATGGTTTCTGTAAATGAACTTAAAACCTAATACAAAGGCTATTACAACAGTTCTGAAATGCTGTAGTTGATAAAGTAAACTAAAAGGCTAAAAACTTAATAGAGGCCTATTACAGCAGTTCTGTAAATGCTGTAGTGGTCTGATGTCTTTCCTGAAATTAATAAAAACCTTTAATTTGAAACCTGAGCTATTACAACATTTCTGGAAATGCTGTCTTTGCTATTCTAAACTAAAAATTTAACTAAAATGAGATTTAACAGCAGTTTTTAAATGCTGTCTTTGCTGAATTAAAATATTTTCAAGTATAACTTATAACAGCTTTTTTCTAAATGCCGCAAAAGTCTGAAATTTTCAATGTTTATGGTTTTTGACTTAGTAAATGAGCTCAGAATGGTTTGAAACCTTCAAATTTGAATATTTGATTTGAAAGAATAATAACTTCACTTTTAAATGGTTTAAATGAATTAATTTAATTAGAATATAATCATTTTAAAGGTGTTTTGAAATGATAATAAACGAATGATATCTTTGAATTAAAAAGGGTTTTAAAATTGAATATTTGGATTTTTGCATTCAAATGATGATTTGATAATAATGTTTTGAAAAGATATGATATTTTGATATTAAAATGATTTGGAAATGAAGTTTTAAAAGGATATGATATTTTAATGTATTAAAACGATTTGAAAGGAAGTTTTGAAAGGATATGATAATTTAATATATTGAAATGGTTAGAAATGACTTGATATTTATTTTGATAAATATTTGAATTTGAAAGATATGGTGTGTTGATATATTGAAATGGTTTGGAAATGATTTAATCTTTATTTTTGATAAAGATTTCGATTGACATGATATTTTATTTTGAAGCATAAAATATTATTTTTAAGTTATAACCACGGGTTATAATAACGATTTGTTGGCAAAGAGACCGGGATCGGATATGTGCATACTCTCTGTCGATACCGAAAACCACTTTGACAACCATGTACGCGGTGGAAATTGCAGAATGAAGTAGGATGGCGGCGGCGTTCTTGAGGTATATTACGTGGATCCAACTCCCGTGAGCTGGCATAAGGTGGCAAAAACAAGAGCGGTCTCGGGCCAAAAGGGGTAGCTCCTCTGGTCGGACGCATATCTTCGATATCATTCTATTGCTTTTGTGATTGTTTGGACGCCCCTCCGATTTTGGGAATATGTTCCGAGGTGGGCGTATGTGGCTGCTGCGTTACCACCAGCCCGGGTATCGTAATTGGTATATCTACCCTAGCATTGTCTTGTGTGTCGTGTCACCTACCATATCGAGCCTTTACTACGAGTTTCTATTTGTGTCGTACCTATGCAGTATCTTCTCATAGTCTTCCGATCAGGAGATATGCAAGTACTGTATAGACTACTAGCATTATTTGTGTTAAAGGGAATATTGGGTCAATCCTTAACGCTATTTTAAAGTAAGTTTATTTTACTGATAGACATTATTATAATAGCGCAATATTACTGCATAGTAAATAGTTTAACGGATCCTTAGAGGATGGACGGTGCTAAGCATCCTTTCAGTTACTTGTACCTTTACTACAGTTCACTTGAGTTCGTTTACATTGTATAAGTATGTATTGCTGACTCGGGTGTTTGTATATTTTTATTTATGCTCAGGTCAGCCTGAGTATTCATAGATTGGGATTCCACTTTCTAGAGATTTAAAATCGCTGGAGATTATCTGCTTGTCTAGTTTTATCTATTTCACTTCTAGTTATCCTGTTGATCCTAGTGTTGTATTCATTTTGTACTTGGTTATCATCTTGAGACAAGTATTCATTTTGTAATTTATTTCTTCTGTTGTATCTTATGTAACTCTGATATATTTATATAGTAGCTTCATGAACTACTATCTCTTTAACTTCCGCTGCATTATTATCACTCTGTGTCTGTGATCTGTGATTTTTATTTACTGTATATTCTGAGATTTGCCAAATTTTATTTACAACGCGGTATTTTGAGCAATTCAAGTACTACATGTGCGGATTCAAATGGTTGAAAATACCGGGTGTTACAAAAATGCATGCATCACCAGTACTTCAATCGACAACATATAATGTATACATATTCATCTAAAACTAGTGAGAAATTTAAACTCAGAATATACATGTAAATAAATGTATTAATTATTTTTGAGATAAACACCAATGGCGAAAACTTAATCAATTTCTTACTATTGCAAATAACCTAACATTTAAGTATTAATTAGTTTGTTCACAAATTCACGTATGTGTTCAACAATGCTAAGGCGTTAGGCTTAAGGTGAAATGCTTGAATATATGGCTAATGAATATACACATACTATTGTAAATAATAATTCTAGATGAATATAAACATTCATATATTAATTAATTTATTCACAAATTCATGTATTAGTTAAATAGTATTTTCTCCATCGGTGAATTCATGTTTTTAAAAATCATGTCAAACTTTTATAGAAAGGATAGATCAACGACCCGCTTTTTCGACTCACGAATGTGTAACGACCCGTAATATTCGTTAGTTAAATTTGTCATTTTAATAAGATTTACGTAAATTTAATTTAGAAGAAATAAAGATTTTATAATTAATAATGAAGAAAATGCTGAGAATGAAATGAAACCATGGGAATATAAGGCTAAGTATTTACAGTTGAAACAGAATGACGAATAAATTGAAGTGATGTAAATTGTTATACTAGGCTAAGAGTTGCATATAAGAGAACAAAGGTAAGTAGTGAATTTAGTCAATGAATTAATAATATTAAATAGTAAATTGAATTAAATCAATGTCCGGTACAAATTGAAATATTGTTTGGAATGAAAGCTTATAAATTGTAAGCATTTAATTTACAAATGAAATCAGTGTATTAATTTAGTTGTAACTGAATGTAAATTAATGAAATTATGTAATAATTGATAAATTATGGCATTCATGAATGAAATAAGATTTGTAAGTAATAAAGGAATAATTGAAATAAACATTTACCAATGAAATAGTATATTGATTTATATAGACTTAATAAAAGAGTTGAATTGAATCAATCTATTTAGTTGAAACTAATTAATTGGTATGCAAATTTTAAATGGGTTTATAGTAAGAAATTATACTACCGTGAATTGGAATTAAGATGAAATTGAAAAATTCAAGTATGTGATGCAAATATATCATATATAGCAGTGGAATAAAAAAATTAGTGTTATTATAATCTGGTTGGTAAGTAACAAACTTATAACCGAATTTAAAAGAAAATAGGTGACAATGAATATAGATGTTTATTTATTTGATGTGTTAAATAAATTTTGGTATTCAATCGCAATAAATATAAATAATTAATTGAAACTATTGTAAGGTCAAAATTTATTGCATATAATAAATTGGGGGATAGATTTCATTAAAGGTAATTTATTTATTATGTTAATGTAAATTAAAATAATAAGAGGTACGTAAATGATGATTAATACCATGTTTGGAAGTTGTAATTTAGAGGATATTAAGAATTAGGAATTGAATTTTGAATTATTTGCAATACAAATAAAGAAAATGTTACGTTATTGCTAACTGAGGGAATCATTAATTAATTGAATGAAAGTTAAATCAATGGAATTAATGGAGATTAATTTGCGTTAGTTGTTTAGGGTAGTGACTAAATTTGGTAATCCATTTGCAATTAATGACAATAGTGTTGATTTAAGCTAATAAGTTAAATGTCAATGCAATACCAATTAATGGATTGAATGTGATTATGAAATTGGAATTAGATAAATGCAGTAAATAATTCAGGGCAAATAAATTTATGGAACAAATGTTAAGATCTTAACTGATGGTAATTAATAATTGAAGATAATGTAAATTCCATTTATAATATGACTATGGGTGAATGAAAAGATTGTAAATCAAGATTTGTTTAATTATATGAATATAAAGAATTAAGGTAATTGAGTTTTTGTAATTAAGTAAAAATTAAACATTTATTTTTACGTTAATTGAAAATTTAGTTGAAATTGAAAAATAATGAAAATTTAGTTGGGTTGAATAATAAGAATGAAGATTTAATTCAATGAAATTTTTGAAAACTTAATTGATAATTTCTAAATTTAATAAAAATGAAAATTTGACACTGAAATGGGAAGTTAATCAACTTTAAATTGACCTTTAAATTGCTTAAAACATTGTAATTTGATTGAGACATATAAAGGTAATAAAATTTGTCAAATTTAAGATTTAAAAATAAATTGGATTTTATTAATGAATTTTTAATATATTTAATTAATATAAAATTAGCCATTTTGGCCACTGACTCGGATTTCGACGAAACTAGTTTCATCGAATCCGTAATGGTGAATTATAACAGTGTTTCAAGTTTCATAACGATCGGACTTGTCGTTTGATCGTACCAACTCGAAATGCCTTGAAATTTATGCAATTTAAATCAATCTAAATCAATTTGGAAAAATTGAATTTAGCATAACTTCTTCATACGATGGAATTTGAATGTGAAACTTTTTCCATCACGTTTAAAATATTTTTAAACATATATTTTGATATATGGGTTGACCCAATTTCGTTCTGAAGTAGAAACGGGCTTTTCGGTCCATTTAGCGTTCAAAGCGTATACCAATCTGATCCATCTATTATTTTTCAGCTTTGTCTATAAATAACCCGTTATAAACCCTATCCACTCCTTATTTTTATTTTTCTATACGTACATCTCCTTCTCAACTCCTCTTCCAATGGCAGAAAAAAACCTAATTTCCAAATTCCAAAAATTAATTTCAATTTCAAAAAAAAAAAATCAGATCTGCAGCCACTTCGAGTCACGCTTTGAGTTTCAGAGGCAAAAACGCTGTATCTATTTCGGGTCAGGAAGAAAATGACTCGGGTCGCTCCGGGTCATTTTGGCAAAAACTCCAAGCAAGCACCGAGGATTTGAGGCGGCGTACCGAAGTCGAACACGAAGTTGACACAGGACCAGAATTTTTCAATTTTCAAATTTTCATAACTTTTGCATACGAGCTCGGATTCACACAGGTTTATTTTGCTGGGATTGTATCGGAATTCCAGACATTCTGGCATTGGTTTGGAGGATTTGGAGACTGTCAAATTTTTGGGTTTAAATTGAATTTAGATTCAATTTAAATTCAAAAGGTGAGTGTTTTAACCCACTCACAACTTCTAAGTTATCTTATGTTTGTTAAATTGATTTAAGATATGAGTAGAAATTAATTTATGACTGTTTTGCATATTTTATTCATCATCTCAGTTAAATCGCATTTATATAATTTGACTGTTAATTAATTTAATTATTGCATATAAATTAACAGTTAAAATTTATTTATTTTGCATATAAACTGCTAGTTAAACTAGTTATTTATTTATTTTGAATATAAACTATTCGTTGATATCTGATATGTTTTATATGCTCTATTGATGTTTTTTAAATTGACGATGATTGAAATAAGATTGGTTGATGATTGATATTGGGTGAATGGATGATGTGTTCCATATTATATAAACTGCAAGTTATTATGCATTCTCATTTCATTCGGGATTGCAGTTTGAAATGATATACAACCGCATTTTTATTTTTAAATTGCGGATTGAAATGATAAATATCCGTATCACTTGACCATAGGATAAAAAATTATATACAGGCACCGCGGTATATATGTAAAATTATTTTTGAAATGATTTCTATGGTTTGGAAAGGATGCGGTTAAATAAATATTAATTTTGATCTTATATAAAATCTTATTTTATATATACATATATTGTTAAATTATTGAATTTAAGCTATGTATGAATTGGTTGAAAGGAAATAAATAAGTTGAAAAATGGAGTTTGATAATTTATATTTATGATTAAGTACAAGTTTAAGATATTGTGTATATATATAGTTTTAGATAGTTCAAATCAATTAAGATTGGAAATTTAATTGGAAATTTATTTGGAATTGGGCTTATTTAAAAATTAAACTCCACAAGTTGGTCTAAACTTATTAATCTTGGAAATTTTAAAGGTATGATATTTATAACTGGATTTTTATACAAGATAAATTAAATGAATAATTCTAGTATAAATAAATGGAAGAAAATATTTAGTGTTAATAAATTGGGTTTTATTTTAAATGGTTATGGATCTATTATGTAAACGTTTCAAAACTAAATAATAGGACAATGAATTGTTGAATAGAAATTCCCAACCTTAGTTTTGAAAGTTATTAAATACTCAAAGTTTGAAAATATTGAAATCGAAGTGTTTTTATTCAAACTGAAAGTGAATCTAAAGGTTATGGGTTTAGACTGAATATAAAGCAAAAAAAAATTAAAGGCGTGGAAATTATTTAATTTATAAAGAAATTTAAATTCAACTATTTTATTTTATATACTGTTGAATATCCAAACCATTTAAGTTTTGAAAGTTATGGTTTTAAAACTATGGATTTCGAAATATTATATGGAAAGTTAAATTTCAAATATTTGGTTTCGAGGTATTATAAATCTTAAAAGTGGCATGATTTTGGAAAAGAAATATATTTGAAATAAAATGATATCATATTTATTTGGGTTTTAAAAGGAAATGATATCGTATTTATGGGTTTTGAAATGGATAATTATATTCTGGTTTTGAAAGCATAATTATTTTTAAATGACCGCGGTGTTATAATAACGTTTGGTTGTTGAAGAGACCGAGATCGAAAGTTGTCATATTCTCTGCCAACTCCGAAAACCACTTTAACAACCATGTACGCGGTGGAGATTCTAGAATGGAGTAGGTTGGTGGCGGTGTTTCCTTTAAGGTAAATACGTGGACCCGACTCCCGTGAGTTGGCATAAGGTGGCTAAAACAGGAGCGATTCTCGGGCCAAGGGGGTTAGCGCCCTTTATCGGACACTCCTCTTCGATACTACTCTGACTTTGGATTGATTCGGTGGCCACCTTTACTTTTGATTTTAGGGGGAGTTTGTTCGAGGTGGGCGGTAGCTGCGGCTATGCGTTACCACCAGCCCGGATGCGTAATTGGTATATCTACCCTAGCATTGCCTAGTTGTGCCGTGTCACCTACCCTATCGCGCCTTATATGATTTTAGTTTTGTACCATACCTATGGAGTGCCCTCTGACGACGCCCAGTACGGGGGAGATTACGGTACTGTATAGACTATGGAAATATATTATGTGTTAAGGTGGAAAATGTAAAGCCTTAACGCTATTTAAAAGTAAGTTTATTTTACAATTAGACACTATTATAGTAGCGAAATATACTACATAGTAAATAGTTTAACGGATCCTTAGGAGATGTAAATCCCGAGCATCTCTTGAGTTACTGCACTCATATTCATTTCTGTTAATTTAACTTACATAAGATCTTTTAGTTCTGACTCGAGTGTTTTGTGTTTTCAATTCGCTCGGGTCAGTCCGGGCGTTTCAGGATTTGAAGATTTTTCTGGAGGAAGAAGACGAAGATTTCATTACTATTATTATTATATATTATATGGTTGCACTACACTGTATTCCGCTGCATTAATATTATTGGTATGTGAACTCTAATATTTATTGTATAAAGAAGAATCAGATGTTTGTAAACAGTTTTATGAACTGTATATTTATTATTATATTTTATCCTTCCGATGTGAGATTCTGTTTTGTTTTATTCTTTCTCGTTTTTCTTATTTACCCCATAACAATCCGCCCTTCCGTATGGTCTTAATTGGCACGTGTGTCGATTTAAAGCGTGCGAAAAGGCGGGATGTTACATCTGGTGTCAAAGCTTTGGTTTAGCAATAAAACTTAGCTTTGTGGGATCTGACTTTTTATCAATATGGTAGAAACACCCTATGGGAGTCGCTGAGTGTATATATATGAGAGAGCGTATTTGTTAGTGTTATAAAAGGGTTTTATTATTGTGTTAATCTGTTCCGTTTTGTATTTATAAATTCCGGTTGATGCATGGGACGCTGTGACATTAAGAGGGATTTCTAAACACTTAATACGACAGACCGACATAATGTTTGTTTTAATATAGGTGAATGAAATAATTTTGCCTATTATATTTTCTATATATAAAATAAAGTTTTTTTTAATAAATAAGATATATATATTTGGTTGCAATATATTGGTTGTTAGGTAATAAAATTTGTAAATAATAGATGAAATTAGATGGGAAAATAAAATTGGAAATTTAGAACTTAAGTTCCGGGGTTTTGGAAATTCTTTCAATTGATTTTGGAATATAATAATAATACTATTAGAAGTATTTTCTGATATAAATATTTCAATATAATTTGAAATAAATGTTTAAAAAGAAATTTTGAAAAGAAATAAGTTTTGTACTCCCTTCTCTATCGCTGGAAAATAATTTCGGTGATGAGTGCACGCATCATCGACTTTCATTTTCAAGTTTCGAAGTGGGAAGGCCACTGTGGTAGTTTTACTACAGATTTATTTTGATAAACAAAAGTGAATTTTTAATTTTTTTTTAAATATAATTGGGTTTATAAGTTGTAAGTATATATATTTTCCTATTATTTTTAAAATAATTTGAAATTTAACCCGGTATTTAGTTCTTAAGTTTCCACAATAAATAGTTTCAATTATTCTAGTGAAATGGAATCTAAGTAATTAATAATTGAAACCCTAAATGAAATAAGAGGTTTAGTGGTATTAAATGAAAATTAAAATTGTAACCTATGAAATAAAGGATTATTATTGAACAGTAAATTTATTTAAGAAATAAGAGAAACTTGTATGATTTTAATTTCATTCTTAAAAACATATATATAACTTACCAAATATTTAAAAGTTGAAATGTTTAATAAGAAAATGTAATGGAAATTATACAAGTAAAAGTATGTAATGAGAAGTGATGATGTGACGACCGCCCATGACTCCCGCACCAAATCAAGGGAATAATGCGCTGAAAGGCGTGCCAGGTAGCCATGGACGATAGTCGGGGTAAATAAAACAACAAACTCTATCGTACTACTCACAGCACATGGATAAAATACAATAGAGAAATATATATAGTGAAGCTTCATAACAGAAAATCATCATATAAGCACCACAGTAGTTTTATACAAACATGAATCATCCATACATCAAGGCCTCACTACATAACACTCAATCAAATACAGCAGCGGATACCCAGTACATATAATAAGAAATAATATGCATAGCCTCCTACTCGTCTTCGTCATCATCAGCGAAGAACTCCAAGAACAGCACCTGTCACCTGCTACCTAGTCTGCCTATCCCAACATGGATGAACAGCCCAAGGTAATAAGAGGAGACATAAAACCTTGAGTCAGACGAAGTCTTAGTGAGCAGTAAATTAACTATCAAACATACCAAAAGAGCATAAAGGATAAAAGGAATAGGAACCAAACCATCCCACTCCATCTCTTTCTACAGTGATAGCCCGCAGACATACACTAAGGAGAAGCAAGCATAACAACATAGACAATTAAAGTAAAACAATAACCACTCGAGTCAAGAACGATGTTTTCCAAATACAAACCCCCAAGGCCTAAACCAAGATCAGATAAGCACCCAGAAAACACCGCTCTTGAAGCCGAATGATAATACAACCAAACACCCATGACTCTGGCTATCACTGTTATCCTTGCCTCGATTTCACCGTTAGTTGAATGACCATCTGTCAAGGGCTAATGGTAACCCCGGTTCTAGACATAACTCCGCACACTGCCTTGTGCCTAGGACTTATCTACTTTGCCCAGAGTACTCAACTACCTTCCTGTAGTCTTTTGGGTGTCCCGACTACCTACCTGTAGTTGTTATGGGCGCCCCATGTACTCTTGCTTTTGAGCATGCTAGAACCTTCAACAACGATGAGATCCAAGCCTCCTAGCCATCCTTCTTGACGACTATCCTCATACAAGCTCAAGCTACCTCTTGAACAATCCATTATCAACCAACTTGAACTACCCTTCAAGTTATCAACCTGCTTGGAATGATCCCTGCCTGGATTAAGCCAAGACTCACATCATACTTCGCTTCATCGCATCAAAGCAAAGTCTCAACTCAACAACATGGTTTGCCTCATCGCATCATGGCAAAGTTCCATCTCAACATCATCCAATCCATACATATGAGCTTCAACATCCGCTACATATGCCTTAAGCAGCTTTCACCATTCAAGAGCCTTCTTCCGTGGCTTTTGAATCATCTTCAATCATCTTGTTCCAAATCAACTACTAGCTACTTGGAAACAATCAAATCAATCATACATTCAAGCAATCAATCATTCAAACAAGATCTAATAAGCAATATTAACCATAATGGCAATTTCGTAAATAAATGAGCATAAGTCCAACATGCATGATTCATAGGTTTTTAACATAGATCTATCAAATATAAAACATGGGTTTTGTCCCTAATACTTGTTAAATGAACTTGCATAAGTAAACATATTCAAAAACCATGGATCTACACTTGGATCTAAGAAAAATGCATGAAATCTCTAACTACAACACTCCAACAAGTCACCAATCCAATATACTCCTTTGGATCCGCGTGAGAGATAACTACCACTCACCAAATCACCCAAACACTATGAAAACTAAACACTTCAGATCTGGACAGCGGAGATCAAGGCTTGATCCGGCAATATCTCGCTTCAATCGATGAAATCTAGCTCAAATGGATGAAGATCTTCAACTTTGGCGCTTGAATCTTCAAACTCGATCTTCGATCTTGGATGGATGTTAGAATTAGATTGGAATGGAGAAAAGAAGATGAAGAAATGTTGTAGTCGAGTCTTCAAAATGGCAGCACTTCGTCGCTTCAAAAACCGGTGCCAAAAAGTGAGCCAAACCCCTCTATTTATAGGCTGAATTCCCCCTGAGTCGCTGCCCCCTTGAGTCGCCGCCGACCTAACATGAGTCTTCCACGACCTAACCTTGCCGACTCAAGAACCTGCCGACTCAACCACCTAACCAATACTGCCTAAAACATGCACGCGACCTAACACTCTGCGCACCTACCGACTCACGACCTAACACACGGCCTGCCCAAAACTCTTAGCCGACTTACGACTCAATACAAGTGCCGACCTAACCCCTAGCCGACTCAACTACGATGCCGACTCACGACCTATGGCCTCACCGACTCATCAACACACTGCCAAGCCTTAAGCCACTAACTCGCCCACGACTTAAGCTATAACCCGGTAACTCCTATGAGTCGGTCTTCCTACTGACTCGTCCACCACTATGAGTCGTTGTCTACCTGTTAACTCGGTCACTCTATGAGTCGGTCCTAATTCTAACATGCCAACCCACTGACTCGGCATAGACCATGAGTCGTTTCCTCCTCTTGACTCGGTCACATACCCTTAAGTCGTCTACGACTTATCTATGAGTCGGTCAACTTATTTAAGTCGTAGCTTGTGCACGACCTATCCTATGAGTTGGTCATGACTCAACTCTTGCACTCGGGTTAACTTCTAAACGACTCAAGCTAGAGGCAACACAAACAACACTAACGACATACAAATTCTACGATTTGTCGATACGTAAAATACGGGTCGTTACATTCTCTCCCCCTTAGGAATTTCGCCCCCGAAATTCCAAGCAAACAACAGCAATCACAATTATTCCGCATGCCCACCATCCATAGCAATCAACAAACCATGCATCCAATTCTATCCTAGCATGCAGAATTCTAAGACTTAGAACAAGCTACAAATTCATGAGATGTCACGACACTTTAGGGTCATACCTCGAAGAGTCCGGGATGAGCTACCTTCATCCTCTCTTCCTCCTCCCATGTACAGTCGTTAACATCATCACTCCATTGTACCTTGAGCAACATAATCGTCTTCCTCCTAAGCTGTTTCGTATCGGTTTCAACAATACGAAGCGGCTCACGAGGTCTCGTACCCACGGGATCAACCTCTAAGTCTTCGCAGCTATCAGCAGAAACCACCGTACTCGGGTCATGCACATACTTCCGTAGATAAGATACATGAAAAACATTGTGCACACCCGCCATCTTTTCCGGTAAATCCAACCTATAAGCGAGCTTTCCAATTCGCTCGATAATCGGAAATGGTCCAACAAATCTCGGAGTCAATTTCCCTTTCTTCCCGAATCTAATAACATTCTTCAATGGAGAAATCTTCACAAAAACCATATCACCTACGTCGAATTCCAAATCCTTTCGACGGTTATCGGCATAACTTTTCTGACGATCCTGGGCTGCCTTCATTCTTTGCCGAATGATCTCTATACCATCCGAAGTCTGTCGAATCATCTCTGGCCCAAGTATCAGCTTTTCTCCAGTTTCCAACCAACATGTCGGAGAGTTACACGGTCTTCCATATAATGCCTCATATGGTGCCATTCCAATACTCGACTGATAACTGTTATTATATGCAAACTCCACCAAATGAAGATGATCTTCCCATGATCCTCCGAAGTCCAAGACACATGCTCTCAAGAGATCTTCCAAAACTCGGTTGACTCTCTCAGTCTGACCATCTGTTTGAGGGTGATAAGCTGTACTCAAACACAACTCAGTTCCCAAAACTTCCTGGAAGCTCGTCCAAAATCCACTAGTGAACAATGGATCTCGATCGCTCACTATACTCTTCGGAACACCATGGAAACGAACTATCCACTTCACATACAGTTCAGCCAACTTCGATGCAGTCCTAGTCGATCGAACAGGAATGAATCTTGCACTTTTAGTCAAACGATCTACAATGACCCAAATCCCTTCATTTCCCGCTCTTGTCCTAGGTAGACCATCGATAAAATCCATCGACACTTGCTCCCACTTCCATGTAGGAACCTCTAATGGCTGAAGCAATCCACTGGGCTTCTTCTGCTCAGCTTTTACTAACTGGCAGTTCATACACTTGGAAATAAAACTTCCAACATCTTTCTTCATACCTTCCCAGTAGTAAGCTCTCTTCATATCCCGATACATCTTATTTCCACCTGGATGAATCGTCAACTTCGAGTGATGACTCTCCCTTAGAACTTCATCTCTCAATCCATCTACATCGGGAACAACCAATCGTCCTTGCTTTCGAAGCCAACCCTCTCGATCGACCTCGAACCCTTTATCCTTCTCCGGGTCCAATCCGGATTCCAAATCACGGATAATCTTGACAAGCTTATTATCTCTCCTTTGGCTCTCGCCAATTCTTTCCACAAGAGTAGGCCTTATCGACAAGTTTGCCAACATCTTAGGTTCCAATTCACATCTAGGCCTGAAGTCAAATCTAGCCAAATACTCGAGACTCTTCCATTCCGAAAACATGGCTCCCAATCCTGCATGTCTTCGACTTAACGCATCTGCCACTGCGTTACCTTTTCCTGGAGTATAGGCTATACCAAAATCATAAGATGCTAAAAACTCTAGCCACCTTTGCTGTCGAAGATTCAAATCCTTTTGGGAGAACAGATACTTTAACGACTTATGATCCGTAAACAACTCGAATCTAACTCCCAATAAGTAATGTCTCCACATCTTCAAAGCAAACACAATCGCCGCTAACTCCAAATCATGAGTCGGATAATTCCTTTCATGCGGCTTCAGTTGTCGACTAGCATACGCAACAACTTTATCCTTCTGCATTAGCACCGCTCCTAGTCCAGTGCCACATGCATCGGTGTAAACCACCATCTCATCATTCCCACTTGGAATAGTCAAAACAGGAGCACTCGTCAGTCGCTCTTTCAGGATTACGAAAGCTTGCTCACACTTATCATCCCATTTGAACAACTGGTTCTTCTTCATCAATCCTGTCAACGGTGCAGCTATCTTGGAAAAGTCTTTGATAAACCGACGATAATATCCTGCTAATCCAAGAAAACTTCTCACATCAGATGTATTCTTAGGTCTAACCCAATCCTGGATTGCTGCCACCTTAGCGGGGTCAACCGCTATTCCATTTCCAGAAATAACATGGCCTAAGAACCTCACTTCACTCTTCCAGAAGTGACACTTCGAAAACTTAGCCTTCAGCTGATGTTTCCGAAAAATTTCCAAAACAATCCTCAAGTGCGTCTTGTGCTCTTCCTCAGTTCTGGAATAAACCAAAATATCATCCACGAACACAAGCACGAACTTGTTCAACTGATCTCTGAATACTCTATTCATAAGATCCACAAAATAAGCTGGTGCGTTAGTCAATCCAAACGGCATTACCAGCCACTCATAAAACCCGGATGGTGTCCTGAAAGCAGTCTTCGGCACACTATCCTTAGCCACTCTCAACTGGTGAAATCCCGTTGCCAAATCCATCTGAGAAAACACCTTAGCCTCGTGAAGCTGATCAAACAAGTAATCTATTCTCGGCAATGGATACTTGTTCTTCTTAGTCACCTTATTCAGCTCACGATAATCAACACACAACCTCAACGATCCATCCGCTTTGGTTGCGAACACAACTGGCGCACCCCATTCGGACACACTTCTCCGAATGAATCCTTTCTGCAAAAGGTCATCAACTTGCACCTTCAGCTCTTGCTGCTCCCTCGGTGCCATTCGCCTAAGAGGCATCACAACAGGTCTGGCTCCCTCAACTAGATCGATACGAAACTCGATCTCCCTATGCGGCGGCAACCCTTTGACTTCGTCAAAGACATCCTCAAATCCATTCACAATAGGCACTGATGACAGTCCATCCCGTGGAACAACCAGCGAATACATGAAGCTCATGAAGACGCCTTCCTCATGCTTACATCGTATCACAACCCTTCGCCCTTCCACATTCCCGACTGTCACCTCCAGCCTCTCACAATCAATCCTTGCCGCATACTTCCTAAGCCAGTCCATACCCAAAATAATTCCGAACCCCGCAAAGTTCAGAACAAAGCAATCACAACCAAACGAGCAATCATGACTCGACACAACTAGACCACGGCATATCATACATAAACATGACGAACCCCCCACTGGATTAGGCACAACCAATGGCCTATCAACAATATCCGGTTTCAAACCCAACCGGCCTACCAAATCATCACAAACAAAAGAATGCGACGCTCCAGTATCAAACAACACTCTAACTGGAACACCACAAATAGAAAGAGTACCTTGAACCACCCCACTCTTCCCCTTCTCTTCAGCAGTGGGAGCTTTCGAAGATGACGGCACAGCTCCCAAGGCATAAGTTTGCACCATCTGCCTATCCTTCCTTGGCTCTGGACAATCCTTCTTGATATGTCCCAGCTTATCACAGTTGTAACACTTTCCCGGCACCTTGGGATTCTTACAGTCTTTGTAAAGATGGCCCTTCTGCTGGCAGTTATAGCAAGTCATTTCACCTCTCGGCTTCTTCTGGCCATCCTTGCCTTTCTGTTGCTGCTGCTTCCTCTTCCTATTTCCACCCTGCTGTGGTTTAGATCCTTCCCTGGTTACAGCAACGACAGAACTTTCCTTAGGAAACAAACTCTCGTGCCTAAGAGCTTTCTCCACAAGCTTCTCAAACGGATCGTCCAAATGATCCACTAACTGCCTCCCAAGATAAGCATCCAGACCAGTCACAAACTTTTCATTCTTCTGATAGGGAGAATCAATGTACGATCTGGCATACTTAGACAAAGCTTCAAACTCAGAAATATACTCAAGAACAGGCCTCCCACCTTGCTTGAGCTCCACAAACCTCTTAAACAAGACCGATTTCTGAGCAGTAGAGATGAACTTAGCTTCAAATCTAACTTGGAATTGCTCCCAAGTAATCTCTTCTTCCGGAGTATCTATAGTGATAGAATTCCACCAATCAGCAGCTCTTCCCTGAAGCTGTCTCGATGCAAGCTTCCTCTTGGTTGCATCCTCAATCCCTAAGTCACCAAAGATTCTTCGGCAAGCATCAACCCATCTCTGCACTTCAATAGTCGATTCCGTCCCTAAGAAAACCTTCCCTCCAAGAGCAATATAATCCTTACAGAGCTTGGCAAAATCCACTGGTCTTGGAGCTTGAACTTGAACTCCCACGTCCACAGATGATCCTGAAGCTGGTATCCTCCTCATGATTGAAGTCATCATGGCCTCAAACATAGGAGCATAATCAACAGCTTCTCTAGCAGCACGGCTATCCCTCGCAGCTTGTCTCTCACTTCGACTCATCCTTAATATCTGTAAAAAGGAATGATTAGAACACCTTAAGAAACAACTGCATAAGGAGTTCAAATCCTTCTAAGCTACTATATTATATATAGTAATCATCCATCAAAATACAATTACGTCTCTCATACGTAGTTACGTCAGCGAGCGTTGGCTAAAATCGATTAACCAAAGCTCTGATACCAAATGTGACGACCGCCCATGACTCCCGCACCAAATCAAGGGAATAATGCGCTGAAAGGCGTGCCAGGTAGCCATGGACGATAGTCAGGGTAAATAAAACAACAAACTCTATCGTACTACTCACAGCGCATGGATAAAATACAATAGAGAAATATATATAGTGAAGCTTCATAACAGAAAATCATCATATAAGCACCACAGTAGTTTTATACAAACATGAATCATCCATACATCAAGGCCTCACTACATAACACTCAATCAAATACAGCAGCGGATACCCAGTACATATAATAAGAAATAATATGCATAGCCTCCTACTCGTCTTCGTCATCATCGGCGAAGAACTCCAAGAACAGCACCTGTCACCTGCTACCTAGTCTGCCTATCCCAACATGGATGAACAGCCCAAGGTAATAAGAGGAGACATAAAACCTTGAGTCAGACGAAGTCTTAGTGAGCAGTAAATTAACTATCAAACATACCAAAAGAGCATAAAGGATAAAAGGAATAGGAACCAAACCATCCCACTCCATCTCTTTCTACAGTGATAGCCCGCAGACATACACTAAGGAGAAGCAAGCATAACAACATAGACAATTAAAGTAAAACAATAACCACTCGAGTCAAGAACGATGTTTTCCAAATACAAACCCCCAAGGCCTAAACCAAGATCAGATAAGCACCCAGAAAACACCGCTCTTGAAGCCGAATGATAATACAACCAAACACCCATGACTCTGGCTATCACTGTTATCCTTGCCTCGATTTCACCGTTAGTTGAATGACCATCTGTCAAGGGCTAATGGTAACCCCGGTTCTAGACATAACTCCGCACACTGCCTTGTGCCTAGGACTTATCTACTTTGCCCAGAGTACTCAACTACCTTCCTGTAGTCTTTTGGGTGTCCCGACTACCTACCTGTAGTTGTTATGGGCGCCCCATGTACTCTTGCTTTTGAGCATGCTAGAACCTTCAACAACGATGAGATCCAAGCCTCCTAGCCATCCTTCTTGACGACTATCCTCATACAAGCTCAAGCTACCTCTTGAACAATCCATTATCAACCAACTTGAACTACCCTTCAAGTTATCAACCTGCTTGGAATGATCCCTGCCTGGATTAAGCCAAGACTCACATCATACTTCGCTTCATCGCATCAAAGCAAAGTCTCAACTCAACAACATGGTTTGCCTCATCGCATCATGGCAAAGTTCCATCTCAACATCATCCAATCCATACATATGAGCTTCAACATCCGCTACATATGCCTTAAGCAGCTTTCACCATTCAAGAGCCTTCTTCCGTGGCTTTTGAATCATCTTCAATCATCTTGTTCCAAATCAACTACTAGCTACTTGGAAACAATCAAATCAATCATACATTCAAGCAATCAATCATTCAAACAAGATCTAATAAGCAATATTAACCATAATGGCAATTTCGTAAATAAATGAGCATAAGTCCAACATGCATGATTCATAGGTTTTTAACATAGATCTATCAAATATAAAACATGGGTTTTGTCCCTAATACTTGTTAAATGAACTTGCATAAGTAAACATATTCAAAAACCATGGATCTACACTTGGATCTAAGAAAAATGCATGAAATCTCTAACTACAACACTCCAACAAGTCACCAATCCAATATACTCCTTTGGATCCGCGTGAGAGATAACTACCACTCACCAAATCACCCAAACACTATGAAAACTAAACACTTCAGATCTGGACAGCGGAGATCAAGGCTTGATCCGGCAATATCTCGCTTCAATCGATGAAATCTAGCTCAAATGGATGAAGATCTTCAACTTTGGCGCTTGAATCTTCAAACTCGATCTTCGATCTTGGATGGATGTTAGAATTAGATTGGAATGGAGAAAAGAAGATGAAGAAATGTTGTAGTCGAGTCTTCAAAATGGCAGCACTTCGTCGCTTCAAAAACCGGTGCCAAAAAGTGAGCCAAACCCCTCTATTTATAGGCTGAATTCCCCCTGAGTCGCTGCCCCCTTGAGTCGCCGCCGACCTAACATGAGTCTTCCACGACCTAACCTTGCCGACTCAAGAACCTGCCGACTCAACCACCTAACCAATACTGCCTAAAACATGCACGCGACCTAACACTCTGCGCACCTACCGACTCACGACCTAACACACGGCCTGCCCAAAACTCTTAGCCGACTTACGACTCAATACAAGTGCCGACCTAACCCCTAGCCGACTCAACTACGATGCCGACTCACGACCTATGGCCTCACCGACTCATCAACACACTGCCAAGCCTTAAGCCACTAACTCGCCCATGACTTAAGCTATAACCCGGTAACTCCTATGAGTCGGTCTTCCTCCTGACTCGTCCACCACTATGAGTCGTTGTCTACCTGTTAACTCGGTCACTCTATGAGTCGGTCCTAATTCTAACATGCCAACCCACTGACTCGGCATAGACCATGAGTCGTTTCCTCCTCTTGACTCGGTCACATACCCTTAAGTCGTCTACGACTTATCTATGAGTCGGTCAACTTATTTAAGTCGTAGCTTGTGCACGACCTATCCTATGAGTCGGTCATGACTCAACTCTTGCACTCGGGTTAACTTCTAAACGACTCAAGCTAGAGGCAACACAAACAACACTAACGACATACAAATTCTACGATTTGTCGATACGTAAAATACGGGTCGTTACAGATGATATCGGGATAAGTTAAGTTATAATTGAAATTTTACTATTAGTAAATATAATAAAAGTAAGTATTACAAATAGATGATTATAAACTTAAGTAAACAAAATGGAAATGCTAAGAAATTGAATGGGACATGAATACTATTGATAAATGAATGTAGATAAAAGAGGTCATGCTATAATAAATGAATGAATAATTATAACGAAATAAAAGGAACTAGCATGACCTGAGTTAATGAAACTGAATAATTGTAAGTAATAAGTAAAAATAAATGAAGCAAACATTTAATGAGTAAATGTAAATTTAAAAGCTAAATCACTGTATAAATAAAAAGAAAATCAAACAACAAAGGTATGAAAGGAAATTAATAATAAGTTAAGTTGATTGTTCTTTGGATTTGTTGTTGTTTAGTTGATGGTTGTTTGGGCAAGGATACTTTAAAATTGGATTAGGATAAATGAATAATCTATTTAGTTTTATCTAAGACTGTTGAGTAAATGATGCGCTAGTATGTTATTCTTCATTCCGTACAATTTAAAAGTTTTGAACCCGAACAACTATTTGTTTGTTTGATTGAATGGTTGCTTTGTATTGGTTGTGTATGCTGTTTGTTGAAATTGATGGTTGTTGTATTGATTTGTTGTTAGCGATTGAAATCACTTAAATATTTCACTTTATATAAATTGTTAACCCTTTGGATTTTGTAAGTGAAATGCAGGTTATGGAAGCAATTGCTACTGCTTTTGGTTCCATAAATTAAGCGTAAATTGCCCGACAAATAGGTACGTTTCGGATTACGGGTTATAGCGCTATTTTATATATTTTCCCGTGTTGGGATATTATATTTTGTATATTATATGTGATATTTTGATATATTTGATATTATATTTTCTCCCGAGCCTCCACGTACAAAGGAGACTCTACCAAAATTTTCCGTAAATTTTGGACTTATAAAATATTTTGAAAATGTTTTCGAAACTTTATTAGTTTGAGTGTAAAAAAAAATTAATGATTATAAATTAGTACATTTTATCTAAATTAATTTTGTAAATTTATTTTTTTTATAAATTTAATATTTGATATGATATTAATTTATTGATTCTTCTTTTCCCTTCTTTTTCCTTTTCGAGGACGAAAAGTTTTCAGTGGGGGAGAGTGTAACGACCCGTAATTTTCGTTAATTAAAATTTTCATTTTAATAATATTTACGTAAATTTAATTTAGAAGAAATAAAGATTTTATAATTAATAATGAAGAAAATGCTGAGAATGAAATGAAACCATGGGAATATAAGGCTAAGTGTTTACAGTTGAAACAGAATGACGAATAAATTGAAGTGATGTAAATTGTTATACTAGGCTAAGAGTTGCATATAAGAGAACAAAGGTAAGTAGTGAATTTAGTCAATGAATTAATAATATTAAATAGTAAATTGAATTAAATCAATGTCCGGTACAAATTGAAATATTGTTTGGAATGAAAGCTTATAAATTGTATGCATTTAATTTACAAATGTAATCAGTGTATTAATTTAGTCGCAACTGAATGTAAATTAATGAAATTATGTAATAATTGATAAATGATGGCATTCATGAATGAAATAAGATTTGTAAGTAATAAAGGAATAATTGAAATAAACATTTACCAATGAAATAGTATATTGATTTATATAGACTTAATAAAAGAGTTGAATTGAATCAATCTATTTAGTTGAAACTAATTAATTGGTATGCAAATTTTAAATGGGTTTATAGTAAGAAATTATACTACCGTGAATTGGAATTAAGATGAAATTGAAAAATTCAAGTACGTGATGCAAATATATCATATATAGCAGTGGAATAAAAAAAATTAGTGTTATTATAACCTGGTTGGTAAGTAACAAACTTATAACTGAATTTAAAAGAAATAGGTGAATGAATATAGATTGTTCATTTATTTGATGTGTTAAATAAATTTTGGTATTCAATCGCAATAAATATAAATAATTAATTGAAACTTTTGTAAGGTCAAAATTTATTGCATATAATAAATTGGGGGATAGATTTCATTAAAGGTAATTTATTTATTATTTTAATGTAAATTAAAATAATTAGAGGTACGTAAATGATGATTAATACCATGTTTGGAAGTTGTAATTTAGAGGATATTAAGAATTAGGAATTGAATTTTGAATTATTTGCAATACAAATAGAGAAAATGCTACGTTATTGCTAACTGAGGGAATGATTAATTAATTGAATGAAAGTTAAATCAGTGGAATTAATGGATATTAATTTGCGTTAGTTATTTAGGGTAGTGACTAAATTTGGTAATCCATTTGCAATTAATGACAATAGTGTTGATTTAAGCTAATAAGTTAAATGTCGATGCAATACCAATTAATGGAATGAATGTGATTATGAAATTGGAATTAGATAAATGCAGTAAATAATTCAGGGCAAATAAATTTATGTAACAAATGTTAAGATCTTAACTGATGGTAATTAATAATTGAAGATAATGTAAATTCCATTTATAAATGACTATGGGTGAATGAAAAGATTGTAAATAAAGATTTGTTTATTTATATGAATATAAAGAATTAAGGTAATTGAGTTTTTGCAATTAAGTAAAAATTAAACATTTATTTTACGTTAATTGAAAATTTAGTTGAAATTGAAAAATATTTATGTACGTTAATTTCATCCATTTGGCTATAATGGATTGAATAATAAGAATGAAGATTTAATTCAATGAAATTTTTGGAAACTTAATTGATAATTTCTAAATTTAATAAAAATGAAAATTTGACACTGAAATGGGAAGTTAATCAACTTTAAATTGACCTTAAAATTGTTTAAAACATTGTAATTTGATTGAGACATATAAAGGTAATAAAATTTGTCAAATTTAAGGTTTAAAAAAAATGGATTTTATTAATGAATTTTTAATTTATTTAATTAATATAAAATTAGCCATTTTGGCCACTGACTCGGATTTTGACGAAACTAGTTTCATCGGATCCGTAATGGTGAATTATAACAGTGTTTCAAGTTTCATAACGATCGGACTTGTCGTTTGATCGTACCGACTCGAAACGCCTTGAAATTTATGCAATTTAAATCAATCTAAATCAATTTGGAAAAATTGAATTTAGTATAACTTCTTCATACGATGGAATTTGGACGTGAAACTTTTTCCATCGTGTTTAAAATATTTTTGAACATATATTTTGATATATGGGTTGACCCAATTTCGTTCCGGAGTAGAAACGGGCTTTTCGGGCCATTTAGCGTTCAACGCGTATACCAATCCGATTCATCTATTATTTTTCAGCCTTGTCTATAAATAACCCGTTATAAACCCTAGCCACTCCTTATTTTCATTTTTCTATACGTACATCTCCTTCTCAACTCCTCTTCCAATGACAGAAAAAAAAAACCTAATTTCCAAATTCCAAAAATTAATTTCAATTTCCAAAAAAAAAAAATTCAGATCTGCAGCCACTTCGAGTCACGCTTTGAGTTTCAGAGGCAAAAACGCTGTATCTACTTCGGGTCAGGAAGAAAATGACTCGGGTCGCTCCGGGTCATTTTGGCAAAAACTCCAAGCAAGCATCGGGGATTTGAGGCGGCGCACCGAAGTCGAACCCGAAGTTGACACAGGACCAGAATTTTTCAATTTTCAAATTTTCATAACTTTTGCATACGAGCTCGGGTTTACGCGCGGTTTATTTTGCTGGGATTGTATCGGAATTCTAGACATTTTGGCATTGGTTTGGACGGATTTGGAGACTGTCAAATTTTTGGGTTTAAATTGAATTTAGATTCAATTTAAATTCAAAAGATGAGTGTTTTAACCCACTCACAACTTCTAAGTTATCTTATGTTTGTTAAATTGATTTAAGATATGAGTAGAAATTTATTTATGACTGTTTTGCATATTTTATTCATCATCTCAGTTAAATCGCATTTATTTAATTTGACTGTTAATTAATTTTATTATTGCATATAAATTGACAGTTAAAATTTATTTATTTTGCATATAAACTGCTAGTTAAACAGTTATTTATTTATTTATTTATTTTGAATATAAACTGTTCGTTGATATCTGATATGTTTTATATGCTCTATTGATTGTTGAAATTGACGATGATTGAAATAAGATTGGTTGATGATTGATATTGGGTGAATGGATGATGTGTTCCATATTATATAAACTGCAAGTTATTATGCATTCTCATTTCATTCGGGATTGCGGTTTGAAATGATGTACAACCACATTTTTATTTTTAAATTGCGGATTGAAATGATAAATATCCGTATCACTTGACCATAGGATAGAAAATTATATACAGGCACCGCGGTATATATATAAAATTATTTTTGAAATGATTTCTACGGTTTGGATAGGATGCGGTTAAATAAATATTAATTTTGATCTTATATAAAATCTTATTTTATATATACATATATTGTTAAATTATTGAATTTAAGCTATGTATGAATTGGTTGAATGGAAATAAATAAGTTGAAACTGGAGTTTGATAATTTATATTTATGATTAGGTATAGGTTTAAGATATTATGTATATATAGAGTTTTAAATTGTTCAAATCAATTAAGATTGGAAATTTAATTGGAAATTTAATTGGAATTGGGCTTATTTAAAAATTAAACTCCACAAGTTGGTGTAAACTTATTAACCTTGGAAATTTTAAAGGTATGATATTTATAACTGGATTTTTATTCAAGATAAATTAAATGAATAATTCTAGTATAAATAAATGGAAGAAAATATTTAGTGTTAATAAATTGGGTTTTATTTTAAATGGTTATGGATCTATTATGTAAACGTTTCAAAACTAAATAATAGGACAATGAATTGTTGAATAGAAATTCCCAACCTTAGTTTTGAAAGTTATTAAATACTCAAAGTTTGAAAATATTGAAATCGAAGTATTTTTATTCAAACTGAAAGAGAATCTAAAGGTTATGGGTTTAGACTGAATATATAGTAAATAAAATTGTAAAGGCGTGGAAATTATTTACCTTATAAATAAATTTTAAATTCAACTGTTTTATTTTATATACTGTTGAATATCCAAACCATTTTAGTTTGGAAGTTATGGTTTTAAAACTATGGATTTCGAAGTATTATGTGGAAAGTTAAATTTCAAATATTTGGCTTCGAGGTATTATAAATCTTAAAAGTGGCATGATTTTGGAAAAGAAATATATTTGAAATAAAATGATATCATATTTATTTGGGTTTTAAAAGGAAATGATATCGTATTTATGGGTTTTGAAATGGATAATTATATTCTGGTTTTGAAAGCATAATTATTTTTAAATGACCGCGGTGTTATAATAACGTTTGGTTGTTGAAGAGACCGAGATCGAAGTTGTCATATTCTCTGCCAACTCCGAAAACCACTTTAACAACCGTGTACGCGGTGGAGATTCTAGAATGGAGTAGGTTGGTGGCGGGGTTTCCTTTAAGGTAAATACGTGGACCCGACTCCCGTGAGTTGGCATAAGGTGGCTAAAACAGGAGCGATTCTCGGGCCAAGGGGGTTAGCGCCCTTTATCGGACACTCCTCTTCGATACTACTCTGACTTTGGATTGATTCGGTGGCCACCTTTACTTTTGATTTTAGGGGGAGTTTGTTCGAGGTGGGCGGTAGCTGCGGCTATGCGTTACCACCAGCCCGGATGCGTAATTGGTATATCTACCCTAGCATTGCCTAGTTGTGCCGTGTCACCTACCCTATCGCGCCTTATACGATTTTGGTTTTGTACCATACCTATGGAGTGCCCTCTGACGACGCCCAGTACGGGGGAGATTACGCTACTGTATAGACTATGAGAATATATTATGTGTTAAGGTGGAAAATGTAAAGCCTTAACGCTATTTAAAAGTAAGTTTATTTTACAATTAGACACTATTATAGTAGCGAAAGATACTACATAGTAAATAGTTTAACGGATCCTTAGGAGATGTAAATCCCGAGCATCTCTTGAGTTACTGCACTCATATTCATTTCTGTTAATTTAACTTACATAAGATCTTTTAGTTCTGACTCGAGTGTTTTGTGTTTTCAATTCGCTCGGGTCAGTCCGAGCATTTCAGGATTTGAAGATTTTTCTGGAGGAAGAAGACGAAGATTTCATTACTATTATTATTATATATTATATGGTTCCACTACACTGTATTCCGCTGCATTAATATTATTGGTATGTGAACTCTGATATTTATTGTATAAAGAAGAATCAGATGTTTGTAAACAGTTTTATGAACTGTATATTTATTATTATATTTTATCCTTCCGCTGTGAGATTCTGTTTTGTTTTATTCTTTCTCGTTTTTCTTATTTACCCCATAACAATCCGCCCTTCCGTATGGTTTTAATTGGCACGTGTGTCGATTTAAAGCGTGCGAAAAGGCGGGATGTTACAGAATGTCAACACGAATACATCCACGGTATTCATGTATCGAGCACCCAAATGCGTGAAAGATGGATTATTAGGGTAAAGTAAAAAAAGAAAACGAAACAGAACAAGAAAGAAGAAATACCATATCAGAATCTCACAGCGGAACGACAACATATAATATCAAAAGACAGTACAAAATGTCACTCTAAGATACATAGCATTTCAGAGATACAATTCTAAATACTATCATCATCTTAGATAGTTTTAACAACCTATCCTAACAAATGCTAATGTGTACAATATAGTAATGCAAAAGAAATAAGAATACCATAGTAGGTGAACTATCCAGCTTGTCTCCTCGAGCATCGATGAACATCAATGAAACCCTTTCTCAAACTACTCAAAAGAGCACCGAGGAATTGAGGGAAAGTAAAAACCATGCGTCAGACATAAGTCTAGTGTGAGAAGCTTAAGAAACATGTGATCAGCATATAATAGTACTTGAGACGGCACCGGAGTGCCATAACGGTTATCCCTTCAAAAGTACCACTCATCTAATAAGTACATAAGGCGATATAATAGATAGTGTCTAGGGTGAAGAAAATAAATAAAAAACCACAGTAATTAGGAATCATAATTTTATATCAAATAAAGCTGTTGGAATAATATATTGATATTCATTTTTATTTGATTTGTTATATTGTAGTTGGTAACGATGGTGAATTAACAGAAACGGAAAGAGAGGCATTCAAATCCTCGGTAAGTGAAAAGCATACATAGCAGTTCTAGTGCTACGCCTTCAACCACTCAGTCATCTTTCCTCTATTATCCTATTATTGTCCAGAAACTGAGTGAATAGTGAGTCCATAGGAAAAAAATTCTTTTCCAATTCCCTATTTATAAACAACTTCTTTATCATCCACCTACCCTACTATAAATTTATGAATCATATCATGAATTTTTTCTATGACATTTCATTCAATTGTATAATTATGAGTCATCCTTTTCCTTTTTGGGTCATAACCAAATCTAAATTTATTGAGTTATTATATTTGAGTAATAAGAATCCACAGTAAAATAAAGTCCTTAGTTATCTAACTTAGATGACATAGTAATAGTTCTGTGCATTTGATTACTGCAAAAATGATATTTTATAAAATCCAATCTGATTCAAAAGTCTCCCATCTTTCTTTGTCAAAAAAGCAAAATTTGAACAGAAGGTACACAAGAATTTTTTTATTTTTATTTTATTTTGTGATCTACGATTCCTTTTTGTGGCAGCGAGAGGGTAATGAGAAGAATTATAGAATGGATTACTAATTAACCCTAGATCTCGGATAAATGGAAATTTTACTGATAAGACCTCCTCAATTGTAGCTAATATTTATTACGAATAATTCCGACAACTTCGGAAAAAACAAGCATTTACCTATTATAGAGATGGCGTGATTTGATTTTTGCTCTTATTTTTTTAGCCCTCAATGAAGTCTTACGAGAAAAAGACACAATTTAGAATATAAAGAACCAAATTATTGAAATAAAGTTACGCTTAGCGAAAGTGAAATTTAGAGATAGAACATTTCCTTCTGTCATGTATCCTCGATTGATCCAGCATCAAAAACCTTTATTTTCGATTTCAGTATTAAACAAAAGGTTATACCTATATGTTCTATATTGTAGATCAATCCTACTCTACTAGTATCAATAGGCAGCATAAGGGAAGAAGCACTACACTAGGAATCAACATCACAAAAACTTTGGCAAAAGTTACCTTTTCCTTATCAGTATCGGGGCTAACAAGAATGGTTAGGACAGCAAACATCCATCTTGTTCGTACGTTGGATACTCTTATAACCATCAAAGATTGTTGAAGTGACTAATTCTTGGAAATAATAAGCGTTGAGGAAGAAGAAATCATTGGAGTTACCTTTTCTATCTAGTACTAATATGATAGGTCTAAAAAAACCTCTTGTGGGAAGGCTAGCTAGAGATTTCTTGTAAAAATACCAATTCTTGTCAGTACATAATGAGATTAGTGAAATTTTGATTCCATGATTTATTCCCCTTACTACTATGCATAGAAGGGAGGAGCCGTATCTGATGAAAATCTCGCGTACGGTTATGAAGCGGAGATTATAAAATAAATGAACGACTGTAACAGATGTCAGCTCAATCCAAGGGAATTAGGCCGCTTGTATCTCACGACATGACAATATTAGAAGTACATCTAGAACCATAAATGTGCGTTCGCATAATAGATTTCCTATAGAGATCCCTTTGGTTAAGCTGAAATCTAGTTTCCTGCACAAGGGTCAGAAGCTACCTCCGAGCATCGTATATCTCTAGATAGAATATACCATAAATATAGCTGGTTCATGTCTAAAACACATGGTCCCAAATATCATCAGCTCCCGCGCACAACGTTGATAAGCATACTATAGATATGGAGTGATGATATCCTATCGTGGGTTAGCAAAACCTCAAGTAATGCATCTTACTTTGTTTTCTACCATTTTAGATGTTAAGGTCTGTTCGACATCTCTCACACGAGCCTTCATCACTTGAACATAACAAAAATACCTAAATGGATTCTAACATCTTGAACGAATCATGAATCCATATATGGATTCAAGCATCTCGAACGAATCTTCACATAGATCCCAGCATAAGTCCTCCGATAAACGCTAACGCTGACCTTTCCCTTGGACTTAACCTCAGGGTAGACACTTCAACTCTATAGTATACCACTTCATAACCACTTCCAAAACATAAAAACAATATATTAGTTTTGAAATGGTATTAGATAAGTAGAACACTTAACGATCTCGGTCTCATCAAACCCAATTCAATGAATTTACAATCAAGTTCAATAGTCGACTAATCGACTATCAAGTTCAAACAAATGATTGTATATGGAAACCAAGTCCCGTATACTTATCACATTTTTGAACTTTTAGTGCAAAGTACATGACTAAATGCTTTCTACAATTAATGAGTAAACAAATAAAGCAAGATAAAGTCACATAAGTGACTTCTAATCCCCTTTTTTTGATTAATGCTTTTTATTAATTAAAACCCCTTTTATTAGTAAAACTTCTTTTATCTAATATTGTTTATCAATTTCTACTATTCATTTGTACTCTTTTAATACTTCAAAAAGTATTCATATACGAATCTCAAATGGTATCAGTATATCCATAAATCATTAACAAGATTTCTTACTTTAAATTTTTACTTTTTCTATCTTTTTCCAAATGATTCCATACTTATAATTTCCCTCGAAATATTCATTTTAAGGATCTAATTACTTTTACAAATCCATTCAAAATGTTTATGGCTAACGTAAAAATTATCACTACAAACCCAAAACCATTTCACTTATGCTTATCTTTATAATATTATTTTAAATATTTATTTACATTCATAAGTATAATCAAAAAGGCTTAAAGATGAACTTTATTAACAATTATCATAATAAATCCAAAACCACTCTATACTTGCATTATCTTTAAAACATTCTTTTAAAGATCTAAGTTAATATTTGGTTAAGATCGGTTTTTGACCTGTCAACTACCCAGTTAAAAACGACCGCTTACAAAAATCTTGCTTCGTATATTTAACTCATTTTTGACATTCCAACTTATACTATCCCTCATTTAGGATGAAGCAAGTTAATTTAGAGCACTGGTTTCATATCAAATCCTTGCTTGAACATTTCAGTCTAGACTCTCACAAATAGATAAGTCAGCCTCGTCGGCTTTTAGTGTTTAGTATTAATGACTTTCATAAACTAGTAAGAAATCAATATGATTAACAAGTTTCGAACTTCCAAAATTAACTATTCCTCGGTTACGAGTGAAGCCGGTAGGTTAGTGCAGTATTTTTTCTATCCCTACTTGAACATCAATCTTAACACTTATAGATATATAAGCCTACTTCGTCGGCTTTTAGTGTTAAGCGTAGTTAATTAACTTTTTGAAAATTTATATATATATATATATATACTTTAATAATACTTATAAATATATTTTAAATATCTATGCGAAATATTGCTTGAAAATAACAAATTCATAATTTGAAGAAAATGAATAAAAACATGTCTTATATCATAAAACCTCTTTACTTTAAAAAAAATATAATTATTAAAATTTTATTTAAACTTCAAAACAACTTTTATATTACTACAAAATATGTTATAAAATTTCTCTAAAAAGATTAGAAAAAAATTACCAAATTTAAATGTCATTTTTAAACACTTAAAACCATAAGCAACTTACTACAATATTTCTAAATGTTGCTAAAAGTCCTTGTTAAAGAACAACATAGCAAAGGATGAACTTTACGACCAGCTTTAAATAATTAAAAAATGATTTAAGACTTTAAATTATTAAGGTAAGTATTAGTCTTAGGGTACTGTTTGCGCCAAAATTGGTCACAAACACCCAATACCGTGAAAGCACCAGTGTATGAATATAAATTAGTGATATTCAAACACAAATAACAAATCTTAGCAAATAATAGACAACAATCCAAAAGTAAAGAACAGAAACACAGGTTTTATAGTGGTTCGGCTATCTCCGGCCTACGTCCACTCCAAATTTTTTTCTTTTTATTAATTATCCTTCAAGGTTACAAGTGATTTCAACAGTTGTAATGACCAAATCTGAAGAAAATAGCAGTAATGAAGCTATGGAATGATTCTAGCAGCATCCGGACATGCCTCTTCTCTCCAAATCTTCCGACCCCTTTTCTGAATGACCAGGGGCTCTATTTATAGGCGTGGAAGGCTGAAATCCCGCCTAAAATCTGGGGAGGCTGCTTGGCACGTGAGGGGGGCCCACAGGCCCGTGTTCTCGGAATCCGTGCCCAGTTTGGGATCGATTCGAAGTGACGTTCGAATCGATCAAGAATCCATCCAATTGAGCTGAAATTTGGTGTGAACATTCTTCAACATGTATGTAAGCTCCTGTAAAAATTTCATTGCATTTGGATCAATGGTTTGGAAGATATGATCGATCCAAGTTCAAGAATCCGTGCGTCCTGAATGGTTCGAACCCATGCTTCGAAACCATCTACTTCGAAACCATCCCCTTCGAATCCATAGGGCCGACTCCTTCGAATCCATACCCTTCGAACCCATGCTCTTCGAATCCATGCTTTCTGAAGCCGCCTCCTTCGAGTCCATATCCTATGAGTCCATCCTCTTCGAATCCATCCCTTTCGAATCCTCGTCCTTCGAATCCATGTCCCTTGCTTCGTATCCATCATCTTCGAATCCATATCCTCTTCAAATCCATCTCCTTCTTCGAATCCATGTCTACTTCGAATCCATCTCCTTCTTCGAATCCATGTCTACTTCGAATCCATCTCCTTCTTCGAATCCATGTCTACTTCGACTCCATCTCCTTCTTCGAATCCATGTCCACTTCGACTCCATCTCCTTCTTCGAATCCATGTCCACTTCGACTCCATCTCCTTCTTCGAATCCATGTCCACTTCGAATCCATCTCCTTCTTCGAGTCCATCTTCATCTTCGAACCCATGTATACTTCGAATCCATTACCTTCTTCGAGTCCATCTTCATCTTCGAATCCATGATCTTCGAATCCATACCTATCGTTCGAATCCACCATCTTCGAGTCCATGTCCATCGTTCGAATCCATGTCCATTGCATTGAAGCTACTCCTTTCGAACCCATCTAGTTCCCATCGACTCGAAGCGTCATCGATGCGAACCTCATGGATTCGAATCCTGATGGGTTCGAACCTGATCGGTTCGAACCGAGCGTCACTTTATCCCCTTTTTGATGGATTCGAACTACGTACTATTCCTACCTTGAATCCATCATATTTCCTTCATACGAACTCCGATTAACCTGAAATTTGAAACATAGCCTTTCATAGTCCTTATCATCATTTCCAATCAATTTCGTCCCGATCGGAGTTCAACAAAATTTTGACGATATCCATCGTAGCCTTATCTCCAGTCCTGATATCCATAATTCCTTGCCAATTTGTTGATATTCCAGTTTTGACCAAAAAATGGGATAACATTTTGCCCCCCAAAACATGCCTTGTGATAACAAGGCGTGTTTTGAATAATTACGAATCCAATATCCGAAGTCCAAAGCCATATTGCCAGAGTATATCGTCCTTGACTGCTTCGAGTCGATGTCCAATTCCATATCCAATAGCCAAAGCCTTAGCCAATTCCGTATCCATTCGAACTCGACAACCAAGTTCCAATCCATCCTTATCCAATAGCCAATAACCGGAGCCAGGACCTCTCCGGGTCGATATCCAAATCCATAACCTCTCTGGGTTCCTGCCAAGCGTGATCCACATCCGACGACCGTGGTCCAGTGTCCCTGGACATTGAGTTAACCTCTCCGGGCTCTTGCCAAGCGCAATCCATACTTGAAGTCCTCGGTCCAGTGTCCCTGGACGTTGAGCCAACCTCTCCGGGTTCTTGCCAAGCACAATCCATATTTGACGACCTTGGTCCAGTGTCCCTGGACGTTGAGCCAACCTCTCCGGGTTCTTGCCAAGCGCAATCCATACTTGACGACCTTGGCCCAGTGTCCCTGGGTGCTGTAAAATGCCATGGCTTAAGTCCTAAGCCGAATCCTGATCTCTCCGGACCCTTGCCGAGCATAGTCCATACTCGACGACCTGAAAATAATAAATGATAATAGAGGGCCTAAGTCCTAGGCCGAATCCTGGTCATTCCGGACCCTTGCCAAGCATTGTCCATACTTGACGACCTGAATGAGTCAATCTACCTTGTTTGGGTAAAGTGACTCATCCCTTGCCAGGCATAATCCATACCCGACGACCATTTACCAAAAACCAGATAAAAGTCCAACCAAAATTTATTCCAAAGTCCAAATCCGAAATTCAAATTCGAAATCCAAATCCAAAATCCAAATCCAAATCCAAAATTCAAATCCAAACCAGAAAACCAGAAATCCAAACCAGCATTCAAAACCAAAAACAATCATCCAAAGGAAAATCCAAATAAAAAAGCAAGAAAAACCAGGAGCTCAATCCAAGCTCCAAAACCAAATCCAAAAAAGAAAAGCAATGTCCAATCTAAAAAGCAAGAAATAAATTTCACAAACCATAGCATCCCGGTTTATCATCATTCAGAGCATGCCTAGGGGCTATCTCCGTCCCCGTACATGTGTAAATGACTTTCCCGTTTGCTAGTAGCTTGCTACTTATTCCATATTATCCTGGTCAATGGATGATCAATCGACGATCATCCCTGGGCCTCCCATCATCACGGCGTGAAGTGGTCGGTGGTTGCTCCTGCTCCACCGTTGCATCCCGGGTTCCAACGTATTGCTGTAACTGTCCATTCCTTACATGCTCCTCGATTATGTCCTTTAGGTGCCTGCAGCTGTTGGTATCGTGTCCATCCAGATCATGGAAGAGACAGTGCCTTCCTGATGTCCTTTCCCGCTCTGTTGGTTCCCTCCTAGACGGCCTTCGGTAGGGAAGGCGATTCCGAGTTTCCAGGTATATCCGCTCCAGCGTCTCGTTCAATCCTGTGTATGTGGAAAACTTTGGATCCTTCCATCGCTTCCTAGCGTTTCCAGAGTCGTCATCTAACTTCCTTTTCCCTTTATCCTTATCCAAACCATTTTTGGATACCGCTCCAACCTCGATTGCATTAGCCTTCTTCACCTTTAAATCCGTACTTGCATCTTCTTGCCGAAGGAACCTTTCTGCCTCATGAAAGAATTCGTCGAGATTTTGCGGGGGATCTCGTATCAGAGATACCTTGAAATCCGAATTCTCCTTGACTCCTGATACTGCTGCCATTAAAACCATTGATGGATCAGGCCGATCCACCGAAGCGACTGCCGCACTGAATCGAGTTAGAAAAGCTCTAAGCGATTCGTCCATCCTTTGCTTCACCGATGTTAAAGTCATTACGTTCTTCGGCCTCTTGACGTGAACCCGGAACTGTCCCGGAAACTTTTCCACTAATTCCTTCCAAGTCCTGATAGATCCTTCTTCCAGCTGCCTAAACCACATTGCAGCTAAGTCCTTCAAATACAAAGGGAAACATCGGGCCATCACTTCCTCCGATGCCCCCAGCACCTCCATGTGTCTGGTGTACCTCATTAAGTGATCTGTTGGATCCGTCTTACCATCATATACCTCCACGCTAGGTAGCTTGAACTTAGGTGGGTTCCGAGCCATCCTTATCTCCCGAACGAATGGACTTCTATTCACTCCTTCCAAATCTCCGTTTGTCAAACCACCTCGCATAGTCTTCCTAATCATTTCTACTAATCCTGTATTGTCTGGTAGGGGTTGCCCCCCATGCCCCCGAGGGAATTCTGGTACATATTCCTCGTGTGGCTCACTAGCGGCAATGTTAGCCCTAGCTTGCTGAATTCCTTCCAAAGGTTCTCCTGCATTGAATCCTGTGGGCCTGCCCCCAAGCCCTTGTTGATTGCCTTCTGGTTCCGTATCCTGTCCTTCATTGGGTTCCACAACCCTAGCTCCTTGTCCTACATCCGCAGTTGCTGTAGCCGTTCCTAAGTTCTGCATCCCTGTAGCTCTCATTTGTTCCAAGAAAGTTTGCATCATTTCCAGTTGACTTTTCAACAATCTCTCCTGCAAAGAATTGGCCATAGCTTCCATTTCATCCCGAGTTATGTAGACCGAAGCCTGTCCTTCCTCACCTCCGGAGGATGCTTGTTGACTTCCTCCTTGTTGGCTTCTCTCAGCCCTTAGCCTTCTGCTATTCTGCCTAGTCATTGTCTTCCAAATCCGAATTCCTCAAACTCTTCAAATCCGATGTAGCGGGTGCTAGTTGTTCTCAGTGAAAGCACCAAAATGTTTGCGCCAAAATTGGTCACAAACACCCAATACCGTGAAAGCACCAGTGTATGAATATAAATTAGTGATATTCAAACACAAATAACAAACCTTAGCAAATAATAGACAACAATCCAAAAGTAAAGAACAGAAACACAGGTTTTATAGTGGTTCGGCTATCTCCGGCCTACGTCCACTCCAAATTTTTTTCTTTTTATTAATTATCCTTCAAGGTTACAAGTGATTTCAACAGTTGTAATGACCAAATCTGAAGAAAATAGCAGTAATGAAGCTATGGAATGATTCTAGCAGCATCCGGACATGCCTCTTCTCTCCAAATCTTCCGACCCCTTTTCTGAATGACCAGGGGCTCTATTTATAGGCGTGGAAGGCTGAAATCCCGCCTAAAACCTGGGGAGGCTGCTTGGCACGTGAGGGGGGCCCACAGGCCCGTGTTCTCGGAATCCGTGCCCAGTTTGGGATCGATTCGAAGTGACGTTCGAATCGATCAAGAATCCATCCAATTGAGCTGAAATTTGGTGTGAACATTCTTCAACATGTATGTAAGCTCCTGTAAAAATTTCATTGCATTTGGATCAATGGTTTGGGAGATATGATCGATCCAAGTTCAAGAATCCGTGCGTCCTGAATGGTTCGAACCCATGCTTCGAAACCATCTACTTCGAAACCATCCCCTTCGAATCCATAGGGCCGACTCCTTCGAATCCATACCCTTCGAACCCATGCTCTTCGAATCCATGCTTTCTGAAGCCGCCTCCTTCGAGTCCATATCCTACGAGTCCATCCTCTTCGAATCCATCCCTTTCGAATCCTCGTCCTTCGAATCCATGTCCCTTGCTTCGTATCCATCATCTTCGAATCCATGTCCTCTTCGAATCTATCTCCTTCTTCGAATCCATGTCCACTTCGAATCCATCTCCTTCTTCGAATCCATGTCTACTTCGAATCCATCTCCTTCTTTGAATCCATGTCTACTTCGACTCCATCTCCTTCTTCGAATCCATGTCCACTTCGACTCCATCTCCTTCTTCGAATCCATGTCCACTTCGACTCCATCTCCTTCTTCGAATCCATGTCCACTTCGACTCCATCTCCTTCTTCGAATCCATGTCCACTTCGAATCCATCTCCTTCTTCGAGTCCATCTTCATCTTCGAACCCATGTATACTTCGAATCCATTACCTTCTTCGAGTCCATCTTCATCTTCGAATCCATGATCTTCGAATCCATACCTATCGTTCGAATCCACCATCTTCGAGTCCATGTCCATCGTTCGAATCCATGTCCATTGCATTGAAGCTACTCCTTTCGAACCCATCTAGTTCCCATCGACTCGAAGCGTCATCGATGCGAACCTCATGGGTTCGAATCCTGATGGGTTCGAACCTGATCGGTTCGAACCGAGCGTCACTTTATCCCCTTTTTGATGGATTCGAACTACGTACTATTCCTACCTTGAATCCATCATATTTCCTTCATACGAACTCCGATTAACCTGAAATTTGAAACATAGCCTTTCATAGTCCTTATCATCATTTCCAATCAATTTCGTCCCGATCGGAGTTCAACAAAATTTTGACGATATCCATCGTAGCCTTATCTCCAGTCCTGATATCCATAATTCCTTGCCAATTTGTTGATATTCCAGTTTTGACCAAAAAATGGGATAACAGGTACTTAAAAACCATGGAAAGAAACCTCTAAGGATACAAATTTATTTATAAAAATTCCCGAAAACATGGTATTTACAAAAGTGTATTTATAACCACATTTTTACCCAAATTTTAACCACTTTTTTGACCAGTTCCAAATTTTTTGAACTCCAATATTTTTCCAATAATAAGTATACATATAATAATTATTAAAAATTCAAAGAAGCCCCAAGGATGTATCCTAAAGTGAACTTTGAAAATCGCTAAACACGAGGCATTTTCAAAGTGCAACCAGAGTGACCTTTTCGCTTCTAACTTTCACAACTTTGGTTCACAATCTCTATAACTTTCCAAACCATTTCTTTACTGTTATAAACCCCAAAATATGTGTAGAGAATAACCAAATCAAATTAGATCAAGATAACATCATAAATCTTCCATTTACACAAGTTAAAGTTAATGGATATCGAAGTGCACTTATAGCGACTATTCTCGCTTCAAACACTTTCAAACATACTTGAACTCAACATACAAGCCAACCAAACATGTAAATACAAAGTTTAGGCCACATTACAAGATATACAAGGTAATAAGAGTGATATCATACAATATTTAGTTGTCATTGCTTTCAAAAGAAAGAGGGGTCCAAAGTTATAGCTTTACTTAGTTAGTGTCACTTTATCTTTATATTTGCGTCTGTGTACACACAAACACACATATAGACATACATACACACAAAAGATGTGTGTTAACTACCTTAGATCCAAGCCAAATACATACACAAACACTCACAAAGCCAAGAACACTTCCTACTATCACCAAACTCCTAAAGACACCACCTTTTGCTCCAGAACAATAAAGCAAGTCCTCCCCTTTCTTCCTAATATTCACGGACCATCATGAATGCCCTAAGATGTTCACTATTCTTCCACTTTGACTTTAGATTGGAGCTTCCTAAGATTTGATAAGTTTTGGTGAAAGTTTCATGGAGTTTGGAGAAGGCTTGAGCTCATTAGAGAAAGAATAGTGAAGATAGAAGTGGATTAGTGCTAATTACTTATACCATTTTTGTTCTTTTAATATTTTGAAATTTTGAAATGTTATGAAGTGTTTATCCATTATTAATCCTTCCCTTTACATGGCCAAGACCCCTCCCATGTGTCTTGCATGTTTCTTTTACTTAACATGAAAATATCTCTTAGCAAAATTACCCTTTTACCCTTACACATAAATATCTTCTATGACATAATCAATTTTCTTTTCCATAAATGGTAAAATATTTTTATTTCTTATTATTGATTTCCTAAGCAAATAAGTGTATGTAAAAAAGGTTTGAACGGCTTCTGATGAGGAAAAACCGTTTATCGTTAAAACGATTTTCAATTACGTAATCTATATTTCTTCAAACTAGCAAACATTTTTCTAAAACAAGTTTCTTATCATTAGTTATGATTAAAATGAGGGTTAATAAGGTTACTAAATCAATTGAATAACATTAAATCTAGGATTCAAATATTCAAATAATTCGGGTATTTAATTGCGAAGTATTTGAAATTCTAGATCGTTACATTTTCCCCCACTTAGAATATTTCATCCTCGAAATTCTAACATGTGCAACAAAAGGAAATAATCACAAAATACTTAATAGCATGCAAAATCACTTACAGTCAAAGTCCATGATTTTGCTAAGTTCAGAAAACTTCTCATCGCACAAGGATGATAAATAATCTACTAAGAGTACCTTACGCTCAAGAGACTCAGGTTATGGCTTAATCGATTTTTCATGCTACCTCATAACAAATCGAAGAGTCATCGCTTAAACCGTCCATGTAACAACCCATTCCTTAATGGGCCCAAATTTCGAAAAAAATCAAAACCTAAGTCCATCAAAGCACAGATCATTGGATTGGTACCTGCAAATAAGCATGAGCATTATCAGAGACTGATAGAAATCTAAACTCACAACGGAAACAATAATAAAATAAGAATACTGGCTATAACTACTACCTTGGAATTAATGATGTTCCTTGGATATCAGATTGTCACATCAACATCGAGCATAAGAGAAAAGAAGAGTTCTCCAGCAACAAAGCACATCCATCTCCAGTGACATGTTCCTCTAAATCTATCATATGGGTTGTAATGTGAAGGGGGTCAGAACAACGTTTTGGTGACTGGAAAATCTATAAATTATCCATAACATAAGTTTATACCGATTGATTTCCATTTAATTGTTATGCCCATTAAGGTTGGAAATTCTAATCTAACTTGGCATTGCACACACGATTAGTTTCTTACCCCTTCCCAAGGTACAAAATAACGATGGAGCCTTATCAACCACCCAATACTTCCAAACCGATCTGCCACTTAATACTTTTAAATATAAAGTAGGCTTTTATAATCATCCCAAAATACTTTTAAAAGATAAATAGGGGGACGCTACCATTTAAGACCACAATCAAGGTAGACCCCATCATTTAAGACCTTTTCCCAAGGTGATTTTATAACTATGTTGTCAATGGTCAGTGGATCCTAGCTACAAAGGCCTCTAACCACTATTTAAGAATTTTGACATTTAATGTCCAACTATTACCACATATATCGTCAATAAAACCGTAGCCATGTAAAAGATAGTACCCAAGCCACTTAATACCTTTAAAAGGACTAGGCAGACTTCTAACCATTTAATATCCGCATTCTAGGCAGGTCACACATCACTTAATACCTATTCCTAGGCAGATTCCTCGCTGGTACTATTGTTATTACATCCTTATCAATGTAAGAGACAATACCCAAGCCACTTAATACCTCATTAATCAGGACTAGGTATACCCCTGACCATTTAATACCTATTTATAGGTAGGCCTTTATCATTTAATACCTAACCATAAGGCGGACTCCTCAATGGTATTATCTAGCTGACATCGCTTGGAATCTCACTAGGTTACTTAATACATCTTTTTAGGAGAGATGTGAAACCTAGATCAGTCACTTAATACCTCAAACCTAAAGCAAACCTTCCCAAGATATCCACCATCACTCTTAATCATAAATATGGAATCTCATTAGGTTCTTTCGGTAGAGTGGCGGGACCTACACCCGCTTAATACCTCAACATTAAAGTAAGCCCTTTTAGAGACATCCTTATTTATTTTGAATCTTATTAGGTTACTTAATACTTCATTTTAAGAGAGAGGCAGATCATACAACCACTTGATACCTCAAACCAAAAGCGATCCCCTATAGAGATATCCCTCACTACTCCTAATTCCAAATTTTGACCATTTAATAATTTTCAATTAAGAAAGCAGTGCAATCTCTCACGTCGTCATGAGTCCTAGGATTAGTGATATCTCACATCAGTGGTAAATGCATCCAACTGTAGGTAGCCTCAAAGTGAAGGGTAGTCTTCCGCCGAGTGACTACACTGACCTCGCATCACTAACCTACTAAGTCCAATTAACCAACCTAAGGCTTTACGTATATTATCTTAGGTAGACATTGGTTTAGCTTATTAGTTCCCTTTTTATTTAAGGCAATAAGATTAACCTTTAATATTTGTCTACCAATAATTCCCCTTTTAATGCTTATAAATGTCAATTTGTCCATAAAATCCTAATGGATGTTTCCTAAGACATTTATGTATGGTTACTAATTTCAAATTAGTAACCTTTTTAACCATTCCATAGTTATTAATTCAACTTCTTTATGTATTAGTCTCATTAATCTACTTACCCTATCAAATTTTTGCGACTTCCATATTTATTACCATTTATTTCTCATATATTGGAGTTACAACCCTTTTTAAATTCCTTTCCCATTAATTAATTATCCTAAACGTGAATACTTCATCTAAGCATCGTTATTAGCTTTTTATTGAATTATTATATGCGTAGTAAATTATGTACAGATATTTATTTTTATCGAATATATTCTAGTGATATATCTTCACTAAAATATCCTTTTCCATGTTCTTTTGTTGGAATCATATCTAAAAAGATTATGCGCCATAATTTCCATAAATTATTCCCAAAAATATATTTAACTTTAAAATATAAAAGGTTACATCATTTGGAATTACAAGGAATAATAATTCCTTTTTATTACTGAAATAAGCAGAGTAAATTACAATGAATTCATAATTTACACATCTCTTTCTCTTATTTTTTGCATCTATCCCTTGCTAGATCAAACGCTTTACTTTTCCAAAAAGGGAAAGAAATCAACTAATTTACAAACATTAAACAGATCCAAATTCTAAAAATCCCAAACATAGTGAAGTTTACAATCCAATAAGATTTGGGTAATAATCCAATTCATAACATTATTGTACTTCCTATTTCAGATCTGAAATAAATTTCATTCAAATCAGTATTCTAAATTCATAATTTTGGGACTTATTTCTAGTTCAGGTTGTAAACAATTCTAGATCAATTCATCAACAAGAATATGTAGGTGATATTTATTATATTAAATTTGATGCCTAAAACTCATAAACAATTATCCAGTTGGGCATAAAATTCAAATAAACATCAATGGAATAATTTTCATATTATACAATTTATAAAATTTTCTACTCATCTTTTAAAAGCGATCCAAATATCTAGATCTAAAGTAGAACCTTTGATTCATTTTCAAATCCTATAGAATCCAAGAAATATGTCTAAAAAGGGTATATACATACATTAGAATTATAGATCCGAGAAGAGATTTGGGATTGGGAGAGAAAATAGATACAAATATATACATTACCTCAAATACACGTATAGTTGATTATCTTCTCTTCTCCTTTTTATTAGATTTCTATTCTTCTCTGATTTGTACGAATATAGATATAAATATCTTATTTTTATAACTTAGAAAGAAAGTGGAGAAGAAGAAATGCAGAGCTTCGCTACTGCCTCCCGAAAAAATATGAGAAGAGAAAGGAGGGTTAGGCCTAAATTTATAGACGTAGAATCAACCTCAACTATTTGATTTAAAATATTAAATCTAGGCTGTTGTGTCATAGGTTTATTGCATCCAAGGTTACCCAACTGATCGACCGCCGTATATGCACCGGTCGACCGCTACATGTCGACCGATCACAGTGATCGGTCGGCCTGTGGGCCCGAGCGAATAATTATAAACGTTAATTTATCTAATCGAATTATTTTTATTCTGATTTCATTTTTCATTCGTAACTTCTTTATTTGGACTCCGATTACAAAACTTCAATATGAAAGTTGCTCGAATTTCGCCATGAACGCAATAGTGCAAGTTTCGTGGTCAAATTCCATTGTTTGCACCATATGTAATATCAAATCTGATCACTTGTTTGATCATGTAATTTCACTTACAAACTAATATAGATTACTTGACATCTTTTGTGCAAACTTTGATTAGGTTCCTTGATTAGAAACTCTGTCTTTCTTATATAACCATGTACTATGATAGAAAACTTTGGGACCATATCAAGAATTTATGTCTAGTGTTGGCCGTCAAGAATCGAGTGAAAAATCTTAAGTCGAACAAATGTGAGCCACCTCAAAATGTGTATTTAAATATTGGATCAAGAATAGTCATAGGAATAAAATGATCTACATACAACTTACGCATTTACCTTATCGGTTTCTCAATTATACTAGTTACTTTTTATATCACTTTCATATATACAAATAGCGTGTCCTTCAGTACTAAAACCATTTGTGAATCATTTCATAAAACGTATATTTAGGTTTATCAACATTTTATAACTTCATTTATAAAACATTTCATGTGTACTTACTTTACTTTATTACTCGTATAATACTCTACATTATCCTAAGAGTATTTACAGAACATCATATTCATTTTACTTATCATGAATGTTCAACGAATTCAATACTTGTTTTTACTTCCTTCTTAATTTAAGAGTTACAAATACTCAACTTTTATATTTTCAATAAAAACACTTAGCTTTAAGTCCTATAATGATTCGGAAGTTTCGACTGTCCAAAATCATCGAAAATCCCATTTCATTTTAGTAATGAAAACTACCAAACAACATATCATAACATGATGCACATACTATACGATCCTAATGCATAGGCTACATGTGTCCATAAAATAACTTAACAAAATTCCAATTATTTAATAAACACACTCAACGCAAAAGGGAAAACATGAAAAGCTTTAAACATTTATTCTAGGATATGCCACACCACTTGGACACCCAAACATAGAATACATACTAATTTTTCCATATAGAAAGCTCACTCCAAAATATTTAAGAAATTTTAGAATGAAATATCAGATTTTATCTCAAATCAATTGAAATATAATCTATATGTATATATTTTATATATCAAATCATTCATTCAGGATTAAACAAAATCTATCTTACCAAAACAACTTTAAAGCATCCCCCACTTAGAAACCGAAAACGAATGCTGATGATGCTTTAGTCATCAATAGAATTATTTTCAAGGGAAAAAAGTGAGTTCAATATATCCAAATCATGCCTTTTGGATTTAACCAAAATTACTTTCAAAGAGGTATTACATATTTCGTATAATGGCACTAAGTACCATGATTTCAATCTCATAAACCAATTCCCTAAACATATACTTTCAAATAATAAAATTATTATTTTCCCAAATTCTAAAAATAACATTTTCAAAGACATTAGGATTTAAGTTCTCAAAATATCAGTTTAAATCCTTTTCATTTATAAACCATATTTTATAAACTATACTTATATAAAATCACTTTCTTATATAAAATCATTTCACAATTATTTATTTCCATAATAACATATCTTTCTTTGGATTAAAATAAACATCTTTACCAAATTCAACTTTTTACCTAACATTGTCAGCGGATGCCTCATAGTCAAACCATGAAACTCAATTCTAAAAGTGTTCATTTCAATGCTCCCACAAATATTGTCTACCCAACCCATGCAATAGGGGGTAAAACTGCACATAAACTGGTTGAGCACAAATCAACAATCAACAAATAATAGTTAATGCTCATAAATAGGCTAAGCGTGACTAAGCTATTAAATCTACAGATGAAAATAATGCTCATACACTGGTTAAGCATGTCAAATTATTCTATAAAGGATAGCAATGCTCATAAATGATCGAGCGTGGCTAAAATAATTAATGAGGGGTAACGGGTGAACATCATTAATCCGTACATTAATTAAACTATACTTTAATAATTCATACTTATATAAGTTACCCTATATAAGATCTTTAATATTCGCAGTTATAATTACCATCAATGTATACATTTATAACAATTACAAATACACTCTCATATGTATAATACACTCAGCTTATTCTAGGGCATTCCATTGCCCTATCATTTAGTGAGTTATACCCCACCAAAGCCAAGGTTCTCACTTAACCTTTACCTAGGATACTAGCTGCAACGACTTACCACTTTTCAGTGTATGATTTCAAATGGTACCCTCGTTCCTGACTTTAGGACGAGCATCTCGACTACACACCAATCCATAAAGGGGCGTGTAGGGGTAAGAGTCTCCTACACAAGGATCAGAAGCTACCTTCGAGCGACATATATCTCTAGATAGAATATACCATAAGGTAAAATAGCCGGTCCACGTCTAAAACACATGATCTCAAATATCATCAACTCTCACACTCAACATCGATAAGCATACTTTAGTTAATAATGTTTTGTCACGGGGTTAGCAAAGCCCCAAACTATGCATTCTGCTCTGTTTTCTGCTACTTTCGATGTCAAGGTCACATTCGGCATCTCTCACACAAGTCTTCATCCTTCGAACATAACATGGATCCCCAAACGGATTCCAGCATCTCGAACAGGACATGAATCCCTATGGTTTTGAGTCATTTTGAAAATATCTTGAATCTCCTTATAGATCCAGCATAAGTCCTCCGACGAACGCTGTTACTGACCTCTCCCTTGGAGTTAACCTTAGAATAGATAATTCAACTCTGTAAGTTCCACTTCATAAACGCTTCCAAAACATAGAACCCGTATTCATTTTTGAAGTGGTATTCGATAAGTAGAATGCTTACTGTTTTCAGTTTCTTCAAAACCAATTCGATGAAAAGCCGATCAAGTTTGATAATCGACCAATGGATTGCCAAGTTCAAAATAGAAGATTGCATATAAAAACCAAGTCTCGTTTACTTATCACATTTTCGAACTTTTAATGCTAAGTACATGATTAAATACTTTCCATAAAGGAGTAAACACACAAAGCACAATCAAGTCATACAAGCATGATTAAGTCACATATGCGACTTCTAATTCCCTTTTTATTTATTTAATAATTTTAATTAATTAAAACCTCTTTTATTACTAAAACAAATTTTATCTAATAAAACTTCATGTATTAATTTCTACTATTCATTTGCGCTCTTTCAATACTTCAAAACTTATTCATAAACATATCTCAAACAACATAAGTATATTCACAAATCATTAACAAGATTCTTACTTTAAACCTTTACTTTTTCTATCTTTTTCCAAAAGATTCCATACTTATAGTTTCCTTCAAAATATCCATTTTAAGGAAATAAGTACTTTCATAAATCCATTCTAAAAGGCTTAAGGCAATATTACTTAAACATGGTCACTACAAACCCAAGGCCATTTCACTTATGCTTATCTTTAAAACATTCTTTTAAAGATATATTTAATTCATAAGTATAATAAAAAAAGGTTAAAGACGAATGTTTTTAACACATTATCACAAAAAACCCAAAATTATTCCATACTTGCATTATCTTTAAAAACATTCTTTTAGAATCTAATATTTGGTTAAGATTGGTATTTGACCGTCAACTACCAAGTTAAAAACGATCGCTTATAGAAATTATGGTTCATATACTTAACTCATTTTCGACACTACAACTTATACAATCCCCAGTACAAGAGTGATGTCAGGTAAATTAGAGCACTAGTTGCAAATCATAGCCTTGCCTAGACACTTTATTCTTGACTCTCACAGATAGATAAGTATACCTCGTCAGATTTTAGTGTAAAGTATAGTTATCGAATATCATAAATGAGCAAGAAATCAACACGATTGGCACATTTTCGACCTTCCCAATTTACTATTCCTCGGCAAAGAGGGAAGCCGATAGGTTAGAGCACTATAGCTTCTATCCTTACTTGAACATCAATCGTAACACTCATAAATAGATAAGCCTACATCGTCTGCTTTTAGTGTTAAGTATAGTCAATTACCTTTTTCAAAACTTATATATATAAATATACTTTAAAATTACTTATAAATAGGTGTTAAATATCTATGTCGAATATTACTTGAAAATAAGTAATTTGTAATTTGAAGAAAATAAATACAAACATGTCTTATATTATAAAACCTATTTGCTCAAACCACCTTTTAGAATACTAAAAAATATGTTAGAAAACATCCCTAAAAAAGTTAAGGAAAAAAATACCAAATTTAAATATTATTTCTAAACACTTAAAACTATAAGCAACTTACTACAGCATTTATAAATGTTGTTAAAAGTCATTGTTAAATAACAACATAGAAAAGCATGAACTTTATGACACATTTTAACCACTTAAACAATGACTTAAGGATTGAAAATTTTATGCTAAGTACTACACTAAGGGTAACTATAAAACATGGAAAGAAATCACTAAGTATTTCTTCTAATTTGTTTATAAAAATCCTGAAAACAGGGTATTTACTGAAGTATATTTATAACCACATTTTTACTCAAACTTTGACCACTTTGTTTGACTAGTTCCAAAATATTTTGAACTCCAATTTTTTGTAGCAATAAGTAAAAGTATAATAAATATTAAAAATACAAAGAAGGCCCTAGGATGTCTCTTAAAGTGAACTTTGAAAATCGCTAAACACAAGGCATTTCTAAAGTGCATCCTTAATGACCTTTTCGCTTCTGACTTTCATAGCTATAGTTCACAATTTTTGTAACTTTCCAAACCAATTTTTTACTTTCTATTTCCAAACCATTTTTTTTACTTTCTCATACACCAAAATATGTGTAGAGAACAACTAAATCAAATTATCCTAAGTTAAGATCATAAATCTTCCATTTACACAAGTTAAAGTTAAGGGATATCGAAGTGCACTTATAGCCACCGTTTTTGCTTCAAACACTTTCAAGCAACCTTAAACTCAACACACAAGCCAGCCAACATGTAAACACAAATTTTGGGCATGCCATATATTATAAAAGGTAATAGGAGTGATGGTATACAATATAAAGTACTTGTTTGCTTTCAAAAGCAAATGGAGTCTAAATTTATAACTTTACCTAGTTAATGTCACTTTAACTTTATATTTCCGTATGCACACACATAATATATACATATAAGATAGTGAGATAACTCATTTAGATCCAAGCCAAACACATGCTCAAGCAGTCACAAAGCCACGAACACTTCCTACCATCATCAAACTCCTAAAGACACCACCTATTGCTTTAAAGCCACAAAGCAAGTCCTCCCCCTCCTTCCTAATGCTCATGGCCCATTACGAATCCCCCAAGCTCTTCACTTTTCTTCCATTTTGACTTTATATCTAAGATTTCTAAGATGTTGATGTTGGTGAAAGTTTAGTGGAGTTTGGAGAAGATATGAGCTAATTAGAGAAAGATTGGTGAAGATAGAAGTGGATTAGTGCTAATCACTTCTACCATTTCTGTTCTTTTAATCTTTTTAAGCTTAAAATGTTATGAAATGTTTACCCCTACCTTAGCCTTCCCTTTACATGGCCAAGACCCCCTCCCATGCACCTTGCATGTTCCTTTTATTTTACATGAAAATATCTCTTAGCAAAATTTCCTTTTTACACTTACACACAAAATATCTTCTATGACATCACCCATGACATCATCATTTTCTTTTCCATAAATTGTAATATTTTATTTCTTACTATTGATTTCCTAAGCAAATGAGTGTATATAGAATAAATTTGGACAACTTCTGAAGAGTAAAAAGTAGTTTATCCGCAAAACAATTTTCGATCGCACTATCGATATTTTTTCAAAGTGTGTATTTTGTGAAAAAAAATAAAACAAGTTTACCATCATTACTTATGATTTGAAAAGGGTTAATAATTTGAATAAATCGGTTTAATAACATTTAATCCAAGGTTGCATTATTTAAATAATTCAGATATTAAAATACAAAATGTCCAAAATTCTAGGTTGTTACAATAGATCTACCGCATTACAACTTAAAAAATTTCATTTGTATTTAGAAATATAGATGTTATCGAAATTTGGCATAATAATATAAAATAAATAAAATGTTAAAATGTTTGGAACAATGCATAGTTTATAATGTTAACAAGAAAACTTGTCAACATCGCCGATGCCACGTGAAAGATAGTTAAACACAAACGAAATCGTGTTGATGGAAGGATCTCTTCCTTCGAAGCATACCTTTCGACCAGATTGTCATAGTCGAAAATGTTTAAGAAGATTGCACTACCTTTCGACCTGGTTTACTTGAGCGAAAGGCTCTAAAGAGCTATCCTCACCATTCGACTGGATTGTCTTAGTTGAAAGGTTTCAAGGAATCAGTCTAAGGAGATAGCATCTATTTGGATCCTTTCATTTGAGTGGGTCAAAAGCAATTGATCTTTTTAGCTTTTCGTTCCTTTCGATCATGTCGAAAGGTACATTTCTAGTCCTTCCGATCATGGCGAAAGGGATGCATATTTATTAATATGTCCCAACTGCTTTCGAGTTCATGGTTTCGTTACTTTTAATGTGGAACCCCTTCGAAAGGGTTGCAGATGTCTCTAGGGATAGACCCTTTCAAATGAGTTCCTCTCCCAATAGTTGTTAGCCAGTCATAAATTGGAATCCCCTTCGAAGCACCCCTTTTAATCGTGTCGAAAGGGGTTCCACTCTTTTGAAATGGTTCTAGCTTATAATTGCCTAAGATTCACTACAATTTCCTTGTATAAGATCGACTTGGGTATTCCCCAGTTTCATAATTCATCATGGTCGAAACCCTATCATCATTCTTATTTCTAGTGTCAAATGTAGGTTCCGATGATGATGTGTTTCGATCAAAGATCCCAAGTCGATCCTATGCATTGCAAAGACAAAAGGAGATTAAGAGAATAAGTTAGAATCATGTGCAATTAATCATTAGACTAGCTAATAATCTAAATGATCTTCCTCATCATCAAACTCCTCATTGAATAAGCCATCACCCCTTTATTAATGATCCAAAATGAGTTGCAAGAAATAGAGCTTTTTCCCTAATTTGATTAGGGTTTTTATCAAACTTAATTGCAATTAAGAGAGTGAAGTAGAAGAAATGAATTCAGGATTTCAGAATTCGGTCCTAAAACCAGACCACTTGGTCTTATTTATAGATGCAGGTCAGCCCCCTTTCATGCCTATGCTTTCAACTCGGTCGAAGGGACCCCTCTTTATATGCCACTTCAAGCCATTCGACTTAGTCAAAAGGCCATGAATCCTTTCGACGCTATCGAAAGGCATCTTTGTTGTGCTCTTTGATCTACTCTTGCGCTTCCTTTATCTTTTCTTAGACCTTTCGACTGAGTCTAAAGGGTCCTTTGATATGTCTTTGTTGAACTTTAAGCACTGCTTCCTTCATAATAGCTTTCAACGCTGTCGAAAGGTTTCCTAATGCTTCCTTCATGTTGCCTTGTTGCTACTGAAAATAAGATAGAAGCCTTTAACTCCATCGATAGGTTTCTCATACCGTTTTCGAAGATATTGAAGTACCAATGTTCTTGATGATGTTGGGTAGCCTTCGAATGCATGCCTGAGAATTGAGGCAAAGCCTTCTCCTAATATTATCAACCTTGACCGATTCGAAATGTTTGTAAATGCTTTCGAAAGAGTAATGATAAGGGTGAAACATTTAGTTCCAAAAGGTTTAGCGCATAAGTAGGAGATTATCATTTATTGCCTTCGAAAGGGGGTTCCGAAGCCGTATTTTCTTATTTATCTATGTCGAAAGGTTGGAAATGGCGGAAGGGTATTCTTGTTTCCATCTGAATCGAAAGCCTTCATACTATAAGAGCAGAGGTATCTTAGATTCCTTCGAAACCTTCTTAATGCCTTCGAAACATCTCTTTATGACCTCTGTGGAAACCTACGCATGTTACTTCGTCGAATCCTCACTCTCTTTAACCTTCTTTCGTAGTTCTGCTTTTGAGTTGATTTTATGGCTAACATATAACTATAAAATAATGCATAAGTAAGACATCTATAAGTATGACCATATAACTAAAATTTTAAATTCTTACATATTTAGCTACAAAGATGAATAAGTTATAAAAACTAAACTAAATGCACTTAACAAACCAAATTAAAGTTTTATATATGACTTTACAACATATGTGTGTAATACGAAATGAGTCTCACTACTTCATTATAGAAGGTAGTTATAGGCTTTTTAACAATAACTATAAGTTATTATATTTTAACATTTTATGTTAAGAAAATATATTTCTAACAACAACTGTAAGTTTCAACAATGCATAAATCATACTGACGAAGGCCGGTGCTGCCGCTGCTTAGAGGCTTATGCATGTGATGGTGGCTGGCTGGCTAGTGATGAATTGGAAACTTATACGGTGACTTGAAGGAGGTGCTGGGCTTGAGAGGTGGTGGCTTGGGCTTGCAACAATGAGGTGGTGGCTTGGGCTTGCGACGACGAGGTGGTGGTTAGCCTTGGGAGATGACAGCTTGGAAGGCAGCATTGGGCTTGTGGTTGGGCTTTGATTTGTGACGGTATGGAGGGAGGAGGAGGTTTCAGGAGGAGAGGCCATAAGCTTTTATTTTTTAATTGGAAAATCAATGGAGGAAGGGATGTCGATTGGGGTAAGTATGGATGGGGACGGTGCCCTGTCGACGCTCCGCCGACACCAAAAAATAGAATTGATAGGGCGTCGATAATTTTGTGTAGGTAATAAGTTATCTATGACTTACCGACACTATGCCGGAACCAATATTAGAGGCTTCAACGGGGCGTTGGTAATGTCAAGTAGGTAAATAGCAAGTTTTCCAATAGTGTACAAATGTAGTTTATCTTTTCACATTTGGCTTCTTTAATGAGTTTTGATCATGCATATATATGCAAACTGTTTTATATATATGCAATGCAACTTGTTCCTGTTCGTTCAGGAAAACTTAGCAAGCCAGAAGAAAATATATATAATAAACATCACCATTTTTACAACTCAAATTCAAACAACAAAGCAAGAAGTTTTAAAGTCAGATCAAACTACAGTTTCAAAACAGTATTGCTCTCTGTTCCAAAACTTTGTTTTTCAGGTGAATAATTCCATATATTTTAAAAGCTTAAGTAGATTTGAATCTGCGCATATGGATTCCTGGATTAGATTTGTACTTTGAAAGTGTATATATTTTCATGAATCTTTGGATATATGTGTGTATCTGTTCTGTGCATAATGATTTAAACTGTACTTCTCTGTTTAGACTACAGAATTAAAAACAAAGAAAAAATCAACTCAACTCTTTATCTATGTGTTATTAGGATTTAAATTCTAAATAAAATAAGTTTGTGTAGATGAGATTTTGGTTTTAAAAATAAGTTAAGTATTATATGTTTAAAATTCACTTGGAATCGGTAAAACCAGTTGATCTTTTTCAAAATTGATGAAAAATTAAATAATTTAATTTGTAAATTCAAGCATGTAAGTTGATTCAACTCTGGAAAACTCGAGTTTTAAAACAAATTTCATGAGTTTAGTTTGGTATTGAGTTTGCAATTTGGGAATGATCAGATTTTGGTTTTCTATCAAGTTCTAGTGACTGGGAAGATTTTGGAGTTTGAGGTTTTGGCTGGAGCTAGCTTGGTGATCGTTGAGGCTGGGAAAAATGACAAGGAGTTGGGTAGATCTCCGTGGCGTCGATGATAGTTTATTTGAGTTGTTAATCCAAGTTCTGTCAAAGTTAGGGAAATTGATCACTGAGACTTCATTGGTGAATCGAGCTGCGAGTGCTTCTGGGAAAAGATGGCATGGGGACTTGCGAGGCCATGGACGAAGTTTGGAGAACTCTGATGAACGGCGACGGTGGTTTAAGGGTAGTTTCTAGTGAGGTCAGGTTCCACTTTCGACTGGAATACTCAAATTCGATTTGTAGTTGGTGGTGTTGAATTGATGGTCGAAGTGGACTCTTGAGTTCCTCGCCGACATATGGAAGGTATCGACGAAGGTCACGGCGGCATGAAGCATCGGTGTACGTGCACGACAAGGTTGGTGTGTTAGTGTTTTGGAGATGGAAGGTGTCTCGGGTTGGGTCTCGAAGAGAAGCTCGGGATTGTAAGGGAAATGCTCGAGTTCGCTTTGGGTTTACAGGAAGGTGTTTCGTTTGTTTTTTGAATTATCATGGTTTCCGGATTTTGGTGAAAAGCTTGTGAAAGTTTAAATCAGATTCTAAGTGTATAGGTGGGTTCAAATATAAATTTTGTAACCTGGCTGTGAAAGTCAATAGAGTAAGACTAAAATGATTTGAACAAGTTTAAAATATTTAAAGTATATTTTAAAATGAGTTAGTTTTTCCCAGCATATGTTTAAACAAGTTTTACACAAGTTTTCAAGATCTGAACAATAAAGGAATGTTTAAATTATTTGATTTTTAGTAATTATATGTTAGGACAATTTTGAAATAAAGTTCTAAGTATTTTTTTAATGAAATGAATATTATAATTTAGAAATAAATTAAAAAGGTTAATTATTTAATGTAATTAATGAAGGTTAATAAATTTATCAAAGCGTAATTACTTAGGGAAGTAATTAGAGAATGGTTAATGAGTCTAATTAAATTAAGGGTCATTGACTAGTGATTAAGAGATAATTAATTAATGTAATTAATTTAAAGAAAATGGTTTAATTAATTAAGAATAGTAAATTACTTGATTCATTAAGGGTTAGTTAATTAATATGTGGGATTAATTAAAAGATAATTAATCGATGTAAATAATGATAGATAATTCATTTAAGTAAGTAATTAAGAATCAATGTAATTAATATGGATGGGTAGAGGTAAATTAATTTGTGTGATTAACGAAGAATTAATTACTTATTTTAATTAAAGGATGATTAATCAAAGATGATTAATTAAGATGGATAATAAAAAGATGATTTATTGATTGATTGAAATTAATTAATGTTAAGTAAAGGTAAATTAAGGGATTAAAAAAAATTAATTAATTAATTTAATTAGAGATAAATGAAATTAATTTTGAAAGTGATAAATCTTGCACATGAATGATTGAATGATGTTAAATGCTTTGAATTGGCTGATATCCCTGATATGAAATATTACGTGATATGATATGTTTAGATGTACAGTGATATTGTGATTATCTATCGATGATGATTTGCCATGTAAAAGTGACATCTTGTATTATAGTTGAATTGAATTTCACTTGAATAAGTTGGATTAAGATTATATTGAATTCGAAGGGACAGGAGTCGGGTATTGGTAAATACTCGAAATCACTTCGATTCTTTTTAAATTGATTCGTGAAATCAATAGGCTGGAATGAAATGATTTAAGTGAATTGAATCATTTAATCTTAAGTTTTGGTACTTAGAAAATTGATTTGCGAAATAAGAAATGCTTATAAAAAATTGGAATTTATACATTGATATGAGTTACCCCGGGTTTTATATGAGTTGTATGCTTCGTATTCCTTGTTTGGATGGGTTTACTCATGCTGGTTTCCAGCCCGACCCAGGTGTTACTTTGATGTAATGCTCGGGTCATACCGAGTATTATAGATTTTCAGGAAAGGACGTTCTGGAGCTTAGGAGTCGAGCTGGATGGCAGGAACGTATAGAGTATTTCCGCTGTATTATATTATTGTATACCCGAGGTATGGAAATTGTGTATGTCCAATGTCTATATATATGTGTAACTCTGATGTATTAAAAGTAAACGACAGCTATAGTATTCTTTTGTAAACTGTTATCATTTATTATTATATTTTATCCGCTGCGAATGTGAGATGTTGATGTTTCTGATTTTCTTCTTCTTCTATCTCTTTCTTCTTTTCATAATTATCTGGAATTTTCGAGATCGGAAATTTCGGGTCGTTACAGTTGGTATCAGAGCTGAACGTTAAGCGAGAACCTTGGCTCTGTTGGGATTACTCATTAAGGATAGGGTCAATGGTACCCTAGAATGAGTTGAGTGTGTGTGTGTCTATATATATATGAGAGCGTACTTGTTATTTTCTTATATAAAGGTTTTGAATGATTTTATATAAAAGTATATTTTGATATATAAAGCAATATTTCCCTCTATAAATATTAAGGTGATTAGATGTCAAATAAATGGAATTAAATTAAGAAGTAATATAATACAACCAAATTGAAATCTTGAATGGGAATTAAATTAAGTAAAAATATAAATACAACCAAATTAAAATTAAATAAAGATAAGCTTGAAATGGATTCAAACTGAAATTGAAATCTTGAATCGCAGAAGTGTTTCAGAATAAGATGATAATGAATGGTTTTAGATATGATAATCTTGGTTATTATCCTAAATGATAGTTATGTTTAATAATTAACGAGTAAGCAAAATGTAATGTTTTAAAGAAGTAAAACATTTAGGCAAGTATGACTTATAAATTGAAATTGAAAATATCTAAATTGTGGAGTTTTAAATCTGGGTCCGGAATTTGAAAATTTTATTTCAAAGTAATGAAGAAATAATAAATAGTGTTATTTAAAATTATTTAAATGATAGAACTTGATTAAACAAGAGTCGTTTGAAAATCTTAAAAGAATTTGTTTGAATTTAAAACCAAAGGTGGTTTAAAATTTAAAAGTAACCTAGTGTGTAAAGGAAATAAATATGAAATAAACCCTAAGGTTGAGTTTTGAATTGTCCTCGGAATGTGATATAAAACCCAAAGTGAAGTAATTATTAAACTTAAGTAGGAAGATTTTAAATCTTAAGTATAAAATTTGAATGGAAAATTCAAATTGTGTAAATTTGACTGGATTAGGTAGATTGAATTTAACTTAGAGGAAGTTAAATAAGTTTAAGTGGACAACCTGTTTTGAAAATTTCAATATTAAATTGGAATCTAACTTGGGAAGTTAAAGGGTTAATTTAATTGGGAGTTTGGGTGATCTCAAAATGGGTTTGGGATATGTAAATTTGAAATGTATGGGTGTTTTAAAATCATTTGGACAATATTATCCTATTGTTATTAATAATCTTTAAATTGCGAATTGGATTTGTTTAAATGAGAAATGAAGTAAGGTAATTTATCCATTGTTGAGATAAAAGGGAAATTAAACTTTAATTTGAAATTAAGGATAAGGAATTACTTTGAACTGAAAATTTGAATAATTACATTTGAAAATTAAAATAGTTTAAGAACTGGTTTCAAACTGGAAGATAAAATTGTTAATTTTTAAGACAAACTTGTTTTGAGCACTTATTAGAACTTTGGAAAAAGTTAAGTAAAGATAATTTAAAAATGGAATTTTGAGAATTTGACTCAAAATTTAACTGTTTAAAGATTTGGGTTATTAATGTAGAAATAAAGGTTAATTCGATTTAAGGGGTTGAACCAACATTTGGGAATTTAACTCGAATTTATATAATTCGAGATGGGTTAAAATTGAGATTTAAATTCCATTAGTTCAAATTGAATTTGATTTAATTTAATTAGAGTTGTGATTGAAGATGGATAAGTTTAAAAATACAAATGGAAAATTTGAGTTGCTTTGAAACGAAATTGAAGTAGAATGAGATCAAATTCAAATGGGAGTTAGGATTAATTCAAGTTGAAATGATTTGAATTGAAGTGGATTCAATTTGAAATTAGTCTAAATTAATTTGAATAACTTGGAATTGTAGTTAAAATGAATATGTTTAAAATCAAATGGAATTTGATTTGAAATTGGAAAGAAATCGAGGTTAATTCAACTTGAATTGGGAATAAATCAAGTTCCAAGGAAATTGAAGTTATTCAAATTAGAATTGAGTCAATTTAAATGGAAGTGGAAATATAAATTGAATTGATGGGAAATTGAACAGTTTGGCTCTGGACTATTTTTAAATAAATCATTTTGAGATAAACTATTTTAAATCTATTTTCCTAACTATTTACTATACAACTTTTCTTTTTAAAATTCCAAGACTATCTTATATTTATTTAACAACTACTTTTGGAACTGTTTAACTATTTTTACAACTAATTTATAAACTAATTATTATTTTTCCAACTACTTTATAACTAGTTACTATTTTACAACTATTTTGCAATTATCTAAAATTTCTGAAATTATTTAACTATTTTCGAATTATTTTACAATTAGTTGACTATTTTGCAGCTATTTTGCAAACCAATAGTTATTTTTCAACTACTTATCTATTTTAATTTTTCAAGCTATTCTCTAAATCCAAACTGGACAGAGTTCGAACTATTATGATTATATTTCCATTGAGATAAGAATTGAAGTGATGATCCAATGGAACTGAGGCAATTGTAAATAAGTGAATGAAAACTTAAGTGAATGTGAATAGAAAGGAAATTGATTTAGTTAATAATAAATGAAAATAAATACGTAGGATGTACGTATATTATTCTATTCGCATAGTGATTTGATCCAGATTCGAGCATAGAATTTCGAGATAGTTATATCGATCCGAGTTGGGATTTTTCACTCGATTCTCGACGGCGAACCTGGATATGGATTGTTGATTGGTTCTGAATATTCTCTATCATATTTATGTCTATGCAAGGAGAATGATGGCTTCTGATCAAGAAACCAGATCTGTGTCCACACTAGGAAGTCGGGTGGACGATACTAGTTCAGAAGTGAAATTGTGTGATCGAGTGAGCGATCAGATTGGTATAGCATACGGATGATAGGTGTACACCGTACAGTTTTGAATGAAATTGATATTGAAAAGAGTAATCAAATTTGAATATTTGATTTTGAATAAACAAAGTTATATATCTTTATTATATAAGATAAATCTCCCCTTGTTGAATCTATTGCCGGAATAAAAGGATTTTTGAAAGTGTTTGAAGTATAAAAGGAGTTTTATACAAGTTTGATAATGATCCAAAGATTTTTTTATCAAGGATTATATATATACATATATCTATATATATGTATATAAAGGATCTTATGAGGATTTTGGAAAAGGTTTTGGGAACCTTTGGATTTGGAAAGGATTTTATTTTTGGGTAAAATCAATATTGAACTTGGAAAGCCTAGTTTGAGAATTATCGATTTTGGGATAATCGATTTTGTGTAAAGGAGCTTTGTATGAGATCATACTAGGTGTATGATTTGAAATATACTATATGTGTATAGTATAAAGTGTTTTGATGATGGCTCTGGGGAAAAAGGCGCTCCCTTGAAATGAACTTCTCAGGAGTGCCACTGGGTGATGCTACCTTGAGCCTCAGGGGGGTTCTAAAGTTGATCCTGTGAGGAGCCCAGACAAAACTAGTTCCTGAGGATTATGAATAGTGTGTACCATAGCGAACGTCATGTGTGCTGCTGAGAGCCAACAGTCTGCGTTTGATTTTATATCGGTAGACTGCGACCTATGGTAACATAGCGAAAGTCGTGTGTGCTGCTGAGAGCAACACTCTGCGTTTGATTTTATATTGGTAGACTGCGATCTATGGTAACATAGCGAAAGTCGTGTGTGCTGCTGAGTGCCAACAGTCTACGTTTGATTTTACATCGGCAGACTGCGACCTATGTAGGAGTGGAGAAGTTTCATTTTGACAGCGAAAATCGAGGGGAGCTGATGCCTACAGTTACATGGGCTTTTGCTGCGATGGCAACGTAACCCTGGAATGTAACTGAGATCTGTTGTGGGTTCCATGGCGTAATCGAGGGGCGCAGAGTGCCTACAATTACATGCACTTTTGCTGTGATGGCAATGTAACCCAGGATGTAACTGCGACCATGGATGGGGGTGATGATTCCTAGAGCATTCTCACAAAGATATTTCCTCTATTTTCAAAAATTGTTTTCTATATTTTCAATAAAATTATTTTCCAAGTATTTTCACTAGGTGTTGATAACGGGTGTATTAAGTACTAATAGATTTTCAATCCTACACCTGATCAACGTATGACCGAATTTCTATGAGCACGAAGATGGACTTGTTGAGACATAGAGCTATAAATGTATTTCTATAAAAACTATTTTAGTAATATTATATAGATTTTAAAAAAAATGTATTCTGGAAATGATCAAAGAGAATTTATCTGATTTTAAGCATTTTAATAATTCTGGCTTCGTTCCTTTTCAAGGACGAAAAGTTTCAAAGGGGGGAGGAATGTGACGACCCAAGTTTTTGGTGTCGGATAATCAGATGATTAATTTATTTTATTAACGAAATATTAATTTTGATGGGTCGAACATAAGAATTTTTGATAAATAAAGAATATATTTGAATTTTATATGAGTGATTTAAGAACCAAAATAAACACTGAATCATAAATCGATGGATGTGATAAAACTTTATAGGAAGTAAATATTTATTTAGCTATTGACTGTTTATATATCTGTGTGTGTGTATTTGTGAAGAAAATCATGATTTGAAAATTTCAAAATAAGTTTCTCAAAAATATTTACAATAAAAGCTATCGTGTTCAATTAAATTAAAGGCTCTACATTATTAACATTTGATATAATATATGCATATGAATGTAATAAAGGTGATAATAATTAAAATAAATAAATCCTAATAATATTAAATATAAGTATAAAATATAATTATAAAAATATATATGGATATAAATAAAGTATTTGGTGGTTTAAGCTTTAACTAAAAAGATCATAAAAAAACAAGAATTTATGTTAAAAATAGGAATAAATACATAGGATAATTCTTGAATATAGTAATATACTATGGGTAAGCAATGCAAGAAAAAAATATAAATATCTACATACAAAAGGATGAGGCTGCAAGCTTATAGGGGACATATACATTTAATGCTATCAATTCAAGCACAAACAAGTCATTTCATTTTCCCACAAAAATCATTTCAGTTCTATAAAATCTGCTTGGTCAAAGAAAAAACAACAATCTTGTACAACAAGCCTCCTTTGCAAAACTGTTTTATATATATGCAATGCAACTTGTTCCTATTCATTCAGGAAAACTTAGCAAGCCAGAAGAAAAATAAATATAATAAACATCACCATTTTTACAACTCAAATTCAAACAACAAAGCAAGAAGTTTTAAAGGCAGATCAAACTACAGTTTCAAAACAGTATTGCTCTCTGTTCCAAAACTTTGTTTTTCAGGTGAGTAATTCCATATATTTTAAAAGCTTAAGTAGATTTGAATCTGCGCATATGGATTCCTGGATGAGATTTGTACTTTGCAAGTGTATATATTTGCATGAATCTCTAGATATATGTGTGTATCTGTTCTGTGCATAATTATTTAAACTGTTCTTCTCTGTTTAGACTACAGAATTAAAAACAAAGCAAAAATCAACTCAACTCTTTATCTATGTGTTATTAGGATTTAAATTCTAAATAAAATAAGTTTGTGTAGATGAGATTTTGGTTTTAAAAATAAGTTAAGTATTACATGTTTAAAATTCACTTGGAATCAGTAAAAAAGTTGATCTTTTTCAAAATTGATGAAAAATTAAATAATTTAATTTGTAAATTCAAGCATGTAAGTTGATTCAACTCTGGAAAACTCGATTTTTAAAACAAATTTCATAAGTTTTAGTTTGGTATTGAGTTTGCAATTTGGGAATGATCAGATTTTGGTTTTCGATCAATTTCTGGTGACTGGGAAGATTTAGAGGTTGAGGTTTTGGCTGGAGCTAGCCTGGTGATCGTTGAGACTGGGAAAATGACAAGGAGTTGAGTAGATCGTCGTGGCATCGGCGATAGTTCATTTGAGTTGTTAACCCTAGTTCTGTCAAAGTTAGGTAAATCGATCACCGAGGCTTCATTGGTGAATCGAGCTACGAGTGCTTCTGGGAAAAGATGGCATGGGGACTTGCGAGGCCGTGGACGGAGTTTGGAGAACTCTGGTGAACGGTGATGGTGGTTTAGGGGTACGTAGTTTATGGTGAGGTCAGGTTCCACTTTCGACTGGAATACTCGAATTCGATTTGGGGTTGGTGGTGTTGAATTGATGGTCGAAGTCGACTCTTGAGTTCGTCGCCGATATATGGAAGGTATCGACGAAGGTCACAGCGGCGTGAAACATCGGTGTACGTGCACGATAAGGTTGGTGTGTCAGTGTTTTGGAGATGGAAGGTGTCTCGGGTTGGGTCTCGAAGAGAAGCTCGGGATTGTAAGGGAAATGCTCGAGTTCGCTTTGGGTTTACAAGAAGGTGTTTCATTTGTTTTTTGAATTATCGTGGTTTCCAGATTTTGGTGAAAAGCTTATGAAAGTTTAAATCAGATTCTAAGTGTATAGGTGGGTTTAAATATAAATTTTGTAACCTGGCTGTGAAAGTAAATAAAGTAAGACTAAAATGATTTAAACAAGTTTAAAAGACTTAAAGTATATTTTAAAATGAATTATTTTTCCCCAGCATATGACAATAAAGGAATGTTTAAATTATTTGATTTTTAGTAATTATATGTCAGGACAATTTTGAAATAAAGTTCTAAGTATTGTTTTAATGAAATGAATATTATAATTTAGAAATAAATTAAAAAGGTTAATTATTTAATGTAATTAATGAAGGTTAATAAATTTATCAAAGCGTAATTACTTAGGGAAGTAATTAGAGAATGGTTAATGAGTCTACTTAAATTAAGGGTCATTGACTAGTGATTAAGAGATAATTTATTAATGTAATTAATTTAAAGAAAATGGTTTAATTAATTAAGAATAGTTAATTACTTGATTCATTCAGGGTTAGTTAATTAATGTGTGGGATTAATTAAAAGATAATTAATCGATGTAAATAATGATAGATAATTCATTTAAGTAAGTAATTAAGAATCAGTGTAATTAATATGGATGGGTAGAGGTAAAATAATTTGTGTGATTAACGAAGAATTGATTACTTATTTTAATTAAAGGATGATTAATCAAAGATGATTAATTAAGATGGATAATAAAAGATGATTTATTGATTGATTGAAATTAATTAATGTTAAGTAAAGGTAAATTAAGTGATTCAAAAAATTAATTAATTAATTTAATTAGAGACAAATGAAATTAATTTTGATAGTGATAAATCTTGCCATGAATGATTGAATGATGTTAAATGCTTTGAATTGACTGATATCCCTGATATGAAATATAACGTGATATGATATGTTTAGATGTACAGTGATATTGTGATTATCTATCGATGATGATTTGCCATGTAAAAGTGACATCTTGTATTATAGTTGAATTGAATTTCACTTGAATAAGTTGGATTAAGATTATATTGAATTCGAAGGGACAGGAGTCGGGTATTGGTAAATACCTGAAACCACTTCGATTCTTTTTAAATTGATTCGTGAAATCAATAGGCTGGAATGAAATGATTTAAGTGAATTGGATCATTTAATCTTAAGTTTTGGTATTTAGAAAATTGATTTGTGAAATAAGAAATGCTTATAACTAATTGGAATTTATACATTGATATGAATTACCCTGGGTTTTATATGAGTTGTATGCTTCGTATTCCTTGTTTGGATGGGTTTACTCCCGCTGGTTTTCTGCCTGATCCGGGTGTTACTTTGATGTAATGCTCAGGTCAGACCGAGTATTGCAGATTTTCAGGTAAGGACGTTCTGAAGCTCAGGAGTCGAGCTAGATGGCAGGAACGTATAGAGTATTTCCGTTGTATTATATTATTGTATATCTGAGGTATGGAAATTGTGTATATTCAGTGTCGTATATATGTGTAACTCTGATGTATTAAAAGTAATCAACAGATATAGTATTCTTTTGTAAACTGTTATTATTTATTATTATATTTTATCCGCTGCGAATGTGAGATGTTGATGTTTCTAATTTTCTTCTTCTTATATCTCTTTCTTCTTTTCATACTATCTGGAATTTTCGGGATCGGAAATTTCGGGTCGTTACACATGGTAAGGAAGGCACGATAACCAAATGAAATAGACGAGTTCATTATAAGCAAGCATAGGCATATGGGACTGAAACAAAAAAATGTCTTTCATAGTGCAACAAATTTTCTTCTTTGATTCATATATTCTCCTCACCAAAATTTAGGGTTTCAAACCCAAGAAAGTATCTTTAGTTTATTCAATAAAAATGCTCAAAATTTCTGGCAGGGACATTTATTCTTCCCAACCACAATGTGGCTCAACCCAGGAGTGCACTAGCATTTTTAGACACACTAAATAGAGTTTTGAAATTGAACTGAAAAGAGGAATTTTATTCAATTGAATACATATTGTTATTTGTACAGAAGAAAGATTAATGATATTTGACACTGAAAATTGTATCTAATAAATTGTACAATGTTTGATATATATATATATATATATATATATATATATGGGTTTATATGCTAATGAGTTGAGTTCCCTGAAGGCTCAACCTGTTATCTCTTTATAATAATGCTTAATATATGAGCCGTTGTGATCTGAATGAATGGCTGTGATCATTCTTGAATACAATGCGGTTCCATATAAGCTTTTCCACTTTATTGCCTAATTCATTATCTCTCGCTCACTTTTATTTCTCTTAACACCCCCCTCAAACTGATTTAGGGTTAGGGCGACAACAGTAATTTCTTCAAATCTTTCCAAAATCAGCAACAAAATATTTAGGTCTGAGTAGTCTTACTAGAGTAGAAACACTTGTGAAGGGAATATGGCTTCTGCAAGTATCGACTCTTCAGCAAGTGTCAACTTCAGATCTTAATGTCATATCTGAGGATAATTTGAGATCTGAAGTTGATTTGATCACATAAATTTCTGGTCTTCATTATTTCCTCGAGAGCGAAGATTTGAGAGGGTTTTGTGATAGACTTGAATACTGTGACAGTAGAACGATGGGAACAAGGAAGAAAGATGATGCCTTTAATACATGGCAGCAGAAGCGACATTGACAAGAGATTGGAGACATGTTAGCTGGAATTCAAGTGATTGCCTTTTTCTTGAATCTTTAGATCCGACCTTAATCTGGTAAATTTTTTACTTGACAAAGCTTTAGTTAAGATATCTGCACGCTGGTAAGCTGAAGGTACATGGTTTATTTGCAACTTTTCCTTTAATACTTGCTCACGCACAAAGTATAAGTCTATTTTTATATGCTTGGTTCTGGCATGAAGTATAGGATTTGCAGTAAGTGACACGGCACTTAGATTATCGCACCATATGATCGGTTTGACATTAGTGTCAACTTTTAGTTCACCCAGTAAGGACTGTATCCACACGATCTCTGCAGTTGCAGCAGCAACGCTTCTATATTCGGCTTCTATGCTGGATCTGGACACTATAGGTTGTTTCTTTGAACACCATGATATTAGATTGTCTCCCATGTATATATAGAAACATGTTGTTGATCTTCTATCATCTGGATCACTTGCCCAGTCTGCATCTGCATAACTTGTTATGTTGAGAGTGTTGCATGCTTTTAGTGTTAAGCTATAATTTGCTTTCCCTTTGAGATATCTCAGAATACTCTTGACTGCCTTTCAGTGCTCATCAAGGGGATTCTGCATAAATTGACACGCTTTATTAACACTAAATAAAATATTTGGTCTTGTTATGGTTATATATAGCAGTGCACCAACAATGCTTCCATACTGTTTATCATTTAATATAGGCTCTCCTCTGTTTTTGGAGAAATGTTGATTGGTGATCATAGGTGTAGGCAGATAGTTAGCTTCATTCATCTTTTCTTTGACTAGAAGATCTGTAATATATTTCCTTTGACTCGGGAAAATTTCTGAGTCTGATCTTGTCACTTCAATACCCAGAAAATAATTCAGAACTCCAAGGTCTTTAATTGAAAATTATTTGTCCAAATATTAAATAATGTTGCTAACTTCTGCTTCATCATTACCTGTAACAATTAAATCATCAACATAAATTAGAATGTAAAAAGTGATATCTGCACTTGTCTTAACAAATAGAGAATTATCTGATCTGGTAGGTTGAAAATTCAATTTGGACAATGTGATTTTCAACTTATCAGACGATACTGTGGGTGCCTGTGTTAGGCCACATATGGCCTTGTTTAACCTGCAAACATAATTTTTATCTTACTCATATCATAGAGGTTGCTCCATGTAGACCTCTTTACTCAGATCACCATTTAAAAAAAGCATTATTGACATCAAGCTGCCTTATTCTCCAGTTTTTTGTAGAGCCAGTGTAAGTATGATCCTAATAGTCGTTGGCTTTACCACTAGAGAAAATGTTTAATTAAAGTCAAATCCATGTTGACGAGTGGAGCCTTTTGCTATCAATCTGTCCTTGTATTTTGAAATGGATCCATCTGGATTCCTTTTAAGTTTATAAGTCCATTTGCATCCCACTATATTTTTATTTTCTGGTGGTGGAACAAGACTCCATGTCTTGTTTCTCATAAGTGCACTATATTCACCGTCCGTAGCAGCTTTTTAGTTTCTGTCTGTAATGGCTTGGTTAAATGTAACTGGTTCTTCTGATGTTGTAGACATAGTTGTGACAGTGTATGCTTTAGGCTTGAATATTCCACTCTTTGCCCTGGTAATCATATGATGTCCACCTCTGATCTGTGGTTCACTGTGAGATGATTCAGTACCTTCATCTGAAATATTATATGATTCTTGTTGTTGATCAATATTTTATGTTTGACTTGATGCAGTGTTAGGAGATTGATCATGGGTTCAGAGAACTCTGCCTAACCTGGTTCAGTGAACAAAGTGTGTTGTGGAGTAGAGTTGTCTGAATTTGCTTCAGTTCCTTGATGGCTCCAGTCACTTGAGTATAAAGGTATTGAACGTAGTGAAACTCTGGGATTATAAACTTTCTTGGTTGTCTTTATACTTGCATCAGAATAAGAAAACACACATTCATTAAATACAACATGTCTACTGATGTATATTTTCCCATTGCTGTCAAGACACTTATATCCCTTTTGGTTTGTGGCATACCCTAAGAAGGTACAAGGTGTGGACCTGAAATTTAGTTTATGAGAGTTATATGGTCTAGTATAAGGAAAACATAGACATCCAAATGCCTTTAAATTTTGGTAATCTGGCTTTGTATTAAATAAAAATTCAATTGGTGCTTTACCCTTCAATACTTTAGTTGGTAATCTATTAGTTAGATACACTGCGGTACTAAAGGAGTTTGGCCAAAAATTTAGTGGCCAAAATTTTAGTGGCAAAGATGCCTGAGCCAGAAGAGTTAATCCAAATTCAACGATATGTCTATGCTTTCTTTCTATTAGACCATTTTGCTTAGAAGTGTAAGGATAAGTCATTCTATGAACTATTCCTTTCTTGCTAAAATAACCGTTGAGAGATTTAAATTCTCCACCTTCATCAGTCTGAACAACTTTAACTTGATGATTGACTTGCTTTTTTATTTGTGTAATAAAATTTATTACAACACTATGAGTTTCAGATTTTGATCATAGGAAATATATCCATGTATATCTAGAATAAGCATCTATAAAAGAGATATAATAACTATAGCCATAATCATAATTAGTAGATGCTGGACCCCAGAGATCAGTAGCTATTAGTTCTAGTGGTTTTGTATATTTAGTTAATGAGTCAGAAAAAGGAAATTTATGACTTTACCCGTTTGGCAATATGTACAAATATATGATAAGCTGATGTTTTCAACAGAAATTTTATTTTCTGCCAAGATTTTCTTTACAACATTGACATTGGGATGTCCTAACTTGTAATGACATACATCAAATTTTCTCAACCTATTATTGGATTGAACTGTTTCAAAAAAGTTACAACATTTTTCAGAATCTCTTCAATCTACAGAATTAAATCTGTACAAACCTCTGACTGCTTCACCCTGCAAAAGAATTTCTCTAGTTATAATGTCTCTAACTAAACAATATGTAGGATAAAATTTAAAGTAAACATTGACACACTCATGAGATTCTTTTTAATTTGTGGCACTCTTAATAAGTTATTGTGATAAAGTTTTCTTCTACCTTTGATGCAAGCAATACCAGTGTGTGAAATCTTTATGGACTCACCATTTCACATATGTATAGAACTATTACCTTTGTACTCTTTATTGCCCAAGTTTAGATTATCCAATTTTTTAGTCATATGATTGGTTGCACCTGAGTCTGGGTACCAACTTTCATCATTGATATGTTCAAGTCTAGCTGATTCATTTAGATGACACATTCTTGAATTTTCTGTTGAATTGCCTGAGTCTTGTTGAATCTATGCCATATTTGCGCTAGAATTACCACCTTTCTATGTATTGGCTATTTGATTTGGTGTGAAATTTATATTAAATCTGAAATAACATCTCATAGTTGTATGACCGTGCTTTTTACAGATTTGACATCATGGTCTTGAATTGCTATTCCATCTACCTCTAGACTTGTTGGATTGACCCCCTCTTTGGAAGAATTGTACACCTTTGTTATTGTTACTTTGACTTTTATTCTTGGAATTGACTACGTAGTTGATGGATAGATCTGATTCTTGCGGTTTTCTATGGTCAATTCTCCCTTCATGTGCCAATAAGGTTGAATTAACATATTGCATAGATGGTAAAATTTCTTTACAAGATATTACAGCCACTATAGCTTCATATTCTTCATTAAGACCACTGAGAACCGTTAATATTTGCTCTATCTCTGACACCTTATGAATTGCTGCCTCCAACAAATCACACATTGTTTTGACTTTTGAGAGATACTCTCTCATCGGTAGATTTTGTAGGATCTAGATTAACCCTAGAGGGGGGGTGAATAGGGTTATAGCAAATTTTCTCGATTTAAACACAAAAACAAACTGCAGAAATAAATATTCTAAAAAGTAAATCACACACAAAATTTACCCAGCTTTGGCAACCCCTGCCTACTGCTGCATTCCCAGATTTCTATTTAGAATTAAACAGTATCCCACTTACAAACACTCTACTAGACTCGCAAACCCTTTTGCTTCCGCTCACAAACACTCTCATAGACTCGCACACCCTTCTCCGCCTATAGAGTTTCGCTCACTCGCAAACTCTGCTCCGCCTATAGAGTTTTGCAAACTCGCACACCCTGCTCACTGAACTAATTCTAACTAGACAATCTGACACTACCTACAACCTACGTGGTGATTTACAAATTCTTTGACTCAAAAAGAAAAAACAACTCCAAAAATAAAAGCGGGAGCAAAAATTAAAATACAAACGTGAATCCGTAATTTTTGCTCAAAATAAAAATTATAAAAAACCCTCTTAAAAAATTAAACCCTAAATTAAATCCCTTTTATAAAGTCGGCCCTTTTATTTTTTGCCCGATCCAATTCTTTTGGCTTGTGAAAAATGTCGGCCTCTTTATTCTTCTTTCTGAAACAATTGTGGCCGACATTGTATTCTTTGTTCTGAAATTAGGGCTTCGGCTCGCGATCCAAATTGGGGCTTTCTGATGATCGATTCTCTGACTTGCGTTGCGCTTTCTCACGCTCGTTCTCTGATGATCGATTTAGAGCTTCTGGAATTCGGCTTCAATTTGGTAGGTAACTTTCCTTTTTGCTTTTCTGGATTGAATGCTTGAATTCGATTGTTGCTCTGCTTGCCGATGATGAACTTGGGTTTGTGTTTGAATTTGATTCGATTTTTTTCCCTTTTCGATGATGGTTTGGGTTATGTATTTATATGAATTCTGGACGCTTGAATGTGTTCGTATCAATCTGATACTTTCCAAAAAATTTCATTCCTTGATGCGCACGGCTTTCCTAATTTACTTTCTGTCTTGATGCTCACGGCTTTGATTTTCACGCGTACAATTTTTCTTGAATAAAAAGACAAAAACTTTCCCTTTTTCATTGCTGACTTTTTCAAAGATACGAATTTGAATTTTAAATTCTGACTTCGGTCATCTCGTAGTCTTCGTCTCTGGCCATCTTCTCTGGTCGGTTTTAACCTGACCTTCAATTTATATTCTATAGTCACTTATGCGTTGATTCACTTATTCATGCATTCAACATTGCCATTCTATTCACTGTTCATCGTTTCTCGGCATTGACTTCTGTATATTTTCGAGTTGCATTTGGTCTGCACTTGTGTATATTCTCGAGTTGCACACTGCTTGTTAACTACTGCTTCAACTTGTTACTTCTGGAGTTGTTGTAGTCTTTGTTGTCTGCACTTGTACTTGATATTGCAATTTCTGGCCTTGTATCATGATGCAGTCTTCATTGGCCCGTGTGCTTGTTTGTGTGTTGTATCATGATGCACTTGTTATCTTCACTGTGTCATCTGCACTTGCATTGCTGTTTGGTGGTGCATTTTGTTGGTCTTCATTTGTGTTTGTTACTGTCCTATATATGATGTATGAACTGCTGTGTTGATCACGGATGCATTTGAAGCTGGTCTTGTTGCCGTTGCTATGCAGTTGCTATGCCTTGTAGCTTGCCACTGACTTGTGTTCCATTTATTTGCTCTGACTTGATGATGTCTTCAACTTTCACTGAGTTTGTTGTGTATAGTTGTAGCTGGACATTGAGACTGGCTATTGCTGAGTTGATATACTTGTGGTGCTTTCATGTGGTTCCCACTGTGTTTCATTGAGTAGCCGAACTTGTTGTTGTACAATTTGCCTGAGTTTGTTTACTTGGAGGCATGCATTTCTTTTGTGGTCTGCCTTGTTGCTTGACCTGTCCGATTCATCATTTTGCATTCATGAATTTTCTGTCTTTGTACCTATAGTTGTATTCATGTACACTACTGCCTTGAACTTCATATTGTTGAACCTGGTTTTCATTGTGGGTCTGTTCATTGCTTGTGATATCCATGTTGCAACTGTTTTTGACATGTGAACTGCCCTGTTTCATATGAGTAGCAGAACTTCTTGTCTTGTGCATGTTTCATTAAGCTTGACTGTGTTTTTGATTGGTCTGCATACATAAGCTTTGATGCTATATGGGTGGTCTTCAAGTATGCTTGTCTGCATTCACTCTGGCTTCTTTAACTTATGTCAGGTCTGATTGAATCACTGTCTTGAAGTCTTTGTGATCTTCATTTTAGTTCATTGTCATCTGAACTGCTGTTTGGTCTGACCATCTTGTATTCATGTTGTTGTTTGGACATTTTGGTCTTGCATTTGTGTACTGTGTCTTTGAGCTTGTTTGGTCTGGTCTGGTCTGCATACATGATTGTTGCAGACCCTTTTGCTGTGGCACTTGTGATATTCATGTTGATTGCTTCATGACTTCGACTGTTTGCATTCAGTTTATTGTGCCTTGTATTGAACCCAGTTTTAAAAACTCGGGTTTGACCTTGTGCTCGTGTCGTGATTTTCAATATATTGCACGTGAGTTGAACGCGGCTTTTCATTTGGGTTTGACCCGTGCTTACCTATCCCTGTAGCATTATCAAGTGTATACCGATGTGCACGGTTTTGTGGCACATACAGTGATACACTGTATATGTCACAAGTTGTTCGTGTATGATGAATTCAAATTTAAATGATGACGAACAACCCAAATAACTGAGGCAAATCATATTCTCAAAAATCATATTTCATTTTATATTGCAAAAATATTTCCTTTTCAATTTTACTGCGTTAGTGAATATTTTTGCAGATTGCTCAGATGCTGGATTCAAATTGGAATGCAGTTGAAGACAAAATACGAGTGTGAGTGATATGTAGTGAGGTTATCTATACATATGAAATCGTGATGTATTCAAAATTGTATATGTATGGTGAGAGCTTGAATTTGTACTATTCAAGATTGTAATAAATATTTGTTTGAATAAATTTTCTGTTTGAATTCAAATTCTGTGTAATATATTTTATTCAACAAATATTTATTTAATCAATGAAAAACAAAATAGTACATTACCAAATACATTTAAATGAATATATATTTTTATTATCATCAAACAAAAACATATAAGCACATATTCATACAATCTCCCCCTTTTGATGATAACAAACATATATTTAAGATTTTGACCGTGTTAAATGTATTTGACCAATTATATACTCTAATTGCTCCCCCTATTTAAATGCTTCCTCTCTACATGATGCTTCCCCAACATATATGCATACAAATAGAAATATATTCAAATGAGCCTAGATGAAAATGGAAAATTATTTGACCTTTGCTTGATTCTATTTGACAAAATCTTAACTTCTCTCTCCCCCTTTTGTTATCAGCAAAAGAATAATAGTGTTAGAGAAAAATAGAGATAAAGTGATCAATATTAATCCAACATTAAACTCAAATTGAATATAAATATTAAACTTCAATAAAAATCAAACAAAAATCATAACTACCCTTGTTAGGCGCATATTCCACTTTTAGAATGATGGAAATGGTATTCTCATATAAAATCATACAGATGTATCAACTTGTGGTACATTTATATCAGGAAATTGAATATCTACTAATCATGCATAACCGTTAGGACTTTTAAATGAGATTAGTAATATTCTAATTTAATTTTAAAAATGAAATTCAAGTATCTTCTAACCACGCATAACTGTGAGGACTTTTAAATGGGATTAGAATTAACTTGTCTATTAAATCAATTAATTTTGATATGTGTTCCATACATGCATAACCGTGAGGACTTTTAAATGAGAGTGAATACTTTGGATATTTATTTATTATTACTCTTTTTTTACAAAAAAATGTGAAATGAAAAACAAACAATCCCTGAATATAGTACCACATATCGACAAACTATATTGAATATTTGATAAACCGTGGTCGATAGAAATAATGATAGATATAGAAATGGTCATGGAATCTTTACCCAACAAAAAGTTTTATAATTCTTGTTTTAATTCCTAAAGAAATTTTCCAAATATACTCTCTTGAGTAATGTATGTTAAATATCAACACTTATCACCTTTTCAATCACTATTTATCTTTTTGATAATTAGTAGGGAGTCGGATTAGTCAAAATTTGTCATTTAAAATCAAATAAGATGACTGATCTGAAAATATGGTCAAACAATTATTTTCTCAAAGGGATTATATGAGAGAAAAATTCTGCTAAATGAAAATTTATTTAAAATGAACAATATGCAGATATTTTCTATGAAAAACGATGCAGTTACAAAATGTCTCAAAAATCACGTTCAACTAGTAATTTTTCTATCAACTAGATTACCAGTGTAATCTGCATCTGAGTTTCTCTTTCAATACAAAATATCACTAACTAAAATTGATAAACCAGACCATGAAGTGTGCATCAAAAATTTCAAACTCAATTTTAACAACAATTTAAATGACATTCTTTGAATTTGAATTGAAGCCATGTAAATAATCAGAAGACCGTGAATATAGAGTTAGCCAATATTATCATCCAACAAAACACTATGTTTAATCCAAACAAATATGTATGAAGTAATTCGAAGAATAGTGATTTTGGCATAAATGTAATTAGCCGACTATGTTGAATAAGTCAGAAAAAAACATCATCTTTACAACATCTCAATATTGGCTGATTTCATTCAGAATATGGTGCAGATTATCACATTTAATTTATCGATCGGATAAATATACCTTCACCTGTTTTACCTTTACGATAATTTCTCGTGATTGCCCATTGTGATTATGTCACCTTTGTAATAGGCTATAGAACTTTGCTTTGTTGCCCGTTGTGTTTCTGGAACAGCCAAAATCCAGAGAACACCGTTGTTGTTCCTTAGCCTGCCACCATACCTACACGATGAAAGATTTTTGTGACCTATTTGTTTTTATAGGTCCATGATTGTTAGTGGCAGAAGCATTACGAATAAACAAACCCTTTGGAACCCAAACTTGTTTAGTACTTTTATTCTTGTTCCAATAGACATGAAATTTATTTGTAGAATTCTTAGGAACCCAAACTTGTATAAATTTTGTGTTCTTGTTCCTATGACTACAATTTTCAACAGGATGTCCAATTATTTCAGATCGAGCAAAGATACTCCTACCTTTTGCATTATCATCAACTTGTGTTTTCCCAAAACCTAGTCCTTTTCTATTGTTAGCAAAAAGTTGGTTTCCCAATAGCATGTTGAAACATTTTTCGCCTCTTGAAAAGTTATTCAGAGATTTCTCAAGGTTTTGGACTTTGGTTTTTAGTGATGTGTTTTCAGTGACAAGTGAAGTGCATCGATTTATAAAATCCTTTTTCCTAGTGTCGATGGTTTCCTTAAGATTTAAGTTTTCTTTTTCAAGATTCTCAAAGTTATTCCTAAGTTTTGATAATTCTGAATCTAAAATCTTACAATTTTTACAGTCTAGGTTTTGAATGTTTTCAAGTTCAGTTTCTAACCTAAAATTTTCACGAGCAAGTTCTCTCCCATCAGATTTCAGTTTTTCGATTTTAGATTCAAGAGTATCAACTACTTTAGTAATATCAAGACACATAAAAACAAGTTCTTTATAAGTATAGTCACCTCCCTCATTAGATTCCTCCGAGCCTGCTTCTGAATCTGATTTTTCCATAAGACAAAAGTTAGCCTCCTCTGAGCTGCTATCCGAAACTTCCTCTCCTTCTTCATCATCCCAAGTTGCTGCAAAAACCTTCTTCGTCTTTTTCTTTCCTCGATTGTTTTTGAGAAGTGGGCATTCTTGTTTGAAGTGGCCAGGCTTGTTGCAGTTATAGCAAGTCAGTTCATTATCGGAATTGTCAGAATCTTTTGACCTATTACCCTTTGTTTTCTTCTTGCGTGGCTTGAATCTTGACCATTTTCTAAGATTATTGACAGCCATTACAAGCTCTTCAATTGGATCTTCTTCTTCTTCATCGCTCTCTTCTTTGTTCTTTAAGATAATCATCTTCTTCTTTGATTCGGAGTTGTTGCGTTCCTCCTTTGCTTTTAGCTCAAGCTCATATGTCATCAAGTTGCCAATCAACTCCTCCATGCTTAGTTTACTCAGATCTTTCGATTCTTGTATTCCCATGACTTTTGCCTCAAAGTTCATCGGTAAGACTCGTAGCACCTTCCTCACAAGCTCTACCTGTAACGACCCTGGATTTTTGGCCCCGGTTATTTTAATAAATGTTTAATCTAATTAAATGTAAAATGTGAACTGGTCATATTTAAATAAATATGATTTTGGAAATATTTCCACCTATTTATATAAAATGTATTTAAAAAAAAGAGATTGATTTGGGAATTGAAATAAGTATTGCAATAATATGCACAATAAAAATCTATCTTATATAATTACTTAAAATACTTTACATTGTTTATATATAGTATAAAATAATATATATAGATAATAATGTTTGAAATTCTAAAATAAGTTTTTTTAACAATAATTTTAATAAAATTTAACTCATATAATTAAATTAAAATGCTATATATTGTTAACATTTGTTAAATGAATACATATACTTGATAATGTTTAAAATTTAAAATCTAATCCTAGCAATATAAAATAATAAATGTAAAATGTAGGTCAAACATATGAATGTAATTTAAAAATTGATAGTTAGAATATAAGATATAAATATGAGTAAGTAAACTTATGAAATACAATTTGAATGTTGAAGGCTAAAATACCAAATAAAAATAAAATAATAGCCAAATGAATAAGTTTATAAATAAAATATGAAAATAAGCAATTAAGTAACAGAATAAAACACTTAGCAATGTAATATGAAATGAACAAAGTTATATATATATATAGTTGTACTCACCAAGAATCAAGTCAGGTTGCACTAAAACAATAACTAACAAGCCTCTTAAACAAGACAAAATCAATTACTGAACTTACAAACTAATTATTTACTGCATAATATATTTACATATGTACAATTCTAAGAAGATGAATTATTACTATAACCTGCATATACACATGAATAATGAAAAGAAGACAAAACATTTACATCAAGTACAAAATATCTTTGCACTAAGAACATGTAGCCGAGATAAGTAAACTTTCAGCTAATATTAATTACAGGTAAACAAATATCTTTGTACCTATAGCCAATATTAATTGGTTGTAAACAAATGGGAAGACACATACATTAAATAGCACAACTATTTGTCAAAGTAATCATCTCAGCCGAAATATCTAAATTATTTCATACTGCAGTGTACACTATTTAGCCAATTAAAGGAATATGTCTAACAAATAGAAACTGCCTGGATACAACCTGCAGTTAAGTAACTTCTTTATAAATCGATTAGTTCGTTTATAAACACTGAACAAAACATAAAAGCAAACGGGAAGAACAATTATTGCTTTATAAACTGAAACTAATTTAAAACAAACAAAAGGAAGGCTTTCAGGAAATTCTTCTGCAGGTTTTCATCAACTTTGCCCTCTGTTCAAAGATTTTTAGGTGAGTAAACTTACTATTTACAAATTTAAACCTGTGTATTTAACATTAAATGGTATGTGTTGTGATGTTTGTGTTTAATAAGTTGTGCAAAGAACTTCTGTTGCTCCAGAAATATAATATGACTGTTCTTCAGTGTTCTTCCCAAGTTTCTGAACACAGTAAAGCAAAGAAAATGTAAATACCTCTTCACGTAAATATTTTGAACTTGGATATTCATGCTAATTTAAGTTGTTTACCCAAATCTAGTTTTACAACCTTATTTGAGTTTTACAGTATTTTATGCATACTGTTTTTCAAGTTATAGGTAAACTAATTAAAAGGTTCAAAATTCAAATGTTTAAATTTGTAAATTCAATAACATGTTTAGATTACATACACATAATTATGATTTTTAGCATAAAAATTTTGGTTTTTAAGCAAGAGTATGAAGAGCAGTTTTTAAATGAAACTAAAATGGATTTTCGCCAAATTTGGATGATAGGGTTGATTTTAATTTCTGTAAATCGATAGGAAGCAAGTTTGTAAACCATTTGATTCTAGAAAAATGTCGAAATAATTTTCTAATGCAAGGGTATTGGGTTTGAATTGAAGATAGGGTTTACTGCTTGCATTTTCAATGTTCTATAAAACATTTGATTTCGGTATCATAGGGAGACCGAGATGATCGCGATTTTGAGTGAGGGTAGAGGGGTATGTGGTTGACCAATGGCCGGAGACCCATCGCTTCCAATGATCGCCGTCGTTTGGTCGAAGCGATTTTGTTTTCCTGTAAGTTCGTATGTGTTCGTGTTTCAGGTGAGATTTTGCATTTCGACTTGATCTTGGAAATGGGGGTTGGCTGTTGGGTATATGGGTGATTTAGGGTTTGTGGACGCCGTCGCGAGCCACCAGAGGAGTGGCGAGCCACCGCGCACGTGCACGGTGGCGTGAGCGTATCAGTAGGATAGTGGTGGCTCTGTATCGAGTGAAACTCGAGTGGGTACTCGAGTAAGGGAGTGGGTTGGATCGTGTTAGGACCAGTGTTCACGCGAGTTGTCATCAGCAGTTGTTTTAAACTTAGATAACGAAAAAAAGTTACAGAAAAAAAAAGAGAAGAGGAAGAATGGGTTTCAGGGGGAAAACTCGGGAAAGTTGCGTGCAACCGAAGTTGCACTCGAGACCAGTTAGGAGGAGACCCGTTTGTTTTGTAATTGCTGTATTAAATTTTCAAAGTGAAACTTGAAAGTGGCAGTGTACGTGCTAATATAGTACACACGGATCGTGTAATATGGAATATAATACAAATGCGGAAATAGATGATAGTAGCAAAGTAAAATAAAAGTTAGAAAAATCACACCAGAGATTTTTATACTGGCTCGGAACACCGTCCTACGTCCAGTCCCAGACTTCTATCTGGATTTTCACTATCAACTACCTCGATTTACCTGGAGGAACAGGTTTACAACACCCGAGCAGACGAACGGGATTTCACGCCTCTAATACACTGAGGACTTCAACACTTGCCTCTTACAACACGGAGGACTTCAACACTTGCCTCTTACAACACCAAGGACTTCAACAAAAGAACAAATACAATTGTTGTTGACAACTTGTGCTCTTGAAAACACAGATTTGTCACTTGTAGTACACCCTTTCTATAATATTATCCTCAAAATATGTGAATGATGTTTTGTGAAGATTAAGGGAAGTATATTACTTATTGAATCAAAAGATATGAAATAATTTCAATGATTCAATAAGCAATTAAAAATAATTGAGAGCTTTTAGAATGCAGGAGTATGTAGAAAGTAAGATCAGAGATTAGAGTAAAAAGCATATATAATCATGTTTTTTGAATCAATGATTTAGATGAGTTTATATAGAGAAGAATGGTTGTAACTCTTTGTGAGCAGTTGCCATTAAGAGATATGATCATTGATGAAAGGTAAGAGATGCAACCTTTGGAGAAAGAAGTGTCTTTTGGAAAAGTTGCTCTCTGTTTAAAAATGGTCGACAGGTCAAAAAATGACCAGTAGACAGGAATTCATATATATAGTCGTTATGTGCATGTGTGCATGTTTCAGTGTGCAACTTATACTGGAACGGTCGACCGCCTAGATTATGACCGGTCGACCGGTCCCTGTAAAGTTGCACACAGAATGTGCAACTGCAATTCAGTTGTATATATTGATTCCCTTGAGATGCATGATTATTTGAGGATAGATTTTAACAAGTTTATCACTATTATAACATCAAATAATCAACCTATAATTTAGAGTACTATATGTAGCTCTTTTGTGCCTCTTTATAGCCATGATGTCTTCGTTTTGTCGATCGCTTTTATTTCTTTGTCAGAAATCAAAAAACTTCATAGAGTCTGTGACTCAACATTCTCCCCCTTTTTGATTGATGACAATATATATCTGAAAATCTGAATCTCCCCCTGAGTATGTGATCTCCCTCTGAGAGTTTGTTTGAATTCTGTATATATATGTATATTCCTGCAAACAATTGTTAGCTCTTTCTCCCCCTTTGTCATCGACAAAAAGGAGAACAGATACTGGAATAATATAGGAGTGTAATTACCATAATATGCATAGAAAAATAAAACTTAACACATCCAAAACATACCAGAGTATAATACAGACCATAATGTCAAACGAAAAATAAAAATAACGACACTATTTAGTACAAGTGCCGATTGATGTTTTTAAAGTACTAAACCATAATAGACAATAGAATCTAAGATGAGGCAGATCCTATCTCCTCTTCATCATCATCATCATCATCATCTTCTTCTTCTTCTTCTTCATCATTGTTCCCTCTAGATTATTCTCCATGTCCATGTCCACTCATACCAGTAGACTCCTCAGATGATGTCCAGTTGAAAACAGGAGGAGCAGGACGTTTTCCTGGGTCTTGTGCTCGAACAGAGGTGGATGTGGTACATGATATAGCATCCCATAACATACCAATGAATGACTTGACCTTATTGAAGCGTTTATCAATTTTGTGTCCATGCGCTTGAGACGTGATTCAAGCAAGAATTGGTTACGCGCAATAGTTTCAAGTGATTCTTTTGTGGATGATTTCGATTTTAACAGTTTAACTTCATCGGAACGAGGTCGAGAGGATGTAGCTTTTTGTTTTGTTGGACCTCTTTGTTGCCATAGTTCAAACGGCATAATCTCAAGGTAAGGAGGAGGAAGCTTCATGCGTTTGATGGTTACGGAATCAATACATTTTGGTTTCGAGGTGGCGGAGTCAGGAGGCTTTACCCCACAAGCTAGCAAAATACGCATGATATATTCATTGTAGAAAAAATGAGGTCGCGTAGAGTTATTTACCTTGAGAATTTCGTCAAAAAGCATATGAACCCAATTAATTTGGATATCCCCATAAATAGCATAGAGAGCCTTGAATTTTTCTTTATATACAGCATCGTAATTTCCTAGTCTAGGAAACAGAGAATGCATCAAGACGCGATGTAGTAGTCTGGCGGTGGGTCGAAGTCCAATAGACTTTGTGCCATCACTGTTGTCCTCTATGAACTGATGGCTGATGCTATTGCGAGTGAAGACTTCACAGAAATTAGATGAAAACTCATCGCCTTGATTTGGTATACCAAGTATAGAGGCAATCCTATCATGAGTGATAAAAATTTGTTAGCCACAGACGACAGACCAAATGACTCCGTTCGGATTATCAGGTTGAAACTCGTCGAGGTTCATGTTGGCATAGAACAATTTTATCATCAAATGATTTATTTCCATATTGTTTTCTGAAAAATCTATCAATGGAGAAATGTTGGAGTTATCGGCTAACCTACGAATTCCATAAGACGTGAAATCATCAAACTTGATGAAAGAACCCGGATGAAATTTGTAGCTAGTCATTTGATTCCATCTTGAGATAGCCACTGGGTTTTCAAGCCATTTCTTTGCTGAGATATTGATTGATGAAGTTCCGGAGGATGATCCTCTCTTGGATTTCTTTTGTGGAGGAGCCATTTTTAGAGAAATTGGAGAATAGGAATTTTGAAATTTTAGGGAGTGGTTTTAGGGTTTTGGTGAAAAGGTACAGAAAGTAAGAAAATGAGGAAGATAGAGGAATAAAAGGACGCAAGATATATATAAAAAACTGAAACTTCGTAAACCGGTCGACCTATGGATTATGGCCGGTCGACCGTTTCAACCAGAGGGTAAACGGTCGACCGGTTACTATATGGGGGTCGACCGGTTTGACAATATGCCGAATAAAACCCTGTTGTGCAATTTTTTTTTTTGAATATATCGTGCTACATTTTCACTCTTATTGTAGAATACAAGTATTATTACATGAGTGACGGAAAGAAAAAAATAGAATACAATGAGTATATATAAATCTAATGAGAAGTGGAAGGTTCGTCATTAGAATTATCTTTGTTTTCTTCAATACGTTTTGCCCATGGACTCCAGTTTTTCTGAGTACCTTCATTCCTGTCATAATTCCGATCCCAAGAGTTAGGACTCCTAGATGTTGATGGCCTAGACGACATTGGTTCACGCACGTCATGCTTGTTGGAACTACAAAAGAATGATGCCACCTTTTCTAAAATAGATAAACGTGCCGATGTTTTTTGTTGCTCATGGTAAAGTTGGCTTTGCCCATAATGAAGCTGTCGCTGAAGATCTATTTGATGTTTCTGATAGTGATGAATCTCGTCGATTTTTGCTTTGGTACGAGGAGAGCAAAACAGCGTCTTCTTTACTCGTTTTGAGGTTGGTGTACTACCAGGAATACGAGAGCATTGATGATGATAACTTGGTTTTTTTTTTGGTGTTTTGGGAGAATAATACTCCTCTGACTCAGAACTCGTAATGGAAATGTGTGATTCTTGAGCACATTTATCACAAATGTGAGCCATAGAGAATTATGTATAGAGTCTTATTCGTAGAAAAATGAATAAAGGAAAAAAAATAATTTACAGGCTTATAAAGAGTTTCCTTGTAAATAAGTCTGTGGATGAAAATGAATAAAGAAAATTAACCATTAAAGCAAGCAGAGGCTCATATTCAATGTTAAAAATAGCTTAAGCAAAAGCTATAGTTAAAATATAACCAAAAGACAAGACGATCATTAGTAATTACTAGTCAAGATCCTTTTTTGAAATTAAACCAAGCTCTCTTCGTAATCTAATAAAACTAGATTCGAGCATAGGCTTAGTAAAAATGTCCGCTAATTGATTGTCAGTTTGGACATATTCAAGACATATATTTCCTTTTTCAATATTATCTCGAAGGAAATGATGACGGATATCAATGTGTTTGGTTCTAGAATGATTCACTGGATTCTTAGAGAGATTTATAGCACTTGTGTTATCACAGTATATAATTGAATTTGATAAATGAATATCAAAATCCTGAAGTGTTTGTTGCATGTATAGTACTTGAGTACAAGCGAGAGCCGCTGATATATATTCAGCTTCACATGTTGATAGTGAAACACAATTCTGTTTCTTACTAAACCAAGAGACAAGTGATTTTCCAATAAAATGGCACGTACCACTTGTACTTTTTCTATCCGTTCGTGATCCGCCAAAATCAACATCACTATATGACACTAATTCAAATGGTCATTCTTTTGGATAAAAAAGACCGAAATCTTTGGTATTATTAAGATAACGAATTATGCATTTTACTGCTCGTAGATGTGATTCCTTTGGATCTGCTTGAAAGCGTGCACATAGACAAACACTCATCAATATATCTGGACGACTTGCTGTAAGATAAAGAAGAGAACCAATCATGCTTCGATATAATTTATGGTCAACACTCTTACCATTTTCATCTTTTTCAAGATGTGTAGTTGTACTCATAGGAGTTGGTTTACCAGATGTATTTTCTAATCCGAAGTGTTGGATAAGATTTCTACAATATTTTTCTTGATTGATAAAGATACCATTCGGAAGTTGCTTGATTTGAAGTCCAAGAAAATATGATAGTTCTCCCATATGAGACATTTCGAACTCTTTGGTCATAATACTTGCAAATTCTTTGCAGAGTTTATCGTTTGTTGAACCAAAGATGATGTCGTCTACATATATCTGGATAACTAGAATATCCTTTTGAGAATGTTTAATAAACAAAGTTTGATCGACTTTGCCTATTTGAAATCCTGAGTTAATAAGATAGCTACGTAATCGTTCATACCAAGCACGAGGTGCCTGTTTTAAACCATACAGAGCTTGCTTAAGTTTGAATACATGGTCAGGATATTTTTCATGTACGAACAAGGGAGGTTGTTCGACATATACATTCTCTTTGATAAATCCATTTAGAAATGCACTTTTGACATCCATCTGATAAAGTTTGAAGTTATGGTGACAAGCAAAAGATAATAGAATTCTAATAGCTTCTAGTCGAGCAACTGGTGCAAAAGTTTCTTCATAATCGATACCTTCTTCCTGATTATACCCTTGTGCTACTAATCTTGCTTTGTTTTTGGTGATATTTCCTTTTTCGTAGGCCTTATTTTTATAAACCCATTTAGTACCCATAACTGACTGATCAGTTGGCCTTGGAACAAGTTCCCAAACGTCATTGCGCTCGAACTGATTTAGTTCTTCCTGCATGGCAATGATCCAGTAATCGTCTGTAGCAGCTTCTTTTAGATTCTTAGGTTCGATATTTGATAGAAACGCAACATGACCCATTTGATGTAATTGATTCCTAGTTCTTACTTGTGAGTTAACCTCGCCAATTACATTTTGAACCGGATGGTGTCTCAATAATCTTGGAGGGGAACATATCTCACAAACTGGTTGTTGTTGGGAAATATTGTCAATAAGATTTTCAGAGTCAGAGTCATAATTTGTGAAGAGAGGAGTGTCAGTAAATATAGTTTTGTCATTATCTGGTTTTGATTGAGAAGGTTTAAAGAATTCATCGAAAGAAACATGAAGAGATTCTTCAATAGTTTTGGTTCGTTTATTGAAAATACGATACGCTTCGCTTCTTTCCGAATAACCAACAAATATACCTTCATCAGCTTTCGGATCAAACTTTCCGAGATGGTCTTTTGTATTTAAAATAAAACATTTTGAACCAAATACTTTGAAGTAAGATATATTTGGCTTCCTTTCGTTAAATAATTCATAAGACGTGTTTTTGGTGAGTGGTCGAATGGACACACGATTCAAAACATAACAGGCAGTAGCGACGGCTTCTGCCCAGAAATGTTTTGGTAAAGTGGGTCCATTTAATAACGTTCTTGCACATTCTTGTAATGTTCGATTTTTCCGTTCTACAACTCCGTTTTGTTGTGGAGTTCTAGGAAACGAAAAATTATGGTTAATACCTTTTTTTGTACAAAAATGTTCAAATTTGTTATTTTCAAATTCACCACCATGATCACTTCTTATGTTTTTAACTTTTAGCCCTTTTGATTTTTGAATTCTTTTGACGAAAGATTTGAAATGGTCAAAAGTGTCACTCTTGTTTTTCAGAAAAATAGTCCATGTGTAACGAGAATAGTCATCAACTATTACAAATACATATCTATTATGGTTTATTGACTGAACCTGTGTTGGTCCGAATAAATCCATATGTAGTAGTTCAAGTGGTTGTAATGTTGATATGACCCTTTTTGACTTGAATGATGATCTGGTCAATTTTCCTATCTGACAGGCATCGCAAAAATTATCGTTTTTATAACTAATCTTGGGTAGACCTCTAACTAGATTGTTTTTGGCTAGCTTGTTAATAGTTCTGAAGTTTATATGACAGAAGCGTTTGTGTCATAGCCATGGATCATTATCATTAGCCACAAGACACATATCTGAATTATGATTAATATTCATATTCAGAATTTATATATTTCTGTCTCTATAACCTTCGAAAACTAAATTGTGGTCTTTATCTAAGATACTACACTTATTATTCGAAAAGGAGATTGTAAAACCTTTGTCACATAACTGACTAATACTAAGTAAATTGTGTTTTAAATTTTTAACTAGCATGACATTTGTAATAAGAGGTAAGTTAGATGTACCGCAATTGCTCACATCGCCTTTGCCGATGATATAGCCTTTTGAATTGTCTCCAAAAGTGACGGAGCCACCATCTGAGTATGTAATATTTGTTAATAAGCTCTTGTCTCCCGTCATGTGCTTCGAGCAACCACTGTCCAATATCCACTTTCCTCTTTTCTTAAGTGGGACCTGCAAACAGTAGAATTAAGTCTATGGTACCCACTTTTTATAGGGTCCTAAGAATTAGGTCTTAGGAGTCCAAACCCATATGGGTCCGGTATCCCCTTTATATATATAACTATTATTAAGATGCACAGTATTCATGAATTGCTGAATGTATTTGTTCCTAATCAAATTGTTATTTGTTTTAGGAACCCATATTTTGATAGTCTTTGTATTTTTCTTTTGAAATTTCACAACTGGCTTTGGTTTGGAAAATAATAAACTAAGATTTTTCTTAACTTCAATCTTTTGTGCTTTCTTCTTTCTTTTATTACCCTTGATTTCTTGTTTCTTATATCCCAGACCTTGTTTATTTGATGCAGATTGTGAGTTTTCAATGATTTTTGTCAAATTTTCTCGACCTTTGTTAAAGTTAGAAACATTTTGAGTAATGTCATCAAACTTTGCTTGTAAACTAGCTTTTTCTAGGTCTAGAAATTTGACTTTTGCCTTAAGCTCATGATTTTCAGTAGTGAGAGCATTATTTTTCTCTTTTTGAGCTTCTATTTCTTGACTCAAAAGAGATAGTTGAGAGTCAACATTAGATGATGATTCTTGAATTTTTTCAAGTTCCTCTTCTAATATTTTCTTCTCATCTTTTAACATATCTCGTTCAAACTCTGCTCTACTTAAATCTGCTTTGACTACTTTTAATTGACGTTTTATGTCTTTATATTTGACTATCAATTCAGCATTAATATCAAGTAATTCATCAAATGTAGGAATTTGTACCTCATCTTCTGTTGCCATAAAACAAACATTAGCTTGTTCATTTTCCGAATCACTTTCACTTTCTGATGAAGATGACTCTGAATCATCCCATGTTACTGAGAAGGCTCGTTTCTTTGATTTGTCCTTCTTATATTTGAATTTTTCATTTTCTGACTTCTTCTTTTGTTCTGGACAATCCTTCTGCATGTGTCCCTTTTTGTGGCAGTTGAAACATTCTATAGCAGATGAAGATGGTTTATTTGATCCAGATTTCCTTTTATTGTAACGACTGGCTTTTCGATATTTTAGGAATTTTTTGAATCCTTTTGCAATGAATGCCAAATCTTCGTCTTCAGAATCTGATTCATTTTCATCTTTCTCAACATGAAATGCTACATTTTTCTTTTCTTCTTTCTGTTCTTTTCTAGCCTGCAAATTCGCTTCATAGGACATTAAATTTCCTATCAATTCATCTGGCTTCATGACGGAAAGGTCATTAGCTTCTTCAATTGCTAATACTTTTCCTTCCCATTCACTAGTCAGAGAATGTAGGACTGTTGAAACAACATCAAAATCAGAATATTTTTGTCCTAAGCCAATAAGTGCATGGTGGATAGTTTGAAACCGTGAATACATATCATTGATTGTCTCATTTGGTTTCATTTTGAAATTTTGAAATTGACTTTTCAGCATGGCTATTTTGGCTTGTTTAACCTTGTTAGTACTTTCATGAGTGGTTTTTAGCGTTTGCCAAATTTGATATGCAGTAGTGCAGATACTAACACGGTTATATTCATTTTGGTCTAATGCACAGAACAACATATTTATTGCTCTTGCATTTACGGCTGCTGCCGTTTTCTCAGCCGCAGTCCATTCTGAATAATCAGTTGTTGAATTCACTATTTCTCTTTGAGTGGCATTCCAAGCATCATAGCTATTTGATTGCATAAAGAATGACATACGTGTTGCCCAATAACTATAGTTAAGACCATTGAAAAATGGAGGTCTTTGTGTCGATTGACCTTCCATGTACGTGGTGTTCTGAGTGCTAGTACTTGCGTAATTTGCCATATTACAAGAATATATCAAATAACTGTGTTACGGTTATGTGATGACCTTGCTCTGATACCAAATGAAAGTGGCAGTGTACGTGCTAATATAGTACCCACGGATCGTGTAATATGGAATATAATATAAATGCGGAAATAGATGATAGTAGCAAAGTAAAATAAAAGTTAGAAAAATCACACCAGAGATTTTTATACTGGCTCGGAACACCGTCCTACGTCCAGTCCCAGACTTCTATCTGGATTTTCACTACCAACTACCTCGATTTACCTGGAGGAACAGGTTTACAACACCCGAGCAGACGAACGGGATTTCACGCCTCTAATACACTGAGGACTTCAACACTTGCCTCTTACAACATGGAGGACTTCAACACTTGCCTCTTACAACACCGAGGACTTCAACAAAAGAACAAATACAATTGTTGTTGACAACTTGTGCTCTTGAAAACATGGATTTGTCACTTGTAGTACACCCTTTCTATAATCTTATCCTCAAAATATGTGAATGATGTTTTGTGAAGATTAAGGGAAGTATATTACTTATTGAATCAAAAGATATGAAATAATTTCAATGATTCAATAAGCAATTAAAAATAATTGAGAGCTTTTAGAATGCAGGAGTATGTAGAAAGTAAGATCAGAGATTAGAGTAAAAAGCATATATAATCATGTTTTTTGAATCAATGATTTAGATGAGTTTATATAGAGAAGAATGGTGTAACTCTTTGTGAGCAGTTGCCATTAAGAGATATGATCATTGATGAAAGGTAAGAGATGCAATCTTTGGAGAAAGAAGTGTCTTTTGAAAAAGTTGCTCTCCGTTTAAAAACGGTCGACAGGTCAAAAAATGACCAGTAGATAGGAATTCAAATATATAGTCGTTATGTGCATGTGTGCACATTTTAGTGTGCAACTTATACTGGAACGGTCGACCGCCTAGATTATGACCGGTCGATCGGTCCCTATAAAGTTGCACACAGAATGTGCAACTGCAATTCAGTTGTATATATTGATTCCCTTGAGATGCATGATTATTTGAGGATAGATTTTAACAAGTTTATCACTATTATAACATCAAATAATCAACCTATAATCTAGAGTACTATATGTAGCTCTTTTGTGCCTCTTTATAGCCATGATGTCTTCGTTTTGTCGATCGCTTTTATTTCTTTGTCAGAAATCAAAAAACTTCATAGAGTCTGTGACTCAACAAAACTAAATGAAGATCTTTTATCAAGATTAAGATTGAAATATAAATAATTGTTAGATGGTTATAAGTTAGAAGCTGGTTACATGTTTAGTAGTTACTTTAATACTTAATGGTGTTAAGCCTTAATTATTATCATTTTAATCAAGGAATTACAGTATAAATTAAGTAATTACTTTAAGCTAGAAGTGTAACCGATTAACGGTTAAGTTTGCGGATAGTAGTTAGTTGAGTTTCAAAATTTTAAAGAAACTTCTTTTAATTACTTGCAGGAAGTAATTAAGGATGTTTAAGTGATTGATAAATGAGTAATTAATGACTTAAGTCAATAAACGAAGAACTAATAGTTAGCTAATCTAATAATTTAACTATGAAATAATAGTTGATTAATTAAGTAATTTAATTAAGAATCAAGGATGTATGATTGATTAATTAACTAATTAGTATTTAGAAAATTTAGTAATTAAGTTCCATTAAAAATATTTAAGGGTACTTACTTAATGAATAAGGAATAGTTAATTGGGTAATTAAAGTTTAATAGTTAGATTAAGAAGTAATAAATTAAATGATGAAATAAAATAATTAAGTAATTGAATAATTAAGTCTTAATAATCAATTTAGTAATGATTAATTAACTCAAACAATTTTAAATGAAATAGGTAATTAATGGATAATTAAACTGGGTTAAATAATTAACTCTCAAGTAATTAATTCTAAATTGAATTAATTACCAATAAGACTTAAAGGTGATTGCTTATGGACTGTTGTGATTGAATACCTGATTGTGATATTTATGTGATGATATTCTATGTTACTCTGTGATATGCTGTGTTATATCTATGTTGCTTGTATATGTTTTATCTGTGATAAATGCTATATTAATTCAATTTGTTGAATTTAATTATTAAACTGTTTAAGTTAATTAGACAACTTGGCCCTTAAAAATGGCGGTTGGATTCGATGAGACCGGGATCGAAAGAATCAAATTTGATTCCCCGAAAACCACATCGATCCAATTTAAACGTTAGGTCGTGAATCCTGAAATGAAGATCGAGATGGTGTTTCAGAATGCAAGGGTTATCGTCGTTGACTCTGAGGGTGATTCCAAAATGAGTGTGACGAGATAATGCCTTCGGTTTCGTTCGAACCCGGAACGAACTTGTATGGATTGAATGCTTTCAACACATCGTCAGGCGGACGATGAGCATTCTAAGAAATATGTTCTATAAAGGTAATCGCAGCCTCAAGCCTCATCAACCGGGAATGGCTAAAACAGGGGAGGTGCAGCAAGGTTAGGTGGGTCATGCCCAAGCAGGACAAGATATTTCCCCTGTCTAGATGTCCCTTATATATATTTCGGCTTAGTGGGTGGTTGGTCGCGCCAACCACGGGGTTTATCTTGTTCGGGACTGTTCAGTAAGAAATGGTTCCGGCCTTGTATATCAGGGGATGAAGGGAGTAATCCTCGGTACGGTGATCTAGGCCCCGTACTGTGACGGGCGGTACCCCAGTAGCCCTGCCATTGTTGGAAATCCATTTTCCCTACGAGACCCTACGGTTTTGATTTGTATTACCCACTTTTGTGGCTAGTGGCTGGAATTTAATAGATGTAACAATTTCGGCTATTTTCTATTTACTTGAAAACCCTAGACACTATTATAATATCACTGGATTTCCTATGAAATGTTTTGGTTAGCGTAAGGTAAAAACTCACCCGTATTTATTTGTGGGGAGTCTTACGTGATACCTTTATTTTCCAATGTTTTTCAAAGTTAAGCAACTTTAAACCGTTTACTCATACCTGACCCATGTCTGACCCGGAGTTTATTTTTGTTTTCATAAACTCTCGGGTACCCAAATTTTTACGGGTAGCCAAGGGATTCAGGTTAGCTTTGACGAGAGGAGCAATGGAGCAGGAGGCTTCAACGTTGTAGATATATATAGTCTGCTGTGTTGGTTTCTCCGAGTCATATTGTTTGAGTTGTATTAACTAGACAGGTGTTTATAACTGTCTAGTATGTGATGTATTATCTATAAAACTCTGATTGATGTATTATACTATGTAATAGTTATGTGATATATTATATTTTGTTCCATTCCGCTGTGAGATTCTGATGTTGTTGTTCTTTCTTCTCTATCTCTTCTATTTTCTCATCCCTTTCTTTCTTTAAGATGATACGTCTTTCTGGTAGTAGAAGGGCGGGTCGTCACAGTTGGTATCTGAGCATAGGTTGGTGATAACCTTGGCTCTGGTAAGAAATTACTCATAGACTGGAGTCAGTAGTACTCTAAAAATGAGTTTGAGTGTATTAATAGATATGAGCGCGTATTTGTTAGTGAATATTAAATTGTTTTTATATTGTGTTGATCTATCTGTTGAGTGTTTATGGATTCTGGTCGATGTGTGGGACGCCATTTCATCGATAGGGATTTCTAAACTCTTAAACAAGGTAGACCGACACAGTATTGTTTTAAAAATAGGGTAAATGAAATAATTTTACCCAAAATTATATTTTGATATAAAAGAAATATTTTTCTGAAATAACTACATATACTTGGATGTTTGATTGTTAATAGTACAATCAAATAAAAATTTAAATATGAGTATAACCAAATAAAATTATCTAAGTATGGCTTAAATAAAAAGGAATGTAACTGAAATTTGATTAAACATAATTTAAGTCCCGAAAATTTGAAAGGTATTTAAATGAATAAAAAAAATTGGGAATTTAAAAATCTTGGTATGTTTGAAATGTTTTTCCAAAGAGTTGAAGGAAATAATGAAATTTTGTTTTGGAAATATTGTTGAATGGAAATTGTTTTGAGGGGAATTGTGGAAGTAAGGAAACACTGAACTCACTTCAGTCGTTGGAAAATAATCCTGATGATGCTGGCCACATCATTAGAATTCATTTTCGAGTTTCTAAAGTGATGGATTGCTATCAGGATATTGGTCATGATATTGTTTGGGCTTGTTGGGTATACAAGTTGTTTTAGAAATTTTCAAAGGGAAAAATTTGTTTGGTGAAAACAAGTGTTCAGAATTTGAAATTTTGATTTGATATACCAGATGGGTATATGTAGTTATCACTTCAAAATGGTTTTGGAAATAAAAACCGAGCAATTGAATTCTAAGAATTCTATTTAAGTAATGTGAAAGGTTTGAATAAATTAATTGTTTAATTTATAAATTTAAGTTGATATTAATAAGAAGAAATTGGAAATTTTAATCCAGGAATTAAAATTTTAGTTTAAGTAAATGAAAATAAGAAAACATACTGGAGTTTAACCTGAGATAAGTTAAATGGAATTGAAGTTCAAAATGAACTTCATTGGATATAATATTTGAAGGTAATACGATTGTGATTGTAAGGTGAAAATTTATACCTTAAAATAGTAAATGTTATATATATATAAATCTGGAATTGTGATTATAAGATGAAAAGTCCCAAATGAGCAATATAAGCTGTTAAGTAGATAAATAAGTTTGAGCTCATATATTGAGGAATAAATTTAAAAGATTTGTAAGTAGCTAAATTTTAACTGAAGTTGAGTTAAAATAAAACTGAGTTTGAATGAATTCGGTCGAGTTATAAATAATATTAAATGAAATAAAATTCTTATGTAAATGAGTAAATGTAAACCAAAGTATTGAATTGGATTTAAATAGAAATGGTGTGAGTTGTAAACAAATCTAATTCAAGTATAAATTGAATAACCTTGTGACGACCGCCCATGACTCCCGCACTAAAACAGGGAAATGGTGCGCTGAAAGGTGTGCCAGGCAGCCATGGACGATAGTCAGGGTAAGATAAAATAGAAAACTCTATCGTACAACTCACAGCGCATGGATAAAATACAATAGAGAAATATAAATATAGTGAAGCTCCATAGAACAGAATATCATCATATAAGCATCATAGAAGTTTGATACAAACATCTAAACAATCCATACATCAAGCCTCACTATATAACACTCAAAACATATACAAGCAGCGGAACATCCAGTACATATAGTAGGAAAACAATATGTAAAAGCCTCCAGCTCGTCTTCGTCATCAGCAACGTAGATAACCAAGGACAGCACCTGTCACCTGCTACCTATTCTACCCATCCCAAATGGATGAACAGCCCAAGGTAATAAGAGTTGAACATAAAACCTTGAGTCAGACAAAGTCCTAGTGAGCAGTAAATCAACTATCAAACATACCAAAAGAGCATAAAGGATAAAAGGAATAGGAACCCAACCATCACACTCCACCTCTTTCTACAGTGATAGCCCCAGACACACTAAGCAGAAGCAAACATAGTAAAGCAGACATTCAAAGTAAAGCAATTATCACTCGAGTCAAGGTCAGTGTTTTCCAAATACAAACCCCCAAGGCCTAAACCAAGATCAGATAAGCACCCAGAAAACATCGCTCTTGAGTCCGAATGACGATACAACCAAACATCCATGACTCTGGCCATCACTGTTATCATTGCTTCGAAACCACCGTTAACTGAATGACCGGCACATTCTTTCAGCCGTAAGTCAAGGGTTAATGGTAACCCCGGTTCTAGACAAACTCCGCACGTCGTCGCAGCCTGTTCCTAGGACTTACCTACTCTGCCCAGAGTACTCGACTACCTGCCTGTAGTCTTTTGGGTGTCCCGACCACCTGCCTGTAGTCGTTTTGAGCGCCCCATGTACTCTTGTTTTGAGTTTAGTAGAACCTTCAACAACGATGAAATCCAAGCCTCCTAGTCATCCTCCTCGACGACTATTCTCATACTAGCCCAAGCTACCTTTCGAGCAATCCATTATCAACCAACTCGAACCATCCCTCGAGTTATCAACATGCTTGGAATGATCCCGTCTGGATTATGCCAAGGCTACATCACGTCATGCTTTGCCTCATGTCATCATAGCAAAGCTCCATCACAACATCGTCATCAAATCCGTCCATATGAGCTTCATCATCCGCTACATATGCCACAAGCAGCTTTTCTCATCCCTTAGCCTCTCCCTTAGCTTTTGAATCATCTTCGACCATACTTGTCTAGATCCAACCATAAATCAACTAACTCTAAACAATCAATCAAGACAATCATTAATCCAAGTAATCAAGAAATCAAACATGATCTAAATAAACGATTATGACAATAATGGCAATTCCGTAATTAAAGGGTCCAAAATCTAACAAGCATGAATTATAGGCCAATGTCTCTACAACTTGATGAATGAACTTGCATAAGTTAACATGTAGTAAAATGGATATCAAGACTTCATAGATGATGGATCTACATGCAGACTTTAGGAAAATGCAAGAAATCACTATTTTAACACACAAACGAGCCACCGATCCAATATACTCCTTTGGGTCCGTGTGAGAGATAACTACCACTCACCAAAACACCTAAACACCTCAAAAGATAACAACTTCAGATCTGGACAGCGAAGAACTAAGCTTGATCCGGCAAAATCTCGCTTCAATCAATGAAATCTCTCTTTGAAGAATGTAGATCTTCAACTTTGGATCTTGGATCTTCAACCTTGATCTTCAATCTTGGATGGATGTAAGCACTAGATTAGAGTGGAGAAAAGAAGTGAAGAAATGTTGTAATCGAGCTCTCAAAATGGCAGCACTTCGTCGCTTCAAAATCCGGTGCCAAAAAGTGAAGATATGGACGTGTATTTATAGGCTGTTCCTTAAGTCGCCGCCCCCATGAGTCGTCCACTACCTAAGAGAATCCCCGACCTACGACTTAAGCCTCTACACGACTCAACGACCCAATGCCTTAACACGTAAACGGCATAGCGACTCAACTATAAAGCCGACCCAATGACTCACACACCCTGCCGACTTAACAACTAAACCAGATGCGACTCACGACCTAACACTCATGCGCATCTCCTCCTGAGTCGCCTAGACGACCTAACGACCTAACACTTACACGGCCCAGCGACTCAACGACTTAACTAAGATGCGACCTAATGACTTAACACTAAGCCCAAGTCCTTACGAATTACGACTTATACCATAACAAACTTAAGCCTTAGGTCGTTCACGACCTAACTACAACCCAGCTAAATCTTAAGTCGTTCCATTCCCTATACGACCTAACTATACTAAGTCGCACGAACGACCTTCCTACCTTAAGCCGTTAACCCCTAAGCCGTTAACCTACTTAGGTCGTTATCACACTATCCCCTAAGTCGCTGGCTCTTAACTCGGTCAATTCCTTAGGTCGGTCCACACCTTAACTCGCTCACCTCTTAGGTCGGTCACCCCTATGAGTCGGTCCAACCCACTAACTCGTCCCATCTTAAGTCGGCCCAACTCCTTAAGTCGCTCACACGAGCTAACTTCCACATGACCTGAGCTAACTTCCACACGTCCTAAGCTCCTGGACAAGATAAGCTCTGGTTGACATAAACAATAACAACGACCTAAGGACAATTATTCTACGATTTGTCGACACGTAAAATACGGGTCGTTACATTCTCTCCCCTTTAGGAATTTCGCCCCCGAAATTCCAAACAATCAAGAGCAACCAAAACTATTCTGCATGCCTACCATCCATAGCAATCAACAAACCATGCATCCAATTACTAGCCTAGCATGCAGAATTCTAGGATTAGAACAAGTTACAATTTCATGAGATGCCACGACACCTTAGGGCTATACCTCGAAGAGTTCAGGATGAGCTGCTTTTATCCTCTCTTCCTCCTCCCATGTACAGTCGTTAACATCATCACTCCATTGTATCTTGAGCAACGTAATCGTCTTCCTCCTAAGCTGTTTCGTGTCGGTTTCAACAACACGAAGCGGCTTACGAGGTCTCGTAACAACTGGATCAACCTCTAAATCTTTATAGCTATCAGCAGAAACCACCGTATTCGAGTCGTGCACATACTTCTGTAGATAAGATACATGAAAAACATTGTGCACACCCGCCATCTTTTTTGGTAACTCCAATTTATATGCGAGCTTTCCAATTCGCTCGATGATCGGGAATGGTCCAACAAATCTCGGAGTCATCTTTCCTTTCTTCCCGAATCGAATAACATTCTTCAATGGAGAAATCTTCACAAAAACCATATCGTCTACGTCGAATTCCAAATCCTTTCGACGATTATCGGCATAACTTTTCTGACTGCCTTGGGCTGCCTTCATTCGTTGCCGAATGATCTCTATGCAATCCGAAGTTTGTCGAATCATCTCTGGCCCAAGTATCAGCTTTTCTCCAGTTTCCAACCAACATGTAGGAGAGTTACAAGGCCTTCCATACAATGCTTCATATGGTGTCATACCAATGCTTGACTGATAACTGTTATTATACGCAAATTCCACCAAATGAAAATGATCTTCCCATGATCCTCCGAAATCCAAAACACATGCTCTCAGGAGATCTTCCAAAACTCGGTTGACTCTCTCGGTCTGACCATCTGTTTGGGGGTGATAAGCTGTACTCAAACACAACTCGGTTCCCAAAACTTCCTGGAAGCTCTTCCAAAATCCACTAGTGAACAATGGGTCTCGATCGCTCACTATACTCTTCGGAATACCATGGAATCGAACTATCCACTTAACATACAACTCAGCCAACTTCGATGCAGTCCTAGTTGATCGAACAGGAATGAATCTTGCACTCTTAGTTAAACGATCTACAATGACCCAAATCCCTTCATTCCCTGCCCTGGTTCTAGGTAGACCATCGATAAAATCCATCGATATCTGCTCCCACTTCCATGTAGGAACCTCTAATGGCTGAAGCAATCCACTGGGCTTCTTCTGCTCGGCTTTTACCAACTGGCAGTTCATACATTTGGAAATAAAATTTCCAACATCCTTCTTCATACCTTCCCAGTAGTAGGTTCTCTTCATATCCCGATATATCTTATTTCCACCTGGATGAATTGTCAACTTCGAGTGATGACTTTCCCTCAGAACTTCATCTCTCAATCCATCTATATCGGGAACAACTAGTCGTCCTTGTTTTCGAAGCCAACCCTCTCGATCAACTTCGAATCCTTTATCCTTCTCTGGGTCTGATCCAGATTCCAAATCTCGGATAATCTTGACAAGCTTATCGTCTCGCTTTTGGCTCTCGCCAATTCTTTCCACTAGAGTAGGTCTTATCGATAAGTTTACCAACATTTCAGGTTCAAATTCACATCTAGGCCTGAAGTCAAATCCAGCCAAATACTCAAGGCTCTTCCATTCTAAAAACATAGCTCCCAATCCTGCATGTCTTCGACTTAACGCATCCGCCACTGTGTTTCCTTTTCCCGGAGTATATGCTATACCAAAATCATATGATGCCAAAAACTCTAGCCATCGTTGCTGCCGAAGATTCAAATCTTTTTGGGAGAAAAGATACTTCAATGACTTATGATCTGTAAACAACTCGAATCGAACTCCCAATAGGTAATGTCTCCACATCTTCAGAGCAAATACAATCGCCGCCAACTCCAAATCATGAGTTGGATAATTACTTTCATGCGGCTTCAGTTGTCGACTTGCATATGCAACAACTTTATCCTTTTGCATCAGCACTGCTCCAAGTCCAGTACTACATGCATCGGTGTAAACCACCATCTCATCATTCCCACTTGGAATAGTCAAAATAGGAGCACTTGTCAGTCGCTCTTTCAGGATTCCGAAAACTTGCTCACACTTAGCTTCCCATCTAAATACTTGATTCTTTTTCGTCAATCCTGTTAACGGTGCAGCTATCTTGGAAAAGTCTTTGATAAACCGACGATAGTATCCTGCTAATCCAAGAAAACTTCTCGCATCAGATGCATTCTTAGGTCTAACCCAATCCTGGATTGCTGCCACCTTGGCGGGATCAACCGCTATTCCATTTCCAGAAATAACATGGCCTAAGAACCTCACTTCACTCTTACAGAAGTGACACTTCGAAAACTTAGCCTTCAGCTGATGTTTCCGTAAGATTTCCATAACAATATGCAAGTGCGTCTTGTTCTCTTCTTCAGTTCTGGAATAAATCAGAATATCGTCCACGAACACAAGTACAAACTTTTTCAACTGATCTTTGAATACTCTATTCATAAGATCCACAAAATATGCTGGTGCATTGGTCAATCCAAACGGCATTACCAGCCACTCATAAAAACCGGATGGTGTCCTGAAAGAAGTCTTCGGCACACTATCCTTTGCCACTCTCAACTGGTGAAATCCCGTTGCCAAATCCATCTGAGAAAACACCTTAGCTTCGTGAAGCTGATCAAACAAGTCATCTATTCTTGGCAATGGATACTTGTTCTTCTTAGTCACTTTATTCAGCTCACGATAATCCACACACAACCTCAACGATCCATCCGCTTTGGTTGCAAACACAACTGGTGCACCCCATTCGGACACACTACGCCGAATGAATCCTTTCTGTAAAAGGTCATCAACTTGCACCTTCAACTCTTGCTGGTCCCTAGGTGCCATTCGCCTAAGAGGCATCACAACAGGTCTGGCTCCTTCAACTAGATCGATACGAAACTCGATCTCTCTATGCGGCGGTAACCCTTTGACCTCATCAAAGACATCCTCAAATCCATTCACAATAGGCACCGATGACAGTCCATCCCGTGGAACAACCAGCGAATACATGAAGCTCATGAAGACGCCTTCTTCATGCTTACATCGTATCACAACCTTTCGCCCCTCCACATTCTCGACTGTCACCTCCAGCCTCTTACAATCAACCCTTGCCGCATACTTCCTAAGCCAGTCCATACCCAAAATAATTCCGAACCCTGCAAAGTTCAGAACAAAACAATCACAAACAAAAGAGAAATCATGACTCGATACAACTAGACCACGACATACCATACACAAACAAGACGACCCCCAACTGGATTAGTCACAACCAATGGTCTATCAACAATATCCAGTTCCAAACCCAACCGGCTTACAAGGTCATTACAAACAAAAGAATGTGACGCTCCAGTATCAAATAACACTCTAACTGGAACACCACAAATGGAAAGAGTACCTTGAACCACCACACTCTTTCCCTCCTCTTTAGCAGTAGGAGCCTTCAAAGATGATGGCACGGCCCCCAAAGCATAAGCTTGCACAATCTGCTTGTCCTTCCTTGGTTCTGGACAATTCCTCTTGATATGTCCCAGCTTATCACAGTTGTAACACTTTCCCGGCACCTTGGGATTCTTACAATCTCTGGAGAGATGGCCCTTCTGCTGGCAGTTGTAGCAGGTCACTTCGCCCTTCGGCTTCTTCTGGCCATCCTTACTCTTCTGTTGCTGCTGCTTCCTCTTCTTGTTGCCACCCTGCTGTGGTTTAGACTCCTCCTTGGTCACAGCAACAACAGATCCTTCCTTAGGAAACAGATTCTCATGCCTGAGAGCTTTCTCCACAAGCTTCTCAAATGGATCGTCCAAATGATCCACTAACTGCCTCCCAAGATAAGTGTCCAAGCCTGTCACAAACTTCTCGTTCTTCTGGTAGGGAGATTCAATATACGATCTGGCATACTTGGACAAAGCTTCAAACTCAGAAACATACTCAAGAACTGATCTTCCACCTTTCTTGAGTTCCACAAACTTCTTAAACAAAACAGATTTCTGAGCCGTAGAGATGAACTTAGCTTCAAATCTGACTTGGAATTGCTCCTAAGTAATCTCTTCCTCTGGAGTATCAATGGTGATAGAGTTCCACCAATCCGAAGCTCTCCCTTGAAGCTGCCTTGATGCAAGCTTCCTCTTAGTTGCATCCTCAATTCCCAAGTCACCAAAGATCCTTCGACAAGCATCTATCCATCTTTGGACTTCAATGGTTGACTCTGTTCCCAAGAAAACCTTTCCTCCAAGAGCAGTATAGTCCTTGCAAAGCTTAGCAAAATCCACTGGTTTTGGAGCTTGAACTTGAACTCCAACATCTACTGATGGTCCTAAAGCTGGTATCCTTCTCATGATCGAAGTCATCATAGCTTCGAACATCGCAGCATAATCAACAGCTCCATCAGCACGGCCTTCCCTAGCAGCTGGTCTCACTCTTCGACTCATCCTTAATATCTACAAAAAGGAATGACTTAGAACACCTTGAGAAACAACTGCATAAGGAGTTCAAATCCTTCTAAACTACTATATTATATATAGTAACCATCCATCAAAATACAATTACGTCTCTCATACGTAGTTACGTCAGCGAGCGTTGGCTAAAATCGATTAACCAAAGCTCTGATACCAAATGTGACGACCGCCCATGACTCCCGCACTAAAACAGGGAAATGGTGCGCTGAAAGGTGTGCCAGGCAGCCATGGACGATAGTCAGGGTAAGATAAAACAGAAAACTCTAACGTACAACTCACAGCGCATGGATAAAATACAATAGAGAAATATAAATATAGTGAAGCTCCATAGAACAAAATATCATCATATAAGCATCATAGAAGTTTGATACAAACATCTAAATAATGAATACATCAAGCCTCACTACATAACACTCAAAACATATACAAGCAGCGGAACATCCAGTATATATAGTAGGAAAACAATATGTAAAAGCCTCCAGCTCGTCTTCGTCATCAGCAACGTAGATAACCAAGGACAGCACCTGTCACCTGCTACCTAGTCTGCCTATCCCAAATGGATGAACAGCCCAAGGTAATAAGAGTTGAACATAAAACCTTGAGTCAGACAAAGTCCTAGTGAGCAGTAAATCAACTATCAAACATACCAAAAGAGCATAAAGGATAAAAGGAATGGAAACCAACCATCCCACTCCACCTCTTTCTACAGTGATAGCCCCAGACACACTAAGCAGAAGCAAACATAGCAAAGAAGACATTCAAAGTAAAGCAATTATCACTCGAGTCAAGGTCGGTGTTTTTCAAATACAAACCCCCAAGGCCTAAACCAAGATCAGATAAGCACCCAGAAAACATCGCTCTTGAGTCCGAATGACGATACAACCAAACATCCATGACTCTGGCCATCACTGTTATCATTGCTTCGAAACCACCGTTAATTGAATGACCGGCACATTCTTTCAGCCGTAAGTCAAGGGCTAATGGTAACCCCGGTTCTAGACAAACTCCGCACATCGTCGCAGCCCGTGCCTAGGACTTACCTACTCTGCCCAGAGTACTCGACTACCTGCCTGTAGTCTTTTGGGTGTCCCGACCACCTACCTGTAGACGTTTTGGGCGCCCCATGTACTCTTGTTTTGAGTTTACTAGAACCTTCAACAACGATGAAATCCAAGCCTCCTAGTCATCCTCCTCGACGACTATTCTCGTACTAGCCCAAGCTACCTCTCGAGCAATCCATTATCAACCAACTCGAACCATCCCTCGAGTTATCAACATGCTTGGAATGATCCCGTCTGGATTATGCCAAGGCTACATCACGTCATGCTTCGCCTCATCTCATCATAGCAAAGCTCCATCACAACATCGTCATCAAATCCGTCCATATGAGCTTCATCATCCGCTACATATGCCACGAGCAGCTTTTCTCATCCCTTAGCCTCTCCCTTAGCTTTTGAATCATCTTCGACCATACTTGTCTAGATCCAACCATAAATCAACTAACTCTAAACAATCAATCAAGACAATCATCAATCCAAGTAATCAAGAAATCAAACATGATCTAAATAAAATATTATGACAATAATGGCAATTCCGTAATTAAAGGGTCCAAAATCTAACAAGCATGAATTATAGGCCAATGTCTCTACAACATGATGAATGAACTTGCATAAGTTAACATGTAGTAAAATGGATATCAAGACTTCATAGATGATGGATCTACATGCAGACTTTAGGAAAATGCAAGAAATCACTATTTTAACACACAAACGAGCCACCGATCCAATATACTCCTTTGGGTCCGTGTGAGAGATAACTACCACTCACCAAAACACCTAAACACCTCAAAAGATAACAACTTCAGATCTGGACAGCGAAGAACTAAGCTTGATCCGGCAAAATCTCGCTTCAATCGATGAAATCTCTCTTTGAAGAATGTAGATCTTCAACTTTGGATCTTGGATCTTCAACCTTGATCTTCAATCTTAGATGGATGTAAGCACTAGATTAGAGTGGAGAAAAGAAGTGAAGAAATGTTGTATTCGAGCTCTCAAAATGGTAGCACTTCGTCGCTTCAAAATCCGGTGCCAAAAAGTGAAGATATGGACGTGTATTTATAGGCTGTTCCTTAAGTCGCCGCCCCCATGAGTCGTCCACGACCTAAGAGAATCCCCGACCTACGACTTAAGCCTCTACATGATTCAATGACCCAACGCCTTAACACGTACACGGCATAGCGACTCAACTACAAAGCCGACCCAACGACTCACACACCGTGCCGACTTAACAACTAAACCAGATGCGACTCACGACCTAACACTCATGCGCATCTCCTCCTGAGTCGCCTAGACGACCTAACGACCTAACACGTACACGGCCCAGCGACTCGACGACTTAACTAAGACGCGACCTAATGACTTAACACTAAGCCCAAGTCCTTACGACTTACGACTTATACCATAACAAACTTAAGCCTTAGGTCGTTCACGACCCAACTACAACCCAGCTAAATCTTAAGTCGTTCCATTCCCTATACGACCTAACTATACTAAGTCGCACGAACGACCTTCCTACTTTAAGCCGTTAACCCCTAAGCCGTTAACCTACTTAGGTCGTTATCACACTATCCCCTAAGTCGCTGGCTCTTAACTCGGTCAATTCCTTAGGTCGGTCCACACCTTAACTCGCTCACCTCTTAGGTCGGTCACCCCTATGAGTCGGTCCAACCCACTAGCTCGTCCCATCTTAAGTCGGCCCTACTCCTTAAGTCGCTCACACGAGCTAACTTCCACACGACCTAAGCTAACTTCCACACGACCTAAGCTCCTGGACAAGATAAGCTCTGGTTGACATAAACAATAACAACGACCTAAGGACAATTATTCTACGATTTGTCGACACGTAAAATACGGGTCGTTACAAACCTTATTATGAATAATTTCAAATATGAATTGTTAATGTAAATTAAAAATTTAAGGATGGATAAAAGAATAAAATAATCAGAAATAGTTGGGGTTAAAGGTAAATCAAATCAAAGATTTAAATGAAAAATTGGTGAAATAGAATAAACTTAAGTTATTGGGTAGAACAGTTTGAAGAAAATAAGTGACCTAAGTAAATTGTGAAATGGTTGTTTAAAATATTGGTTGTCAAGTTTAATAAAATGGTTTGGAATCAAACCTGATTGAAATGGAATAAAATGCAATGTGAGGATTGTGAATAATTTAAATGGGGATTGGAATCAATTTAAAATTTGTTATAAAGCTTAAGTGATTGTTTATTCACAATAATATTGTTGAATTGCGTAAGAAATGAGTTGTTTTGAAGTAAACAAGATTAGATAAAATTCTATGAATTATTGAAAACAAAATAGGATAATTTTGAATATGAGTTTGTATTGCTTAAATGGATTATATAAGCAAGAAAGTTGTAAATTCCTTTTAATTAAAAGGGAATGGTTTGAGAATTGATCGAAATTAATTGCGTTAAGGATTGGACCCTTACATATGTGCTTATGAAAATATGTAATGGAGACTCTGTCAAAAACTTTTCAGAATATGAAAACTATATAAAAAAAATTAGCAACAAAACAATTTCAAATTGAAAAATAAAGTAAACTAATGAATGAAGCTAATTTAAAAAATATATAATAGGAATCAGTTATAAATGGAAATAGTCAATAAAAGTTCAATATTTAGAGTTAAGAAAATTGAATTCATATGGAATTGGTAATTCAGATTTAAAGTGGAAAAATAATAATAATAAGAAGATATAAAGGCTACAGTGGTAGAGTAATAATATAAGGGAATATATATAAGAAATGAATGGGGAAATTCTTAAGTAAATTTGATATTGAGAAAATTATTCCAAGTGGATAGAATCAAAATAATGTGAATAAAAGAAAATTGATATATTTGATAAATCAATGGATATAATACGTAGGATGTACGTATATTATTTTATTCGCATAACAGTTTGATCCAGATTCGAGCACAGAATTTCGAGATAGTTATATGATCCGAATTAAGATTTTTCACTCGATTTTCGACGACAAACCATGGATTTGGATTTTGATTGATTCTGAGAAATTCTCTATCATAATTGTGACTATGCAAGGAGAATGACAGTTTTTGATCAAGAAACCAATTCTAAGTCCGCACTTGGAAGTCAGGTGGACGATACTAGTTCGGAAGTGAAATTGTGTGATCGAGCGAGCGATCGGATTTGATATTGCGTACGAATGGTATATGTACATCGTACGGGCTTGATTGAATAGATATTGAAATTCTGTAAATGAAGTCAACAAAATTTGGAAAAAAAGTTATTACTGTAGCTTTTAGAATTGAATTGCTAGAACGGATATCTGAAATTTATTGTGTATTCCATATATCTCAGGAAATTTGTTCATGATTCATCATTAATTGATAAACTAGTAATTCAAGGATTTGAAATTTGAATCAAATTTAACTGTAGACAGGAATCCAGTTTGAATTGTTGATCATCGAGAGACAAACTCTCGATAATTTTTGGGAAAGTTATCCGGATTTGTGTTCGGATAACTAGAGTTGTTAGTTAAGATTGACGGTTTGGTTGTTGTTAATACATAAATGATATTTATGTTTGAATGATTGGCATAACAGCTTTTAAAATTATCTTGGTTTTAAATTTCGGGGACGAAATTCTTTTAAGGGGGAAGGAATGTAACGACCCTGGATTTTTGGCCCCGGTTATTTTAATAAATGTTTAATCTAATTAAATGTAAAATGTGAACTGATCATATTTAAATAAATATGATTTTGGAAATATTGCCATCTATTTATATAAAATGTATTTTAAAAAAAAAAGATTGATTTGGGAATTGAAATAAGTATTGCAATAATATGCACAATAAAAATCTATCTTGTATAATTACTTAAAATACTTTACATTGTTTATATATAGTATAAAATAATATATATAGATAATAATGTTTGAAATTCCAAAATAAGTTTTTTTTAACAATAATTTTAATAAAATTTAACTCATATAATTAAATTAAAATGCTATATATTGTTAACATTTGTTAAATGAATACATATACTTGATAATGTTTAAAATTTAAAATCTAATCCCAGCAATATAAAATAATAAATGTAAAATGTAGGTCGAACATATGAATGTAATTTAAAAATTGATAATTAGAATATAAGATATAAATATGAGTAAGTAAACTTATGAAATACAATTTAAATATTGAAGGCTAAAATACCAAATAAAAATAAAATAATAGCCAAATGAATAAGTTTATAAATAAAATATGAAAATAAGCAATTAAGTAACATAATAAAACACTTAGCAATGTAATATGAAATGAACAAAGTTATATATATAGTTGTACTCACCAAGAATCAAGTCAGGTTGCACTAAAACAATAACTAACAAGCCTCTTAAACAAGACAAAATCAATTACTGAACCTACAAACTAATTATTTACTGCATAATATATTTACATATGTACAATTTTAAGAAGATGAATTATTACTATAACCTGCATATACACATGAATAATGAAAAGAAGACAAAACATTTACATCAAGTACAAAATATCTTTGCACTAAGAACATGTAGCCGAGATAAGTAAACTTTCAGCTAATATTAATTACGTGTAAACAAATATCTTTGTACCTATAGCCAATATTAATTGGTTGTAAACAAATGGGAAGACACATACATTAAATAGCACAACTATTTGTCAAAGTAATCATCTCAGCCGAAATATCTAAATTATTTCATACTGCAGTGTACACTATTTAGCCAATTAAAGGAATATGTCTAACAAATAGAAACTGCCTGGATACAACCTGCAGTTAAGTAACTTCTTTATAAATCCGTTAGTTCGTTTATAAACACTAAACAAAACATAAAAGCAAACAGGAAGAACAATTATTGCTTTGTAAACTGAAACTAATTTAAAACAAACAAAAGGAAGGCTTTCAGGAAATTCTTCTGCAATTTTTCATCAACTTTGCCCTCTGTTCAAAGATTTTTAGGTGAGTAAACTTACTATTTACAAATTTAAACCTGTGTATTTAACATTAAATGGTATGTGTTGTGATGTTTGTGTTTAATAAGTTGTGCAAAGAACTTCTGTTGCTCTAGAAATATAATATGACTGCTCTTCAGTGTTCTTCCCAAGTTTCTGAACACAGTAAAGCAAAGAAAATGTAAATACCTCTTCACGTAAATATTTTGAACTTGGATATTCATGCTAATTTAAGTTGTTTACCCAAATCAAGTTTTACAACCTTATTTGAGTTTTACAGTATTTTATGCATACTGTTTTTCAAGTTATAGGTAAACTAATTAAAAGGTTCAAAATTCAAATGTTTAAATTTGTAAATTCAATAACATGTTTATATTACATACACATAATTATATTTTTAGCATAAAAATTTTGATTTTTAAGCAAGAGTATGAATAGCAGTTTTTAAATGAAACTAAAATGGATTTTCGCCAAATTTGGATGATAGGGTTGATTTTAATTTATGTAAATCGATAGGAAGCAAGTTTGTAAACCATTTGATTCTAGAAAAATGTCGAAATAATTTTCTAATGCAAGGGTATTGGGTTTGAATTGAAGATAGGGTTTACTGCTTGCATTTTCAATGCTCTGTAAAACATTTGATTTCGGCATCATAGGGAGACCGAGATGATCGCGATTTTGGGTGAGGGTAGAGGGGTATGTGGTTGACCTATGGCCGGAGACCCATCGCTTCCAATGATCGGCGTCGTTTGGTCGAAGCGATTTTGTTTTCCTGTAAGTTCGTATGTGTTCGTTTTTCAGGTGAGATTTTGCATTTCGGCTTGATCGTGGAAATGGTGGTTGGCTGTTGGGTATATGGCTAATTTAGGGTTTGTGGACGCCGTCGCGAGCCACCAGAGGAGTGGCGAGCCACCGTGCATGTGCACGGTGGCGTGAGCGTATCAGTAGGATAGTGGTGGCTCTGTATCGAGTGAAACTCGAGTGGGTACTCGAGTAAGGGAGTGGGTTGGATCGTGTTAGGACCAGTGTTCACGCGAGTTGTCATCAGCAGTTGTTTTAAACTTAGATAATGAAAAAAAGTTACAGAAAAAAAAGAGAGAAGAGGAAGAATGGGTTTCAGGGGGAAAACTCGGGAAAGTTGCGTGCAAACCAAAGTTGCACTCGAGACCAGGTAGGAGGAGACCCGTTTGTTTTGTAATTGCAGTATTAAATTTCAAAGTGAAACTAAATGAAGATCTTTTATCAAGATTAAGATTGAAATATAAATAACTGTTAGATGGTTATAAGTTAGAAGCTGGTTACATGTTTAGTAGTTACGTTAATACTTAATGGTGTTAAGCCTTAATTATTATCATTTTAATCAAGGAATTACAGTATAAATTAAGTAATTACTTTAAGCTAGAAGTGTAACCGATTAACGGTTAAGTTTGCGGATAGTAGTTAGTTGAGTTTCAAAATTTTAAAGAAACTTCTTTTAATTACTTGCAGGAAGTAATTAAGGACGTTTAAGTGATTGATAAATGAGTAATTAACGACTTAAGTCAATAAACGAAGAACTAATAGTTAGCTAATCTAATAATTTAACTATGAAATAATAGTTGATTAGTTAAGTAATTTAATTAAGAATCAAGGATTTATGATTGATTAATTAACTAATTAGTATTTAGAAAATTTAGTAATTAAGTTCCATTAAAAATATTTAAGGGTACTTACTTAATGAATAAGGAATAGTTAATTGGGTAATTAAAGTTTAATAGTTAGATTAAGAAGTAATAAATTAAATGATGAAATAAAATAATTAAGTAATTGAATAATTAAGTTTTAATAATCAATTTAGTAATGATTAATTAACTCAAACAATTTGAAATGAAATAGGTAATTAATGGATAATTAAACTGGGTTAAATAATTAACTCTCAAGTAATTAATTCTACATTGAATTAATTACCAATAAGACTTAAAGGTGATTGCTTATGGACTGTTGTGATTGAATATCTGATTGTGATATCTATGTGATGATATTCTATGTTACTCTGTGATATGCTGTGTTATATCTATGCTGCTTGTATATGTTTTATCTGTGATAAATGCTATATTAATTCAATTTGTTGAATTTAATTATTAAACTGTTTAAGTTAATTAGACTACTTGGCCCTTAAAAATGGCGGTTGGATTCGATGAGACCGGGATCGGAAGAATCAAATTTGATTCCCCGAAAACCACATCGATCCAATTTAAACGTTAGGTCGTGAATCCTGAAATGAAGATCGAGATGGTGTTTCAGAATGCAAGGGTTATCGTCGTTGACTCTGAGGGTGATTCCAAAATGAGTGTGACGAGATAATGCCTTCGGTTTCGTTCGAACCCGGAACGAACTTGTATGGATTGAATGCTTTCAACACATCGTCAGGCGGACGATGAGCATTCTAAGAAATATGTTCTATAAAGGTAATCGCAGCCTCAAGCCTCATCAACCGGGAATGGCTAAAACAGGGGAGGTGCAGCAAGGTTAGGTGGGTCATGCCCAAGCAGGACAAGATATTTCCCCTGTCTAGATGTCCCTTATATATATTTCGGCTTAGTGGGTGGTTGGTCGCGCCAACCACGGGGTTTATCTTGTTCGGGACTGTTCAGTAAGAAATGGTTCCGGCCTTGTATATCAGGGGATGAAGGGAGTAATCCTCGGTACGGTGATCTAGGCCCCGTACTGTGACGGGCGGTACCCCAGTAGCCCTGCCATTGTTGGAAATCCATTTTCCCTACGAGACCCTACGGTTTTGATTTGTATTACCCACTTTTGTGGCTAGTGGCTGGAATTTAATAGATGTAATAATTTCGGCTATTTTCTATTTACTTGAAAACCCTAGACACTATTATAATATCACTGGATTTCCTATGAAATGTTTTGGTTAGCGTAAGGTAAAAACTCACCCGTATTTATTTGTGGGGAGTCTTACGTGATACCTTTATTTTCCAATGTTTTTCAAAGTTAAGCAACTTTAAACCGTTTACTCATACCAGTCCCATGTCTGACCCGGAGTTTATTTTTGTTTTCATAAACTCTCGGGTACCCAAATTTTTATGGGTATCCAAGGGATTCAGGTTAGCTTTGACGAATTCTGGAGGAGCAATGGAGCAGGAGGCTTCAACGTTGTAGATATATATAGTCCGCTGTGTTGGTATCTCCGAGTCATATTGTTTGAGTTGTATTAACTAGACAGGTGTTTATGACTGTCTAGTATGTGATGTATTATCTGTATAACTCTGATTGATGTATTATACTATGTAATAGTTATGTGATATATTATATTTTGTTCCATTCCATTGTGAGATTCTGATGTTGTTGTTCTTTCTTCTCTATCTCTTTTATTTTCTCATCCCTTTCTTTCTTTAAGATGATACGTCTTTCTGGTAGTAGAAGGGCGGGTCGTCACACTACCTCAGTGAATACCTTCCCAAGTGCTCTGGCGTTGTATACCAAAGTTGAAAAGCATCCAAACATGTCCTTTATGCTCTCGCCTTTGTCCATCACAAAGTTCTCGTATTCATTGCTGAATAGGGCTAGACGAGACTCCTTGACTTGAGAAGTTCCTTCGTGTGTCACCTCCAAAGTGTGCCAAATTTCCTGTGCTGTTGTACAATGAGAAATTCTATTAAATTCATTTTTATCAAGAGCGCAGATCAAAGCGTTCATTGCTTTGGCATTTGTAGTTTTTAATTTCTTATCGTTAGCATCCCACCTATCCTTAGGTTTAGGAATCTCGGTACCACCAACAGTTATAGTGGGAGGTTTATAGCCAGTTTCAATGATGTCCCATACATCATAATCAACAGAACTAAGATAAATACCCATCCTAACTTTCCAATAATCATAATCATTCCCGTTAAACATGGTTGGTCTAACAATAGATTGCCCCTCATAAAAAGCATTATTTGATGAATTCATGACTCTAGAGTTAAAGAAAAATACGGTGCTCTGATACCACTTGTAGGATCTAGATTAACCCTAGAGGGGGGGTGAATAGGGTTATAGCAAATTTTCTCGATTTAAACACAGAAACAAACTGCAGAAATAAATATTCTGAAAAGTAAATCACACACAAAATTTACCCAGCTTCGGCAACCCCTGCCTACTGCTGCATTCCCAAATTTCTATTTAGAATCAAAAAGTATCCCGCTTACAAACACTCTATTAGACTCGCAAACCCTTTTGCTCCCACTCACAAACACTCTCATAGACTCGCACACCCCGCTCCGCCTATAGAGTTTCGCTCACTCGCAAACTCTGCTCCGCCTACAGAGTTTTGCAAACTCGCACACCCTGCTCACTGAACTAATTCTAACTAAACAATATGACACTACCTACAACCTAGGTGGTGATTTACAAATTGTTTGACTCAAAAAGAAAAAACAACTTCAAAAATAAAAGCAGGAGCAAAAATTAAAATACAAACGTGAATCCGTAATTTTTGCTCAAAATAAAAATTAAGAAAAACCCTCTTAAAAAATTAAACCCTAAATAAAATCCCTTTTATAAAGTCGGCCCTTTTATTTTTAGCCCGATCTAATTCTTTTGGCTTGTGAAAAATGTCGGCCTCTTTATTCTTCCTTTTGAAACAATTGCGGCCGACGTTGTATTCTTTGTTTTGAAATTAGGGCTTCGGCTCGCGATCCAAATTGGGTTTTCTGATGATCGATTCTCTGACTTGCGTTGCACTTTCTCACGCTCGTTCTCTGATGACCGATTTAGAGCTTCTGGAATTCGGCTTCAATTTGGTATGTAACTTTCCTTTTTTGCTTTTCTAGATTGAATGCTTGAATTCGATTGTTGCTCTGCTTGCCGATGATGAACTTGGGTTTGTGTTTGAATTTGATTCGATTTTTTTTCCCCTTTTCGATGATGGTTTGGGTGATGTATTTATATGAATTTTGGACGCTTGAATTCATTCGTATCAATTCGATACTTTCCAAAAAAATTCATTCCTTGATGCACACGGCTTTCCTGATTTACTTTCTGTCTTGATGCTCACGGCTTTGATTTTCACGCGTACGATTTTTCTTGAATAAAAAGGCAAAAACTTTCCCTTTTTCATTGCTGACTTTTTCAAAGATACGAATTTGATTTTTAAATTCTGACTTCGGTCATCTCGTAGTCTTCGTCTCTGGCCATCTTCTCTGGTCGATTTTAACCTGACCTTCAATTTATAAGCTGTAGTCACTTATGCATTGATTCACTTATTCATGCATTCAACATTGCCATTCTATTCACTGTTCATCATTTCTCGGCATTGACTTTTGTATATTTTCGAGTTGCATTTGGTCTGCACTTGTGTATATTCTCGAGTCGCACACTGCTTGTTAACTACTGCTTCAACTTGTTACTTCTGGAGTTGTTGTAGTCTTTGTTGTCTGCACTTGTACTTGATATTGCAGTTTCTGGCCTTGTATCATGATGCAGTCTTCATTAGCCCGTGTGCTTGTTTGTGTGTTGTATCATGATGCACTTGTTATCTTCACTGTGTCATCTGCACTTGCATTGCTGTTTGGCGGTGCATTTTGTTGGTCTTCATTTGTGTTTGTTACTGTCCTATATATGATGTATGAACTGCTGTGTTGATCACTGATGCATTTGAAGCTGGTCTTGTTGCCGTTGCTATGCAGTTGCTATGCCTTGTAGCTTGCCACTGACTTGTGTTCCATTTATTTGCTCTGACTTGATGATGTCTTCGACTTTCACTGAGTTTGTTGTGTATACTTGTGGCTGGTCATTGAGACTGGCTGTTGCTGAGTTGATATACTTGTGGTGCTTTCATGTAGTTCCCACTGCGTTGCATTGAGTAGCTGAACTTGTTGTTGTACAATTTGCCTGAGTTTGTTTACTTGGAGGCATGCATTTCTTTTGTGGTTTGCCTTGTTGCTTGACCTGTCCGATTCATCATGTTGCATTCATGAATTTTCTGTCCTTGTACCTGTAGTTGTATTCATGTACACTACTGCCTTGAACTTCATATTGTTGAACCTGATTTTCATTGTGGGTCTGTTCATTGCTTGTGATATCCATGTTGCAACTGTTTTTGACATGTGAACTGCCCTGTTTCATATGAGTAGCATAACTTCTTGTCTTGTGCATGTTTCATTAATCTTGACTGTGTTTTTGATTGGTCTGCATACAGAAGCTTTGATGATATATGGGTGGTCTTCAAGTATGCTTGTCTGCATTCACTCTGGCTTCTTTAACTTATGTCAGGTCTGATTGAATCGCTGTCTTGAAGTCTTTGTGATCTTCATTTTAGTTCATTGTCATCCGAACTGCTGTTTGGTCTGACCATCTTGTATTCATGTTGTTGTTTGGACATTTTGGTCTTGCATTTGTGTACTGTGTCTTTGAGCTTCTTTGGTCTGGTCTGGTCTGCATACACGATTGTTGCAGACCCTTTTGCTGTGACACTTGTGATATTCATGTTGATTGCTTCATGACTTCGGCTGTTTGCATTCAGTTTATTGTGCCTTGTGTTGAACCCAGTTTTAAAAACTCAGGTTTGACCTTGTGCTCGTGTCGTGATTTTCAATATATTGCACGTGAGTTGAACCCGGCTTTTCATTTGGGTTTGACCTATGCTTACCTGTCCCTGTAGCATTATCAAGTGTATACCGATATGCACGGCCTTGTGGCATATACAGTGATACACTGTTATGTGACAAGTTGTTCGTGTATGATGAATTCAAATTTAAATGATGACGAACAACCCAAATAACTGAGGCAAATCATATTTTCAAAAATCATATTTCATTTTATATTTAAAAATATTTCTTTTTCAATTTTACTGCGTTAGTGAATATTTTTGCAGATTGCTCAGATGCTGGATTCAAACTGAAATGCAGTTGAAGACAAAATACGAGTGTGAGTGATATGTAGTGAGGTTATCAGTACATATGAAATCGTGATGTATTCAAAATTGTATATGTATAGTGAGAGCTTGAATTTGTACTATTCAAGATTGTAATAAATATTTGTTTGAATAAAATTTCTGTTTGAATTCAAATTCTTTGTAATATATTTTATTCAACAAATATTTATTTAATCTATGAAAAACAAAATAGTACATTAACAAATACATTTAAATGAATATATATGTTTATTATCATCAAACAAAAACATATAAGCACATATTCATACAGATTTTCCTTCCTGATATTCTGTAATTATCTTTTATAATGCATGATTTTAGCTGCAGATTGAGAACTGAATATCTACTGTATAGTTGTCCAGATTTCATTTAATGTTTTGCATCCCACTAATTGAGGCAGCAGATTAGTACTGACTGAAGATAATAACCAAGAACTTATCAAGCTGTCTTATCTTCGATATTTAATATATTCTAGATTTATGACTTAGTTATTTTCTTGATTAGGGATGTACTCTGGTGGGGATAAGTGCATCCCAAGAATGAAACCATCCAGTCCATAACCTCTAATTGTTGTACCAATCTGTAGTTTCCAAAGAAGATAATTATCTTCGTCTAAGTGAAAAGTGATTAGCTGACTATGAAGATTGATTGTCTTGATTAGATTCTCTACTGCATTTAGTTGCTGACTGTTTCCTCCATTCTTTAATGTTTCGGATCCTTTACTGATCATGATGAAATCTTTCAAAACAGAGGAAAATGCAGAAGATGATGAACACTGAGGCAAGAAGACAGGTTTAATGCAGCCAAGAAATCAGGTGATGACACTGATCTGATGATTTTTTGACGAGGCACTTACTCTCTTTATGAATATATGTCCTTTTCTTGCTTTATGGGTTTGATTTTCTTGATTTTTAAATTTTCTGCGAGAATTTGCTTGAAGTTAAGAAACTTGTTGCACCCAGAATTACCCAATTCTTTGGCACAACACTTGTCTTCTTGGTATATTTTCAGGTGAATTCAAAAAACTCAAGTGATGATAATCAATCTGATGAGTTCTGAAAATCAGACGGTGAATTCTGGATTCTGATGATTTTCAGTTTCTATCTCAATTGCTGTTAAGCAAAGTTTTTGGATGACTCTGATACCAAAATAGAGTTTTGATATTGAACTGAAAAGAGGAATTTTATTCAATTGAATACAGATTGTTATGTGTACAGAAGAAATATGAATGATATTTGATACTGAAAATTGTATCTAATACATTGTATAATATTTGATATATATATATATACAGGTTTATATGCTAATGGGTTGAGTTCCCTGAAGGCCTGATCCGTTATCTCTTTATAATAATGCTGATTATTTGAGCCGTTGTGATCTGAATGAACGGTTGTGATCATTCTCGAATATAATGCGGTTCCATATAAGCATCGCCACTTTACTGCCTAATACATTATCTCTTGCTCACTTTTACTTCTCTTAACACACATACATGTGTGTGTTTAACTTTAAATGGTTGTTTTAACAAATTACTTCCACTTTAGTTTAGACCAATAAATATACCTTTTCATCACAATATTTTTGATCATGTTATGACTGTATCAATAGGAAGGGAGAAAAGTATTATGGTGATATTAAATAATGTTCACGTGTACTTTCATAAACAATCAACCATTTTAATGGCTTTGTATTGCAAATATATTGAAAGGCGTGTCAAACCAAGACTCTAAGTTGATGTACACGGTTTCATGTGAAACCAATGCAATTTTATGCTAAAGCCAAACAACATGGCTAATGAATTAAAAGTTAAAACCAACAACAATATGTCCATAAAGTAATGTGTATGTGTGGATTATATATATATATATATATATATATAGTAAGAAAATCCAAAACACACATTCTTGATGCTATGTGTACACACTACGCATACATTTCCATCTTATAATTTGAGAAAAAAAAATGAAGTTCCATTGCATTCAAATTCATGAAAGGTTAAAATGTCATTTCAAATAGATACCAAATGTTTTATGTTAGAAAACTTCTAGATAATATGAACATGTAAAAAACAAATGTATGGTGCCTTGATATTATTCTAAGTTCTATATGCATTTATTTTTGTCCTTTATCGTCTTTGTTGTTGCTCAAGTATGAAGCTGCTAGTGGTTAAAAATTCCCAGATATAACATTTCCAAATGCCTATTTAGAAAAATTGAAATAGGTAAATCTCTAATTGATGACATCCATTGATAAAATGGCCATGAACTAAATGACTCGCTGTGAAGTTTATTTTGATTTGTATTTATTATATCCTTTTTGATAACTAATTTATAATTTATCAAGCAAGCAACAACAACAAAATCATGCATACCTATCTTTTTTAAAGAGCATGATCTTGAACCTTGATTGACTTCTAAAAGTTATTTACGTCTAAGTTCACATACAAAAATATGTTTAAAATATTCATGACACATACAAAAGTTCAAAATGCACTTATGAACATAGGTTTACACAAAATTCAATACATGGAAATCATGTCTAATTTGAAATTTGTACATTTTGGGTTCTTTTCAAAAAGGGAAAATTACTTCTCATGGTATATATAGCACAGAATAACATGATGCAATCCTTTTCTTTTACATAAAATCTGAAATGGATTTCAAAAGCACATATATATGAATTTCATCTTTCTAGCTTAACCTTCTACACCAAAGCCAATTATATTATACACACAAAAAATTGCAATTAACAAGTATCGAGACTTAAATGAATTAGTATTCTAAAACCATAGGTACATGACATAATTCATCGCATAAGGCAATATGGCTGTATAAAATTAGGTTGGTCTTAATGTGCCAAAATATGTAATATATTTGTGTTAGAAAGACGCGAGTTATTGGAATTTATCCAAATCAATATCTCAGATTTAAGAATATAACTTCCATAACATCAGCCCAAGGTAATATTAGAAAATATCTACCGAGAGGAGGAAGGAAACATTTGGGAATATGTTATGTGTGCAAAATAGTTTTCAAATGTTTAAAATTATCCACACCAAAAGATAGAAAAGGTACCATCTTGTATTTGACATAAAGGAAGACTTAATATATGAATTTCCTTCTCTCTTTTTTGAGTTATGACTTACAAATTAATGAAACTTATATTAGAGTAAACTTAATCATAAAACACTACTTGCCTAAGTTACTAAACTTTGTATACTATATATTTTACATTTTCTGTTCCATAGATAAATAATGATATGTTATCTTTGTGATGTCTTAAAACCGTCCAAAGAATTTGCAACAACATATGAGCTTTCGCTACTTTAACCTTTAATATTAAATGGATAGGGTCCATGCATATTCATATTTTAAACTTATGCTACAAAACTGTGTTGTTGAAACTTCTAAAGTCATGCATAATAGCTTTAAATAATGGCAATAATTTTGATGTGGTTCCTAATTTTACTTGCATGTATTATATCTGAATATGATACATGTAATTGTTTGCATAGAACCATTGATGACCAAAGGCTTATTGTTTGACATAATTCTTTCCTAGATATGCCTAAAAAATAGCAACCAAACTATTGTATTTTGTATTCACATAGTTACTTACATGGAGTATACTATAAGTTGCTAGATTTAGGTTAAGGAATCATTATCTCCTGGGTCTATCATGATATTAAAGGTCTCCGTAGTATTTGACTCAAGTGTACTTAAATATATTACCATAATAGGATAGACTTTTGCAGTTATTGACACGGTGCAAGCACTCGTTGATTAGGTTTCTTGCTTCATGGATATGCATTAGGTATCCTGGATTTTCACATCAGTAAAAAATATCATGTTCATTAGGATTTCTGAAAAACACATAGTAAAAATGTATCCTATGCAAGAGAAATTCTCCTTATTTCATATATTTGCATATATTTGATGAGATGGCTACTATGCGAAAGGTGACATTATTCAACTTAGTAATTATGTTCATGAAATAGAATTAAAGATCTTCAAATACATGCACAAAAAGGTGTTTACTTTGAGGACATAAACATGAAGTAGAATTATAATAATTCTTCTACACATGTGAAACATGAATTTAGTTTTTCTTTAAATCAACTACACAACCTTTTCATTTTCCTCCTTTTTGCACGAACTATCTCATATTATTATTGTTCCTATTTTTTCTTTAGTAAATTCTAAAACCTTTACTCATTTTCTTTCAAAAATTCATTTACTAATTAATAATACCCAAAAAATCAAAATAAAATTCTTAACCTTAAGCAAGTTCTATTATTTAACCTCTGATTATTACCCATTGTTATCGATAATACTTTTTAATAAACATATTTCAAAGTTTTAGGGAATTCAAACAATTTAAAGTAGGCAACCCCATATTTGAACATGTTTTTAATAAGCACCATTAAAAATATCTAAAGACAATGTTTAATCCATAATTAAACATCCGAAACATGTTGAATGAATCAAAACTATTTTAACTATCACTTAAACCAAAATAATGTTTCACCTTCATCTGAACTAATTTTCGACAACCACGAGAGAGGGTAGTAATTTAGGAAATGATTAAACTATTTAAATTGGTAAGAGTATTAGCAGTAGCAAGACAAATATGAAATGGGTAAACAATTTAAAATAGGTAGTGTAAAATCCATGGAGACAGTAGTGCACGTGGATGAATATTGGAGATGGTATGTACATAAGGCACACGGTTTGGCCAAATAAGGTGGTGCTGTTTAAATTAATGTAATTACAGTCCATTATTACTGTAAATACAACTTTGGAAAACAAATTTATAATCAAAATACTCACGTCTCCCAACTTTAAGGTAAGTTTCTCAATCTTCCTGTCAGCCTCACTGGCCCTAGCCTTTGATAATGCTTAACTCCTTTTTAGTGTGTCAATTTCACCTTTGAGCTTCCCAACCTATTCAAAAAAAAAGAATGACATGTTACCATAGACTACAATTGGTAAAATAATAATATGATACCATGGTGATATTATCATGAACTAACCTCTTTCTTCAATTTCTTAGCTCTTGCATGAGCTTTCCCTACTTGAAAACTACAGCAACCTTTTTCTGCATACATATTCAAAAGAAGACCAATAACTAGATCTGAGTTTGCAGAAAAGTAACTCTTATATTATATTAAAACTCACTTTAAGTGCATCAATCTCACTCTGCAGTTTACCCATGCTTGATGATTTCTCTCTAACGTATCTAAAATAGCATTCTTGCCATCTTTAACTTTAATTCTCTTGTTTTCACTAGAAGACTGGATTCTTCATTTAAAAAAGGCAACGAAAGTTATTATGACTAACATAACCTTGACCGAACTTTAATGATAATAATAATAATGTAGGATAAATAGCTATTATTTTGTTTACATGCTCTCGTAGAAAAATACAATGATGCATTCTTAAAAGTTAAAATTGATACAATGTGTACATATGACGAATTGCTATGAATAACTAAGTTTTTCTTCAAAAATACTAAATGTGTTCCAAGCAATGTTAAATTTATAAAAAAAAGACAGTGTTCCATGGACAACAAAGTACATGCTAAATAGATGAGAACACTGCTTACCCGTCAATCCGCCATCAATTTCCCACCTATTAAAATTAGAATCATATAACTTCCTAAGTAGACCAAACCACAATTTTATATGAAATTATACATCCACATCAATAATCATTCATCTCTTCTCAGTACAGCTACATAATTCATATATATACAAAAATGAGCATTATTTGCTTGAAATTGTGAATAGAATACTCGAAGTAGATTGTTCGACAATAGCATACACATATGGATTGGAAGGTGCACTTTGGATCAATTTTTGTACTCCTGGACTCTAGGATTCAATAATTTAGAGTTCTATGCGTTTAATGGTAAATGGTGAACTGTATATGGTATGATGTACCCAAAAAAAGTAGTTTAAGATCTTACTTTGCCATGAGCCAAGGTTTGGAGTAGTCCTGTCATATTGAACTCGTATCTACCTTAGTGAGTCCAACACAAATATCTACCAGGTTAAGTTCATATAGTGATGTTTTATTCAAATTCAATAACCGAGGATGCTTGGTGGAGGTAGATATTGTTAATGACAGGAAGGGCTTTGTTGTTATCATATATTGCCTTTGAATTATTTGATAATGAAGTTGATCTACAATATAGAACACCATTTGGACATCATATGCCAGGCAATATAGAGTGATAATCACCAAATTCTTACTTGCGTAATTACAATCACACTTCGCAACATAGATTATATAAATAATTAGACTGAAATACTTTAAGGCACACACATTCATGACATGGAAAAAAAACAGACCTAAAGAATATGTAAATTATTGAAGATATAGAGAAAGAATTTTACAACAATACAACTGCCTATTGGTGAATCACCTTTGTTATAACAACTGTATAAGTGGCTACTTTAAGAAAATAGCAGAATTCAATTCAAACGAATTAATATATGATAATTAAAATTTTAAAGAAAATAAAGTGGAAAGATTGATATATCATGAAGCTGACTTGAGTGCAATTGTTTATTGCACTCTAGCACGAACTCGTGCTTCACACACGGACTGTTGTTAAACAATTAATGAACATTGCATTATCATTCTAGTGTAATAGTAACATGATTAAGAATGGTTTCTTTGTATAATATGGTTCCTTTAAAGAGCTATGGAGCTTATAATTATTCTATGAATAATTAGAACCCTGAAATGAATTAGTTGATATTGTAGTCAGTTCCCCGCTTCAAAGACCCTTATGTCATTCTTTATGTATAAAAGAAGCTCCAACCTATTGATACGCTATATTTTGATCAATGAAAATGTGCTTCAACAAAAAGGAAGAGATATGTGCAAAGCTAAAAGAAGAACGATAAAGACCAAGGATAAACATAAGTATGATTTCTATATAGGTCTTAGTTTAGATTTATTGTTAAAATCTATCCTCAAGAGACTTGCACAAACACTAGTACACGTTTCATAAATTTCATTCTCTAGAATAAAAATCACTCTGCAAAAATCAAAAGTTCAGTCGACTGAACAGGTATGCCCAGTCGACTGAACCTGTTACACATACATAAACATGCACAGTTTCAGTCGACTAAAACACCCTGCTCAATCGACTGAATTTGTTCCTGAAAATTTTACTTTACATTTTTCAGTCGACTGAAAACCCTGCTCAGTCGACTGAATTTAAGCCTGCGAATTTTTCTAAAAGGACGCCTTCTTCCTCCCAAGAGTAGCGATCATTCTCCAATGGAAATGGAAGAATATCTTGTTTGCATCTCTAGCCAACAAATGCATCTCTTCTACACATATAAATACATGGTTCTAACATCTTCAATTCACCAATTTGTTATGCTTTAATCTCATTACTTTCTTGAACATATTTTATATTCTCTAAAAGTTTTCAAAGCAATCACCAATCTATTGCTTGAATCTCAGTTTTGTTTATAACACTCTTTTGATTCATAGCAATTCACATTTCCTAAATCTTCACAAACACATTGCATACTCTCGAGGATAAGATCATAGGAACGTTGTACTACATTAGACTCATTAGTGTTGACAAGAACACAACAAGTCGAATATTGTTTAATTGAGTTGAAGTCCTCTTCGGTAGTTGAGGCAAGAAATCCCGTTCGGTTGTTCGGGTAAGTTGTAAATCTATTCCTCCGGGTTAAGAGAGGGTTTTAGTTAGTAGAATTCCTAAGTGAAGATTAGGGACTGGATGTAGGACTAGAGGTCTGAACCAGTATAAAATCCTGGTGTCTATCTTGCTTTTACTTACTTTATCTACCTAGACTATTCCGTTATTCCATATTACACGATCCTACCGCATAGCATCTTTCAATTGGTATCAGAGCGTGGCCGTCCTATAACCATAACATCGTTATTAGACATATTGATAATATGGAAAATAACATAAGTACAAGCACAACATCTGCCTATAGCTCTACATTTACGAAAGGACAATCTACCCAAAGACCCCCTCTATTCAATTGACTAAACTATAACTATTGGGCTACAAGGATGAGGATTTACATGCAAGAAACAAGTTTCAAAGCCTGGATTGCCACTCAAGAAGAGTTCATTGTACCCACAACTGATTATCCCACATGGATACAAACTCAGAAGAATGAAGCTAGTGCAAATGCCAAAGCTATGAATATGCTATTTTTTGCCTTGAATAGAAATGAATTCAACCGTGTTAGCATATGTACTACTGCATATCAGATATGGAAAACACTTAGAGTCATACATGAAGGCACAAACAAGGTCAAACAAACAAAGATATCCAGGCTGAAGAACCAATTCCAAAACTTTAGAATGCGACAAAATGAATCCATCAATGACATGTACTCAAGATTTCAAGACATTCATCATGCCTTAATAGGATTAGGAGAAAAATACACGGACTTTGACATTGTGTCTAAAGTTCTAAATTCACTTACCGATGAATGGGAGAGAAAAGTACTAGCAATCGAGGAAGCAAATGATCTATCTACAATGAAACCAGAGGAATTAATTGGAAATCTTATGTCATATGAAGTAAATATGCAAGCTAAGAAAGATCAAGCTCAAGAAAGAAAGAATGTAGCATTTCATGCAGAAAAGGAAGAATCAGAGTCTGAAGATGAGGATTTAGCATTTATAGCCAAAAATTTCAAGAAATTCTTAAGATATAGAAAAAGAAATAAAAACGGATTCAATAAGAATTTCATGAACAAACCTACATCCTCGAATATAGAATGTTTCAACTGTCACAAGAAAGGTCACATGCACAAGGATTTTCCAGAGCAAAAGAAGGAGAATCAGAAAGCTCTCAATAATAAAAACAAGAGAGAGAAATTCAAAAAGTAGGCATTCTCTGTAACATAGGACGATTCAGATTCTTCTTCATCTGAAAGTGAAAATGATAGCGACAATAAACAAGCGAATGTATGCTTTATGGCTCAAGAATCTGAGGTTAGTAATTTAACTTTTGATGATTTAATTGAAGTAAATACTGAACTTTTGAGCACAATAAAAAGTCTTAAAAAGAAACTCAAGGAAACTCGTGAAAATCAAAACAAAGCTGAATTGGAAAGAGATATGTTAATGGACGAAAAGAAAATTCTAGAAGAAGAACTTGAAAAAGTTCACGAATCTCATTCAAATTCGGAAACTCAATTATCACTTTTAAGTCAAGAAATTGAAACTCAAAAGACAAAGAATGATATAATTGTTTCTGAAAATCATGAGTTAAAAACTAAGATTAGACAAGTTGAGTTAGAAAATAATAGTCTTCCAGCTAGATTAGATAACATCACTAAAAATGTTTCTAATTTTAACAAAGGAAGAGAAAATTTATCTAAGATTTTAGAAAATTCTCGATCATCTTCAAGTAAACATGGATTAGGATATAAAGGGAAGTCAAAAATTCCTAAAAAGAAAATTGCAAATTTTAAGAAGAATATTGATTCAAAACAACAAATGTTATCAAGAGAACCTATTAAAACAAAAGTAGAAACTAAGATAATAAAAGTTTGGGTTCCAAAGACTAACAATATTCTAATTAGGAATAAATATATTAAAACATTTATGGATAGTGTTCATAATAATAAAAACAATATTTATAAAAAGGATACTGAACCGAATTGGGTTTGATTTCCTAAACTCTAACTTTTAGGACCCATTAAAAAGGTGGGTACCAATAATTTCATATTTATTTTCAGGTCCCACTCAAAAAGAAGAAATGGATACTAGACAGTGGTTGCTCAAAACACATGACCGGAGACAAAGATATGCTTATAAACATCACATACTTTGATGGTGGCTCGGTTACCTTCGGAGACAATTCAAAAGGTTATATTATTGGCAAAGGAGATGTAAGCAATTACGGTACATCGAATTTACCTTTTATAACAAATGTTTCATTAGTTGAAAATCATAAACATAATCTACTAAGCATAAGTCAACTTTGTGACAAGGGTTTTAAAATAACTTTTTCGGAAAATAAATGTAGTATTTTTGATCAAAACCAAAATCTTGTTTTTGAGGGAAATAGAGATAGGGATATTTATGTTCTATAAAATTAATAATAATATAAATATGTGTTTACTAGCCAAAGATAATGATCCTTGGTTATGGCACAAAAGATTTTGTCATATTAATTTTAAAACTATTAGAAAACTTTCTAAAAATGAATTAGTCAGAGGTTTACCCAAGATAAACTTTAAAATAAAAAATCTTTGTGATGATTGTCAAAAAGGAAAATTAACAAAGTCTCTTTCAAATCTAAGAAAAATATTTCTACTTTACAACCACTAGAATTACTTCATATGGATTTATTTGGACCAACAAAAGTTCAATCCATTAATCATAATCGATATGTGTTTGTAATAGTTGATGATTTCTCAAGATATACATGGACAACTTTTATGAAAAATAAAAGTGATACTTTTGAGCATTTTAAAACATTTGTCAAAAGAATTCAAAACACTAAAGATTTGAAGATTAAAAAATTTCGGCCAAAAATTCAGTCGACTGAACAGACAATTAGTCGACTGAATGTCGTTTCCCAGGCTACTTTTTCCTTTTTACCACCAATTCCTACCTTTACTTTTCACTTTTATCATTCCAAAAAGGAACTTCTTCCCCATTACTCTTCAAAACCCTAGCCCCCAATCTTCATAATTTTCAAAATCCCTCTCAAAACTCTCACAAAAATGGCTCCAAAAAGATTAAGGGCTTCAACATCCTCCGAGCTAATTGACGCTCAAATTGCTCAATAGCTTTATGATGGAGTGGCGGTCACACGGTGGAATAAAATGAAGAATTCTCGGATTTTTGAACACTCCTTCGTTGATTTTCAAAGTCTCCAAACATACAACATACAAGCCTTGACGGATCGAGCAGGCTTAACTTCTCTCTTAGACATAAAACGAAATGACCATGCAATCAATCACATTATGGTCAAATTGTTCTATGCAAATTTTAACCTTGGACACCAAACTCAAAGAAATCCAAACGATAGTGTTTGGAGTATGGTGTGCAGCAAAAAGGTTTGGTTCTCCCTAGACCGAATTGCACACATATTAGGATCTCCTAACATGGGAAGGAAGCTTGAAGAAATAGAATTTAATCCACATATCCGAGATAATATAAATCATCAATTTTTGGATGATAACATCAACATACGGGATATGAAGTCAACTTCCTTACGACCAAGAGCAAGACTTCTCCACAAAGCTCTTATGCGAACAATCACTTCTCGAACGGGCTCATATGAAATTGTATACCCAAACAATTATAGAGCACTATATGCTATTTGGGGCAATATTCAAGTCAATCGGGTCCAATTAATTCTTGACGAATTTCTTACTTTCAATAATGGCAAAATGCGAACGACATATTTTGGAGAGTATATCACGCGACTTCTCTTCAACGTTGATACGCCATTACCGGAGTCCGACAATACCATGGTTCATCAAATTAATCATCGGACTATAAGCCTTATGAAACTCCCAGATAGACCTCCTCGCATTATATCTCTCGCCGAATGGGAAGCTAGACATCAAGAACCACAACAACCTCCTCAAGCTCAACCTGAAGAACCTTTCGACCAAGATGATGAAATTTGTATCATTGAACCAAGTTTTACTACCAACCAATCGTTAGGAATTTTATCAAGAAATCAACAAATTCTTGATAATCGCCTCAAGAAGGTAGACCACAAACTTGATAGAATTAAAGGGTTCTTCAATAAATTATGGGATGCCATCTCATGCACGAGCTCCACTACTACTTCAACCTCCCGTGGCAAGCGTCCGGCACCAACTTTCACATGGACGTCATCCGAAGAAAATCCAAACAACAGCACAAGTGGAAATAGCGGTGGTCAAGGTGGAAGAACTTATAGACCACCCACAGGTGGTCCCGTTATTCGTGAACCAAGGGGAGGGAGAGAAGCCTCATATGATTGGGATAAAGAAGAATAACTCTCTTATGGTTTTTTTATTTCAAAAACACTAATCAAAAGGCTTGTATAAATAGCCTTTTATGTTTCATTCATGCTACATTTTATGTTTCATTCATGCTACATTTTATGTTTTATTTGTTTATGCTACATTCTATGCTACATTCTAAAACTATAGACATGCATATCACTGATTGTTTTATGTGATTATTACTTCCTTTTTGTCGATGACAAAGGGGGAGAAATCTATGTTACTAACCTTGTTTTGTAGAAAAGACAGTGCATATATTCAGGGGGAGGAAATAATTACATCTCTACATGTTTCATTATTGTCATCAATCAAAAAGGGGGAGAATGTTGATACGCTATATTTTGATCAATAACAATGTGCTTCAAGAAAAAGGAAGAGATATGTGCAAAGCTAAAAGAAGAACAATAAAGACCAAGGATAAACATAAGTATGATTTCTATATAGGTCTTAGTTTAGATTTATTGTTAAAATCTATCCTCAAGAGGCTTGCACAAACACTAGTACACATTTCATAAATTTCATTCTCTAGAATAAAAATTCACTGTGCAAAAATCAAAATTTCAGTCGACCGAACAGGTATGCCCAGTCGACTGAACCTGTTACACATATATAAACATGCACAGTTTCAGTCGACTAACACACCCTGCTCAGTCGACTGAATTTGTTCCTGAGAATTTTACTTTACATTTTTCAGTTGACTGAAAACCCTGCTCAGTCGACTGAATTTAAACCTACGAATTTTTTCTGAAAGGACACCTTCTTCCTCCCAAGAGTTGCAACCATTCTCCAATGGAAATGGAAGCATCTCTTGTTTGCATCTCTAGCCAACAAATGCATCTCTTCTACACACATAAATACATGGTTCTAACATCTTCAATTCACCAATTTCTTATGCTTTAATCTCACTACTTTCTTGAACATATTTTATATTCTCTAAAAGTTTTCAAAGCAATCACCAATCTATTGCTTGAATCTCAGTTTTGTTTATAACACTCTTTTGATTCATAGCAATTCACATTTCCTAAATCTTCACAAACATATTGCATACTCTCGAGGATAAGATCATAGGAACATTGTAATATATTAGACTCATTAGTATTGACAAGAACACAACAAGTCGAATATTGTTTAATTGAGTTGAAGTCATCTTCGGTAGTTGAGGCAAGAAATCCCGTTCGGTTGTTCGGATAAGTTGTAAACCTATTCCTCCGGGTTAAGAGAGAGTTTTAGTTAGTAGAATTCCTATGTGAAGCTTAGGGACTGGACGCAGGACTAGAGGTCCGAACCGGTATAAAATCCTGGTGTCTATCTTGCTTTTACTTACTTTATCTACCTAGACTATTCCGTTATTCCATATTACACGATCCTACCGCATAGCATCTTTCATAACCAACATAATTTTTTGATACGTATATTATTGATGAAGAAAAACTGGACTACAGTGTGTATTTCTACAATACTACATGCATTCGTATGATTATCATATGTATAAAATTGTGGCAACAAGCGTATTTCCAGTTGAACTTAAGCAAAAATTCATTTCATGTAGAGGTAAAAAATTCTTGAGAGATTATACTATTCAGAGGACAACTGTTAAATAATTAAGTACCAAAAAATGTGTTAACTGCATATATGCATGATAGCAGATTAAAAAATTGTTCACATAAGTATCAGATTTCTTGAATTTACACATGGCATTTTACAAAATGAAAAGTGGGAAAAAAACATATGAATAAAGATGGTTAAAAATGGAAGTTAAAGTTGAAGCCGATCTTCGCTAACAGTGCATGTAATCTGCTAATGATGTTGGGTAGTTTGCAATATTCTTCACTTTTTTGCTGAAAACGAATTCAAACTCTTTAGTCAGCTCCTTGTCCTTGTCTTATAGATAGTTGGAAAATTTGTTAATAAATAACACTATAAACTTTATAACTTGCAGGTTAGTAATAGAAAAATCACTATGGCCAGAACATGCATGGAGACGTATTATAGTTAGAACCGTCTGTTTATTACCGAGATACTTAGAACTTTTGTTATGGAAAAGTAATAACTAAAATTGGATCAGTTGTTTAACATGATTGAAGTGAAAATAATTTTTATACATTAGACATGATCGAAGGTTGATATAAGTTAATTGTAGATTTATGCATTTATAATATATCAACGATTTTCAACTTTTGTTGCTTTCCCAAGTTTAAATACATGCATTCTGAGCCAATGATTATGAACTCTTTGGGGAAAATGTTGTTAGCATTGTCTCGTATGTTTAAAAGAGGAACGATGGTTCGGATTTGAAAAGTCTCACATCGTTAAATAAATTGGAGAAGTGTAAATAATATACTATTGTAGATAGAGTTAAACATTTTCTTAAAAATAATAATATAAAGAAAAATTTAAAGCACGAAAATACTATAAAGATAAGCCTCCTTGATATTTTATCCATAAATAATAAAATTTAGGTCAGGCATGGTTTCTAGCTTTAGTGTTGTTCAGTTAACTGGGAAGCAAAGAATCCTATGCGCTTGGACTGCAAGATTTGATACATCATAACAAAGTTAAGGGAAATGAATGCATATACATAAAACTTATGCCATGTTTATTATAATTATCTTCGCCATGGTTACTTGGACTTAGAGTATAGACAAACTTCATATGCTCTGACAAAATTTATTTGCTCTAGTTATAGCAATAACCAAATAAGAAGCTTTAAAAAGAATATCATGGATACAATGGAGTTAATAATTACAATAAGGGGAAGCAAAATATGGCATATAAATACATAAATTCATCGTTAATCGATTGCATTTTCATTGTCTAAAAAGTGCAAGCGTCTTTTAGTCAAAATCAAGCATAAAGGAAAGTTACAAATAGAAGATTTACTTAGACCACAAAATCAAGTATCACAAATAAGATAGATGGACCTTTTTATAGATTAAGATCAAGTTATTAGGAGAGACCAAAAAAATATACACTTGGGAGTATCAATACCAAAGAGGCAAAGAAATATACGCAACTATGAAAGTAATCGGATAAAATGCAGATCAAAACGGCTGAACATATGTACTAAATCTAAAGGATGAATAAGAACAAAGGTTGATTAAATTATGCATAAACATGTAAATTCTAAAAGTTAAAAAATAAAAAATAAAGACAGAAATTACAAATTATGTACGTAAAAATAAAAGCTTCGCTCATTTGTTAAATATGAAAATAGTAAAATTATGACTACCGTTATAAGTGATTTAACATAACAGACGGTTGTAAATTGCTAGTGTTTTTTCCCGATCTAGTATTCAGTAAAAAATGTTTTTCACTACATTTGATCCACAACATTAGAAAGTAGGAGGCGTACATGGTACATGCTGAAGAAATGCCTACCTTATGAGCTTTTTAAACATGCAATTAAATTTTGAATACGTTTAAGTTGCACCTTCGTTTTATTTACACAAAGCTTACAAAGTGTTCATAGGATCAAAGAAACACATTTTTCTGCAATTGTAACACCACAACGTATTCACTATTATAACCTATAATGCGGAAATTGTTTATCAACTCTATCTACTCATAGCTGCAATAAACTGCTAATAGCAAAGCAAATCCATTAAAAAAACACATGATTCTCATTACATGATTGCATGCAGTCTCATCATGCTTAAAAATTCAACCTTAACAAAGGAAAAAAAACAATAATACCCAAATACTCACCTAAATACAAATTCATAGGGGTTTTGGTTTCCTCCTGAAAACAAATGAAATCTCAATAATCAAAGCAATACATAGAACATATATATAGACTTATTGATGAAACTTAATTCCTACACTCTTTCAGTCTCATGTAATGATGTCTCAACTTTCCATAATTTGTTATAAAACTATGCTCCACAATTGAACGTTCTCTTATAACACAACCAATCCCAACAAAGAATGTAAATCTCTTAAGGCAATCCAATATAGCATCACATACCAAGTTCAAAACACGACCTTTTTTAACAAATTGATCATCAACTTAATACGGCAATGTATGTCACAAACTTACAAAGTGATTTTAGTGGAAAACCTAATAAAAGATTGATGTAAAACTGTTATGAACTAACAATATGCCACTGGTACTTTTATCCAAAGAGGGAAAGGATTGGAACTTACCTACAAAGAGGTTTTTTCTTACCATTTAATATTGTGCATAGGTTCTAAAGTGTGGACAGTTTTACAAAATCACGTGTCTTATTTTTTAAGAGCTTTTTGACAAATTCTTTCACAAATGGGTCTTTAGTTATGTTACAGAGGCAGATTTCTACGGGCCTCCCTTGTAATGGTAAACCAATCATGGATGCTCCAAAAAGAAGTCCAGTTATTTGATACTAAGGAACTAAATTATTTTACAATTCATGTAAATGACAAAAAACTATGAAAAACAAATTATAATTATCTTTGAGGATATAATTAGTATTTAATCATAACAAAGGAAATATTTTGGTAACACTGAGAAACATACATAAGCCTTGAGTTGACCATCTAAGGGGTGTGATATGCCTACTCTATCTCATAATTTTCATCCACGCTTTCCAAGAATTGATGATAAAAACAACAATATCCATCCCCTGAAGCAAAAATTATATAGTTAGAACTTTGAAGGTGAAATTTGCTACTTAATATAATATGTAGAAATATAGGTGACAACGCCTTATTCAACTTTATTGAGAGATGACGGGCTTCAGAGCTAAATATTCCCTACTCGGTATTATTAGGAATATAGCATAGATTAAGAAAAAATATGAGACAATCAATTCCATAATCAGTTGAATTGGTTAACTAAATTAGTCATTTGTTTAATTAGTCAAATAATTAACAATTAATGTAGATGAAAAGTGAATTCAACATTAGAGCACTATATCTCAAGGCTAATGAGAAAGAGAAAAATCAGCAAAAAATCCCTTAAAATTACCTGTGAAAGCCAAGGTGTTGAAGGGCCAAATACGAAATAACAGCAACTAAGTGAGGAGGCACTGATTTTGTAGGTGGAAGGACTTCGTTACATGTATTTGTAAACTTAAATTTTGATTTAATTGAATCTTGGATACTGTATTAAAAAAGAAGATAACTGTTAAATTCTATTAAACTTCTTCCAACATTTTTAAAAGCTAATGTGTAGTATATATACCTCACGCACATAGTGAATTCCCTCTTGAAAAGAAGTAGCCATATGACTAAATAACGGTTCTGCAGAGAAAAAAAATTCTTTGAAGTTGAAAGTGTGAATATAATTATTTCAAAGTTATAATCACGTCGTATAATTAATTCAGTAGAATGCTTTAACCTTTAGAACAATTGCACATATAGAAAATGATAACTGCCTTAAATTGGTCATATATACAACTAAATGTTTTTTTCTATCATTTAAGCATGAATTTTAGTGACAAATCAAATTTATTGAAAGTGAAAGGAGAATATATATTAATTTCAAATTTCAATAATGTTGCATTACTAATTTAGTAAAAGTCTCTAATCTTATATAAACCTATTCCATACAGAAAACGAAGGTTGTCCCGAAGAGGTCCTATAAAAAAATTCTATAGTTTCTAATATATAGAAAAGGAAAAAATGATGTTTGCATTAATTGTCACATAAACATCTTATATGATCTTTTCCCTCATTTAGGCATAGGCATGACAATGAATATCCGCATTCGAATTTATTTTTGGATATCATAATCTGTATCATTGGATATGGACGGATATCGAATATTTATCCGCCTCACTCATAATTCAAAATGTAAAAAATTTGAAAATTTCTAATGCAACATAAAGCCTTTTCAATGAAATTATTAACATACATAAACAAATAAAATAAAAATGATAGTAATCGATGTGTTATAGCAAATATTAATGTATACATGCATAATATGAATTTTACCATGATACACACACACACACACACATATATATATATATATATGCATATTGTCAAACTCTTATCATGATAAAAGTCAAGAGGATAATTTTTTTTGCGGATCCTATTATTTCCGTATTTGTATCAGTTTTTCGAACTTTTGATTTTGTTCATTTTTTGGATATAGATAGAGATGGATTTCGCGCCTTTAGGGCACTCATTGACAGCCTTATCTAGGCATGGAGCGTTGGTTAGGCAAAACATTAGAAAATGTAATTGTAAATATAGAAGTAAATCTTATAGAATTGCTAAATTTAAACAGGACCTAGTTCATGTTTAATTTTTAGTATAATAGCATGTAATTACCTAGGAAATAATATTACCACTATTTTTCTCAATATATACAATTTACAGTTTTTAACTTTGCACAAATTTGGAACTGAATATATTCTTTTCTAGGAAGTAAATGATCAAATGTTGCAAATATATCATCATTGGAATTAGTGGTCATAACTGTAATACAATTCGTATTACAAAGTCACCTCAAAGCCTCGGTACCATTATCAACCATGAACCATACTTCAGCCAATACCATGGTCGTCATTAACTAAGATTAAGAGCCAAAAAAACAAATTTAGTACCTATTATCCACAATCTAATATTTTTGGTTTTCTAACATCAAAAGTTGTTTATCTGTAAACAATGATAGAACTATTAATTATGAATGTGAAACTGTGAATATCTAGTATAGATGTAATGAAATGTAACTCTGAATATTTGTATATGTGGGCTCTATAAGTTTTTTACATGAAAAAATTGCAATGAAGAGCCGAACCTATAGTATGGGTGTACATCGGTTTATGTTTTTGTATCAATTGAAGGTCATGAACTGGGAAAAAAACCAGAAACAAAAAAATTGAAATCGCTTGCGCACATAACTCCTTAATTTATAGCGATTGCTAGTGGTAGATAATATACAGGTGAATGATTGTATAAGTCAAAAAGTATCAAAGAAGCTGGACTAATTATAGTATAGATTATCAAAATTATGGAAAAATTCAAAATAACCCAGTTGCAATATGATTAAGAAACATACCACCAAATATTCGAGGGTTGGAGAGATGAAACTGAGGACGTTGGAAAAGGCAAGGGGATCATCAGATGAGAAGCAAAACACCAAGCAGGGCCTGGAAGGATGCAGAGATACGAAGATGAAGGGGTACGCGGCAAGCATAAGCGGAGGGGCACACGTCGAGCATGGTCAAATAGGAAAATTATGAATAGAAGAAATTTTAGGGTTGGACTATAAGGGTCGAAAGCCTAAGGTGAAGGATGAACGGTAGAGCAATATGCCCGTGACGTTTCGTTTTAAAATTTGTTTATGAAACCTAAGGAGGCCTGTAAGCTATTAAAATCATACTCGATAATCATAGTATAGTATAGATTCTCTGCTTTCGTTCATCCATGAGTGCATGCAATGTTTACTTGCATGCTGAGAAACATAATCTGACAATGAAAACAAACAAAGAATTAACATACAGAAATGCCATCTTTTTTACTATACTCCTAGCACTTCAATGATAACTTAAAATAATAATTATCTCTGCTCATGAATTGGATAGCTCCCGATATGATCACCACCAATAATTCACATGTAACAACCCCTTTGAAGCACCACATTGAATTTACAAAGAGTGCATTGTAGCCTACACCAAAATTTGCAATATTAACGCATTAAAAATTCATCCAAGTCACAAATAAATAGACAATTTTTTGGCATATGAACCAAAAATATCATGGCCAGTTTTATACGAATTAAATTCTTCTACATTATATTTATCATTTAAAATATCAACAAAAGCAAATTATTGATCTAACCTATTTCACTTATCAAAAATGTTTTACACTCCTACTTCATGAAAGAGGGAAAGATAAGCATAGCTTCTTAAATAACAGTGGCATATCATTTTGTATCAAAAAGGGTATCGAACCACTATTCTACAGTCCGATTTAAGTTTATCAAATATGCCTTAAGTTTGAGGATGACTTATGATAAGTTCATAATTTCCCTAATAATAATAGATATATCTAGTGACTTTTCTGCAATTTGATAATTATTCCAAATGAAAACTTCTAATATATTCAGTCATTTCTATGAAAATTATGATAAATTACTTTGACAAATGTGTAATAAATACACTTCAATCACAATGCAAGTTGTAACGATCCTGATTTAAAGACGAATTTAAATTTGTCATTAAGTTAAATTTTTGGGTTAAATTGTGTATTTATTTGAATTTTTCAAATTTAAAAAGAGAGATATATACTTATTTATTTTAAAATTTGGATTTGAAACTCAAAATAAATATTTTCAATTGAATTAGATATAAATAAAATTTTGATTTGGAAATTCAAAATGTATTCAAAATAAATTGGATTTGAAGATTATACTTTGGAAAAACATAATATGTATGATTATTTATAAATTATCTTTTAATTCATTTTCTTTAAAAAGGTTATAAAATGTTTAAAATAAAAATTTATCCTATCAATATTAAATATAAGTGGAAAATATAAAGTACAAAATATATGTTATAAATTAAATGTTTAAAAAAAATCAAACTATAAATAGAAATAAAACTAAGAATTGTGTTAATAATAAATATATAGGGTAACTCATATACATAAGATTATTTTTGTAAAAATAAAACATAAATACTATAATAATTTTCATATGAAGTACATGTATATTGTATGTGGATTTAGCTTGCACAAGAAGATAGATAAAAACATCTATGTTCAAAGCAAAAAGAAGAGACCAAAAAAATAAAATTAACAAAAGAACAAGAAAAAAATATCTACAAGCAAACTGCATATACAATTCAAACAGGATTCATATGTAAACAAAAATGGAGACACAAGCATTAAATGTATTCTTCTCAAACACAAATGGAAATCCTTTCCGCCGAAAAAATGTAAAAGTCATTTCAGTAAACAAATTGAAACAAATATCATTAGTCAAATAAAAGAAAAATCTCTTCAAAACAAAAGAGGCTTGACTGGATAAAACCTTCCATATAAACACCTACTTATACAAACTGCTCTTTCTATATATATGCGTATTTTGTGTTCCAGTTCGTCCATAACCTAGTATACCAGAAAGAAAAAAAATTTAAGCATTCTAGAAAAGAAGAAAATATAGAAACATCATTCAACTCAAAGAAAACAAAACAGGATTCAAATAAAAAAAAATCAATCAGCGGTTTTCAAACAATAAGCAGCTCTCTGTTTCAAAACTTTTCAATGTGAGTAAACATACTATGTTTAAAATTTTAAATCTTGGTATTTTGTTCATGAAAACTTTATGCTTGTTGTGTATACGTAGTTTTGAAATGTTTTCTGTTATGCTGGAAGTTCTATCATGTCAGGTTTCTTTCAGTATTTTTAGTTTCTGAGCAAAGAAAAGTAGGAAAAATTTAATACTCCTTTATACAAAAAAAAACATTTTAACAAATTATGTTTGTTTAAACTTAAAATCATAATCTGGAAATTGTTTGAAACTTGACAGTATAACATAGACTCTGCACATTCAATTATACAGTAAAAAGAAATTTCATGATAAATTCGAATATTTTAATTTGTTGATTTGAATTTATAACTTGAATGAACATTCAAAAATAAGATTTTTGAAACAAAAATTGTGATTTTTAGTTAAGTGTTCTGAGTACAGTTCCTAGTTGAATTGAATATACTATTTTATCAATTCCGGGTGATCGAACAAATGTTGGGTATGGAAATTTGCTCGAAGCTAGCTTAGCTATCGATGAGTTGAGAAAATTATCATATGAATTTTCTATTGTAAGAGGAGGGAGAACGAAGTGGAATTAGGGTTTAAGGACTGTGAAAAATGACGTTTGGGTTTTGGGCTCGTGCACGCTCGTCAATGTGACGAGCGTGGCCAAATTTGAAAGGGAAGTACTGGAGCCATAGATGGAGGCATGGAAGAAGGTGCGGCGGTTCCAGTGGTCGGCGTGAGGGTGACGAGGTGTTTTGGGTTTGCTGTGTTCGAGTTGCAGTTCGAACGAATGGGAGAAATTCGATTTCGAGTTTTGTTGTGTCGAATCGAGCTTTGATTTCGAGCATAGGGATGGTTTGGGACTTGCCGTAGATGTTGGAGTTCGTCGGAACGGCGGCGCGATGCCGTGCACGTGCACGGCAATGAATTGGTGTCAGGTGGTTCAACCGTGAGCATCTCGAGTCGTTACGCGAGAAAGAGGGTGTTTGCTTCGGGTTTTCGAGTACGTGCGCTTGATTACCTGATACTTTCATATTAAACTTGAACTCTAATCTGAAAAAAAGAAAAAAGAAAAAAAGAACAAGAAAGTAGAAGGAGAAGAAGCATACGAGAAGAAAGAAAGGGGGACTCGGGAAAAGTTAGTGGAAAACTCGAGTAACACTCGAGTAAACCGGCAGCCTATTAAAAGTTGGGAGTTAATCATCTTAATTAATTTTTAAGTATTGATGATTTAATCAAGGCTTAATAAATTAAGCTAAGATATTATGACCAGTTTAATTAATCAAGTAAATACTTAACAAAGTTTCAAAATCTTAATTAATATTTTTATTAAGTAGTTAATCTAAGATAAGTTTTAAATTTAATTAAAACTAAAGTTTTCAAGTTAGTAATAATCTAATTTTTAAAGTTTAAAGAAGATTTTTAAATGTTAATTAAGACAAACAATTATTATTAAGAATGGTTAATTGATTTAAAATTTTGATTAACTAGGTGATTAGAGATTTATCAAGTTGAAATTTAAGATTGGTTAATTAATAATTAAGTGTTTAATTAATTTGTAATTAAGAATTGTTAATTTGATAATTGGAGTTAATTAATTTATAATTAGTGGTTAATCAAGATAATTGATTAAAGAATAATTAATTTAAAATTTTAATTAATTTATCATTAAAAATAGTTAATCATTGATTTAAATAAATCAATAAAAATAGTTATGTGGTAAATTCTTTTAAATCACCTTCACCTTAAATTGAAAATGATTGACTATCATCAGATGTTGTGTATTGGATTGATATTTCTGTTTATGATTGTGATACTGTGTGATGTGAGTTGTTTTATGCTGAACTGTGATTTGTGATTTGTTTCTGCATATATATGTGAAAACCCCTTTGCCCGTAAGACGACATTTGAATTTCGATGCGACAGGGAGTCGGATCCCAGTTGGTTATCCGAAACCCACATCGAATTGTAATGATGAATCTTGGCGATTGATAAATTTACTTTACCTGTGAATATGTGAATAAAGATAAACGTTATAGTTCATACCGCTTATCGATATTGATATATCCGTGATGATTGATGTTGTGCACTATTGTGTAAAACCCCTGGACTACACTATACACACACAATATGGATTGCACGTGGAAATCGGTTAAGTCACAGATATTTGAATTTTTAAAATAGTTTTGAATTTGAATTTTGAATTCAAATAGTTTTGGAAATGGAATTGAATTAAATATAAAGAGCTTTTGAAAAGGGATTTCAAAGATAAAAGTTATTCTCAATTACTTAGTTGAGATTTGAAATTTGAATAAATTAATTTAAAATTTGAATTCAATATCTGGAGTTGAATTCTATATCCAGTATTTATGATATAAAAGGATTATACAAGCTTATATGGGTTTTAAACCATTTTTAAAGTGTTGTTTTGGGAGTTTGAATTGACCCAACGATTTTTAACTTGTATAAATGAAATCGGATTTTTCGAAATGAAAACAGTCGTTTTCCAAATAAAAGAGTTCATATGAGAAATGAATTCCCAATTTGTATTAAAGGAATTTCAAGTTTGAATTGAAATAGTTTTCCAAATTATGGGTGAATCTTTGGAAACGAGTTTTGAAAGCTATGAAATAAATCTTGATTTAAAGATTTAATAAATTACTCCAATTGAAATGGAAATTGTTTTGAAATCCGTGAATGAATCTTTGTGAATCTGGGTGAACTTTGTCGAATGAATCTTTTTGTTTAAAAGATTTGAAATGGTAATTGGTTTAAACCATTTGAAAAAGATTTGAATTTTAGAGTTGTGACTTAATTGAAATCTCATATCCATATGTTTTAAATATGGCGCTCATTATTCGGTTTAGCCGGGAGAGGACCTTGTGCCATATAACCCATTCTGAATAATGATATGTCGTTATGGATAGCATTTGAAGGCCGGTGGTGAAGACCGGGTGTTTGCGAGAACGATAGGATGACCTATCGATTTTCTCTGCACTGAGTAGCTACGGTTTAGAGATTCCCTAAGTGATGGGAAGTCCGATCGGGATTGTAAATACCTGGATTGCAAGGGCTTCTTCGGAAGTGCCTTCGGTTCTGTTTGAACCCGGAAGAGACTTGTATGGTTGTATGTCTGACACTACACTTTGAGATATAAAGCAGATTTCTTTCAAATACATATCTTTTGGTGGTGGAGAATTTATTCTCTTAGCTTAACACCCTTCTCTGAGATGTACGAGCTCAAAGGTTATGTAGTTGAAGGTTATCGGCGATATACTCCCAGTTTGGTAGCGTGGCATGCTAAGTGCTGCTGTGTGTTGATGATCATTAGTTCATCAATTGTGATCAAAGCATGGCTTTCATGAAAAGCGTAGATTTATGGATGAAACCTCATCGAGCCTCACAAATTGGTAATGGTCGAAACAGGAAAGATGCAGCAAGGTTTCAGGGGTAGCTCCCCCTAGGGTGTGATCATTCCTTCTGTAAAAGGGTAGTATCATGGTATGGAGCACAGATACTTACTCATGTGGGCACTGTAGTATATTTATTACTGTGGGATGTTGTTGGTGTTGAGAGCTCTCGTATAAAGGTCCCAAAGGACCGGAGGTAGCATATCTTTAGGTATTACTCCCGGGCAGGGAGGAAACTGGCCTTGCGTTGGCAGAGAGCTAGGTAAGTTCTCGGGGAGTCCCTCCATAGGCGTTCCCATGTGGCAATAGAAAGTTCCTTATCCTGACCATTTATTGGAAATCCATTCATCTAATACGCGCCCTGTACGGTTTTAGTTGTATAACCTGCCATCTACTTATGGTAGCACCCCACTGTTTGGATGGTAGCTATAGTAGGCATAGTTCGAAATGTCTATGCTGGCTAAGATTAATATTATACTTTCGAAATGTTTTTACTATGCAATAACAATAATATTAAAATGATTTTTGCGTATCAAGCATTTTTTACTATCATAAGGAGAAATCTCCTCCAATTCTGCGTTTGCATGGTGTGTGTGGCGGGAGGCCTTATGGTAGTTTCATTTTCCAAAAAGCATTGCGGATTTCAAATTTAAAATCTTTTGATTGTTTTCAAAGACAAACCGATTTTCTTTGCTCATACCAGTCACATGACTGACCTAGAGTTTATTGTTTCTTTTCTAAACTCTGAGTGCCCACAATTTTTCACACGGGCAGTCTAGAGTTTGGTTTTTCAGATAGTCAGGTGTAGTAGATTATCTGGAGCTAGTTCAGTCCTTGGACGACCGACCTTGCTTATCTATGTGACACGTTGATGGGGGTCGAGCTTGAAATTTTGGAGCTCTAGCTTTGGAGTTTTGGATTGGAGTTGCAGTATTGGATTTTGGTGAAGACTTATCTCATATTATATCATGTTCCGCTGTATTCTGCATTGTATATTCTCTGATATTGATGATTATCATTGTATCAAATTGATGTATCGGATATTGTATTCATGTTGTATCAGTGATATCATCTTTTATTTCTGTTATGTTATTTATCACCTAATGGTGTTGCAAGCTTCGGCGATACGAATTTGATGTTGTTTGTTGGACATCGAGTTTCGGTCGTCACACGACTTATTTTTATCAAAAGTAGAAATAACATTGCTATTTTGTTCTGATCAGACTAATTTTCCTACTTGATGTTTTGCACTTCACATTGCATTCTTTTCGAAATGAAACCACAACATACCAATGTTAGGCATGAACATGGACACATAAGATTTAGGTCCTGAGTGATATGATCAATGTCATTGTTAACCAACTGTACAATGATCGTAAAGGGTTTTGATAAAACTGGAGGCTAAACATGTATTATATTCCATAAAAAGAACTTAGAATAAAATATGTGACTACAATGCCATCTAATAGTTCAGGATACATAGAAGATGAAGACAAAAACAATTTCCTAAGTCAATTGTCTACCATTGTTAGGGGACACAGTAGAAAATCCATATATGTGACCAAGGAACGATATCCACTAATTGGTCACCAAGTGGAAAGGTTAGTTACGACTACGTTCTATAACATAAAGAAACACCATGTTTTTTGGAAAAAGTTACTTTATTTATATAGAAAAAAAAGAAACATATACTTCCATGATATGCCTCATTAAAACCTTACAACCCCATAACCTAAATGGGTGCGTTGCAAGGAAAAAGAGTACATATCAATTATGTATATTAACATTACAATAATCCAAAGTCTGAGCCAAACTTTCAAACAGATGGAGGAGTAAACAAGTTATATAACACACTCAAAACCATCCGTACGAGCAGCTTGCAACAGAAAAAGCAAAAGGAAAAACAAACCTCTAACACAATATCAACCCGATAGGGTCATCAATACTTCAAAACAAAATAAGAACAAAAAATGAGAGGACCATATCTACTTCACACGCAAACCAAGTGAAGGAGAGAGAAGACCATAACCCTAAAAACTCAGATTTAAGATCTCAATCCAGCAGAAAAAGTGGTGATGGCGGAAGATATCAGCTGCAAGAAACAACATACACTTGTTACAATTGCAGGACATCAAACAGACAGCGTTCAAGGAGGATGAGTGTAATCGTGAAATCCGGTCGCCATATTGAGCTTCATTAAGATAAGTTTATCTTCTGTGTTTAAATTATGAGCTTGAAATCTGTGTTGGATGAGGTACTTGTTGTCAATAAGAATTTTCTTAATTCTCAGCTTGAATGGTTGTTTGATTCCTTTAAAAACACGACTATTACGTTCACACCAGATGTTCCATATAATAGAAGTAAAAATGATGCGAAATATAAATTTATGAGGCGAGTTAAAATTATCCTGAGCTTCTTTAATAGACTCCAGTAAAAAAAATTAGGTCATAGTTAGAACCTAAATTAATTTTGAGCTTGGGCATGAGATCATCCAGAATATTCTTGGAATATGAGTAATTAAAAAAAGGTGATCTTTATCCTTGTTGTTATTAGAAAATAACACACACTTTTGATCTATGTTAGGTGACCATTTACTAATTCTGACTTTGGTGTGTAATTTGTCCGTGATGGCCAGCAGTGAACACATAGACATTTTAGGAGCATATCCTTTGTCCCATATGATATTGGTCCAATCAATCTCGCTGTGTATGTTTCTAAAGATATTCCAGGAAGATTTCACAATAAACTGACCTTGATTGTTAGGGAGCCACCACCAAAAGTCCTGCTTCATATGTTGATGTATGGGGACTTTCCTAACATTAGTATGAGATTGCATTGGAATATAAGTGAGACTTTGTTTCCAATTATTATCAGAGATGAGCATAGAGACTTTTTTGTGACAACCACACAAAATTGTCATGCTGTTCCAGCCATATTTTTCGATTAAGGTGGAGCCTTGTAACCATGGATCAAACCATATATCAGTATTAACTCCATCTACGATTATTCTGTCTATATATCCCTTGCACCATTGTCTAGCACGTAGAATGGTCTTCCAAGTGTGTGAAGCATTATTGTCCATGCTGGCAATCCAGAAATTATCCCTTTTGCAATATTTGTTATGAATCCACTTGGCGCACAGTGAATCACCTTTAATATAGTTCCATAATAATTTAGTTGCAATAGATTTAGAAATGTCCTCATTTTTTCTGATTCCCAAACCTCCTTCACTTTTGATTTTGCACACCTCATCCCAGCTCATTTTATGAGACTTTGACTTCCATAAAAAATTTGCACATAAAGAATTGACTTTTTGTACAACTGGTGCAGGAAATTGAGAAATCTGAAGCCAGAAATGTAACATAGGGTGAATTACAGTCTTTATGAGTTCAATTCTCCCACTGATGTTGAGGAATCTGGTTTGCCAGTTATTAAATTTTTTGTTGATTTTGTCAATAAGGCAGCCAAAGTCTCTAGCTTTCAAATAGTTATTAGATAGAGGAATGCCCAGATATTTGATTGGCAGATTATCGGGCTTAATTTTAATAATATCAACAATTTGCTGCTTAAACTTAGCCCCTTTATTGAAAGTTAATCTGGATTTTTCTGTATTTAATTCGAGGCCAGTAAAAATTTTCATTTTTTGAAAAATATGATGAATAGTTGCTGCATTTTTAGTGGTAGCTTTAGCCAATATTAAAATATCATCAGAATAAAGTAAATGAGTGATCATTGGCTCAACTTGATATATAGGACTGAGATTGTCTTTAAGGAATTCTATGTCCAAATTTAAAGTCAAGAATTCCATAGCAATAGAAAATAAATAAGTGGAGAGAGGGTCCCCTTGTCGTAGTCCTCTTGAGCTGTTAATGAAACCTTTTGGGGAACCATCTATTAAAATAGAAAACGAAGGAGTAGATATACACTCATATATGAGATTAGCAAAGGAAAGTGGAAATCCCATAGAAATCAGCATATGATGAATAAATTCTTTATTGATCTTGTCATAAGCCTTATGTAAGTCAATTTTCATACAAACATTACTTGATTTTTTCCTATTAAAACTTCTGACCATCTCATAAGCAAATAGGGAATTTTCAAAAATTAATCTATTTGGGATGAAGGCATTTTGATTATATGAGATTAATTCATTCATATGAACTTTCATTCGATTGCATAGAAGATTGGCTAGAATTTTATAAGTAACATTACAAAGTGAAATTGGTCTAAAATCAGACAGATTAGAAGCATCTGGGATTTTAGGAATAAGGCAAATGAATGTATGATTGATTTCTCTAATGATTTTACCAGTTTGAAGAATACCATTCATAGCTTCCCAAATGTCCACTTTAATGCTGTCCTAGTGAACTTTATAAAATTTAGAGTTGAAACCATCTGGACCCGGAGAACTATTATCATTAATCTGAAAGATAGCCTCTTTGATTTCTTCCATCTGAAAAGGTTTACACATGTTGATTCTTGCATTCTCTGTTAAAATTTTCTTGCAAGCAATGTTTGGAAATTGGGTTGAGGCTTGTGATGAATGAAATAAATCTGAAAAATAGAGAGTAGCTTCCTGAGCAATTTTTTATGATGCTGATATCCACATTCCTTGATTATTAGTAATAAAGTTGTTCCTTCGGCTAGGATTGATATCAGATATTTTACTGAAAAAGAACTCACTAGGTCTATCACCTTTAATAAGCCAATTAATTTTCATCTTTTGTTCATTATCAATGGCTAGTTTTCTCATCATATTATGCAAATAATCATAGTTAGTAGAATATGTTTCCAAGAGGCTATCATCAAGAGGATTACTAACTAATTGATTGTATATTCTGTTATTTTGATCTTTCAAACTATCAATCATTGATTGAACATTGATTTTATTTTTTGACCAACTCTTCAGATTGTTTTTCATTCTTTTCATCTTACAGATCAAATTATAAAGAGGACTTCCAGTGCATCTGAAACCCAGAGCCTCATGAATGACTGGGTGATAATCAGTATGCAAATGCCAAGAATTCTTATATTTATTAGGTATGTTCCTCTTTCTATTAATTTGCACATGTAGGTTAATTAAGATTGGGGTATGATCACTCATAGATTGATTACCAAAATTAATACCAAACTTATCAAATTTGTCAAGCCATAGAGAGTTTACAAACACACGGTCTATCTTATTATGAATAGAAAATAAGTTACCTCCTCGCCAGGTAAAAAAGTTGCCAGAAAAATCAGGTTCCACTAGTTTTGAGAGATTTATACATTCAGTAAATTCTTGATCTCCACTAGAGTTAAATCTACCATTATTCATCCTTTCATTGTTATAAAGAATAGAGTTAAAATCACCCAAGATCCATGGAAGATTAACTTCCTGATGATGTATTCCCATAGGACTTTACGATTCTCTTCCTCATTATATGCATATACAACTATGCACACGACACTAACGCTATCAGCATTATAAAGGATATTAGTTATGAATTGCTTGTTAGTGTGTAAATAATATTTGTCTGCATAGAAGAGTCCCAAATAATAAGGATACAACTTTTCAAATCAGCAGAAATGTTGTGAGAAAATTTCCATTTTTTATCAATTTTAGCCATAAAACTATCGATAGAATTTACAGAGAGCTTATTTTCAAGAATTCCAATAAAGGAAAACTTATTCAAATTAAGAATATTTAGAACTTCCAACTGTTTGTAGGGGGGCATTCATCCCCCTAATGTTCCAAATTAGGAACTCCATTAACTATTATTATTAGGAGTGCTACTTTCTTACGGGGGAGTAGCTTTTCCCATTGTCTTTGCTTTCTTGGATTTTTTGTTTTTACCTTTCGACTGATTAACAAGATCAGACCATGCAGAATTATCCACTACATCGGCGTTCAATGAGGCTTTGAATTCCAATGGAGCTTCCTCTGGTCTTGTTTTGCGAGTAGGCTTTGTTCTAACTGTATTCGACAGTTCTGGATTGGCAGAAATATCCATCTGATTCGAAGAGGGATCATCTGTCATACTAACTGATTTTTCTTTTGTAGAGTTATCAATAGAGTTTGCATACTAATTAGCATTCAGAGTATCTGTATAGTTAATGTCATGTGGTGTTTTCAGATTATCATTCATATTATGTTCTGATGTTGTAATAAGAGTCGAACTCTGAATATTCAACTGGACTATATGTGGATTGAGCGTAGCATTTTGAATAGACTCTGAAATTTCATCATTTTTCTTGGGGTTGTAATAGTTATTCTGATCTGAGCCAGTGATCAATTGATGATCTTTATTAGCTTCGATAACCGATTTAGATTTCAGATTGTCTGGATTTTCTCTTATCACACAATTATCCAATAGGGGCCCATTGGAGTCAATATTCATTTATGAGTTGTCGACGACTGGGTTATGGTTCACTTTAGGAACCCACACTTTGTTGAATTGACATTGATTTTCTGCATGTCCAAAACTCGAACAGTTAAAGCACGTGCTAGGTTTCCATTCATAAACAACTTCCTGCCATATAATCTCATCTTTCTCATTTAAGATAGGAATTTTATTAGGGTATTTAAAAGAATTATCTATTTCTATTAGAACCCTAGCGAATGAAATCTCCTTCAGTGAATTTGTCAAGTTTGATAGGAGATCCAAGCACGGAAGCAATACGAATTATACCCTCTTCCGTCCAAAAGTCAAGCGGCAAATTGGGGAGACGGATCCAAATCGGAATATAATGAAGTAGCTCTTTGTTGAGTTGCATTCCGGGATGTCATCTCTTCATCATAATAAGTTTCTTGTTGTAATAGTATGGTCCACCTTCCAGAACATTCACACAATCTTGTTCTTTGCAGAACCTAATCACATATAATCCATTTTCCTTAGAGAAAATCGAGAAATCCTCGATTGGTTTCCAAACTCTAATGATATAGTCCTTGAAATATGGATAATACGGTTTGGGTCCAACTACATAAACCACGATGGTGTTATTCCATTGTTTTCTAGCATCCAGAATCACTTCAGTTGACATTTTAGCACATTTCAAAGAGTTGACTTCGCGTGGGTGATAAAATTTCAGAGGAACGGGAACTGGAATATCATTGCCTTTGACAACCTCATTCCATGATTTACTTGAAGGAGAAGCAAAATTCCATTTAGGAGATACATGTTTGTTGTTCAGTGGGCATGGGCGTGTAACAGAACTAGTTGGGCTAGGGTTCCTATTTTGATTAGGTGGAAAGTAGGACTTTGTTGAGGGAGGAATAAGATCCGACCGACTCGCACCTTTGAAATGACGAATAGTAGGGTCAACTTTTTGTTGTCTTTTCCATTTTCACGACATTACTGGGGTGAAACCGTCGTCGGGGAAGGGGATATCTTCCTCTTTTTCGCAGGGTTCAAAGCCCGAAGGATGAACTGGGGAAATCAGCGATGGGTCAGGAGAGGGCCGAAGGCTGTAAGGAATACAGGAAGACATTGCGGAGGTGAGAACAATAGGCGAAATCGAGGGGAGGCACGCGGAGAGGAAGCCAGATGCTAGAGATTCCAGACGACGGCGGCTGCTAGGGTTACAGTAGGTCGTATTCACTCCTCTATCAAACCTACCCTGAATAAAACAAAGAACTGTTTAGAAATCACAATGAAACAAAATATATAAGGTTGTTAATGTAACCACTATGATCTTGCATAATGGAACCAATTTAAAGCTTTACTTATTCTTTGGTGCAATAATACATAGAAGGAATAATATAATTTGAATTCTAAATTTCTTAGTTTAATGATATTATAAGATTCAATCTATAAATATGACAAAAAGAAAATCAAAATAAACAATGCTTACAGAAGGTGGGACATGCAAACTTGGCCTGATTAAACATTTAACCCAATCACTTTTTTTTTGGAAATGAAGGGCTGCATTTGTGTATTTTGGTTCTAGAAATAAAAATAAATAATTGCATTGATATTTGACATTATAATCGCATTAGTCTCAGTAAGCACACAATATATAAAGGAGATGAGTTGTAGATGAGTCTTAATAATTACCTTTAGACAAAAATCCTTATCTGCCAATGTATATCTCAAAGCACGGTCCGAGAACTTGAGGTCCAGTTACCAATACTATTATGGAAAATCATCCATCTAAACTATTGGAAAATAAAAAAATCTTTAACTACATCATTTAAAAAATCAAAATAAAGTTATAGCACAAAACATATATACATGGCATAAAATAGGGATGATCGATGGTAGCCAAGTATGTTGAGGCAATATGCCACAATAGAAGCTTAAATTTTATATTTTTATGCCTTTGGCTAATGATGTTAATAATTTTCGAAAAAATAATGAACACCAACTAATTAAGTTACTGTAACGACCCGCAAATCCATACCCCTTGAGTCATCACTATTCTAACTAAATCAACTCAAGTTGTACAGAAATACGAACCATTTGGGTTAAAGAAAAAGATGTAGAAGAAGAAAATAGAAATCAACAACAGAATCTGACCATCGCAGCAGAATAAAATATAATAGATAATAAATAATCTTTAATCAAAGATCAAATATATCACTTTATATATTACATCATCAGAGTACATCAATCACAGCTCAATATCAATAACATGCATCTGGATACACAGCTACTCTATACAGCAGAATATATATAAAACAAGTACGAAAGTACATATCGTCATCCAGTTCGTCTCCTGAGCTCCATAGCATCATATCCTGTATCATATAATACTCGGTCTGACCCGAGCATTACAATTAAATAACACCCAAGTCAGTCTGGAATACCAGCGTGAGAAAATCACACTCAATTGATTATTAAAGTTTCAAAAATCCTTTGAAAACAAAAGCATCTCGTAAGACCACGCCACAAATAAACATGTCAGGTTTTTACCTTACGATAGCTAAATCATTTTTATAATATCCTCTGATATTATAATAGGGTCTATTTACAAATACTTATAAAATAGCCAAAATTGTTACATCTATTAAATTCCAGCTACTAGCCACAGAGTGGGTAATACAAACAAAACTCGTACAAGGCATGTAGGGAGAATGGATTTTCAACTAATGACTAGGCACTGGGGTATCACCTGTCACAGTACGTGGCCTAGATCACAGTACCGAGGAGTACGCCCACTCCCCTGCAACACAAAACCGGGACTACCCCTTGCTGGATAATCCCGAGTGAGATCACCACGCGGTTGGGATCAGTAACCGCCTACTAAGCCGAAGTAAAAAGGGACATCTAGACAGGGATGACCTCACCCTGCTTGGGTGCTACACCTAGCCTTGCTGCATAACCCCTGGTTTTCAGTCATTCCCGGTTGATGAGGCATAAGGCAAAATGTTACCTTTTTAGAACATATCCCTTAGAATGCCCATCGTCCACCTGACAATGTTCTGAAAGCATTCATCCATGCAAGTCCGTCCCGGGTTCAAACGGAACCGAAGGCACTATTCCTACTATATCCATTTTGGAAATATCCTTAGGATTAGTAGCGACTAGACCTTGCACTTCACTGCTCCAACTTCGACTCCGAACTCTTGTTTTCCACACGAAAACGTACAAACCAGATCGAAGTGGTTTTCAAGAAATAAATCTCGATCCCGGTCTCTTCGAAACGATCAACGTATTTGTCCAATATTGATAGTCGGTGATTTAACTATCAATTAATATTCACAAACATCCATCAAACAATAAATAATTTCCCAAATTATTTATTACCCTCAAAAATATCTTCACAAGATAAATTTCCACTTTACAAACCCTTTTGAAAAACAGTTTCAAACTACCTTCCTTTCTCAGAATAAATTCTAAGTATTTTCTATTTCCACTGAAATCATCAAGCATAAAACTTTAGATTTTAAAAATAATTTAAATCGCTTTACTTTAAAACATACTTTAAATATTTAAGTTAAAAACTACTTCAATAATTTATTAAAACACATACTATAAGAATATTTGAAAATAAGGTTACTTTATAAAATAAAACTAGTTTTTCACTTTTTAAAACAAAACATTAAGTCACCTTTAAATAATTATTACAATAATAGATTTGAAAAATATTCACTTTAAAACTTTAAACATTTAGAAATAATAAATTTTCTAAAATATGCTTTTTAAAACAACATTAAACTTTTATCTTATATTTTTAAAGTTTATTTTGAAAACATACTTGGCTATCCAGGGAAATATACTTCTCTTCACATTCCTTTAAAAATAAATCACCATTTATTTTTAAAACATATTTACCATTCCATAAATAAATTCTCACCTTGAATTTATTTCCCAAATCCACTTCATTCTTATAAACCCAGTCTATAAATTCCACAATCTCACTTTTCTTTAAATTTTAATTCTAAACACTTAAATGAATTTACAATTGATTTCTAATTTTACTACACTTGAAATAAATTCCTTCACTTACTTCATCTATTTCAAAATCCATTAACTTTAAAAATTTTATTTCTTTATTATGATTTGAAACCCTTTTAACTGAAAATACTAATTCAGACTTCCAAAGTCCTTCTGTATCTTTTAATTATCTTTAAATCTTGGATTTAAAAATAAATTCTTTGTCTTTTCTCTTAATAATATCACTTAAGCTTTACAATTTATTAATTTCTGTTTATTCAAAATCCTTTATCCTCCATACTCGAAATTATTTATTAGTATTTTAATTTCATTTCCATTCCTTTCAATTCATTCTTAATTTATTCAAATTCATTATAATTATTTTACTTAAAATTCACTATATTATTTTCTTTTTAAAAATCCAATTCTATATATTTCGATAACTCAGTGCACCGAAATATATTTAAGGAAATCATAGCAATCAATATTTCCAATTAACAATAATATTCATCACAGAATATCAAATATCCATAACACCGAATATCAAACAATTCTATATAATTTTGAGGAATCCTGTTGGATCCCTCTAACATGTTTTCCCTACATACACAGACGTTAGCACAATATAAAATACCAATTCCACTTCAAAGTGGAAAATCGCGGTATATGGGATTTAAATAAAAAAACATCCGCTATTATGCGGCGCATAGGGTCTCATCCGCTATAAAAATGCGGGAAATCAATTATTCCAAGATATATTATATACTATAATATAATGCATCAATCAATTCGACCATTCAATCAATTATTTAAATTTAACCATTTAAATCTAAATTAAACCAGATGAGTGAGATTAACTCACCTTATTCCGTTTGCAACCCATTTCCAAACCAACTTGTTTCGTCACAATTCTTCACAATTTACCTTGTATTAACATTTTACATTTTATTAATATTTGAACTTATTGAATAATTACTTCCCTTTGATAATTTTACTTAGCTAATTATTTATTTAAATTACTTTCCCTTAATAAAATATCCTTTGGTAACTAAAACAAATAAATAAGTTTTATTAACAAATTAGTTATTAATTAAGTAAATCAACTAACAATTTAGTTAAACCAATTTTTCTTTTACAGCTTCTTTTAGTAACTAAATAATTTAAATAAGTTTATAAATCGTCTAAATCACTGATATACATTATTAAGTAAACCTGTAGATTTCATTTCTAAACTGCATATAAATATTTTTTTTCCAATAAACCTCAAAACAAGCATTTACTTTACTGTTACCACTATATTTTTATTTTCTCCCTAATTAGCTTGCATTGTATGTGCTAAATATTTTTATGTAACCTATCTGCATCTTTCTTTTTAATATACACAAAACACTTACTGTTATATCCCTTTTTTCTGTATATATATTTTACATAAAAATTTAAATTGATAGAGATAAATCAGAAGATATACCTCACTACAGGCCATAGTCACACCCTCAAACAAACACTCGAGTCCCAAACCAACGCGAGTGCCTGCATCCTCTCTGAGTTGCCTAGCCCCATCCCAAAACCCTAGAACTGTCTCCACGCGAGACTGCTACTTCGATCCACTACCAACGAACGAGAAGCCCTGGTCGATCGCCCCCAAATCGAACAATAGAAACCACTCCAACCCACGTCGCCTCGGTCTGCCGCCGCCACGACCCTGCTTTCGAATCGCGTGAGTGTGATCGTGATGCCACCTTAATGCCCTAGCCTACATCGCGATTCGATGCCACTGAGCAATGCGAATGCTTGAGCGAACAGCAGAAATCGAGTTCGAACTCGATTCAAATTACTAGATTCGATTTCAATTGGCTCGTGAATGATTTGTGAAAAGAGGATGGGAGACGCGACCTTATCCCCTTGTCTGTTTCGGCCATTATATTTTTTTGAATTCGATTGAGAAGAAGAAGCGTCCATGAAACTCGATTTGAAGAGTAAAGAAAAAGAGATTACAGGAATTCGCCATTTTCTTTCTCTGCTCCTCGATTTTGTATATTCGAAACAAAGGGAAGGGACGCACGATTTTGAAAAGAACGAAGGGGGCTTCGATTTGATTTCTGCGTTGAAATTATTAGCGTGATTTCTGGCTGAAAGAAAGGAGAGGGATGGGTTGCGTGTTTGAAGCAGTGTTTTTTTTAAAAGTGTTGATGGAGAAAGAGTATCTATTTGTTGACTTAGGTTATATAAATAAATATATATTTAATTTTCAACGCGTTTACTTATCGTACGCTCACATAACAACTCTAATCAATACGAAATTTGAAATCCAATAATGATTCAATATTACGGACCCAATGGAACTACTTTCGTCGAATTCCGAGACTATGCCTCGGAAGGCTATTTTTAAATTCAATTTAAACGATATATTTTTAAAACTGAACAAACCACTGTTAAATTTCATTTTAACCCATTTATTATCTTCAGTGTTATCCATATAAATATTACAGGCCTTTAAATTATTTTTAACAGGCTTAAAACTGAAGATTCAATAATTTATCCTATTTCAAATTATTAAATTCAATAATTTAATTAACAATTGATTAGTGATATTTGGAATTCAAGTTAATATTAACCTTTCAAATATTTAAAATTAATTAAATGTTCCAATTTCAAATGCTCAAAAATTTCAGGTCGTCACAGTTACAATGATTTCTAATGCAAAATTACCAATAACAATTTTCTGACAAATTTTCACATTTCTCGAACTTCTAGAGGTTTTAAAAGTTATATTTTTGTTTTTCTTATAACTGTCAAAGTCATTTGACCCCATCCTTATCAAACATAATTCTATCAAAAAATTTCAAACTATTTTTACCTTACACCTCAACAACGTCAAATTAAGTTCCTACGATCATGTCTACCAAAATACTACCAGACATAAGGATTATCAATAAAATACCAACAGAGATAAAAGACAGGTAAATGGATATATTAAAACTACGAAATCTGCTATGTGAAAATTTTCTCATCACAATCAAATATTTTTCAAAATTTATGACGTATAAAAGAGAACCAGTTGAGTAATTACATCATCTTAGCTCTTTTTCAAACACTGATGTACATTCCAACAATGCCGGCAATCTAAGAAATACGGCTGAAACCAACATGCAGTGGAAAACCCAAATTACTGAAATTAGTCATGATGATTAAATCTGTTTACTCTTATAACTCGATTGTTAAATTTTATATGCATTAAAAGTTGTACAAATTCTAGGAAACCCCATGATTAAAGATTTTGTATGCTAAAATAGATTATTTTTTGTTGATTTATTCTCGTCCAATCAAAAACATTTTTTCAATCCTGGAGGCTTCATTGTTAGAAATGATTGAATACACATGTTATAGTATTTCATAATTTAGTTTATTGGTCAACAAAAGTCGTGCTAAGATAATAAAAAAACCTTCATAACTCAAAGTTGATGCCTTAATTGGATAGTGTTGTTGTTGCATTCTAATTATTTCTTTCAATCTAGTTAAACTAAACCAATCGTATTCAAATATACTCTTGAATTCATAATTTGTAATGTATAACAACTTTCATAAATAGTAAAAATACAAAAGATGCAAACTTGTCAAATATGCAACATAAAATGCAAACATGGATTGCCTTCTTTTGTAAAGGTCTGAAACCCATGAACAAAAATCATAATACTATTAACCTTGATAAACATAATACTGGTTTGAAATGGTAAACAAATAAGTTATAATGTTATATGCAATCATTCCTAAGTTCGATTATAAAAAACCATGAAAAATGTAACATAGTAGCTGGAAAAGGTAAAAATGAAAAATAAAACCTAAATGTCAAACTTCATTGTAATACCACCATCTTGCAAGAGTTCAACATGAATTTATAATAATTTTGTCCATGTTAAGTACCTGATAAAAATAAAAGTAATCAAAAGCTTGTAATATGAAATAAGAATGCCAAAATATATAAGTAGCTTTTGAGGCAATCACACAAATTTACATCAAAAAGTAAACTTCAATTGAGTACCATGTAGTTCTGGTAAAGAAATAATGAGAAATATCAAATTAATTTGAACATCCTACGTAATAAAATATCAACCTTGATTCTACTGTAGCTATACTGTAGCAACCTTGATTATCGTAGTATCAATGCACTTGCAGTCCGTGCTTGTAATTTTGAATCTGAAAAAGGATATAATGCATGCAAAAAATGTTACACTGGAGTTGAAATTTTCCCGAAGCCACAATTTAATGAAAGTTGGAAGTAATTGTACTGACTTAATATAAGAAGGTTATAGTAGATGTTCTAACCATGACAAACAGATTGAGAAATAATAAATTGAAACAAATATTGATATATATTGAATGTGGATTCAGCAATACTAAACAAAGTAGCATTGGAAACAATGAAGATTAAAGGAAACCGATTTCATATTTTAAAAAAGGTTCAATCCAGTTAAATGCCAAGCCAGCTTCATATATACCACAGTGGAAATTGTTAAAAATGAAAAAACACATGACATAAGTGTCCTCTTAGTCTTTATTTCTCAACCATAAGACTTATTTTTAAAACCAAAGGTTCAAAATCAACAAAATAACCTAAGATAGTTCAAATTTCATCAAACCGAGAAAGCTCAAATTAAAACCAATATACGGGAAAGAAAACACGTACTATATGTATGCAACTCCATATTTGTGACGAAGACGACGACATGACCACTTTCTTGCCTTTGTCTTGGAAAGGCAGTTTGGGGATTTCGCACATGTAGCTGAAGATGAGAACTCAAGGGTGAGAAGACGAAGTAGGGTAAGGGTTTCGTGAATTGGGGTCGGATTCCATTGGTTTAGGGTTAAGGCCTGGCTTAATTAATTCCAGATTCATTGTGGAAAATTGGGGATGGAAGTATAGAAGTGGAGAGAATGATGAAGAAATGGAGATTTGTTAGAACGATAAAACCAAGTTCGGATAATCTAAGTAAATGAAAGTACCCTCTTCTTCCTCGTCAATCCTTTTATGCTTTGTACAAAAGCTTGAAAATAAATTGTGGAAAACAAAAAGGAGAAAGGAGAGAGGCGTGATAAAAGAAGGGGCAAAAAAAAGAAAATACGCTACTGTTGAGTTTACAATTTACAAAAGAAAACACGTGACTCATGGATTCCAACTCAGTAATAATAATATAGTATAAATATATACACATTCATATATGTGTGTGAATGTGTGTGTGTATGTGAATGTTATGTATATGTATGTATTCATACTCTTCCATTATTTAGCTTATTTGCCAATCTCTATCGTGCATATATCTATGTGATTTGAAGTTTTACCTTATTCTATTTAGGGTGATTATTGGTATCAATATTATGCAGCAATATTTTGTTTTCTAGCTAGGAATTGGAGGTATCTATGAGGTACATGCTATGAAACTGATCGCAAAGTTGGTACGTGTTTTCTTCACTTTCTGTTAGCTTCTTACTTTATTCAATGCTACATGCATGCATGCATGCATAGAGTATAATAGAATTGAGTTTTCCTACTATTTATTTCTCAAAATTTATGCATCATTATACTTTCATTATTGCTACTTTTCAGCGGATTGGTAGATCATATTTAAATCGTAGAATGCAGTTAGAAATGGAGCTCTTTGGCCTTTACATTTCGATTTATTGCATAGATTTATTAAAGTTACGATGATAAATCATACTATACTAAAGTTAAATTATCACTTGTTTTGATAAACTTAACACTCTTCTTCAGGTTTTGTGAACTGCTAATACATTTCTCAATTGTTTTGATCATCGAAGGTGGTAAGACTGTTTAATGGATTGATATATTTATCATTGCCTCAGATCGACCACAACTATGTCGTGTATTCTATTTCTTTCTTAGTTCCATTATTCCACATATGTTACATAGGTTATATTGTTTTACTTATAAAACCTAATGTTAAAACAAACCATATCTGCAAAAAAACAAGACTCGAGTTCATGGAAGAAAAATCCATTTGATGCAGATGTGAAAAAAAGTCATACAAAGAGGTTTTTATTTTACCAACAAATCTGATCACAGCCTAAATATGTTCCCACAACTATTGCGGATGACAAGAAATAAGTGGTCATTACCATGAACTTGTGCCACCAAATAATAATTCTTTGAGCTTTGAAATATTCTAGGTGGAAAATATCTTGTCTGATGATACTCTACCAAGTTCAGAAGATGACTCCTCATGTAGTCCTACTAATAACTGATTTGCCAAGGCTAAATCCATAGCTTAGAAAATCTAATAGCAATGCTCACTTAGCCCTCTTGCCACAACCACTCAAACCTGATATTTACAACAACAACAAAAACTGCAACTGGTAATTTATTTGAAGAGACCCTTTCATGTGTGAATTACAAAATTTGTTATAGGCAATTAAATTAAATTTTCATAAAGTTTGTATTGTTTGTATTGGGTTATTTGTTCATTTCATATTTTAAGAATCTTATGGCACTGTACTTCATTGTTATATTATTTGTTTATAATAAATTTATTGATTTGATGGTTAAAGAATGAATATTGGTAAATATATGAGTAAATATTCTATAAATATTAAATAATAATCATTTGTGTATTATATTATAATGTATTAGATTTAAGGATATTAGATGTGTGGATTTTTTTTTATATAAATTTGGTTCCTTTGTTAAAATCAAAGATATAACGTTGAGTCCAAACATATAGGCCCATAACAACATATCTGGCCTAACCACAAAACAAAACAGAGTTCACAATAGGAAAAAATACTTACAACGTTTATCTCGAAGTGCAAGAGACTCATCCATGGCTGCTTCGAGAGATGAAAATTAGGGATAATGAATATTCATCTAGCATCATTCAAATTGATTCCCCATTTCTAAAAGATTCACTCATTCTGATGGGTGCGTTGAGTCTTCAACCTTGATTTCCGATAAGTGATTTTGATTTGTATTAATTTTTATTTATCGATTTTATTCAACTCTTTCTTCTCAAACACGCATTTATTTCTCTCCTTCTAGATATAATAGATCGTGATCACTAGAGAGTAACAGTCCAGCTGATTAATTTGGTCCTTTTGGAATCGTTGTTTGAGCCACCCGACTTCATCTTCAAGATTCAGGGTAGTATTGATATCCGTAATACTTAGTTTTAGCTTCATAAGCACCCACAAGTATCTAGAACAACTGCAGTTGGAAAATAAATGGTTTAAACTTTCTAGCATTTCTTTGCATATTACACAAATGTCGTCACAACTAAATCCCCACCGTCGTATAAGATTTGTAGTGTTATTACGCCCCTTTGTAGTGTTATTACGCCCCCTAAGAGCATCTCCAACAGTTCGGGGTGTGGAAATACGATTTTCCACACTTCGAAATGTTGGAGGCCTCATTTCTCCAATAGAAATAAGGTCAGGCACCTCTTGGACAGGCGTTCGAATTTTTTTGAGATTGAGCGCCTGTTCAACAGACGTCTGATGTCCGGCGCCTATATCAAGCGCAAACCTCCTTTTCCCTCATTTTTTCCTCTTTCAACATCTTCGTTTAATTTTTTATTTTACTTTGCGGGCCGCTCCGTCCGGTCAAAACGGGTAGACGGACCATTCGATATGCGACAGTTGCCAATATCGGACCTGCTCATGTCCCTCCTAATGCTGCTGTGACTCCTGACGTTCTTCGATCCTTGCACGACTTGTCCCCCACTGTTTCGTATCAACTTACTGCAGCTATAGCGATGCTATAAGTATACGTTTATTTCTTTATTGGTTGATGAACAACATTGTAAATGTATACACTACAAGGGGAGGGGGGATTTCCGACGGCTGAAAACCGTCGGCGGCCGTCGGAAGCCGTCGGCGGCCGTCGGAAAAAGCCGTCGGAAATGAAGGCGTCGGGGAGCAGTATTTCCGACGGCTACCGACGGGTGATGCCGTATACATTATCGACGGTTTCCGGCGGTTTCCGGCGGTTTCCGACGGCTTCCGACGGCCGTCGGAAACCGTCGGAAACCGTCGGAAATCAGGCCAATAAGCCGTCGGAACCCGTCGGAAACCGCCGGAAAATTTCGACCAATAAGCCGTCGAGAGCCGTCGGAAGCCGTCGGAAACCTGTTGTTTTTTTTTAAAATCTGCTGCAAATAGAGCCTTCCAACCACATTTCTCTTCCAAACACTACAATATCAATACTGCACAATCAAATAAACAATAATCCAACCAAACATGCAAACCAATACTCCAAAATATTCAATAGACACAGAAATAAACTAAATTAGAATAAAAATAAAATACAAAATATACATAACATTCCAACATTAACAATAATACTAACAATAACTGTTCTAATCATGCATATCCTGATACAGCTACAGAACCAAGTGTATTATACATAATTATACATATCAACAATTAATTGTTCCTTCTACCAAATCATTGTAAACTAAAACTAAACATACCTGCACGAACGAATTAGAAAGCAATGAATCAATCTGCCCCAGATCCAGAGCCAGCCGATGAAGGGAAGCGGCCACCAAACTGCTGCATGTACTCAAATAACTGTGCCGTCTGCATGGCCTGTTGGCGGTTCTGCTCCTCCAACTGCTGAACTCTAGTCTGTAATTCTTCTATACTTGCTAGCTCGCTCTGAGGTCTACTCCGCCGTCTCCTACTCTGACTACTGGACTGCAATAATTGAAAAATAAATAAAATCAAAGTTTATTGTTTTGAAAAGGTAAGAATATCATATTTTAAGTATTTTAAGAAAAATTAAATTATTTACCGCTAAATTGCCAAATCCGTATCGTCGACCATGCTCTGGTGGACTCATAACGGACTCAAAAATAATGTCCTCTTCATCGGTCGTCAGCTGCTCTCGACCCGTATCAGAAAGGAGTTTCTGTCGCTGCTCCATAAACATCTCCTGCATTGACAAATTAATAATATCATATCTTATTTCATAATAATTTGACAACTAAAACAATTACTAATACTGAATAAAATGAAATATGCTTACATGGCTTTTACTGGATTTATCGTCCTGCCATGTGTACGAAACAGTCCCGTCTGGATTAACATGCTCAACAGCATGCGTACGGGTGAACACGTCCATATAGCTGACAGGACCATGTGCCTCGGCTTCCTGAAGTTGATTGTTACATACAATTATTATACATTTAAAATCATATAGCATAAACTATTTACATTTATTATTCAGTAATTAAATTTACCAACTCCTGCCGATACTGCTGAAACGACTTCGATCCTCCGCGATGAGTAACGGGATTCTTATTTCTATTTGCAGAGTTTCTATCTGACTCTGCCTGTACATTCAAAATTTGATACATTATTTTTCAATCACGTTAAATTAATAATTGAAAAAAAATTAGTATACTTGCCTTCGCCTCGTCCGTCTCCCAGTAGCTCAACCAAGCTTGCCACACGCTCTCCCCCATCCACCGTGGTCTCTTCCCGGATTTCTTAACCTCAGATATCGTGTCTCTGTAGTTCTTTCGCATCTTCCTCATCCAGTATGCTCGTGCCAGCTGCATATCATCTGTCTGGATGTCTATCTCAGCCTGTGTTAAAAAAAGATTACACTTTAAACGATAAACGGTAGAAAAACGACAAAAACGAATTAAAAATGGAAAACATAAAAATTACACATACTAGGACATCCTGCCATATGCACTCTATGATGTGCGGAGGGATGGTATCCCACTTTGGCCAGCACGCACTCATCCTACTACGATATGCTGCTCTGGAGACGTCCAACACTACCTTAGTGGGTAGTAGCTCGAACCCCCTGTTTTTAAGTACGATACAGATAAGTACATACGTATAGTATAGAAAAAATAAGATGATGAATAAGATTTAATTTTTACCCATCTGCTTTGGGGGCTAACGTAACAACTGGACGGTGTGGCGCTTGCGATGGGCCACTGCCATCGCCTCCTGAAGAACGGGAAGAGCTCCTCCCTCTATGTGACATAATGATAAACCTGTGACGTTTACACATCATTATATAAGAGAATAAAAACATGATAATGAAATATATTTCATATGAACATGACATCAATGGTATAAATTGCTTAATTATAATGACTGAAATGTAAATAGACATGTAAGTTTGTTATACCTGATTCATGATGGGTGTACTCTTCCTACGATAAGCAGAGTTCATTGCATTTTTAATAAAAATTGCTAAATAAATGACAAATTGAAATAACATAAAACAATAGTAAACGGATTTAGTTTCATAGTTACATCAATTTCATAATACATCAAGAATTCAACATAGTTACATCAATTGCAAAAAAACAGATTCAAATTTATATCAGTCATCATCGTCTTCTGATTCAGATTCGGTCTCGTTTTCGACGATATTTTCCTCTGCACTGTCAAACGCTTCTACCAAAACATTTGATTCATCGATCAAAGGACCAAAATCTGTATGATCGTCTGTAATTATTATTTCGTTATTTTGCTCAAGATCTGCCTGATAAGCTTGTTCGTCCGGAATATTCTTCCCATCGAATGTGAATCTGGCCTTTGTTTTAAAAACTGCAGACCAATCTGCTTTATCTCTTTTTAGAGACGGATAAGGAGCGTAATAAACTTGCAATGCTTGTTTGGCTAGTACAAAAGGATCATACTTGTGATAGTGCGATGTATGCTTTATTTCGATAAGATTATAATCCTTATGCACATTAATTCCAGAACCTGGAACATTGCTAAACCAATTGCATCTAAATAGAAACACCTCCTCCGCGGGTCTTGAGAAATATGTCAGTTGCAAAATTTGTGTTAGAACGCCATAAAAATCATTTAAATGGTTTTCTGGATCGTCACTACCTTTAACAAATACACCAGTATTATTTGTTAATTTTTCTGCACCGTATTCTTTAGTGTTAAATTTGTATCCATTGACGAAATATATTGGATATGTCTTGACCACTCTTTTTGGTCCCATTGCAAGATGTTTCAACCCTTCGTCAACAACACAATTTTTCGGCTCATAAACGTAATTTGAAAACCAACGGGAAAATTCTTTACTGAGATCTCCGTTCGGATGTTCCCGTTCATAAACACTGTTTATATAAACAAATTATTACATTAGGTTATACACGCGCATGCATTACAGAAAAGAATAAAACAAAAATTATTATTTCAGATTACCTAACAAACGGTGCAACCTCGGCACAATTTAGAAGAATATAAGTGTGTGCTACACGAAGATCTCTATCGTCTTCCCTTTCACATTCAAAATTGTGTTAAACACATTATCAAATACATTTTTCTCATTGTGCATCACATCTATGTTATGGCGAAGCAGAAGATGTTTCCAATACGGCAACTCCCAAAAAATAGTTTGTTTGCACCAGTTATGAACAACTGATTTGCCTTCAATTTCTGTTTGCTCCCCCGTTTCATATATCTTTGGATAGTCCTTAACAAGTTCATATATGTCTTCGCTTGACCATATCGTCGGTGGTTGTCTATTTTCTACTCTATTAGCTAAAAAGTTTTTCTTGTCTCCTCTGAAGGGATGATTTACATGGAGAAAATATCGATGACAGTCAAACCATGAAATTTTCTTACCATGAGGTAAAGAAAACGCTCGTGTTTCATCCATGCAATATGGACATGCTAGACGACCGGCAGTACTCCATCCCGAAAGCATTGCATAGGCAGGAAAATCACTTATAGTCCACAACAAAGAAGCAAACATACGAAAATTTTTCTTCTTTGACACATCGTATGTTTCTACTCCTTCGTTCCACAGTATTTTTAACTCCTCAATCAACGGTTGTAAATATACATCGATTCCTTGTGTCGGATCGTCGGGGCCAGGAACGACAACAGTAAGAAACATATATTGCGTTTTCATGCACATCCATGGAGGTAAATTATACGGTGTGACGATAATGGGCCAGGATGAATATTTAGAACCAAATTGAGAAAATGGAGAAAAACCGTCCGTACATAATCCTAATCTAACATTTCGACTCTCCGCTGCAAAATTTGGATACGTTTTATCGAAATGCTTCCATGCTTCTCCATCGGCCGGATGTGTCAACGTACCCTCTTCCTCCGTTCTCACGCTATGCCACCTCATATTAGACGCAGTTACAGAAGATGCGTATAATCTTTGAAGTCTTGGAGTTATGGGTAAGTAGTGCATACGCTTGTACGGAACTTCCTTACCCTTCTTTTTTCTTGGTTTGTATCTCTCCTGGTTACAAACTTTACAATTTCTAAGGTTTGCGTCTTCTTTCCAAAACAACATGCATCCTTTTAAACATGTATCTATTTTCTGATACGGTAAACCAAAAGCCGACATAAGTTTTTTAACTTCGTAGTGATTTTCACACATTAGATTATCGGGCGGCATATGTCTTTTTGCAGCTTGTACAACAGCCGTAAACCCAGCTTCAGTGATGTTGTATTTTGACTTCATCGCAATGTATTCTGCGATTACTGACAGCTGCGTGCCGCTTTTACAACCATCCCAAATAGGTTTTTTAGCTGCATCTAGTAAATCATAAATTTTCTTAGCTTCAATATTTGGTTCTTCAACATTTACATCATCGTCGTCAACTTCAACCATAGGAAACATTGATCGTGCTGCATCTTCGACCATATTTTCTATACGGGTCGTTGAAACTATTTCGTTAACGACACTTTCAGACTCTACAGAAGTATTTGCTACAACTTCTCCATGCCGATCCCAAACATAATATTCGGGTGTGAAACCGTGTTGGCACAAATGAACTTTCACAATATCTGGTAACAAAAACTTCAAATGTCTACACCTACTACACGGACAACGAATTTCTGGATCGTTTCCGTTATTACTTAAGGCGAATTCAACAAACACGTTTATACCGTTATAAAAATCTTCTTTTATTGAGCCCCTCATTCCTTTTCTTTGGTACATCCATCTCCTTCGATCAACAAAATAATCAATCATTTTTCCTATTTGACAAAATGAGAAGTTCAAAATTTAATATTTATTTTGAAGAATACACATTCGAAAAAGATTATTTTCATGTTCGTATAATATTTTGAATTTAAAGAACAACTTCACAAATTTAAAAATATTTTCAAATAGGGCACATTTCATTTTTTAACGTACGTAACGATTAAAAATATATAATTTTTTTTCATTGGTCAGACATCCTACCTCCCATTACAAACACAGTAAGCATTTACATTTCGTATATTACTTCGTCCCAAACGATTCAATAAAATTTCGGCAGCATTTCCCTTTTGTTCCCTGCATTGTACACAAATGCGTGTACGCAGGAAACAAAAAAGAAAAGTTAGGGCGAAATTTTATGAACCGTTTGAGACGAAGTAGTATACAAAATGTAAATTCTTACTGTGTTCATAACTTGTCCAATACAGGGACAAATCCGACAAACATTGTACCAGATGAATATAAATGGTCGTTTTTCGAAAAAAACGACTATTTATACAACGATCATGTACAACACTCGTCAGACGGGGCCAAAAACTCTCTAAGGGACATTTGTCGGTTAACATGCGCGCATTTTACTCAAAAATACAGTTTTACTCACTGTTCACATTTATATATTAATTTCACACATTTATTCGACGTATTACGCATCAACTTAGGGCTGGTTTAACATTTTGTCATTTTTCAATACACACAATTATAATTTAGAGTAATGCATTTTTTTTGTGTCATAAGTAAAAACGTGCACAATATAATACTCCTAGTTCATTCAATCATTTTATCTTATTCCAAATAACGTATACAATCGTCGAATCAAGGCATACACAACAAAATACATATACATGAACATGCACAAATTATACGTGTTTATCACAATTTCACGATAAAAGATGAAATTGGTATACCATGTGATGCTATAAACCGTTATTACGCTAGTGGAAACAATTGCAATCATTAATTCGCCCTAATTTATCAATTTATGCAAATCTATAATTAGGGTAAAAACTGAATTTTTCATAAAAATAAGAGATTATACCTGAGATTAAGAGTACTGAAGCTTGATTAGAGTGCGTTGGAAGATCCGGAAGCTAAAAATTAGGGATTGGAAGCTTAGGGGTTGAATTTGGGGGGTTTTTTGGGTTTTTTTCGTATGAAATGGAGGAGGAAGAAAGGGCTCGGCTGGCTGGTATAATCGCAAATTTGCGACGGCTTCCGACGGCCGCCGACGGCCCGTCGAAAGCCGTCGGAAAATGGCCGTCGGAAGCCGTCGGTCTTGGCTGTCGGTATTCTGCCTTTTTCTTGTAGTGATATGAATGATAATTGTTTGTTTATTTTAACATTAAATAATTATATATTTAGGTTCGTCGCATAGCGATGCGAGGTAGTTGGTGTATGTGTATATCTGAGTATTTTGATCAGTTACCACAGCCAATTTTGGGTTGGCTACATGCGCCACCTTTGGGTGAATTTATAGATATACCTAGATTTGCACACGTAGATTGCTGCCTTGTAGAGACCCTCACTGAGAGATGGTGGCCTACCACTCACACATTTCATTTCCCCGATTTTGAGCTAGGACTGACTCCTTTAGATTTTTATATGCTCAGTGGCATAAAGGTTGGTCGATCAGACCATCTTCCTGTTCCATTTGATAGTTCATTTGAGGAGTTCGAGTCATATTCAACTTATTTACCGGCTTTGGCCGATGAGGAGGTTAGAGGAGCTGTTACTCTTACTTGTCTACAGCGATATATACTAGAGTACATGGCCGTTGAGGATATGCACGCTCCGATTATTCATGCCTTCATATTATACATTTTTGGACCTACATTTTTTAGTAACAATAAGGGTACTATTAGACTTGGCTTTTTGGCTGGATTAATAGATGTGGATTGACGCAGCGGTATAAACTGATAGAACGATAAATGCCCAATTCCGTTGATCGTGACGATGCCGGAATCTAGCTATCTTCAACCCGTTGATGTCGCAAGATACCGTGTTGAAAGATCTACAATTTGATCGTTGATCACTCGCAAGTGATACCGAGAATTGGCTTCTACTTCGTTGATTCGCGCACGAATAACCCGAAGAAGGAAAGAAGAAGGAGATCACACTCAATTTCAACAATGATGGCCAAAGCTCATACACAAATTTTATTCCAAAAATCAACTCCCTTTACAATGACATCACGCCCTTATTTATAGGAATTTACAACACATGCAGGCGACTCAACACACCAGACGACTCACGACCTAACATCACACGTCTTAACGACATAAGGAAATTACAACATACGACTTAACTCAACATACGACATACAACATATGAGTTACAACATGCGACATAACAACACAACACACATACGCGACTTAAGAACAATGCGGCATAGGTTGCTTGGCATAACTCGCTAGGTCGCCGGTTGGCATAACTCGTTCTTCATGGTGCGCTGATGGTTGGGACGGCTTTAGGTCGTTGAGCGACTTATGTGGTTGCGACTTAAGGAAATGCGACCTAAGGTCGTTGAACGACTTATCATGGTTGAGCGATTTAACATGGTGCGCTGCATCATGGATGGACTGCATATATATAACTACGGTACTACTGTTATTGGTTACTTGTACGTAACATTGGATACTTATGCGCTTCGGCAGTCTAGACATATGTATGAGTTTTGGTACATTCTTCCGTTTTGGTACTACGAGTATACTGTCAATATGCACCCTCGACTTATTGTAGAAGCAAACGACACACCTTATATTTACTTCCCTAGATTGCGTCATTGGGCCCTCCTATGCATTTATCTCGTGCTATACAAGGGGTGCACAATGAGCTGATGGAGGCTAGATAGCAGATGGATATGAGGCGGCGTGGTAACATTATCGTTCGCCCATGGGATCAGTACTTACAATTCCTAGATCCCGATCCTGATCATCCACTCACTTTTCAATTTTGCACGTCGCGACGTAGGGTTTGCTTTCAGGTTCCTGCATGTCCATTCATATGCTATTTTGGAGGAGCGGTGTTGACTACAATTGTAGGTATGGTTCACATTCCATCAGATCCGCTACCATAGTTAGATATGTATTGTGATATTAGAGTTGGACCAGCTTATATTCTTGCGATGAGAGGTGCGGGATGGATGGATGGTGAGCCTTTTACCGTTCCGAAAGAACTTGATTCATATTGGGCTCAAGTAACCCTACTGCTTACGTGTTGCCTGAATATATTCGGGGATTGAACTTCGATCATATTGGTCTGCGTACCTCTTTTGGTAGCGTTCCACTACCGCCTGCCACCTTTGAGCCTACATCGTCTTAGTACACGCAGCCTCCTACGTTCGACCCCCCTTCTCATTCATTTACAGCGTATGATGTACAGGTCGGGTGGTGAAGTGTCCCTTGCAGTATCCTACAGACGACGCTATTATGGGTGTTCCATCCGTCGGATTATATCAGCCTCATCGGTTTGTACAAATTTTAATTTTTTTTTAAAATTACTTGTCCTTATATTCTCCACCTATGTATAATTTTTCTTGTGCATATATCAGTTTTATCAGTACATGAATTATGATAGACGGATGATTGCTGCATTTAAGCATATGACGCTCAATTATACACAGATGATGTATCAAAGTTACTAGACTGCGGTCCAGCAATAGCGGACTCGGTATGATGCGCAGATATAGGAATTACAGACCCAGATTCAGCAGCTTTAGGAGCACCTCTATGCTGGACCTGAGCCTCACGACTTTGATGACGTCAATGATGATAGTGACGATGACATTAGAGATGATGAGGAGATTGGTAGCGGTTCTTATCACATAGAATGATGTGTTGCATATAGATGTTTCAGTTTATGTTATTACTTTTCCACGCATTACGATAGTTGGTTGCATATTATGTTGATGATGATGCTATTATTATATGTGCTTGTCTATATGTTATGACATTGTGTCGATTATATTTTCTGTTGAGTATGGCATTGTGTTGATTATATTTTATGTTGAGTATAACATCGTGCTAAGTATGGCATTGTGTACTTTATTTGCAGTGAGTATGGCATTGTATTGATTATAATTTATGCATATTTATTATTAAGCTTATATGAAGGAAAAATGTTGGAGTAACAAACACAGTTGTGTTTGTTTGTCGAAAATTTATGGATGTTTGACATGTGGACGTTAATCTCATGTTTCATTTTTTTGATGCGGATTACGACCTTTTTATTTAAGATAAAGTGTTATACTCAATCGGCTACAGAATTCAAACTGCTAGTAAATTCTATTAGTCCGTGACATAATGGTTTTGATGACAACAACCTTTGTATAGGATTATAAAATATAAATACTAACATTATAGTTTAGAAATATATGTATATGCAGGATTTAACCATGCAGGTACCAAGAATGAAGACTGTACAGTATAGAGATTCAAGATATCAAGAATGAAGATTCATGAGTATCAAGAATATCAAGATTATCAAGAGTTCAAGATTTCAAGTAATTTATTTTTTAATTAGGAATTTTTGTTAAAACTCCTAGAAAAGCACTGGCATCTTAAAATCCAATTTATTCGTGGAATGGAATCCACTTCGAGTCTGTTAAAGGGATGGAACCCTAAGTAGGATGGAACCTATGAAAAATCTAGTGGAATATTGTTTTGTATCCACTAACTTTTATTCAAAATGATTTTACAAAATTATATCTTATTTTCAAAATATTTTCAAAACCTTCCTTTTAAAAGAATCAAAATCATCTATCTTGGTTTTAAATAATTTTAGCCTCAAAATAATCTTTAATTTCAAAATCAAATTATCCTTAGTTTTAAACTATCTTTTAATTATAATATATTTAACTTTTAATATTTATACCTAGATCTAAATATAAAATTATAGTAAAATTCCATATATACCAAAATATTATTCTCCATATTTGTTTATGTATTTTAACTATAGTTAAGTATATTTATAAAAGTTTAAAATAGTTTTAATACAAGATAAAAGTTATTTTCAAAGAAAAACAAAACACCAAAATTTCCTTTGGGATGTCGACATGCTCAATACACCCATGTCGACATAGTGTCAGTTAATTTCAAAATTTAAATTTCAAAAGAAGTGTCTATTCGTCATATCGCTTCACGAATGTACATGACCGTTGTTCTTCTATAAATAGAGGATGTTTTCAACGAATTTTAAAATCATATTTTCTGGTTTTCATTTTTCTTCTTCTTCCACATTTATTTATACATATTCCTACCATTACTCTTCTGAAATCAACATTGAATCTAACTAGACTATCTCTGGTTTGATTCTTTATCACTATCTCAACAAGATCCTCAGTGCTATTCAGAGTTATAGGCTTCTTTGTAATCAATAAAACGAGAAAAAGTGTGATTGTGGCCTTGGAAATCAATCAAGCGAGAAAAGGTGGGATTGTAGCCTTGGAAATCAATTGGTGAACCTGTTGCCCATAAAATCAAGTATCTCTACGCAGAAGATTGTGAATCTGGAGGTGTACGTAGTAGCCTTGAAATCGAGGGTGTAATTGTACAATTGCTTTCGAAAGGAAATCCGTACTTGTGTGCGGGATTGGATGTAGGGTAACTCCGAACCAGTATAAAATCCGGTGTGTTCTTTCCTCTACTGCTTTTACTTTATTTTTGCATTTGTGTTTGATTCTGTGATCATATTTGTGTTTGAATATTGCATACATTTGTGTTCAAATTAACAAAAATTCAAAAAGATTTAACAATTCCTTAAAACACTATTCACCCTCCTCTAGTTTTTATCCTAGCCTTAAGATCCATAGTCCGCATTTCTCACATTTGGTATCAGAGCAAGGTTTTCAAAGTTTCATAATCTGATTTTTGAAAAAGTTTTTAAAATGGCTATGTTTGTTAATACTACTTTAAAAATATTCAGATCATCATTGTCTCATAAGTCTGCATATAATCAAATGTTCAAATTCAAGCTATCTACCAAAATTGTCTGATGTGTAGGAAACATGCTTCATGGGTGAAAATAAATGTTTTATTTTAAATACTAAAGATAACTTAGATAAATTTGATCCTAAATCCGACAAAGGTATCTTTATCGGATATTCTAATAAAAGTAAAGCGTATGGAGTATTTAATTTAGTAACTAACACCATCGAAGAAACAGTGCATGTTTCGTTTGATGAAAATCTCAAAAATTTTGAAGATACAAATGATTAAGAGGATTTAATCACTCAAAATCTAAGGGTCAACTGAAACTCATAATGAAATTGATCATCCTAATAAAAGGTGTAACAATCCGATATTTTCAGCCATTCGCATTCGCACATGTCGGACTTGAATTGCTCAAAATACCGCATTGTAAATAAATTTGGAGCAAATGAAATACAATCACAGAATCACAGACACAGAAATATCAGAATAACTCGCAGCGGAAATAAAATACATAGTAGTTCATGAAGCTACTACGGCAGAGTCTCAAACCAAATACATAATACAGTCTGAAAACAACATAATAGAAATCCCAATTTCATAGAAGTTCACTAATACATGAGATAAACTAGAACAGCTGAAACAGAGAGTAGATATAAATGTAGATAAGCAGAAACTCCAGCAAAGACCAGCTCCAGAAAGAGAATCCAAAGCTGTGAATACTCAGGCTGACCCGAGCGTAAAGTAAAACACAAAACACTCGAGTCAGGACAATATATACTTATATAATGTAAACCAACTCAAGTGAACTGTAGTAGAAGTACACAATAACTTAAATGATGCTTGGGATCGCCCATCCTTTAAGAATCAGTTAAACTATAAATTAATTACATCCTGTGGTTAAAATTTCAAAATGGTATTTTATACTTCAAAATCAAATGTAATTTCAAAATTCAATATCATTTAAAATACCATATCTTTCAAACCACATTCATTTTTATTTAATTTAAATACCATTACAAAACACATTTCAAAATAGTTTATATTTCGAAACAAATTACTTCATTTTAAATCATAAAATGAAGTTATTATATTTAATAATTAAATTATTAAATTTCCAAAATTTTAGTCTTTCAAAATTCATTTATTCACTTAATTTATTAAAACAGATGAAAATTCAACTTTCGCAGCATTTAGAAACTGCTACGGAAAGTTACATTCAAAACAGTTCAATTTAACAAAAGATAGCATTTAAAAATGCTGTAATAGGGTTACATTAGTTTCAAATAAAACTTAGTTAAATTCAACAATTATAGCATTTACAAAAATGCTATAATAACCTTTAATCAAACTTAGCCATTTGGTTCATTATTATCAACTACAACATTTACAAATGCTGTATTATCATTTACATTAGAATTAATAGCATTTCAGAAATGCAGTTAATTAACTTCAAGTATTCAATATAATTTCACAAACAATTATATTTTTATTTAAATCATTTTTAGCTTATAAAATCATATAATTTCACTTTTTAAAACAGTCATTCAAATACCCTTATATTCATGATTTTCTAAAGTTAAATCTCCATTCAAAAATCAAAATTTAATAATAATTCACTTATTAAATTCCAACATTAAATTTTAAATTTATTAAATTAAATTTAACTTAACACTTAAGTTTAAAATTTTCAAATATAACTTAATTTCATTTTTATTTACTTAACTTAAAATTCACTTTAAGCCAAATTCACAAATTTTCAATTTTAGTTATATTTAAAATTTTCAACCTAAATATTCATTCATTTCACATTTTAACTTTATTCAAAAATCATTAATATATTATAAAATCATTTTATATTCATTTAATTCAAAATATCATAAATTTATCATATTTTCATATTTAATTTAAATTCCATTTATTACCAAATTCTAATTTCCAAAATAACTTACATTTCAGATTTCTAACTTTACCCTTTATTTATTTCACTTATAAATTTTCAGAAAATCACTAATGCTTTACAAAAATCATTTTTAATCAAATATAATCAAAATATTATAATATTTACATTTCTAAAATAATTTAAATTTTTTTAGAAAAACATATTTTAACAACGGGTCTGTATTTCATTTTCTAGCCTAGGTAAAGTGATACGGGTAATATATCATTTCAACCCGTAATCTACAAAGAAAACCCGGGTTTGATCATTTCAAATCCGCAATCCCAAGTAAAAGAAAATCATTGAAAATCATTCAGGCTTATCATTTTGGTCCATAATGATTTTCTCCTATTCTAAAGTCCGTTCGGGTATGTATCATTTCAACCCATAGTGATTCTAGTCTACAGGGAACTTGCAGTGTGATAAACTGATAAAAATAACAGAACAACATAATATAACAGTAACAGATGTTATAACAGGTGTATAAGCATGGGTGAATATCATATAATCATAATATAGCAGGTGTAACATGATAATGCATTTTACAGATTCAAAAGGGGTCAATTTACTAGTTATATATGTACATATTGTCTAGTGAGAATAACTCACTGTTTTGAGCTGGAGGCACAACGACGAATGCACGAATGAGATCCAAAAAAGCACGATAACACGACACAAAGATGAGTGGAAGAGCCAAAGATTAATTCTCCTTGGATACATGAGACAAAACAAATAAATATAACATAAGTTTTCAACCCAAATTCAATTAAACAAAGCTAGAAATGAATACACAAAACATCACCGGAGTGTTTGCACTTGCTTTCTACCACCTATGCTTCAACTCCAGATCTGAAATGTATGGTTAAGGGGTGTGTTCGGATCTAGTTTTGGGTTCATAGGTCATCCATTGCATGGATATAAAGGAGTAGAGATATATGTGCAAAGGTATGAGCATGACACTACACTACAAGGCAAAAAAAAAAAAAATGGTTTCAAGGCAAAACAAGCCACGGCCTAAGGCAAGTGGTCACAGCCAGGTCTGGTGTGGTTAGTAGGAGGACATGGCAGTGGTGTCAGGTCAGGAATTTGCTGGAGATGGTGGTGCAAGTGGCGGCCAAGGTGATGGTTTGAGTGGTGGAACAAGATTGGCGCTCGACTAGGTTGAACAAGTGGAGTGTTTGCATAAACTTTGGTGGATCTAGTCATAGATGACCACAGCATGGCTTGGTCAGTGGGCTGGAGGAGATGGTGACCTGATGTGGTGATGGTGGAGGCGGTTATGGTGGTGGAGGAGCAAGGGCCGAACCATGGAAGGTAGAAGGCATGTTCAAAAATCAAACAACAAGTAGACAAAATGGAAAAAGAAGACGAAAGTTTACCAAATTTTCTTTGTTCAGATGGAGGCCGAAAATTTTGAGGTGAGAAGTGTTTCTATACATGAAAAATGAGTAGGAATGCAGCTGAAAGAATGAGACATGGTCAGCCCCAAAATGAATGCAAGTGTTGGTGGAAAATGAAGAGGCAGGGAGGTGAAAAGTCTAAGGTAAATGAAAGGTTAAAAACTCTTCAAATTTCTCCATTTCTTTTGAATTTTTTTCATAACTGAAATATATTTATAAATACAGATAAAAACACGAAAATTTAGTAAATAAACAAAAATAAATAAATATTAATTAAATATAATTAGATTAAGAAAATAGCTTAAAAATACAAACTAGTCTTGGAAATATGAAAATAAATGGAACAAACTTCGGAAAATTTCTATGTACTTGAAAATATTTATAAATAAAGGTAAGAACATAAAAGTAAAATGCATACATAAAAATGAATAAATAAATTTTAATTAAATATAATTTAATGAAGAAAATAGCAGAAAAATGAAAACTAGCCTTTAAAAATAGAAAACAAATTCAATAAATTTTTGGAAAAATTCAAACATCACTTTAAAAATATTTAAAAGAAAAAAAATATATAATACAACATATTACACACATATATATAAAAATTAAAATATTTTTTTATATAAATTAAAATAGACAATTTTTTATTAAATAAATCAATTTACGTACAATATTGTAAAAAGCATAACTTTCACAATATAAATCGGATTTCAACGAAATGAAAAGAAGTATTCTTAAATTTTAATATATTTTCATAGTAAAAGATAAAATTTAAGAATTTAAATATTTAAATTTGAAATTTAAAAATCAAAGTTTGACCCAAATTGACCAAAGTCAACATTTCAGGAAAATATTCAATTTATACCATTGGGAATTGTAATTCACATAATAATAAAAGTTTATATTTAAAAATAAAATGTTTGAAATGAAACAAGTTTTAAAAAAATATTCAAAATGAAATAAAGTCAAAATTACAATATACATAAAAATCTAGGGTTGTTACACTCTCCCCCACTCAAATCTTTTCGTCCTCGAAAAGGAAGGAAGCGGAAAAACAACAAGAAAGAACAATAGGTTGGAATACATCCCCAAAAGGAGGTAGGGAAAAAAGATAGCTAGGAGGTAAAGTAGGCTGAAAGGCAAGGATGAACCTTATTTGAACCATTAAACATTTCAATTTAATTTTTTTTTTAGTATGATGAATAGTCATTTGATTCAAATCTGATGGTTCAAAGTAAACAATATTTAAAACATTTTAAATTTAAAAGGGAAAATAACTGATCAAAATATTTTTTTATATAGTACTTTATCAAGATGCTTCTATCAAAGTACTTTTATAACTCGATGTCTTAACAGTTTACTTTCGTTCCTGGAGACTCTGGCTATGCGTTGATCAGGCGCAAAGCTAGAATTCTCCAAGTACTTAGTAGACTTGTTTCAACACCCAGTGAAAATAATGAAAACATTTTTAAAAACAGATATGGAAAGTACAATCCAAACAAATCAACCAAACCGAAACAGTTGTCTAACCATGGATCGCAGATACACAATGGTTACGCCTGGATCCCCCAGGAAACAATCCGTATCCGTAAGCTTTCTCAGCCCTGCGAGTTACGCCATGATGACGAGTAGAATGCAGGATACACAATGGTTACGCCTGGATCCCCCAGGAAACAATCCGTACCCCTAGGCAAGACTCAGTCAGGCACTTGCGCTACTCTTCGCGACCTACACAGATTGTATGATACACAATGGTTACGCCTGGATCCCCCAGGAAACAATCCGTACCCCAAGGCAAGACTCAGCCAGGAAGTTGCGCTATGTAGTCGCGATCATAAGACCACGGGGATCGCCGTGGAATTCGATGGACACTCGAGTATCATATCCGGAAAACCCAAATCAAAGAGAGAGAATAATATCGATAGAATGAATCCACAGTGTGGCCACAAAGCGGATATCAAGCAGAAGGCACTTTCCATATCTTTACTTCGAAAATATGTATCATATAGTACCTTTCAAAATCACTTCCAAATATCATACTTATATAAAGTTCATTTTATATAAGATTTCATTTCAAATCAAATACTTTTCAAAACAACAGTATATCAAATCACACTTATATAGATTTCGATTATATAAGATTTTACTTTTCAAAATTGGGTACCTTTTCAAATCAACAGTTTTCAAATCAATAATTTTCAAATCTACTACATACTTATACAAATCAATTTTATATAAGTTCGATAACTCCCAAATCAAAGTATTTAAAAAAAAAGGTTCTCAATTTTAATTCATTTCAATAGTATTTCAGTTTAAAAATCATATATGATTTCACCAAATCATTTCTTCCAAATTACATATATTCAGTTTCAAAGTTTCTTAAAACAATAGATTTAGAAAATAATCCAAATTTCCAAATCTACAAAATTTAGGTCAAACAAATTCATTTCCATTTCAAACATATATTCACTTCAAAAGTCATAATACTTTCAAAGTTATGAATCTTTCGAAACCAAAATACTTGAAATCATTACACTTTGAAAATCATAACATTTAGAAATCATACATTTGAAATCATAAAACATGCCCTTAATTCTTTACATTTCAAATTTTTTCAATTAAACCAAAATCTAAAATTTCCAATTTTAATTCAATTCAAACCATCAGTTTCAATTTAGTTTTCCAACAAACCATTTCAAATATTATCAATTTCAAATATAGATTTGATTTACAAAATAAACTATTAAATCTTAAATATGTTTCAAGGCTTAAATATACCATATTTCAAAACTAAATTTCATAATTTCATATATCTCAAATTTTACTTCATTATTACTTAGTGTTGAAATATTTATTTCATAAATCCATTATTTTTAAATAAACTCAAATTACAGGTAAACCAAATATCCTTTCATACTAATATAAGCTTCAATTATAGATTTATCAAGATCAATGGTTTTCAAAATCATTTTATACTTACATAAAGTTTATCTTATATAAGGATCAAAATTTTCAAAAAAATAAATTTCGCTACATGAAAAGCCATATGGGATTGAACATCTTTGCTTACTAAAAGATTTTTAATTAAGAATAGTTTTGTATATAAAATAGTTTTTATGAAAAACCACTATCAAATTTAAAACCATTTTTCAAAACCATTTTTCTTTTTCTTAAACTATGGTTTTTCATAAAGAAAAATTCCAATTAAATCACAAAGATATCCAACCCGACAACTTTCAATTTCAGCGTCAAGTATACCAATGATATTAGGATATAAGATGTACATATGTCATCATTTCGCAACATTACATTCGATCGCTCGCTCGATCACACAAGTTCGCTTTCGAACTAGTATTGTCCATTCGACTTCCCTAATGCGGACTTCGATATGGTTTCTCGACTAGAAGCCATCAGTCTCCTTGCATAGCCATATACTATGATAGTGAATTCTAGAATCAAGCCCAAAATCCATATCAAATGTTCGCCATCAAGAATCAAATGAAAAATCCTAACACGAAATGGTGTAATTCACCTCGAACTTGTGTACTCAAACTTGGATCAAATTAATTATGCGAATAAAACAACATACGTACAACTTATGTATCTATTCCAACTTGTTAAATAAATAGTTTCATAAAAATGTTACTAAGTTAAAACATTTAAAACCAAATTTTCTCAAACATTTGAAGACTAATTTTTATCCAAAACATTTCAAAACTAAATTTCATATTAGTATAATTTAGAATAGTCTTATTTATTTACTTAACAAAACAGTTTCAACTTATAAAAATCATATTATTTCATACTTGAAGCATACAAACTAAACTTATATTCTTTATCAAATACCTTATACCTTTCAAAAAAAATTTAGCTTTGAAAAATTAACCTTGATTTGGAAGTGCTCGAATCTTAAAATAGTCGAAGAAGTCATATTTTCAATCCAAGAGTTGAAAATCAACACTAAATCAGTAAATAGATTTCAAAAGTAGGTTTCAAAATCTGAAACTCGAGAACTGAACACGGGCTTACTTTAAATATTTTCATATATATATATATATATATATATATATATATATATATATACGGATCTATCTTTCGAATATCAAACCATACTTCGAAATCTGAAATCAAAATTGGTTTCACGAAATCACTCACATAGCAAAGCTACTAGAGTGGCCTCTCCCTCACTCAAAAACTCGAAAATCAATGTCGATGATGCATGCATTCATCGTCGAAATTATTTTCCAGTGACATAAGTAAGTTCTGGACTTCATTTAACTTTGAAAAACTTCTTTGAAATTCCTTCGAAATCATTGAAATTCATTCGAAATCATTGAAATTCATTCGAATACATTTGAAACATTTCTTATTTGAAAAAATAAAAGATAAAAAAATATATCTTTAAATCATATTATTATTATATATTTTCCAAAATCTTAAAACCAATTTCAAAACACCGGAATTCGATTGCTCGAAATTCAAATTCAGAACCCTTCATTTATAAACCATTTTTGTATAAATCAAGTTCTTATAAAATTTTCAAAATTTCAAATTCTTTCAAAATTTCAAAATTTCATTTTGAAAGGTATATAGTCCTTATCGAAAACATTTCACTTTTATATATAAAAATATGGCCATTAATAATTTCGATGTATGCACAATTTCAAAATACAACCAAACACAAATTTCCAAAGGATGATTCAAGGAAGGATTTCAAACAAACAAAGATTCAAAATTAGAGGAACTCTAATCAGATAGAATTCTAGTTCGAAGATAAACTCAAATGAAGATGAGATAATTTAATTACCAAATAGAGGAGGAGATATATAGCATCGACATCCGAGGATACAGAAATCTCCGGTGAATCAATGCCAATTATAAAGGAATTTCACCCCTTCATAAATCATTCAAAGATTTACGGAATCACCGCTCTGTAGAGAGGTCATTCCAAAGTGGGGTTACGAAATGCCAAAATCAAAAGGGTAAAATAGGGAAGACAAGACTGGATTTCAGAACAAGTGGGAGCGTTCCACAATTCAAGGAATCTTAATCAATGAAAATCCTAACCAAGAGATTTCTAACAAGGTGGATACAGAAGTAATGAAGTTCAAAAAAAAAAATCTTGATTCCAAAATAAGAAAAATTTTATACCAAAATAATCTTTGAAAATCCTTTAAAAATCATTTTGAAATCATTTTATACTTCGAAAATATGTTCTCTCACAAGGAAAGGATTCTGAGATTGATTTCACTCGTTCTAGGGTATTTCTACCCTATCTCTAATGAGTTTTTGCTCCGCAGGCTAAGGTTTGCCTAAAACCAAAGCTCTGATACCAACTGTAACAACCCGATATTTTCAGCCATTCGCATTCGCACATGTCGGACTTGAATTGCACAAAATACCGCGTTGTAAATAAATTTGGAGCAAATGAAATACAATCACAGAATCACAGACACAGAAATATCAGAATAACTCGCAGCGGAAATAAAATACATAGTAGTTCATGAAGCTACTACGGCAGAGTCTCAAACCAAATACATAATACAGTCTGAAAACAACATAATAGAAATCCCAATTTCATAGAAGTTCACTAATACATGAGATAAACTAGAACAGCTGAAACAGAGAGTAGATATAAATGTAGATAAGCAGAAACTCCAGCAAAGACCAGCTCCAGAAAGAGAATCCAAAGCTGTGAATACTCAGGCTGACCCGAGCGTAAAGTAAAACACAAAACACTCGAGTCAGGACAATATATACTTATATAATGTAAACCAACTCAAGTGAACTGTAGTAGAAGTACACAATAACTTAAATGATGCTTGGGATCGCCCATCCTTTAAGAATCAGTTAAACTATAAATTAATTACATCCCGTGGTTAAAATTTCAAAATGGTATTTTATACTTCAAAATCAAATGTAATTTCAAAATTCAATATCATTTAAAATACCATATCTTTCAAACCACATTCATTTTTATTTAATTTAAATACCATTACAAAACACATTTCAAAATAGTTTATATTTCGAAACAATTACTTCATTTTAAATCATAAAATGAAGTTATTATATTTAATAATTAAATTATTAAATTTCCAAAATTTTAGTCTTTCAAAATTCATTTATTCACTTAATTTATTAAAACAGATGAAAATTCAACTTTCGCAGCATTTAGAAACTGCTACGGAAAGTTACATTCAAAACAGTTCAATTTAACAAAAGATAGCATTTAAAAATGCTGTAATAGGGTTACATTAGTTTCAAATAAAACTTAGTTAAATTCAACAATTATAGCATTTACAAAAATGCTATAATAACCTTTAATCAAACTTAGCCATTTGGTTCATTATTATCAACTACAACATTTACAAATGCTGTATTATCATTTACATTAGAATTAATAGCATTTCAGAAATGCAGTTAATTAACTTCAAGTATTCAATATAATTTCACAAACAATTATATTTTTATTTAAATCATTTTTAGCTTATAAAATCATATAATTTCACTTTTTAAAACAGTCATTCAAATACCCTTATATTCATGATTTTCTAAAGTTAAATCTCCATTCAAAAATCAAAATTTAATAATAATTCACTTATTAAATTCCAACATTAAATTTTAAATTCATTAAATTAAATTTAAATTAACACTTAAGTTTAAAATTTTCAAATATAACTTAATTTCATTTTTATTTACTTAACTTAAAATTCACTTTAAGCCAAATTCACAAATTTTCAATTTTAGTTATATTTAAAATTTTCAACCTAAATATTCATTCATTTCACATTTTAACTTTATTCAAAAATCATTAATATATTATAAAATCATTTTATATTCATTTAATTCAAAATATCATAAATTTATCATATTTTCATATTTAATTTAAATTCCATTTATCACCAAATTCTAATTTCCAAAATAACTTACATTTCAGATTTCTAACTTTACCCTTTATTTATTTCACTTATAAATTTTCAGAAAATCACTAATGCTTTACAAAAATCATTTTTAATCAAATCTAATCAAAATATTATAATATTTACATTTCTAAAATAATTTAAAAATTTTTAGAAAAACATATTTTAACAACGGGTCTGTATTTCATTTTCTAGCCTAGGTAAAGTGATACGGGTAATATATCATTTCAACCCGTAATCTACAAAGAAAACCCAGGTTTGATCATTTCAAACCCGTAATCCCAAGTAAAAGAAAATAATTGAAAATCATTTAGGCCTATCATTTCAGCCCATAATGATTTTCTCCTATTCTAAAGTCCGTTCGGGTATGTATCATTTCAACCCATAGTGATTCTAGTCTACAGGGAACTTGCAGTGTGATAAACTGATAAAAATAACAGAACAACATAATATAACAGTAACAGATGTTATAACAGGTGTATAAGCATGGGTGAATATCATATAATCATAATATAGCAGGTGTAACATGATAATGCATTTTACAGATTCAAAAGGGGTCAATTTACTAGTTATATATGTACATATTGTCTGGTGAGAATAACTCACTGTTTTGAGCTAGAGGCACAACGACGAATGCACGAATGAGATCCAAACAAGCACGATAACACGACACAAAGATGAGTGGAAGAGCCAAAGATTAATTCTCTTTGGATACATGAGACAAAACAAATAAATATAACATAAGTTTTCAACCCAAATTCAATTAAACAAAGCTAGAAATGAATACACAAAACATCACCGGAGTGTTTGCACTTGCTTTCTACCACCTATGCTTCAACTCCAGATCTGAAATGTATGTTAAGGGGTGTGTTCGGATCTGGTTTTGGGTTCATAGGTCATCCATTGCATGGATATAAAGGAGTAGAGATATATGTGCAAAGGTATGAGCATGACACTACACTACAAGGCAAAAAAAAAAATGGTTTCAAGGCAAAACAAGCCACGGCCTAAGGCAAGTGGTCACAGCCAGGTCTGGTGTGGTTAGTAGGAGGACATGGCAGTGGTGTCAGGTCAGGAATTTGCTGGAGATGGTGGTGCAAGTGGCGGCCAAGGTAATGGTTTGAGTGGTGGAACAAGATTGGCGCTCGGCTAGGTTGAACAAGTGGAGTGTTTGCATAAACTTTGGTGGATCTAGTCATAGATGACCACAGCATGGCTTGGTCAGTGGGCTGGAGGAGATGGTGACCTGATGTGGTGATGGTGGAGGCGGCTATGGTGGTGGAGGAGCAAGGGCCGAACCATGGAAGGTAGAAGGCATGTTCAAAAATCAAACAACAAGTAGAAAAAATGGAAAAAGAAGATGAAAGTTTACCAAATTTTCTTTGTTCAGATGGAGGCCGAAAATTTTGAGGTGAGAAGTGTTTCTATACGTGAAAAATGAATAGGAATGCAGCTGAAAGAATGAGACATGGTCAGCCCCAAAATGAATGCAAGTGTTGGTGGAAAATGAAGAGGCAGGGAGGTGAAAAGTCTAAGGTAAATGAAAGGTTAAAAACTCTTCAAATTTCTCCATTTCTTTTGAATTTTTTTATAACTAAAATATATTTATAAATACAGATAAAAACACGAAAATTTAGTAAATAAACAAAAATAAATAAATAAATATTAATTAAATATAATTAGATTAAGAAAATAGCTTAAAAATACAAACTAGTCTTGGAAATATGAAAATAAATGGAACAAACTTCGGAAAATTTCTATGTACTTGAAAATATTTATAAATAAAGGTAAGAACATAAAAATAAAATGCATACATAAAAATGAATAAATAAATTTTAATTAGATATAATTTAATGAAGAAAATAGCAGAAAAATGAAAACTAGCCTTTAAAAATAGAAAACAAATTCAATAAATTTTTGGAAAAATTCAACATCACTTTAAAAATATTTAAAAGACAAAAAATATATAATATAACATATTACACACATATATATAAAAAGTAAAATATTTTTTTATATAAATTAAAATAGACAATTTTTTATTAAATAAATCAATTTACGTACAATATTGTAAAAAGCATAACTTTCACAATATAAATCGGATTTCAACGAAACGAAAAGCAGTATTCTTAAATTTTAATATATTTTCATAATAAAAGATAAAATTTAAGAATTTAAATATTTAAATTTGAAATTTAAAAATCAAAGTTTGACCCAAATTGACCAAAGTCAACATTTCAGGAAAATATTCAATTTATACCATTTGGAATTGTAATTCACATAATAATAAAAGTTTATATTTAAAAATGAAATGTTTGAAATGAAACAAGTTTTAAAAAAATATTAAAAATGAAATAAAGTCAAAATTAAAATATACATAAAAATCTAGGGTTGTTACAAAAGGACTAAACTTTTAAAAGATCAACCTATTGAAAATATACCAGGAGATATGCAATCTGTTGTTAAAACTAGAAATCAACTAAGTCAAATGAGTAATGTAGCTTTTATACAACTATTGAACCCAAGAATCCAAAAGAAGCATCAACTGATGATTCATGGATTTTGGCTATACCAGAAGAATTAAATCAATTCACTAGAAATGATGTTTGGGAACTTGTTCCTAGACCTAAAAATAAAACTATAATTGGAACTAAATGGGTTTATAAAAATAAAATGAATGAACAAGGAGAGGTAGTTAGAAATAAAGCTCGATTAGTCGCTTAAGGTTATTGTCAAGAAGAAGGAGTAGATTTTGATGAAACCTTTACTCCCGTAGCAAGATTAGAAGTCATTAGGATTCTACTTGCTTTCGCAAATCATAATAATTTCAAATGGATGTTAAAAGTGCCTTTTTAAATGGATTTGTAAAAGAGGAAGTATATGTTGAACAATCACCACTTTTTGAAAATGAAAAATTACCAAATCATGTTTACAAACTTAAGTAAGCTTTATATGGTCTAAAACAAGCTCTTAGAGCCTGGTATGATAGACTAAATCTTACTTATTACAATCAAACTTTGAAATTTGTAAAGTAGATAATACTCTTTTTATTAAAAGAAATAAAAATGATATTCAACTAGTACAAGTCTATGTAGATGATATCATTTTTGGATTAACTAATTTTGAAATGAATAAAGAATTTTCTGAAATAATGAAAAAAGAGTTTGAGATGAGTCATATGGATGAATTAAACTTCTTTTTGGGATTACAAATAAAACAATTAGATAATAGTATCTTTATTCATCAAGAAAAATATGCTAAAGACCTAATTAATAAACAGGTAATTAGGCAGAAGGAAGAAGTTGCAAAAAAATTTAGCCTCAAGGACAACAAGTTTACTTTTTAGTCTGAAGGACACTTTTTAGTGTAAACTGAAAATGATAGTTACAACTATCATTCTGTGATTTACACTAAAAAGTGTCCTTCAGCCTAAAAAACAAACTTCTTGTTCCTGAAACTAAATTTTTCTCTAACTTTTTCCTTGAGCCTAAAAACCCCATTAATAAATTTGGTTTGACTATTATGAGTGGAAAGCCCACTCCCATGGCAACCAACAAGTACCTTAGTAAAGAAGATCTCTCGAAAGATGTAGATCAAAAATTATATAGAAGAATGATTGGATCACTACTCTTTATTACTGCTACTAGACTTGATATCATGCATAGTGTTTGTCTCTGTGTATGATATCAATCCCAACCTAAAGAGACCCACTTAAAAGCCGTAAAACGTATCATAAGATATGTTAAACACACATCTGATTATGGCTTATTTTACCCTAAAAATGATTCTTTTGACTTAATATCTTACCGTGATGCTGATTGTGCAGTTTGTAAATCAGACCGAAAAAGTACAAATGGAACTTGTCACTTTTTGGGGCATTCTCTGATTTCCTGGTTTAGTAAAAAAACAAAATACAGTTTCTTTATCAACAACCGAAGCAGAATATATTTCTGCTACTATGGCTTGTTCTCAAGTAATATATATGCAACAAACTTTAAAAGATTTTGGTTTAAATTTCTCAAAATCACCAATTTATTGTGATAATACTAATGCGATAAATTTATCCAAAAATACTACTCAACATGCTCGAACTAATCATATTGATATAAGACATCATTTTCTTAGAGATAATATAAATAAGGAAGCAATTGCTCTAGATTATATTAATTTCGAGAATCAAATTGCTGATATATTATCAAAACCATTAAATGAATATATGTTTACTAAATTAAGAAGAGAATTAGGTATTTGTTCAATAACTGAAATATTAAAAAATATAAATAATAAAGTGTAATTAAAAATTAGATCAAAATAAATTAAACAGCAAAAATTCAAGCACCATGTTGACATCCCCTTGAACCCCATGTCGACATACAACGATTTTTTATTTTTGAAATTTTTCCCACCAAAATTCAAATAATTAGTTATATATTCTTCTTATTTTCGAAATTCTATTCATTCTTTCTGTTATTTCTCTGTTCTATCTTCTGAAATTAAATAATCAATGACCTCCTCTTCCAAATCAAACATAAATTCAACCTTTTCATTCCCTTCTCCTATCTCTGGGCCGTTTCAACGAACAACGCTCGCTCATGTGACGAAAATAGAGGATTCTCTTAAGGATGCACTTCAGTTAATGACTGAAATCCAAGTAATACAACTTCGAATGGCCAAAGAACAATGGAGGCAAGGCAAAATCCTTAGGAATTTGCAAAAATTTCTAATGGATAATCATGCTAACCCAATCTTGATTGACGAAGACTCTTCAGGAGATCAAGTACAAGTGGCTAGCGAGGAAGAAGAAGAAGTCCCCATGGAAGAAGAGCATTCGGAAGATGACGACAAAGTCATTTGCGTTGGTGAAGTGTGCTTTGACAAAGATGGAAATCTTGTCGAACAACGTGGAAATTTCTGTTCCACTATCCGAATTGTTCGATTCATAGATCTCCCACTTTCAAAGACACTCATTAGTTTTTTCTTTCTCATTTTTCTTTTTGTTTTATGTTCTTTCTTACGTTTTCCACAAAAATGTAAGTATAACTATATAATTAATGAATAATTTGTGTTCTTGTATGTGTTAGTATATGGATACTTAGTTAAAATAGTTAGTACTTTAGGACTAAATTTTAGTTTTAGATCCAAGTGTTGATTATTTATGATAACACTATCATTATAGTCACATGTCATAGAGTATTAGATTTAGGGGAGTTATATAGTTTGAAGTTATATATTTAGAGGTAGTTTTTGTTGATGACAAAGGGGGAGAAATATAAAATAGGATAGTTAGGTATAGATTAAGGGGGAGTTATAGGATAGAAGTAATATTTTATAAAGAAGTTGTCATCATTAAAAAGGGGAAGATTGTTAGTCCGTGAGATAATGGTTTTGATGACAACAACCTTTGTATAGGATTATAAAATATAAATACTAACATTATAGTTTAGAAATATATGTATATGCAGGATTTAACCATGCAGGTACCAAGAATGAAGACTGTACAGTATAGAGATTTAAGATATCAAGAATAAAGGCTCATGAGTATTAAGAATATCAAGATTATCAAGAGTTCAAGATTTCAAGTAATTTATTTTTTAATTAGGAATTTTCTTAAAACTCCTAGAAAGCACTGGCATCTTAAAATCTAATTTATTCGTGGAATGGAATCCACTTCGAGCCTGTTGAAGGGATGATACCCTAAGAAGGATGGAACCTACGAAAAATCTAGCGAAACATTGTTTTGTATCTGCTAACTTTTATTCAAAATGATTTTACAAAATTATATCTTGTTTTCAAAATATTTTCAAAACCTTCCTTTTAAAAGAATCAAAATCATCTATTCTGGTTTTAAATACTTTTAGCCTTAAAATAATCTTTAATTTCAAAATCAAATTATCCTTAGTTTTAAACTACCTTTTAATAATAATATATTTAACTTTTAATATTTATACCTAGATTTAAATATAAAATTATAGTAAAATTCTATATATACCAAAATATTATTCTCTATATTTGTTTATGTATTTTAACTATAGTTAAGTATATACATAAAAGTTTAAAATAGTTTTAATATAAGATAAAATTTATTTTCAAAGAAAAACAAAACACCAAAATTTCCTTTGGGATGTCGACATGCCCAATACACCCATATCGACATAGTGTCAGTTAATTTCAAAATTTAAATTTCAAAAGAAGTGTCTATTCATCATATCTCTTCACGAATGGACACGGCTGTTGTTCTTCTATAAATAGGGGCGGTTTTCAATGAATTTAAAAATCATATTTTCTGGTTTTCATTTCTCTTTTTTCTTCCACATTTCTTTATACATATTCCTATCATTACTCTGCCGAAATCAACATTGAATCTAACTAGATTATCTCTGGTTTGATTCTTTATCACTATCTCAACAAGATGCTTAGTGTTATTCAGAGTTATAGCTTTTTTGTAATCAATTAAACGAGAAAAGGTGTGATTATGGCCTTGGAAATCAATCAAGCGAGAAAAGGTGTGATTGTAGCCTTGGAAATCAATTGGGTGAACTTGTTGCCCGTAAAATCAAGCATCTCTACCCAGAGGATTGTGAATCTGAAGAGTGTAACTCGTAGCCTTGAAATCAAGGGTGTAATTGTACAATTGCTTTTGAAAGGAAATCCGTACTTGTGTGCGGGACTGGATGTAGGGTAACTCCGAACCAGTATAAAATCCAGTGTGTTCTTTCCTTTACTGCTTTTACTTTATTTCTGCATCTTTGTTTGATTCTGTGATCATATTTGTGTCTGAATATTGCATACATTTGTGTTCAAATTAACAAAACTCAAAAAGGTTTAATAATGCCTTAAAACACTATTCACCTCCCATCTAGTGTTTATCCTAATCTTAAGATCCGTAATCCACATTTCTCACAAATTCTTTTATACAAACTGATCAGATGTGCGACAATGGGAAGATAATGGTAATTCAGTTTTGGGACACTATTGCTAACTTTACAATAGCAATGTTAAGTGTAACAGTAGACGTTTGAAGGTAGAGTTGAGGACTGCTTATGGAAACTTCTGCAATGCATGTACGCGGTACAGTACGGTTATCAATGAGATTATATTTGAAAATTTATTTGAACCAACCCATTCCACATTTGAAGGTCGTTACTTTCTCAAATATCACACCACATTCACTGGACATGAGGCTTATATCATACAACAAAATTGGCTAGAATGATTTAGGTATCCATAATTTGAGTGTATTATTGTTGAGTGTATTATTGTTTCTATGCATGCATATTTATTATTATCTTATTTGTGTGTAATTTCACTTTCTTGTGTACTGTCAAAATAAAATACAATGCTCACATTTAAACACAAAAAATTATAAGCATTCACACGCTTCTATATATATAAGAGATTTTACTTCTCGAACACACAATTCAATTCTCCGCTCCTTCATTCTTCTATTCCTCATACCAATGCCTTCCTGGTCATCATTTATTGACTCTGATTTAGACTATGTTCCAATAGAAAGCGAACACACCGATGAAGATTGGAATATCAATTACCAAGACCAGCATTACGAAGACGTTGCTCATGAATTCCCAAATCTTGACCAACTCTTACTTTAAGAAGATGTTCAACTGTTGTATGAATGTGTGATTGTCCAACCTCTACACGAATAGTTGGTTCATCAACAACCACAAGAACATGAGGTTGATCAAGTGTCAAATTTGCAACCTTCGGTTGAACAAGAGGTTGACTCTTACGCAGTATGATATCATCATGGTTATAAGGTTGAAGTCATGGTTAGAGCTGATAGCGAAGATATTGGTCGTCGAATCCGGTTGTATCCCTTCTGGCCTGAAGGGTGAAATTACGCAAAATGAGTTGATGTACGGCTGTGCCCAAGGGCAATAACATATGCCAATAAGTTGGAACAAGAAATAAAACATCTTCAAAATTTCCTGCAAAACTTACAATTTGACCGTAACCAGTAATTTCTTCGTGTCAGTTCTAAGTCCTAGTCACGGTATTTTTATTGGTTGTATTATTGTGGAGTGTATTATTATTGACCGTATTATTGTTTGTTTATGTATTATCGTTGACTGTACTAATGTTTGGGTGTTTCAGTAATATTGTCTTGTTTCTTTCTGTATTATTGCCTTAGAAAATTTTAAGTGTACTATTATTTGGTAGTGTCATAAAGTCGTTAAGAACATGACTACAATTGTATGATGGGATGAGACACTACACCAATATTCAATAGTGTATAGAGAGGACGTGACACTGGACCAACAGACAATAGTATGTAGATGGGACGAGATACTATACCAATAGTCAACGGTGTGTAGATGGGACGGGACACTACAGACGTGACATAAATGGAATCTACTTTATAGATAGTGGTTGAATTGAATTAATGCTACCCGCCAACTAGTCATGATTGTTTGTTTGGTTATGAAAGCCAGCATGTAATTTAAGCTATAAAATCTTGTTAAATGCTAGAAGTTTTATTGCTCATTTGTATTTCATACAATTTCAAAGATAACAAATGGCTGCCGAAGATTATACATTTTTCGATGATAGCGACGACGAATTTGATGAAATGATGGAAGATTATTTTCATCGTGAAAAGGAGCAAATAAGTATGGCCGCAAAACAAGTTGGTCAATCGAGCGGGCAACATGGTGGATCAGTTGTTGATCGTCGGTATAAAAATTATAGACATTCATGGCACAATGACAGACTGATGGAAGACTACTTTGTTTCAAATCCTACTTACACGGATGCTGATTTTAGCAGAAGAATATGCATGCGACGACCTTTGTTTCTTAGAATCCTATAATGTATAATGTAGCATAAAAAATATTTTATCTTCAAACCCAATGCATCTTGTACAATGGGATTGACTAGAATTCGGAACATGACAGCTGCACTAAGAATACTTGCATATGCAGGACAGGCAGACGCGCTTGATGAAAATTTGAAAGTGGTGAAAAGCACGGTATTAGAGTGTGAGCATTTCTGTCAAGCTATCATTGACATTTACGGTGATCAATACTTACGCAGACCAAACGAGGCGGATATAGCACTGGTATTGAATATGCATGGTAGTGGAGGTTGGCCTGGAATGTTAGGCAGTATAGACTGCATGCATTGTGTAACACCCCACTCTGGTAGCTTACTCAGAGGCAAAGATGTTACATAGAAACTAAGGTGCTTAATAGAATAGTATCACAACTTAAATAAAATACATCGGAACATAAACTCATTCAGATTACATGATTTCAAGCGGAAGTGTTATTATACAATCACATCATCATAATTACACAGTTACATAGGATCATGAGATTCAACATAATTATACATATGAAAGTTGATAAACTTAAATAAAAGTCTTCACTTCATAGTCATGGTATTCATCAGTCATCTTGAGTTGAACAACTAACCTTCTAAACCTGAAATGTTTATGTGTAGCATCATGAGCAACACTGACCCAGTGAGATAGCTATTTAATCTATAGTTTTCAAGTCATGTCATGAAGGGTTATAAAAACCATAATTTTTATATCATCATTTCATTCCAAATCACTACTTCTTAAGTTTTAATAATCCAGATCAAAAACACTATTCGAGGTAAACTTCAAATATATAAACTTCATCTGACTAAAGCCAAGATTTTTCATAAATTTAAACCACTCCCTCAATTTGGTTTATATTCTAGGATGTTTTATCCTATTGCGGTCGGCATCCCCTCACTAAGTAGGGATGTACTCTACTGGCTCGTTACCACATAGAGTAATAATGTACTACCCAAGATCTATTGTCTTATACCGCATCCTCGAAGAAATCTTCTGTGCGAAAATGCTTCTTTAAAGTAATTTAAATTACTTTTTTTAGAAAAATGTTCGATTATTTTTCTCTATGATAAAATGGTTTTTAATACCAAATTTTCTATAATAAGTAACTTACTTAGTATACTCAACTACCATGAAAAGAAACCCATCAAATTATTTATCAAATCGATGATAAAAAATCTAACAAATAAGGCATTTTCTTAAAAACAAACATGTTCATTTTGGGCAGAAATTTAACCCGAGCTTGCACCTCAAATTCATATATATATATGGCCGAATTTTAAAAGTGATACAAATGAAAGTTATAGGCCTTTCCATTAGCTTTCCAGAACATTCAAGAAATTGAAATTTCATTAAGAATTGAGAAAGTTATGGTCAAATTAATAAGCTGCGTTTTTGATAGAACCGAGCCACTTTTACTTACAACTATCATCTCTTCAAGAATAACATGAATACTAGAAATTTAAATATTTTTTCTCACCTTAAACTTGTGTATTTGACTTGAATCTTTTTCCTTAGCTTTCTCCAAGCTTTTTCACTTTATCTTACTTTTTTTTTGCTTTGTGAAAGTATGAAAAATAAGTGAACATTTCCACCCTTTATATAGTAATTTTCAAGGCTAGTTTGGTAATTTTAGTTTTGGACACTTGTCTACTTCTCTTTGCACAAGCTTTAGAATGTTGACACATGTCTACTTAGGTGTCTTAAGATGTTTCTACACATGGACACCTAATGGGGTTATGTGTCACTATTTTATTTAATCTTGACACATGTCCTTCATTTTTTTATGCAAGCTTTATTTCATGACACATATCTTATTTAGTAATCATTTAAGATGTTCTAGAAGTGTACACCTAAGTGATATATATGTCATAATTCTATTTTATCTTAAGATAGGTGTATGGTCCATATTATGCCACTTGTCTTCACCATGTCATGCCACTTATCTTATACTTATAAATGTATACATACTTATACCTTTTGTATTATTTAAAAGCATACATAAATATAAATAAAATAGAGATGGTGTAGATAGTATATTTTAAACTTCTAAAATTTTATATACCCGATATTTTAAGTTAGGCTGTTACATTCTACCACCCTTAGCAAAAGATTTCATCGTCGAAATCTAGGCTTTAAACAATTCTGGATAATCTTTATGAATTTCTGACTCCACCTCCCATGATGCTTCGTCTTCGTTATGATGGTTCCATTGAACTTTCACCAAGGAAATTTATTTTGTTCTTAATTTCTTAACTTTTCTGTCTAGAATTCGAACAGGTCTTTCAATGTACTTAGTCCCCTTTTTAACTTCAATGCCGCTTAAATCTATCACATGAGATAGATCAGAAATATACTTTCGTAGCATTGATACATGAAATAGATTATGAATATCTGATAATTTATCAGGTAAATCAAGTTGATATGCAACTTTGCCAATTCTTTTGGAAATACGAAATGGTCCAATAAATCTTGGTGATAATTTTGCCCTCTTCTTCCCAAATCGCATTACCCCTCGTATTGGAGAAACCTTAAGGAGAACTTGATCCCCTACTTCGAATTCCAAATCTTTTCTTCTGTGATCTGCATAACTCTTTGCCTACATTGTGCTGCTTGCAATCTTTCCTTTATGATAGAAATTTTCTCTGTCGTTTCTTTTACTAGATCTGGACCGAGAAGCTCACGATCTCCAACTTCCACCCAACATACTGGAGAACGACAAGGTCTTCCGTACAAAGCTTCATATGGGGCCATACCAATACTTGCATGATAACTATTGTTATATGCAAATTCTATTAATGGTATATGAGTCTCCTATGTTATTTCAAATTCCATTATACAAGATCTTAGCATATCTTCTATTATTCGGTTTACTCTTTCAGTTTGTCCATTTGTTTGTGGATGAAAGGCCGTACTTAGGTTTAATGATGTTCCTAATGCATTTTGAAGACTTCTCCAAAATTTTGAAGTGAATCGAGAGTCTCTATCTGAAACAATAATAACTGGTATGCCATGTAGTCGAACAATTTCTTTCAAATAAAGTCTACTCAATTTCTCCATTGAGTAGGTCATATTGTAAGGTATAAAATGGGCTGATTTTGTTAGGCGATCCAATACTACCCATATGACGTCATGACCTTGTCTTGTCATTGGTAATCCCATAATAAAATCCATAGTTATATGCTCCCATTTCCATTCAGCAATAGGAAGCGGTTGTAGGAGTCCTGCCGGTCGTTGCTGCTCGGTTTTAATTTGTTGGCATGTAAAACATTTTGCCACAAATTCAACGACATCTTTCTTCATTCCATGCCACCAAAACTGACGCTTAAGATCCTTATACATTTTTGTGCTTCCTGAATGCACTGTAAACCTTGAGCAATGTGCTTCACTTAGAATTTCATTTTTCAATTGAGGTTGACTTGGAACACAAAGTCGATTTCTGAATCTGTAACCTACATCTTTACCAATGTTTCAATATGTATTTTCCTTGTCCTTCATTTTTGTGAATAATTCCTTCAACTCCTCGTCTTTTCCTTGAGCTTGCAATATTTTACTTTGTAGAGTTGGCTGAATAATAACATCACATGAAAGTGCTACCTTATCATTCATTTCTCTACTAATCCTCCTTGTGCAGATGTTTATTTCTACTAGGGTCTCTAGAGCTTTCCGTTCTCTTATCATCAGATTGGCTACTATGTCATAGGGTTTTCGGCTTAACGCATCTGCAACTACATTTGCTTTTCCTGGATGATAATGCAATGTAAAATCATAATCTTTTAGAAATTACATCCATCTCCTTTGTCTCATATTTAGTTCTTTTTGGGAAAACAAATATTTTAAACTCTTGTGGTCTAAGTAAACATGAAATTGTTCCCCAAAAAGATAATGCCTCCAAATTTTTAAAGCAAATACAATTGCAGCTAATTCTAAGTCATGGGTTGGATAACTGACTTCATGTGGCTTTAGTTGACGAGAGCCATAAGCAATAACTTTGTCCTCCTGCATTAATACGCATCCTAATCCTTGTCCACATGCATGGGAATATACTTTATATGGGACTCCACTTCTTGGCAAAGACAGAATTGGTGCCTCTGTCAATCTTTTCTTTAAGGTTTCAAATGCTATCTTACATTTTTCATCCCAAATAAACTTAGTTTCCTTACGAGTTAGTTTTGTTAATGGAGATGCTATCTTTGAAAAATCTTGAATAAATCTTCGGTAGTAACCAGCTAATCCAAGAAAACTTCGAACTTCTGTTGGTATTGTCGGAGGATTCCATTTCACCACCACCTCAACCTTTGATGGGTTTACTCCTATTCTATTCTTCGAAACAACGTGCCCAAGAAATTTTACTTCTTCCAACCAGAAATTACATTTACTTAATTTTGCATAAAGTTGATGATCTCTCAATGTTTGGAGACACAAACACAAATGACGTTCGTGTTCTTCCTTTGTCTTAGAATAAATTAGGATATCATCAATAAATACAATTATGAATTGATCAAGATATGGACGAAACACACGATTCATTAAATCCATGAATACTGCTGGGGCATTGGTAAAGCAAAAAGGCATCACCAAAAATTCGTAGTGTCCATACCGTGTTTGAAAAGCTGTCTTTGGAATGTCTTCTTCTTTTATTCTTAATTGTTACTTTATTAAGTTCTCGGTAATCTATGCATAAGCGTAACGTTCCGTCTTGTTTCTTTACAAACAACACAGGTGCTCCCCAATGAGATTTACTAGGTCTAATAAATCATTGATCCTCCATCTCCTTAATTTGTCTCTTCAGCTCTTGATTCTCCATAGGAGACATACGATAAGCTACTTTAGCAATAAGGGTGGTACCAGGAATTAAATCGATACTAAAATCAATTTCTTTTTTTGGTGGTAATCCCGGCACTTCTTGAAAGACTTCTTTAAATTCTCTTACGATTGGGATTTGGTCTACCGATTGACCCTTATCCCCAATATTGATATGTGCTACATATCCAGATATAAAAGAATCTTCAGATTTATCACATGAATACACAAAGGTTTCATGTTCTCGAATCGTGAAACATATAGTCCTATTATGACAATCCATGATGGCTCTATGTTGAGAAAGCCAATCAATCTCAAGGATGATATAAAAATGTTTCATTGGAAAGATAATTAACTTAGCCACCATATCCTTACCTCCAAAATTAAGGATACAATTTCTACACACAAAAGTAAGTTTAATCTGTCATTCTACTAAATTTTCTATCACCCCAAGGGGTTACTTAGTTTTTTAGTAGGTAATCCTATCTTAGTGGCAAATATTTCTGATATGAGAGAATGAGTGGCATCAGTATCAAATAAAACTTTAGCTTGAAAGTCAAAAAGAAATATGGTACCTTCTACTTGAGCTTGTTCAGAAACTACAACATTTACTCGCCCTTGTTGCTTCTTATTGTCCTTCCTTGGCTTCTTACAGTTTCGACTAATATGCCCGGGTTTGTTACAATTGTAACAAACAATTGGCTTGGTACAATTTGGAGAAATATGTCCGGTTTCGGTGCACCGATAACATCTTCTTTCTTTGTCAAGCTCCTTTTCTTGACCTGTCGATCCTTTGTTTTCTCCATTTTGTTTCTTCCTTTTTCCATCTGCTTTCTTTTGATTGTCAGAAAATGTTTTTGGTTTCCTTTTATTTGAAGTCTTCCTTTCTTGCTGAAACTGAAGATAATCTTCCTCTAGATTCAAAGCTTCAGCTATTATCATCTCATAAGTCTTACGTCGATCTCCAATAACATGTCTTCTTATTGGGCGAATTAATCCTTTTGCAAATCTTCTTGCTTGTTTTTCAGGTGTATCGATCAAATGGTTTCCAAATCGAGATAGTGCTTCAAACTTGTTCTGATATTGAGCTACCGTCATGCCTTCTTGGGTAAGATTTTGAAATTTGGTTTCCATTTTCTCTCTTTCATTTTCGGGAAAATACTTATCCAAGAACTTTTCCTTAAATTCCTTCCATGTCATCTGTTCTATCTCTTCTGAACTAGTTGTTGTCCGAACTAGCTCCTACCAATTTCGAGCTTCTTCTGATAATTGAAAGACTGCTAATTTCCTCTTGTCAATTTCGCTACATTTTAAAACTTCAAATATGTCTTCGAGATGTTGGATCCAATGTTCCGCCTTTATTGGGTCAGTATCTCCAGCAAATTTCTCTGGTTTCAAACTTTTAAAACGACTTAAAAGGCTGTTGTTTGAAGAGGCTGAAGAAACATGTTCCGTTTGCTTAATAAAAGATGCAAATAACTCCATAGAAAGATGCAAATAACTCCATAGCATTTGCTGGTGTAGAGGATTGGGCCTCTTGACTTTGAGTTGTCGAGTTATTTTGATTCGACATGACCTTCAATTCTCGAAAAATATGGTTGTGGTCACGAATGAAAATCAAATATACCTTTAATTATAAAAGATATCTTATGATATACTCACCTCATGTATACACAAACAAGTTATATTACTTATAACCCTTATTTACAACCAAAATTAGGGTATTTCCTCACAATCTCTTAACATACACCACAACATATACTATTTGTTGTGTTATTTTATCTTCCTAATTCATCCTTAGTCTATTATTATAATTTCTTTTGATGGAGAAGGATCATTTTTATCATTCATCGTCCGATTAGGTCTAATAACTTCTTGAGAGTAGTCCTTAGAGCCAACAGACTCAGACTTCTCTTCATCATACTGTTCCACTAGTTTGGTAGGGAACTTTTTACGTCTTATATTCCCTGCTTGCAGAGGAAGTGCCCCTCTTTGCCTTAGAAATTCTAAAGCTTCCCCATAATCTGTCCTTTCTGCCATCTTTATTGCAATCTCAAATTCCTTCTTCTTTTGACGTAAACGGTAAAGAATAAGGTCTCTTTTTTAACCTTCTTCATAATCGTTAGCTCTATTATAAACTTCATACATCTCGTCAATGAGAATCTACTTTGCTTTGTTCTTAAGTACATGTTTTTCCATAGTACCACTTGTAGCAACTAATCGTTCATTTGGTACATTGGTACATTTAACACCTCCCCATGAGTCCCCCGTATACCAGGTTTGGTTACTAGCCATAACTTATGACTGCAAATAGTTATAAAGATGTTAGTGTATTGTATAAACCTCCTATTCCGATAAATTAAATTGTAATACTATATAATTTCTAAAAGCACCCCTTAAACCTAGGCTCTGATACCACTAAATGTAACACCCCACTCTGGTAGCTTACCCAGAGGCAAAGATGTTACATAGAAACTAAGGTGCTTAATAGAATAGTATCACAACTGAAATAAAATATATCGGAACATAAAATCATTCAGATTACATGATTTCAAGCGGAAGAGTTATTATACAATCACATCATCATAATTACACAGCTACATAGGATCATGAGATTCAACATAATTATACATATGAAAGTTGATAAACTTAAATAAAAGTCTTCACTTCATATTCATGGTATTCATCAGTCATCTTGAGTTGAACAACTAACCTTCTAAACCTGAAATGTTTATGTGTAGCATCATGAGCAACACTGATCCAGTGAGATAGCTATTTAATCTATAGTTTTCAAGTCATGTCATGAAGGGTTATAAAAACCATAATTTTTATATCATCATTTCATTCCAAATCACTACTTCTTAAGTTTTAATAATCCAGATCAAAAACACTATTCGAGGTAAACTTCAAATATATAAACTTCATCTAACTAAAGTCAAGATTTTTCATAAATTTAAACCACTCCCTCAATTTGGTTTATATTCTAGGATATTTAATCCTATTGCGATCGGCATCCCCTCACTAAGTAGGCATGTACTCTACTGGCTCGTTACCACATAGAGTAATAGTGTACTACCCAAGATCTATTGTCTTATACCGCATCCTCGAAGAAATCTTCTGTGCGACAATGCTTCTTTAAAGTAATTTAAATTACTTTTTTTAGAAAAATGTTCGATTATTTTTCTCTATGATAAAATGGTTTTTAATACCAAATTTTCTATAATAAGTAACTTACTTAGTATACTCAACTACCATGAAAAGAAACCCATCAAATTATTTATCAAATCGATGATAAAAAATCTAACAAATAAGGCATTTTCTTAAAAACAAACATGTTCATTTTGGGTAGAAATTTAACCCGAGCTTGCACCTCAAATTCATATATATATATGGCCGAATTTTAAAAGTGATACAAATGAAAGTTATAGGCCTTTCCGTTAGCTTTCCAGAACATTCAAGAAATCGAAATTTCATTAAGAATTGAGAAAGTTATGGTCAAATTAATAAGCTGCGTTTTTGATAGAACCGAGCCACTTTTACTTACAACTATCATCTCTTCAAGAATAACATGAATACTAGAAATTTAAATAGTTTTTCTCACCTTAAACTTGTGTATTTGACTTGAATCTTTTTTCTTAGCTTTCTCCAAGCTTTTTCACTTTATCTTACTTTTTTTTTGCTTTGTGAAAGTATGAAAAATAAGTGAACATTTCCACCCTTTATATAGTAATTTTCAAGGATAGTTTGGTAATTTTAGTTTTGGACACTTGTCTACTTCTCTTTGCACAAGCTTTAGAATGTTGACAAATGTCTACTTAGGTGTCTTAAGATGTTTCTACACATGGACACCTAATGTGGTTATGTGTCACTATTTTATTTAATCTTGACACTTGTCCTTCATTTTTTTATGCAAGCTTTATTTCATGTCACATACCCTATTTAGTAATCATTTAAGGTGTTCTAGAAGTGTACACCTAAGCGATATATGTGTCATAATTCTATTTCATCTTAAAATAGGTGTATGGTCCATATTATGCCACTTGTCTTCACCATGTCATGCCACTTATCCTATACTTATAAATGTATACATACTTATACCTTTTGTATTATTTAAAAGCATACATAAATATAAATAAAATAGAGATGGTGTAGATAGTATATTTTAAACTTCTAAAATTTACATACCCGATATTTTAAGTTAGGCTGTTACACATTGGGAGTGGAAGAATTGTCCAAAGGCGTATGCCGGAACTTATCATGGTAAGTCTCATAGGTCTACTATTATTCTTAAAGCCGTAACGTCGTATGACTTATGGATATGACATACATTTTTTGGAATGCTAGTTTGAATAATGATCTTAACGTAGTCAAACGATCTATGTTGTTCAATAATTTAGCAAACGATAGATCAACTCCTTGTACCTTTACTTTAGGAACACGTACGATCATGGATATTATCTTGGTGATGGTATTGAACGTGTGCTATGGATCGTATAATATGGATATATGATAATACAGAGTATAGTGATGATAGCAATACAGTAAATAGTGCGGAATATAAAAGCAGTGTAATAAAAACAACACCAGAGATTTTTATACTGGTTTGGAGCTCCGTCCTACTTCCAGTTCCAGACTCCTTCTGGAATTTCACTAAAAAAACAACCCTCACTTAACCCGGAGAAAAAGGTCTATACAACCCCTGAGCAGCTGAACAGGGACCTGAGCAGCAGAACAAGATTCTGCCTCAGCAGCCGAAGAGGATTTCACACGCCTGAACAGCAGAACAGAACTTAAACAAATTCAAAAGATTTTTTTGACCTTGTATGTTCTAATAATACGGATTTGTCACTTGTAGTATACCCTTCCTATAATCTTTTCCTCAAGTATGATATGTGTAGTTATGTCTATATGAAGATTAGAAAGTTTCAAATTGCTTGAAGAATATGGAAATGAATACGTAAGCAATGAATGTATGAATTCAAGAGAGTAGTTAATTCAGAAAATATGATTCAAGTATAAGTAAGTGAAGTAATTTGATCTTAAAATTCATGTGTGTGTGTGTGTGTGTGTGTATAGCAGTTAAGGAGTTGCAACTGCTGGTGAAGAGGTCTTTACGAGTAGCAATGGTTGCAACCATTAGGGAGGAAGAAGGCAATTCAAAAAAGAAGTGTCTTTTCACAAAAAATGATTGTTGCAGAATTCGGTCGACTAACTCAAGTCATTCAGTCGACTAAATTTAAAAACATGCACATATATATTAAAATGCACAGATTCAGTCGGCTGACTGACTGTATTCAGTTGACTGAATTCTGTTGTTAAGCAAAAACTACAGTAGCTCATTTGGTTAGAGTACTTTCCTTCCAAACTAGTGACCTAGGTTCTAGCCCCGCTCCATACATTTTTTGAAAACTTGATTTTGATTAAAATATGCATGCAAGTTTATTTGAATGTGAATGATGATTCTTGAGGAAAGATTTTAACAAAGCACTAAACTAGACTTTATATACACATTTGATGACTCTTGTTAAAATATATAACTATGCAGACCATATATTGAGCCAATGAGTGTGGATGTTATCGTAGTCGTAGATTCGTGAATTGTGGTGTTTTGTCAGCAATTAAAACCTATGATCCAACATTCTCCCCCTTTTTGATGATGACAACTTCATTTGCTACGAATGAATCTTTGTTGATCTTATCTCTCTCACTGAATATATTCCTATAATTGTGCTATAGATTTCTTCTCCTGAGTCTATGCTATATATTCCTGTAAATAATTAATCTTTTCTCCCCCTTATGGTTTATTCCTGCAAACAGTGTTAGAGCAATATCTTTCCCTCCCTTTGTCATCGACAAAAAGGAAGAGTTTATATGATGATATAAATTATATTTCACATAAGTGTTAACATAGAACAGTATAAAACAAAATAACTACTACTTATAATGTAAGGTATCAGTAGAAAAAAATTAACATTTAAAGCATGTCATACCTAAGGTTCTTATAATTTCCTAATTTTTAGGAAACCATACCCATTTGGGTGTGGTTGAACCTTTATAAATATAATTTTCATTATTAACTACCATATCAAAATAATCATCAATGTATTTTTCTCTATTTTTTCAATTAACAGTAACTCAATTATTTAGATAATTTTTATTTATATTTCCCGTTAATGATTTTGTACTTCTAAAGAAATTATAAACATTATTAGTCATAGCAATATTTGAATTTCTATAAAAATTGGATTTAGAATTTACTCGTAATCTAGTACTGGCACTAACATATTTACTATACATGAAAGCATGTCTAGTGCTATTTCTACAATCTGTTTTATTATATCCTAAGCCACTTTTATCATGTAAAGGTCTAGAACTAGATAAAATCATATTTAAATTGTTTTGTCCTTTATTGAATTTTGTGACTTCGGTGTTAAGTTTATCAAATTTAGCTTTAAAGTCACAATTATTATTTTCAAAAGAAATATTACTGTTTTTCAAAATATCAATTTGCTTGCTTAATTTAGAATTCTCCTTTATTAACATACAGTTCTCATTTTTGAGAAGAAAAATTCGAGGTTCTAAATTATCTAAAGATGATTGTAATAAATCATGTCTTTTCAAATCCGTAATTTCTCTTGAAAAATTTTATTTTTCTTTTTCAAACATAGTATTTTGTTCGTCTAGAAAATCTTGAAGAGCCTCAAAATTATTTCTCAAAACACCCTGTTGATTTTCTAAATCTAATTTTTAATTTTTCAATTTCTCATTTTCAAGTTTGATTGGTTTCATATTTTGTAAAATAAGAAAATTAAGCTTTGAGATCTTCTCGCTTATACTAACTAACTCAATATTCTCATTTACTGAAATTTGTAAATCAGAGAGTAACTTTTTGTAGTCCTCACTGTGGCTTTGACAGGGATTTTCCCTGTTGTATTTCGACTGGATGATTTCTAGTCATTATTCCATGATGTTGTGATGATTTATAGAATTCTATGCTCTGATACCAAATGAAACTGTGTTATGGATCGTGTAATATGGATATATGATAATACAGAGTATATTGATGGTAGCAATACAGTAAATAGTGCAGAATATAAAGCCAGTATAATAAAAATAACACCAGATATTTTTATACTGGTTCGGAGCTCCATCCTACGTCTAGTCTCAGAATCCTACTGGAATTTCACTAAAACAACAACCCTCACTTAACCCGAAGGAACAGGTCTATACAACCCCTAAGCAGCTGAACAGGAACCTGAGCAGCAGAACATGATTTCACCACAACAACCGAAGAGGACTTCACACACCTGAGCAGCAGAACATGACTTCAACCAATACAAAAGATTGTTTTGACCTTGTGTGTTCCAATAACATGGATTTGTCACTTATGGTACACCCTTCCTATAATTTTTTCCTCAAGTAGGATGTGTGTAGTTGTGTGTATATGAAGATTAGGAAGTTTCAAATTGCTTGAAGAATATGGAAATGAATACGTAAGCAATGAATGTATGAATTCAAGAGAGTAGTTAATTCAGAAAATATGATTCAAGTATAAGTAAGTAAGTGAAGTAATTTTGTAACGACCTGATTTTTCGATGCCAGAAAATCAACATCAGTACATCCACTTTATTAAATGCCGAACAATCGAATGTCGGAAAATCGAACCATTAGGGCTAAAGTAGAAGGAGGTGGAAGAGAGAAAACAAATCTACAACAGAATTTACCATCGCAACGGAATAAAATATAATAGATAATAATTGATCTTTACACAAAAGAAACTATATCCGTTTTATACATTACATTATCATAGTACATTAATATCAAAACAATTACTAGATAGTTATATTAACTTGCCCTCACACAAGCTGACTATACAGCTTTCACTACACAGTGGAATATAATCTACGGGAATACGCCTCGTCATCCAGCTCGTCTCCTGAGCTCCACAGCAATCCATCCAGAATCTGTATTCTATAATACTTGGTCTGACTCGAGCATTATAGTTAAATAACACTCGAGTCAGTCTGTAAACCAGCGTGAGAAAATACACTCAATTGGATTATTAAAGTTTCAAAAATTCTTTTAAAAATCAAAGGTATCTTGTAAGACCATGCCACAAATAAATAAGCCGAGTTTTTACCATACGATAACCAAAACATTTCTTATAAAATCTCTAATATTATAGTAGTGTCTATATACAAATACTTATTTAAATAGCCGAAATTGTTAAATTATTAAATTCCAGCAATACTAGGTTCTACAAACAAAAACGTAAAGACACGTAGGGAGAATGAGTTTCCATCAATGGCAGGGCTACTGGAGTACTGTCCGTCATAATACATGGTCAAGGTCACCATACCAAGGGTCCACCCTGATCCCCTGCATCATAAGACCGGAGCTACCCCATACTGGATAGTCCAAATAAGATCACCCCATGGTTGGGATCAACAACCGTCCACACAGCCGAATAAAAGGAACCTCTAGACAGGGATGACCTTACCTTAATTGGTTGCTAGCCACTTAGCCTTATGGGCACTTCCCCTGTTTTAGCCATTCTCGATTGATGAGGCTCGAGGCTATGCGTTACCTTTTTAGCGTATATTCACTTAGAATGATCATCATCCTCCTGACGATGTTCTGAAAGCATTCATCCATACAAGTCCATTCTGGGTTCGAACGGAACCGAAAACACTACTCCTACTGCATCCGTTTTGGAATCACCCTCAGGATTAGTAGCGATTAACCCTTGCACTTTACTGCTCCATCTTCGACTCCAAGCACTTGTCTTTCTCACGAAAATGTTCAAACAAGATCGATGTGGTTTTCAGAAAATTAATCCCGATCCCAGTTTCTTCGAAATAATCAACGCGTTTGCCAATATTGATAGTCAGTTATTTAACTATCATATAACATCCACAAAAAACCATCAGATTTAAAAGATTTTCCAAATTATTTATTCCAAAACATCTTCACAAGCTATTTTTCTACATTTCAACTTTTTTGAAAATAGTTTTCAAATCACTTTTCTCTCGCGAAATAAATTTCCAAACACCGTTATTTCCACTGAAATTCACCATGTCTTAATACTTAGATTTTAAAATAATTTAAAAGCGCTTTACCCAAGAATATATATACTTTAAAACATTTAAAATAAAAACATTTAAAAGACTTTATTTAAATTACTAGTTATGAAATTTTAAAAAAACTTCTCATGTAAAACTTAAGCCAAACAAATTTTAAAATATAAGGTACGAAATTCTATACAAGTTTTTCAAATAAAAATTTTAGTCGAACAATCTTTAAAATAAAACTACTTTATAAAATATAAATATTAATAATTATTTTTTAAATCATAATACTACTCAAACCTTTCAAATAATTACTACTATAATTAATTTAAATAAATATTTACTCTTAAAATTCTAAAAAAATTTAACATAATAAAATTTCTCTTAAAACGTTCTTTAAAAATCACTTTAAAACCTCTAACATATACGTGGAAATTTTTCTTTGAAAATATACGCGGCGTTTCAGGGAAACACACTTTCCTTTCCACACCTTCAAAAATAAATCACAATTTATTTTTAAACAAATCACCCTCTCCTTATAAATTCTCATCCTTAATTTATACTTTCAAATTATCCTCTGATAAATATTTCACTTTATTTATAAACCCTATTTATAAATTCCATAGTCTCATATTCCTTTTAAATCACAGTTTCAAACACTTAATCAGTTTTCTAAATCGAATTTCAAAACTAACTCCATTTTTAAAATAAATTTCTTTACTTAATTTATTTCGATACCCATTACTTCCAAATTCACTTCTATATTTATGATTTAAAATCTTATTTAAAATCTGAAATATTAATTTCATACTTAACTTTAAAATTCCCCCTTATTTCTCCCAAACATTAAATCTTAAATTTTGAAAATGAATTCCTTTAAATTTTTAGCCAATATGACTTAAGCCTCCAAAACCCTTCTATTTTTATTTATTTAAAATCTCTATCTTATTCTCCATACTTGGAATTTATTTAATAGAATTAAAAAATCAAACATTTATATATCTATATATTTCCAAATTCAATCTTTAATCTACCCAAATTTACTATATTATTTTACTTAAAAATTTTCTTTTTATTTCCTTTAAAAATCCAAGCTTTATACATTTTTTCCATTTCTCAATTACCAATAAATAATCAACCAAGCCACAGCATTCAATAAATATAAACAATATAATTATCACAGATTATCACATAAATCATATCGCTGAATTATAAAATAATTTCAACATTTTAAGGAATCCAGTTGGATCCCTCAAGCTCGTTTTCCTACATCCACAGATGTTAGCATAATATAAAATACCAATCCCACTTCGAGGTGGAATATCGCGATATAAGGGTCATCCGCTATTATGCGGGATGCATAGGGTCTCATCCGCTATATAATGCGGGAAATCAATCACTCCATTATATATATATATATAATATCACATCCAGATAGATAATTAATTATCAAATCAAGCAACTCATCCAATAATTTAAATTTAACTAGTTAAATTAAAAAGGGTATCCAAATGAGTGAGATTAACTCACCTTTGATTTTATTTGCAACCAGATCCACAATGGCTATTTCCCTCACGATTTCGGAACTTGTATAAACATTAGGTGATTTATATTAATATTCGAAATAACCGGAACATTTATCTCATTTTATAAATTACTTAATAATGATTTATTTTAACTGCTTCCCCTTTAACAATCCTTCGACAAAAATAGTTAAATGGATTAATAAATCAAATTAATCATCCAAAATACATTGTTATAAAATAAGCTAGTAAATTTAAAAAATGTGTATATGTATATTTTATTTTATTTCCAAAATAATCTACATCGGTTATAAAAATCTAATTTTACATAAACTTCAAACTCTTGTATTTTTTTAAATCTTATATATATATTATTACCGTTCTACTGATTTTACCTATATATATTTAAATTAAGCTAGGATGAACTCATGATTTAAAACTGGTTAACAGGTACAAATCTTTCTCTTTGCTGTATATAAACAACGGTAACTCTTTTTTACTATTCAATATATATATATATATATATATATATATATATATTTGTAAAAATCTAGATTTAAACTTCTATATATACATATACATATACCTTACTGAATACTATTATTATTATCAGGCAATAATAATTCAAGTAAAATGATTACAGAAAGTCATCTCAACCTCACCATTCGACCTCTGCCGATCCCACCCAAAACGCCTGCTTTCAACATCAATGGCCCTCACAAAATCCCTAAAAAACTCATCGCCAAGTTCAACCCAACACCCACTAAACCTCACCACAGTATCCCACGCCAAATCAATCGCGATCAACTCCATATGCACCTAATTATGCAGCATGTACACATTCAATGGCACTCCCAGCTTCTTATGCGATACCAAACAGGTCTGTAAGGGTGGCAGGTCAGGTTGGAGGAATGGAAAATCCGACAGGGAGGTTCCCGTTGTGATACCGGAAGAACGCGATGTGAAATGAGATGAGATTTGGAAATCGGATCTAGTGTGGAGGGGATATGGTATCCGCATATAGCCATTGATCTTCATTTTATATATTTTTTCTGAGTCCTAATTTTTGGTTTAGCTTTTAAGAGGAGGAAGGCTCGGCCATTTCTGTTTTGTTTCGCGATTTGAATTATCGAATGTAAGGGAACATGAATAGGAACGAAAAGGAGGATATGGCTTCACAGAGAAGAGTGTGCGACCATATATTGATCGATTGATTGATTCCTTGATTTGAACGAGAAGGCAGCGCAATTCAGGATAGTTGGTAGCGTATGGAAGAAAAATAGCTACGGTGATTGAAGAAGGATAGAATAGCAGTTGATGGGAAGTATATTGACCAGTCAACCAAGTATAAACTATATTTAAATTTTAAATTTAAATTTAAATTTAAATCGTCTTGAATTCGCAACTCAAAACCTCGACCTCCTATCGAAGCATGCCGCTAGGCGTTTATAATGTTAAACCCCTATTCCCGCAATGGAAAAGGTTTCAACTCCTAATTCGATCGTATGAAGAAGATAGCTTTTTGGATCAGTTATTTTATTAAATTTTCGATATAGATTTCAGCGCGTTTATCTACCGTACGATCACACGACTATTCCAAATGTTCCAAAATTTGAAATCCGATAACAATACACTATTATTGATCCAATGGAACTGGTTTTGTCGACATTTCGAGACTATGCCTCGGAAGGATATTTTTAAATATCGATTTGAACAATATACCCATAAAACTGAGAAAAACACTTCCAAACTCAAATTTAAAACTTATGTTTTCTCCAGTAGTATAAATATAAATTTTCCAAGCCTTTTAAATATTTTTATCCAGCTTAGAAACTAAGATTCACTATTTAACCAATTTCTAGTTATTAAATTCAATAATTTAATTGCCAAATAAACAGTGATATTTGAAATTCAAGTCAAACTGACTTTCAAATATTTAAAATAAATTAAATATTTCAATTACAAATATATAGAAATTCTAGGTCGTCACATTCCTCCACCTTAAAAGAATTTCGTCCCCGAAATTACTAGTTAAGAAGAATGATCCATAACTCTATAACTATTTTCCTAAAACCAAATAGTTTCAACAACTTTCCAAATCATCTTCAATTAAAGACACACTATTAATCCTACTAACATTTCAAACCCATCCATAAGTTCCAAACTATATTACTTACTCAACAATTCAAATTTTAATTTAAAACCAAAATTTAAATTATCAAAATTTTCTCAAAAATTTTCAAACTCACTAAATTTTCGAAATTTTTTGTCAGCATCTCCTTTGCGCGGCTAGATTGGTACAACTACAAAATGTCTTTACGAGCCACCAAATTTCAAAAGAAAACAAAAAGCCAAGTAGGTAGATCAGAAAATCACCAAATTATATACAAAAATTTAAATACATACCTTTGTCGAGCAATTCCATTTATCTTCTAAATCAAAAATTCCAATTTCCTTTTGCTTTTAAAACATGTGTATATCCTAGTAAGCAATAATATCCAACCTCAGAATTCAAAATCATTATATTCAATTCCTTTCAAAACTTTCAACATTTGCTTTACTTAAGCCCATACGATGTACATATATCATCCGTATGCAATATAAAATCCAATCGCTCTCTCGAACATATAATTTCACTTTCGAGATACTATCGTCCATCCGACTCTCTAGTGCGTGCTCGAATCTGATTCCTTGCAGAACCATCATTCTACTTGTATAGCCACAACTATGATAGAGAATTTCCTGAATTAATCAAAAATCCATATCTAAAGTTAGCCGTCGAAAATCGAGTGAAAAATCCCAACTCGGAACGATATAAATATCTCGAAATTTTGTGCCCGAATCTGGATCAAATCGCTTTGCGAATAAAATAATATACGTACATTTTACGTATTAATATCCGTTGATTATTAGCTATTCAATTCTCTTTTATACACCTTTGTATTGATTTCTATCCAAAATTTTCATTTCCCACACTTTTATTTACTCTATGATTTCTATCCAAAATTTTCATTTCCCACACTTTTATTTACTCCATCCAAATATTTACTTAGTATATTTTCCATTTTTAGATTTTACTTAAAATTTCACCATTCATTTCTTAAGTTCAATATAAATATTTTATATGCTTCTTATATTTATTTTCACCTTGCCGCTTAAGCTTTCACATCTACTTCCATTTAACTTAAATTTTCAATTCCATTCTGAATTCAATTCACCTTCCTTTTTTTAAATATTGAATTCAATTCATTTCAAACCATATTTAATTTTTCATTTCTTTAATTAGTTCCACTTACTAATTCATTTTAAATTTCCATACAATTTTCATTTCCAAACCTTATTTACTTCTAGTCCACTTTGAACCAATTCTTCAACTTTACTTAACCCAATTTAAATTGAAGTCGAGTATTTAGCTCAAGCTTCATTTACTTGCAATTTAAATTAAATACCATTCCAATTTTTCATTTTCAATTCATTTGCTTACCCATTTAATTTAATTAGTTTACTTACTAATTTTATTTCCAATCCTTTGTTTTGTGTAGTCCACTTGACTAATTTTCCATTTCACTTTATTTAACTCAATTCAAATATTCAGTTTCAATGCAAATTTTTAAGCTTCGATAAGTTTTCCAACTTGTCTAAGTTCCATTTGTTATCTCTCTTTTTTTGATTTAATTCATTTAATTGTTTTACTTCACTAGCTTATTTTGTTTCATACTTATTTTAATTTAACTCTTCTTAAGTTAAATTTTATTCTAAACAAACTTTAAAATTTTATAAGTTTCCAAACTTATTTATTATTCTATAAACATTTTTAATAAAATTCCAGAGTCTTTTAATAATCTCTTAAGTATTTCAAAATCATTTTTGAAATCAGTTTACGTACGGAATTCATTTGCATATCAAATTATCCTTTAAATTTTAAAACCAAACCCAGCTTTATAAACAACTCCAATTTAAAACGTTTTGGTAGCAATTTATCTCTTGGAGACTTGAAAATAAATATCGATGATGCTGCAGTCCTCACCGAAGTTATTTTCCAGCGACCGAAAAGAGTTCAGTGCTTTAATTCTCTTTTTCAAAACCCTTTTCAAATATTTTTAAATTCTAAATCTCACCAGATTTCAAATCCAATTCGAAAATATTTCTGAAATAATATCACTATTATTTCTCCAAAACCTTTGAAAATCATTCTCAAACCCAAAGGAAAATTTATCCCCACATTTCAAATTTCAAATCCTTTCAAGCTATATTCAAATATTACTTCGGAATTTATCTCATTACAAATCACATTATAATTCACATTTACAAATCTCATTCTGTTATATAAATTTATTTCCTTAACCTTTGGTTATTATCTTAATTTCTTGTTCAATTTCCATACAAAATGATAATAATTTAATATTAGCATTCCCTAACAACCAAGCAACCATATATAACTATAATAATTTACGGAAATTTTTTTCTTTTATATACAAAAATAATTTGGGTAAAATTATTTCATTTACCCTATTTTAAAACAATATTATGTCAGTTTATGTTGTTTAAGAGTTTAGAAATCCCTATCGATGGCATGACATCCAACATATCCAATTTTTCAGCCTTTGTCGGAACTGATTTTGAGTGTACATATGCAATTTTTGGATTTTTACCCAACAGTTGGAGAAGCTCTAAAAATTCCCTATAGGCACAACAAGAGGTCTTCGTACTAGTAATTGGATCCAAATGATAGGGCACTAATATAATTCTTCGTAGCGTTTTCTACTTGTTTGCCATGTTTTGCTGAAAGAAAATTGTGTTTCAGCGCACCATTGCTAATAATATAATTTTCATAATTATGAATATGCACTTGAGATATTAATTGTGAAATTTCTCTAGTTTCAGAAAACTTAGAGAGATTCCACTGATTATTTTGTAATATGCTACACACTGCTGCATATTTAGGTGAAGTGATATAATATCTATCCCAACCTAGAATGTCCACCAAGGATTTATGACTCAGCCCAAGGCTCAGCTCATAAGAAAGTTGACCTGCCATCTAAAATCACTTTGTCGATGCATTATAGGCTGCCATTTCTACGTCTCGGCATATACTTCATTGTGCATGACATGTTGTTATTAAACTGCAGTTGCAGAAGTTTGTTTTATTGCAATATTTATTCTACATCCATCTTGACCAAAGATTTTCTTTAACAATAAGCTGCCTATCAGTATAAGCATGCTAATATTTTGAGTTCTCTAAAACTTTTGATGCCCATTCCTCCTTCTAGTTTAGGCCTGCATAGCTTACTCCATGCAATTTTGTGCTATCTTCCTGCCCAGAAAAAGTCAACACATAGACAATCTAATTTAATTAAAGTAGTAGTAGGCATATGATAATCTAGTAGCTATTAGAACACCATGGGAGTAACGATAGTGTGTGAGTCTGCCTGCCATAAAAAGCATATTACAGTCCCAGTTATCAAATTTTCCCATAACTTTTTGGAATAATGATGTACGTTCAGTGTAACGAAGGTAGTCAGTGGAAATTGGTACACCCAGGTATTTTACTGGTAGGGAAGCTTCTTGTAATTGTAGAATGTGTAGAATGTCTTCTATGTTGGAGTAGCTTGTACTAAAGTATACTTCGGTTTTTAATTGGTTTAATGTAGATGCATTTTTAATGTTTGCGATCGTAAAAATCATGACATCGTCTTCGAATAAAGGATGTGAGATAATAGGCTGTGTGTTATTGATAGGTATAATGTCCCCCTTCCTATTTGCTCCCTCAAGCTTTAATGATATGTATACAATTGCTATGTAAAAAGGTAAGGGGATAGGGGTCCCTTTGCCTTATTCCTCTGTTTGATGCAATCATCCATTGTGGAACTCCATTTATAAGAATGGGAAAGGTAGGTGTTGTGATATGTGCATGAATGGGTTAAATAATTTGTTTTGGGAAGTTCATTCTTTTCGGCATGTAGCGAATGAATTTCCTGTTTACCCTGTCGTAAGCTTTCTGTAGACCCACTTTAATACAGAGTTTTTTAATCCCCTTTTATTGAAATTTCTGATATTCTCATGTGCCACTAGTGTCTTATCTGCAATATTTCTTCCAAATATGCAAGCACATTGAGATTTAGAAATCAAAAAGGGCAGAAAACCCTTTATTCTGTTGCAAAGTACTTTAGCGATCACTTATAAAGTACATTGCAACAGGATATAGGTATAGATTGGGATATTTTAGAAGGCTTATCAGTTTTTGGAACTAAAGTTATGAAAGTGTGATTTGAGCCCTCTGGGATATAAGCATGAGTGTAAACATAATTAATAGCAAGGGTAAGCTCATCTTTGATGTGAGACTAGTGGATATTGAAAATTTATGATGAGAATCCATCTAGTCCTGGTGACTTATCATCTGTGATTGCATGTATAGCATCATAGACTTCTCATTCAGTTACAAGTAGTATAAGGTATTCTCTGCCTCCTTGTCATTTGTCATTTTCCTGCATTGAATTTCTAGAAAGATATCTTCCCGCTGGCCACAGGCCATTGAATAGGTCGGAGTAATATTGTACCGCTTGTTCCTGAATTTGGTTGGTATCAATGATTAGATCACCATTTGCACCATGTTGTGCCCAGGTGTTATTTTTATATCTCCTTATATTCATTCTGGCATAAAAAAAATTATATTTAGTATCGCTTACATTTAACCAATTAATCTTGGATTTTTGTTTTGCCTTGATATATTTGTTGTGCATTCTTTATTTTAAGTTGTTACATGCAAAGATCATATCATCGTATAGATATACATCTTCTGGGTTGTTTTCTGTATCTAATAGCTTCTATTGATAAGCTGCCTCCAATAATGATATGTCCTCCATGTCTTTGTCAGAAATGAATGAGTGAATGAATGAGGAAGTGGGGAAGAGGAAGAATAAGAGTGTGTATTGAAACAAAGTCCCACATCATGGGATATTTGTTTCAATATCACCTTATATATCACAACCCATTGTACTAATTCAAAAGAAAAGAAGAAGGTGACATAAAGACTTGTGGCAATGTAGGCTTTGGGCCTTCATATTAAAATGTCAAAGATTGGGCTTGTCTCAAATTCTGTTCCTTCTTCCTCAACATCTCTCTGTTCTGGTGCTATAATCTCCGGCGGCAATATTGTTTCAAGCAAACAGTTTCTACTGGATTCGGACTCTTTAATCGGTAATACTTTTCATACGGATTTAGTCAGGCATTTTTGTGTTACAATTTATCAAATTTAGTGACAGTTTTTTCCATTACTACTTCTGTATTATTCTGTAACTGTTATTGAAGTTATAGTTGGTTTCGTAACACTTTACGGTAGTTGTGAATAACAGTCTTTTGGCCTAGTTTTGTTTCAGTCTTTTAAATTTTGTTTAATTCTTCTGAGTTTAATTATTATCTGTTGAACTAGTGAACCATATGTCAAATCCAGTAAGACAGTTACTACTTGATCTTCATATCCAATCATTAAATGCCATCCATTATTGTATCTAAAAGATGTGCCTTTTCTCTATGCATTATATGTATGAAGTTTTCTGACGATATGGGTATGATCACTTAGAGGTGATGTGAGTGTAGTAGCCACGATGGTTGACAAGTGTTGTAGCAGTGTGTTGTTCATTAATACTTTAACGATATGTGTATCTATGTGAAGTTGAAACCTTGTATATTTACTTCAGCCAGGCCACACTGGAGTAGGAAATCATTGGTTAGATACATAATTCTTAAAGTCCTTACGGTTGAGTACATTGTTAAAGTCCCCTCTAGCAACCATGCCACCTCTACAACACTTGACAAATGGGATAGCCCATGCCATAATTGTTCCCTGTTTGAAAATAAATCACTCGCATATACATTGGTTAGATACATAAAAAAGCCTCCTAAGTTAATAATAATAGTCGTAATATGTTTGGGTACTGGATTGAATAAATTGGAATGTCCAAACGGACTTGTCCGAATGCAACATGACTCTTCTTTTGTATCCATGATCGTTATTATGCATGTAACCCAACTTATCACTAAATCTGGAAATATGATGTGGTATTTTCTGAGTGGATAGTTAGTTTTTCCAATAAATCAATAGCACTTGGTCTATTGGGTGTGAAAGTGGAGATAATCTGATCCATTTTTTGATCGGAATTAATCCCCCTGACATTCCAAATTATAATTGTCGTTTGCTATTTTTGGAACCATTGTCAATCTTTTAAGGGACTCAGGAGGGTTTTCGGTAGTGGAATTTGATGGAAAAGCAGAAGTTGACGATGATGCTGATATTCTTGCTCGTAATGTGTGTTAAGTGAGTAAAATGATTCATATTTTCCTTCCTATATTTGGTCCTCCCCTTCCTCTTTAATATTTTGTGCAATGTTGTTTATGAAATCTGTCTCATTAATGAATTCTTCATGTGCTGGACTGAATTCTTCATTAACTGGTTGAGTTGATTGATCAGCAGAATCTTCCCCTTCTAGTAAGCTAAGTATATAAAATTTGTTAGTTGTAGTATAATCATTCCATTCTGCTTGTTTACTCATATGTTCCATCTTCTGTTTTCCTTTTAATGTTGTTTTGCCTTTGTCTTCTTTATTGTCTGCTTTGTCAGTGTTACTCGATGGTTGTTGTATCCTTTTTTTTGCCTTTGTACTGCCAGATTTCTCTAGAGGTTGTAGTGTTTGTGTGTATGTTTGAGTATTTGGTTTTATTTTCCTCTGTTGACTTACTTTGGTAGGAAGTTGGAGGAATGTCTGAGCATGCGGCATTACTGTGGTTGGCCTGACTATTAGAGGAGGGTTGTGATGTGGGTTCAGTTGATTTTGGTTTCCAACCCTGATCAGTGCCTTGCCTATTTGGTTTATTCTTCGTACATTTTGTACTTTGGTGACCAAATTGTTGGTAATGCATTCATATATAATTAGTAGAATACGAATAACAATATACCATGTTCTTCCCTTGTATAAGTGTATATAGGATATTGGTTATGGGCTATAGGTAATGGGCTGTACTTGAGGCCCATACCATATTTTATATTTCTGTTATGTATAAATACAAGGCAGTTGTTAAAACAGAAACTATCAATAAAAATTACATCTTCTCCTTTACTCATTTCATCTTACACTCAATACAAAATGCAAGATCTCTCAAAATTCAATTTGGTATTGGAGCTCAATCTGCTTCATGGCATTATATCAAGATTTCTATCATCAGTTCTCTAAAAAAACATCATCTGATATTCTTTCTGTAAGAAAAAAGTGTCATCAGAATAAAGTTCATCATCTGAAATTGATCAAGTTCCATGCCAAAGATTCAGTGATAGAATCTGCTTGCAACAAGATCTTATACCATTCGATGTTGATCAAGCAACAAAGGAAATCTTGTCAGAATAAAGTTTATCATCAGAAATCGATCAAGTGTCATACCAAAGATTCAACAACCGAATCTAGTTGCAGCAAGATCACTTTCACAGAAAAGCAAAGCAAAGAAAATCATTCTTTTCAAGAAATCATCAAAGAATCACTGAAGAAAGTGCCATAAAGAAACCCATCAAAAATCATCATTTGGGTTTATAAGTGCACTTACCTCTTATCTTTGAAGAATTCAGTCTCTACTTTATCTTGCTGTGGCTTTTCTGATCTTAGTTCTGATTCATCTGGAACTCCTTTTTTCCTTTTTTTCCTTCTGTTTGTGAATTCTTTATATTCAAGAATTCATTAAGATTCTTCATTTCTGTGCTATAACTCCATTATGGCTGGAGAGGACTCAGCAACATCCAATAATTCATCAACATCACAGCAAACTGCCACAGAAGATCTGATCAAGACCATAACCAGTCCACACAGTCAGCTGATAACCGCTCATCTTGATGAGAGCAATTATCTACTCTAGAAATATCAAGTCCAGACTGCAATCAGAGGATATGACCTCAACAATTTTCTATCTGTCAATTCCTGTGTTCCTCCTCAGTTTCTGAAAGACAATGAAGGAAAATTAGTTGAAAATAAAAGAATACATTGCTCATCAAAGGCAAGACAGTTTGTTAAGTTCTTGGCTTCTATCATCTATCAGTACAAATTTACTGCCACAGATTGTGGGTTGTGATACTGCTCACGAGATATGGTCTACTATTGAGCAAATCTTTAGCACTCAATCAACAGCAAGAATCATGCATTATAAAAGGCAACTTCAAAACTTAAAGAAAGAAGAAATGTCAATGAGGGAATATCTATCCAAGATTAAAACTTTATGTGATCTACTGTGTACAACAGGGCATAAAATTTCTGATACAGAACAAGTTCTTTCTATTTTAAGTGGTCTCAATGAAGATTATGAGTCAGTAGTTGCAGTAATATCTTCAAAGAAAAATCTACCATCAATTCAATATGTTCACTTCACTCTTCTCGCACATGAAGGAAGAATTGAACAAAAGAAATCAGTGGAAACAGACTACACTATCAACTATGCAGCAAATTTCAACAATAAACATCAAGAACATAAATATATCAACCGAGCTAAGTCTAGCAACAGATCTAATCAATCTTATCAAAGAGGAGGACAGACTTATAGAGGAAGATGTAGAGGAGGAAGGTATAATAATAACAATAGAATAAAGTGTCAAATATGTGGAAGAAATGGTCACACTGCTATGAAATGCCACTTCAGATTTGATACTCAATATACTCAACAAAATCAGAGTTTAGAAAGTCAAAGAAATACCAACCCAAGTGCAAATATTGCTCAAATGCAGACTCAATCAAAGGTGCTGCTGGAAATATTAACATTCATCATCTGGAAACAGATGATATTGCAAGGACAGAAGACATAATGAATGAAAGCTGGTATCCTGACTCAGGTGCAACAAATCACATCACAAGCAATTTGCATAATCTGAACACTGGGAACAAAGAGTACAATGGTAACAAATTAGTATATATGGGAAATGGTGAGTCAATGGGTATTACTCATAATGGAAATGGTTTTATTTAAGGGAAAAGATGCCTATATTTAAAAAATTTACTTAGAGTACCGCAAATAAGAAAAAATATTATTAGTGTATCTCAATTTGCCACCGACAACAAAGCGTACTTTGAATTTTATCCTAAAATTTGTTTAGTGAGAGATCTGCTAACTAGAAATATACTCTTGCAGGGTGAAGTTCAAAATGGTCTATACAAATTCAATCTATCAAATTACAAGCTGTAAGAAAATTCAGAAACTTATGCAATCTTACTGAATGTAATTCAACAAATAGAGGAGACAGTGTTTTTGATGTATGGCATTATAAGCGTGGACATCCAAGTGAAAAAATTGTAAAGAAAGTGTTAATAGACAATAAAGTTTCCTTTGTCATTGTATCCTTACCTTATGTATGCACTTACTATCAATTAGGTAAAAGTCATAAGCTTGCATTCACTGATTCATCTACAGTGTTTCACAAACCACTTGAACTTATTGCATCAGATCTGTGGGGCCCAGCTCCAATTAGTTCTGATTATGGTTTTAAATACTATATCTCTTTTGTTGATGCTTATTCCAGATTTACCTGGATATACTTTCTCAAGACAAAGTCAGAAGTACACAATGCAGTGATACAATTTATCACTCAAGTAGAGAATCGGACAAATTGCCAAGTTAAAATTATTCAAATAGATGGAGGATCTGAATACAAACCACTAAATATATATTTTCAAAAGAGAGGGATTATTCATAGAACTACATGTCCCTATACTTCTGAGCAAAATGGCTTAGTGGAAAGGAAGCATAGGCATATTGTAGAGACTGGACTTACATTATTAGCCCAAGCTTCCTTACCACTAAAATTTTGGCCTGATGCTTTTAGTACTGCAGTTTATCTTATTAACAGACTTCCTACAAAAGTCTTAAGTTATAAAAGTCCAATAGAAACAATGTGCAGTATAAAACCTGACTATCAATCTTTAAAAGTATTTGGGTGTCTTTATTTAAGACCTTATAATGCTCATAAGCTCAGTTTTAGGTCATCGCCTTGCACATTCCTGGGGTATGCAAGCAAGCAAAAGGGCTACAAATGTTTGGACAGTAAAGGTAAGGTGTTCATTTCCAAACATGTGGGTTTTAATGAATTTTTTTCCTTATGTAGATGAAAACAAGAGACCAACTCAAAAGGTACAAAACCCTGCAGTATCCATTCCACCAATACCAATCTGCTCAAATGACCAAGACTAGAAGGATACAAGTGAAACCCAAGACATACTAGATCATGAAAGATCAGATATGCCAGAGCACACCACTTGTACACATTCAAATATTCAGAATACTGAAGAAAGCAGTCAGCATGAGCAAAGTAACAGTCAAACATCAAGAACTTATTGTAATCAAGAAGCTAGTTCAACATCTCACACACAAGACAGGCAAAAACAAACTGGCCATCAAATGATTACAAGATCAAAGAGTGGAATATTTAAGCCAAAAGTATATGCAACAGTGAACCAGAAAGTTTTGAACAAGCCATACTTGATGATAAGTGGAAAACAGCCATGGATGAAGAATACAATGCTCTAATCAGAAATAAGACTTGGGAACTTGTCATTTTACCCAAAAATAAAAATACCATTCGCTGTAAATGGACATACAAGCTAAAAAGAAATCCTGATGGGACTATAGCTAAGTACAAAGCCAGACTTGTTGCCAAAGGGTATACACAACAGTATGGTTTTGATTTCAATGAGACCTTCTCACCAGTGGTTAAGCTAGAAACCATAAGAGTTATTCTTACAATTGCTTTATATAAAAAGTGGAATATCAGACAGTTGGACGTCAATAATGCTTTTTTGAATGGAGAACTTCAGGAGGAAGTGTATATGGATCAACTACAGAGATACAAACAATCAAACAATCATGTATGCAAACTAAACAAAGCTATTTATGGCTTGAAGCAAGCTCCAAGGGTATGGTTTGACAAACTAAAAGCAACTCTTATGAAGCTACAATGTCAGCCAACAAAGTCAGACAATTCATTATTCACAAAGCATGACAAGGATGGGACAACATACATTTTGGTATATGTGGATGAATTTATTATAACTGGCAGCAATAACAAAGAAGTCAGCAACATCATAGAGTATCTTGACAGACAATTCTCAATTAAAGATCTGGGTAATTTAAACTACTACTTAGGCATAGAAGTGAAAAGATCATCTGACTCAACTATGCATCTAAGCCAGAAAAATATATCACAGAGATTTTATGCAGAGTAAAGATGAACTTAGCAAAGTCACTGCCAACCCCAATGACAAGTAATCTAAGACCATCCAAGTTCAGAGGTGAAGCAATTACCAATGACAAGCAGTACAGAAGTATTGTTGGAGCATTACAATATGCAATTATTACAAGACAAGAAATTTCGTACAATGTAAATAAAGTGAGCCAATTTTTGCATCAACCTCTTAATGAACATTGGAAGGCAGTTAAAAGGATCCTGAGATACTTAAAGGGCACTTTAAATTATGGTCTAACACTCATGGCAGGTAAAACTCTTAATCTCAATGGCTTTGCTGATGTTGATTGGGCCACTGACCCAGATGATCGCAGATCAACAACTGGGTATTGTATTTATTTAGGTGAAAGTCCTATTTCATGGAGTTCAAAAAAACAGGCTACTATTTCTGGATCAAGTACAGAGGCTGAGTATAGAAGTGTGGCAAGTGCCACCACAGAAATCATATGGCTACAGTCTTTACTAAAAGAATTACATATTGAAACTACTAGCAAGCCTATTTTATGGTGTGATAACTTAAGCACGGTGTCACTTGGTGCTAACCCTATACTGCATTCTAGAACTAAACACATAGAAATTGACTTATATTTTGTTCGTGAACAGGTATTTCAAGGCAAGCTCGGCATCAATCACATACCTGCTACTTACCAGCATGCTGACATCTTGACAAAGCCATTGTCAGCACCAAACTTTAACAAATTCAGAAAGGATCTGAAGATCGAAGAGCTTTGTTCTCATTCTTAATGTTCAGTTTTGACTCATGAAGCTATAGAACCTCTAATCTGAAAGGCTTCAACATAAATCCCGGCGAACTTGGTTGAGCAGAGGATTAGATCCAAAAAAGGAAGGCTTCGGCAGAGATTATCACAGCTTCATCGCAGATCTGCTCATACTATGGCAGATCTGCAATCATTTTTTTTACTCTAAAGCCATGTCATCTCAGATCAATTCATTACAAAGGCGTTCAGACTGCAAGTCAGTCGCAATCAAGCTCTAGATTTCAAGCTATCTCAATTAAGCCTCAAAAAGAACTATATTCACAGATCTGTGTGCTTCGTAACAGATCTATGACTATAATTCCAAATCATTACGTTTCTCTTATGTGTCACTCACTCATGGAAATCATGCAACTATCTCATCTATCTGGCATCAAACCTGGTTACTGCTACGAGTCCAATCCCAGATCTCATGAGATTCAAACCAGCTATAGTGTTTTTTGCCCTTAAATTGAAGAGAAAGAAAAGTCGGCAAAACCCTAGATCTGTTTGAAAAGGGGAAATAGTGGAATACGAATAACAATATACTGTGTTCTTCTCTTGTATAAGTGTATATATGATATTGGTTATGGGCTGTAGGTAATAGGCTGTAGTTGAGGCCCATACCATATTTTATATTTGTGTTATGTATAAATACAAGGCGGTTGTTAAAACAGAAACTATCAATAAAAATTACATCTTCTCCTTTACTCATTTCATCTTACATTCAATACAAAATTCAAGATCTCTCAAAATTCAATTTATATAGGGTTTGAATTCATAATCAACATGAATCTCACAGTTATCTCCTCTAGTAGTCTTGACAATGATAGCTTTTAGATACTTAGTGTCTACATTTGCATTTACAAGAATTCTAGCATAGTTTATTCTCTTTCTTAATGCAGTTACAACATTAGGCCTGATGGGCACTCCAATTACGCTAACAATCCTACTTAAAACCTTTATATCCCGCTGTTCCAATTTTAAATTGTGAAATTTTATCCAAATAGGCATTTGTGTTAACATGTTTGATATCAAATTCATTCCAACAGTCCATGGTTTTGTAATTATATAGCATGATTCGTACGTATATGGACTAATTTCCGAAATTTGATGTAAATAAGAAATATTTGTAAAAGTATGAGAAAGTTCCCCGAGGACTTCTAAATTGTAAGATTCTTTTAGCTTCCAAAATCGTGGTGTGTAATTGTTGAATTGAGTGTATGTTGGATTGTAACCGTAAAAATGAACAAAATAAAGAGCTTGTCTATTTTTTTTCTCTGATCTCTGTAACATTCCATCAGGAAGTAGCATAAATTCCTCTACACTTTCTTTCTCTGGTGTGAAATATTACATCTTGATCGATTGATTCTGAGAATTCGTGGCTGCTGTAGCCTTGTATGTTTTCTCTGGATTGATTGTCGAATGTTTTGTTGCCTTTTCACCAACGGAGAAGCCCTCCATCCCTGAATTGCCATTGCATGTAACTGTTTCCTCCATTTTTTATATTGAACTATATATATATATATTATACACACACACACATATATATATATTACAATGATATGTATATATTACAAATATATGTATGTGTGTGTGTGTTTATATATATTACAAATTATTATTCAAAAACTTGATGCAAATCTGCAAGTGAAGTTACAGAACAATGTGTTAAATCTTATATAACTTCGGCTAACATTGATTCATCAAATTGTTTAAATAATAAAAATAACGTTGTACTACATTGTTTGGACTTGGTTCGGTACTGCATTATATCAAAATTTTCCAAGCATGACACTACATCTCTCTAACAAGTATATAATGATGATAGTTACTTACCAGTTCTTCGTTTTGTGAAAAGCTACTCACCAAATGTACACTTTCACTTAGTTTATAAATATTTATCAACAGCCAGAATAACAGATCCATAAATTCCTTTTACATTCTCAAAATAAACCAATGTGTGGTTTTATCTATTATAATGATCTCAGATTGAGTATTCTCTCTAAGTATACTAAACCAATTATTCATGAACGAATCATGGGCTCAAAGCTTATTTAATATTATGAACCCATGTTTAACTTTTTTTTTTAAATTGAGAAGTTGAAATTAACTGAATAAGTGTTTATGTATTATTTTCTAATTTTAAAACTCTGAATAATATTATTTTAGTACATGAAATTTAAAATATTGAACTTAAATATTTTCGAAGTTACTTTAAATAATGCATTTCATATATAAATATTTAACAAAATTTTAATAATATTTATCTTTAATAATTATTGTAATAATTTTAATGTCGTATTTTAAGGGATATATATTTCATAACTATTGTTATTTCAATGGAGAATATTAAGGTAAGCTAATAAATTAAGAAAAAGTAAAATAAAAAATATATAATGGAAAATATGCTAAACAAAAATACTAACAAAATGTAAAAAAAAATTGGATATAAATAGCTATGAAATAGTAATAACACAACTTTTTTAGACTAAAAGAAAGTTTAATAATAAATCATGTAAAAAGGCAACATATCCAGAAACTAAAATATACAATGAAAGATAAAAGAAATTATTTCAAGTATTAAAAACTCAGGTTTTGTTAAGCATTCATGCATACCGTTATGCTTAGATGATAACTTTAGCAATTCTGTTAGGTAGTCTCCTACAACAATTTTAGTATTATGACAATTTATTACTTAATTTTTACTAACTACCTCAAATAAAAATATATATTAATTTATATTTTTGTTCCTGCGTGCATCGCACATGCCAAAACACTTCTACAGAATCATACTTATAGGATATTTGACATAGATTATAAATAAAATAATTACTAATAGAATAAATAACCTAAAATAACTTAATGTATCTATTAGTATGGTTATTATGTTAGCGACCATTGTCATCAGTTTGGATATAATTGTTCCATACCTTATAATGAAAATGGTAGAGTGGACTACATATGATCTAGAGTCCCTAGAAATGTTTCCTGAAAAATAGCGAGTTATCTCTCCTTAGTAATCCAAATCTGAAAACAAAATCCCCTCTTCTTCCTTCACCAACATTGAAACCTATCACCATTTCAACCTCTTTGCATCCCTTTCTTTATGTCTATGTGCTTTCATGTCATGTTTTTAAACGATCTCATATCTTATTGGGCATGTCTCAATGGAATGGTCGATGTCTTTATCACCACCAATTTTGATCCCAAAACACCAGCAAGGCCGGGTGGAGGCAGTGTTAATGTTCTACCTCTTCCCTATGTCATGGCATTTCACCCTATTGTGGTCACTTTGAGCCTGGCGACTTTTCCATTGAAAATATCATGGATTCCAGCTACGTAACGGAAGTTAGGAAACAAGGTTGTGATGAGCTAGCTTTAGAAGTCAACATAGGAGTTTCTTTTTCCCTTGTGTCTCAAATTATATTCAACTAGCTAACTCCCTATTCTCTACTAGCAACAGGAAGTTGGTTGTAAATTTAGTTTGTAACCAAAATGCGAATGAGAATACAAATCTTACTATGGCTAGTCGTTCTTTTAAGAAAGATGCAGGAATGTTGGCTCATACTTTAGTAAGAAATTTATGATTGATTTCATTATTAAGACTACCCACCCAAATGAGATCATTGATGTTTGTGTGTCCTTTTGGAAGGACCATCACGTTTGCCTCTCATAGATGATTTGCACCACTATTCTACTATAAAAATGTTTGTCCTCAATGCATGGAGGTTGTGTGGGGAGGGGGGAGGGACAATGGGTGGCAGATGCAAAAATCTATGTGCGTTTTCAAATTCTCTTGCCATCGAGGGATAGTTTGTATCTTGGAAACGGACTCAATTATTACTGATGGAAAAGTGTTTTTCATTACCTAGTGGAGTCCATTTGTTGATCGTGCACATGAATGGTCTAATCGATACCCGTATGAGTGCATCTTTGAAATATCCCTTCAACCATTAGAAAGAATAAATTGGATCGCGAAACATGTTGGTCTTTTAATCGGTTTTTGTTGAAACTTGGCCAAACCACAGCAGAGTTAAGGGTAAACCTAAAAAATTCTTTCTTTAATCTGTTGGGCATATGAAGTTTGAATTTGATATAAAATTAAATGAATCAGTGTGTCGAATACACCCATGTATGTAGCAGTTATTTGTTGAAATTTATTTCAAGAAGGAAACCTTTTGTTTCTTTCTCTAATACGTATGGAATTAATTAAGGGAATAATCACTAATTGGAGAGAGAGAAACCTTTCATTTCTCTCTCTTTGATTAGATTTATATTTGTTAAATAAACATGTTAACTTTTCAATTAAATGTTTTTAGGAGTGCATCAACACACATTAAATATATGACAATGTAAATGAACTAATATAAACATGTGTACAAATAGACACACACATCTAGATATTGGGATTTATATCTATTGTTTGTGTGTTTATACATATTTACCTACATATACAAATTACATTCTTGCATGCATATCGGGAATATAAATGTCTATATATATATATATATGTTTGAGTATACTACAATATATGTATATGGTTTGTATACGCATATTGACAGTACCACATATGTGTAATATAGAAATATATATACAAATATGTAATCTTTGTGGCCACTATTTTACATTTACATAAATAAAAGGTATGAAAATAATTCATATAAAAGACAATTGATGTAAGAGTAAATTAGAAGAGTGAAGATGGGAAAGTGATTTATGTTGCAATTAAATCTAATCAAATCTACGTGAAAATGGAAATAATAAAGTGTAATTCTACTTTACCCTGTCTTACATTCACCAATTAAACAATTAATTTAATACCATATGAGACTCAACCCTAATTGATTTATTTATCTTAAATGATATAATTTGATCCGAAACATTTTAATTATAAACATATATGTAATCAACTAAAATTTAATTTTGAAACATGAAACTGAATTAATTGGAAAGAAATCGTTGTTTAATATAGGTTTACAATTTCAATGTATGAAGAAGACTTTATTAATTTTGTAATGACCCGATATTTCAACCACCCGCATCCGCACATGTCGGACTTGAATTGCTCAAAATACCGCGTTGGAAATAAAATTTGGCAATCTCATCATATACAGTAAATAAATAATCACAGACATAGAGTAAATAATAATGCATCGGAAGTAAAAGAGATAGTAGCTCATAAAGCTACTATATATATATATGTATATATATATATATATAAGATACATCGGAGTTAAACAAGATACAACAGAAGAGTAACAAGATACATCAGGTACGAATCAGAATACATCACTGGAATCGCTGGATACTGAAAGCAAAATAGATGGTTGGATCTTCAAGCAAAGCTCCAACTCCGAAGGTGAGTCTTGAATGTTGAATCACTCAGTCTGACCCGAGCGTAGAGCAAAACACAAAACATTCGAGTCAGGACATACATACTTATGAACTGTAAATCAACTCGAGTGAACAGTAACAAAATGCATCAGTAACTTAAAGGATGCTTGGGATCGTCCATCCTTTAAGGATCCGTTAAACTATCTACTATGTAGTAATATTCGCTATTATAACAATGTCTACAGTAAAACAAACTTACTTTAAAATAGCGTTAAGGGGTTACCCATATAGCCCGTAACCGTAATAGTGCCAGTAATCTATGCAGTACCTGCATATCCCCTGGTCGGGAGACTACGAGAAGATACTCCATAGGTACGACACAAATCAACTCATAGTAAAGCTCGCAATGGTAGGTGACACGGAAAATAAGGCAATGCCAGGCTAGATATACCAAATATGCACACGGGCTGGTGGTAACGTAGTAGCCACTACGCCCACCTTGGAACACACTCCCAATTAAAATCGGAAGATGGCCATCAAATCAATCACAAGTAAGAGTATAGTATCGAAGAAATGTGTCCGATAGGAGAAATGACCTCACTTGGCCCGAGATCGCTCCTGTTTTAGCCGCCTTATTCCAACTCACGGGAGTCGGGTCCATGTTCATACCTCAATAGGATCGTTGCCACCATCATACTTCATTCTGGAAACTCCACCACGTACACAGTTGTTAAAGTGGTTTTCGGAGTTGGCAAGGAGTATGTCAACTTCCGATCCCAGTCTCTTTAACAACCAATCGTTATTATAACGCCGTGGTCATTTCAAAATAGTTCATACTTCAAAATCAAATCATTTCATTTCCAAACTATATTCCTTTCAAACTAGTTTATACTTCGATACCAAAACCATTTTTACTTTCAAACTATATTCAAATCAAAATAGTTTATACTTCGAAACCAAACCATTTTTATTTCAAAACTATATTCAAATCAAAATAGTTTATCATCTCCATTTCAAACATATATTCACCTTTCAAAAATCATAATACTTACAAAGTTATAACTTTTTCGAAACCAAAATACTTGAAATCATTACACTTCGAAAATCATAACATTTCGAAATCATACATTTGAAATCATGGCACCTTCCTTTAATTCTTTACATTTTACAAATTTATTCAATTAAACCCAAATTTTCAAATTTCCAATTTAATTCAAGTCAAACCATCAGTTTCAATTCAATTCAATTTCCCAACAAACCATTTCAAATCTTACCAATTTCAAATATAGATTTGATCCACAAAATAAACTACCCAATCTTTAGTATATTTCAAAGCTTTAATATCTTCAAGACTAATTTTTATAATTGCATATATCTCTGATTTAACTTCATTATAACTTAGTTTTAAAATATTCATTTCATAAATCCAATATCATTTAAATAAACCAGAATTACAAGTAACCTAAATATCCTTCATACTATTGTAAACTTCAAATAGTCATTTATCGAATAGATCAAAATCAAGTATCATTCCAAATTCACATTCTTTATCAAAATAAAGATTATGTCTTTCAAAACCATTTCAATCATTAAAATATCATATCCTTTCAAAACCTCATCATCAAATAACTATTTGAATTCAAAATCAAATATTCAAAATTTAAATACCTTTTAAAAAAAACAATTCTGTCATTCATTTATTATTTCAAATATCATTACAAAACACATTTCAAAATTCCATTCAAACTTTCATTTATCTCATTATATTTCATTCCATTTAACACATAACCAAGTAAACCTTATTTAAATTCAATTTCAATTTAATTTCCTTAAAAATTCAAATTTAATATTAAAATATATTCAAAACTCCTTAGATTTCACAAATAATCAATTCCAAAAGTTAAATCATTTAACACTTTTAAAATATAACTCAAAAAGTGTTAAAATCTATAACAATTCAAAACATTGTCAAATTTTTAGCAACGACAGCATTTGTAAAGTGCTACAGTAGGTATATAGTTTCCAAAATAGTTCAGGTCAGGAACAACAACATTTATAAAATGTTGTAATAGATATTTAGTTATTTCAAACATAGTTAAATTCCAAAACCACAGCACTGGAAAAATGTTATCATAAGTATTTAGTTATTTCAGAACTTAGTTAAATTTCAGAAATGACAGCACTTAACAAATTCCATCGTAAAATCACAGCATTTTTGGAAATGCTATCAATAAAATTCCAGATTTTACTATAACTTTTCAGAACATTAAACTTCGAAAATTTGCTATTTGAAACTTATAAATCATATTTTTAGGCTTCAAAACTTAACATTTAAATCAATTTAACATATGATTTATCACAACAATTTTTTTTAATTAAATATCCAATTTAAAATTCAATTCATTTGTTAAGTTAAAATTACACTGTTTTCTTAACTTATTAATTTAACAAAACTTTAACATTTTACTTTAAATATCATTTCAAAACTTTAAATTTAATTTCCATTATTTACTTACATTTTAAAAAATATAATTTTAAAGACAAAAATCACATTTAATTCAAATTTACATTCTTAAATTCACAATTCAAATCTTAATATTTAGCTTTCTTAAAACCACAAAATATATATTTTAAATCAAATTTCATGCTTTTAAAAAAACAGATCTTAAGAAAAATCATTTGAAAATATACCATGGGGTCTGTATATTATTTTCTAATCTAGATCAAGTGATAGAGATATGTATCATTTCAATCCGCAGTTTAAAAAGAAAACCCGGGTTCTATCATTTCAAACCCGCAATCCCAAGTCAAATAAAATACCATAAAAATCACTTGAGCCTATCATTTTAGCTCATAATGATTTTTCCCTATTCTAGTGTCTGTTCGGGTATGTATCATTTCAACCGATAGTGATTCTATTCTAACGGGGAACTTGCAGTGTGAACATATGCATAAATAATATAAACAAAGATACTAACATGTCAATGTCACAGTATACTGTCATATATCATATGTCAGGTGATAACTAACAAAGTTAACATGGTAATAACATGGAATAATTTATGCATAACATTTTAATTACTAATCACTTGTCATCCATTTACCATTTCATAAGTAATAATGTCAGAGTGAGAAGGACTCACCTTTAACAAAGTTAGAGACCAAAACAACACATAAGAACGATTCCAAAGGCACGACAAGCACGATTAGATATGAATGGATGGAGAGCCTTGATATTGATCTTGTATACAACAATTAAAACAAAGCAATATGAATATATATATATATATATATATATATCTATATATATAATATAAAGATTAATTGAAACAAAGTGGAAATTTGAATTAACAAAGAACATCACTAGCCTTTATAATAAAATTTCTTGACCATGAATCAACCAGGGCTCGGCCATCTTCACTATTTTGCTCGGCCATAGTGTTAATTGGTGGTAAGGCTCTTTTTTGGCATCATTAGGCACAGCTACATAGGGATGTGAAGGGTTTTGGGGTTACAAGTGAAGAATACAAAGGGACAAAGGCCAAAAGGTGGAGTATTTGCACATAGGCTAGGCCTATGCCATATTTGGGCTCGGCCTGTTCATTTCAGGTTAGGTCAGAGATGGATGGTGATGGCTAGAGGTCATGGAAGCAAGTGGTGGTGGTGTTAGAGGTGGTTGTGGCTGAGAAAAGCTAGTGAAGAGCAAGTCAAAAATCAAAGAAAATGAAGAAGAAAGTAAGGAAGAAGGAAGCCATATCTTAAATTTTTTTTTCAAAAATGAAATGCCGTGAGAATGAAGAGAGTGATAAGGTTTTCCACGTGAATAACAATAAGAAATGAGTGGCCAGAAAGAAAATGGAAGGTCAGGACAATGAAGAGCCAAGCAAATGAAGAGGCATAAGGAAAAGGAAAAGACACAAGCAGCAAAAGACTCTTGGAATTTCCAATTTTAATAATTCACTTTAAACAAATAAAAAACAAGTAAATAAAATAAAATCTGAACAAAATAAAGTGGAAATGAAAATAAAATAATGTCTTAGGAAAAATAGAAAATAAATAAAGAAAATACTTTATTTAATTGAAACTAGAATTTAAAATTGTAAACAAAATACAACTAACCTTGGAAAATTTCAACTACACTTTTAAAATGTTTTAAAATAAAATATATATCCATAACATGTCATGTTACACATATATACACAAATTGGAACATGATATGACAAACAAAATATTATTTATATAAATTAAGATAAACAATTTTGTTAAATAAAACAATTTACATACAATGGTTTAAAAGCATAACTTTCACAATATTAATCAGATTTCAACGAAACGAAAAGTAGTATACTTAAAAATTTATTTACTTTCATAAAAGAAAAATAAATTTCAAAATTTTAAATTTTGAATTAAATGTCAAAGTTTGACCATGTTGACCAAAATTCACATTTTTGAAAAATATTCTATTTATTCATGTTTGAAATTCTAATTTACGTCAAAATCAAAATTTATATCTAAAATAACAAAAATTATTCATTTTAATAAATAAAATAAAGTTTTTTATAAATCAAGAAATTCAATTTAAAATAATTAAAATACACAATTAAAATAATCACAAAATACAAGGTTGTTACACTCTCCCCCACTCAAAACTTTTCATCCTAAAAAAGGAATGAGGTACGGAAAAACACATAAAAAGTTAGAATGGAATAAGATTAAGACAAGATGAAAAAGAGATTAAAATTATACCTAATAGCTGTTGTTATAGGTAAGTTTAACAAGGTGGAGATGATCTTCCCAAGATCCTCCAGAATTAAGAACACAAGCACGAAAAAGATCTTCTAGAATCTGATTCACCCTTTCTGCTTGACCGACGGTCTATGGATGGCAAGCAGCGCTCAGATTCAAAAATGAGTACCAAAGATTATCAAAGATTATAGAAATATTTTTAAATAGATTGATATGTGCAATAGCCTTCCCATTCAGTAGCAAGATAAGGGAAATAAGGGCAACCAAAAGATAGTTTGAAAAACAAAATAAGATAATAAATTTGAAGCCATGAAAATTTCAACTTAAATTGATAATTAATTTTACATAAATTAAATAAATCTTATCCATCTCTAATTTCATTATCTTATCATCCAATTATCTTAAATAAACAATCTCTAAAATCATGGATTTGAAAAAAATCATTTATTATACTCATAACGTACTCCATAAATTAATTCTTCTTTATTCCCAGTTATAATTAAATTTATTCCAGTCAATATATTTTACCACCTATGTTAAATATATTTATACTTATTATAACTGATTTAATTTATTCTTGGTTCCTTTAACATCGCTTTATATTGTAAATTATTCCATTACCTTTTTTCTTTATTTGCCTCTGTTAATCTTTTTATAACTAAAATTGAAGTGTATAACATTTATTATAACCACTCAAATTTTATTTATAAAATCCTTTTTATATTGTATATTATCCAATTACATATTCAACTTATGTATAATATAGGTAAGTTATATCAGAATGAAATTGTGTATTATACAAATAAAGCCTTCCAGTTTAATCATTTCAAGCTTGAATATTTATCCAAATCTTGAAATTATACTTGAAATTATCCTTCAAGATAAAATTTAGGAATTAAATTTCCGATAAATTCCAAACTATTTACGGATAAATAAATGCACATATACTATATATATATCCATTCAAATTTAAATCATATATCAGCATGTGTTATAAATCCAGTCTTATTGTAGAAATTCAAATAAATTAAATTCCCCAAAACAAATTGTAGCAAGACTACAAAACGGTCTCTTCACTTCAAAACTCGAAAATGAATGTCGATGATGCTGCAGTCATCACCGAAGTTATTTTCCACCGATAAAGAGAAGAGCACTAGTTTTAAACTTTAAAATTCTTTGGAAACAAATTTCTATTCGAAAATACTTTAAATAATATATCCTTTAAAACTTTAAACACAAGGTTTGGAACCATCGTAAATTAAATTATAAAATTCATGTTTTAAATTCATTTTAAATTTCCAAATAAATTTATATCCATGTTTATAGTTCAATTATTTATATATGAAACAAGAGATAATGATATATAAAATCAAATATTATTTCTTAACAACCAATTCAATAAAATCCAGAAAAAGATTTATAGTATAGTTACAAAATTTATTTCATTACTAAATTTCGAAAACATATTGTGTCAGTTTGCTCTGTTCAAGTGTTTTGGAAATCTTAACGATAGCGTTGATCAGACAAATCGATCAGAAACCCAAATCAACATCAACAACTCAAACAACACAATATATAAAACATTTTAAATATTAGTTTACAAAAACACTTCAAGAATGCTTTGAAGATAAGTTGGAAACAAAGATGAGATGATTGAATAACAGAACATGAAGATGGATAAGCTTATATAAATCGCGGGCAACCTTAACCAGGTCAACCGTGACTTAAAGAATAAGATCGATGTGGATTTTCTGGGTAAATCTACATTTGATCTCAAGAGATAGAATTTGGGGTAATAAGAGATGCTAGCATCTAAACGGAGGATATAAAATCTTTGGTGAATCGATGCTGTTGTAAAGGAGTTTCACCCCTTTACAAATCAATTTGAGATTGGCAAGACCGCCGACTCATTATAAAGATCGTTCGAAGTGGAGTTATGGGATACTCCAGAATCAAAAGAAGATGAGTAGTGAGGGACACGAATTGATTTTGGAATCGCAAGGAACGTTCCAAAATTCAAAGGAATCGAGTCAAAAAGGTAGAGATTCAAACTCGAATGAAGGTGATTCTGTAAATACATTTACCATATATGCTAAGTTTTGCCAAAAACCAAAGCTCTGATACCACATGTAACGACCCGATATTTAAACCACTCGCATCCGCACATGTCGGACTTGAATTGCTCAAAATACCGCGTTGTAAATAAAATTTGGCAATCTCATCATATACAGTAAATAAATAATCACATAATCACAGACACAGAGTAAATAATAATGCAGTGGAAGTAAAAGAGATAGTAGTTCATGAAGTTACTATATATATATAAGATACATCAGGGTTAAACAAGATACAATAGAAGAGTAACAAGATACATTAGGTACAAATTAGAATACATCACTGGAATCACTGGATACTGAAAGCAAAATAGATGGTGGATCTTCAAGCAAAGCTCCAACTTTGAAGGCGAGTCTTGAATGCTGAATCACTCAGTCCGACCTGAGCGTAAAGCAAAACACAAAACACTCAAGTCGGGACATATATACTTATGAGATGTAAATCAACTCAAGTGAACTGTAACAAAATGCATCAGTAACTTAAAGGATGCTTGGGATCGCCCATCCTTTAAGGATTCGTTAAACTATCTACTATGTAGCAATATTCGCTATTATAATAACGTCTACAGTAAAATAAACTTACTTTAAAATAGCGTTAAGGGGTTACCCATATAGCCCTTAACATGTAATAGTACCAGTAGTCTATACAGTACCGGCATATCTCATGATCGGGAGATTACGAGAAGATACTCCATACGTACGACACAAATCAAACTCATAGTAAAGCTCGCTATGGTAGGTGACACGACACACAAGGCAATACCAGGATAGATATACCAATTACGCACATGGGCTGGTGGTAATGTAGCATCCACTACGCCCATCTCGGAACACACTCCCAATCAAAATCGGAGGATGGCCATCAAACCAATCATAAGTAAGAGTATAGTATTGAAGAAATGTGTCCGATAGGAGGAATGACATCACTTGGACCGAGATTGCTCCTGTTTTACCTTATGCCAACTCATGGGAGTCGAATCCACGTTCATACCTCAATAGGATCGTCACCACCATCCTTCTTCATTCTGGAAACTCCACGGCGTATACAGTTGTTAAAGTGTTTTTTGGAGTTGGCAGAGAGTATGACAACTTTTGATCTCGGTCTCTTTAACAACCAATCGTTATTACAACGCTATGGTCATTTCAAAATAGTTCATACTTCAAAATCAAATCATTTCATTTCCAAACTATATTCCTTTCAAAATAGTTTATACTTCGATACCAAAACCATTTTTATTTCAAAACTATATTCAAATCAAAATAGTTTATACTTCTAAACCAAACCATTTTTATTTCAAAACTATATTCAATTCAAAATAGTTTATCATTTCCATTACAAACATACATTCACATTTCAAAAATCATAATACTTTCAAAAGTTATAACTTTTTCGAAACCAAAATACTTAAAATCATTACACTTTGAAAATCATAACATTTCGAAATCATATATTTGAAATCGTGGTACCTTCCTTTAATTCTTTACATTTTACAAATTTATTCAACTAAACCTAAATTTTCAAATTTCCAATTTAATTCAAGTCAAACCATCAGTTTCAATTCAATTCAGTTTCCCGACAAACCGTTTCAAATCTTATCAATTTCAAATATAGATTTGATCCAAAAAATAAACTATTCAATCTTTAGTATATTTCAAAGCTTAATATCGTACATTTCAAAACTAATTTTTATAATTTCATATATCTCTGATTTAACTTCATTATTACTTAGTTTTAAGATATTCATTTCATAAATCCAATATCATTTAAATAAACCAGAATTACAAGTAAACTAAATATCCTTCATACTAATGTAAACTTCACATATTCATTTATCGAATAGATCAAAATCAAATATCATTCCAAATTCACATTCTTTATCAAAATAAAGATTATGTCATTCAAAACCATTTCAATCATTAAAATATCATATCCTTTCAAAACCTCATTATCAAATAATTATTTGAATTCAAAATCAAATATTCAAAATTTAAATACCTTTTAAGAAAACAATTACGTCATTCATTTATTATTTCAAATATCATTACAAAACACATTTCAAAATTCTATTCAAACTTTCATTTATCTCATTACATTTCATTCCATTTAACACATAACCAAGTAAACCTTATTTAAATTCTAATTCAATTTATTTTCCTTAAAAATTCATATTCAAATATTAAAGTATATTCAAAACTCCTTGAATTTCACAAATAATCAATTCCAAAAGTTAAATCATTTAGCACTTTTAAAATATAACTCAAACAGTGTTAAAACCTATAACATTTCAAAACATTGTCAAATTTTTAACAACGACAGCATTTATAAAGTGCTATAGTAGGTATTTAGTTTCCAAAATAGTTCAGGTCAGGAATAACAGCATTTATAAAATGCCATAATAGATATTTAGTTACTTCAAACATAGTTAAATTCCAAAACAACAACACTGGAAAAATGCTGTCATAAGTATTTAATTATTTTCAGAACTTAGTTAAATTTGAGAAATGACAGCATTTAACAAATGTCATCGTAAAACCACAGCATTTTTGGAAGTGCTATGATAAAATTCCAGATTTTACTATAACTTTTCATAACATTAAAACTTCAAAAAATTTCTATTTTAAACTACAAATCATATTTTTAGGCTTCAAAACTTCACATTTAAATCAATTTAACATATGATTTATCACAACAAATTTTTTTAATTAAATATCTAATTTAAAACTCAATTCATTTGTTAAGTCAAAATTTCACTGTTTTCTTAACTTATTAATTTAACAAAACTTTAACATTTTACTTCAAATATCATTTCAAAACTTTAAATTTAATTTCCATTATTTACTTACATTTTAAAAAATATAATTTTAAAGACAAAAATCACATTTACTTCAAATTTACATACTTAAATTCATAATTCAAATCTTAATATTTTGCTTTATTAAAACCATAAAATATATATTTTAAATCAAAATTTCATACTTTTAAAAATACATATCTTAAGATAAATCATTTAAAAATATACCAAGGGTTTTGTATATAATTTTCTAACCTAGGTCAAGTGATACGGATATGTATCATTTCAGTCCGCAGTTTAAAAAGAAAAACCGGGTTCTATCATTTCAAACCCGCAATCCCAAGTCAAATAAAATACCATAAAATCACATGAGCCTATCATTTCAGCTCATAAGATTTTTCCCTATTCTAATATACATTCATGTATGTATCATTTCAACCCATAGTGATTCTATTCTAACAGGGAACTTGTAGTGTGAACATATACATAAACAATATAAACAAAGATACTAATATGTCAATTTCACAATATACTGTCATATATCATATGTCAGGTGATAATTAACAAAGTTAACATGGTAATATCAAAAACCACATTTACTTCAAATTTACATTCTTAAATTCACAATTCAAATCTTAATATTTAGCTTTCTCAAAACCACAAAATATATATTTTAAATCAAATTTCATACTTTTAAAAAAACATATCTTAAGAAAAATCATTTGAAAATATACCACGGGGTCTGTATATTATTTTCTAACCTAGATCAAGTGATACAGATATGTATCATTTCAATCCGCAGTTTAAAAAGAAAACCCAAGTTCTATCATTTCAAACCCGCAATCCCAAGTCAAATAAAATACCATAAAAATCACTTGAGCCTATCATTTTAGCTCATAATGATTTTTCCCTATTCTAATGTTTTTTCGGGTATGTATCATTTCAACTTATAGTGATTCTATTCTAACAGGGAACTTGAAGTGTGAACATATGCATAAATAATATAAACAAAGATACTATCATGTCAATGTCACAGTATACTGTCATATATCATATGTCAGGTGATAACTAACAAAGTTAACATGGTAATAACATGGAATAATTTATGCATAACATTTTAATTACTAATCACTTGTCATCCATTTACCATTTGATAAGTAATAACGTCAGAGTGAGAAGGACTCACTTTTAACAAAGCTAGAGACCAAAACAACACAGAAGAACGATTCCAAGGGCACGACAAGCATGATTAGATTTGAGTGGATGGAGAGCCTTGATATTGATATTTTATACAAAAATTAAAACCAAGCAATATGAATATATATATATATATATATATATATATATATATATATAATACAAAGATTAATTGAAACAAAGTGGAAATTTGAATTAACAAAGAACATCACTATCACTAGCCTTTACATCAAAATTGCTTGACCATGACTCAACCAGAGCTCGTCCATCTTCACTATTTTGCTCGGCCATGGTGTTAATTGGTGGTAAGGCTCGGGTTTGGCATCATATAGGCATGGCTACATAGGGATGTGAAGGGTTTTGGGGTTACAAGTGAAGAATACAAAGGGATAAAGGCCAAAAGGTGGAGTATGTTGCACATAGGCTCGGCCTATGACATATTTGGGCTCGGCAATGTTCATTTTAGGTCAGGTCAAAGATGGATGGTGATGGCTAGAGGTCATGGCAACAAGTGGTGGTGGTGTTAGAGGTGGTTGTAGTCGAGAAAAGCTAGTGAAGAGCAAGTCAAAAATCAAAGAAAATGAAGAAGAAAGTAAGGAAGAAGGAAGTCGTATCTTAAAAAAAATTAGAAATGAAATGCCATGAGAATGAAGAGAGTGAGAAGGTTTTTCATGTGAATAACAATAAGAAATGAACGGCCAGAAAGAAAATGGAAGTTCAGGACAATGAAGAGCCAAGCAAATGAAGAGGCATAAGGAAAAGGAAAGGAAAAGACACAAGCAGCAAAAGACTCTTCGAATTTCCAATTTTAATAATTCACTTTAAACAAATAAAAAAATCAAGTAAATAAAATAAAAGATGAAAAAAATAAAGTGGAAATGAAAATAAAATACTGTACTAGGAAATATAGAAAATAAATAAAGAAAATACTTTGTTTAATTGAAACTAGAATTTAAAATTGTATACAAAATACAACTAACCTTGGAAAATTTTAACTACACTTTAAAATGTTTTAAAATAAAATATATATCATAAAATGTCATGTTACACATATATACAAAAATTATAAAATTATATGATAAACAAAATATTATTTATATAAATTAAAATAAACAATTTTGTTAAATAAAACAATTTACATACAATGGTTTAAAGAGCATAACTTTCACAATATTAATCAGATTTCAACGAAATAAAAGGCAGTATACTTAAAATTTTATTTACTTTCATAAAATAAAAATAAATTTCAAAATTTCAAATTAAAAGTCAAATTTGACCATATTGACCAAAATTCACATTTCTGGAAAATATTCCATTTATTCATGTTTGAAATTCTAATTTACATCAAAATCAAAAATTATATTTAAAATAACAAAAATTATTCATTTTAATAAATAAAATAAAGTTTTTTTATAAAATTAGGAAATTCAATTTAAAATAATTAAAATATACAATTAAAATAATCACAAAATGCAGGGTTATTACAAATTTATATATGCACACACAAACACACACATGTGATATATATATACATATAATTTTACAAATCAATACATTTAAATTTAATCCATGATTGAAAAGGAATGAGTGTGACAACAAGAGTAATTTATTAAAACAAGTAGGATATACAACAACATATAATAAGGCAACAAAGGAGGATTTGTTTTAGATCTTGAATGAAATAAAACATAAGTTATTTGTTAGACAAATTATCAAGAAATTATAAAAGAATTTAAAAATTAATTTTCAAAACTGTTAATTATTTCAAGTCCAAACAAATCATCAACATTCCAAACCATACACAAATAAAATTCACAGTCAATCACAATATATAGAATAATTTTAAAATGATTTTAATATGTGGCTATAATTTACATATATGTAAAAAATTAATTTAAACATCATGAACGAATTATAAAGTTACCCGATAAACCTTCCTTTATCAAACCGTGATTTATGACTTCTCTTTAGATTTCAAATAAATTAACATCCCACCTTACAAGATAAAGATAAACCACTTTTCTTTATTAAATCTGATGTTGAGTTGAATTTTTTTATGTTCTTTTTTTGAAAAAGTTTCAACCATGAATGAATGATAGATTAAAGGAACAAAAAATATTATCTTCTGTTAAAGAAACCAAAATGAGGACACTTTCTTCTTTTCAAAACTTCCTTCCTCATTTTCTTATCAAAACTTCCTTCTTTGGTTTTCTAAATTTCAAATAATTAAATTAATTGATATCCTCCTCTCGCCATTATATGGTTGATCCAAGCACATTCTTAATGTGCAGATTATTTGAATAGAAAAAACCTTTATGTAATTATTTTATTATTTAAGCCATGTTTAAATTATACCAACATCGCATATGGATGTATGCAAATATAACTTTTATATATGGATTTAAATAATTACCAACAACATTAAAAACATCAAATAAATTAACAATAATTAATATCTCATAAATATTAATCAATTTAATCAATTTACAACATTTTGTAAATTAATTAAATCGTGTGGTTTTCAGAGAAATCACAAATGTAGTTGTGCCGCTCAGAGGTTTGAATTTAGTTAGCGATTAATCTTGAACAATTTAAATATCAATGTACACACATCACCCTAGCTAATGGTGTGATAGTTTGGCTGATTCATCACATATAGGTCTTTTTGAAAAAAATCAAATTTCACAAACACTGAAGCGATACATTTTAATGACAATCATTTACTATAATTCTCTTCATCAAAACTATATCGCTTTGGATTTGTGGAATTTTGTCATGGAAAAAATTCCAATATTGTCTATATTCGATTTCATAGTCCAAACACAAAGTCCTTGGTTCAGTAATAACAATTATTATTAATCGAAATGCTTTGGCCGAAGATTATGACTCTGGGTTGACTTTAGTTGATCACAATACTCACCTCACATAATAGTGGAGACGAATCCTCTCTTGAATAGTGTTTCACTTCTAATACTTCTAATCGACTCAACTATAGCAGTTCGATGGATTCCTTGCCATGATTTAACAATAATCAAAGTAGAGATTCCACACTGAATATCAACAATTTTCTCAGGTCGAGAGAACTGTATGGATTGGTCACACGATATTTTCTATTTGACCTTAGTTATGTTAACCAAAGGAAGACTATTGAGTGAGTCATTCCATAGTTATCCAATAAATATCAGTACGTAACCCCTCCCCTTGGAGCCCCTTACAGTTATGAGTGATATAATGTCCAACATTTGAAAAGCGTTATGTACTCTAGTCTCAACGGATATATCAATTTCCAGTCTCGGTAAATTTTGACTAAAAATATTTAATATGGTATATTTATTTTCATTGTGATAAATTACTTACGGTTACCACACTGTAACCATTATCACAAAACATACCATTTCTAGATTTTCTATTAAATATACTTTTAGTTAAGCTAATTAATATATAATACATTATATTAAGTATATAATAGAAATAAAAGGCCTTTTATTTCGAATAAGATTGGTTATCAAGTTAGAGATATGTAACAAATTACATAATTTCCCTTTAGGGCATACCCTAACTATATCAGTCTCCCTCTTGCACTTGAGGTCAATTATAGAATCTCGTTCCAGCTTTTCCAATCAGTTTTCTTAAAACCAATTGGGTAAGTCCCTCAATGAATAGGTATGCTATAATATTCCAATTTTCTTCTTTGTCAATCACCTCTCCCCGATGTTGATACTTTATCATGTAGAACAACTTGGAGTATGTCTCTTGACTTCGAATAAGCTCTAAGTTCTATTGTGAACCATATCGTGGCATTGTTATCATATAACAATGTTATAGGCTTCTCAACATTTGGAATCACACCTAGCTCAGTTATAAATTTGTGCATTTATATTTATATACATTGCTTTATTACGACGTGATTCAAGGTGATGTACATAGCCTTTTTCATTAAATCCACCAGTCTTTCATTTGGAACATTTCCCACCTAAAGATTCTTAACTTGAATTTATTATTGATATATTATACTTAATATAACTTATGAAAGTTTGAGTCTGAACACACCTTCATAAGTAGGAATGGCAATGGGGTGGGTTAGGGCAGGTCCAGACCCATAGACCTAGTGTGGGTCTGGATTTTCGCTTCAGACCCGGAACCCGTATGGGTCAGGGTAAAACCATCCCGCCCCAAGATCCGGTGATGCTCTATATATTCATTCAAAATTGTGTAGTACGATATATTTTTTCTTATTATTTACATGAGGGTTCTCACTAAAAGTTAAAATAAATAAAAATAAAAACGTGCTTACAACGATATAAATATCTAATAACAGTTCAAAAAATATATGCATATGTTATTGTATGATTATTAGTGATCCAACTTAATACTATAAAAATTCTGTAACTTATTGAATGAAACATTATATTACAATACCATAGTCACTTTGTCTAAAAGGATTAACGAATCATTATAGTAATAAAGAAATTTTATGAGATTTTATTAGTGTGGGTCGGGTTGGGGCGGGTCAATTGTGTGTAACGACCTATCTTTTTGGACATTTTAAGCAGACACACATGCCAGCCTAAAACCTATCAAAAGGGTAGATTGTTTGGGGTAAATAATAAAATGAGAAAGAGATAAAACAAATACAGAATCCCGCAGCGGAATGAAAAAATATAATAATCAAATAACAGTTCATGAAGTTGTTTCATAAATACATTTGATTATTCTTTTTACAACACAAAATAAGGGTTACATAAATAGGAATAAATACATAAATGAATAAATGCAGCGAAACAACATGATGCAATGGAATACATATCATAAATAATAATAGAATAAATCTTCGTCTTCATCCTCTAGAAATAAGGTCTTCAATCCTCAAATGCTCAGGCCGACCCAAGCGATTGAAAAGAAAAAACACTCAAGTCAGAACTAAAATATCTTATGTAAGTTAAATCAACGGTAAATATGAGTGTGACGGTGTCAGGGACGTTTACGGGGTTTGACATTTCGTATCCAGTGTCTAACGTGAGTGCAATAACTTAAGAGATGCTTGGGATTTCAATCTCCTAAGGATCCATTAAACTATATACTATGTAGTACAATACACTATTATAATATGTCTACAGTAAAGTAAAGTATTAAAATAGCGTTAAGGCGTTACCTATATCCCCCTTAGCGCATTTTATACATTTCCATAGTCTATACAGTACCATAAGTTCCTCCGTGAGGTTTACTCAAAGGGAACTCCATAGGTATGGTACCAACCAAACTCGTAGAAGGCGCGCTAGCAATGTCAGGGTAGATATACCAATTGCACTCCCGGACTGGTGGTAATGCACAGCAGCTACTATTGTCCACCTTAGACACACTCCTATATCAAAATCGATGGGTGTCCATCGAAATCAATCACAAAGTCAAAGTATAGTATCGAAGAAAATTGCCCGATAGGAGGAATGACCTCACTTGCCGTGGTATAGCTCCTGTTTTAGTCACATCTAAGCTGACTCACAGAAGTCAGGGTCATGTCAATACCTCATACAGAAATCGTTCGCCAAACCATCCTACTTCATTTCTGAAATGTCCACCACGTACACAGTTGTTAAAGTGGTTTTCGGTATTGGCAGAGAGTGTGACAATATGATAATATCTGATCCCGGTCTCTTTAATAAATAAATGCTTATTACACACCAGATGGTTCTTTTATATTTCAAAATGTCAATTCACAATTGATATCAAAATATCATATTCGATTTCAAATCATACCTCTTTTGAAATCGTATTCATTTTCAAAATCGCATTCACTTCAAAATCATATTTATTCAAATATCTAATTTCACAAAAGGTATCAATTCCACATTCCAACTTACATTGTATCATCATCAAGGATTTAAATATAAATGCTTTAACTTTACATAGTCTAAAATTTTAGAAAATAGTTTAGGTAATTATAAATAGCTTATATGTTTAAAATAGTTTTAAAAAGATTTAAAATAGTTTAAATAGTAAAAATAGTTTAAATAGATTTAAATTGAATTTAATTAGTTCTAAAATGATTTAAATAGATTTAAATTATATTAAGTAGACCTTTAAATAGATTAAATAAATTTAATTAGTTTTAAATTGGTAAAATAGATTAAATTGGATTAAATAGGTTATAATATATTAATATGAATTAAAATAGTTTAAATTGATTATTATTTTTAATGAAAATAGTTTAAATTAGTTTAAAATAGATTTAAAAGTTATATCCAAACATTTTAACAACTCAATTCTGATAGATTCATTTATTTTTGTCACTTCAACTTTGAAATTCCAATTTAAATTCTTTGAACAAATAATTAAATCAATTCCAATTTCAGCCTTTACGTTTTGATTATCGAAAATAATTCAGTTTATATAAATACATCTCTATTTCAAAATGCCAGTTAACTGAATCCAAAATCTAAAGATTTAAAAATCATTTAATTTAACCAATCCGGTGTCCATATATAATATTCTACCCTAGGGTCAAGTAATACGGATATTTATCGTTTCAATCCGCAATTTAAAATTTTACGGTTATATATCACTTCAAACCACAATCCCGAATTTAATAAAAATCCATAAAATCGCTCGAGTCTATCATTTCAACCCATAACGATTTTTCCTTATATATTGATCGTTCGGGTATGTATCGTTTCAACCCATAGTTAACTTTCAGTTTATAACAATATAAAATATACAACATTCAGTCATCCAATATCGACAATCAAACATCCATCACAATCATCATCTAAATCAGTCAATAACATCAATAGATAACTGATCATCAATACAGGTAAATTTAAATTCAATATTAAATTAAACGATAATTAAATGACTTGACTAGAATGGCAACTTAAACATACCAAACATCAATCAATTAATTTCTAATCACATCAAAAATTTAATTTAATTAACATAAGATAATCTAGTGATTGTGAGTGCGTCGAAACACTCACCTTCAAGTTTAAATTAAATTAAAATCCAAAATATGGCCCAAAATCGACAGTTTCATAGTTCATCCAAACCAACGTCACAAAGTCCAAAATTCGATACGATCCCAGCGGAACAAACTGCGCGCGAGTTGGATCTCATATGTAAAAGTTATAAATATCAAAAGTTATACGATATAAATTTCAAATAAAATAAAATAAGTAAACGTACACGTCACCACACCGAAAGCCAAAATCCTCATCTCCCCATACACAGTCGCGAAACCCACCAGCCGCCACCACTTCCTAATTTTCATCGCCACCATGAACGTTGGCTTCCCCATCCAACACCACCGTTGAACCCATTCCCTCACGCCGACCCTGTCCCCAAATCGCGGCACCCCATCGCCTGTCGTAGCTCACACGGCCACCGTCACCTTTAACAGCCATTCAAGCAAATCTAGGCCATCTTGTAACGAATGGCCACATGATCTAGGACATGCATCGTGCCATCTTCCTAATGTTGCCGCCCGATCGTCGATCGGACGACGATCCACTGTTAGATCGTCAAAACGATAAAATGAATGACCGTGGTTCATACTCAGTTTCAGAACGAATAGTGATTCAATGACAAAAATGAATTGCACTGGTGAATTACGCTCGTCGAGAGCTTCGATTGATATATAATTTGCCAAGATTTGGAGGATTTTGATTTTTGAATTTGGTTTTGAAATTTGAATGGAGGGTTTTGAAGTTGAATTGGCTTCTACCATTGAAGAAAGAATAGGCCGAAGGAATTGTACATATAGGAATAAGAAATAGAAAGACTGCTATGTTTAGAACAAGACTATTTATATTAACAAAGCCCAATGAGAAAGAATGAACACAATTAAATTAGCACGAATTGACAATAACGAACCGAAAATCCCGTTTCGCTTCCGAAATGAAAGTGGGCCATCCTATATATCAAAACAGATGTTTTCGATATTATTAAACTCAATGGAACAGATTTTAGGTCCTAATTCCATCATATGAAGAAGTTGCTTTAAAATTAGCTGATTTCAAATTGATTTCAACTAAATTGATTTCTAGGCGTTTCGACCCCATACGATCAAACGACAAGTCCGATCGTCACGAAACTTGAAATCCTAGAATAATTCACTGTTGCGGATCCGATGAAACTGGTTTCGTCAAAATCCGAGATAGTTGCCAAAATGGTTGTTTTTACGTTAATTAACTTAATATTAAAATAATTAATCACTTTTTAATTCAATATTTATTAACTAACAAATTTCATCATTTTGTTTACTTAGAAAGTTATAACAACTTAAAACAAGTTTACCTAAAATTTTAGTGTTATTTATTTTCCAAAATAAAATGTTCAGTTTCAACTGCAATTAATCCAATTAATCGTAATTTAATTCCAATAAATTGATTTAATTTGATTTCAATCATTATATTCAGTCAATTATCACTCTAATTACATAGTTAACATTTGTCTATCTCTTATTTCACTAATATGCTACGATTTCCATCTTTTATTTGCATTAACTATATTTCAATTATATTTAATTTTTGACAATTTTTCACATTAATTTAAAATTTGAAATCCCAATTAATTTATTTCTCTTGGTTTCATTCTTTTATTAAATCAATTATTACCTTATGAATATAATTAACATTTCTATTCATTTTATTACATCCACAAATTGACAGTTATTGTCTTAAATCACATTAATGTAACATCTAATGCAATTCAATTGCAATTGATTTAAATAAATTGGTAACAAATAACAATTGTCACCATTTCTACATTTAATAACATTCGTAAGTTTATTATTTACAAACAAATGTTATACAACTCACATTACACAAATTTTAACTAATTCAATCAATTACATATTATTTAATTCATAAGTCAGTATTTAAATTATCAATTACTCTTTAAATCCAATTATCAAGTAATATACACCTTATTATAATTAATTTACACTCCATAACCAATTATGACTTTTAATCATTTTAATTAATTGGAATCACATTCATACAGTTATCGATTACCTTAAATTAATATTATTACATTTTATTCCAGTTATATTTTTATTATTAAATCACCAAATTTTACTTCTTCCAACATTAAATCGCAAACCTTAATAAATTTACAATTTTTAATTATCGAAAATTACAAGTCGTTACACTCTTCCCCACTCAAAACTTTTCGTCTTCGAAAAGGAAAAAGAAGGGAAAAGAAGGAATTAGGTAATCAATATATCTTATTCAAAATATTAAATTTATAATCAATCAATTTACATAATTAAATAGTTTAAATAATTATATTAATTTATTGCAATTAAATCCTTTATATTCAAATTAATAAATTTTGGAAAACATTTCACAAAATTTTCTAAGTCCAAAATTTACGGAAAATTTCGGCAGAGTCTCCTTTGTATGGAGAGATCTGGGAGAAATAGTAATATAAATAATAACAATGTATATCGTATTTTTCAAAATAATATATCCCAAACAACGGAAAAAAACAATATAATATTGCTATAAACCGTAATCCGAGAACGTACCTATTTGTCGGGCAAACAACGCATATTTTATGAAACCAAAAGCAGTAGCTATTGCTTCCATACCTGTATTTCACTTATAGGATCCAAAGAAGTTAATAATTATATGATAGAGAAATATTTAAGTTGTTTAAACTAATGTCAACAAAGCAATCACAACATACAATAGTCACTTGCATACAAACAATACAACCATCATATGATCACATGAAATCAAAGAAGTCAGACATGCATCCATAGCAACCAACGAATGGTTTGTTCGGGTTCAGAACTTCTAATCATATAAAATGATAAATAAACTATGAAGTAAAACATACACTCAACAGTCGTAGATACAACTTTATAGGTTACTTATACATCTCTATACAAAATAGAAGTATCCTTTCCCAACCAATCCATAAGCCAAACAAACAAAGAATTCAACACATTTTTAAGCTACTCTATTTATACATCTCTATTTACAATGGTTTTCCTTAATTCACATTCATTACTTACAAAATTTTAAATTTTCATTTACTCATAATTACATAAGTTATATCTGTTTCAATTATTTGAATTATAAATGGATTCGTCATTGAAGTATTGTATACATTTTATGTCAGTTTGCTTCACATTTCAATTTAGTTTGATTTTCTCTCTGTTTTTTTCAATTCACTTTTATTTTCTCATTCATATAATGTTTATTTTCATTAATTTACATTCGTTATTACTTACAAAAGTTCATTTCTTCTTTATTCATACAATCATATTCCCTTCATTTTATTACTTTACATTCATTGCTTAAGTTAGTTATTTTTATTTCAATTATTGGATTTTACATCATTAGGTAAGTTTCTTTACAATTTAATTCACTCTTTATAGATTATTTCCTTTTCACATTCATTCTTCCATATAAAGTATTATTGAATACTAACTCCATTTCTAAATCCTTTCGATGTTTCTGAAGTTATAGTCATTCAATTTATATAGTATTCAACATAATTATAAATGGCTTCAATATTAATTCAAGTTTATAATTATTTACTTACAGCATTCACCGTTTACCATTAAATCTGATTATAAATAACTTAAAATGTTACCTAATTTATAGTCATTTTCTTACATGATTCATTTTTATTACATTTAATTAGTAGCATTTCAAACTATTAACTTCAATTTATTACAATTTATAACATTAGTGTGATGCCCCACCTCTATATCCACGCTAGCCAAGAACACTACGGAGTAATGCTGTCAACTAGCACGGAGAATAAGGCTGTTGAGGAGCGACCATCTGTGTAATATCTTTGTGCGAGCACTGATATGTCAGATAAAATATAACTTGCATGCCTTTCAAGAGGAAATCCAACATACCGACAAAAACTCAAAGTTACTACACAGTGGCTATAGTGTCTTCGGAAACAAATATAGAAATAAACATCACACAAATCAGTCACAGATAATTCATATCACAAAGGCGGAAGAAGATATGAACATATAACTAACACGCGAAAGTGTACATACGAGTAGTGGTAAAAAAGATCCACAATAATACAGAAGAATAGCAACACGTGCTATACAAAAATACAACTATGAGTCTATATCTCAAGTGTATACAACAAAAACTGCTAATCTAAATAGTTAGCCAAAAGTCAGAGTAATGAATCCCTGGGGAGAAGTCAAGCAGAAGCACCTGTAACATCTCGGTATGACCCGAGTATTATTTATAAGAAAATAATAAACGGATCAGTCTAGCAATAAATATCAGATGACATGATATAGAATAAGAAATATGGCATAAACGTATGATAACCATACGGGCATACTACAATAAGTATGTAATTGAAACTCAACATGAGATTTATCAATATCACAAAAATCTTCACAAAGATCCAAAAAGGGTATCATACCCAAAACTTGTATTCACAACAAGTCAATGACACATGAATTCATCAATGCACAAAAATTGATAAATCATATCAGTGAAAATCACTAAAATTGGTGAAGCATGAATTCCAGAATTCAACACACGAAATCCAGAAATCATAAAAAGGGGGAGGCCTATCACACGAACGGGAGCATGAAAACTCACCTACATATGTATCACAAGAACGAGACGTTATCTCATGGTAGCTAGCCATTAATTTTTGACACACGAATGGCCCGAAGACCATGGGGCGCTACCCCACATGTGTGAGTCGAAATCACACAGAAACGGGGTCTAGTCTAAATCACAGACAAAGAGACATCGCACAATTGCTAGTCTAAATCACAAAAATGATCGTCATGATCATCAAGAAGCGTCAATTACAATAAGCTAGTAAATATATGAGCTTAGCTTCATGTCCCATAACCACTAGCTTAACTTAAATATTTACGAACAAATTGTAGATTTCCACTAGAAAATTGTCACAGGAGATTCAATCGAACAAGTCCAAGAATTAACCGACGAAGTAAACGCAAGCGTTTCATACCACTTGTTTTACTAAGTCGTTTAATTAGATTTCTCATACGAGTGAGGAAAAGGTTTGTATATACTAATAGATTGGAAAACGGTTTAAGAGAACGAGTTTTGTAATAAAATAGTGTTGAAATCATTTGATGAAAGAGTTTTGATATTTACTACTAGTACTGAAACTTTTATATTTTTAAAGTGACAAATCATCGAAATGATTGTAGAAACAATCAATCACTAAAATTCACGTTCGAAGTTGTGAATAAAATCCAAAGAAATTGATATCGATTCCACCAAAATGAATATTCCAAAAATTCCCGAAGAAAAGAAGTCATCAAAGTCAATAACAAATGATAACAACAATAGGGAAATAACACGAATCGATTAAATTTGGAAACCACGCAAAATAGGCGAAATAGGCAAAACAACATCAGGTCGGTCGGCCAGCAACAGAGCTCGGTCGACCGGACCCTGTTCTAAAAAAATCCTCGGGAAGCAGGTTGGTCGGCTGAGCTCTGTAGCCAGTCGACCGGACCAAAGACAGAAAGGTGCCTATGCACTTTAGTAGCAGGTCAGTCGACTGGCCTAGGGGTTCGGTAGGCCGAACCTGATGTTCTACAAATTGAAACCTATTTCAAATGAGGTGCAAACCTCTTCAATTTGCAATCGGACAAGCACGGACACTACGGGATTACGCCCATCGGCTACCCGGTCCTGTTGGCTCCTCGTTGCATCACCAAAAACATGTTTCAACATTCAAGTTATGATTTTTAAGGATTTGAACTCAAAACACTAAAAATTGGAATATTCACCAAATCAATCCAAACCAAAAGCAATTGCACAAGAATAAGTGTTAGGAATTCATACCTAACAATCGAAGATAATTATAAGCATAGATGTGAGATAAAAATCTCATCTTTGAACCCAAACTAATGAAGAAGAAGCTCAAAAGCAAAGGAGAATCAACCACTCTTCAAATCCAACACAAGAAGCTTGATTCTAAGCTTTAAAAGAAGAACATTCCCAAAGTTAGGTTTAGGAATTTCTGAAGTTGATAAGAGAATGAGTTGGAGAAGAAGAAGAGAAGGATTACTAATGGGTTCTCTTGAATTTGGAGCTAGAAGTTGGATTTGCTAATGAAGACTAGGGCTTGGAGTTTTAATTTCCTCTTCCACTCTCCAATGTTATAAAAGCTTGAATATTAGGCAATGAGGAATGAAGTAATGAAGAGGAGAAGGGTTGGGACTGAATACATAAGTGGGGTTAATGGGCTCAGCCCTAACCAAAGCCCTAAGTGAAAAAGTAGCAAAATTCCACTAACTCCAAACATATCAAAGTTTACACTTAAAAAGATCGCAAACGGCATTTTGAACTCAACGGAAGTGGTCTCGAGTCCTAATCCGACTGTTTGCAAAAAGTGGCTTTTCAGACTAAATTCCGAGTATCGATAAAATGTTTAAATAAAATATTTAAATATAAAACTGATAAATATGCGGGTTGTTATAGACTCCCCTCCTTAAAGAAATTGCGTCCTCGAAATAATTAAGAAGAAGATATAGAGTAACAACCATAAAGGCATATTAACACAAAAGAATTTTGAAGTAAGAAGTTCAGCCTAAAGAGCATGAGAAAGTAAGTCAGGATGCGTTTACTCGATGAACTCTCTAGATTCCCAAGAACAATCCTTTGGATTTGAAGACCATTGAACTTTCACAAGAGGGACATCTTTATTTCGAAGGCGTTTGACCTCCGAAGCAATAATTCGAATAGGATGCTGCTCATAAGTTAAATTAGGCGAAACTTCGATCTCTTCCACAACACCGGACTCAAGAATAGAATCGGAATCTCGAAGGCACTTCCGTAATTGAGAAACATGAAACACGTCATGTATTGTAGAAAACTGAGCCGGTAATGTAAGGCGATAAGCCGTAGAACCAATACGTTTAGTGATAGGAAATGGCCCAATATATCAAGGTGCTAACTTTTCCGACCGACTGAAACGTACAACACTTTTCATAGGTGAAACACGAATAAAAACAAGATCTTCAACTGAAAATTCTAATTTCCTTCTTCGGTTATCGGCATAAGATTTTTGTCTACTTTGGGCTTCCTTCATCGTACGCTGAATAAGGTCAATCTTTTCTGTGGAATCTCGAATAAAGTCTGGACCTAAAACCAGCTTCTCACCGGCCTTAAGCCAACAAGAAGGAGATCGACATGGCCTTCCATAGAGTGCCTCGAAAGGTGCCATACCAATACTAGATTGGAAGCTATTATTATAGGAAAACTCAATAAGAGGAATATGATCTTCCCAACTTCCACCAAAATCGTGCACACAAGCACGAAGAAGATCTTCTAGAGTCTGATTCACACGCTCGGTTTGTCCATCGGTCTGGGGGTGATAAGCAGTGCAAAAATTAAGCTTCGTTCCTAAAGCTTTTTGAAGACCCTTCCAAAATCCACTAGTAAACAATGGATCGCGATCACTAACAATGGAAGTAGGAACTCCATGTAATTTAACAATCTCTTTAACAAAGAGTTTGGCCAAAAGAGGAACGGTTCGGTTAGACCGAACGGGAATAAAATGAGCAGATTTAGTAAGTCTATCAACCATAACCCATAAGCTATCATGACCTGAACGAGAACGGGGAAGGCCGTCAATAAAATCCATGGAAATTTGATCCCACTTCCAAATTGGAATTTCTAAAGGTTGCAATAACCCACCAGGCCTTTAATGTTCGGCCTTGACAAGTTGGCAAGTCATGCAACACTTAACAAAGTTAGCAATATCAGATTTCATTCCCTTCCAATAGTAAAGTCTCTTTATATCGGCGTACATTTTACTACTACCGGGATGAATGATAAATTTAGATCGATGTGAATATTCTAAAATATCTTTACGAAGATCGCTAATATTTGGCACGATAAGTCTACCAAAATTTTTGAATGCCGCCACGAGAATTGATATCAAAGTCTTTCAAACCATCGATATCAATTTTATCCTTAATATTTTGGCCAAGAAGAGCCAATTCGGGATCTAGCCTTTAAGCTTCAAGAATGCGGTCTAAAAGAGAAGGATGAGCCTCAAGGCTACATAAAACAAGAGATGAACATAAATCGGATACGCGCTCTCGAATCTCACAAGTGGATAAAATCTCAAGATCGTTCATTCAAATATCATCATAGAAACAACTGCTTGTTGTTTACGGCTAAGAGCATCGGCGACACGATTACCCTTACCGGGGGTATAAAGAATATCAAGATCATAAGGTGCAAGGAACTCGAGCCAACGTTGTTGACGCAAATTAAGTTCCTTTTGATAAAATAAATATTTCAAAGACTTATGATCCGTGTAAAGAATAAATTTCTCCCCCAACAGATAATGACGCCAAATTCGAAGGGCGAAAACAATAGCCGCGAGTTCTAAATCATGTGTGGTATATCTAGTCTCGACCGGCTTCAATTGCCTAGAAGCATAAGCAATAACACATTCTTTTTGCATAAGAATGGCACCCAAACCAATGCGACTAGCATCGGTATAAACAATAAAATCTTGGTTTCCATCGGGAATCACAAGAATAAGAGCATCGGAAAGGAGTTCTTTCAATTTCTGAAAAGAGGCTTCAGATTTGTCCGACCAAATGTATTTAACTCCCTTCTTAGTCAAGCCAGTGAGAGGCACGACAATTTTAGAAAAGTCTTTAATGAAACGACGGTAATAACCCGCCAATCCGAGAAAACTACGAATCTCTGTCACACTCTCCGGTCTCTTCCAATCTTGAATCGCTTTAATCTTTGAAGGATCCACGGAAATTCCGGATTCGGAAATAATATGACCGAGAAACTTCACACGAGATCGCCAAAAATGGCATTTAGAATATTTGGCCTTTAATTGATTACTCCTAAGAGTTTCCAATACAATTCGAAGATGTTTCTCATGTTCCTTCTTGGTTTTTGAATACACAAGAATATCATCAATGAAGATGAGAACAAATCGATCGAGAAAATCTTTGAGAACTCGATTCATAAGGTCAACGAAATAAGCCGAAGCATTCGTAAACCAAATGGAGTAACAAACCATTCATAAGATCCATAACGGGTACGGAACGATGTCAAAGGAATGCTATCCTCTGCAATACGAAGCTGATGAAAACCGGTAGCCAAGTCCAATTGTGAAAAGACTCTAGCGCCACTAAGTTGATCGAATAGGTCATCAATCCGAGGTAAAGGATACTTATTTTAGATAGTAAGATCATTAATCTTGCGATAGTCAACGCAAAGTCTAAGTGTACCATCAGATTTCTTCACAAAAATAGCCGAAGCTCCCCAAGGCGAGGAACTAGAGCGAATAAATTGCTTCGTTTCCAAATCGGATAATTGTATGCGCATCTCCTCATTTTCCTTATTGGACATGCGATAAGGAGGACGAGTAATAGGTTGAGCACCAGGGATGAGATTAATTTTGAACTCAATTGCTCGCTTAGGTGGTAATCCTGAAACGGGCTCAAATATGTCGGAAAATTTACGAACAACGTGAATAAGAGCAGGACATCTTCCTCATCATCATTATCGTCATCACGAGATTTAAAGAATATAAAGATGCAGATAAAGAGGAATTCAAATCTTTAAGAATAGTAGAAATCTGCTTTACAGATTGAGGATGTCGAAGATGAATAGTCCGCTCAGGACACATGATATGAGCTTCATAACGGTTAAGTCAATCCATTCCCAAAATCATTCCAAAGCCTAAATAACGCATGACATGCAAATCGGCTAGGAAGGGAAAATCACACAAAATAATCTCCACATCTTTACAAAGCAAACTAAGCGTTGCGGATCCACCAACCGAATTCGCAATTCTCAAAGAAGTCACTAAAGCAACAACACTCAAAGAAAAAGTATCAACAAGCTCGTTTGATATAAAAGAATGGGATGCTCCCGTATCAAAAAGAACTCGAATAGGTTGATCACGAAATACAATAATACTATCAAGGATAGAATGAGAAATACCTTGACCACGAGATGTGTTTCCACGGGCTTGAGCAACATTAAGCTTTCTCTCCTTCCTATTTTGAAGTTTGGGACAAGAAGATAAATAATGATCCGGGCTTTTGCAATAGCGACAAGTACGAGGCTTTGAACACTTGTTCGCAAAATGGTCTCTGGAACCACATTTAAGCATTTCCCTTCAGTAGAGGAAAAAGTCTTCGCAGCAGGAGTTGCCTGTTTACCCTTTTTACTGGGATAAGGACCTTTGAATTTGTTTGGCCTCTTCTTGTTGTTGAAATTTGGTTTGGAACCCACCACTTCAACATCACTTTCCCTATCCGCCTCTTCAAGACGAAGAGCGATATCAATGAGTAAGTCGAAGGGAACTTCTAATTTTAGAAGTAACGGCTTCTTGAGATTTTTGTTTAAGCCATAAACAAATCTTTGGTTCTTCTTCAACGGGGTGCTGATGTATTCAACCCCATATTTGGAAAGTGACTCGAAGGATGCAACATAATCAGTCACGGAGGCTTCATCCTGAACAAGGTCTATGAAACGCCGAGCCAATGTCACTTTCTCTGCTTCTGGCACGAATTTTAATTCGAAGCATTCCCGGAATTGCTCCCAGGTGAGATCCGCTTCATTAATCTCAGAAATAAGAAGTTCGTACCAGTCCAATGCTCTCTCTTGGAGCAACCTGAAGCCACCTGAACACGGTGAAGATCGATGAGATTCATGCGAATGAAGATTCGATCTCAGGTCCTCAACCATGCCTGGACCTCGATGACAGTTTCAGAACCTTTAAATGGCTTCCCACCTAGGTTGGTGTAATCGTTGCACAAACGTGCAAACCCAGATTTAGGGTGAGTAGGCTCAGAATTAGAACCAGCTGCTTGAGCATTCGTGAAAAGGTCAAGAAGTTGCTGGGTAGTCATAAGAACTCCATCTTGGGGTGGAGCACTAGATGGTCCAGCTCTGGGACGACCTGGTCTAACCATTTCTCTTTCTTAAGAAAGAAAGAAGGAAGAAGAAGAAGGTTATTCACAAAATGAATATCAAGCAATCTTGATAGATAAAACAAGGAATCATAAAGAAAATAGGATGAATCGGTACGAAGACTCGAATTAAATCCTAAAGCATGACTCCTAAGATAGACTTAGGACGATGATCCTTGCTAGGTTATTCTACATTGTTCTGAAGTTTGGCTTTGATACCAAGCTGTGATGCCCCACCTCTATACCCACGCTAGCCAAGAACACTACGGAGTAATGTTGTCAACTAGCATGGAGAATAAGGCTGTTGAGGAGCGACCATCTGTGTAATATCTTTGTGCGAGTACTGATATGTCAGATAAAATATAACTTGCATGCCTTTCAAGAGCAAATCCGACATACCGACACAAACTCAAAGTTACTACACAGTGGCTATAGTGTCTTCGGAAACAAATATAGAAATAAACATCACACAAATCAGTCACAGATAATTCATATCACAAAGGCGGAAGAAGATATGAACATATAACTAACACACGAAAGTGTACATCCGAGTAGTGGTCAAAAAGATCCACAATAATACAGAAGAATAGCAACACGTGCTATACAAAAATACAACTATGAGTCTATATCTCAAGTGTATACAACAAAAACTTCTAATCTAAATAGTTAGCCAAAAGTTAGAGTAATGAATCCCTGGGGAGAAGTCAAGCAGAAGCACCTGTAACATCTCGGTCTGACCCGAGTATTATTTATAAGAAAATAATAAACGGATCAGTCTAGCTATTAATATCAGATGACATGATATAGAATAAGAAATATGGCATAAATGTATGATAACCATACGGGCATACTACAATAAGTATGTAATTGAAACTCAACATGAGATTTATCAATATCATAAAAATCTTCACAAAGATCCAAAAAGGGTACCATACGCAAAACTTGTATTCACAACAAGCCAATGACACACGAATTCACCAATGCACAAAAATTGATAAATCATGTCAATGAAAATCACTAAAATTGGTGAAGCATAAATTCCAGAATTCAACACACGAAATCCAGAAATCATAAAAAGGGGGAGGCCTATCACACGAACGGGAGCATGAAACTCACCTACATATGTATCACACGAACGAGACGCTATCTCATGGTAGCTAGCCATTAATTTTTAACACACGAATGGCCCGAAGACCATGGGGCGCTACCCCACATGTGTGAGTCGAAATCATACAGAAACGGGGTCTAGTCTAAATCGCAGACAAAGAGACATCGCACAATTGCTAGTCTAAATCACAAAAATGATCATCATGATCATCAAGAAGTGTCAATTACAGTAAGCTAGTAAATATATGAGCTTAGCTTCATGTCCCATAACCACTAGCTTAACTTAAATATTTACGAACAAATTGTAGATTTCCACTAAAAAATTTTCACAAGAGATTCAATCGAACAAGTCCAAGAATTAACCGACGAAGTAAACGCAAGTGTTTCATACCACTTGTTTTACTAAGTCGTTTAATTAGATTTCTCATACGAGTGAGGAAAAGGTTTGTATATACTAATAGATTGGAAAACGGTTTAAGAGAACGAGTTTTATAATAAAATAGTGTTGAAACCATTTGATGAAAGAGTTTTGATATTTACTACTAGTATTGAAACCTTTATATTTTTAAAGTGAGAAATCATCAAAATGATTGTAGAAACAATCAATCAATAAAATTCACGTTCGAAGTCATGAATAAAATCCAAAGAAATTGATATCGAGTCCACCAAAATGGATATTTCAAAAATTCCCGAAGAAAAGAAGTCATCAAAGTCAATAACAAATGATAATAACAAATAGGGAAATAACACGGATCGATTAAATTTGAAAACCACGCAAAATAGGCGAAATAGGCAAAACAGCATCAGGTCGGTCGGCCAGCAACAGAGCTCGGTCGACCGGACCCTATTCTAAAAAAATCCTCGGGAAGCAAGTCGGTCGGCTGAGCCCTGTAGCCAGTCAACCGGACCAGAGACAGAAAGGTGCCTATGCACTTTAGTAGCAGGTCGGTCGACCGGCCCAGGGGTTCGGTCGGCCAAACCTGGTGTTCTGCAAATTGAAACCTATTTCAAATGAGGTGCAAACCTCTTCAATTTGCAATCGGACAAGCACGGACGCTAGGGGATTATGCCCATCGGCTACCCGGTCCTGTTGGCTTCTCGATGCATCACCAAAAACATGTTCCAACATTCAAGTTATGATTTTTAAGGATTTGAACTCAAAACACCAAAAATTGGAACATTCACCAAAAATTGGAATATTCACCAAATCAATCCAAACCAAAAGCAATTGCACAAGAATAAGTGTTAGGAATTCATACTTAACAATCGAAGATGATTATAAGCATAGATGTGAGAAAAAAATCTCACCTTTGAACCCAAACAAATGAAGAAGAAGCTCGAAAGCAAAGGAGAATCAACCACTCTTCAAATCCGACACAAGAAGCTTGATTCTAAGCTTTAAAAGAAGAACATTCCCAAAGTTAGGTTTAGGATTTTCTGAAGTTGATGAGAGAATGAGTTGGAGAAGAAGAAGAGAAGGCTTACTAATGGGTTCTCTTGAATTTGGAGCTAGAAGTTGGATTTGCTGATGAAGACTAGGGCTTGGAGTTTTAATTTCCTCTTCCACTCTCCATTGTTATAAAAGCTTGAATATTAGGAAATGAGGAATGAAGTAATGAAGAGGAGAGGGGTTGGGACTGAATACATAAGTGGGGTTAATGGGCTCAGCCCTAACCAAAGCCCTAAGTGAAAAAGTAGCAAAATTCCACTAACTCCAAACATATCAAAGTTTACACTTAAAAAGATCACAAACGGCGTTTTGAACTCAACGGAAGTGGTCTCGAGTCCTAATCCGACTGTTTGCAAAAAGTGGCTTTTTGGACTAAATTTCGAGTATCGATAAAATATTTAAATAAAATATTCAAATATAAAACCGATAAATATGCGAGTTGTTACAATTAGATTCTTATTTAAAAAGTAAGTCTATTGAACACTTTCATTTTCTGAAGTTTTACTTGTATAATATATTCTATCACATATCTTATTTAACATTACAACTTTTTTTTACATTTTGGCAAGTTATATATATATATATATGTATATGTATAAATGTCTTTTAGAATGCAATAGAAAGTTACACAAATTTTGTAACTTTCTCTTATTTGTTTAGTTAACAAAAGGTTCAATAGTTACCCTTTTTTATTTTCGTTTCCTTTTTATTTACAGTTTTCAGGATTTCACTTTCGTATCTATTTCATTAATCATTTGAACATAAAAAAAAATTCTTTTTTTTCTTCATTTTAGAAGTTTCCAATTATTAATGTAGTCAAGATTCCATCCATTATGAAATTTCAATTTCTAATTTATAAAAACTTAAGAACTAAACAACCGAGTTCCATTTCAATTATTTTAAATAATATATATAATCATATCTTTTATATATATCAAATCGTATTTGGAATTTAAAATCAAGATTAATTTATCAAAAAAAATTATGCAGTAAAATTACTACACGGTCTCCCACTTTGAAACTCGAAAATGAACATCGATGATGCATGCACTCATCACCGAAATTATTTTCCAGCGACAGAGAGGGGAGTACAGAACTTATTTCCTTCCAAAATTCCTTTAAAACATTTCTTTCGAATCATATTGAAATATTTATATTAGAAAATACTTCTAAATACTACTAATATTATATTCCAAAAACTTTTTGAATGAAATTTCAAAATCCTGGAACTTCAGTTCTCAAATTCCAATTTTATATTCATTTTATTTGTAAATCTGATTTTTAAATTAATATTTATAAATTTCACTACCTAACAAACAACACATTACATCAAACTATACCATTTATAAAATTTATTATTTTATATACAACAAAACATATAATAGGCAAAATTATTTCATTTACCTATATTTCAAAACAAGTATTGTGTCGGTTTACCCTATTAAGAGTTTAGAAATCCCTATCGATGTCATAGCATCCTATGCACCGATCAGAACTTATAAATACAAAACGGAACAAATCTACACAATACCAAACTCTTTTTATAACACTAACAAATGCGCTCTGTCATATATATACACTCAGCGACTCATCATAGGGTATTACTACCTTGTTTAATATGAGTCAGACCCTACGAAGCTAAGTTTATCGCTAAACCAAAGCTCTGATACCAACTGTAGTGACCTGTTTTTTTACGTTTTAAGTAGACACACATACCAGACTCAAATCATTCAAAAGGGCAGATTGTTATAGGATAAATAAGAAAAAGAGATAGAGATAAAACAAATACAGAATCTAGGAGCGGAATGACAAAATATAATAATCAAATAATAGTTCATGAATCTATTTTATAAATACATTTGGTTATTCTTTTTACAACACAAAATCAGAGTAACATAAATAAGAATAAATAAATGCAGCGGAACAACATAGTGCAATGGAATACATATCATAAATGATAATAGTACAAATCTTTGTCTTCGTCCTCTAGAAATAAGGTCTTCAACCTTGAAATGCTTAGGCTGAGCCAAGCGAATTGAAAATACAAAACACGCGAGTCAGATTAAAAGATCTTATGTAAGTTAATTCAACGGTAAATATGAGTGTGACGGCGTCAGAGATGGTTAAGGGGTTTGACATCTCCTATCCAGTGTCCAACGTGAGTGCAATAACTAAAGAGATGCTCGGTATTTCCATCTCCTAATGATCTGTTAAACTATCTACTATGTAGTACAATACACTATTATAATAGGTCTACAGTAAAGTAAAGTATTAAAATAGCGTTAAGGCGTTATCCATATCCCCCTTAACACATTTTAGGTATTTCTATAGTTTATACGGTACCGTAAGCTCCTCCATGAGGTTTACTCAAAGGGCACTCCATAGGTATGGTACAAACCAAACTCGTAGAAGGCATGCTAGGGCATGTGAACATGACACTCGAGGCAATGCCAGGGTTGATATACCAATTGCACTCCCGAACTGGTGATAACGCATAGCAGCTACTCTGCCTACCTCTGACACACTCCCCTATCAAAATCGATGGGTGGCCACCAAAATTAATCACAAAGTCAAAGTATAGTATCGAAGAAATGTGCCCAATAGGAGGAATGACCTCACTTGGCCTGTTATAGCTCATGTTTTAGTCACATCTACGCTGACTCACAGGAGTCAGGATCACGTCAATACCTCATACAGAATTCATTTGCCAAATCATCCTACTTTATTTCTGGAATGTCCAACCGTACACAGTTGTTGAAGTGGTTTTTGGTATTAGCAGAGAGTATGACAATATCTGATCCCGGTCTCTTTAACAACCAAACGCTTATTACACACCGGATGGTTCTTTTATATTTGAAAAAGTCAATTCACAATTGATATCAAAATATCATATTCGATTTCAAATCATATCTCTTTCGAAATTATATTCACTTTCAAAATCACATTCACTTCAAAATCATGTTTATTCAAATATGTCATTTCACAAAATGTATCAATTCCACATACCAACTTAGGTTGTATCATCATCAAGGATTTAAATATAAATGCTCTAACTTTACAAAGTCTGAAATCTTAGAAAATAGTTTAGGTAATTATAAATAGCTTATATAATTTTTTTTTTTTTTTTTTTTTTTTTTGCAAAGCAAGCCGGTTTTATAGTGGACCGTCCACTATTTATTACGTAAGTAATAAAGTTGAAGTACAGGAGTAAGGTAAAGCACCTTAACTACTAAGAGATAATACAGAAAATACAGCACAGGTACGAGACAAATATGTCACCGTAACTAAAACTAGGAAGAAGAAAAAAAAAACTAGCACTCCTCCGAAGAGGAAGATATCACATCAGATCCATCCACCAGAGAAGCGACTAGAGGAATGGATCCACAAAAACCAGCAAAAGGTCGGAAAAGAAGAGCAAGACGTGGATCATAACCCATAGCATCAGAGGAGTAGATAAAAGAACGATCCCAGGTAATATCAGCTAGCATCGCAGAATTCGAACTTGCATATAACCCATCCAAATCAAGAACTAAGGAATCACCTGAAGGTTTGTAGCGAAGGCAACGAAGGTCCTGCTGATCATCAGAAACAAACCGGAAGAAAGATCCATTGACCGGGTTAAATCTCATATCAGAGATGGGATCAATCCAACACCCCTCGGGCTCATCCCAAGCGACAGGCAACGGCGTCGAACCAGGATCAGGAACAACAACCACAGAATCAGGCCTAACCATCGGCGACGGAGGCAAGTCAGCAGATGGAACAGCCGATGAAGGGGAAATCAGAGAACCAGGGGATGTAGCCTTGGGGACCCAAAACCTACGAGGGGGGCGAGGCAAAGGGATCTTCGGAGCATCCGCGACGGCTTCCGAATGCAAGCAGGCAGTAGCCAGGTGGCCAAAGGAGTGACATGATGAACAGATTTCCGGAACCCAACCGTAGCGAACACGAACTACCTCAACATGACCAACAGCTAGTTGGACAGAAATAGAGGATGGGAGAGGCTTGAAAGGGGATATTTCAATAAGAGCCTTAGCATACATCAACTTATCACGAGCCACTGTGTTTGAGTCAAAACATTTTAATTTTCCAACGTTACAGGCTAGCCAATTCAGACCAATAAGCGGTTGAAGAGCAGAGGGAATCTGAGAGAAAAATACCCACACGGGGATAGTAAGAACTTGTTCACGTGCACTTGCCACAGTTGGGGTCCAAGGAGTAACAATGAAAGGCCTACCATCAAAGAATGAGGGCTCAGCGTCAAGAGCAATCCGACGATCCTCAAGAGAGGAAAACTTAAGATAGTACATGGAGTCAATCAGCTTCACATCCAAATTACCACGAAGCTTCCATGCCCTCCGAAGAGCTAAAGTCACATTTTTTATTCGGTAAGTAGATTCAAGAAAGAAACCTACTAAATGATCAGCCCAAAAATCCACACCGGCTTGCAAAACAGAAGGGGGAGGGATCATTACTCCATTTACTTCGACCATTTCAAAATCAATCGGAATGTAGTTACCCGCATTCCGAGGCAAGGACGAGAATAGGGAAGACCAAGTTTTGGAGTTCGGCATCGAAGGCGGAGTTGGACCAGGGCGCTCCAGAACGGGACGGGAGCCAATAGAGGCAGCTGGAAAAGAAACATCAGTGCCAGCCAAACTGGGAATTGGAACAGATTTCGTTGGGGCATTATCACAAGCACCAAGTGTGCACTGACCAGAACAATGATTGCCAGCCGATTCTCTCCCCAGAAAACACTCAGGCAAACTAACATTACCCCCATCATCATTCACAACATTCACTATCAGCTTCTCCACATCACAAACTGGGCCGTGGTTACTTACATTGTCACCGTTATTAGGACGAGGCTCACGAACTGTAAAATCACAGTCGACAGGGGTAACACAACCATTAGTACCTGAACCAACGAAACCTGCCTGACTATTCACATTCACATCAGACCCAGATCTTCCACCGCAAGCAAGGGGAGGTAACGACAGCAAAGTGGACGCAGCCTTATTCACAACACCTAGAACCGATGGACTGACTGGCGAAGAATTCGCAACTAAAGCCGGACCAGATGAAGGGAGAGGAGGGAAATCAGCAATGGACAGGTTTGGAGGCATGAGGCTATCGGTGAGGGACGACTGGACTTTGAACACGCGGCCAGATCTGGTAGAAGAGGGGGAAGAGCGTAGCGATAAAGAGGGGGGAAGCGAAGTAGAGTCAGGCATGGAGAGAGGAGAGAGGCGAAACGGAAGGGAGAAGAAAAGGTCAACGGGATGGAACGCAAATGCCGCTGGAGCAGGAAGACATAGCTTATATAATTTAAAATAGATTTAAAATAGTATAAATAGTAGAAATAGTTTAAATAGATTTAAATTTGATTTAATTAGTTCTAAAATGATTTAAATAGATTTAACATAGATTTAAATTATATTAAGTAGATCTTTAAATAGATTAAATAAATTTAATTAGTTTAAAATTGGTAAAATAGATAAATTGGATTAAATAGGTTATAATAGATTAATATGAATTAAAATAGTTTAAATTGATTGAAACAATTAATTTAATGAATATGGTTTAAATTAGTTTAAAATAGATTTGAAAGTTATATCCAAACATTTTAATAACTCAATTTCGATAGATTCATTTATCTTTGCGAAATTCGAGACAGCTGCCAAATGGCTATTTTTACGTTAGTTAAATATATTAATATTAAAATAATTAATCACTTTTTAATTCAATATTTATAAACTAACAAATTTCATCATTTTTGGTTACTTAGACATTAATAATAACTTGAAACAAGTTTACCTAAAATTTCAGTGTTAATTATTTTCCAAAACACAATGTTCAATTTCAACTACAATTAATCAAATTAATAATAATTTAATTCCAATAAATTGATTTAATTTGATTTTAATCTTTGTATTCAATCAATTATTGCTGTAATAACATAGTTAACATTTGTTTATCTCTTATTTCACTAATATGCTACGATTTCCATCTTTTATTTGCATTAACTACTATATTTCAATTATATTGAAATTTTTGTCAATTTTGCACATTAATTTAAAATTTGAAATCCCAATTAATTTATTTCTCCTGGTTCCATTCTTTTATTAAACCAATTATTACCTCATGAATATAATTAACATTTCTATTCATTTTATTACATTTACAAATTGGCAGTTATTGTCTTAAGTCACATTAATGTAACATTTAATGACATTCGATTGCTATTGATTTAAATAAATTGGTAACAAATAACAATTGTTACCATTTCTACATTTAATGACGTTTATAAGTTTATAATTTAAAAACAAATGTTATAACAACTCACATTACACAAATTTTAATCAGTTCACTCTATTACACATTATTTAATTAATAAGTCGCTATTTAAATTATCAATTACTCTTTAAATCCAATTATCAACTAATACACACCTTATTACAATTAATTTACACTCTATAACCAATTATGACTTTTAATCATTTTTATTAATTGGAATCACATTCATGCAGTTATCGATTACCTTAAATTAATATTATTACATTTTATTCCAGTTATATTCTTATTATTAAATCACCAAATTTTACTTCTTCCAACATTAAATCACAAACCTTGTTCGTTACATTACACCCCTACCCGACCCTAGACTTGAAGCTCTCAAGAGATGATGTGAATCACGGGTCTACCCGCCCTGATGACCCAATGGGGCGGGTCTTAGAGGGCCAAAACAAGGGAGGATCTACCGAGTTAGACCTGGCTCCGCGTCATTCCTATCCCTATTTATAATGTGATTCTCGTTTATATAAACAAATCTCTGGTATTTCATGAATATACAAGAACACTTCAAACAACCATTTAGTGATATCAATTTGGATTAGACATTTACTTCGTGTGTCAAATACATAAAAAATCACAATATCTTAAACAATATAACATGTATGATAATTCCTGTTGCCGGTGCACATGGAATCCATCTTACATGTTCTGTATTAAACATTTTAATATAGTGTCTTTGCATGTCGTTTGTGACATTCCCAATATATTTTCGACTTAATATAAAAGACATCATTTACAAATCCAGTGACGAGTATTAAAATAAGTATGACTGCTTTTAACATAAGTACATCATTAGAAATAAGCAACGTGTTGTTTACTTATAGTTTTAGAAATATCAATGTACATTTTAACGCTCCTTCTTATGAACATGCGCTTTCTCTGCATTTTGATTGATGATCAAACTATTTGATATTTCTATCAAAACACTTGTTCAATTTTGATGCTGTTCTGCCATTCTCGGATCGTATCCAAAAACTCACAAATTCAATGTCACTCTCATCGACTTCGAGATGCTTTGGTTATTATGTGTAAACAGTTTATGTAACGACTCGCTATTTTGGACCATTCAAATCGAAAATAAAACCGTACATGTCCGACTTGAATAATTCAAAATGCCACATTGTTAATTTAAATTTGGAAAAACTTATCATTTACAGTAAATACATCAATCACAGACACAGAGTAAATAATGTAGCGGAATAGATAAAGAATAGTAGTTCATGAAGCTTCTATATACATATCAGAGTTAGAAATAAAATACAGCAGAACTCTTAGATGCAGTGAAGTCTTCAGTACGAGTAGATGACTTCTCTGAATCAATCAACTGGAAAAGCTGAAAGAATAGATAGCGGATCTTCAAGCTAAACTCCAACTTCGAAGGTGAGTCTCAAAAGCTGTATCACTCGGTCTGACCGAGCGTAAAGCAAAACACAAAACACTCGAGTCAGGATTAACATTCTTACATCAATAAATCCAACTCAAGTGAAATATCAACTGAAATATAATTAACTTAAAGGATGTTTGGGATAACCATCCTCTAAGGATCTGTAGAACTATCTACAAGGTAGAAATATACACTATAATACCATGGTCATTTTAATTTATACTTCAAAACCAAATATCATTTTTACTTCAAATATCTCTATATTTCCCAAAATAGTATTTATATTTATTAAATAATTTATACAATAAAGTGTTTTCAAATCCCTCAACTTAACAAATCGTTTCAACATCAACCCGACCTTCCCATTCAAATTTTATTCAATCTTAATTTATCAATTTAAATTCAACTCAATTCCTAAAATAACCACTTAAATTTTACCGATCTTAAATTCGGATTTGAAATCACAAAATACCCCTTTATATTTCAATATATTTCAAAACTTTAAGTATTCAACGTTTCAACTAAATTTTTATTCAATCTAGTTTTCTAAATAATAATTTCAAATTTAGTTCAACCTAAATTTTAACTTAGTTTCTAAATAACAAATTCAACTATACTGATTTCAAATACAGGTCCGAATCTCAAAATAAACCATTTAAATTCCAATGTAGTTGAAGGCTTTAATATTTAAATGTTCAATATAACAGTTTCATATAGATCTCGATTTGACCTCATTATTATTTAGTCTTGAAATACTCCCTCATTAGATTCAATATCATTTAAGTAACCTTAATTTACATTTTACTCAATATTTTCTTTAATTTTTTTTTGGCAAAGCCAACGGGGTTAACTGGTCCCCTACCAGTTTATTGCAAATACAATAAAAGTTACAGAGGAAACAAAGAGATTACAAGGAAGGTACAACAACAACAAAACAAAAACAAACAAAGAAAATAAGAAATGAAACAAATTCATTCCCAGGCTAGTAACTGTTCTGGGTTGAAAACTGCTTGACAGTACTTTAATTGGCAATGAATTGCATTCTTCACTTCATGCCAGAGTTCATCCCCGTTTTTCCTTTGATTTTCAAAAATTATTGCATTTCTTTCCCTCCAAATGACTGTCATGTATATTTTCTTGCACACAGCAAGCAGCCTACCCATTACATCTTTCTTCTTGGCAGTATTATGGAAATCTTCCCACACAGCACTTGAGGTTGCAGAAGGAAAACAATGACCAGCTTTCATTCCAATTCTAAGTATGAGAAATTGAAGTGCAGAGCAGTCAAAAAATATATGATGTGGTGTCTCTTCTTCTAGGTCACAAAACAAACACTGCTGTGTGCATCCCATGCCATATTTTCTCAGAACATTTCTTGTCAGCAAAGCTTGATTTAAAACTTTCCAAAGCATCAAGTTATCTTTTGGTTGAGAATCAGATGACCAGATTATAGTGTTCCATTTTGATGCAGGCAAAGGTGTAGTGGCAGTGACTTGGTTGTAAACTTCTTTAATAGTATGGGGCTTCATGTTCCAAACTGCAGTGACATGATAAGTACCAGGAAAGTAAAGCCGTTGCATTTTTATCCACAGCTGTCTTAAATGTTGATTACTATTATAAGGAAGCACAATTTTCCCATCAAGAATATAATCAACAGCCTTTGCATCAATGTGAATACCAGACTGCAATATCTGGTTATAGTCACACATAGAAGACAAGATAAGGCCTTTACTGACCCAAGGGTCATGCCAGAAACTGACATTAGAGTCAGCTTTGACAGGATATAGGATCATAGGTAGGATTTCACTTCTCAGCTTCATTAAATTTCTCCAAATCCAATTACTGGACAGAGGATTATCCATAGACCAAAAATACTTTTTCTTAATGTTGTGTTACCAGGCCCAGTCAACCCATAAACTTGCTCTGTTATTTATTAACTCATCAATATGCTTACTCATAGCTGCTAAATTCCACTTCCTGACATTTATAACCCCAAGTCCTCCCAAATTCTTAGGAGCTTCAAACTTCGAAAAAAACAAGGCAACAGTTTCTTATTATAAATGCTTCCTGTCTAAAAATATCTGTTCATAGCAGACCTTACTTGTTGCAAAAGCTTAACTGGAAGAATCATTGCACGAGCCCAGTAAACAAGGGAGGAAAAAATAGTAGATTTTATAAGCACAAGTCGTTTGAGACAGCTGTCTATTTTCCCAAGCATTCATAACAGAAGTGATTTTGTTGAAGAATGGAAAACAGTCAACTCTAGTGATTCTTTTTGAAATTAATGGAAGACCAAGGTACTTCATGTCAATGTCCATGGAAGAGAAACCACTTTGTCTTTGTAAGGCAGCAGTTTGAGTAACTTACTCCAGAAACCAACAAGGAAGATTTGCTTTGATTAATACAGAGACCTGTCATAGCAAAAAATTCTTGCAGTGTCTCAGAAATAGCATTTAAAGAAAATAACTCAGGCGTAGTAAACACCATCACATCATCAGCAAACATGATTGAGGTAATATTTAGCTTAGTACACTTAGGATGGTACTTTATAGTTTTCAGGGTATACCTAATTTGTAGCATGACATTGAAAACTTCCATAACAAGCAAGAATAAATATGAAGATATAGGGTCACCTTGCCGTATTCCTTTACTGCTTCTGAAGTTGCCAACTGATCTACCATTAATAACAATAGAAAATGATGGAGTGGATATGCACACATATACCCAGGATACAAAAATTTTGGGAAAACCCATCTGTGCCATAACCCTAACTATAGGAGACCAGTGAATGGTATCATAAGCCTTGGTAATATCGATTTTAATTGTTGCCGCTGTAGGGATTCTTTTGTTCCATATCCTTTCAGTAATTCTTGAGCTAGTAAAATGTTATCAAGTATACTCCTAGTAGGAATGAACGCAGCCTGATTTCTTGAAACAACAGAGGGAAGAACTTTAACCAAACGAGAAGCAAGAATTTTAGAAATGCATTTATAAACTACATTACAGCACGAGATAGGTCTGAATGAAGTGACACCAGTTGGGTTGTTGACTTTTGGAATAAGTGCAATGTTAGTACTGTTAACTTCACCTAACAACTTACACTTGTTGAAAAAGTTGTGAATGGCTTTACAGAATTAACTACCCAACACACTCCAAGTAGTGATGAAAAAGACCACATTTAATCCATCAGGCCCTCCCGATGATTGTTGATTCATTGAGAAGAGAGTTGTTTTAATTTCTTCATCAGTTACATGTGTAATAAGTGATGCTGCTTCCAGGTTTGAAATGCAAGGTAGAGGAAGAGAAGAAATGAGTTCAAGATCAGGTATAAAACCATCTGGGTTTCCAAGCATGCTAGTGAAGTAGTCAATAAAAGCCTTATTAACAGTTTCAGTAGTAGTACAAAAGGATCCATGTTCATAAAAAATGTTATATATGTTCTCTCTTGCATGCTTTATCTTAATAGAATCATGAAAAAACTTGGTGTTTTTATCTCCCTCGGCAATCCATTTTATATGCAGTTGTTGCCTCCTCATGCTAGCTTCCAAGTACAAAGCATTATTTACCTCTTTAAAAAGTATACTTTCTTCTTCAGCAGCTTGTACATCAAGAGGGTGCTCCATCATGTGCTCCTGTTGTTTCCTTAGCTTTTCCTTTAGGCTATATGATAGTAGGCTACCAGTGCCAAAAGTTGTATTAGCCCAGTGCTTAATCTCCTGCTTAATACATTTTAGCTTCCTGCAAAACCTATACATAGGATTACCAAAACAAGAAAAATTAGTGCCGACTTTAGTAACTAGGGGAATGAAATGATCATGTTTGACCCATGCATTAAAAAATTTAAAACTTCTCTTTTCTTTTTTAAAATGGAGACCAAGAGATAAGATTAAGGGGGAGTGGTCAGACAAAATTGGTTGTGGAAGGTATACAGATATGGTAGGCCAGAGTGAGATAGCTTGAAGATTGCAAAAGGTGTGATCAATTGTTGTGAAGGTGCGTACGCCACTACAGCTTCTATTATTCCATGAATACTTGGCTCCAGATTTTTTAACCATAATCAAATCAGATTCAATAACTGCCAGGTTGAGAGGATCAAGATCATTAGATGTAAGAGGAACTCCACCTGATTTGTCACTGATTTCATAGCAGGAATTAAAATCTCCCATCACAATCCAGGGATGTGTGGTTTGTCTTAAAGGAGGCAATGCATCAAACAAAATTTTCCTGGAGGTGGCAGAATTGCCAGCATATACAAAGGAGAAACGGTAAGAAGAAGGGGAACTTCCACTTCAGCTTGAAGCAAGTTGAACATATTTTGTGTAGAAACAGTGCATGCCTGTTCACCACCTTGAGCTTTATGCACATCATTTATACTATAATTGTTCTCACACTTCCATCAATCTCAGGAACCATCTTTTCTCTTTGCATCTTCAAGTCATTTACTCCCACCTCTTCACTCACATTTCTTCTTTTATCCCTATTTTTGTTAACTTTTTGCCAAACTTGTTTAAATCTTCCTTGCTTCTCAGTTGCTCTTCCCTTTTTCATCTTATTATTTTTGTCTTCATTATGTATATGTTGCTAATCAGCTGGACTTTGCTCATCATTCTCATCACTTTCATTAATCTTGCAATTCTTAATCAAGTGCCCAAACTCGTTACACAAGGTACAGATTTCCGGTTTCCACAAGTATTCCACTTTCACAACTTGTTCAGTTCCATCTAGCATCATCACAGAGAAATTATCTGGCAGCTCTTTATTTGGAGTAACTTCAACTAAACATTTTGCAAATGATAAACGCTCAAATTTTTCAGTTGACGTATCCATACAAAGAAGCATACCTACCCTTGCAGTTAACCAATTTATACCCATAGGTGGCCATGCATACAGTGGTATATTAGATAGTTTTATCCACACAGGCACTGCTCTTATACTACTACAGCTGTTCCCTATGTTTTCATCCCACGGCTTCACTATGAATAACTTGTTTCCCATAACAACTGGATCAGCTTCAGAATTTTTTTTCTTGTCTTCATCATTACTAAACTTGAACAAGAACAGGAAACCGTCTGATTTTACAGTAATAGACTCTGCAAGCTTCCAGGCACGCTTGAGATAATACAGAACAATCGAGTACGGAAGAGGTTTGTCGAGGAAAAAACCAACAAGATAATCACACCACATTGAACTACCTGCCTTGACAACTTCATCAGGGGCACAATAGCTTCTCCTTGATATTCAAGATGAATATCACGTGGAACGTAAGCGCCAGCGTTGTTAGGTCTAGCTTTGAAAAGAGAGTTCCACGCTGGCAAATTTTTATTAATAGAAAGGGAAGATAGTGAAGCATTAGAGAGAGGAGGAGGAGGTGGTGGTGAAAATTTGGTCGAGGCAAGAACAGGAAATGGTGGGGCAATCTAAACACTGAGAGTGGATGGAACAGCAGATGAAGTGATTGGGAGAGGTAGAATGAGTGGTGGTGAGGAGGGAGGAACTGGTGCTGGTTTGGTTTGACAAGGCTGACATGAAGCAGGGGGAGGTGATGGGTTAGCTGGCTGTACAGGGGGAAGCTCAACACAGTCAAAGAAAGGAACAGAGTTTGGTAGTGAAAGTATGGATGAAGCAGAAGGAGGTACGAGAATAGGGGAGGACGGACAGGGCTGAAGAGAAGATGGGGGATGTGATGGATTAGCGGGATGGGGAAGAACAGTTGGAGTGGTGCCCATTTATTTAAACGTGAAATATTCATTAAATCACTTAAATCAAAAATCCAGTTATAAAATCATACCTTTTAAATTTCCCATTCAATAATTTCAAATCGATTTAATTAAATAAATCCTTATTTAAATACCATTTAATAAACCCAATTTATCTCCCAATCTTACTTATTCGATTTATTACAAGAAAATCTATTGAAATATAGATTTACAAAAATACTTAACCATATATATGTATTAAATCCATCTAATTTATATCAAATATTACTACTAAATCTATGTATAAAATTTCCATTTATATAAAATCATAAGAATCTTATTAAACCATATATTTCTTTCCAAAATCATAGAAATTATTTTCAAAATATTTATATATGGACCAACGGTGTCTGTATATATTTTCTTTCATATAGTCAAGTGCTACGGATATTTATCATTGCAATCCGTACACTAAATATATATACGGGTGGATATCATTTCAACCCATAATCCCAAATTCAATTAAATAAAAATCGCTTGGGTCTATCATATCAACTCATAACGAAATTCTCCTATTCTAAAGTCCGTTCGGGTATGTACCATTTCAACCATAGTGAATTCTAAACTACAGGGAACTTGCAGAGTGATAACAGATATGATAATAATAATAATAACAGGCATATATCATCAATAATAATAAACAACAGGATATGGTGTCATATCCCACAAGTGAACAATTATAGATAATAGCATATATAGCAATGTAAATACTATCAGCAGTATATTTCAATTGTCGTTTCAGTTGAAATCAAATTTAATAAATATAAGAACATTAATCGTGAGTGATTGCTCACCTTTCGAGCCTAAAGGAGAGGGAGGAATGAGAAGAGATACGAATCCAAGCATAAATTTCGAAGCAAAACAATATTGGCAAGAATTTTAACGATCAAAGCTGATAAAGAGGAATTGACGAAATCAAATCAGAGTTGGGTCGAGGAAGATAAATAGGATAAATGAGCTATATATAGTTGTATATATAACTATATATAAATAAAACTGTATTCTAAATTTAAACATATATTAAATTAAATATATATTTTCAAAAATCATTGGTTTAAACAAAACATATCTATATGTAGTATAGTTTGAAATAATGTATATGTTTAAACCCATATACAAACCAATATCCAAACACCATCTAAAATTTAAATCTTTATAAAAGTAACCTTTATAAATAAAATATTAAAATCAATATTAAAACATATAACATAAAGTCCATATATTATATATCAATACCAAATCTAACTCCGGTATATGTAAACTAATATAAACCCATGTAAACTTTATAAAATCTATATGCTACTAAAACAGATTATATATAAAATAAACCAATATAAAATACTAACAGTAATATATGTTATTTAAAGTCAGTACATAAATATACTCAACACCTTCTATACTTTGCAATGCTTTAAACATGCTAGCACTGCAACTATACAAAATATACATAGTACTGTAAAACAATTATATATAGTAAAACAAAATAAAATAAAAACACACACACCTTTTACAAAACGCATATAGTAAACACTACATATATATATATATATATATATATATTTCTTCTTTATAGCCTTATATGCATAGACTAAGCCTTACCTAAGTTCATACTGTATAATATTAGATAAAAATAGAACACAGCATATGATATTATCACCTTTACAAAGTTGCTTTATAGTTTATACATACCTAAGTTTAATATATATATATATATATATATATGCAGACAAGATATAGAACCAGAGAAGAATCAAGGAAGAGGACAACAAAACTCTCCGCGGCAAGGTAGTGGCTCGCCGAACAACGTAAGCATGGAAGAGGAGGAGATGGAGGGCGGAGATGATCAGGTGGAGATACGGCAGTTGAGGCGGAGAAGTGTGTTCGTTTCCTTTTTTTATGTTGCTGGGTTTCAAAAGAGAAGGGAGCAATTTATGTAGAGGGAGTAAAATGTGTGCAGGTGAGTAAAAGAAGGATGCAAGCATAAGGTGGAAAGTGAAAGCAAAGTGAAGTTGCAAAAGTGGAAATTTGATTTATAAACGCAATTGAAATATGTGCCTTTTCCCAATCAATGAAAAAAAACGTACACAAATAAATGAATATGGGACAAATGAAGATGAAGGGGGAAAGAAATAATCTATTTATGGGCGATGAATTTATAAAAGGAACCATGATGTGTACAATAATTAACACGAAAACGTACACAAATAAATGAATATGAGACAAATGAAGATGAAAGGGGAAAGAAATAAACTATTTATGGGCGATGAATTTATAAAAGGAACCATGATGTATACAATAATTGAAATGAAAACGTACACAAATAAATGAATATGAGACAAATGAAGATGAAGGGGGAAAGAAATAAACTATTTATGGGCGATGAATTTATAAAAGGAACCATGATGTGTACAATAATTGAAACGAAAACGTACCCAAATAAATGAATATGAGACAAATGAAGATGAAGGGGGAAAGAAATAAACTATTAATGGGCGATGAATTTATAAAAGGAACCATGAGGTGTACAAAAATTGAAACGAAAACGTACACAAATAAATGAATATGAGACAAATGAAGATGAAGGTAACCTTATATATAATATTAAAAAAAATCAATATTCATTTAATATTATGTATATTCTTTTAAAATGTAAAGGCTACGTATGCATGAATTCATATATGCTTATCTTTGTACATAACAAACATGCAGACTACCAATTTTAATGCAGACCTTAAATCAACCCTTAAAACATATACTTCATATATGTAGTTAAATATAGTATATACTTCTCTTCTTCTTCGGTTCATATGATATGTGAAACCCTTAACTATCGTATTTATAGCTAACGACATATGTATAGATATACTAAATATGCACTAAAATAAGCTGGAAATGGTGAAATAAAAACCCAAAATCATATATATATATATATATATATATATATATATATAACATGACAAGAAATCAAAACTTCAGTAAAACTGTATACTAGTATCAAGACTAACATATATATATATAGCTATTATAACACGCATAAATAAAATAAAACTCGGTATAAATATGCTTTACTATATATACACTTCAAATAGACCATCATACATATACAGTGGTTTTCCAAAATAAATATATATGGAACGTACTCAATATACTTAAAATTTACACACCTTGCTGAAAAGCAAAATGAGACCGTAAATTTATTACCCACACTATTGATATTTATACCCAACAAAAATGAACTATGCTATCCAATTTACATCAAACTTAACTTATATTATAATATAAATAATAGTTTATAAAGTTTTTGTACTAGATCTTATAGGTATAACCACAACCAACTTTAAAATATATGTACACAGCTCACACTACGAATCATTAATATCAATAACATATTTCCTTTTTTTCAAAATTTTATTATTAATAATTTCTCAAAAATCCAGTTCTATACGTTATAAACCAATTAAAAATTGCTAAAATTTTATGGGTCGTTACACTCTCCCCCACTCAAAACTTTTCGTCCCCGAAAAGGAATAAAGTAGGAGAATAGAAATAACCAAATGAAAAATTTAGAATTTGAAAAACAAATTAAACAATTTATTTAAAATTATATACTTTTTTTATTATTATTTAAATTAATTAATATTTAATAGATTACTCATTTTATTAAATCCATTCAATTAATTATGAGATCAATTATTCATAAAACACTAAAAAAATTTACTATTAAACCAGGTGGAATATAAATAAACAATATTTTAAAGGATGTATTCAAAAGAAGGAAAGAAGGAAAGAAGATAGATTCGGAAAAGAGAATATAGGTGAATAAATAAAGCAGGGCAGATAAGGTAGATTCAAAAGAATAGTATCAGGCTCGAATAGTTAATTTTAAACCAAAAAAAAATTTCAATTTCAAATATTAATACAAAATTTATATTTCAAATAATTTGGATAAATTGAGGTTAGGAAGATAAATTGGGATTTAGTTGAAATGGTATTAAATTAAGAATTTTATTTGTTGGAAATACCTTTATAATAAAAACTTTTATATCGAAACCAATTTTCCTTTCGAAAATACTTTTATAACTCGATGTTTCAACAAGTTTATCTTCATTCTTGCAGACTCTGGCCATGCGTTGATCGGGCGTAAAGCTAGAATTCTTCAAATACTTAGTAGACCCGTTTCAACACTTAGTGAAAATACTTGAAAAACACTTTTAAAAACAGATATGGAAAGTACAATCCAAACAAATCAACCAAACCAAAACCTTTGTCCAACCATGGTTCATAGATACACAATGGTCACGCCTGGATCCCCCAGTAAACAATCTATATCCGTAAGCTTTCTCAGCCCTGCGAGTTACGCCATGATGACTAATAGGGTGCAGGATACACAATGGTTACGCCTGGGTCCCCTAGGAAAAATCTGTACCCCTAGGTTGTCTCAGCCAGGCAGTTTCGCTACTAATCGTGACCTACACAGATTGCAGTATACACAATGGTTACGCCTGGATCCCCCAGGAAACAATCCGTACCCCTAGGCCAGACTCAGCCAGGCAGTTGCGCTATGCAGTCACGAGAGAGAAAAACCATGGGTTATGCCACGGTGGGAATACTCGAGTATCACATCCGGAAAACCAAAAATCAGAGAGAATAATATGAATAGAATGAATCCACAATGTGGCCACAAAGCGGATATCAAGCAAAAGGCACTTTCCATATCTTTAATTCGAAATACGTATCATATAGTACCTTTTCAAATCACTTTCAAATATCATACTTATATAAAGTCCGTTATATATAGGATTCCATTTTCAATCGAATACTTTCCAAATTGAGTACCTTTCAAATCAATAGGTTTCAAATCAATTTCGTACTATACAAATCAGTTTTATATAAGTTCGATAACTCCCAAATCAAGTATTTAGCAAATCAAGGTTCTCAAAATTTCTCTCGTTTCAATAACATTTCAGTTTCAAGATCATATATGATTTCACCAAATTTTCTTCCAAATTAAACATATTCGGTTTCAAAGTTTCTTAAACAATAGGTTTAGAAAATAATCCAAATTTCCAAATCAACAAAATTTAGGTCAAACAAATTCATATCCAAAATCACCATATAAGTACTAGTTTTAATTCCAATCTAATTTCAAAACCAAATATTCTTCTCAAAATCAATTATACTCAAAATGGTTTCTAAATTTATAATTATCCCTTTAAAACCTTTAAACTATTTATTTCTATATGAAAAAAAATCCATTTTTCCTTTTTCAAATTATTTATTTAACAAAAGTTTCAAATTTACTTAAGTCATACTCTTCATAATTTAAACACACAAAACTAAACTTATGTTCTTTATCAAATATTTTATACTCTTCGAAATTTCTTAGTTTTAAAATTTTAAACCTTGATTTGGAAGTCCTCGAACCTTCAAAATAGTCGGTGAAATCAAATTTCAAATCCAAGAGTTGGAAATCAGCAACAAATCAGTAAATTAATTCTTATAAATAGAGTTATACTAAATCAAATCGAAAACTAGAGGATTGAACACCGGCTTTCTTTAAATCATTTTACTATACATATATCTTTCGAATATCGAATTCTACTTCGGAATTTGAAATCAAAATTTATTTCACAATATCACTCGCATAGCAAAGCTACTAGAGTGGCCTCTCCCTTACTCTGAAACTCGAAAATCAATGTCGATGATGCGTGCACTCATCACCAAAATTATTTTCCAGCGACAAAGTGAGTTCTGGACTTCTATTTTCTTAAAAACTTTATTGAAATTTCTTCTAAATCGTTGTAATTCTTTTGAACTCTTTTGAAATATTTCTTATCCGAAAAATAATTTTAAATCGTATTATTAATATAATTTCAAAAAATCTTAAAACCAATTTCAAAATACCGGAGTTCAATTCCTCGAAATTAAAATTCAAAATCCCTCAGTTATAAATCCTTTATATAATCGAATTCCTTATAAATTCCAAAACTTCAAATCCTTTCAAAATTTCAGACTTTCGTTTATAAAAGATATATAATCCTTATCGAAAATATTTCACTTTTATATAAAGAATAAAATCATACTTATCAAAACAATAATTTCGATATATAAAACAATTTCAAAATACAAACAAAACTCGATTTTTCAAAGGATGATTCAAGAATGGATTTTAAAACAAAGCTAGAGATTCAAATTAGAGGAACTCTAATCAAATAGAATTTTGATTCGAAGATAGGCTTGATCGAAGATGAGGTAATTAAAATTTTAAAATAGAAGATTGATATAAATCACGAGCGACCTTAACTGAGCCAACCGTGACTTCAGGAATATGATCGATGCGGAATTCCAAGGCAAATCGACATTCGATCGCCAGATATAGAATTCATCATAACCAGAGATAGCAGCATCTAAACCAAGGATATATAAATCTTCGGTGAATCAATGCCGATTGTAAAGGAGTTTTCACCCCCTTTACAAAACATTCAGTGGAGTTATGGGATACTCCGGAATCAAACGAATATAAATAGGGAGAGACAGAATGAATTTCAGAACCGAGGGACATTCCAAAATTCAAAGGAAATCGAGTCAAAAGGAAGAGATTCAACTCGAGCGAAAGTGATTCTGTAAATAAATTTACCATATATGCTAAGTTTTGCCTAGAGCCAAAGCTCTGATACCAGCTATAACGACTCGCTATTTTGGACCATTCAAATCGACAATAAAACTGTACATGTCCGACTTGAATAATGCAAAATACCACGTTGTTAATTTAAATTTTGCAAAACTTATCATTTATAGTAAATACATCAATCACAGATCACAGACACAGAGTAAATAATGCATCGGAATAGATAAAGAATAGTAGTTCATGAAGCTACTATGTACATATCAGAGTTAGAAATAAAATACAGCAGAACTCTCAAATGCAGTGAAGTCTTCAGTACGAGTAGATGACTTCTCTGAACCAATCAACTGGAAAAGCTGAAAGAATAGATAGCTGGATCTTCAAGCTAAACTCCAACTTCGAAGGTGAGTCTCAAAAGCTGTATCACTCGGTCTGATCCGAGCGTAAAGCAAAACACAAAACACTCGAGTCAGGATTAACATTCTTACATCAATAAATCCTACTCAAGTGAAATATCAACTGAAATATAATTAACTTAAAGGATGTTTGGGATAACCATCCTCTAAGGATCTGTAGAACTATCTACAAGGTAGAAATATACGCTATAACACCATGGTCATTTTAATTTATACTTCAGAACCAAATATCATTTTTACTTCAAATATCTCTATATTTCCCAAAATAGTATTTATATCTTTAAATAATTTATACAGTAAAGTGTTTTCAAATCCCTCAACTTAACAAATTGTTTCAACATTAACCCGACCTTCCCATTCAAATTTTATTCAATCTTAATTTATCAATTTAAATTCAACTCAATTCCTAAAATAACCACTTAAATTTTATCGATCTCAAATTCGGATTTGAAATCACAAAATACCCCTTTATATTTCAATATATTTCAAAACTTTAAGTATTCAACGTTTCAACTAAATTTTTATTCAATCTAGTTTTCTAAATAATAATTTCAAATTTAGTTCAACCTAAATTTTAACTTAGTTTCAAAATAACAAATTCAACTATACTGATTTCAAATACAGATCCGAATCTCAAAATAAACAATTTAAATTCCAATGTAGTTCAAGGCTTTAATATTTAAATGTTCAATATAACAGTTTCATATAGATCTCCATTTAACCTCGTTATTAGTTAGTCTTGAAATACTCCCTCATTAGATTCAATATTATTTAAGTAACCTTAATTTACATTTTACTCAATATTTTCTTTAATTTATTTAAACGCGAAATATTCATTAAATCACTTAAATCAAAAATCCAGTTATAAAATCATACCTTTTAAATTTCCCATTCAATAATTTCAAATCGATTTAATTAAATAAAGCTTATTTAAATACCATTTAATAATACCAATTATCTCCCAATCTTACTTATTCGATTTATTACAAGAAAATCTATTGAAATATAGATTTACAAAAATGCTTAACCATATATATGTATTAAATCCATCTAATTTATATCAAATATTACTACTAAATCTATGTATAAAATTTCCATTTATATAAAATCTTAAGAATCATATTAAACCATATATTTCTTTCCAAAATCATAGAAATTATTTTCAAAATATTTATATATGGACCAACGGTGTCTGTATATATTTTCTATCATATAGTCAAGTGCTACGGATATTTATCATTGCAATCCGTACACTAAATATATATACGGGTGGATATCATTTCAACCCATAATCCCAAATTCAATTAAATGAAAATCGCTTGGGTCTATCTTATCAACTCATAACGAAATTCTCCTATTCTAAAGTCCGTTCGGGTATGTACCATTTCAACCATAGTGAATTCTAAACTACAGGGAACTTGCAGAGTGATAACAGATATGATAATAATAATAATAACAGGCATATATCATCAATAATAATAAACAACAGGATATGGTGTCATATCCCACAAGTGAACAATTATAGATAATAGCATATATAGCAATGTAAATACTATCAGCAGTATATTTCAATTGTCGTTTCAGTTGAAATCAAATTTAATAAATATAAGAACATTAATCGTGAGTGATTGCTCACCTTTCGAGCCTAAAGGAGAGGGAGGAATGAGAAGAGATACGAATCCAAGCATAAATTTCGAAGCAAAACAATATTGGCAAGAATTTTAACGATCAAAGCTGATAAAGAGGAATTGACGAAATCAAATCAGAGTTGGGTCGAGGAAGATAAATAGGATAAATGAGCTATATATAGTTGTATATATAACTATATATAAATAAAACTGTATTCTAAATTTAAACATATATTAAATTAAATATATATTTTCAAAAATCATTGGTTTAAACAAAACATATCTATATGTAGTATAGTTTGAAATAATGTATATGTTTAAACCCATATACAAACCAATATCCAAACACCATCTAAAATTTAAATCTTTATAAAAGTAACCTTTATAAATAAAATATTAAAATCAATATTAAAACATATAACATAAAGTCCATATATTATATATCAATACCAAATCTAACTCCGGTATATGTAAACTAATATAAACCCATGTAAACTTTATAAAATCTATATGCTACTAAAACAGATTATATATAAAATAAACCAATATAAAATACTAACAGTAATATATGTTATTTAAAGTCAGTACATAAATATACTCAACACCTTCTATACTTTGCAATGCTTTAAACATGCTAGCACTGCAACTATACAAAATATACATAGTACTGTAAAACAATTATATACAGTAAAACAAAATAAAATAAAAACACACACACCTTTTACAAAACGCATATAGTAAACACTACATATATATATATATATATATATTTCTTCTTTATAGCCTTATATGCATAGACTAAGCCTTACCTAAGTTCATACTGTATAATATTAGATAAAAATAGGACACAGCATATGATATTATCACCTTTACAAAGTTGCTTTATAGTTTATACATACCTAAGTTTAATATATATATATATATATATATATATATATATGCAGACAAGATATAGAACCAGAGAAGAATCAAGGAAGAGGACAACAAAACTCTCCACGGCAAGGTAGTGGCTCGCCGAACAACGTCAGCATGGAAGAGGAGGAGATGGAGGGCGGAGATGATCAGGTGGAGGTACGGCAGTTGAGGCGGAGAAGTGTGTTCGTTTCCTTTTTTTATGTTGCTGGGTTTCAAAAGAGAAGGGAGCAATTTATGTAGAGGGAGTAAAATGTGTGCAGGTGAGTAAAAGAAGGATGCAAGCATGAGGTGGAAAGTGAAAGAAAAGTGAAGTTGCAAAAGTGGAAATTTGATTTATAAACGCAATTGAAATATGAGCCTTTGCCCAATCAATGAAAAAAAACGTACACAAATAAATGAATATGGGACAAATGAAGATGAAGGGGGAAAGAAATAATCTATTTATGGGCGATGAATTTATAAAAGGAACCATGATGTGTACAATAATTAAAACGAAAACGTACACAAATAAATGAATATGAGACAAATGAAGATGAAAGGGGAAAGAAATAAACTATTTATAGGCGATGAATTTATAAAAGGAACCATGATGTATACAATAATTGAAATGAAAACGTACACAAATAAATGAATATGAGACAAATGAAGATGAAGGGGGAAAGAAATAAACTATTTATGGGCGATGAATTTATAAAAGGAACCATGATGTGTAAAATAATTGAAACGAAAACGTACCCAAATAAATGAATATGAGACAAATGAAGATCAAGGGGGAAAGAAATAAACTATTAATGGGCGATGAATTTATAAAAGGAACCATGAGGTGTACAAAAATTGAAACGAAAACGTACACAAATAAATGAATATGAGACAAATGAAGATGAAGGTAACCTTATATATAATATTAAAAAAAATCAATATTCATTTAATATTATGTATATTCTTTCAAAATGTAAAGGCTATGTATGCATGAAATCATATATGCTTATCTTTGTACATAACAAACATGCAGACTACCAATTTTAATGCAGACCTTAAATCAACCCTTAAAACATATACTTCATATATGTAGTTAAATATAGTATATACTTCTCTTCTTCTTCGGTTCATATGATATGTGAAACCCTTAACTATCGTATTTATAGCTAACGACATATGTATAGATATACTAAATATGCACTAAAATAAGCTGGAAATGGTGAAACAAAAACCCAAAATCATATATATATATATATATATATATATATATAACATGACAAGAAATCAAAACCTCAGTAAAACTATATACTAGTATCAAGACTAACATATATATATATATATATATATATATATATATATAGCTATTATAACACACATAAATAAAATAAAACTCGGTATAAATATGCTTTACTATATATACACTTCAAATAGACCATCATACATATACAGTGGTTTTCCAAAATAAATATATATGGAACGTACTCAATATACTTAAAATTTACACACCTTGCTGAAAAGCAAAAGGAGACCGTAAATTTATTACCCACACTATTGATATTTATACCCAACAGAAATGAACTATGCTATCCAATTTACATCAAACTTAACTTATATTATAATATAAATAATAGTTTATAAAGTTTTTGTACTAGATCTTATAGGTATAACCACAACCAACTTTAAAATATATGTACACAGCTCACACTACGAATCATTAATATCAATAACATATTTCCTTTTTTTCAAAATTTTATTATTAATAATTTCTCAAAAATCCAATTCTATACGTTATAAACCAATTAAAAATTGCTAAAATTTTATGGGTCGTTACACTCTCCCCCACTCAAAACTTTTCGTCCGCGAAAAGGAATAAAGTAGGAGAATAGAAATAACCAAATGAAAAATTTAGACTTTGAAAAACAAATTAAACAATTTATTTAAAATTATATACTTTTTTTATTATTATTTAAATTAATTAATATTTAATAGATTACTCATTTTATTAAATCCATTCAATTAATTATGAGATCAATTATTCATAAAACACTAAAAAAATTTTACTATTAAACCAGGTGGAATATAAATAAACAATATTTTAAAGGATGTATTCAAAAGAAGGAAAGAAGGAAAGAAGATAGATTCGGAAAAGAGAATATAGGTGAATAAATAAAGCAGGGCAGATAAGGTAGATTCAAAAGAATAGTATCGGGCTCGAATAGTTAATTTTAAACCAAAAAAAATTTCAATTTCAAATATTAATACAAAATTTATATTTCAAATAATTTGGATAAATTGAGGTTAGGAAGATAAATTGGGATTTAGTTGAAATGGTATTAAATTAAGAATTTTATTTGTTGGAAATACCTTTATAATAAAAAATTTATATCGAAACCAATTTTCCTTTCGAAAATACTTTTATAACTCGATGTTTCAACAAGTTTATCTTCATTCTTGCAGACTCTGGCCATGCGTTGATCAGACGCAAAGCTAGAATTCTTCAAATACTTAGTAGACCCGTTTCAACACTTAGTGAAAATACTTGAAAAACACTTTTAAAAACAGATATGGAAAGTACAATCCAAACAAATATATGTAGTTAAATATAGTATATACTTCTCTTCTTCTTCGGTTCATATGATATGTGAAACCCTTAACTATCGTATTTATAGCTAACAGCATATGTATAGATATACTAAATATGCACTAAAATATACTGGAAATGGTGACACAAAAACCCAAATTCAAATATATATATATATAACATGACTAGAAATCAAAACTTCATTAAAACTATATACTAGTATGAAGACTAACATATATATATATATATATATATATATATAGCTATTATAACACACATAAATAAAATAAAACTCGGTATAAATATGCTTTACTATATATACACATCAAATAGACCATCATACATATACAGTGGTTTTCCAAAATAAATATATATGGAACGTACTCAATATACTTAAAATTTACACACCTTGCTGAAAAGCAAAAGCGGACCGTAAATTTATTACCCACACTATTGATATTTGTACCCAACATAAATGAACTATGCTATCCAATTTACATCAAAATTAACTTATATTATAATATAAATAATAGTTTATAAAGTTTTCGTACTAGATCTTATAGGTATAACCACAACCAACTTTAAAATATATGTACACAGCTCACACTACAAATCATTAATATACATAACATATTTCCTTTTTTTCAAAATTTTATTATTAATAATTTCTCAAAAATCCAATTCAATACGTTATAAACCAATTAAAAATTGCTAAAATTTTATGGGTCGTTACAGTTTACTCTAAACCATTATTTAGAATATACCAATACACAAAGTCATATTAGTCTATAATTTAGTGAATGAAATCCGAACCAACTCGAGCACGTTGAATGTTGAATCCGTTATGCTAAATTCAACAATTGAAATTAAAGGAGTTATTCTTATCAATATGGCTTACTAGATTCCTACTACATTTTTCTTTCTCTTAAAATATATTTGCGTCCAACGGATCATATCGCTTTGCATCAATCATATTTTAGTATTGTTATTGGAATCTATTTTGGATCTGTGCATCGTACCATATCGTAGAGTTAATCCTCTTAATGGTTTAATCAAATAACCGAGGATTATTTATTATTAACATTGACAAGAATCTCACAATTTCTCTTTAATGGGCATGAATACTCGTTAGACGTTCTAATGTATTATGTTTATTTAGGCTCAATCGATTTCATTTCATCCCTTGTAATTGGTTCTATTGTATTAGTTGCATCCAAATTCATTCTATACCAATAACTTTTTAAAGAAAATTCTTCGCTACGAAGTTAGTATTTCTTGAAATTACAGTAGTATCTCAGTGCAATGGAACGGATATTCATAAACATTTTATGAATTACTTTATATAAAATTGGTTTTACATTAGTTCACAATATTTATGTTCACAACGTAAATTAGTCATCTAATGACCATAGTTCCTAAAATTCTCTTAGGAAAAGATCCTTTACATATAGTTACAACATGCAGTTTTTCGATTCGCACAACCTGCCAACTCCTTAGCCTAGATATCAGGGTTTCTTATAAACCCTTATCTTGTATGATTTTGTAAACTATATTTTGGATGATACTAATTTTAACCTTTGTGTACTACTCGCATAAATGACTATTCACTCTCTTCATCCCAACTGTACCTTAAATCACATCTACGCATGTACATTCATTTTTCTTTCTAAATGGTCGAATCATTCAAAAGAATACTCTTACTACAATATCATAATGAATTTTGTTACGAATCGTGTTTTTGACCCTAAAAAATCGACACTAATACACCCACTGTATCCCATGCTGAGCAATCGTATGCTGAAAAACCTAATTGTTAGGGAAAAAGAAAGAAGGAAGAAGATAAGAAGAAAACTAAACAACACAGATTCTCACAGCGGAACGAATAGTCTAGAATATACCACAAATATTTACATAAAATAAAAACTGTAATATGTGTATATACAAACATCAATCAGAGCATACTAACCTATCTCAACCTGGACAGTTATAACAACCTGTCCTCACGATTGCTGATAACACAATAACGAATACAACAGAAAATAAACATCTATGTGAATATCTCTGGGCCTCCAACTCGTCTCTTGGAGCTCCAAGCATCCAAATAATCTATAATATGCTCGGTCTAACCCGAGCATTATAATAAAATAACAACCGAGTCAGTCTGGAAAACTAGCATGAGAAAAACACACCTAACTTGATTTTTAAGTTATACAAAAATCTTTGAAATTAAAGGTATCTCACAAGACCACACCGCACATAAACATGGATGTGTTTCTATCTTACGATAACCTAAACATTTTTATAGAAAATCCATTTATATTATAATAATGTCTAAGGGTCGAAGTAAAATATGAATATAGCTGAAATGCTTGCATTTCACGTTTCAGCATAATTGGTATATAAGTAAAACCGTAAAGCTCGTATTGGAGAATAGATTCCAACTAATGACTGGACTACTAGGGTACCGTCCGTCATAGTACACCTCTAGAAAAATGTACCAAGATCGTACCTAACGACCCCTGCCAACATAGGACCGGCCTACCCCTTGCTAGATAGTACCGAATATGTCATCACCCCAGTTGTTCCCAACCGTTTTACTGAGCTCATATGCACAACTGAATCTGGAAATATGAATGGTCATCTAGAAAGGTGATGACATACCTTAATGGGTGTGACCCATATAGCCCTGCTGCATCTCCCATGTTTTAGTCATCCCCGATTGGTGAGGCTTGAGGCTAAGTTTACCTTTTAAGAACATTTACTCTTAGAACGCTTATTGCCTTCCAATGACAATGTGCTAATAGCATTCATCCATACAAGTCCGTTCTCGATCTGAACGAAACCGAAGGCACTATTCCTACTACATCCACTTTGGAATTACCCTCAGGACTAATAGCGATTAGACCTTTCACTGCACCTCTCTATCTTTCACTTCGAAATGAATTCATTGGATCAAAGTGGTTATTAGATAACATATCTGATCCTGGTCTCCTCGAAACAACTTTCGATAATTTTCGATAAACTCAACCCCGGTTCTTTAGGAAATAAAAAGTCAAAGATAAGATCGAATATCACCTCCTAACCGTTATTGGATGGATTTCCTTATCATTCGTCCTAAGAGAACGAAACAAGATTTCTATGCACGGTACAACATTATCGGAGATGACTTTGTCATATAACCCATGAGTTTCTCCTAGATATTTCCAAAGTTACGATTGGGTCCAATCTCAATAATCGGTTATTTAACTATCGAATAATAAACAATGTAATGACCTGGGATTTTTGACATCCCCGAGTTGTGAATATTAATTTATAATATTCAATAATATTGTATTTTAATATACAATATTCCCATTAATCAATGATTAATAATTGTATACAATTTTCCAAATCAATATAACTTGAATTTTCAAATCTATATTAAATTACAGATTGATTTAAATGGAATTTCTTATATGTATATTTTGTTTTAAAGGTAAAATATGTATATATTATTTTATATTAAATATATGTATTTTCTTTTAAGGATAAATATGTATATTTTATTTTGAAGGTGAAATATAATAGAAAATTTAGATTTATTGAAAATCATATGCATATAGTTTACATATAAGGAAAATGAAATTTATATGTACATAAAATTTAGATAGAAATTGATAATGAAGTAGAAAAAAATATTTTTGATTTTGGGTATATAAACAATGTTGTTTATATTAAATAAAAAGGAGTTCTAAGTTTTTTTATGATATATGTAATGACCCAATCTTTTCAACCATTCGTACCCGCACATGTCGGACTTGAATAGCTCAAAATACCAAATTGTTAATTTAAATTTGGCAAAACGTAGAATATACAACAAAATAAATAAATCACAGATCACAGACACAGAGTAATATAATGTAGTGGAAGCAAAGAGATAGTAGTTCATGAAGCTACTATGTAATATACATCAGAGTTAGACCGATACAACAAAAGTCTCACTATGCTAATCAAGTACAAACAGAATACATCACTAGAATCAACTGGATAACTGAAATGAAATAGATAGATGGATCTTCAAGCAAAGCATCAACTCTGAAGGTGAGTCTCTAATTCTATATCACTCAGTCTGACCCGAGCATAAAGCAAAACACAAAACACAAAACACTCGATTTAGAACATACGTACTTATACAATGTAAACCAACTCAAGTGAATTGTAATATAAGGTACAAGTAACTTAAAGGATGTTTGGGATCATCCACCCTCTAAGGATCCGTTAGAATATTTACTATGTAGAAATATTTCGCTATTATAATAATGTCTATTAGTAAAGTAAACTTACTTTAAAATAGCGTTAAGGAGTTACCCAATATCCCCCTTAACACATAATTGTGCCTATAGTCTATACAACACCTGCGTACCTCCTGGTCTAGAGGCTACGAGAAGATGCTCCACAGGTACGACACAAATCAAACTCGTACAAGGCTCACTAGGGTAGGTGACACGGCACAACTAGGCAATGCTAGGGTAGATATACCTATTACGCTTCCGGACCGGTGGTAACACGTAGCAGCCACTACCACCCACCTCGAGCCACACCCCCAAAATCAAAAGAGCCCCAATCAATCACAAAGTAATAGAATGGTGGAGTTTGTCCGATAAGAGGAGCTAGATTCCTCATTAGCCCGTCGATTGCTTCTGTTTTAGCCAGCTTAAGCCAATTCACGGGAGTCGGGTCCACGTATATACCTCAAAAGAACGTCGCCATCATCCTACTTCATTTTGGAATCTCCACAGTGTACACGGTTATTAAAATCGTTTTCGGAGTTGGCAGAGAGTATGACAACTTTCGATCCCGATCTCTTTAACAACCAAACATTACTATAACTCATGGATATTTATTTCAAAATCATTTATACTTTCAAAACCAAACTAGCATATCCATTTCAAAATCATATCATTTCTTTCAAAATAATATATACTTTCAAAACCAAAATATCATACTCATTTCAAAACCATATCACAATAGTATCATTTCCATTTCAAAACTAATTCAATAATATATCATTTAAATGAAACCCAAATTTCCAAATCACTGAATATTTCCTTCAATTTATTAAACTTGAAATATTCCTTTAGATTATCATAGCATTTTGCAAATGTAACCTTAATGAATCATAACATTTTTGGAATTTAATACTTTCCACTTTAATATTTTATATAATCAAAGTATTTATATACTTACAAATTTTAACATGGTCATTTTATCATAGCCTTATAATTAAATAAACTTTGTTACTGTAATATCCAATTTAAAGCTGAAATTCTTATGTTAAGTTAAAGTACCTTATTAACTTACATTATTATTACAATAAAGAAACTTTATTATTTTAATCATTTAAAATATGCCATTTACATTAATTAAAACTTAGATATCAAATGTACATTATCAACTTACATTTTATTATTACAGTAAGGAACATTTATCATTTTAATCAATTTAAAGTACACCATTACATTAATTAAAACTTACATGTCAATGTACGTTTTAAATTACATTTATTACAATAAAGAGAATTTATCATTTTAATCAATATTGCACTAATTAAAACTTACATTATCAAATGTACATTTTAATTTACATTTCTATTACAGTAAAGAGCATTTATCATTTAATAAATATTACACTAATTAAAACTTACATTCATTTCTATTACAGTAAAGAGCATTTGTTTTTTAATCAATATTACACTAATTAAAACTTACATTATCAAATGTACGTTTTAATTTACATTTCCATTACAGTAAAGAGCATTTCTTATTTAATCAACATTACACTAATTAAAACTTACATTATCAAATGTACACTTTAATTTACATTTCCATTACAGTAAAGAGCATTTATCATTTAATCAATATTACATTAATTAAAACTTACATTATCAAATGTACGTTTTAATTTACATTTCCATTACAGTAAAGAGCATTTATCATTTAATCAATATTACATTAATTAAAACTTACATTATCAAATGTACGTTTTAATTTACATTTCTATTACAGTAATGAGCATTTATTATTTAATCAATATCACACTAATTAAAACTTTACATGTTTATTTCATTAATTAAAACTTTACATGTTTCTTGCATTAATTAAAACTTTACATGTTTCTTACATTTTTGTTATTACAATCAAGAACATTTATTATATTAATCTATTAAATTATTAATTAAACTTACGTCTCACATGTAAGCTTTAACTTATATTTTTCCATTTTAAAGTCATAGCTATTTATCTTACAAAACATAACATTTCACAAAAGAATATTTTATCATAATTAATATAACAATCAAATTTTCTTCGTAGATCTATTTATTTAGACATCAATTAACTAAGATTGTCTAGTTAAATAAATTTTATTTCAAATTGTCCAATTAAAACTGTATTCCATTTTACCGGTTCAAAATACATTATTTATTATACAAAACATGTCCATTTCATAAAGTAAAATTCACAACAATTTCTAGGTTAGATTTACAACTTCCATATTAGGTCAAACTCAATTATTAAGTTATTTATCATTAATAAATATCTTTAATTCATCTTAAAGCCAATTATTAACTTATGAAAATTTAACTTATAGAAAAACCAATACACCATTATAATTAAAGCATTACATCAGATTTTTAAGTCAAAAATTTATATATTTATAAAACGCAAAAATACTTATAAATCTTTTAGGGAAATATTATTTAATAATACTTAATAAATTTTTATTAAAATATTGCTTAAAATATAACCATGGGCCTGTATAATATTTTTTAACCTTTGTCAAGTGATACGGATATTTATCATTTCAACCCGTAATTTAAAAAGAAAATCCGGGTTGTTTCAAACATGCAATCCCATATAAAATAAATGCCATAAAAATCACAATAAAAATCACTCGAGCCTATCATTTCAGCTCATAATGATTTTTCCTTATTCTAAAATACATTCGGGTATGTATCATTTAAACCCATAATGATAGGGAACTTGCAGTGTGATAAACAGGAAATAAATATAACAATATAACATATAATATCATAACTAGGGGTGGGCGTGGGTTGGTTTGGTGCGGTTTGGAGTCCAAACCGCTTCCGCACCGCATCAAACGGTTAATCAAAAATACAAACCATTATACTAATCCTTTAAACGGTTCGATTTCGGTCCAATTTGAATCTAATATGGTTCAGTTTCGGTCCGGTCCGGTTTGAACCCATATTAAATATGAAATAAAAGATTTACTTCCATCAACAATCAATTTACAAAGGCAACCGTGTGAAACTTTTACATTTAAAGGTTAAAACACACAATGTTATACTGAAATGAAAGATTAGTTCTTAATTGTATGAATATTTCAATTTGACATTTATCTACAAGTGAGGATTTTTTATTAGATTAACCAAACATCAACATTAGTCAATGCATAATCATTAAGGAAAATGACTAGAATAAGATTATAATTAGCATTAATTCACAAAAAATGAGATGAAAAATATTATACCAAAACTATAACTTTTTCCTTTATGTCAGCGATTATTATTAATATAACAACAATATACGCTAAAAGTAGAATGTACGTCGTTAGAATCTAAAATAAAATAGGAGTTGCTTATATTTTTATCATAAGATTACTAATATAAATTTTCGATTCGGTCCGGTTTAGTATGGTTGGTTCAATCGTCCAAACCGCATCCGAACCGTATCGATGCGGGTCGTTCCGGTTTGGGGTATCAGCTTTGGTTAAAAGATTCGGTGCGGGTTTCCGCACCGCTTTTGCGGTCTGGTGCGGACGGTTTCCGTATAATGGTGCGGCTTATGCCCACCCCTAATCATAACAGACGATGTAACAAATATTTAAACAACAATTAACATCATATAATCAATCACATGCATGTATGGACATAGCATAATAATTTCTATAATTCACTTGTCATCATTTCACAATTATAAAAGTACGTATGTCTAGAGTGAAAAATCTCACCTTTTTATAGCTAGAGTTGAAATTAAAGACACAGATCCAAATGCGCAAAGCACGAAAAGGCACGACAGAGCACAACTATATTTTTGAGTGAATAAAGGGTCAGATCCAAATCTTATACACAAGCAAATACAACAAACATAAGAATAAGATTTCAATACAAACAAAGATGGATTTAACAAATGAAATTATGAATTAAAGAGGACATAACCTTTTGATAAAACAAAGCAAGATGATCAATCACCAAGCAAGTGGGCTCGGCCATGGCTTCAATGGGCTAGACCATCATGTTGTGCTCGGCCTAGATGGTTTGTGTGCACGGCTAGGTGATGTAGATCAAGGCATAAGAAGTGGTGGTGTTTTGAGTGGTGGCCGAGGCAAAAGGAGGAAATGGATGCAATACACAAGCTTGGCTAGGATTTGCACTTGTTTTGGTGATGGATATTAGATCCATGGTCACGGCTAGGGTTTAGGGTGATGGAGGAAGTGATGATGGTCGACATGGTGGTGGTGGAGTGGCAGTGAGGTCGGTTATGAGATGCATAGCTGCGCCTAGCATGAAGAGAAAAGCAAAACAAAAGAGAAAAGGAGAAGAGAAAGAGGAACAAGGAAGCCATGGATCTAGATATTATTATTTTTCCTCTTTACATAAATGATAAAATGAGAAACTTTTCACATGATATAATAATAAAAGTGGCAGCTAGGGTTACAAAAACAGTGAATGACTAAAAATGTAATAAAGAGGCTAGGCAATAAAAGGTAAGAGTTTGAAAGGTTTGGAAAATAAAAAGGCAATACTATAAAACAAATAACTTGATGGATTTAATTTTTTTCCTTTGTATGCATGCAATGAAAAGAGGAATTTGAGGAACAATATGTACGTGATTGATAGGAGAAAATCACGACTATGAATGTGGGAAGTAATTGGCCATGTAAATGGAAAGGCAAGGGAAAAGAAAAATGCAACAAATAAAAACAAGTAACCTATGTCTCTTGAAATTTCTAAGCTATCATTAAAAATAAAACCAATCAAAAATTAAATGAATATGTTCAAAGTTTATAAAAATAAAACAGAAAATAAAAATAAAAATTAGAGAAATAAACATACAAAAATAGAAAATAAAAGGGCTAATGCAAATGAAAAGGCTCAACTTCCTATCAAAGAAAAGTAACCTAAATCTATTTGAATTTCCTATCAAAAATCCAAATAAAATCCACTAGAAAATATATTGGAAAATAAAATAAAGTAGAAAATATAAAAATAGAAATGGGATAGAAAAATGAAAATATAAAATAGTTAAATTTTACTAAAAACAATCGCGTGTAAAACGTTGAAAGTTATCAAATTTAAAAAGTATAAAACAAAAATTTACGAAAAGAAAAGCAGAATTAATATTAAAATAAAATGCATTTTCAAAGAAAAAGATTGGAATTTAAAATTTAAAATTTAAAATTTAAAATTTTCAACTGTGGTCAAACTTTGACTTTCAGTTGACCAAAACATAAAATTTTCAGAAATTGCTTATTTTACTGAATTTGGAAAATGAATTATAAAAAAATTCCAAAATTACAATGGAAAATTCTAGAAATTCAATCTTAAATAGTTAAAAGCTAAAGTTTTCAAATAAAAAAATTTATTAAAATATTTACAAAATTATGGGTTGTTACACTCTCCGCCACTCAAAACTCTTCGTCCCCGAAAAGGAACGAGGTAGGAGAATAGAAATGACCAGAAAGAAAATAGATTGAAAACAAAAAATTTGTAAACCATATAAATTTCAATTTAATTTAAAAAATGATTTCATCCATTGAATTTCACTCAAGTTGAATCTATCTTAACTATTCTAACATTATTATCTTATCCAGTTATCTTTAATTAACAATTTCGAAATCATAAATTTGCATAGTCATTTATTATAATCACATTTTATTCAACCAATTTAATTATTCTTTACTCCAAATTATTTTTTAAATTTATTCCACTTAATATATCACACATTAAGTGTATTACACTACCATAACTATTCCCATTTATTTATAAATTCCTTTAACACCATTTATATTGTATTTTATTCAATTAACTTTTCATTTTATTTCCTCTATTAATCTTTTTATATCTAAATTTAAGTGTATAACGTTTAGTATAACCACTCAAATTTTATTTATAAACATCCTTTTATATTGTATATAATCCAATTACATAGTTAACTTTTAAATAATTTAGGCAAGTTACATTAGAATGCAATGGAATTTATACAAATAAAATTTTTATTTGCACCAAAATTGGTCACAACACTCTTCGGAAGTTTTTGAAGAGATAATAATGAAGAATATAAATTAAAAATGAGTATTATCTAACAAAAACTCCAAACAACATGAAAGTAAATGCGTAGATAAGTGTTTAGAGTGGTTCCGCGTGTTGCCTACGTCCACTATGAAGTTTTTTGCAGTTTTATTGATTCTCTTTCAATGATTACAAGTGAGTACAGCCAATAACGGCAAGTTACAACTGGAAATTCGAAATCAACAGCAAAAGTATGATGTAGGTCTTGATCCGGCAGTGTTTCGGCGCTTGAGAATCCAAAGATCCATTTTCTATAGGCTTTGGGGCTCTATTTATAGGCGTAGGAGGCTGAGACTTCGCTCAAACTTCGGCAGATTCGCTCTGGCACGTGAGGGGGCCCACACGACCAATTCCAGAAAGTTTCAAGTCGATCTGTGATCGATACGAAATCATTTTGTATCGATCAAGATGATGTCCAATTGAGCTGAAATTTGGTAGGAGCGTTCTATGTCTCGTGTGCAATCTCCTGTGAAAATTTCATTGCATTTGGATCAGTGGATTGGGAGAAACAGTCGATACGAAATGGACTTCCTCGGTGGCTGTTTGGTTCGAATCGATTCGTTTGAATCGATTGCTTCGAACCGAGGATGGCACGCCCCTTCGTGATGACGTAGGGGGCAATCTTCGTGTCGATCCGCCTTTTTCGCCGAGTTGATCGAGTCGTTCCCAAGATTTCGCCGCGCTCGTGTCCATGTTTACCGTGTCAACCCAGGGCTTCTAAACTCGGTGGATTCGAACATATTGTCATGTATGGATTCGAAGCGGGGCATTCTGATGGATACGGAGAAAGGTATCTGAATGGATACGAATCAAGGCACCTTGATGGGTTCGAAGGACTCAAGCCTTCGGGTTCGAATCAGAGGGGAGCGAGGTTACTGCCACTTTGATCGATCTGAATTCGATGGGTTCGAACTAAGTTTAACTTAGAGGTTCCAACGTGACGTGGTCTATCTGCTGATGGATTCGAACTAGGAGTCGCTTGATGGTTTCGAACATGGGTTTCACTTGTGGATTCGAATCGCAGTCATTGATGGACACGAACCACTGGTGGCCGATGGATAGGAACAAGCCTTTCTTTGATGGATACGAATAGCAGCGCCTGATGGATATGAAGAGAGGCTTCTATGATGGATGCGAAGCAGATACTGGCCGATCGTTACGAAGCGCATCATCTGCTGATGGGTACGAAGTCCATCGATACGAACTCGATGGATTCGAACACGGCCAATCCTGATCGATACGAACTCATGGGAGTTGACCGATATGAAGTAGGTTATCTGCCGATGGATTCGAAGTAGGGAGATACCAATGGATTCGAAAAAGGAGGAGCCGATTGACTCGAATGAGATCGAGTCGAACCAAGGCATTTTGATGGATACGAAGTTGATCGATACGAACTCGATCGATTCGAACCGGAGTTCGATGATGGATACGAAGGTTGGGCCGTCTCTTCTAGACTGAATCGATCATAACATGAGTATATGAACTCGGATTGACTTGAAATTTGAGATGCTGGCTCTTATGACCTTTCTTGTCATGTCCTATCAATTGTAGCTCAATATGGACTCGCACAAAATTCATCGATATCCATAGCGAAGCAATGTATAACCAATATTTGAGGTGAGCTGTCCTTTGTTTTCGATCGATCTTTTGGTATCACGGCTTTGCCAAAAAGCGGGATAACATTTGCCCCTCAAAGTACGTCTTGTGGAAATATGACGTGCTTTGAAAAGCTGCAGTCTTCACTCTGAACAGTCATTGCTCTTTTGTCGAAGGTTGTAACCTTACGTTGATGTAACTGATTGTCGTATGATAGAGCTTAGCTGTTTGTTGTCGTAATCGTAATGAGATGAGTATTCAATCCCTGTGAATGTCGAAAATCGAATATTAGTCCGATATACATGCATATATGTTAACTTGACTCTCGTTAGCAGCGTGTTCACGAGTCATTGTCAGTTTAGTTTGTTATCGAATTTCGTATCGATTCTCTGCTGAACCGATTTGAAATTCGAGGTTAAACAACGCTTGATGGTTGTTTTTGGTTATCCTCTTGTATCGATCCTCTCCTGAATCGATGTAAAAGGTTGAAAAGTAGTTATCTACATTGGCGCGGTTTTCATTGATGGAAACGAAATGATCGTTCGTATCGATGAGTATCGATGGATACGAAATATCTGTTCATATCATGAGCAGTGCATAAGTTATGATGGATACGAAGTTACTGTTTGTATTGATATGCAGTGGATGGAGTTGCTAACTTGTTGATGCGAACAAGGGCTTCGAGCCGATGGAATTCACAATCTTCAGCCGTCCTTACAGCGTGCTTCGTATCGATAGATTTACTGTCCATTTCGAATTGATTGAAATTCTTGGTCCGATGGATTCGAACAGGGCGTCCGATTCGATTCGCGGTTTGAACGGTTGCGACCGGTTAAGTGGACTGGTAGGCGAATCGACCCAGTTCCTTCTAGGCTTCATATAAATACCTGAGACTTAGTCATTGTTCACTTTTACTTTTACTCTCTTGTGCTTTCGTATCGATAGAGAGAATGGAAGAACGAACTGCTCTGGCCTTCAAATCGATTCAATCTTTCTAACCTTTGCATTCCAATTTTAACTTAGGTAAAACATTACGAATTCAAGTGATGAAGTTATTCCAGATCCATTTTTCTTCTTCCATCATTCCTTCTGGCAATAGATGAAACCAGATCTGGGATGGAGCCCGGTCGCGAATGGCCATGGCTATGCTCGAATAGATCGGAGAAGAAGGAATGATGGATTTTTACAATCGATTGAGGGTTGCTTAGGCCTCCACTTCGTATCGATGAAAAGGAAGTTAGCGCTTGACTTCGTATCGATTACTGGGTGTTGGGTTCGCATCGATGTTGTTCGGGTCGAGGAACGATGGTTGTGAATATGATCGACGCGAAGTTCCTCGGTTCACAATCGATACGAGGTTGATGCCACTTAATCGATACGAGGGGTATCGATTCGATCTTGAACGATACGAGACGTATCATTTCGAACCGATGCAGTATAAAGCGCATCGGTTCAAATCTGATCGATACAAAATGTATCGATTCGAAGTTCGACCGATACGAAATGTATCGATTCGAATTCTATAGATATGAAAGGAAGTCTTCTGACCCTTCATTAACTTGAATAGTGGTGACCGATTCCAAGCCGAAGTTCGATGAATTTGGGAATCTTTTGCATACGTGAACACTTGACTCCGACGAGCATTATTCCTGCATATCTGGACTTAACTGCAGAACTGCATATTTGACTGCCTTTCGAAGCTTGTCGATGGAACCATAGTTTAATAACATAAAGAGTAATTTCAACTGGGATCGATCGCTAACGGTTTGGTGATGACGGTCAGCGATGACGGTCATTTTCGGTCTGATTTTAAGATTTTTGTCGTTCACACATTTTACTTTATTCCGTAGAACTTGCTCAAGTAATGCACAGCACTGCATAACACATTCATGCACTTTACACGTGGGGAACGCATGTGCTCTTCAGCGTCTAATGATGATTTCTCCTGAGTTAGCTAGTTATGGAAACTTCAAGTTCGCAGCTACAAGAAACTCAGAGTTCAGTCCCTCCCGTGCTTGAAGTACCGAAGATTGAGGTTGAAGTTATTGGTCCAGCTCCGGATGAGTTATCTGACGCATCCTTCATTAGTAACCCATGTTAGGAACTGAGTTGATGATGTTTTGATGACAACAACCTTATATAGTTATTATACTTTACTTTATAAAATATATACTAACATTTCCATATATATATATATATATTTATATATATATATATATGTATAGGAAGTATATGCAGGTATCATCGAAGACTGATCAGTATAAAGACTCAAGCATCAAGATGAAGATTAGAGATTCAAGATTCAAGACTCTAGAGAATCAAGATTTCAAGATCTCAAGATAAGTGTCTAGTATTTTGTTAAAACTTCATAATAGCACTCTCATCTTTCTTCCAATTTTCTTTTGGGATGGAACCCAATTTCTATCAAAATCAGTGGCTTACAAACCCTTGACAAGTAACTTACAAACCTACGACAAGTGGCTTACAAACCCACGAAAATCAAAATCATTTAAACTACTTTGTACAAGTTCTCGAGTCCTATGGAGGAGCTCTGTAGGAAGGTTCTTGCAATTTCAGTTTGAATAGATTTTTCAAAAATGTTTTTAAATCTGTTTTCAAAATGTTTTAGCTTTCAAAATCATGTTTTCAAAAATATTTTCAAACTTTGTTTTAGCCTTGAAATATTCCTCTATTCTGATTTTAAAAACTTCTATTTTTAAAACATCAAAACTTATTCTGATTTTAAATATTACTGATATAATTGACGGTCTATATCAATTATATATATATATATTTAAAATAATGTTTTATATTCATTCTCTATCTCAAAATATTGTTTGAACACTTTACTTTGCTTCAGAGAAGTTTCAACTTGTTTTAAATTCAATTGTCTTTACAAAACAACATCTCTATAATTTGAAACTAAGGGATGTCGACATAAGGGGATACCCCATGTCGACATGGTGAAAGTTGGATTCAAAATTCAATTTTCAAAAGAAGTGTCCATTCGTTCGAAAACGTTTCGCCAATGGTTATGACTGTTGTGCATCTATATAAAGGCTTCCAAAATGAATTTTTTTTTAATAACTACTTTCTTATTTTTTTCACTCTTTCTTCTCCACCATTCTATATCCATAAAACTTCATATTTTCAAGATCGTGCCATCATTCTGCCAAATTCTCAATAGGAAATCATTTAGATACTCTCTCTATTTGATTCTCCATCATTCTACTAAAGATCAAAGTGCTATTCAGAGTTATAGGATTAATTTCTATTCAAAAAGTCCATAGAGTCTATCCATTCAAAAGGATTGTTATTAAGAAGTATTAGGGTGATCTTGTGTCCCGTAAATCAAGAGAGTTTACCCCAGACTCGGAGATAGGAGGGTTCCTCAAGGCCTTAGAAATTGAGGGTTGTAATTTGGATATTGGCTTATAAAAATCTGTACAAGGATATTGCCTTGGTGCAGGACTGGATGTAGGAGAATTCCGAACCAGTATAAAATCCGGTGTGTTCTTTCCTTTTACTTGCTTTACTTTACTATTTGCATTTGTTATATGTTCTGTGATCATTCTGTGTTAGGATTCTGTTTAGATTTGTGTTGAAAGTTTTAATTTAGTCATATAGTTCATATATTCTTTAAAACACTTATCACCCCCCTCTAGTGTTATTTCTTCCTTAAGATCCTTAATCTGCATCCCTAACAACCCATCAGACTCTGTTCCGTCCAACATTTCGAAAGACATGCTAGGAAGGATATGCTTAAGGCATGGTTTGTCGATGGACGACGTATTATTGTCGGGACCAAATGATAGATCGCATAATCCACCGGAGGGATATACCGCATTTAATCGCCACGCGTGCGCAGCTGGGACACTCCCTCCGTTTGACCAGTATATAAGAGAAGTGCTGTCATTTTTGAGGATTGCCCCATCTCAGCTACATCCGAACGGATATGCGTCACTCAATATCTTGTTCATTGCATTTATGGAGTATCTCTATCGAACGCCACTCCCAATTGAGATCAGATACTTGTTTAACTTCAAGGTCGGGCTGATAGTCCATGTTTCACATTCTTGAAGGCGGTAAGAAATTGCCAAGTGGTCACAGGGGCTTGGACTAGATTGAGCAACTTCAAGACGGAGTGGTTTTATGTTAGATGCCCATTAGGATTTGCTAGGCGATGGCTATTTAGACGTGAGTATTGCTGTCTTCTCGGGTAGTTGATAAAACTGATGTAAATGAAGTCGAACTCACATCTTTTTTCTTTCTTTATAGCAATAATTCAGCAACCCGAAGGTGGTTATTTCAAGGAGACAGTTTGGGTCTTCCATGAAATCCCAAGTGAGGAGAGAAATATCGAATTGCTTTTGACGGACAGGATCCTCAAAACTCATGGGTTGATTGAGCGGAGACAAAGTATTATGCTCGACGGTGCATTAAGAACCGCATCGAGAGAGCGAGTCAAACAAAAAAATCCTAAAGTTATCGTAATCGAGGAGGCTAACTCCGAGAAAACTCAAACTGATGAGGATCCCTTGGACGAGCCTGCTGATGTAGCCCAGGATATCGAAGAGCAGAGAAAAGGCAAAGCAGCCGTTTTTAAGTCACCTAAAAAGGGAAGATGGAAATCGGTTATCACATCCCGGCCCGCCTCTGGAATTAGAACTTCGAAGGTGTCTCCTCTAAGAACAGAAAGTCTTTATGAAGGGCTTGTCGATCTTCCAATTCCGGATGATGTGTCCTTGCAGCATGATGTCCGATTGGAGGAACTTTCACAAGCTTTAGATTTAAGCGAGTCTCTACCCACTTGTGTGGTTGACACATCTGGTTGGTCGGGGGGTTGCACATACATTCACACTTCACGGCACTACATGATTTCTGAACGTAGCATACTCGCTGCGATAGATTACTAACTTTTGTCTCCATTTTGGTTTGCAGATACTATGACTGGACGAGGTTCAATGTTGGGAAGTCTTCGACAGACCCGTAGATCTTCTGCATACTATGAGTCGCATAGAAGGGAAAGGGATAAAGATCACGACCGTGGATACTCTGGATACTCCAGCCAAGAGAGATATGATAGAGATAGGGATTACAGACGCCGATCACGATCTCGCACTCCTTCTCCAGAACTCCTATTCAACCTCCCGTTTATGTTTCTCGTCCCCCTGAATCCTCGCGGCACAAGTCGACTTCTCAGTCTTCCAGGTCTGAGCCCCATCATCCTAGAACGGAGGCAATAACCTCCGTAGTCGCAGAACAGGCCCCTATGGAAATTTCAGGGGAAGGGGCGATCGAGCTTGCTCAGTTAAAGAAGGATTTTCCGAACATCTGTTTTGATAACTACATGTTTCCTCTTCATTTAAAAAGAATACCGACGGAAGCTGAGCAGATGGCGCATGACTATGTACATGACTTCTATGTCCAGTATAAGATGTGGGCTAAAGCGGCTGAGAAAGCATCATCATTAGCCTTTGAGCGGGCAGCTATCATTGAGAAACTACAATCCGAGCTAGCTCAAAAGGACCGTATTATACAGGTGTTGAACACTGAAGCCGAGTCATCTCGGAAATCATAGATGGAGGCCCTTAAGAAAGCTGATGAAGCCCAGGCGGCGATGGACAGGACGAAGAAAGAGCATTATGTTACGGTGGAGGACATGGGCCACCGAAACACTATTGTAACCGCCGAGCGGGATGCGGCCTTGAAGGAGCTAAATGAGCTTAAGGCCAAAGTTTCAAAAATCATGAAGGAGAGGGACATCGCCAACATTTCTGCACAGGAGGCATGTGATCAGGTGGTAGAATTTCGGAGGGAGAGAGATGCGGCCATGGAAGGGTCCGCGAAGTGGAAGCCAAATCTATGAGAAAGTTCGGCCAGCTGAGATCAAGCTCGAGACGGAGATAGAAGAGCTTCTCATCACCTATAACGTTAATGTGCTGAGGCACAAAAACTTGGCGTGGCTAGATGACTACCCGACACACTTATTCAATGCGTGGAATTTGTTAAGAGAAGGCAGCACAGCCGGGTGAAGCTTTTGATGAGTTCGAGTTGGAGAACCGCATATTAAATGATGATGAGAAGAAGGTTCTCCATGATTTTATGATCTCCCATGCTAGAGAGAGACTGGGTACCCAACACTTAGAGGTTGGTGAGGGTTCTGGCGTTGCACTCCCGGCTACAAGTTCTGGGATGATTACTTCATATGGATCCGAGCTGACACCAACGAGTGAGCCGCAGCTGGTCCCAGGCAACGACCCTGAGCAGCCACGCTTATCCCTCATAAGGGAACATCCTTCAGAAGCTGTTCAGTCAGCCACGAGTCAAGTTGAGGAAGGTACTCTGCACAAATATTCTGTGTGTCTGAACTGAAGTATTTGTATTGAAGCGTGTTCTGACAACTTCTTTTCTTTCTTGTCCAGTGACTGAAGTTGTATCAGGTGCGCCTCCTGCGACCCAAGAGTTGCATCAAGGGCAGAAGGCCATTACTATTGAGGCGATCATCGCGACTACGGTCGCACCGACGGAAACGACACAGGGGAGCACACTGTCTTTGGACAAGAAGATGATGAACGAGCTCTTGGGTCAAAGCAGTGATCCTTTTGTGGATATGCCATTCGTTCTCGGTGCGTTCCCATCTGTTTCTATTGTTTCGTCACAGTCCACCACCGCCTATCGCGAAGCTCGTGAAGCTAAGATACTTGCTCAAATCAACGCAGAGATGGAAGCGGCAACACACGGTGGTAGTTCCGGGAGTGTTATGACGGCGGTTGGCCCCACTCCTCTTATAGTGGTATCTTTTGGGGACACGCTTGTTGGTACCAGCATGCCCGTTCCGCCCTCGGTGGTGGATCCGACTCCTCCGACTCCTCCCGAAGAGAATATTCCTTTAAGTTCAAGTTCGGAGCAAGATGTCGATATCATGCCTTCATCAGAGGATGATCAGCCGAAGGGTAAGGGCTTGAAGCGAAAGACTGTTAGCGGTTCTAGTAGTTCCGCGTCGAGGAAAAAGCTGAAGAAGAAAAGGTAGATAATTCCCCTTCTGGCGCATTTTTGGCAGTTAGGAAGTTTTTTTTATTTTTCTTTCATAGGCCATGTATAGATGTAGGCTCGACCCCTGCTAGTAGGAATTGTTTGGAATAACTTGTACATGAATCTTCACATATAGTTAGTTGAAATAAAATTTAGTTTCTTTTCTTCAACTCTCATTTCTTTTGTGCTCAAGATTTGCAATAGGTGCGATCGACCACCGAAATACAAATGCTATCCTACATGTCCACACTCCGGGGACTTAGGATAATCTGTGTTCGATAATCTGGTTCGCACTCTGGGAATTTGAGAGTTATCGATGTTTGTAACACAGTTCGCACTTCAGGAATTATGACTTGGCATTTGTACTATAATTCACACTCTGGGAATTTGGAGTCAGCATGTATATTTCGGTTTGCACTCCGGGAACCTGGAATTGATGTTTGCACTCCAATTCACGCTCTGGGAACTTGGAGTTAGTATTGATGTTTCGGTTCGCGCTCCGGGAACCTGGAATTGATGTTTATACTCCAATTCACGCTCTGGGAATTTGGAGTTAGTATTGATGTTTCGGTTCGCGCTCCGGGAACTTGGAATTGATGTTTATACTCCAATTCGTGCTCTGGGAATTTGGAGTTAGCATTTAGGTTTTGGTTCGCACTCCGGGAACCTGGAATTGATGTTTATATTCCAGTTCACGCTCTGGGAACTTGGAGTTAGCATGTACATTTCGGTTCGCACTACGGGAACCTGGAATTGATGTTTATACTCCAGTTCACGCTCTAGGAACTTGGAGTTAGCCGACAGATGGTTAGTCACACCTGTTTGGGCTTTTTAGGAATTCGTTCGCACTCTGGGAATGATGGATTGGATGTTTATACTCCAATTCATGCTCTGGGAACTTGGTGTCCGTTCACACTCTGGGAACGATGGATTTATCGGGATCGTGGATGGTCGGATCACATCCACCCCGAGTTAACAAGTGAGGTCGTTAGACGGACGGGTCTATCTTCCTCAAACTTGGTTAGGATACGGCCGAAGTCGTTAGGCGGACGGGTCCACCCTCTCCGGAACCGTATTTATATGATTATACTCTAGCTCGCACTCTGGGAGCTTGGAGTTAGCGTTTAAACTCCGGTTCGCACTCTGGGAACCTAGAGTTGATGTTTATACTCCAATTCGCACTCTGGGAAAGTGGAGTTAGGATTTGTACTATGGTTCGCACTCTGGGAACCTAGAGTTGATGTTTATACTCCAATTCGCACTTTGGGAAAGTGGAGTTAGGATTTATACTCTGGTTCGCACTCTGGAAACCTAGAGTTGATGTTTATACTCCAATTCGCACTCTGGGAATTTAGAGTTAGTTGTAGGACTGCCGTGTGTCGGTCCAGTTCAGCCTTTGATGTGATGGCTTGCCCCCGAGCTGAGGTTTCAGTGAGTGAGTGGCTTGTCGTATCACAGTCACTCGCTATTTGAATAAATTCCATTGTTCGATGGAACTTAGCTCTTCGTGCGTCGTGATTGTTGAATGTCGCATTCGGTGGATCATAGCTCTAGCTTGAAGAGATAGTAATTTATTGCTGGAACGGAAAAACATGGCAAAGTCAGTGCCTTATAACAAATTCAAATTTCAAAATGCAAAGAAAGTTGCAAAGTATTCAAAGATTGAATAAAGCCTGTCATGTGCAACAGTGACGAAGATCCTCGTCGTTCCAGGCTCTTGACAAAGTGGGTCCGCCACTGACGGCGTTTATCACCAATCTCCCGCCGGGACGGGTAGAGTCTTATGTCTCGGTCGATTGGGTTCATTATTTTGATTTGATGGGCCCGCTCCTCAAGGCTGCGGCGCCCGAACAAACTGTTCCAGCTTCCTTTCTCTAATCAATTTTTCTACGAGATCTTGTAAGTGACGACATTCATTCGTATTGTGCCCGTAGCTTTCATGAAACCTGCAAAATTTTCCCGTCTGGATTTTTCTTTCTGAGACGGTTTTGGTGCAGGTTTTTCATATGGAATTGTATTACAAGTTTGTAAATACAAGTTCTCCAGTGTGTATTCAAAGGAGTGTAGTTGTTAGACATGGGATTCTTGCGCTGTGGGCCACAATTTTGATCTTGTTTTCTAGTTTGATTCGCGCACTCTCTCCACTGAGATTGTTTGTTTTTAATGTTCAACTGAACTTTTCCGGAGCTCTCACCGGACTGTTTGATTGCGACTTTTCTTTGAATCCCTTCCTGCTTGGTCCTGCATCAGTCTGCTTCCTAGACTGTTTCACATCTTCCCTTCTCAAGAATATAGCCGCCTTGGCGTGGAATGGTCCAATGATGCAGGTGGTTTTCCAGCCAACCAGTTGCCAAACTCAGAATCGGGGTCAATCCCCTTAGTCAATGCCATAAGGATGGAGTTATCGTTCGGATTGCTGATTTCCACACATGTAGTATGGAATCTCTCTAAGTAGTGTCTGAGCGTCTCTTCAGGACCTTGGGTGACGCTAGACAGAGTGTTGACATCTTTTGGCCTTGCGACGTGCATGCGGAATTGCTCAACAAATTTTGTGGCCAACTGGTCAAAGGAGGAAATGGATCGAGGTGGCAGTCGAGTGAACCACATGGTAGCGATGCCCCCCAAGGAGATGGGGAAACTACGACACTTCACCGCATCGTCAGCTCTGGCAGCGCTCATCGACCATTCATATTTCAAAATATGTTGGTTCGGGTTGGAGTTTCCCTCGTACATGGGTAGAGTCGGCATCCTTAATCGCCGCGGGGGTTCAGCAGTAAGAATATTGTCCGTAAAAGGAGTGTGACTTCTGGAAATCCCCAATCGTCGTTCATGAGACCCTGGCTCTCACGGATCATCTGACGTATCATGGTCGGAATATCAGGCATTTGTATGTACTGTGCGGCTCGTGCCGGAGTATGGTGGTGTTCCATATTATGGGGTTGGACCGGATGTTGTCGACGATCCACACCTGGCCTTCTTGGCTCATAGTCCTCTGGGACATACGGTTCTGGAGTACGTCCTTGCTGACGACGGTCCACGTTCGACTGATTTTGGGCATCGACTTCTGGTTCAACCGCGATGTTAGTGGTGCGGTATTCTTTGGTGTAGTGAGGAGCGGCACCCTCTCGGGAGGAAGGCCCGGTTTGGAAACTGGCTGATGGACCAACTCTCAGTTATCCAACGGTTATTGTCGGTTGATATCCAACAGCTTGCATGTGACCCCCATCCAATCGGGGTCGTGGAGATCGATGATGATAATCAGAAGAGGAAGAACTTTCGCTGGAGAAGCGAGAAGCATGATCTCTCCTAGATCTCCTTCGCTTCTGGCGATTCAGCTGGTTGGTCAGCTCTTGAAGCAACAGCTGAAACTCATGCCTAGTAACCGGACCTGATGGTTCTGAGTGTCCAGTAGCGTCTTGGTTAGAGGGAGGCAATGGCGCAGGATTTTGTCTATCCTGTTCTTCTTGATTAACAGCATTAGAGGTGGTCCTTGTGCTAACCATCTTGAGGGTTGGATTCCTTTCCTAGACTTTATGCAAATCTGAATAGAAGGGAAGGAATGTGGATTTGATGATCTGGATCTCTCTCTTAGATTTATTCATTCGGTATCGATGACAGATCCAAGGAGCAGGAGAAAATCTGGGTTTTCTCAGTGAAAGCACCAAAGTGTTTGCACCAAAATTGGTCACAACACTCTTCGGAAGTTTTTGAAGAGATAAAAATGAAGAATATAAATTAAAAATGAGTATTATCTAACAAAAACTCCAAACAACAGGAAAGTGAATGTGTAGACAAGCGTTTTAGAGTGGTGCGGCGTGTTGCCTACATCCACTATGAAGTTTTTTGCAGTTTTATTGATTCTCTTTCAATCATTACAAGTGAGTACAGCCAACAATAGCAAGTTACAACTGGAAATTCGAAATCAACAGCAAAAGTATGATGTAGGTCTTGATCCCGCAGAGTTTCGGTGCTTGAGAATCCAAAGATACTTTTTCTGTAGGCTCTGGGGCTCTATTTATAGGCGTGGGAGGCTGAGACTTCGCACAAACTTCGGGAGATTCGCTCTGGCACGTGAGGGGGCCCACACGAGAAATTCTAGAAAGTTTCGAGTCGATCTGTGATCGATACGAAATCATTTCGTATCGATCAAGATGATGTCCAATTGAGCTGAAATTTGGTGCGAGCGTTCTATGTCTCGTATGCAATCTCCTGTGAAAATTCATTGCATTTGAATCAGTGGATTGGGAGAAACACTCGATACAAAATGGACTTCTTCGGTGGCTGTTTGGTTCGAATCGATTGCTTCGAACTGAGGAAGGGACGCGCCTTCGTGATGACGTGGGGCACAATCTTCGTGTCGATCCGCCTTTTTCGCCGAGTTGATCGAGTCGTTCCCAAGATTTTGCCGCGCTCGCATCCATGTTTACCGTGTCAACCCAGGGCTTCAAAACTCGGTGGATTCGAACATATTATCATGTATGGATTCGAAGCGGGGCATTCTGATGGATATGGAGCAAGGTATCTGAATGGATACGAATCAAGTCACCTTGATGGGTTCGAAGGACTCAAGCCTTCGGGTTCGAATCAGAGGGGAGCGAGGTTACTGCCACTTTGACCGATCTGAAGTCCATGGGTTCGAACTAAGTTTAACTTAGGGGTTCGAACGTGACGTGGTCTATCTGCTGATGGATTCGAACTAGGAGTCGTTTGATGGTTTCGAACATGGGTTTCACTTGCGGATTCAAATAGCAGTCATTGATGGACACGAACCACTGGTGGTCGATGGATACGAACAGCAGTTGCCTGATGGATACGAAGAGAGGCTTCTATGATGGACGCGAAGCAGATACTGACCGATCGTTACGAAGCACATCATCTGTTGATGGGTACAAAGTCCATCGATACGAACTTGATGGATTCAAACACGGCCAATCCTGATCGATACGAACTCATGGGAGTTGACCGATACGAAGTAGGTTATCTGCCGATGGATGCGAAGTAAAGAGATGCCACTGGATTCGAATAAGGAGGAGTCGATGGACTCGAATGAGATCGAGTCGAACCGAGGCACTTCGATGGATATAAAGTTGATCGATACGAACTCGATCGATTTGAACCGTAGTTTGATGATGGATACGAAGGCTGGGCCGTTTCTTCTAGATTGAATCGATCATAACATGAGCATGTGAACTCAGATTGACTTGAAATTTGAGATGCTGGCTCTTATGACCTTGCTTGTCATGTCCTATCAATTCTAGCACAATCTGGACTCGGACAAAATTCATTGATATCCATAGCAAAGCAATGTATAACCAATCTTTGAGGTGAGCTGTCCTTTGTTTTCGATCGATCTTTTGGTATCACGGCTTTGCCAAAAAGCGGGATAACAATTTTCTAATCCAATTATTCAAGTTTACATATTTATTCAAGTTTTTGGTTTCATTTTATAATTGACATTATCCATCGAGAAAAGATTTAAGAATTAAATTTCCGATTAACTTCAACTATTTTAGAGATAAATAAGTATACCCAATATATCAAATTAAATATTAAATCATATATCACATGTATTACAAATCAAGTCATATTTTATAAATTCAAATCAATTTAATTCTCCAAATCAAGACTGTAGCAAACTATAGAATGGCCTCTTTACTTCGAAACTTGAAAAGGAATGTCGATGATGCTGCAGTCATCATCGAAATTATTTTCCAACGACAAAAACAAGAGCACTGATTTAAACTTAAAATTCTTTGAAACAATTTCTGTTTGAAATACTTTAAATAATACACCCTTTAAACTTTACGCCCAAAGTTTGAAACCATCGGAAATTAAATTCATAGTTTCTTGTTTTAAATTCATTTGAATGTCCAAATTAATTTATAGCCATGTTTAATAGTTCAATTATTTATATATGAAACAAAAGCTAATGGTTACAAGCTATATACAAAGTCAAATATTATTTTTCAACATCCAATTCAATTAACTATTAAAATTCAAAAATTCATACTTATATACATATACAATATAATTATACAAAATTTATTCATTACTAAATTTGAAACAATATTGTGTCGGTTTACTCTATTCAAGTGTTTTGGAAATCCTATCGATAGCGTTTGATCAGACGAATCGATCCAAAACCCAAATCAACATCAACAACTCAAACAACATAATACATAAAACATTTTAAATATAGCTTTACAAAGCAAGAATAGGGTTCAAATTTGATTAACTCAAATCAAAGAAAAATTTGACTTGAGGATAAGTTAGAACAAAAGATAAGATGATTGAATAACAGAATAAGAGAAATGGATAGGCTTACATATAAATTAAGGGCAACCTTAACCGGGTCAACCTTGATTTAAAGAATAAGATCGATGTAGAATTCTGGGCAAATCTACATTCGATCTCAAAAGATAGAATTCGATATAACAAGATATACCGGCATCTAAACCAAGGATATATAAATCTCTGGTGAATAAATGCCCATTGTAAAGGAGTTCCACCCCTTTACAAGTCCATTTGAGATAGGGGAGACTGCTGATTCATTAAAGAGGTCATTTGAAGTGGAGTTATGAGATACTTCAGAATCAAAAGAAGACGAATAGTGACGGACAAGAATGAATTTCAGAACCGAGGAACGTTCCAAAATTCAAAGGAAACAGATTCAAAGAGAAAGAGATTCAAGCTCGAGCGAAAGTGATTCTGTAAATAAATTTACCATATATGCTAAGTTTTACCTAGAGCCAAAGCCCTAATACCAACTATAACGACCCAATCTTTTCAACCATTTGCATTCGCACAAGCCGAACTTGAATAGCTCAAAATACCGAATTGTTAATTTAAACTTGGCAAAACACAGAATATACAACAAATAAATAAATCACAGATCACAGACACAGAGTAGTATAATGCAGCGGAAGCAAAGAGATAGTAGTTCATGAAGCTACTATATAATATACATCGGAGTTAAACAAGATACAACATAAGTCTCACTATGATAATCAAGTACAAACAGAATATATCACTGGAATCAATTGGATAACTGAAATGAAATAGATAGCTGGATCTTCAAGCAAAGCTCCAACTCTGAAGGTGAGTCTCTAATGTTGTATCACTCAGCTTGACGCGAGCGTAAAGCAAAACACAAAACACTCAAGTCAGGACATACATACTTATACAATATAAACCAAATCAAGTGAACTGTAATATAAGGTACAAGTAACTTAAAGGATGCTTGGGATCGCCCATCTTCTAAGGATCCATTAAACTATTTACTATGAAGTAATATTTTGCTATTGTAATAATGTCTATTAGTAAAGTAAACTTACTTTTTAATAGCGTTAAGGAGTTACCCAATATCCCCCTTAACACATAATAGTGCCAATAGTCTATACAACACCTGCGTACCTCCTAATCGGGATGCTACGAGAAGATGCTCTATAGGTACGATACAAATCAAACTCATACAAGGCTCGCTAGGGTAGGTGACACGGAACAGCTAGACAATGCAAGGGTATATATACCAATTACGCTTCCGGACCGATGGTAACGCGTAACAGCTACTACCGCCCACCTCGAGCCACACACCCAAAATCGAAAAGGCCTTAATCAATCACAAAATAGTAGAATGGTATCAAAGGAGTGTGTCCGATAAGAGGAGCTAGCTTTCTTATTAGCCCGTCGATCGCTCCTGTTTTAGCCACCTTAAGCCAACTCATAGGAGTCGGGTCCACATATATACCTCAAAAGAATGCCGCCACCATCCTACTTCATTCTGAATTCTCCACCGCGTACACGGTTTTTAAAGTGGTTTTCGGAGTTGGCAGAGAGTATGACAATTTCCGATCCTGGTCTCTTTAACAACCAAATGTTATTATAACCCACGGATATTTACTTCAAAATTATTTATACTTTCAAAACCAAATTAGCATATCCATTTCAAAATCATATCATTTCTTTCAATATAGTATATACTTTCAAAACCAAAATATCATACTCATTTCAAAACCATATCACAATAGTATCATTTCCATTTCAAAATTAATTCAATAATATATCATTTAAATGAAAGACAAATTTCCAAATCACTGAATATTTCCTTCAATTTATTAAACTTGAAATATTCCTTTAGATTATCGTAGCATTTTGGAAATGTAACCTTAAGGAATCGTAGCATTTTTGGAATGTAATACTTTCCACTTTAACATTTTATATAATCAAAGTATTTATATACTTACAAATTTTTACATGGCCATATTATCATAGCCTTATAGTTAAATAAACTTTGTTACTGTAATATTCAATTTGAAGCTGAAATTCTTATATTAAGTTAAAAGTACCTTATTAACTTACATTATTATTACAATAAAGAAACTTTATTATTTTAATCATTTAAAATATGCCATTTACTTTAATTAAAACTTACATTCAAATGTACATTATCAACTTACATTTTATTATTACAGTATGGAACATTTATCATTTTAATCAATTTAAAATACACCATTACATTGATTAAAACTTACATGTCAAATATACGTTTTAACTTACATTTATTACAATAAAGAGCATTTATCATTTCAATCAACATTGCACTAATTAAACTTACATTATCAAATGTACGTTTTAATTTACATTTCTATTACAGTAAAGAGCATTTATCATTTAATAAATATTACACTAATTAAAACTTACATTATCAAATATTCGTTTTAATTTACATTTCTATTACAGTAAAGAGCATTTATTATTTAATCAATATTACACTAATTAAAATTTACATTATGTACATTTTAATTTACATTTCTATTACAGTAAAGAGCATTTATTATTTAATGAATATTACACTAATTAAAACTTACATTATCAAATGTACGTTTTAATTTACATTTCTATTACAGTAAAGACTATTTATCATTTAATCAATATTACACTAATTAAAACTTACATTATCAAATGTACATTTTAATTTACATTTCTATTACAGTAAAGAGCATTTTTATTTAATCAACATTACACTAATTAGAACTTTACATGTTTCTTTCATTAATTAAAACTTTATATGTTTCTTGCATTAATTAAAACTTTACATGTTTCTTTCGTTTTTGTTATTATAGTAAAGAACATTTATTACATTAATCAATTAAAATATTACTTAAACTTACATCTCACAAGTATGTTTTAACTTACATTTTTCCATTTTAAAGTCATAGCTATTTATCTTACAAAACATAACATTTTACAAAAGAATATTTTATCATAGTTAATATAACAATCAAATTTTCTTCATAGATCTATTCATTTAGACATCAATTAACTAAGATTTTCTAGTTAAATAAATTTAATTACAAATTGTCCAATTAAAATTGTATTCCATTTTACCGGTTCAAAATACATTATTTATTATACAAAACATGTCCATTTCATAAAGTAAAATTCATAACAATTTCTAGGTTAGATTTACAACTTCCATATTAGGTCAAACTCAATTATTAAGTTATTTATCATCAATAAAGATCTTTAATTCATCTTAAAACCAATTATTAACTTATGAAAATTTAACTTATAGAAAAACCAATACACCTTTGTAATTAAAGCATTACATCAGATTTTTTAAGTCAAAATTTCATATATTTATAAAACTAAAAAATACATAAAATCTTTTAGGGAAATATTATTTAATAATACTTAATAAATTTTTAGGAAAATATCGCTTGAAATATAACCATGGGCCTGTATAATATTTTCTAACCTAGGTCAAGTGATACAGATAGTTATCATTTAAATCTGTAATTTAAAAAGAAAAATTCGGGTTCTATCATTTCAAACCCGCAATCCCAAGTAAAATAAATGCAGTGAAAATCACTCGAGCCTATCAATTCAGCTCATAATGATTTTTCCTTATTCTAAAGTCCGTTCGAGTATGTATCATTTCAACCCATAGTGATAGGAAACTTGTAATGTGATAAACAGGGAATAAATATAACAATATAGCATAAAATATCATAACAGACGATGTAACAAATATATAAACAGCATTTAACATCATATAATCAATCACATGCATGTATGGACATAGCATAATAATTTCTACAATTCACTTGTCATCATTTCACAATTATAAAAGTACGTATGTCTAGAGTGAAAAATCTCACCTTTTTAAAGCTAGAGTTGAAATTCAAGACACAAATCCGAATCTACAAAGCACGAAAAGGCATGACAAAGCCCGACTATATTTTTGAGTGAATGAAGAGTTAGATCCAAATCTTATACACAAACAAATACAAAAAGCATAAGAATAAAATTTCAATACAAACAAAGATGGATTAAACTAATGAAATTATGAATTAAAGAGGACATAACCTTTTGATAAAACAAAGCAAGATGATCAATCACCAAGCAAGTGGGCTCGGCCATGGCTTCAATGGGCCAAACCATCATGTTGTACTCGACCTAGATGGTTTGTATGCATGGCTACGTGATGTACATCATGGAAAAGAAGTAGTGGTGTTTTGAGTGGTGGCCGAGGCTAAAGGAGGAAGTGGATGCAATACACAAGCTTGGCTAGGCTTTGCACTTGCTTTGGTGATGGATCTTGGATCCATGGTCACGACTAGGGTTTAGGGTGGTGGAGGAGGTGGTGATGGTTGGCATGGTGGTGGTGAGGTCGGTTAGGAGGTGCATAGCCGAGCCGAGCACGAAGAAAAAAGTAAAACAAAAGAGGAAAGGAGAAGAGAAAGAGGAAGAAGGAAGCCATGGATCTATATATTATTTTTTTCCTCTTCACGAAAATGATAAAATGAGAAACTTTTCACGTGAAATAATAATAAAAGTGGCGGCTAGGGTTAAAAAATAATGAACGGCTAAAGATGTAATAAAGAGGCTAGGCAATAAAAGGTAAGAGTTTGAATGGTTTGGAAAATAAAAAGGCAATACTATAAAACAAATAACTTAATGGATTTAATTAACTTTTTTCCCTTTGTATGCACGCAATGAAAAGAAGAGTTTGAGGAATGATATGCACGTGATTGATAGGAGAAAATCATGGCTATGAATGTGGGAAGTAGTTGGCCATGTAAATGAAAAGGCAAGAGAAAAGAAAAAGGCAACAAATAAAAATAAGTAACTTATGTCTCTTGAAATTTCTAAGCTATCACTAAAAATAAAACCAATCAAAAATCAAATGAATATATTCAAAGTTTATACAAATAAAATAGAAAATAAAAATAAAAATTAGAGAAATAAACATAGGAAAATAGAAAATAAAAGGGCTAGGGCAAATGAAAAGGCCTAACTTCCTATCCAAGAAAAGTAACCTAAATCTATTTGAATTTTCAATCAAAAATCCAAGCAAAATCCATTAGAAAAGAGAATGGAAAATAAAATAAAGTAGAAAATAGAAAAATAGAATTGAGGTAGAAAAATGAAAAATATAAAATAGTCAAATTTTACTGAAAACAATCGCGTGTAAAACGCTGAAAGTTATCAAATTTTTAAAAGTATAAAATGAAGTTTTAAGAAACGAAAAGCAATATTAATATTAAAATAAAATGCATTTTCAAAGTAAAAGATTGGAATTTAAAATTTAAAATTTGAAATTTTCAACTGTGGTCAAACTTTGACTTTCAGTTGACCAAAACATAAAATTTTCAGAAAATGCTTATTTTATTGAATTTGGAAAATAAATTATAAACAAATTCCAAAGTTACATTGGAAAATTCCAGAAGTTCAATCTTAAATAGTTTAAAAATTAAAGTTTTCAAATAGAAAAAATTTATTAAAATATTTCCAAAATTATGGGTTGTCACAATATATATACATTGAATAAGGAAATTATATATATATATATATAAGTTATGTCAAGTTAAAAGGAAAGTTTATAATATTTAAATACATAGAAATGTTATAAATTAAGAGATGTGTATAATAATCACGTAAATATAAATAAGAGGAAACTATATGTATAGGTAGCTAATGAATTTAGTCCATTTGGAAAATAATATATATTTCTATATTTTAAATGAAAAGATATATATATATATATATATATATATATGAATACATACATACGTGGATGCTTAAAAATAGTTTTTAACATCTTATAGTCCTTATAATACATATGAATATAGGGTGTTAATATTGAATGTTATTTATTTAAGTAACGTATGTATATTAAGGTGTATTAACCAAAAAGTGTTATTTTAATGTAATACTAATCTTGTCAATGTTAAATATGGGCTGCCTAACTTCTCAAATATAATTACATATACCATAAGTATTATTTAATCTAGTTTATTATTATTGTTTTAAAATGTTGTAGTCTCTCATCTTTATTTTTAGAAATGTATTAGTGACAAATACTTTTCTACTTTGTCAATATAATTTGGGTTGTCTAATTTCTTGAACATGCTTATATGTACATTCAAGTATACTACGGTTTATATAAACTATATAGTAAATAAAAGACTTCAAGTTATTTGCTGTTAAGATAGAAACAGGTCAACTAAAAAAAACCAGAAAACATAAACAAGAAGAAAAACAGTTTTTAATTATGTAAACTATGGAAAGTTAGTGAGATATTTTGAATCAGTAAACATGTTAAAAATTTAGCATAAGCTACCTGATCAAATTAAACATAATCATTTTAATTTTCTTTTCAAATTTCACTTAGCATAAGATAATATCATTTCAGCCGCCAAATAGTCATTTCTATCCATCTTCTGTTGATTGCAAGCACGTGCATATATATGAGCATTTCAGTTCAGAGTTGTTGTTTTAGAAATTAAAACAAGTAAAGAAACCTCTGTTCAATTTCATACAATTAGAAAACAAATTTAAAAGAAAAGAAGAAGTAAGCACTCTGTAAAATCAAGTCCATGAATTAAGAAGATAGGAAGCATTTATGTTTTTTAAAATTCAAACCCAATCTCGTCAATCAAGCAAGAATTTGGGCAAGGATTAAAATCAAGTTCAAGTTTTCAAATCAAAGACTTCAACTTCAAATTTTAAAACATCGGGAATCAATGTGGAAGGTGAGAAACCTTAATCTCATTTAACCTGGAAATGAAATTGATCTGTTACTCTGTTAAAACTATGAAAATTTTATTCATCCCAGTAATTCAAAAATCCATATCTCTTCACCTAGATCATTTTACATGTTGATGTAAAATAGGAATATGTTCATTTTCTAGTATAGTATTGGTTAAAAATAGTTTGTGAGCAAATTATGCTATGTAGTTCGATAGGGTTCCATTTTACAGTAAACAATCCAATTTTAGTGAAAAATAAATGTTTTTAATTCTAGGATTCAATCATGCAGGCTTGCTTCGTATGTGAAAATATGAATTTTAGTGGTAGAGTCATAATTTTTAGTGTCATATATCACGAGACATTGTTAAATGAACGGATTTCGTTCAAAAATATATTTCCGACGACTTCGACGAGAGGAGTTGTGGCCTGCTCTAGAAGGAGCTGGTGGACATTGGGGATCAATTGACCATGGTAGAATGTTCAATTTGGGTTTGGATGGGATGATCGAGTGGGCTTTAGGGTTTTGGAAATGGTTTCGGTGGTCGGCGAACGCAAGAGAACTGAGAGATGTTGGAGCAATCGGATTAGTGAGGTTTAGCTCGGAGGTAGCTGTTGGAGTGGGCTTTCGATCGAGGTAGGTAGCATGTGAAGTAGTGGTCGGATGTGGGTGCAGAAACTCGATTTTTGGTGGTTGTTGATTTTTGGTTTTAGAAATTTGGTGGAGCTAAAGATCGATTATTCGATCGAAGGCGATATTTGCATCGGCAAAGTGGCTTTTTGGATCGAGAGATGGTTGGAGACTAGACTGGGGTGTCGCGGCGGTGTGACGGTCAGAGATGAGGTTGTGCATGTGCACTTATGTCGCCGTGCACGAGTGTCCCAGGCTGGTAGTTCTCGTGTTTGATGTTGCGTGCATTTTGGTCAGCGTAGTCTCGAGTTTTATCGAAGTGTTGCTCGATTCGATCAAAGATGGATTTTTTTGTGCCTGAGTCGATCGAGGTTGGTAGTGTTCCTGATGTGGAACTGGATTTCGGTTGGTCTGGTAGAAGAAGAGGAAGAAGAGAAGAAGTGGTAGTTGTTGGGTTGGGCTACGGCCCGGTTTAGGCTTGCGTAAATGAATAGGTTTAGGGTTGTTTTAGTCATGGGTTTCGGGTTTCGGCCTGCTGGGTTTTTTTATTTAAAAACAAGATTGTTAATAAAAGAATTTGGTTATAAAATTAAAAAAAAATCCATAACAAATTGACCTTCCAAAGTTTATAACAAACATGATTTAAAGTAAAACTTTTAAACCAATTTTCTTTAATGTTAAATGTTTATTTAAAATTTATATAGACAAAGGATTTTTAAAATATATAAAATTGTTTTTGCTTTAAGTCTATTTAATTTAGGTCATTTAAATAAGTTATTTTATTATAAACTAGTCAAGCTTTTTAAATTAATAATTTATTTACTAACCCTTGAGATTATTTGAATAAAGTAAGGTATTATTAAGATAATCAAGGGAAAACAAATTGTTTATACTTTTGAATTAATACAAATTCTTAAATGATTTTATAATAATTATTTAATTTCACATATTATAAAGTGTTATTATGAAGATGGTTCGTATCGACGGATGTTATGCCGTCGTATGATCCATTGTGTAGTTAAATAAGTAAAATTTTATAAGCTTGTTCAAATTGAATTTAATTACCAATTAGAAATGAATGCCATCGTATAATTTTATACGGTTTGTCTGCTAAGATGTTCCTAAACTAAGAGTTATGTTAATTGTAGACTATTCAAACTGTTTGACATCTAGACAGCGGAAACAGACACTATTCCGCTAAATAGTCAATTTAACTTCTATGGGTAGTTTAAAGCCATTGATCTGATATTATCTGTGAAATTGTTACTAGCAATGATAATTTCCGATCTGTTGTTCATGCATATATCTGTTATTTGTCTGTTAATTATATTTGAGAATATAATGTGAATCGATCTATGAAAGCTGATTGATTTTGAATATCTGTATTGACTGTGAATTGTAAATTGATAAGTACCGTTGAGACCGATAAGCGTTATCTGTTTAGATTGATTTTGAACCTAGTTTTGTTTTAAAAATAAATATTATTTTTAATAATGTTTTTAAAAGAATTAATAAGTATTTTGGAAATATCAAAAGTAGTTTATTATTATTTTTGGAAATCTTTATAAAGGTATAATTTTTATAAGTATGTATAATTTTAACTATTTCAAGTATAAAAACTATTTTGGTAATAATTATTTAAAAAATAATTTTTTTATTAAATTAGTATTTAAATATATTTTCCTCAATATAATCTATTAAATATAAGTATTGTTTGAAAATAATATATTATAGAAACCTTTTATAAAGAAAGTATTTTTATTTAATAGACTTGAGAAATGTATTTGGAAATTTTATAAGTATTATTTGAAAGAAGTTATTTTAAAATATATGTATTTATCCTATTAAATAAGCTTACTTATTTATTTAACCTGTTTATATTTTAAATGAGAACAAGGCTTAATAGTTTCAATGGGAAATAACTTGGTTGAATTGATTGATTGTTTTGATAGTTAAATAACCAAATATCAAATCTGGACAAAACTTAACTTTTGAAATATCTAGAGGAAACTCGAGAATTATATGGTAAGGTTACCGTTCGAGGTGCTATACCGTACGTATAAACTCATTTGTTCTCTAAGGCGAATTATAAGGAGAACCGTCCACTAACAGTTAGGAGGTGAACTCCGATCTTGTACTTCAACGGTGTATTTCCTAAAGAACCGGGGTTGAGTTTACCAAGAAATAGAAAACGTTGTTTCGAAGAGATCGGGATCGGATTTGTAGTCCGAAACCACTTTGACCCAACGAGTATATTTTCGTGATGAAAACTATAGCTTGGAGTCGAAGATGGAGCAGTGAAGTGCAAGGGTTGGTCGCTACTAATCTTGAGGGTGATTCTAAAATGGATGTAGTAGGAATAGTGCCTTCGGTTCCATGCGAACCTGGAACAGACTTGTATGGATGAATGCTTTCAGAACATCGTCAGAAGGACGGTGAGCATTATAAGTGATATGCTCTAAAAAGGTAACATTGAGCCTTAAACCTCATCAACTAGGAATGACTGAAATTCAGGGGATATGCAGCAAGGCTAAGTGGGTAGCACCCAAGTAGGGTAAGGTCATCCCTATCTTGATGTCCTTTTTTATTTCGGCTATGTGGGCGGTTGCTGATCCCAACCGCGGGGTGATCTTACTCGGGCTATATAGTAAGGGGCAGTCCGGTCTTGTGTTGCACGGTAAGAGAGGGGTCCCTGGTATGCTGATCTAGACCGGGTACTATGATAGGTGGTACCCCAGTGCCTAGTCATTCGTTGGAAATCCATTCTCCCTACGTGTCATTTACAGTTTTGATTCTATAACCCACTTTGTGGCTAGTATGCCGGAATTTAATAATGTAACAATTTCGGCTATTTGAATAAGTATTTGTATATAGACACTATTATAATATCAGAGGATATTTTCTTAAAGAAATGTTTGGGTTATCGTAAGGTAAAAACCCGACATGTTTATTTGTGGCGTGGTCTTACGAGATACCTTTGATTTCAAAAGGATTTATAAACTTAATAAATCAAGTTGAGTGTGTTTCTCATGCTGGTTTACCAGACTGACCCGGGCTTGGTATTTTTCCTATATGCTCGGGTCAGACCGAGCGTATTTCCGTGTTTAGCTGGAAAAGTGGAAGCTTCAATAGAGGAGCTGGAATTAGGAGACGTATTCACGTAGATGTCTATATTCAGTTGTATTTGATTGTGTGTCAACAAATTGTAAGGATATAATCGTTATAGACTGTCCGAGTTGAATGGATGTACTCTGATTTAAAGTATGCATATATTATATAAAGCAGCAGTTTTGGTTTCATGTAAAGATTTGTTTTATATTTAGTTTATTCATTCCGTTGTGAGATTCTAATTGTTCTCTTTTCTTCTATCTTCTTCCTATTTCTACCGTCTCTCTTCTTTCACTATCGGTCTTCCCATGCAATTTGGCTGACAAATGTAGTTTAAATTCAGTTTAAATCAGTATGGAAAAATAGGTTGTGACAAACATTCAATCAGGAATTTATTTCATAAGAAAAACCAACATTGGTTAAGCATGTACGCGACCACTAGCCTCATTTTATAAACCTTGTACGAATAAAAACCACTTGTAAATTTCTTGTATAGGAATACTTTCACAAGATATATGCTTAGATTCCTATATTTTCAATACTTAGAAAATATCTGTATAAGTATATTTACAAAACTGAGACAGATTCTCTTTCCATTCGACTCTCAAATCATTTTATAAATTTCCTAACAATTATCCAAACCATTTATAGATCATTTTATTACCCTCCCGAAAACCATTTATAATTCTTTTACAAAAATTCAATCTCTTATAAGCTTCCTATACATTTCAAAATCACTTATAAACCTTTTATGAATCCATAAACCATTTATATAAACTTCTTTTGTAAATCTATAAACCTATTTTAAAATTTCGTTTATAAATATCTAACTATTTATAAACTCTTTCTCCTTGCAAATAACCATTCCTTAAGTCTTCAATCCATTTTATAAATTTCTTTATAAAATGCAAGTCTTTCAACACTATTTATAGTCTCGGAAACATTTATAAATAATTAAAATCATTTACTTCAAAACATTATTATATAATATTAATTATTAACAATGAACATTATAAATAAATGGAAATCATTAACTTTAAATATCTTAATAATAATTAATCATTCCAAAATATTTTTTAAGAAATAATAATAATAATAATTAATATTACCATTCTATAAATAACAATAATTTATTTTAAAACCATATAATTAATATTTCAATTTATCAACCTTCTTATAAATTCTTAAAACATGTTAACTATAAACAAATAACTTTTAAACAATATTAAAATAATTAAATAACTTTAATAATATTAATATGATTATACAACTTTAAAACAATGTTAATATAATTAAATAACTTCAAAAAGATATTATTATAGTAAGAGAACCTTAAATTAATATTTATAATTTAATAACTTAAACAATATTAATATATTTAATTAACTTAAATAATCCGTAACAACATGTTTTTGAAACCCAATTTCGGATTTAAAAATCGTTTCTTGTCTCAAAACTCTCAAAATCCAATTCCGACTTAAACGACAATTTATAGTGTTTTTAAAATACTAATTTGAGAGCAATAGCCACCCAATACTTAACTAATATCGATATTGATTTTCTTATCACTACTAGGTTTTATTTTCAAACATATAACGATATTATAATCACAGTATCCACAATCATATTTATTATTCAATAAACCAAATGAAAGAAATATCATTGAACAATTCAATAATAGCGGGGAATCCCGTTGGATCCCTCCAACCTGCTTCCTTGTATCACAAATGTTATCCAATCATAAAATATTAATCAACTACTTCGAGGCGGGATTCGTATACAAAGGGTCATCCGCTTGTACACGGGAACATAATAGGGTCCCATCCACTCCAATAGGCGGCAATATTCAATCCAACTAATAAACATAATAATTCATCCAAACAATCATTTAACAATTTTTATCAACTATATATCATATTAGTTAACTGAAAATGTGAGTTGAACTCATCGAAATTTTCTAATGTCGCCGAGGCCTTTCGGTTTGGAACCAAAACCGAATGATGTCCGATTTTGGCCTAAAATTCAACAGTTTCTAAATTCATCTAATCTAGCTCCATTGCAAAGCTTTCATCATCAGCAGCAAAAATTTCATCTCGATAAGACCTCGTATGGGAGAGATATGAATTTTTGAAGTTATCGAAACATTTTTTAATTAAATAAACTAAACACAATTTTCACCTAAATTACAAATGTGCTATCTTCCCTAATCCCTTGCTCCTATACACACCGTGCACGTCTCCGTGCATCTCCACCTAAGACATGGAGCTTCGGACCTTGATTGCAAATTATGATGATGTCATTGCCTTTCTCTCCTCCTCCTCGTTAAGCTCGTCACCACCACTCATCACCCCTCCGCTACAAAAAAACGACCGAACCCCCTACAGCTGTTGTGCCATGTCGCGACCCCCCATGGTGATTGGACCACCCCCAATTTCGAGCAGAGGTGTTATTTTCTTCAACAAACTCGAATACGAACTCCAAAACACGAATTGAGCACTCAATCAAGCAAAATCCCCAACCTTAGTCCCACTAACATGAACGGGCTCCTCTTAATCCTCGATTGAACACCACCTAACCAATCAACACGATGCTCTTGTTGAATCGTGATTTTTGAAGCTTATCTTAGATTTCTTTATCGAGTAATCGTTGAGATATAAATTTTTGAATGTCTTCATTTTCTTTTTTTCTTACTGGCCACGTTTATATTGCTGAGGCGAGGAAAATATCATAGAGAGGGTGTGGGTTGTACAGGGTATGGTCAGATCAAATGGTGATGGGCCAATGGCTATATGGTCAAATCGATATATGTGTGTGTGTCTATATATATTTAGTTCCAAAATATCTAGTTGTATAATTTTGAATCCCAATCGAGATGTGCTGCCTGGCATTCTATATGTTATACTCCAATTCTAAATGCAATGAAACTAGTTTTGAGCTCTAATTCGGTCGTATGTAGAAGATGGCTTTATAGACCCAATTATTATATTAAATTTTCAATATTAATTCTACACGTTTCGATCTTGCATAACCAAATGATACATCTGAGTGCCATGAAATTTTACGGCATGGTATAATTCATTATTATGGATTCAATGAAACTAGTTTCGTTGAAATCCGACACAGTGTCCCAGAAGTCTATTTTTATATATTATTTATAATGAGTTATATTCAAAATCAAGTAAATCGCTTTTAAATTGGATTTAAAAGTTTCATTATCTTCATTCTTATTAATTGAATTTAAATAAGCTTTGAAATTATTTATTTAACCCATTTCAATTATTACATTCAACGATTAATTATCCAATAAATCGCTGTATTTAAAATTCAAGTTATTTAAACTATAAAATTAACTTTCAAGATTTAAAATTAATTAAATATTCTAATTCATAACTAAGTTTCTAGGTCGTTACAAACTCTTTACAAAAGTGCATTAGATCATCCTTAATATTTAAGAATATCGACTACATTGCACGTTGCGTAAAGTGATCAAACTTACACTTCAACAATCGATTTCTTAGATCTATCTTGTAGTTTTGGTCTAGTGTTATATTCAACATAATACGAATTTTATTGTAATCAATCAAATTGAATACTCATTCTCATAGTATGGTCTATTGTTTGCTTTGAATGAACTAATTTCATCTAAGCATCATACATTACCAACTGTGACCGTGTATCGTATAAAACTTATATGTGATAATGGGATCAAATATCCATAGTCTTGTTTTGATTTTGAGTTCGGAACTCATAGAATGCAATACACGGTCTCGACCAAACAAACATATGAGTGACTAAATTACGAACGTATTAAGTAGTTGTAACATTTGCATGGGTATAGACAATAATAACATGAAAGAAGTATCCAACGGTAAGAGTGTGTGTGCATGCATATTATATTTCTATTTGTTAATCTTCAATTCATTTCAATTTGTACATTTTTTTTGATAAACGTCTTATCAATCATATTAAATACACAAATTTATCAATGTAGATTATTATAACATTATTGAGAATATGTTCTTACACTATTGGAAATGTTAAACGTTGTCATTTTATTTTTCTAATATGGCTCCCACTTGTCTTTTATGTTTCTCCAAACCCTAGGATGAAACATAGAAGTCTTTCAACTTCATCAAAGGGTGCCAAGACTCGTCTTTCTTAGGATTCTGACCTTGAGTTTTCCTGACATATCATAGTCCCACAAACAATGTATAATTCCTTATTGGTTGTATCACATACAACTCCAAACCTATGGTTCCTTGTCCTAATCTTATTTCGACCTTGAGTTTGCTGAACAAATTGAAAGACATTATTCACTCGTACCTACCATATTGCAGTGGCCTAAGTATAGCACAAGCACCTTGAGTTTGCTCAACAAATACATATAGTTATCTTACATCGTCTATTCAATATATTAGTAATACTACACATAGCATCATAGCTTGAGTTTGCTCAACAACTAAAGAGTATGCAATAATTTATTAACATATGCATGGTAGAGGACAATATTATATTGAAGATTCATAATCTTTAATATGTTATATTGAGTGATATCAACTTATGGAATAATGTATTTCTTATGAAATACCTATGTGATTCAAGTGTCGGACACATCGGAAATCACGATATAGGTACATTTACATATGTATTTATCTCTTAAGTCCGATTGGGTTTCTTGAATGTTCTACCTTAAAGTTTATACATTCATATCATATAAGTTTTATTATTATATAAATTTTATATTTCATATTACTTATATAATAGTCTTATGTATAATATTATATTACATAAATCTTATTTAATTAATATTAATTAGTTAATTCTTTAATTAATTTTATATTAATATTCCAATACAAATTTTATATTGGGCATGTCTATTATAACCTTTGTAGTAAATACTATAAATTTTATAGCAATACCTATATATCACACACACACACACACACACATGTTATAACCTTTATAGCATAGCACATATATCTTATATATGTGTACATTATTTAATTAATAAAATTTTAATTAATTTATTTAATTAAACATTTTTAATTAAATTATATTAATTTCGAAAATTTATCTTATATACATAAATGTATACTTATGTTATTTTAAACACTTTAAATAACGTAACATATACCAGTATATATAATACATGCATATAAGTATTAATTAATTCATTTATTTATTTTATTTATTTTATTAATCTTATTAATCAATTTAATATTTTGAAATTAATATTCAAATATTTTCAAACATTTTGAAAATTTCATTACCATTCAAACATTTTGAAAATTTATATTATATTATAACCATTTATTTTATTTTAAATTTAACTTTTAAAATCTTATCTTAATTTTCAAAACTATTTTATAAGTTAGCGTTGTAATGACCCGAAAATTTATTAATTTGATAAATTACATTTATTTTAAATATTTGAATATATGCTTTTTTTAAACATAGATTATGATGTTTTGAACAATAATTATGGTAATCTTATTTTGAATAAGTATTCACAAAAAGATAAACTTTGAAAGAATATCGATAAAATGATCGAAATCATTTTATCAATAAATAGCTCTATAATTATCAGAAGTAGCTCATGGAGCTAGATGTATACACTATTTATATATTTAAAAAATATACAAAATAGAAATATTTATCTTATTTTTGGAAAATAAAATGTATTTATGACATCATCAATAATGGTACTTGATTTATGAATTTGCATTGAGATTTAATGATTTAATAATTATTATAATTATTCAAATAATTATTTTTAAATGATAATAATTCATTTTAATTAGTTATAAAGTGATAATAAATCATTTATTATAGTTTATAAAGATGTATATCTGATTTGAAATTATAAGAAAAATTAAAATCGCTTTATCGATATAACAACACTCTTTATAGATGGTTGTTTAATATTAACTTTTATGGTTTCATAATTCAAATGAGATCATTTTAATTAATTAATAATCACTGGAAATTAGTTTTCATTTTTTTTTACATTTATATGTAAATTAATTTATAAATGAAAATGTGACTGAGAATCGGCTTTTCGATTTTCAACGGTTTAATGAACAGAATTTGTTGAAACCTTGTTTATATGTCTTGTGCACATATATAATATACCCATGCACACCCCGACATATACATGAATGCATACATATATACAAATAAACATACATACATACATACATACAAATAAACGCAAATATCATGATATTTCTCTTAAACTTCATCCTTAAGCAAACCAAAGTCAAACTCATACACACATCAACTCACACACATGGAGGCACAAAGTGGGTGGCACAGCGATGCGCCTTAAGGTGATAGGAAGGGTGTAGGCAGGGGTATTTTGGTCAGTGCACTTTTGGATATTTATTTCCAAAAATTTCCTATAAATAGTCATCCATTCTTTCATAATTTTAACGCTATTCTTCATCTTTTTCTTCCACTTTCTCAAGAAATTTTAAAGGCTTCCTACTTTAGGAAAATTATAAAGAAAAATTAGCAAAAAATAAATAAATTTATATAAGTATATATACACTAGCAATCCACTTCAAAACAAGCTCAAACCACTTCTTCCTCCACCATGCCTCCTACAACCAAGGCCAAGCCCATCTCCACTTGCAATCTTAGGCCAAGCCCATCCAAAGGTCCAAGGCTGGATTTTATAGGTTTTGATTCGATCGTAGCGAAGGTATAGCAAATTTCATAAAATTAGAAACTAATGAAGGTGAGAACTCTATTTATATTATGATATTTTGGAAGATATATATATATATATATATATATATATATATATATATATATATATATGTATGTTTTCTATGCTTGGTTGTGAACCATGTTTGGATATGATAATATGTTTGTCTAGATAAGTAAACAATTCACGTTTAATATAGGTCGAATATCACAAAGGAAATTACTTTCGCTTAATAAATGAAATAGTGATATGAGATTGCTAAACTTCTTTAAAATGTTTTATAAACATTAAAGTCTAGTTTGGTGAAGTTTTGACAAGTTACGATAATTGATTCAAAAATAGGCATGTCGCGTAACGGTAGTTGACGCTTTCGCGTCGTAGAAAGTCAAATCTAAACGATGGATTCGGAGTCGAAATTCTTCGGAACAAGAATTTATCAACTCTTATAATCATAATTTTCAAATTAAAGAAAAAGTTTCGCTTAGTAGATTTTGAAATATGAGCAATTCAAGTTTTCGAAATAGTCTTGCGTTTGGTAGTTCGAAAACCAAAGCGATAAATTCTTTAAATTTGATATTTTTATTTCTTTAAGTTTGTTATTTTTAATTCTTTAAAAATATGGAATAAATTATATAAATATTTCAAAATGTTTAAAAAATATTTAAGTTATAAAAATGGATTTTTAAATGATAGAATTTTTTTTGACCAAATAAGCCTTAAAAGCACTATTCAGAGCACTATTCACGGCACTTTTAGTAACTTTTGAAATATAGCTTTATACTTAAGTATTCTTTAAAAAAATTTCAAATCAATAATTAGGTATTTTCAATATAATTCATAGGTTTTATCATTTATTTTAAAGAGTTTAAATAAATGTTTAAAGAAAAGCCATTATAATTAAGTGATTTAATCTTGGCTCTAAAAGCTGATGAGGGGACTTGATTTTTCTATTCGTGAGATCCGGATGTGAGGTGCTTATGCTAAGGAGATATTTAGGAGCAACCAGTGCTCTGGCACACCTAGCCTCTTTCCTGGGTGAGGAATAGATAAGGTCGAAATGTCGGAAATGAAGCAAGTATAAAACGTTTAATTTTTTCAAATTTAATACAACTTGAATTATATAGAAATAATCTTCTTATACTTGGTATTAAATTCCAAGGGGAAACCCATATTATCCATGTTAATTTAAGAGGTGATCCCATCGCTATTTGATGGATAGAAAAGATTGAATACGAAAATTGATATTGAGTAAATTAGTGTAATTTATATCGACCTTTTTTACCCGATATAGTTTTGCAATGCGATTTATGAGAAATGATTTTAATTTCGTATTTCCAAAGTTAAAGAGAGGTTTAATGATTCCATGTATGCTGGAAAAGAATATGATTCAAAGATTTATATCTCTAAGAGAAATATTTTATTTGATAAAAGATGTTAATAAATCAAATGATAATAACCCAAAAACTTAATACCCTTTTATCGATGATCAGTTTCAAAGGAACCAGGATCCGATTTAGGGGATTCCTATCCGAAAACTATCATGTTCCGGATTTTCGCGTTCGAAAATCGACAACCATACTTCGCTTATATTCGAATGCCGGATATTCGAACGTCGAAATCCGATTCGTGCCGGAGCTTATAACATATTAAGTACAACAACATAGCGGAAGAAAACATTGAATATATCATTGATACACAATATTTGATACAAAAGATTTATACAAATGATATCAAATACTATCAGAGATACAAGACACATCAGCGGAAAGAATAACACAACTAGTATGGTCTAAACTTTGCGACCATCGACAGCGGAAAGATGACCATCAATAGAGTCTCCAAGTAAGAGAGCAAGAATCCAACATCTGAAACTTCATAGCCAAAGCTCCAATGCTCCAAACCAAATAGCTTAACCCAAAAGCTTCAAAGACTCCAATCCAAAAGCAGTTATAACCAAACCATAAGCTCAAACCCCCATCATGATGACTTAAGCAAGGTCAGTCATCCTGAAAAAATTCTATCGCCAAATCCAAAGGTTGGATGCTACCGAATCTACTCCTATTATTTGATTATCTGAAAAACCCAACTCTAGACTACACGTGTGGAAAATTGTGGGCATCCAGAGTTTAGAAAGGGAGCAATAAACTCCGGGACAGTCATGGGACTGGTATGAGCAAACAAAAACAGTTTATCTTTGAACAAAACAAAAGAATTTAAACGTTGAAATCCGCAATGTTTTTGGAAAATGAAACTACCATAAGGCCACCCGGCACACACACCATGCAATCGCACACTTGGAGGAGGTTTCTCCTTATGATAGTCAAGCATGCTTACTATGCAAAAATCTTTTGATATTATTATTAGTGCATAGTAGAAAACATTTGCAAGTATAATATTAATTTTAGCCAGCGTACGTACCATTGTAGTATGCCTACTATAGCTACCATGTTAAATGGCGGGTTCTACAACCAAAACCGTACAGGGCACGTATTGGTATTGGATTTCCAACAAATGGTCAGGCTAAGGAACCTTCTATTGCCACATGGGAACACCTCTAGAGGGATGCTCCGAGAACCTACCTGGCTCTCTGCCAACACAAGGCAGGTTTACCCCCTTCCCGGGAGTAACACCTAAAGATATGCCATCCCCGGTTCTTTGCGACCTTTAACCGAGAGCTCTCAATCACAAAGCAACCACAAAGCAACCACAAAGAAATAAATTTGCAGTGTCCACATGAGTTAAGTATCTGGGCTCCATACCATGATACCACCCTTTTCCAGAAGAAATGGACATACCTAAGGGGCACGACCCCTGAAAACCTTGCTGCATCCTTCCTGTTTCAACCATTTCCGGGTTGTGAGTCCTAATGCAGTCTCGTCCACAAAGCTACACTTTTTCACAAAGCCTTGCTTTGATAAACAAATGATCAGCAGCACTTCGTATGCCACATTACCAAATTGAGAATGTATCACTTGTAACCATCAACTACATAACCTCTGAGCTCGTACGTCTCAGAGAATGGTGTTAAGCTAAGAGAATAAATCTCTGCCACCAAAAAAAATGTATTTGATAGAAACCATCTTTACATCTCAAGGTGTAACATCAGATACACATCCATACAAGTCTGTTCGGGTTCGAATAGAACCAAATGCACTTCCATAGAAGCCCTTGCGATCCGGCTATTCACAATCCCGATCGGATTCCCCATCACATATGCAGATCTCTATACCGGCGTGCCTCAACGCAAAGACATTCGACGGGTAATTCTTTCGCTCTCGAAAATACCCAACTTTACCATCGGTCTTCAAATGCAATCCATAACGTCGTATCATTATTCGGAACGGGTTATATGACACAAGGTCCTAACTCAGCTAAACCGAATAATGAGCGCAATATTTAAAAACATATGTATATATGGATCTCAGTTAAGTCACAACTTAAAACCCAAAAATAAATGGTTTAAACAAATTACCATTTTAAGTCTTTTTAAACAAAAAGATTCACTTCACAAAGTTCACCACTCTTTCACAAAGATTCATTCATAGTTTCCAAAATTATTCACAATTCAAATCTTTTATACAAAAGATATACCTTTACGACCCTCTTTGATTTTCAAAACAAAGTTCAACAATCTTTCACAAATATTCATTCTGCTTTCAAACTATTTTTATTTCAAAATTTTGAAAACCTTTTAACACAAATTGAAAAAAATTCCTTATATGAAAGCTTTTATTATTTGAAAACAAATAGTTTTCATTTCGGAAAATTCGATTTCATTTGTACAGGTTAAAATCCTTGGGTTAAATTCAAATCCCAAAACAATAATTTTAAAATGGTTTAAAACACATATAAGCACATTATATAACTTGTAAAACCTTTTTAAACCATAATTTCAAAACATAGAATTCGATTTCAAATCTTGAATTCAAATTCAAATAAAATTATTTAAATTCAAAACTTTGTCTAGTTATTCAAAATAACTTTTATCTATAAAATTCTTTTTCAAAAGATTTTCACATTTAATCCAATTCCATTTCCAAAACTATTTGGATTCAAAATTCAATTTTAAAACTAATTCAAAATTCTGTGACTTAACCAGTTTCCTCGTGCGATCCATATTTGTGTGTATGGTGTAGTCCACGGGTTTTACACAATAGCGTAACATCATTCAACCATTACAGACTTAAATACATCAATATTGATAAGCAGTATATTCTTATAACACTTACCTCCATTCACAGATAAATGTATCACAGATAAAATAAATAAACAAATTACACACAGCTCAATTCACAGAACAGAATATTATAACCCAGAGATAACAATCTATTCAAGGCATCTCATACAATAAAAACATTCATAAGCAATCCAAACATTCAATAATCATTTATAAACAGAATTAATTAATTGTTTAATTCTAAATTAATTCAATTTAATTTTCAATTAAATTAATTTCTTATGAATTAATTACTAAATCCTGATTATAACTTAACTTAAACCAAATTAATAAATTACTAATATTGGTTGATTAACATTAATTAATTATAAACCATTAAATTATTCAACCTTTAATTATTTATTAATTAACCTTTAATAATAAATTAATTAACCCTTAATTATTAATTAATTAACCTTAATTAATAAATCAATTAACCCTTAATCATTGAATAATTAACCCCTAATTATTTATTATTAATTAATTAACCCTTAATTAATTAACCCTTAATTAATTACCATTTAATTAATTAATTACATAAATTAATCACTCCATAATTAATTATCATTCCTTAATCACCTTCGTTAATTAATTTACCTTTAATTAATTAATTATCCTTAAATAATTACAGTAATTAATTAGCCCTTAATTAATTATCACCATTAATTATAAATTGATTAATCCTTAATTATTCATTAATTAACTTTTAATCCATATTAAATTAACCGTAATCATCCTTAAAATCTTTAATCGCTTGTTTAATCATCCTACTTTTAATTAAGTAATTGTCTTTTAATCATTCACAATAATAACAAATTTAAATTCTTTAAATTAATTTCAAAATTAACTTGACCTTTAATCATTAACAAATTAATTAGTCTTTATTTATCCAAAGCCTTAATTGACTTAAGATAAATCACTTATCTTAATTACTTACTAAATCAAATCATTTTTGAAACACTTAAAAATCTTAATTAAATAATTATCCCTATACATAATTATTTTAAAAACAAAACAAATTTCAAACATTTATTTTAACACTCAATCTTTGGAACTTGGTTAGAATCTTGCTTAATAATTTAGTTTTGAACTTGGAAATATTTGTTTGAAACTTGATTCATTTTTTCCAAATTTTAAAACTTGGTTGATACTTTTTGAATAAAACCCGAGCCCAAAACTAAAATTCTCGAGCCAATCTTAAATCTTCCCGAGCAGTACCCAGTTTCTTCTTTTCCTTTCTCTTTTTAACTTTGTTTTCAAACTGTTTAAATCCAGTTTAATTCACTCGAATACGAACTCGAGCCATAGCCTTTTTCCCTAGGATCATCTTCGAGTTACCCTTCTTCTCCAAACCCGAAAGCCAATTCTTGATAAAAAAATGCACGTGCACGTACACGATCAATTGGAGCGACTCCGATCATCAATGCCAACGCCTACCAGTCACTGATCATCTCCTCACCTCATCTGAGCGCCCAGATCACCCAATCACGTTGTCAATCAAAATCGAGCTGATCACATCCTTTTCTGGAACCAACACCCCTAGTCAAATCGCCTCGCCGACGACAACCTGTCCATTATCATCCATACCAACTTGATCAAAACCTCGCCAACTTCCCTTGCTTCGATTCCCCTAGGTACCGTTCAACTCGACCTCATGACGAAGATGAACTTTTACCTCAAACTTCAACAAGCTAATACCCTACAAAAACACTTTGCCATCGCCACAGTGGCTTAGACCTCCTTCCACCATTTTTGCCGACATTGTCCATCACCATGCTTGATACAGTAGAGACCACGAAGTTCAATGTCGCCGTGATCACCATAAAACGATGAAACACCCAATTTAGTTCATCTCGCAAATCACCCTTCAATTCGAAACTAAAAATCTTGGATTTATCTTTAAAAATCATGATTTTGATTGCAAAACAGATCATATAAATGAATCAATAAATTGACAAAGTTGAATTTGGTCATACTTTCAAAATTTACTGTAAATTTTATCTTCAATAAAAATTTCTTTCAATTTTCACCTAAAATATTTTTAAAAACTTATATCCTGTTATTATAAACATGTTTTGTTTATAAATCATATCCTACAGGAGATCAGGGAAGAAAAGATTGATTTTTGGTCATGCTTTTAAAGCCTGTACGTAGAACAGATAAATACATGCATAGACACAAACATGTATACTTCAATTCATAGATATTCACGGACATGCAAGCATATCCACACAATTATTTAAGCATAATCCAGATCATACTTCAATGATCATTAAGATAAAAGAGGGTTAAAGGGTTTGCCCACCAGTTTCCTGCAAGAATAGTGGCCGAAAATTTTGTTTTCCTGGAAACTTGGTCTTGAACTTTTGATCAGTAGCTTTGAAATTGACCTTTCTTTGATTTAAACTAAGTTGAATTTGCATTTACATGTGCTTGATCTTGAATTCGATTTTATGTTGCTCTGATCTATGAGTTGTCTGAAACTTGGTCTTGATTTTATGAATGAGCTGAGGCTGTCCGGTTTGCAAATTCAAATCTGTTTTTGTTCCAGATTTTCATTTTTCTTTGAATTTCATTCATTTTTTTTTGGTTTTGATCTCAATCTAAGAAGTTTAGAGCCGATATGAACTTTTTTTTGTTATTTGTTTTTGAAAATAAATCAAAAAGAAAATCCTAATGCCATTTGTAATTTGCATGGCACCGTTTGCTTACACTTGTATGCATGTATATAATATAATTTACAAATGTCAAAATTAAATATATTTTCTTATGTTTTACCCCTTTATCTTATTAATTACCTATATTTTCAAACTATATTTATATATTTGTATTATCTTAAAGAAAAATAATATTTAACTTATTTCAAACCATTAAACTTTTAAATATATATATATATATATGTATATAGTTTATACTTTTCAATAATTACATTTTCTTCCATATATATTTATAACTTAAAGAATATGATTTTAAAATCAATTATACCTTAATAAATAAACATATATATATATATATGTGTGTGTGTGTGTGTGTGTGTGTTATAAATTAACCTTTAAATAGCTTCTGGAATATATATATATATATATATATATATATATATATATACATACATACATATTATAATTACAAAACAAGTTTTTCTATTATCAAATTATAAATTTTTCCAAATCTAATATATTTTCAAAACTTTTATTTTTAAATTTTTAAATTCAGAAGGTCAAAAATTCAAAAGTTAATATAAAAATCAATTTGTATTTATAAATGAGTAAACAAATATATTTTTTATAAGTATAAATTTTATTCCAATCATAATTTATTTTCCAAATCTTTATTTTCAACATATATGTATTTGAATTTCAAATTTAAATTCCAAATTGTAATCTATTTATAAAATATTTTGATTTCCAAATCAAATTCTTTATTTTAAAAACTTATATATACACATTTTTATTCCCACAATTTCAAATTAACTCATAATTAAATTTATAATTAATATATTATTCAAATATTTATTTCTGAATTTCCAATTAGAAATTTTATTTTAAAATCACATTTATATCAATTTGTATTAATAAACAAACAAATATCTAATTTAATTTTTCAAAATACCAAATTAATTCACAATTTAATTTCAAAAATTAAATTAATTACCAATTTAAATTTTATTTAAAAACGGGAATGTTACAGATTCCCCCCTTAAGATAATTTCGTCCCCGAAATTTGCCATGGAGATAACAAAGGATGGATACTAAGATAGAGAATCGACTCATTAATCAAGCTGATTATCTATTCTTTATTTGGCTTACCAAATCAGAATATCACCAATAATTGTGAGAACAGATTCATTCAATATTTCCAAAAATATTTGGGCCATCAGATTTACGAAATATGCAGGGGCATTGGTCAGTTCGAAGGATAACTAACCGTTCGTAGAATATATGGGACCCTAGAGAATAGATAGATTCAATCTTCCATAATTCTCAAACACTAGATATGGATTCCAAATTCAGGTCGGAATACCCTAAAGTTTACACCGTCTTGTCCCCATTCGGATTTTGATCCACACAGGAAATTATAATAGAATTTCAAATTTGGTTTTAATCGAAATTGTTTTATCGATACAAATCAATTTTAACTTTATATTTTATTAACCAATTTATTTCAAATAAATTCTCAAATTTATTAGAGTTAAAATGGGAATATTGATAAGAAACTGATGAAGGTACGAAGTAAGAATTTTCTACAACGATTCGTAGGGCCACCATCACACCAAAGCATCATCCTGGGGCTGCCATGAAGATATCAAAGAATTTGAAATCGGATCAAAGGAGATTAATAGAAAAAAAATTCGTTGTTGCAGGGATTGACCATTTGTAGTGGTACTTCCCTGTCCCTTATCTCGTCCTCTTCTTGCACCCATACTTACTATCAGTGGATAGCAAGAGAATTTACTGAGGCATACAGACGGATATCTTAGGGACACTCATTCTAGGGCATACTTCACCCTATCTCTAATGAGTTACCTAATGTGTTATACTCCTGAGCTAAAGTTCAAGCTTCAGCCCTAATATCAAAATGTCACATCCCAGATTTTCGCTTTCGAAAATCGCGCTTGTACTCGAATGCCGCAGTTTCAAACGTCGAAATTCGATTCGTGCCGGAGCTTAACACATTAAGTACAGCAGTACAGCGGAAGAAAACATTGAATATATCATTGATACACAATATTTGATACAACAGATTTATACAAATGATATCAAATACTATCAGAGATACAAGACACAGCAGCGGAAAGACTAGCACAACCAGGATGGTCTAAACTTTGCGACCATCAATAACGGAAATATGACCATCAATAGAGCCTCCAAGTGAGAGAGCGAGAATCCAATATCTGAAACTTCATAGCTAAAGCTCCAATGCTCCAAACCAAATAGCTTAACCCAAAAGCTTCGAAGACTCCAATCCAAAAGCAGTTATATCCAAACCATAAGCTCGAACCCCCATCACGATGACTTAAGCAAGGTCAGTCATCCTGAAAAAATGCTATCGCCAAATCCAAAGGCTGGATGCTATCAAATCTACTCCTACTATTTGATTATCTAAAAAGCCTAACTCTAGATTGCCCGTATGGAAAATTATGGGCACCCAGAGTTTAGGAAGGGAACAATAAACTTCGGTCAGTTATGGGACTGGTATGAGCAAACAAAAACAGTTTATCTTTAAAGAAAATAAAAGAATTTAAAGTTTGAAATCCGCAATGCTTTTTGGAAAATGAAACTACCATAATGCCTCCTGGCACACACACCATGCAATCACACACTTGGGGGAGATTTCTCCTTATGATAGTCAAACATGCTTACTATGCAAAAACCTTTTGATATTATTATTAGTGCATAGTGGAAAACATTTGCAAGTATATTATTAATCTTGGCCAGCATATGTACCATTATAGTATGCCTATTATAGCTACCATGTTAAATGGCAGGTTCTACAACTAAAACCGTACAGGGCACGTATTGATGATTGGATTTCCAACAATTGGTCAGGCTAAGGAACTTCCTATTGTCCATGAGAACGCCTCTGGAGAGACGCCTCGAGAACCTACCCGGCTCTCTGCCAACACAAGGCCGGTTTACCCCCTTCTCGAGAGTAACACCTAAAGATATGCCATCCTCGGTCATTTGCGACCTTTAACCAAGAGCTCTCAACCACAAAGAAGTAAGTTTGCAGTGTCCATGTGAGTTAAGTATCTGGGCTCCATACCATGATACCACCCTTTTCTAGAAGAAATGGACATACCCTAGGGGTGTGACCCCTAAAACCTTGTTATATGCTTCATGTTTCGACCATTTTTGGGGTGTGAGGTCCTGAGGCAGTCTCGTCCATAGGGCTATGCTTTTTCACAATTCCTTGCTTTGATCAACAAATGATCATCAATACTTCTTATGTTACATTACCAAATGGGGAATGTATCACTAGTAACCATCAACTACATAACTTCTGAGCTTGTACGTCTCAGAGAAGGGTGTTAAGCTAAGAGAATAAATCTCCGCCATCAAACAGAAATGTATTTGATAGAAACCAGCTTTACATCTCAAGATGTAACGTTAGACATACATCCATACAAGTCTGTTTTGGGTTCGAACAGAACCGAAGGCACTTCCAAAGAACCCCTTGCAATCTGGGTATTCATAACCCCGATCGGACTCCCCATCACATATGGAGATCTCTAAACCGGCGCGACTCAGTGCAGATACATTCGACGGGTAATCCTTTCGCTCTCGAAAATACCCGGTCTTCACCGCCGGTCTTCAAATGCAATCCATAACATCGTATCATTATTCGGAATAGGTTATATGACACAAGGTCCTCTCTTGGCTAAACCGAATAATGAGCGCAATATTTAAAAACATATGGATATATGGATATCAGTTAAGTCACAACTTAAAACCCAAAAACAAATGGTTAAAACAAATTACCATTTTAAGTCTTTTTAAACAAAAAGATTCACTTCGCGAAGTTCACCACTCTTTCACAAAGATCCATTCATAGTTTCCAAAAATATTCACAATTCAAATCTTTCATACAAAAGATATACCTTTAAGATCCTCTTCGATTTTCAAAACAAAGTTCGACAATCTTTCACAAAGATTCATTCATATCTTCCAAATTATTTTTATTTCAAAAACTTGAAAACCTTTTAGCACAAATTGGAAATTCTTTCCTTATATGAAACTTTTATTATTTGAAAACAAATAATTTTCGTTCCGAAAAAGTCCGATTTCATTTGTACAGGTTAAAGTCCTTGGGTTAAATTCAAATTCCCAAAACAATAATTTTAAAATGGTTTAATACCCATATAAACACATTATATAACTTGTAAAACCTTTTTAAACCATAATTTCAAAACATAGAATTCAATTTCAAATCTTGAATTCAAATTCAGATCAAATTATTTAAATTCAAAACTTTGTCTAGTTATTCAAAATAACTTTTATCTACCAAATTCTTTTTCAAAAGCTTTTCATATTTAACCCAATTCCATTTCCAAAACTATTTGGATTCAAAATTCAATTTTAAAACAATTTCAAAAATCTGTGACTTAACCAATTTCCTCGTGTGATCCATATTTGTGTGTGTATGGTGCAGTCCATGGGTTTTACACAATAGTGTAACATCATTCAACCATCACAGATTTAAATACATCAATATTGATAAGCGGTATATTCTTATAACACTTACCTCCATTGTAACAACCCGGTATTTCGCATCAATTGATAATCGACATTAAACGATTAATAGTGTTGCTAATTGCCAATTGAAGTTTTCTTTTTAAATTGTGTTAAAAGGATTTTTGGGCTTTGAAATTAAATAGTGTCCCGTGTTTTTATTGTGGCCGTAAAAATTTGCAAAGCAAATAACCGCCCCCTCTTTTCCCTTTTTATTTGGAAACCCAACCCTAAAATCGAACGAAAGAAAATAAATGGCTGCTCGATTTCGTTTGTCCCTCTTCTTCGTTCTTCTGCGAATCTAGGGCATAGAAATCGAAGGAGATAGATGGCGCTCACTCGTTCGTTCTCGTCTCTGTTCGTCTCCTTGCTTGGGTCTCGGCCGCTTCGAACAAAGGTGAGTGATACTTGTCACTCACATCTAATTCGAACTCTCCATGATTCTTCTGTTTCTTTTCTTCGTATCATTTGGTTGCTGTGTAACTTGACTTAGGTCTTGATTTCTCTGATGTTTTACACTTACTCGGGTTTGACTACTTGATTGACTTTCGGCTTTGAATAGTTAATTGATATTTGTAGCTGGGTTACAGTGTAATTTGAACTGCAAATGACTTTGAGCATTTTTGGTTGGCATCGACAGTAAAGTGAATTTTGTTCTGTTTGATTTGAGACCACCACGGCTCTATTTTTTTGGCTTCGGTCACTGATTTGGTTTCTTGACAACTACTGCTTTTGAAACTGTTATTGACAGTATTTGGTTCTTGTTTGTAATCCCTGCGAACTTATTTTTGGTTCGAATTTTATCCTATGGCTTCGGAACTGACTGGTTCCATGACATGTGCAGCTGCACTAGCATTTTGTTGACAATATTTGAATCAGCCGTGTATTTGGTTCTTATGAATCTACTATGACATGAGCCTTGCCTCTGTTTTCACTGTTGCTTTCAATTTTCTCTATGTTACGTAACCTGTTCTTTGGTGTTGGGCAATTGTTTCTGCAGTCTTTACTACAACTAGACATGTATAATTGCCATTACGAAATTTCTCATTCTCGTGATATTTTCCTATGTTTATTGTGTTGTTGCTATGCCCTGCATAATTCTCTCTCATATGTTGGCATTTGATTCATTTTGGAAAAGTGATGTTGTTGACCTTTATTTAAGTCCATAATACATACATATAGTAGTAAAGCCAGGTTGCAATCTTTTCAACTAATTACGTGTATTCTTATGCATGCCTGGGTCATCATTTTTAAAAGGAAGCATGAAATTATATCAAGATATTTTTGATGAAAATTTATGTGCCTTTGCATTTGCTTTAAGCATTTGACTTAGGTCCTGATTTGGGTATGTGATACCATGACTTCGGTCAGTGGATTGGCAGTTAACTTAACTACTGTACCATGATATTTGACCTTGTCTTAAGTATATTTTGATATTGTTTCACAAAAGTTGAAGTGTTTTCCTTCCTGTTGCATACGTGCATAATTATTTTGCAAAGTTGAAGTGTTTTACCTCCTACTGCATGCGTGTGTATGTAGTTTACTTCCGACTGCATGCGTGTGTATGTAGTTTACAATATAGAAATGCTTTACTTCCTAGCTACCTTGTCTGTGTTCACAGTGTTGCACTGTGTACCTTGTTGTTTCACTGGTACTTGTGTTAGTGTAACACTTTTCTATTATTGCTTGGGTATTGAACTATTTCGAGCTTTATGCGAGCCTTTGTGCTTTGTCTTTTGACTGTGCATTTTCCTTGTGTTCCTATTTCGGCCAGTATATTTCCGGCCTGCAGTTTGAAATTGAGAAATGTATATCTTCATATACAAACCAATGTGTTTCAAATATTCACTTGATGACAATTGGTCCAGAAAATGGTGTACTTGCTATTTTATGCTGTGGTGTTGGTTTTCATTCATTTGTTAAAGTCTGCACTGTATATCTCCAATCTCATGTATTGCTGTGCATTGTTCACTGTCAACCTGAACCAGTTAGTCGAGCTTGCATACTTCATGTTACCTTGACTTTGGTTGTTGCACTGAGTCGAGTCTTGATTGCAGTGACTTGACCTTTGCATTTCGTTTGTTTTCGAATTCACTTGAGTTGAATCCAGCTTGTAGTTCAGATTTGACCTTGTGCTGATTTCTATTTTATCGCTGCAGTGGCGAGGCAGTGCACGCGTGCGTGTACTGCAGCCACATAGCATTGATTTCATTGATATTTCATTTACTTTTAATTCATTGTGCAGTCTCCGATTTGAGCTATGGTCGAGGTTGGATTTTATGTCTTGGCCATTTCATTTTGAATTCACTTGAGTTGAATCCAGTATTTCGGGTTTGACCTTGTGTTCGCTTTGAGACTTTATTAGATTCGCAATTGAGTTGAATCCGGTATTTCGGGTTTGACCTTGTGCTCGTTGTGAACTTTTAATTGAGCTTTTGAGTATTCTACCATTGTATTGGCGAGGCAGTGCACGCGTGCGTGTACTGCAGCCAATACAAAATCTGACGTTTTATATTGATTGATTTCACTTGATTTGATCATTTTGTTGTTGTCTAATCATCTATTATGATAATTAGATTCTGAGTTTCTAATTATTTAATTTAATAATTAGATTTTGTTGTTAATTGCTGTTTAGGCAATTCTGATGTTTTCTAAATTATCTTCATCGATATTCTTTTAATTTATCTTTGTTGATGATTTAAATCTGCTGATCTGTTGTTTAACACTATTACGTGTTATATTCACCGTATTCCGATTTCTTTGTAAAAGGGTCGGATAGACGTGAATTATTGTGATTGTCATTTATTCATTACTTAATTATTATTGCTTCTGTGCACTAATGACTGAGTTTGAATTAGACTGACCCGTGTATTATTTTCTTTTGAATTTAATACTCGGGTCAGACCCGAGTTTATTTCAGGTTGTAGATATCTTGATTTGGATTGCTGCCAGAGTTATGAAGGCTTTTCATATATTTTGGAGTTGTCGTGTCATAGGATAGGTTGATATGTATTCATGTATATTAGACAATAATGTACTTGTATATATAACTTCCTGAGTCGACAGTTGTAGTTGTATCATATGTACCGTGTCAAATGTATTGTAACTGACATCAGTTATTATATATATAAGAAACTTTTTGTTTAACTGTGTTCCGCATTTATATTATCTGTATTATTATTATATGTTTTGTCCTAAACTATTATGAACCATCGTAGTTCGTTTTATACTGGAATTGGGTATGTTGATGGGAGTAAACAAATAAGAGATAGAAAACTAAAAATATATACTACTCCTATCGAAATAACCAGTACTAGTGTAAGGCCTAACTACGGATGGCCGCTCCTATCCAGCCTTATTCTTCATGATAACAGACAGTATTTCCTTTAATACTCTTTGTTATTGTGAGCATAGAGGTGGGGCGTCACAGTTGGTATCAGAGCTTGGGGTTTATGGACATAATATAAAACATAACTTAGATGGAACATGTGTTACAACTATTAGTCGATGTTTTATTTTGCTTTGAGTCAAAACTAAAGTTTTGAAATTATGACGAAATTTTTAAATATTCTTATTTAAAAATAAAAGTGAATTTGCGTTTTGTTGATTTGGTTGATTCGTGTTTTGTTTATCAGAGTGCGCAGCGAAAACAGTGAGATTGTCTTCGCTGAGTACGGCTGATAACTTTTTTTTTTGAAAAAAATAATAATCAAATTATGAAATTGAAATAAGTTTCATTTGTTGTTTACATAGCTGTGTTTAATTTGTTTTCTTTGAAAATTTCGAATCCGATTTGAGGATTCAAAACGATTGCAGTTATGTGATTTTTGATGAGATTTCTGCTATTTTGAATTATCTTTGTTGAAGATATATTTGAATGATTTCTTTGTTCTTTTTGCGGTATATGTGCAAAATTATGTTGCACGTTACTGCAGTAATTTTACGTTGAACCGATGTTTGGTTTTAACGTATTTTGTTGCCGTTATTTTTATAACGGGATTTTTACATCGGTGCTAACTTTTCGAAGCCTGGTGTTTTGTTGACATTTTAATGAATGAAAATTCATTGATATGATATTTTGATGCAAATTATTTAGATGAGATTTTGGCGTTTAAAAATTGCTGTCGCTTTGACTTCAGTATCCGTCATATTTTAAAGTGGATTTTCAAGCGATTATCCTGCAATGCTGATTTTGAGATCCGTCTCTACGGTGTTTTGAGAAGTACAATTTTCTTATTGAAATTGTCACTAATGTTGCTGCTTTATCACGGATTTGCAAATCGTTTTAAAAATAAAATTGTTTTTCAAAATTTGTATAGTTTATGCTTTCAAAAGAATGAGGAAGCGATTTAAACGATTCAGAAAAATCGAGGAATATGAACCCTTTCTTTTACTGATTCGCTTAATTCCAGACTTATTCTTTGAGAATGTAGATTATTTACTTTTATAAAATAAATGAAATTGTTTTCAGAATTCTTACAGTTTGCGTTTTCAGAAGAATGAGAAAGTGACTTAAACGTTTCAGAAAAATCGAGGATTATGACCCCTTTCTTTTAATGATTCACTTAATTCTGGACTTGTCCGTTTGAGAATGTGAAATGTTATTTTGAATACACAATTTTGCACTTTCAAGGAAATGATGAAGAGATTTAAACGATTTAGTGTGGAGTATGGAACCACACTTTTACTATTTCGGTTAATTCTGGACTCGTTAATTGAAACATTTGCTGTTTGATGATTTTGATGATTTTACACGTTCAAGGAAACGATGAAGAGAATCAAACGATTTAGTAAAACACGTGGTATGGGACATGCGCGTTTGCTATTTTGGTTAATTCCGGACTCGTTAATTGAATATTTGATGATTTTCGTGTGCTTTCGAGCCACTATGTTGGACCTTCGGGTCAATACCAGTACCGGACCTTCGGGTCATTTGTTGGGCGCCAAAATTATGTTGGGTACTTGGTAGGCTTCGGCCATTTGTTGATGCACGTGCGGCATAGCTAAAACTCGCCATCTGATGGGATCGATCCAACCTTTTATGTTGATTTTCTAGATTATCTTAATTGATTTCTAGATATTTGTTGTTTCCAATTATCTGCAGGTAATTGGATATTTTTTGATATGAGTTCTGATTATCGCTTGTGGTAATCGGATATTTTTTGATTTTGATTATCGTTTTTGATAATCGAATATTTGTTGATATGAGTTCTGATTATCGTTTTTGATAATCGGATATTTGTTGATTTGATTATCGCTTTTGATAATCGAATATTTGTTGTTTCTGATTATCGCTTGTGATAATCGGATATTTGTTGATTTTGATTATCGGTTTTGATAATCGAATATTTGTTGATATGAGTTCTGATTATCGTTTTTGATAATCAGATATTTGTTGATTTGATTATCGTTTTTGATAATCGAATATTTGTTGATATGAGTTCTGATTATCGCTTGTGATAATCGGATATTTGTTGATTTTGATTATCGTTTTTGATAATCGAATATTTGTTGATATGATATCTGATTATCGTTTTTGATAATCGGATATTTGTTGATTTGATTATTGTTTTGGATAATCGAATATTTATTGTTTCTGATTATCGCTTGTGATAATCGGATATTTGTTGATTTTGATTATCGTTTTTGATAATCGAATATTTGTTGATATGAGTTCTGATTATCGTTTTTGATAATCGGATATTTGTTGATTTGATTGTCATTTTTGATAATCGAATATTTGTCGATATGAGTTCTGATTATCGTTTTTGATAATCGGATATTTGTTGATTTGATTATCGTTTTTGATAATCGAATATTTGTTGATATGAGTTCTGATTATCGCTTGTGATAATTAGATATTTGAAATTTGACTATCGTTTTTGATAATTAAATATTTGTTGATTTAAGATTTGATTATCGCTTGAGATAATTAAATAATTTTTGATTTAAGATTTAATTATCGTTTTTGATAATTGAATATTTGTTGATTTGAGAATTCTGAGTATCGTTTTTGATAATTAGATCTTTGTTGTTTTCTGATTGCCGTTTTGGTAATTAAATAATTGTTGTTTTCAAATTATCTGGTTAATAACTAGATAATTGCAGTTTTTCTAATTGTGATTTGTGTTTTCTAATTATCTTTGTTGATAATTAGATTTTGTTGTTTTCTAATTATCGTATCGATAATTAGATATTGCTGTTTTGTGATTTCTGTATTCTAATTATCTAATTGATAATTGAATATTGCTGATAATTGCATTCATTCAGTTTTGTTGTTTTCTGACTATCTAATTGATAGTTAGATTTTGCTGAGAATTTGTGAATTTCTTTTATGAAATTAAAAGATTTCTTTGGTGTTTATATGGTACTACATCGATGTTCCAAATTATTCGAGTTTTTAGATTCTCGGACATACCATTGTTGTCCTACGCCATTGTACTGGCTCAATTTTCTGCTATTCATGACGTTTTCCACGTCTTCCAATTACGGAAATGCCTTAGCGATTTCCGATTTTTTTTCTTGAACCCGGTATTATTGAAGAAATGGAAGTTTTTCCTATTTGACTTTTGAGCAACCTTCTATTCACATCATCGCTTCGGGGGTGTAACACCTTCGAAATAAATATGTTTTCTTGAAGAAGTTCAATGGTTCTCAAATCCTAAGGATTGCACTTAGGAATGAAGAGAATTCATCGAGCTAACACGTTCAGGCTTACTCTATCATGCTCTTTATGGTGAACTTCCTATTTCAAATTTCTTCATTTTGTGATCTTATGCTTTTATGGTTGTTACCTTTTATCCATTTATTCCTTATGATTGCGAGGATGCAATTTCTTTAAGGAGGGGAGTCTGTAACAACCTGGTATTTCGTATCAATTGATAATCGACATTAAACGATTAATAGTGTTGCTAATTGCCAATTGAAGTTTTTTTTTAAATTGTGTTAAAAGGATTTTTGGGCTTTGAAATTAAATAGTGGCCCATGTTCTTATTGTGGCCGTAAAACTTTACAAAGCAAATAACCGTCCCCCTCTTTACCCTTTTCATTTGGAAACCCAACCCTAAAATCGAACGAAAGAAAATAAATGGCTGCTCGATTTCGTTCGTCCCTCTTCTTCGTTCTTTTGCTAATCTAGGGCATAGAAATCGAAGGAGATAGATGGTGCTCGCTCGTTCGTTCTCGTCTCCGTTCGTCTCCTTGCTTGGGTCTCGGCCGCTTCAAACAAAGGTGAGTGATACTTGTCACTCACATCTAATTCGAATTCTCCATGATTCTTCTGTATCTTTTCTTCGTATGATTTGGTTGCTGTGTAACTTGACTTAGGTCTTGATTTCTCTGATGTTTTACATTTACTCGGGTTTGAATACTTGATTGACATTCGGCTTTGAACAGTTAATTGATATTTGTAGCTGGGTTACAGTAATTTGAACTGCAAATGACTTTGAGCATTTTTGGTTGGCATCGACAGTAAAGTGAATTTTGTTCTGTTTGATTTGAGACCACCACGGCTCTATTTTTTTGGGCTTCGGTCACTGATTTGGTTTCTTGACAACTACTGCTTTTGAAACTGTTATTGACAGTATTTGGTTCTTGTTTGTAATCCCTGCGAACTTATTTTTGGTTCGAATTTTATCCTATGGCTTCAGAACTGACTGGTTCCATGACATGTGCAGCTGCACTAGCATTTTGTTGACAATATTTGAATCAGCCGCGTATTTGGTTCTTATGAATCTAGTATGACATGAGCCTTGCCTCTGTTTTCACTGATGCTTTGAATTTTCTTTATGTTACGTAACATGTTCTTTGGTGTTGGGCAATTGTTTCTGCAGTCTTTACTGCAACTAGACATGTATAATTGCCATTACGAAATTTCTCATTCTCATGATATTTTCCTATGTTTATTGTGTTGTTGCTATGCCCTGCATAATTCTCTCTCATATGTTGGCATTTGATTCATTTAGGAAAAGTGATGTTGTTGACCTTTATTTAAGTCCATAATACATACATATAGTAGTAAAGCCAGGTTACAATCTTTTCAACTAATTACATGTATTCTTATGCATGCCTGGGTCATCATTTTTAAAAGGAAGCATGAAATTATATCAAGATATTTTTGATGAAAATTTATGTGGCTTTGCATTTGCTTTAAGCATTTGACTTAGGTCCTGATTTGGGTATGCGATACCATGAATTCGGTCAGTGGATTGGCAGTTAACTTAACTGTTGTACCATGATATTTGACCTTGTCTTAAGTATATTTTGATATTGTTTCACAAAAGTTGAAGTGTTTTCCTTCCTGTTGCGTACGTGCATAATTATTTTGCAAAGTTGAAGTGTTTTACCTCCTACTGCATGCGTGTGTATGTAGTTTACTTCCGACTGCATGCGTGTGTATGTAGTTTACAATATAGAAATGCTTTACTTCCTAGCTACCTTGTCTGTGTTTACAGTGTTGCACTGTGTACCTTGTTGTTTCACTGGTACTTGTGTTAGTTTAACACTTTTCTATTGTTGCTTGGGTATTGAACTATTTCGAGCTTTATGCGAGCCTTTGTGCTTTGTCTTTTGACTGTGCATTTTCCTTGTGTTCCTATTTCGGCCAGTATATTTCCTGCCTGCAGTTTGAAATTGAGAAATGTATATCTTCATATACAAACCAATGTGTTTCAAATATTCACTTGATGACAATTGGTCCAGAAAATGGTGTACTTGCAATTGTATGCTTTGGTGTTGGTTTTCATTCATTTGTTAAAGTCTGCACTGTATATCTCCAATCTCATGTATTGCTGTGCATTGTTCACTGTCAACCTGAACCAGTTAGTCGAGCTTGCATACTTCATGTTACCTTGACTTTGGTTGTTGCACTGAGTCGAGTCTTGATTGCAGTGACTTGACCTTTTCATTTCGTTTGTTTTCGAATTCACTTGAGTTGAATCCAGCTTGTAGTTCGGATTTGACCTTGTGCTGATTTCTATTTTATCGCTGCAGTGGCGTGGCAGTGCACGCGTGCATGTACTGCAGCCACATAGCATTGATTTCATTGATATTTCATTTACTTTTAATTCATTTTGCAGTCTCTGATTTGAGCTATGGTCGAGGTTGGATTTTATGTCTTGGCCATTTCATTTTGAATTCACTTGAGTTGAATCCGGTATTTCGGGTTTGACCTTGTGTTCGCTTTGCGACTTTATTAGATTCGCAATTGAGTTGAATCCGGTATTTCGGGTTTGAACTTGTGCTCGTTGTGAACTTTTAATTGAGCTTTTGAGTATTCTACCACTGTATTGGCGAGGCAGTGCACGCGTGCGTGTACTGCAGCCAATACCGAATCTGACGTTTTATATTGATTGATTTCACTTGATTTGATCATTTTGTTGTTGTCTAATCATCTATTATGATAATTAGATTCTGAGTTTCTAATTATTTAATTTAATAATTAGATTTTGTTGTTAATTGCCGTTTAGGCAATTCTGATGTTTTCTAAATTATCTTCATCGATATTCTTTTAATTTATCTTTGGTGATGATTTAAATCTGCTGATCTGTTGTTTAACACTATTACGTGTTATATTCACCGTATTCCGATTTCTTTGTGAAAGGGTCGGATAGACGTGAATTATTGTGATTGTCATTTATTCATTAATTAATTATTATTGCTTCTGTGCACTAATGACTGAGTTTGAATTAGACTGACCCGTGTATTATTTTCTTTTGAATTTAATACTCGGGTTAGACCCTAGTTTATTTCAGGTTGTAGATATCTTGATTTGGATTGCTGCCAGAGTTATGAAGACTTTTCATATCTTTTGGAGTTGTCGTGTCATAGTATAGGTTGATATGTATTCATGTATATTAGACGATAATGTACTTGTATATATAACTTCCTGAGTCGACGGTTGTAGTTGTATCATATGTACCGTGTCAAATGTATTGTAACTGACATCAGTTATTATATATATATGAAACTTTTTGTTTAACTGTGTTCCGCATTTATATTATCTGTGTTATTATTATATGTTTTGTCCTAAACTATTATGAACCATCGTAGTTCGTTTTATACTGGAATTGGGTATGTTGATGGGAGTAAACAAATAAGAGATAGAAAACTAAAAATATATACTACTCCTATCGAAATAACCAGTACCAGTGTAAGGCCTAACTACGGATGGCCGCTCCTATCCAGCCTTATTCTTCATGATAACAGACAGTATTTCCTTTAATACTCTTTGTTATTGTGAGCATAGAGGTGGGGCGTCACATCCATTCACAGATTCACTAATAAATGTATCACAGATAAAATAAATAAATAAATTACACATAGCTCAATTCACAGAACAGAATATTATAGCCCAGAGATAACAATCAATTCAAGGAATCTCATACAATACAAACATTCATAAGCAATCCAAACATTCAATAATCATTTATAAACTGGATTAATTAATTATTTAATTCTAAATTAATTCAATTTAATTTTCAATTAAATTAATTTCTTATGAATTAATTACTAAATCCTGATTATAACTTAACTTAAACCAGATTAATAAATTACTAGTCTTGGTTGATTAACATCAATTAATTATAAACCATTAAATTATTCAACCTTTAATATTTATTAATTAACCTTTAATAATAAATTAATTAACCCTTAATTAGTAATTAATTAACCTTAGTTAATAAATCAATAACCCTTAATTATTAAATAATTAACCCCTAATTATTAAATAATTAATTAATTAACCCTTAATTAATTACCATTTAATTAATTAATTACATAAATTAATTACTCCACAATTAATTATCATTCCTTAATCACCTTCATTAATTAATTTACCTTTAATTAATTAATTATCCTTAATTAATTAAATTAATTAACTTGCCCTTAATTAATTATCATTCCTGAATTATAAATTGATTAATCCTTAATTATTCATTAATTAACTTTTAATCCATATTTAATTAACCTTAATCATGTAATTAATCAACCTTTATTATGAAATTAATTAACCTTAATCATCGTTAAATTAATCTTTAATTGCTTTGATTAATCATCCTAAATATCATAAATTAATTACTTTTAATTAAGTAATTATCTTCTAATCATTCACAATAATAACTAATTTAAATTCTTTAAGTTGATTTCATAATTAACTTGACCTTTAATCATTAATAAATTAATTATTCTTTATTTATCCAAAGCCTTAATTAACTTAAGATAAATCACTTATGTTAATTACTTACTAAATCAAATCATTTTTGAAAACACTTAAAAAATTTAATTAAACAATTATCCCTTTGCATAATTATTTTAAAAACAAAACAAATTTCAAACATTTACTTTAACACTCAATCTTTGGAAGTTGGTTAGAATCTTGCTTAATAATTTAGTTTTGAACTTGGAAATATTCGTTTGAAACCTGATTCATTTTTTCCAAATTTTAAAACTTGGTTGATACCTTTTTAATAAAACCCGAGACCAAAACTAAAATTCTCGAGCCAGTCTTAAATCTTCCCGAGCAATACTCAGTTTCTTCCTTTCCTTTTTCTTTTTAACTTTGTTTTCAAACTGTTTAAATCCAGCTTAATTCACGCGATCACGAACTCGAGCCACAACCTCTTTTCCCTCAGATCATCTTCGAGTTACCCTTCTTCTCCAAACCCAAAACCCAATTCCTAATACAAAAATGCACATGCATGTACACGATCAATCCGAGCGACTCCGATCATCAACGCCGACGTCTACCAGTCACCGACCGTCTCCTCACCTCAACTGAGCGCCCAGATCACCCAATCACGTTGTCGATCAAAATCGAGCTAATCACATCCTTTTCTCGAACCAACACCCCTGGTTAAATCGCCTTGCCGACGACAACCTTTCCATGATCATCGATGCTGACTTGACCAAAACTTCGACAACTTCCCCTGCTTCGATTCCCCAAGGTACCGTTCAACTCGACCTCATGATGACGATGAACTTTTACCTCAAATTTCGACAAGCTAAAACCCTACAAAAACAATTTACCATCGCCACAGTGGCTTAGACCTCCTTCCACCATTTTTTCCGACATTGTCCATCACCATGCTTGCTTCAGCAGAGACCCCGAAGTTCAATGTCGCCATGATCACCATAAAACAATAAAACACCCAATTTAGTTCATCTCATAAATTCCTCTTCAATTCGAAACTAAAAATCTTGGAACTATCTTTAAAAGCATGATTTTTGATTACAAAACAGATCATATAAATGAATCAATAAATTGACAAAGTCAAATTTGGTCATACTTTTAAAAATTTACTGTAAATTTTATTTCTAGTAAAAATTTCTTTCAATTTTCACCTAAAATATTTTTAAAAAACTTATATCATGTTATTATAAACATGTTTTGTTTATAAATCATATCCTATAGTAGATCAGGGAAGAAAAGATTGATTTTTGATCATGCTTTTAAAGCCTGTAAGTAGAACAGAGAAACACAAGCAAAGACACAGGCATGTATACTTCAATTCATAGATATTCACAGACATGCAATCATATCCACACAATTATTTAAGCATAATCCAGATCGTACTTCAATGATCATTAAGATAAAAGAGGGATAAAGGGTTTGCTCACCAGTTTCCTGCAAGAACAGAGGCCAGACATTTTTGTTTTCCTGGAAACTTGGTCTTGAACTTTTGATCTGTAGCTTTGAAACCGACCTTGCTTAGATCTAAACTAAGTTGAATTTGCAATTACATATGCTTGATCTTGAATTCGATTTTATGTTGCTCTGATTTATGAGTTGCCTGAAACTTGGTCTTGATTTCATTAATGAGCTGAGGCTGTTTTTGATTTCTAGTTTGCAAATTTAAATCTATTTTGGTTCTAGATTTTCATTTTGCTTTGAATTTCATTCATATTTTTTTTGGTTTTGATCTCAATCTAAGAATTTTAAAGCTGATCTGAACTTTATTTTGTTATTTGTTTTTGAAAATAAATCAAAAAGAAAATCCTAATGCCATTTGTAATTTGCATGGCACCATTTGCTTACACTTGTATGAATGCATATTATATAATTCACAAATGTCAAGATTAATTATTTTTTTATGTTTTACCCCTTTATCCTATTAATTTATTAATTACCTATATTTTCAAACTATATTTATATATCTGTATTATCTTAAAGAAAAAGAATATTAACCTTATTTCAAACCATTAAACTTTTAAATATATATATATATATAGTTTATACTTTTCAATAATTACATTTTCTTTCATATATATATTTATAACTTAAAGAATACGATTTTAAAATCAATTATACCTTAATAAATAAACATATATATGTGTTATAATTTAACCTTTAAATAGCTTCTGGAATATACATACATACATACATACATATTATAATTACAAAATAAGTTTTTCTATTATCAAATTATAGATTTTTCCAAATCCAATATATATTCAAAACTTTTATTTTTAAATTTTCAAATTCAGAAATTAATATAAAAATCAATTTGTATTTATAAATGAGTAAACAAATATGTATTTTATAAGTATAACTTTTATTCCAATCATAATTTATTTTCCAAATCTTTATTTTCAACATATATGTATTTGAATTTCAAATTCAAATTCCAAATTATAATCTATTTATAAAATATTTAGACTTCCAAATCAAATTCTTTATTTTTAAAACTTATATATATATATATATATATATATTCATACAATTAATTCACAATTAAATTTATAGCTAATATATTATTCAAAATATTTATTTCTGAATATTCAATTAGAAATTCTATTTTAAAATCACATCTATATCCATTTGTATTAATAAACAAACAAATATCTAATTTAATTTTTCAAAATACCAAATTAATTCACAGTTAAATTTCAAAAATTAAATTGATTACCAATTTAAATTTGATTTAAAAACGGGAATGTTACGAAAACCACCTCGAACGAATTTACGCATTCGAAGGTGAAGACGTGGAATGATGATAAATGGAATGAAGGGCTATTGTTACTAACTCTCTGGGGAAATTTCCCATATCATATATATGTGGCAATAGTATCTTCTTTTGATCTTTGATGCAAGATTTGTTTGCTACTAATCCTAAGGGTGATTCTCAATAGGATGTATTTGGAGAGTTCCTTCGGTTTGTCCTGTTTTCGGACAACTTGTATGGATGAATGTTTGATATTGCATTTCTAAAATGCACGTACATTGATTTTTACAAACGTACATATGTTTGGTGATATAGGAGGTAGCTCCCCTACACTTAACACCCTTCTCTAAGATGTACGAGCTCAGAGGTTGTATATTTATGGAAATTAATAGTGTGTGACGGAATTGGCAATGTGGTATTCAAATTGGAATGTGCTATGTGAAAGGTAATCGTTACTTCGGACCTCATCACCCGAAAATGGCTTAAATAGGGCATGTCGTAAGGCTAGGTATTTTACAACCATTAGGGTATGGTCATTACCTTTCTAGATTACCCTCTATATATCGGGTATGTTGTGTGTGCTAAGAGTGCTCTCAGATAGGTCGGGAGTGACCGAGTTGATGTCATATTCGGATCTATCCGCCACCAGATGGGTCTGCAGGTAGGCCTGTCTTGCCAGTTGTAGATGTTTCAAAGGTGTTGATTGTAACGACCTAGTTTTTCAGTCATTCGAATTTGGATATTTAATTGGTTTTAAATACAAAAGTAAATTGTATAAGTTGAATAAATTATATTTCAAATATAGTGATTTATGTGGATAATTTAATTGTTTAATTTATTATTTGAAATAAATAATTTAAATTTAATTTTAATAAGAATGAAAATTAATTAAAAAGTTGGTTTAAATTCTATTTGGATTAAAATTAAGTTAGAGAAGTTTTAAACTTGAACTAAAAGCGATTTGGCAGAAATTGAAAATTTTAATATTTAATCAACGTGTAAAAATAGTCATTTTGACACTGTCTTGAATTCTAACAAAACCAGTTTCATTGGATCCACAATAGTGAGTTATTATAGGATTTCAAATTTCGTATCAATCGGATATTCGGTTTGGTCGTGCGAATTAGAAGGCCTAGAAATTTATTAAGGAATTTAAATTAAAATAAATCAATTCAAAAACCCATCTTCCAAATACGATGGAATCGGCTCCCGATATATATTCCATTATGTTTGGAATAGGAGTAAAACATTATAAGCGACAAGCGACACGCCTCGTTTGGAGTCTGAAAATTTTTCGGGTGAATAGTGATTTATATTGCCTATGGATAGATGTCCAACATTCACAATTGCCAAAACCCAAATTCCCTAACCCTAGCCACCAACCTAGTTTCAATGGCCTTGAATTTTTGAATCTTCTTCCTTAATTATCTCCAATCCATAAACCGTTATCAAAAACTTCCAACTGAAATATTGTGGAGCTCGATGAGAGCTACAAATCCAATGGTGGATTTTTGTTATCATCGTCGTTTGGACGCGGGTTTTGGCCATGTTCGCTCAGCCTTCGGTGGCATTTGTCGAAGCGATGGTGAGGCTAGGGGTGCGTTCTTTGGTCGTAGGTGAGGTGGAGCTGGGGCCTCATCGTGATGGTCGTTGATCATCACATAGGTGATCGTAGGAGGCTCGGCAATCAATTGTATAACGGTGGCTATGGATTTTGCATGCGTTCAAAACGAAGATGAAGGAAGAAAGGGCATACAGCTCTGATCTGACCATAAGGGTCTAACAGCTATGATTATTGCAGGTTTAATAAATAATTATTTATATAAACTGTATCCAAATATTTAAAATTGTATAACTTCTGCACACGAGGTCCAAATCGAACGAAACAAGCGGCGTTAGGTTCGTATTCGCAAATACTACATTTTAGAATTGGATTGGACTTAATTAGAAATGATGGAAATTTTGGTTAAAATGAAACGCTCGTTAAATTTTAATTGAAATAAAACGCTGGAACGACGACAACAACCAAAGTGAGTAAAACTCACTTTTTTGACCCGCTTATATTAAGTGAGAATATTTTTATTATGCTATTTGGATGACTGTTGGATTTATTTATATATATATATATATATATATATATATATATATATTGGATGTTATGTTATAGTAGTTAGTAGTTGGATATATTCCTGCCTAATGGAGCAAATGAGACCCTATACATTCTGTGTATGAGTGTGTGACCCTTGGTACGTGCACTTCCTCGAAACAGACATTGTACATATTATCTCATATGTATATTTGTTGCAGGTGATAGGTTAGAGGGATCCAACAAGATTCCTCACTATGGTTGATGTTTATTTACACATATTGTTATATGTGTTGTATTATGTGATATTTGATGTGATGGATGCCATGATTGCTATTATTGATGTGAATCACCTTATCTAGCACTTTTGTAGCACTCGGCAATATTTTTGGAAATTTAAAAAAATACATACGTTTTAATAATTTTTGAATTGTTAAAGAAATGGATTTATTTTAAATAAATAAAAGTTATAATTTTTATGTTATAAAAATTATGGTTTTGTGAAATATACTTAAATATGATTTTTGAAATATGAAGTTAACTATTTTGTAGAATAAGTTAAATTGAGAATTTTGAACTTATTATAAAGGGTTAATATATAAGATTTATAAAATTGATATAATATAAATAAAAGTAATGGGATTATAAATGAGTTTTATAAGTGTTAAAATAAAGTTATAAATGAAACCTTATAAATAAATGAGATTTATAAAGGAAGTAAGTGATGAAAGAAATGTTATTAATAAAGAGATTTAAGGAAATGGATTTTTAAATGGTGTTTTATAAATGTTAGAAATGGAATTGTAATTAAATTTGTAGATGGATTTGTAATTAAAATTTAGAAATGAATTTATAATGGACTTTATAAATAATGAGATTAACAAAGAATGGATTTGTAAATAAAGAGATTTATAAGTAAATAAACTTATAATGGGATTTTGATATATAAATGAGATAAACGGGAATTTTTTTAACAATGGAATTTTATAAATGGAAGTTTTTATAAAATAGAAATGTGAATTATAAACACCATTTTATAAATGTGAAATCAATTTGATTTGATAAGCTAAATATGGATTTTTATTAAAAGGAAATATATTCACATTTTTTAAAGAGAATAATCCTTTAAATGAATATTTTGGAAGTGATATTGAAAATAGAGTTTAAATGGTTTGAAAATGAAATAAGTTGTAAATTCACTTATTATTAAAATATGTTATGAATGTTTTCCAAATTATAATAAGTGAAATGGATTTTAATATTATCTTTTTAAAGATATTTTAAAGTGAATAATTGGAAAGTGATTTGATTTATAAACGGTTAATAAAATCAGGCCCAGTGACTACTTATGTACTAGATTTTTTTGTTGCTTAGATAGTTAAATAACCAACTATCAAATTTGTCCATTTTAATTTATCAACTTGATGTAGAAACAAATTAGTCGTACACTTAATACCTAACTGACTGTGTGGACCTGATTATCATTTGTGTTGAAAATGTTGATTCGTCTAGTGCGGAAAATGACTGAAATAGGAATAGAAGCAGCAAGGCTAAAATGAGTCACTCCCATTAGGAGATGTCATCACTCTTCTAGATAAATCTTTACACGATATGACGTCGTGATTATTGTTGATGTATGCTTGTGGCAATGGATTTTAGGTCGGTAACGACCAAAGTGATGACATGCTCGGTACTACCAGCGAGGGTTAGGCTGGTCTTGTGTTGGTTTAGGCGCCGAGTATCTCGATCCTAGGTACATCCCTCTTGAGGAGTACCGAGTTCGGAAAAGGTAATCCCTTCACCTAGTCATTTGTATGGAATCCAAAATCCAAGACATGCCTGCCATTTTTTGTTGTAGCCTTTTATTACAAGTTGTATGCTAGAATTTAATAGTGTAACAATTTCAGCTATTTTAAAATTATTTATATAATAGACACTACTATAATATAAGAGAATTTGATATGAAATGTTTTGGTTATCGTAAGGTAAACACCTTGTCGGTATTTATTTGCAACGTGATCTTATGAGATACCCATTTGTTTTTATAAAGAAAAGTTATGGTAATCTTAAAACTTTAAAATTCAGTTTAGTGTGTTTTTCTCACGCTGGTTTACCAGACTACTCCGGACGTTCTTCCCTTTCAATGCTCAGGTCAGACCGAGTATATTTACATGTTCAGATTTTGTGCTTTTAGAACTTCAGCATGCAAGCTGGAGATCTTCATGTCGTATACACATGTCTGTTTATTTTTTCGCAACATTGTTATTGTACATTATCAGCATTTATGAGGACATGTTATTATAAATGTCCAAGCTGATGATTACTTATTATGTACTTTGATATGTATTTATGTATATTATGGTTTCTCTTTGTAAAAATTATTGATCTATATTATATGTTACTCCGCTGTGATGTGAGATTCTATTTTTTTTTTGTTTTATTTCTCATTCTTCTTCTTCTCTTCTTTTCTTCTTTCTTCTCTCTTTCTTATTACCCTCTCATTTCTTTCTCATGATCATCTGTAATTCTGTTTGCTCTGGGTCGACATGTGTGGTTTGTTATCGGTTCCGAGGGTATGGATTTATGGGTCGTCCCATTGATCCTCGGTAAATCTTTCTAGTGATGTATTGTACGGAAGGTAGTTCCTTACCTGCCATTGTCTGGAAGTCCGTTCTCCAGTTAATGCCTTCGAACTTGATTGTAGAACCTATTATGCTAGAATTTAATCAATGTAATAATATTGGCTAAGCTTATATAAATGTACTTAAAAAAACATTTTTCAAAAGGATGTCATTATTTGCAATTGTTCACTTGTGTTATCTGACACCGTAATCTGTTATATTTATTTTATTTGATTTGTTATTGATGATATATGCATGTTATTGATATGTTATATTTTATCATATTTGTTCTCACTCTACAAGTTCCCTGTTATTTAGAATTCCCTATGGGTTGAAATGATACATACTCGAACTATATTCTAGAATAGGGGAAAATCGTTATGGGTTGAAATGATAAACCCAAGCGATCTTCATTGATTCTGAATTTTTGGGATTGCGCGTAGAAATGATATATACCCGTATATATTTAAACTGCGGATTGAAATGATAAATATCCATACTACTTGACCATAGGATAGAAAATTATATACGGACAACGTTGGTCTATATTTTGAAATGATTTCCAAAGTTTTGAAAGGAAATATATGGATTTTTATAAATAATGATTTTTAAAATATAATATGTATAAATGTTATTTTATATGTGTCAAAATTTAGATTTTTAATAATAACATGTTTAGGAAATTTTAATTTATAAGTTAGTTTTGAAAAATATAAATTTTAAGATTTTCTTATAAATTTGATTATTTTAAAAATATATAAAATAAGATTTAATACAAATACACTTAATAATAAGATTTAATTTTATAACATTTAATTTAATTAGTATATAATATGTTTAAGTATTGGTTTATATTTATATTTATATTTTAAAAATGAATTTTTATAACTTTATTTATAGTGGTTTGGAAGAGAAATTAATGTTGACTTGGAATTTAAATGGGTTAATAATTGAATATAAATAAGAATTTATTTGAACTTATTGATTTTGAGATTTTGAAAAATATGATTTATAACTTGATTTGATAAAAAGTGATTAAATGAATATTCTCAAATTTAAATAAATTGAGACTTAGTATTTAATATTGATTTAAATATATATTGGGATTTAAATAAATTGTTATTAAAAACGGTTAAGTGAATATTTTCAAATTTGAATAAAAAATAAAGTTAAATGTTGAAATATAAATGAAATTTATATTGTAAATGTTTGTATATTTAAAGTTGAATATTTGAACTTTAAATTGAAATGGTTAAACTGGAATTGATTTAAATTGAATTTTGGAATTTAAGATGATTTGAATTGACTTGCGAAATTGGAGGAACTAATTTTATTGTATAAAATATTTTAATATATATAAATTATTTTAATTTATATCTATTTTAATATATATACTGTTTTCAATATCTAAACATTTTAAGTAGGAACTGTTATGAATTTCAAAAAGTGCTATGATTTCAAAACTGTTATGATTACGGAAGTATTATGAATTTAAAAGGTGCTATGATTTCAAAACTGTTATGATTTCAAAAGTGTTATAAAATTTTAAAGTGTTACGATTTTGGAAATGAATATTAATAAAGTGAATAGTGATACTGAATTGATATGGTTTTGAAATGAATAAGATATTTTGAACTATTTGAAATGAAATGACCATGGTGTGAAATAAGCGTTTGGTTGTTAAAAAGACCAGAGTCGGATATTTTCATACTCTCTGCCAATATCGAAAACCACTTTAACAGCTGTGTACATGGTGGAGTTTCCAAAATGAAGTAGGATGGTTTGGTGATGATTCTATATGGTATTTACGTAGCTTTGACTCCCATGAGTCAGCTTGATGTGGCTAAAACTGGAGCCATGTGGGGACAAGTGAAGTCATTCCTCTGATCGAACATATTTCTTCGATACCATTCTATTGCTTTTGAGATTTTATTGGGTGCACCTTTGATTTGGGAGTGTGTCATGAGGTGGGCGGTAGTAGTTGCTATGCGTTACCACCAGTCCCGATCCGCAAACGGTATATCTAACTTGGCATTGCCTCGCGTTCTTTGTCACATGCCCTATTGCACTTTTTACGATTTTTTTTGTGTCGTACGTATGAAGTGCTCCCTGATAGCCCACTTGTTAGTGGAGTTTACAGTATCTATATAGATTACGGCATTATAAAAAATGTGTTAAGGGGGATATGGGTAACACCTTAATGCTATTTTAATAGTTTATTTTACTATAAACATATTATAATAGCGTATATTACTACATAGTAGGTAGTTCCACGGATCCCTAAAGAATGGGAATCCCAAACATCCTTCAAGTTATTTGTATTTCCGTTGACATTTCACTTGAGTTGAATTTACTATATAAGAATATTATACTGACTCGAGTGTTTTTTGTTTTTCTTTATACTCGGGTCAGACTGAGTGTCACAGTATTTACGACTCACATTTGGAGTTTGGAGCTTCACTTGGAGATCCATCTATATCCATTCAGCTTTCAGTTATTCAGTTGTCTTTAGTTGTTTATATTCATATTTTGTCATTTGATTTGTATTGAGACTACTCTATATTTGCGATATCCATTGTATTTGTTATTTTAGACTTTGATGTTTATATAGTAGCTACATGAACTACTATTTATCTATTCCGCTGCTTATTGTTATATTAATCAATGTCTATGATTCTGCGATCAATTTATTTACTGTATATGCTGAGTTTACCAAATATAAATTAACAATCTGTTATTTTAGTAACTCAAGTCTGACATGTGCGGATGCAAATGGTTCGAAATACTAGGTCGTTACAGTTGGTATCAGAGCTCTAGTTTAGGCAAATCTTAGCATATAGAGTAAATTTAATTACAGAATCACCTTCATTCAAGCTTGAATTTCTTTTCTTTGATTAGGATATCTTTTGAATTTCGAAACTTTCCCTTTTGTTCTGAAATCCATTCTTGTCTCTCCCTATTCATGTTTTTCTTGATACTAGAGCATCTCATAAGTCCATTTCCGTTCCAATAAATTTCATATGATTCGTAAAGGGGTGAAACTCCTTTACAATATGCGTCGATCCACTGGAGATTTCTACATCCTCGGTTTAGATGCTATTATTTCTTGCAAAGCCCGAACCATCTCTAGTAGACGATCAGGGTAATTCCCTATGTTTGCCCCAAAATTCTTTATAAAAATTCAATTGTCGATGAAAGCACTCATTTACAATCATAGATCACAGATAGCAAATATGTAGAGAAATCAAATGCGAAGAATACTGAAAAAATTAAAAGGAAAGCAGTAGACGGACAAGATTTACTATGGTTCGGCGTTGTAGCCTACATCCACTTTGAAGGATTTTCTGTTTATTGATGGTTCTCATTGGTTACAATGAGTTACAATAATAGAAGTGAAGTGCAAAGATAATCTCAGCAGAGTCTGGATGTTGGAGAGCCGAAAAGATCCCTTTTTTATGCTCTTGGACATATGTTTATAGGTGTAGGCTAAAAATATCTCGCTCAGATCACGGAAGACCTCTTCTCTCATGTGGGTAGGCCCACACATTCGATCCCCTGACATTTCGACTCGATCCATGATCGATACAAATGAGACTCGTCTCGATCCAAATCTTTCCCAATTGAGTCGAGATCAATCATGAACATTCTTGAGGTTGTACGCAAGCTCCTATGAAAATTTGGTGGCATTTCGATTTGTAGATTGTGAGTTATGATCGATGCAAGTTTGTATTTTTCAATGTTTGTCGAGTTCGCATCGCTTCTTGTTCGCATCACATTGTTCGTATCGCTCCTAAGCACGTGGTATTTGATGACGCGGACCGATCCACTTTATTGGCCAAGTGACTGGGTCTTCCATAGGGGTGCATCTTGTTCGTACCGATCCAGTTGAGTCTTGTTCGCATCCATAGTTGTTGTTCCATTTCGCATCGGTCAACATAAATGCCATTCGTATCGGTCCATTTTATGTTATTCGCATCGATCGCTGGCCGATCGGTACGAATGTAGTACAATAATGAATCGATACGAAATACAGTTTTGATGGGTACGAGTTGGACGTTGGTTGATCGATGCGAACAAGCCGAAGATGATGGATGCGCATCAATCCGAGGATGGATGGATACAAAGAGTGCAGTTCTGGAAGGATACGAAGCAGAGGTGTTTGATGGATACGAAATTAGTGGCATCCATTGGATACGAATGGGAATGGATTTAGCGAGTACGAACCAAATGTGTTTCACTTGAGGCTTTATGGATACGAGCCTGCATGGATACGAACAATGCCTCGGGGATGGATTCGAATGGGATGGATACGAAGGAGATGATCTGATGGATACGAATGGGAGCATTGCTTGAGTTGCATCGATCATATCTTGAGCATTTGAACTCCGATTGACTTGAAATTTGAAATTTCGGCTTTCATGGCTTTTCTTGTCGGTGTCATATCAATTGTAGCTCGATCTGGAATTGGGCAAAATTTACCAGTATCCATAGCTAACCGGTATATAACTGGCATTGGAGGAGAACTGCCTTTAGTTTCCAGTCGATCTCTTGGTGTCACGGCCTTGACAAAAGGCGGGATAATAATGATCATGCTTATTATCTGTGAAAATTCAACGTTGATCATTGTGCAGTCGATTGGGTTAAATCCACATGTATGTGGCCTTGCCTAAAGGCGGGTTAACACTTTGCCCCCCAAAATATGTCTTGCGATAGAAAGGTGTGTTCTGTAGTGCCATAAACCAGATGTTCGTATCCTATTGATGATCTGTGAAAGAGATTGATAGTCTCACCTGACTGTGAATTACAATCGTTCGAGATTATATGGCATTCGGAGTGGTATGTGACCGTTAGAGGTCAGGTGGCGTTCACGGTGAATGGTGACCGTTCGCGATCGAGTGTCGTTCAATGAAAATTGTGACCGTTCGTTGTCAGGTGCCGTTCGAGGCAAATTGTGACCATTCGCGGTCGGGTGCCGTTCGAGGCGAATTGTGAACGTTTGCGGTCGGGTGCCGTTCGAGGCGAATTATGACCATTCATGGTCAGGTGCTGTTCGAGGTGAATTGCGGTCATTCGCAGTCGGGTGTCGTTCGATGCGAATTATGTGTGCCCCAGGTGGGACTTAATATCATTAATGTCAGATTTCACATTAGAGTGAGTTTTTGAATTGTTTGTTATGGCTGTTTATCGTCATCTCAAAGCATGCCCGAGGACCGTTTGCGATCCCGTACATGTGTAAGTGACTTGACCGTTATTGAATCATTAAAACCAAATTTACATTCAAATGAGTCTTTCCACAGAATTGTTCAACAAAATCAAGTCCAAATGTGCGAAATAAAAAGAAATCTATAACCAAACTCAACGATTTACTCATGGGGTTAATCCCTTTTGACTAACCGTATTCATTTATTTTTTTATAGCTTACAAATTAACAATTTTATTAAATATTATAACATACTATTCATAAGTTTAAATCCATTAATAATAATGAGTTATTATCATTACATTGCCTCTTTAAAAGTGTGAAACATCATTTCAATTTGAATTAAGAAGGAGATTCGAGATAATCTTGTGTACATCTTGTAAATCCTATCCCTTATTTTTCCTTTCTTTTTCTTTTATTTATTTCTTTATTTATTTCCTCCATTTCTCTTTTTTTCTTTTTTTCTCTCCCTTGGCCCAATTTTCCTCTAGCACAAATCTTTTACTCCTCCTCTCCCTTCTGTTATTTTGTTCCAGTAATTCCATTTACTACTTCCTCCTTCAGAAGCAAAACCAAGACGTCAAAGTGCGAACACCTATACCAATGCAATTGATGGTCATATCAGAGCATGCCCGAGGATCGCTCGTAATCTGTACATGTGTAAATGACTTAATCGCGTTGGTATCAAATTTTCCACTTATTCGTCACTATTCTGATCAGTTGATGACCAACTAATGCCTCAATTCAGAGCCACCTTTATTTGATGCAGGTGGTGGTTGCTCTCATTCCACCGTTGTTGCTCGTCTTCTCATATATTGCGATAGTAGACCATTCTGGATATATCCTTCTATCTCATACCTCAAGTGTTTGCAATCATTCATACTATGGCCATTTAGCTCGTGGAATAAGCAATACTTGTCTGATCTTCTTTCACTATTGGTCGGGTCCCTCTTCATTGGATTTCGATAAGGAACCCGCCCTCTGGTGTCATCATGGATCAGCTCCAAAGTTTCATTCAACTCTATATAAGAGGTGAATCTCGGTTCCTTTCGCAGCCGCTTTGGTCCATCATCGTTATCCTCAACTTTCTGTTTCTCCTTATCCTTGCTTGAATCTTTTTTGGGTAGATCTCCGCTTTTGACTGCATAAACGTCAACTCCCTCTCCTTCCTCTCTCTCAACATTTATATCCTCTTACCATAGGAACCTTTCTGCTTCATGATAAAACTCTCCTAGATCCATGGGTGGATCCCTTGTCAATGAGTTCTTGAATTCGATGCCATCAGCTATGTCGGATACAACTTGCATTAAAACTATAGATGAATCTGGTCGATCCACTGACGTTACTGTTGCATTGAATCGTGTCAGAAAGCTCCTCAAAGATTCCCCAACTCTTTGATTCAGTGTCGCCAACTCATCATATTCTTAGGTCTTGAAATATGGACTCAGAATTGCCTCATAAACTTCTCAGTCAACTCGGTCCATGTTCTAATGTAACCGCTCTCCAATTGCCTGAACCATAGTGTTGCTACGTCCGTCAGATATTGCGGGAAACATCTGGCCATGATCTCCTCTTATGCCCTCATTGCTTCCATATACCGCATATACTTCGTCAGATGAACAGCAAAGTCCGTCCTTCCATCGTACATCTCCTATGTCGGTAGCTTAAATTCTGGTGGATTCCTAGCCTGCCTAATTGTATGAGTGAAAAGGCTCCTGTTAACATCTTCTAGATCTCTACTCACTGGTCCGCGTCTCATGGCCCGTCTGACCATCTCCGCCATTCTATCACTGTCTTCTAGCTGCAACCCTTGTCTGTTGCCTCCAATCTGCCTCCCAAGTTAGCGAGGGAATCCTGGAATCTGCTCTCCTGGATGGGCGTCCATTCCTCTAATAATGCCATGTTGAATAGCTCCACCTGGTATCCTTCCTGAGGTAGGATCAACATGCTCCAGGGGAGTGCCTTCTAGCTTTAGGGCTCCCCCTGATGGTCCCGTTCAATTCTAGATCCTGGTTGTTCCATGCTCCTGATCCCTATTTCCAGCACCCCTTGTAGTGGCGTTCTCTTGACTCTGCACTCTTGCTTGTCCAGTTTGCTGGAGTAGGTTCTTTGTTATCTCTTCTTACTTTTTCAGCATTCCCTCTTGCATAGCTTCCATCATCATCTCCATCTTGTATCGGGTGATGAAGACCGAGGCTTGATTCGCTCCTGAGGAAGCCTCCTGAATTCCTTCACACTATCTTCTTTCTGCTTGCTGATTGCTTCACCATAGCTTTCCAGATCCAAAGTTCAAGTTGTATAATTCCTGAGTTCTTCTCAGTGAAAGCACCAAAATGTTTTGCGCTAAAATTGGTCACAAACACACAATTGTCGATGAAAGCACATGTTTACAATCACAGATAGCAAATATGTAGAGAAAATAAATGTGAAGAACACTGGAAAAATTAAAAGAAAAGTAGTAGAAAGACAAGATTTATAGTGGTTCGATGTTGTAGCCTACGTCCACTTTGTAGATTTTTTGTTTTATTGATGGTTCTCGCTACTTACAATGAGTTACAATAGTAGAAGTGAAGTACAAAGATAATCTCGACAGAGTCTGGATGTAGGAGAGCCAAAACGACCACTTCTCTCATGTGGGTGGGCCTACACGTTCGATCCCCTGACATTTTGACTCGATCCATGATCGATACGAATGAGATTCGTATCGATCTAAATCTTGCCCAATTGAGCCGAGATCGATCATGAACATTCTTGAGGTTGTATGCAATCTCTAATGAAAATTTGATGTCATTTGGACTTGTAGATTGTGAGTTATGATCGATGCAAGTTTGTATTTTATGATGCCTGTCGAGTTTGCATCGTTTCTTGTCTGCCTCGCTCTATTCGTATCGCTCCTGTGCATGTGGTATTTGATGATGCGGCACTAACTACATGGACCATCCATTTTTCATGCAGATTGACTGGGTCTTCCACAGGGTTGCATCTTGTTCGTATCGATCCAGTTGAGTCTTTTCGCATCCATGGTTGATGTTCCATTTTGCATCGATCAACATAAATGCCATTCGTATCGTTCCATTTTCTGTTATGCGCATCGATCGCTGGCCAATCGATACAAATGTAGTACAATAATTAATCGATTCCAAATACAGTCTTGATGGATACGAGTTGGATATTGGTTGATTGATCCGAATAAGCCGAAGACAATGGATGAGCATCAATCCGAGGATGGATGGATACAAAGAGTGCGGTTCTGGATGGATATGAAGCAGAGGTGTTTGATGGATACGGAATTAGTGGCATCCAATGGATACGAAAGGGAATGGATTTAGCGGGTACGAACAAAATGTGCTTCACCTGAGGCTTTATGGATACGTGCCTGCATGGATACGAACGAGACCTCGGGGTTGGATTCGAATGGGATGGATATGAAGGAGGCGATCTGATGGATACGAATGGGAGCATTGCTTGACTTGCATCGATCATATCTTGAGCATCTGAACTCCAATTGACTTGAAATTTGAAATTTAAGCTTTTATGGCTTTTCTTGTCGTGTCATACCAATTGTACCTTGATCTGGACTCGAGAAAAATTTACCAGTATCCATAGCAAACCTGTATATAACTGGCATTGGAGGAGAATTGTCTTTAGTTTCCATTCGATCTCTTGGTGTCACGGCCTTGCCAAAATGCGGGATAATAGTGGTCATGCTTATTATCTGTGAAAATCCAGCATTGATCATTGTGTAGTCGATTGGGTTAAATCTGCCTGTATATGGCATTGCCTAAAGGCGGGTTACCACCCTAGTGATCCTGACTTCCCGATAGTTAGGGATTATCCTGATGTTGAGGTAAAGTCACTTCTCTTCCCTTCAAGCAGGAAATTGAATTTCCGCATCGATCTTATTCCTGGAATCTCGGTTGACCCTGTTAAGGTCACCCTCGATTAATATTAATCTATCCATCCTTTCTCTTTTGTGACTTAATTATCCTATCTACCTTTCGAGCCTATCTTCTTAGTTAGAATTTTCTTCGATTTGGGTCCCTCTAAATTTGAATCTCTATCCTTGTTTTGAAATCTATTCTATAATCATCCTATGAGGGAGTGCATTTGTAATTAAAAATGTCTTATATTGTGTTGTTTGAATTATTAAGGTTGATTTGGAGTTGCTATCGATTTGTTTGTCCAACGCTATCGAAAGTAATTCCAAAACCCGTAAACAGGGCAAACTGACACAATATTGTTTTCCAAATTTGTAAATGAAATAATTTATCTATGGTTATATTTTATATATAAAAGTATAATTTTTTGGAATTGGATAGTAAATTAAATTGGTTGTTAGGAATGATAATATTAGAGTATCATTTACTTTTTGGTCAACACTAATAAATCATTTTCCATTAAATGTATATTATAGGAAGTTGAAATTTCATAAATATGGTTTATAAAAATTTGATTTGGAAATAAATGAATTTAAACTAAAGATTTGAAGTTTTAATTTCTGGTGCCTTTCTAAATTTGGTCTTCAAAGTTTGAAATTTTATTATTTGAAAGTATTTTCGCACAAAATTGCTTTTAAAGAATTTTTAAAAGAAGAAAATCAGTACTCTCCTCTTTTTTCATTGAAAAATAATTTCGGTGATGACTGCAACATCATCGAGATTCATTTTCGAGTCTCAAAGTGGAGAGACCACTTAGTTGCTTCGCTACACACTTGTTTCGGAAACTGGATTTGATTTAAATTCACTTGAGTAAGATTTGATATACAAAATATTATATATTTGTTTCAAAATGATTTGAAATGGGACCAGAAATTTAACTCTCAAATTTTTTGTTAAGTGACGATTTTCAATTATTAAAATTAAGTAAACTTTTGAAAATTGGAAGATCTAGAAGAGGAATAGAATTTAAATAACATAAAACAGTTTAAATGAGATAAATTTATTTGTATAATAATCATTTGCATTCTAATATATATAACTTACCTAAAATATTCAAAAAGTTAAAATGTTAGGGTGAATACATAATTGAAGGTCATACAAGAAAAACTTAGGTAATAAATTCTAAAATCTTGCTTAATAAAAATGTTGTAAATGAAAGATAAATCTGGTTTTGGAAATGGTTTAAACTTAAATTGTTTAAACTTAAAAGCTAAATTGTTTAAACTTACGATTTTGGAAATGAATATTATTAAAGTGAATAATGATATTGAATTGATATGGTTTTGAAGTGAATAAGATATTTTGAAATATTTGAAATGAAATGACCACGGAGTGAAATAAGCGTTTAGTTGTTAAAGAGACCGGGATCGGATATTGTCATACTCTCTGCCAACATCGAAAACCACTTTAACAACTGTGTACGTAGGGGAGATTCCAGAATGAAATAGGATGGTTTGATGACGATTCTATATGGTATTTACGTACACTGACTCCCATGAGTCGGCTTGATGTGGCTAAAACAGGAGCCATGTCGGGCCAAGTGAGGTCATGCAACAACCCAGACACAACGCTCGAAAATCGGCATCCAATACATCACCCGTATTCGAATGCCGGAGATTCAACGTTGAGTCTAGTTTGTCAGAGCTTATAACACATTAGGTTATAACAACACAGTGGAAACAAAGAAGAAATTTTTTGATACACAACAGTGATACAATATGAAGTGATCAACACTATCAGAGATATATACAACAACGGAAAAACACAACAGCGGAAAACAACAGCAACGGCAGCGGAAAGATAACATCTTCATTGCCAAAGCTCCAAAGCTCCAAACCAAAAAGCTCAAAAACCAAAAACTATCATGCTGCAACGAAGCGAATGCTATCCCAAATCCACAGACTTCCAAAAGCTACATCTACTATTTGACCATCTGATAACCTGACTCTAGGCTGCCCGTGTGGAAAGTTATGCACACCCAGAGTTTAGAAAGGGAACAATAAACTCCGGGTCAGTCATGGGACCGGTTTGAGCAAACAAAAACAGTTTTTTGTACAAAAAGAAAACACAAGAAGAAATAAAAAGAAATCTGTTATGCTTTTTGGAAAATGTAACTACCATAAGGCCTCCCGACACAACTCAATGCAATCACACACATGAGGGAGATTTCTCCTTATGATAGTCAAACATGCCCGATACGTGAAAATCCTTTTGATATTATTATTAGTGCATAATGTAGAAAAACATTTCCAAAGTATAATATTAATCTTAGCCAGCATACTTACCATTATAGTATGCCTACTATAGCTACCATGTTAGATGACAGGTTCTACAAGTAAAACCGTAAAGGGATCGTATTGAGTGATTGAATTTCCAACAAATGGCCAAGGCTAAGGAACTTCCTTTCCGAACGGGTACGCCTCTGGAGGGACACCCCGAGAACCTAGCCGGATCTCTACCAACATAAGGTCGGGTTACCTCTGTAACTAGGTAACTAACTATCACGAGTATGCCATCCCTCGGTTGTAACCGACCTTTATCCCGGGATTCCACAACAAATTCCAACAACCACATAAGTAAAATATCTGGGCTCCGTACCATGATACCACTTTTTAACTAGAAGTAAATGCACATACCCTAAGGGGCATGATCCCCGTAACCTTGATGCATTCTTCATGTTTCGACTGTTTCCCGGGAGTGAGGTTCAACGAAGTCTCATCCCACAAAGCTACGCTTTTCACAAAAGCCATGCTTCGATCAACCAATGATCAACAATTAGCATGCCACAATACCAAAATGGGAGTATATCACTAGTAACCATCAACTACATAATCGCTAAGCTCGCACGTCTTAGAGAAGGGTGTTAAGCTAAGAGAATAAATTCTCCACCGCCAAACAGAATTGTATTTGTTAGAAACCAGCTTTACATCTTAAAATGTAACGTCAGACATACATCCATACAAGTCCATCCTGGGTTTGAATGGAACCGAAGGCACTTCGTCCTATTAAGGAAAAAGTCCTTGAAAATCCGGATATCCCCAATCGCGTCCGGACATCATATCACATAGGGTAATCTCTATATCAGAGTAACTCTATGCAGAGACAATCGACAAGTAATCCTTTCGTTTTCGAAAATACCCAGTCTTCAACCACCGTCTTCAAATGCAATCTGTTTCGTCTTATCATTATTCAGAATGGGTTTAATGACATAATGTCCTCTCCCGGCTTAACGAATAATGAGCGCTTACTTTAAAACATATGAATACATTCAGATCTTAGTTAAGTCACAACTTAGTTCCCAAAACCTTTTCTTTCAAATGGTTTAACCAAATTTCCATTTTAATCTTTTAAACAAAAGATCCACCCTTTAAGATCCTCTTCAATTTGAAACAAGGTTTACCAAATATTTGACCAAGATTCATTTATAGCTTTCAAAACTATTTCCATTTCAAATTTGATTTACCCACAACTCGAAATCATTTCAACAAAAACTGGAAATTCTTTCTTTATATGAAAGCTGTTATCATTTAAAAACAAAGGTCTTTTGTTTCGGGAAAATCCGATTAAATTTCCTCCAACGAACTGCCATACTCTCGACAAGTTCTATTTTTAGTTAAACTTAAATTCCCAGAATAATTTTAATTTCAAAACTTCCTTTTCAAATTTTTTTCATATTTAACCGAATTTCACTTCCAAATCATTTTGGATTCAAAATTCAACCTTTAAATCCTTTTCACCATTTTGAATAAAATAATATTAAATTCAAAATACCTGTGACTTAACCAATTTCTTGTGAAATCCATATTTGTGTGTGTTTGTGTTTTGTCTAAGGGTTTTGCATACAATAATAAAATATCACAATCATCATCAATCCAAGCACAATAATATCAATAAGCGGTATAATCCTATAACTCTTATCTTCCATTCACAGATAAACATGTAAATTCATCACAGATAAATAACTTACATTGATCACAGCTCAATCCAAAGCAATTCATATCACAGAACATTACATATTAGAGATATCAAACAATTCAAGGCATCCAATTATCCATAAGCAAGATAAATTAGTTGTTCAATTCCCAATTAATTTAATTTTAATTACCGAATAAATTAAATCAATTACCCCTAAATCCTGCTTAATGAACTTTAATTAATTACAAATCATTTGTTATTATTTTAATTAATTAATGAAAATTAATTAATCAACCTTAATTTTTCATCTTAATTAATCATCCGTAATTAATTAATTATCCCTTAACTAATCACATAAATTAATTAACCTAAAGTTAATTACATTAATTAATTAACCCTTAATTACTTACATTAAGTAATTATCCTATAATTACTTGATTAATTACCATTTAATCATTAATTAATTATCCTTAATCATAAATTAATTAACCTTTAATTATTTATTAATTTATCCTTTAATTACTTACATTAAGTAATTAACCTTTAAGTAATTAATTATCCCTTAATTAATTACATTAACAAACTAACCCTTTAAATTAATTAATTACTCACATTAATTAATCATCCTTTAATTAGTTACATTAAGTAATTATCAACTTAAGTAATTATCCTCTAATTAATTAAGACCTTGATTTATTACGATAAACTATTTATCTTAATCAATTACTTAATTACCTCATTAAATTATATTTCAAAAACACTCAGGGATTTAAATCAAATAATTAAAAAAAAATTATTTTAAATCAAACAAATTTAAAACATTATACTTTAAAATTTCAACCTTTGAAATTTGCTTGAAAAACTTGTTCCATACATATATTTTGAAAACTTGTATAATAATTTATCATTAACAAATGAATTAAAACATTTTATCTTCATCGTTTAAATTTAAGATTAAATAAACTAAAAAATTAACTTAATTAATTTATGTTGAATAAATTATACAACTTTTATTTAACCAAACATTTAAAAACATTTATTATATAGAGAAAATAGTTTAAAACTTGTAAAAAAACTTGTTCTTTCACTTTCAAATTTTTTATAACATGTACCCGAGATAACTCGGGTATTTACCCGAGCCAGTTTCAATTTTTCCCGAGTATACACCCGAGTCACCTTTTTTTAAATTTTGTTATGTTTTAAAATTTAAAACCTGTTTCCATTAAAACACTCGTGTATGACCCGTGATTATCTTCGAGCCTAAACTTTGCATTCTCGAGTTAAAACCCAAGAACAACTCTTCCTTCCATTTCCTCAGCTACCACCAGATACACAAGGTAACTCGTGCTTGTGCATGATCAATCTGGTCATCTCCAACCAACATCAGCATCGCCAGCAAATTGCCGATGACATGCTCGAACATCATCATTACTCAGAATCACAAACGAGAAGGAAATTCGAGATCGAGCATGATGAACACCTACAGGAACAAAAGTCGATCGCTTAAATCCATCTCGTACCACCATCCAAGATCACCGAAGAACATGCCACCACGTCCAACCCTTTGCCATTCGACCATGCTTGTTTCCCCCCCACTCCGGTATCTTCCGAAGTGACGACGTCGTTGAAATTGACTCTCAAACGTCATCGATCAAACCTGGACATTAAACCCTACATAGTCGTCGTCCGACCACCATGGTGGACGGGAATTCCACCCACCATTTTTTCCGATCACCTCGACCCTCAAACTACCCTCGGCAACAAACTTGACCTCCATAGCCCACGTGATCGTCAGAATTCGAGGAAAAACCTAATTCTGATCATCACACAATCCCCTCCCAATTACATACTTAAAAATCACAAATCTACCATTAAAAATCATTAATTTCAAAGGCGAATTTCAACATGTATGTGAAACATGAAATCTACACACTTGATTTCTAACAAGTTTTGATTTTTCACTGTAAATTTATTTTTTTCAGATAAATATACTTAATAATACTACTTGTTTTTGTTTTTAAAATTTATATCACACCATTATAATCAACTTCCTTTTAAACATCATATTTTATAATGATATAGATGAAGAGTTAAGAATTATTTTTGAGAAATCTTAAACCTGTCAGATAGAGGTATGCATATGCATATACACAGACATGCATGCATACATTTAGTGTTTTAAATTTGTATACCCAAAAAAAACAAAACATTTCAAATCATCATTCTCATCCATCATCACAGACTTAAGAAAATAAAGAAGATCAAGTTTCAAAAAGGAAGTTTACTTACCTGCACAAAAGAACAGAGAACCTGGAAATTTAAAAATTGAAAGTTGATTTGATCCTGGAACTTGATTAAGTTTGAGTTGAACCTTTGATGTAACAACCCGGAGTTTTATAACAATTAATTTTCGTCATTAAACGATTAATCTGTTATTTATTACTATCGGGAGTTTTAATCAGCTGAAAATTCTTTTCAAAGATTGTTAAGTTATGCGGGTTTTAAAATTTGTTTGGCCCACGTTTCTTTTGTGCCGTGACAATTAATTAATCTCGTTCCTCCTTTCATTATTTTCGCAACCCTAAACGAAAACAAAACAAAAGAAATAAATGGCGGCTTCATCTTGTTCCTCTTTTCGAGTTCGGCTGCAAAATTAGGGTTTGCGAATTTACGTCCTACGGCGATCTAAAAGGGGGGACGTGGAGGACTTCGGCTGGTGAAGCGTGCTCTTCGAACAAGGTGAGTGAATCGACTCTCACTCACATCCAATTCAAAGTAATGCTTATATATATTTGAGTAATTTTAATTACTCACATCTAGTCAACCTCAAGTTTGTAGAGTTGAATTTTTGTGATTTTTGTTCGTATAAAATTGGTTTGAGTTCGTTGCTTGATTTTTCGGCCCTTCCATGTTGTTTCGATGTTGGTGATTTTTCTAACTTAGTTCGATTTCTGAATTTGCCAATGCTCGGCCTTTGTTGTGACGATGATTTCTTCTTTGGGTTTGATGATTTGTTGTTCTGCTGTCACCATCACGGTTCGTTGGGAAATTCTTTAACGACCCACGGCTTTGAATCATAGTTGGTATCTGTAGCTCTGGCATTGTTTGATTCGACCTGCAGTTGTTTTCGATTTCAAACTTGATTTTTGAATCTTCGGCACTTTTGTTCATCCCTGTAGCAGCTTGATGTACACAGCATTGACTTGAGATTTTATTTAACTGTTCTTTTTCACTGTATATTGATTCTTTGGTCTGCATTGCATATATATTCTCGAGTTCTTGAGCATTTCTTACATCACAGTCTGGTTGCTTCAGTTTTGAACACTGCATATTTGATGTGAGTCATTTGCTCATTATTCATTAGCTTGATTTTGTAACCTGCATTGCACTGGAGATTGATCGTGATCATTTGGGTTTCAGTTGCACTTGGTCAAGTTGCAGTTTGAAGTTGTTTACATGTATATTGTTGTGTAGCTTCACTTGCATTTGTATTCTGATTTATATATTTAAAATTGTTGTCACATTCACTTGTGTACATGGTAGTCTTGGTCGACCATTTCGTTTCACTAGTCCGGTTGGCCTTGAGACTGTAGCATGCATTGTTCACGTCATTCCTTTGGGAAGTTTGCTTTGCATTCTCTTTGTGTATTGTCACTGCTTCATGTTCATATATATTTCACATTTAGGTTTGCACTGTCCAGTTCCATGTAGTCGTTCACGTGTGCCGTTGTGACCATTGCAGTTGGTTATGCAGTTTTGAGTTTTATGCATTTTTTACCACTACACATCTTCTTCATACCACATATAACCATCAGTGTGCCTTTCCAGTACTGTCACCAGGCCATCACCTCAAGTTTAATCATTTATTGCAGCTGTCTTGACCATTTGAGACAGTTCGCCTACCTGTTTTATGTAGTATTGAGCATATGTAAGACAGTTTGCATTTATGGATTTGTCATGGCTTTGATTTCATCATGTTGCAACAATTTCAACCTTTTGAAGTTGCAGTCCACCCGAGTTCATATGTTTTGTTTATTGCATACATTTATATAAGTGTGCATGTTTTTACTGCACTGTTTATTTGCATATAAACTTGGATTCTTTTTGTCCTTGTCTCTGTTTCGAGTTTGATATTTTTTTAAGTTTCCATCTATTAGCTTGTAGTTCACGTGTTCACATTGATTATGCGCACTGTGTTGGTATTGATTTCTTTCACATTGATTATGTGCTTTGTACATGTCACTCCTTTGGCATTGTTGCAGACCACATAATTATTTGTTCATGATGCTATGTTGTTCCATGAATTTTATTATAGCCTTTTCAATATTGCTGATGTCGGTTTATAATTTCAGATTCACTTTGTTTGTAGTAGTGTTGAGTCACGATAGTCATGACTTGACCTCTGTAGTTTCATTTTGCTGATTGGCATTTGGTGTTGTGATGATTTTATATACTGTTGTGGCGAGGCAGTACACGCGTGCGTGTACTGCAGCCACACAGATTTAACGTTTTAATGTGGCGAGGCAGTGCACGAGAGCATGTACTGCAGCCCTATCAGATTTGACAATTTAAATTGATATTTCAATTGCTGGATTTGTTTCGTGTTCCCAATTCAACATATTATGAAGTGTATTTTGATTTGGTTTTATTTGATCATTTTGTTGTTTAACACTATTACGTGTTATATTTACCGTTATCCGTTTCTCTTATTGAAGAGTTGGATATACGAGATTTCTGTGACTGTCGTCTATTTGATATTTGATTTTTACTGTTTCTGTGCATTGATAACTGAGTTTGAATTAGACTGACCAGTGTATTATTTTCTTTTGAATTTAATACTCGGGTCAGACCCGAGTTATTACAGGTTGCAGATATCTTCCTTTGGTTTGCTGTTAGAGCTGTAGAGTCTCTTCCTATCTTTTGGAGTAGTAGTTGTCATTTTAGCAGTTAGTGTATTTGTGTAGGATGTTATGTATTCATGTATATTAATCACGATAATGTACTTGTGTATATAACTTCCTGAGTAGACAGTTGTAGTTGTATCATATGTATTGTATCACATGTATTGCAACTGACTTCAGTTATTATATACATGAGACTTTTTGTTTTATCTGTGTTCCGCATTTATATTATCTGTGTTATTATTATATCTATTGTCCTAAACTATTATGAACCATCGTAGTTCGTTTTATACTAGAATTGGGTATGTCGATGGGAGTAAATAAATATGAGATGAAAAATAAAAATATATACCACTCCTATCGAGATAACTAACTACGGATGGCCGCTCCTATCCAACCTTATTCTTCATAATAACAGACAATGTTTTCTTTAATACTCTTTGTTATTGTAAGCATAGAGGTGGGGCGTTACAGTTGGTATCAGAGCTTGGGGTTTATGGACGTAATATAAAACATAACTTAGAAGGAACATGTGTTACAACTATTAGTCGATGTTTTATTTGTGCTTTGAGTCAAAACTAAAGTTTTGAAATTAAAATTTCCTTATTTAAAAATAAAAGTAAGGTTGTATTTTGATGATTGATTGAGTGTGTTCTGTTTATCAGAGTGCGCAGCGGAGATAGTGACTGTCTTCGCTGAGTACGGCTGATAACCTTTTTGATTTGAAAAATCAAAATATGAAATTTAAATAAATTTCAATTGTTTTTTACATAGCTGTGTTTATTTTGTTTTCTTTGAAAATTTCGAATCCGATTTGAGGATTCGAAGCGATTACAGTTATGTGAATTTGTTGAGATTTTTGTTGTTTTGAATTATCTTCATTGAAGATATATTCGACTGATTTCTTTGTTCATTTTGTAGTATACGTGCAAATTTAAGTTGCACGTTACTACATTATTTTTACGTTGAACCGATGTTTGGTTCTAAACGTATTTTGTTGCCGTTATTTTTTATAACGGGATTTTTACATCGATGCTAAATTTTCGAAGCACGGTGTTTTGTCGACATTTTGATGAATGAAAATTCTCTGGTGTTATATTTTGATGCAAATTATTTTGATGAGATTTTGACGTTTAAAAATTACTGTCGCTTTGACTTCAGTATCCGTCATATTTTAAAGTGGGTTTTCATGCGGTTATCCTGCAATGCTGATTTTGCGATCCGTTTCTACAGTGTTTTGAGAAGTGCAATTTTCTTATCGAAATTGTCATTAATGCTGCTGTTTTTTTATCACGGATTTGCAAAACGTTTTAAAAATAAAATTGTTTTCAAATTTTTATAGTTTATGCTTTCAGAAGAATGAGAAAGTGACTTAAACGTTTCAGCAAAATCGAGGACTATGACCCCTTTCTTCTACTGATTCGCTTAATTCCGGACTTGTTCGGTTGAGAATGCAAATTATTACTTTTATAAAATAAATGAAATTGTTTTCAGAAGTTTTGCAGTTTTCGTTTTCAAAAGAATGAGGAAGCGATTTAAACGTTTCGGTAAAATCGAGGATTATGACCCCTTTCTTTTACTGATTCGCTTAATTTCGGACTTGTCCGTTTGAGAATGTGAAATGTTATTTTGAATACACAATTTTGCACTCTCAAGGAAACGATGAAGAGATTTAAATGATTTAGTAAAACACGTGGTATGGGACATATGTGTTTGCTATTTTGGTTAATTTTGGACTCGTTAATTGAAATATTTAATGATTTTCGTGTGCTTTCGAGCCACTATGTTGGACCTTCGGGTCATTTGTTGGACCTTCGGGTCAATACCAGTACCAGACCTCCGGGTCATTTGTTGGACCTCCGGGTCATTTGTTGAGCGCCAAAATTATGTTGGGTACTTGGTAGGCTTCGGCCATTTGTTAATGCACGTGCGGCGTAGCTTAAAAACTCGCCATTTGTTGGGATCGATCCACCTTTTATGTTGATTTTCTAGATCATCTTAATTGATTTCTAGATATTTGTTGTTTTCAATTATCTGCAGGTAATTGGATATTTGTTGATATGAGTTCTGATTATCGTTTTGATAATCGGATATTTGTTGTTTCTGATTATCGTTTTTGATAATCGAATATTTGTTTTTTCTGATTATCGTTTTTGATAATTGGATATTTGTTGATTTTGATTATCGTTTTTGATAATCGAATATTTGTTGATTTTGATTATCGTTTTTGATTATCATTTTTGATAATCGAATATTTGTTGTTTCTGATTATCGTTTTTGATAATCGGGTATTTGTTGATTTAGATTAACGTTTTTGATAATCGAATGTTTGTTGATTTTGATTATCGTTTTTGATAATCGAATTTTGTTGATTTTGATTATCATTTTTGATAATCGAATGTTTGTTGATTCTGATTATCGTTTTTGATAATCGAATGTTTGTTGATTTTGATTATCGTTTTTGATAATCGGATGTTTGTTGATTTTGATTATTGTTTTTGATAATCGGATATTTGTTGTTTCTGATTATCGTTTTTGATAATTGGATATTTGTTGATTCTGATTATCGTTTTTGATAATCGAATATTTATTGATTTTGATTATTGTCTTTGATAATCGTATTTGTTGTTTCTGATTATCGTTTTTGATAATCGGATATTTGTTGATTTTGATTATCGTTTTTGATAATCGGATATTTGTTGTTTCTGATTATCGGTTTTGATAATCGGATATTTGTTGATTTTGATTATCGTTTGAGATAATTAAATATTTGTTGATTTGAGATTTAATTATCGTTTGAGATAATTAAATATTTGTTGATTTGAGATTTAATTATCGTTTTTGATAATTAAATATTTGTTGATTTGAGATTTGATTATCGTTTTTGATAATCGATTGTTTGTTGATTTTGATTATCGTTTTTGATAATCGAATATTTGTTGATTTTGATTATCGTTTTTTATAATCGAATATTTGTTGTTTTTTATTATCGTTTTTAATAATCGGATATTTGTTGATTTTGATTATCGTTTTTGATAATCGAATGTTTGTTGATTTTGATTATCGTTTTTGATAATGGAATATTTGTTGATTTTGATTATCGTTTTTGATAATCGAATGTTTGTTGATTTTGATTATCGTTTTTGATAATCGGATATTTGTTGTTTCTGATTATCGTTTTTGATAATCGGATATTTGTTGATTTTGACTATCGTTTTTGATAATCGAATATCTGTTGTTTCTGATTATCATTTTTGATAATCGAATATCTGTTGTTTCTGATTATCATTTTTGATAGTCGGATATTTGTTGATTTTGATTATCGTTTTTGATAATCGGATATTTGTTGTTTCTGATTATCGTTTTTGATAATCGGATATTTGTTGTTTTTGGTTATCGTTTGAGATAATTAAATATTTGTTGATTTGAGATTTAATTATCGTTTGAGATAATTAAATATTTGTTGATTTGAGATTTAATTATCATTTTTGATAATTAAATATTTGTTGATTTGAGATTTGATTATCGTTTTTGATAATTGAATATTTGTTGATTTGAGATTTAATTATCGTTTTTGATAATTAAATATTTGTTGATTTGAGACTTGATTATCGTTTTAGATAATTGAATATTTGTTGATTTGAGATTTGATTATCGTTTTTGATAATTGAATATTTGATGATTTGAGAATTCTGATTATCGTTTGGTGATTAGATAAGAATTGTTTTAAAATTTTCTGGTTGATAACTAGATAACTGCAGATTTGCGAATTTTGATTTATGTTTCCTAATTATCTTTGTTGATAATTAGATTTTTGCTGTTTTCTAATTATCGTATCGATAATTAGATATTGCTGTTTTGTGATTTCTATATTCTAATTATCTAATTGATAATTGAATATTGCTGATAATTGCATTTATTCAGCTTTGTTGTTTTCTGACTTATTTATTCGATAATTAGATTACGTTGAGGATTTGTGAATTTCTTTTATGAAGTTAAAAGATTTCTTTGGTGCTTGAATTCTCTGCCTTTATTTTTCTAGCTTAACCAGTTTATGTTAGAAAAATAATTGTTATTGACGACTTTCATTATGAAAATTGCGGGGATGCAATTAATATAAGGAGGGGAGTCTGTAACAACCCGGAGTTTTATAACAATTAATTTTCGTCATTAAACGATTAATCTGTTGTTTATTGCTATCGGGAGTTTTAATCAGCTGAAAATTCTTTTCAAAGATTGTTAAGTTATGCGGGCTTTAAAATTTGTTTGGCCCATGTTTCTTTTGTGCCGTGACAATTAATTAATCCCGTTCCTCCTTTCATTATTTTCGCAACCCTAAACGAAAACAAAACAAAAGAAATAAATGGCGGCTTCATCTCGTTCCTCTTTTCGAGTTCGGCTGCAAAATAAGGGTTTGCGAATTTACGTGCTACGACGATCTAAAAGGGGGGGACGTGGAGGACTTCGGCTGGCGAAGCGTGCTCTTCGAACAAGGTGAGTGAATCGACTCTCACTCACATCTAATTCAAAGTACTGCTTATATATATTAGAGTAATTTTAATTACTCACATCTAGTCAACCTCAAGTTTGTAGAGTTGAATTTTTGTGATTTTTGTTCGTATAAAATTGGTTTGAGTTCGTTGCTTGATTTTTCGGCCGTTCCATGTTGTTTCGATGTTGGTGATTTTTCTAACTTAGTTCGATTTCTGAATTTGCCAATGCTCCGCCTTTGTTGTGACGATGATTTCTTCTTTGGGTTTGATGATTTGTTGTTCTGCTGTCACCATCACGGTTCGTTGGGAAATTCTTTAATGACCCACGACTTTGAATCATAGTTGGTATCTGTAGCTCTGGCATTGTTTGATTCGACCTGCAGTTGTTTTCGATTTCAAACTTGATTTTTGAATCTTCGGCACTTTTGTTCATCCCTGTAGCATCTTGATGTACACAGCATTGACTTGAGATTTTATTTAACTGTTCTTTTTCACTGTATATTGATTCTTTGGTCTGCATTGCATATATATTCTCGAGTTCTTGAGCATTCCTTGCATCACACTCTGGTTGCTTTAGTTTTGAACACTTCATATTTGATGTGAGTCATTTGCTTATTATTCATTAGCTTGATTTTGTAACCTACATTGCACTGGAGATTGATCGTGATCATTTGGGTTTCAGTTGCACTTGGTCAAGTTGCAGTTTGAAGTTGTGTACATGTATATTGTTGTGTAGCTTCAGTTGCATTTGTATTCTGATTTATATATTTAAAATTGTTGTCACATTCGCTTATGTACATGGTAGTCTTGGTCGACCATTTCGTTTCACTAGTCTGGTTGGTCTTGAGATGTAGCATGCATTGTTCATGTCATTCCTTTGGGCAGTTTGCTTCGCATTCTCTTTGTGTATTGTCACTGCTTCATGTTCATATATATTTCACATTTAGGTTTGCACTATCCAGTTTCACGTAGTCGTTCACGTGTGCCTTTGTGTCCATTGCAGTTGGTTATCCATTTTTGAGTTTTATGCATTTTGTATCACTACACATCTTCTTCATACCACATATAACCATCAGTGTGCCTTTCCAGTACTGTCACCAGGCAATCACCTCGAGTTTGATCATTTATTGCAGTTGTCTTGACCATTAGAGATAGCTTGCCTACCTTTTATATGTAGTATTGAGCATATGTAAGATTTGCATTTTTGGATTTGTCATGGCTTTGATTTCATCATGTTGCAACAATTTCGACCTTTTGAAGTTGCAGTCCACCCGAGTTCATATGTATTGTTTCTTGCATACATTTATATAAGTGTGCATGTTTTTACTGCACTGTTTATTTGCATATAAACTTGGATTCTTTGTGTCCTTGTCTCTGTTTCGAGTTTGATATTTTTTTAAGTTTCCATCTGTTAGCTTGTAGTTCACGTGTTCACATTGATTATGTGCATTGTGTTGGTATTGATTTCTTTCACATTGATTATGTGCTTTTTACATGTCACTCCTTTGGCATTGTTGCAGACCACATAATTATTTGTTCATGATGCTATGTTGTTCCATGAATTTTATTATAGCTTTTCAATATTGCTGATGTCGGTTTATAATTTCTGATTCACTTTGTTTGTAGTAGTGTTGAGTCATGATAGTCGTGACTTGACCTTTGTAGTTTCGTTTTGCTGATTTGCATTTGGTGTTGTGATGATTTTATATAATGTTGTGGCGAGGCAGTACACGCGTGCGTGTACTGCAGCCACACAGATTTAACGTTTTAATGTGGCGAGGCAGTGCACGCAAGCGTGTACTGCAGCCCTATCAGATTTGACAATTTAAATTGATATTTCAATTGCTGGATTTGTTTCGTGTTCCCAATTCAACATATTATGAAGTGTATTTTGATTTGGTTTAATTGATCATTTTGTTGTTTAACACTATTACGTGTTATATTTACCGTTATCCGTTTCTCTTATTGAAGAGTTGGATATACGAGATTTCTATGACTGTCGTCTATTTGATATTTGATTTTTATTGTTTCTGTGCATTGATAACTGAGTTTGAATTAGACTGACCAGTGTATTATTTTCTTTTGAATTTAATACTCGGGTCAGACCCGAGTTATTACAGGTTGCAGATATCTTGCTTTGGTTTGCTATTAGAGCTGTGAAGTCTCTTCCTATCTTTTGGAATAGTAGTTGTCATTTTTGTAGTTAGTGTATTTGTATAGGATGTTATGTATTCATGTATATTAATCACGATAATGTACTTGTGTATATAACTTCCTGAGTCGACAGTTGTAGTTGTATCATATGTATTGTATCACATGTATTGTAACTGACTTCAGTTATTATATACATGAGACTTTTTGTTTTATCTGTGTTCCGCATTTATATTATCTGTGTTATTATTATATGTATTGTCCTAAACTATTATGAACCATCGTAGTTTGTTTTATACTGGAATTGGGTACGTCGATGGGTGTAAATAAATAAGTGATGAAAAATAAAAATATATACCACTCCTATCGAGATAACCAATACTAGTGTAAGGCCTAACTACGGATGGCCGCTCCTATCCAGCCTTATTCTTCGTAGTAACAGACAGTATTTCCTTTAATACTCTTTGTTATTGTGGGCATAGAGGTGGGGCGTCACATTTGAATTTGATTGCATTAGGTTTGAATTTGAAAGAGGTGTTTTATTTTGATCCTAAATTTAGCTACAGGTTTGAACTGCCACTTGAATTTGAAAACTTGTTTAAATATTTTTCTTTACTTGCTTCAGGATTTAACATGTTTTCAAGTTTGAATTTCTTTTCTGATTTTAGTTTTCTCAGTTTTGATTTTGCATAAGTTTTTAGTTTTGAAATGTATGAAAGAAAATGAGAAGAGAAGTAGAGATGTATTTATAGCCTTGATTTTCTTATTTTAAAAAATGAAAAGAGAACTAAAAACATGACATTTGTAATTTGCATGCAAAGATGAGTACACTTGTTAATTTACATGCTAAGATAGTTTACACTTGTCTAATTTCTTGTTAAAACACCTACACTTGGAATTTTTCATGTATTAATGATTTTGAGTATGATTTTATATTATTTTTATATTATATTTACTATTTTAATAAATGTATTTCTTTGTATATTAACATAGATTTATAATTATTTGTATCCAAACTATATTTATTTTTATGTATAAATTTAAAAGAAAGCATATAAAACCTTTTATTTATATTTATATAATCTTAAAGAAAATGATTTAAAATTCTAATTATACATTAATAAATAACACATATATATATTATATATAAGTCTTAAAATTATAGAATTTAACGTTTAAATAGCTTTTGAAAATTTATTATATTTAAATATAACTTCCAAATCACGATATATACACCATATATATAAATATATTATAATTAGAAAACAAATTTCTGTTAGTCTTTAAAATATAGAGTTTTTAAATCCAATTTATTTTCAAGATATTTATTTATTTTTATTTTTTTGAAATTCAAATCAAAATTCTATTTATAATATATATATATATATAATCAAACACATGTCTATTTGTTTAGAAAATTTCAAATTAATTCATAAATTTATCCAAAAATTTATATTAATTACTAAATTAAATTAGGCTTAAAACGGGATCGTTACAGGTCATTCCTCCAATCGAACATATTTCTTCGATACCATTTTGTTGCTTTTGTGATTTGATTGGGTACACCTTTGACTTGGGAGTGTGTCACGAGGTGGGCGGTATTAGCTGCTATGCGTTACCACCAGTCCGGATCCGTAAATGGTATATCTACCCTGGCATTGCCTCGCGCGCCTTGTCACATGCCCTATCGCGCCTTCTACGAGTTTGTTTTGTGTCGTACCTATGGAGTGCTCCCTGATAGCCCACTTGCGAGTGGAGTTTACAAATTCTGTATAGACTACAGCATTATATAAAATGTGTTAAGGGGGATATGGTAATGCCTTAACGCCATTTTAATAGTTTACTTTACTATAAACATATTATAATGGCATATATTACTACATAGTAGTAGTTCCATGGATCCTTAAAGGATGGGAATCCTAAACATCCTTTAAGTTATTTGTATTTCCGTTGACATTTCATTTGAGTTGACTTTACTACATAATAATGTTAATTCTGATTCAAGTATTTTGTGTTTTCCTTTATACTCGGGTCAGACTAAATGTCACAGCATTTGCGACTCACCTTTGGAGTTTGGAGCTTCGCTTGAAGATCCATCTATATCCATTCAGCTTTCAGTTATTCAGTTGTCTCCATTTGTTTATATTTGGATTTTGTCATTTGATTTGTATTGAGACTACTATGTATTTGAGATATCCATTGTATTTGTTGTTTTAGACTTTGATGTTTATATAGTAGCTTCATGAACTACTATTTATCTATTCTGCTGCTTATTGTTATATTACTCTGTGTCTGTGATTTTGTGATTGATTTATTTACTGTATATGCTGAGTTGCCAAATATGAATTTACAATCTGTCATTTTAAGCAATTCAAGTCTGATATGTGTAGATGCGAATGGTTCGAAAAAAAGGCTGTTACAATTAAACCGCGCTACACTCACTCATTCCCATATCCTTCGGTTCAACTAGCAAATAGACTTGGCGAATTTTTTTCACAATTCATACTCATGCACTTATTCACTTCAATTCACATCTGGTTTGTCTTCAGCTTTAATGGTTCGCATCTTCTCGTGTGCACTTCTGTTCTCTTAAGTGTACAGTCTGCAACTCTAAATGGAATGCGGTTTTCTTTAGTGTATGATATGCAATGTCATCCTGTTGTATGACCTGCATCATGTTCAGTACAGATAAGTATAACACTTTACATATATGGTCTATGATGTTCATTTCATACGAACTTATTTGGGTACTGACAATTTAGTTATTTTAAAATAGACTTTTTCAGGCATCACCAAGCAATATGGTTATAATTTCTTTCATGATACTTATCTAGTACAATTTTTAGTATCTTCTCAACCAACCATTTTGATGAAGATATCGCAAAAACTGATGGTGCAGTGCGTTGAATGCCAATTATCGAGCATAATGTGCTACACGACATCCATCCTCGTCGAAAAAGCAAATGAACCCACATATATAAGTATACTTGATTATATATTCATGAAAAGTATTAAAGCAGCCAATTACATAAAAGCAATTCTAAGGCACTACTCAAACCAACTATAAGTTAAAGGGACTACACTGCAATTCTAAGGCATAATTTATTAAATAAAAAGGCTTAAGAAGCATGGCACAAGAGAGAATTGTGATCCATTTCTTATAAAAACAAAGCCAAAAAAAGAACAACCAATACCACACTACTACAACAACCCCAGATTGCTATTGTACCATATCAACGACCCATTCAAAACCGACATCCCCTAAAATTCAACCTTACTGCCGCAATTTCAAGTTTTCCACCTTAATTTCAAGTATCTCGCCCAAGACCACTCCAACAATCCTCACGCATTCAAATGATCTGCTAGATGAAAGGAACATGGCAGAATCTAACGAAGGGGAACAAATGGAGCACCACATCAACAATCCAAGAGGAAAAGCCAAGTTATAAAGATAAAGGCACTGTAGCCACAAAAAGGGGATTTTTTGGGAAAAATAAGAAAAATGTGTTATTCCCTATAACAGGGCAGTGATGTCAAAACGTAACATGAAGGATGAAAGAATAGAAGATGGAGTTTCCCATGGACGTAGGATATCTTGAAACCCAAACCACGTAAATTTTGGTGTTATTTATTTATTTATTGTATGTTCTATTCTATTCTCTAAGTTTAATTTTGATTAAAGGATAAATTGAAAGAGGCATTTTAATAAACAATTAAAATGCTACTAAAAAATTATGTGGACATTCAACAATATAATTCATCCCCATAATTGTTACTTAATCGGTTGAGTGTTATGAAATGAAAAATCGCACCAAAATATATTGAGTATGTTGTTGAATGTAATTAATGTAACTATTCCGGCCATGATTCAATATTTATTTTAAACCGTAAAGATTATTATAATATCGTTGGATTTACTATAAAATGGTTTGGTTATTGTAAGGTAAAAACTCATCCATGTGTATGTGCGGCATGGTCTTATGAGATGCTTTTATATCAAAAAGGTTTTATAACATTAAAAATCTATATGATTTGTGTTTCTCACGCTGGTTTACAAACTGATATGTTATTTTCTTATAATGCTTGGGTTAGCCCAAGTATATTTCAGATTTAGTTCTGGATGCTTTAGAGCTTTGAGCTAGATTCCACCAAGACATATTCACGTATCTTTTATTTCTATTGCATTTCCTGTTTTGTATTTATTAGCTTTTGTGAGGACAAGTTGTTATAACTATCCAAACTGATGATAGGATTGTTTACTCCGATTGATGTACGTGTATTACAATTTTATTTTTTGAAGACCATGTGTATATTATGTGTTACTCGCCATGATATGAGATTTTATTCTATCTTTTCTTTTCTGTACCCAAACAATATGTCTTTCCGACACTCGGATCCTCGACACGTGAATACTGTGGATGTAATAGTATCGACTTTTATGGATCGAAAAGGCTGGCTGTTACAACATGGTATCAGAGCTTGGGTTGAGCAAACACCTAAGCCTTGGTGGGGTACATTAGAGATATGGTTAATAAGACCTTAGAATGAGTTGAGTGTGTATGTGTGTGTGAGAGAGAGAGAGCACATATTTGTTAATTCAATAAAAATTGTTTTATATTGTGTTTGGTCTGCCGAGTGGTTTATGTATTCTGGTCGAGGCTTGGGATGCCATGGTATCGGTAGGGGTTTCTAAACACTTGGACAAGGCAAACTGGCACAATATTGTTTTGAAATTTGGTAAATGAAATAATTTTACCTAGATTTTATATTATATATTAAAAAGAGTAATTATCAAAAATTATTATAGTTATTTATGACATGTTTGTTTGTTAGAAATGATAATATTCAATTGTTATCATTTATTGTTTGATTAGTTGTGCTTCGCCAGTTTAGGAGCATTAACTATTATTGGTTGATTTTTAGATTATGCTCACCCAATTTATGAGCAGTTTTCCTTTTCACTATATGGGTTGGGTAGATAGTAATTATGAGGATATTGAAATGAACACCTTCTGAATTAAGTTTCACAGTTTGACTATAAGGCATTCGATGATAATGTTGGATTAAAATTTTATTTCGATAAAATTGTTTATTATAATCTAAACAAAGATATACATTTTTGAAATTATGTTATATTAGGAAGTGAAGTTACATAAGTGTGGTTTATAAATGAGAATGGTCTAAATTGAGAATTTGAGAACTTAAATCTCGATGTTTTTGAAAATTGTTTTACAATGTTTTGGGGAAAATAATAATTGTGTTATGTGAAAGTATCATGAATAAGAATATGTTAGAAAGATTTTAAAGGAGATAGAAATTGCACAACTCACTTTTTTCATTGGGAAATAATCAGCATCATCGGCGTTCATTTTCAAGTTTCCAAGTGGAGAATGCTATCATAGTAAAGTGCTATTGAGTTGTTATGGTAAAACATATTTTAATATAAAAATCTCGAAAGTATGATTTGACATACTAAATTTATTATTATATATTATCATTTTGAATGATTTGAAATAAACCCCGAGTGTTTAGTTCTTAAGTTTCTGTTAAGTTATTTTATGGACGCATGTATCCTATGTCTTATGGTAGTTTGGTTTGTGCATCCCATTATGATATGTTGTTTGGTTGTTTTCATTTGTTGAAATGAAACAATATTTTCTACGATTTTAGATAGTCAAAAAGTTTTGAATTAATTGAGAACTAGAAGTTAAGTGTTTGTGAAAATATAAAAGAGGAGTTTCGTTACTCTATAATGAAAAGATAGCGAGTTAAACAAATTTTAGTTTGTTGAACATCCTGGTTAATTAAAAATATATGATATTATATATATACTCTTAGGATGTAGTGGAGTATTATATGAATATGAATTTAAGTCTTGAATGTTTATAAACTGAAGTAATTGTTTTAAGAAATGGTTTATAAATGATTTTATTTTTAAAGGAAATATATCATAAGTAAAAATGAACGTGGTTTGAAATATAAAAAAATTGGGGTAGTTAAGAAACCAAAGGAATAAATACATAAGTTGCATGCAGATCATTTTATTCACATATCTGTTCTTAATCTAAATTTAAGTACATGATTTCGAGGTGATTTGCACTGAGGGAACAAGGATTTTTCACTCAATTCATGAAGGCGGATAGTTGATATAGATTTTTGATAAGATTCTGAAGATTTTGGTCGTAGTATATGACTATGTAAGGAGAACAGAGGTTTCTAATCAAGGAACCTGATCGAAGAGACTGAGTGAGCGATACTAGTTCAAAAAGTTTTTTATGTAATCAAGCAAGTGATCGAATTTGATATTGTGTACGGATGGCATATGTACATTGTAGGGGCTTTAATACTGTATGCTTCTTTCATTAGAAATGTAAGTTGCATGGTTTGAGATGGCATGTTTACATGAGATGATGAATGAGTTATTGTATTATTTCATTGTTGTGTTGAACTCTCTTTTGGGATATGTAAGTGAAATTTAGGTACACGGAAGTAAATGATTGCTAGTCGCTTTTGGTTTCATGAGTAGAGTTTGGTTATTCAACAAATTGTTATGTGTTATTACTTAATTGGTGTGTTTACAATGTGTTATACACACTCTATAAGGTATATCACAAGTATATATTATCGTTGTGTTGTCCCCAGATATGGAAGATCCCTTATATTGGCTTATATTAATATTTTATCGAACCGTGCAAAGGAGACTCTGGCATTTTTTTTTTTGAAAATTTAAGTCGTTAGGAAAAAAAATTTAGAATTTTGGAAATTTTTATTGATAACTAAAAATTAAATTATAAATTGAAGTGGTATTAGTTAATAACTATAAATGAATTTGGAAACTTATAAAAGTTTTTATAAAAAGTTGCAACTAAATGATTTTGGTAAAGTTAAATAACTTAAACGAATTTGATAATTTATTTTAGCTAGTTGATTTGGAAAAGCTAATGGAATTTTGGGTATTTTTCTTACGTAGAAATTTCGAGGACGAAAATCTTTTAAGGGGTGAAGAATGTTACTACTCAGTTTTCAATCATTCGAATTTGGAATATTTAGTTGATTTTAAAAATTCAAAAGTAAATTGTATAAGTTGAATAACTTATATTTCAAATATAGTGATTTATTTGGCTAATTGAATTGTTTAATTTAATATTTGAAATTGTATAAATAATTGAAATTTGAATTTAATAAGAATGAAAATGAATTATAAAGTTGAATTAAATTTTGTCTGAACTAGAATTAAGTTAGAGAGGTTTTAAAATTGAATTAAAAGCGATTTAGCAGAAATTAAAAATTTTAATATCAAATTAACATGTAAAAATTGCCATTTTTGACAATGTCTCATATTTTGATGAAACCCATTTCATTGGATCTGTAATAGTGAGTTATTATAGGATTTCAAATTTCATGTCAATTGGAATTCCGGTATGGTCGTGCGAATTAAAAACGCATGGAAATTTATTAAGAAATTTAAATTAAAATAAATTGATTTGAAAACTTATCATCCAAATACAATGTAATTGGCTTCCGATATATATTCCATTGTATTCGGAATAGGAGTAAACATTATAAACGTTAGGCGGCACACTTCGTTTGGAGTTTGGAAATTTTTCAGGTGAATAGTGATTTATATTGCCTATAAATAGATGTCCAACATTCACAATCGTCAAAACCCTAATTCTCTAACCCTAGCCGCCACCCTATTTTCAATGGCCTAAAATTTTCGAATCTTCTTCCCTAATTATCTTCCAATGCATAAACCATTATCAAAAACTTCCAGCTGCAAAATTGTAGAGCTCGACAAGAGCTACAAATCCAGCGGTGGATTTTCATTATCATCATCGTTCAAAGGCAGATTTTGGCTGCATTCATGTAGATTTCGGTGGCATTTATTGAAGCGGCTGTAGGTGAGGTGAAGCTGGGGCTTTGTCGTGATGGTCGATGACCATCACCTAGGTGATCGTAGGAGGCTCAGCAATCAATAGTATAATGGCGGCTATGGGTTTTGCGTGCGTTCGAAATGAAGATGAAGGAAGAAAAGGCATGCGGCTCGGATCTGACCATGAGGATCTAACGGCTAAGATTATTGCAGGTTTAGTAAAAAAAAAATTATTAATATAAATTGTATCTATATGTTTAAAATTGTATAACTTCTGCATATGAGGTCCGAATCGAACGAAATAAGTGGCATTCGGTTCGCGTTCGCAAATACTACATACTAGAGCTGGATTGGACTTGATTAAAGTTGATGGAAATTTTAGTCGCTCGTTTAATTTTAATCGAAATAAAATGCTGCAACGATGACAACAACCAAAGTGAGTAAAACTCACTCTTTCTGACCAGCTTATATTTTTATATAAGTAGGAATAATTTTATTATGCTGTTTTGATGATTGTTGGATATTATTTAGATATATATATATATATATCTACGTATGTATGTATATTAGATGTTTGGATGTTATGCTATAGTAGTTAGTAGTTGAATATATTCCTGCCTATTGGAGCAGATGCAACCCTGTATGTTCTCGTATATGAGCGGATGACCCTTGGCATGCGCGTCTGTCTCGAAGCAGATATTGTACATATTTTCTCATATATATTTGTTGTAAGTGACGGGTTTAAGGGATCCAACAGAATTCCTCACTATGGTTGATGCTCATTTACAAATATTATTATATATGATGTATTATGTGATTTTTGATGTGATGGATGCCATGCTTGCTATTATTGATGTGAATCACCTTATTTAGTACTTTAATAGCATCGGGCCATATTTTTGAAAATTTAAAACATTAAAATGATGATTTCAATTTAAAAATAATTTTAAAGTGATTTTGAAAATATATATGTTTTAATAATTTTTGAATTGTTAAAGAAATGGATTTATTTTAAATAAATAAAAGTTACAATTTTTATGTTATAAAAGTTATGGTTTTGTGAAATACACTTAAATATGATTTTTGAAATATGAAATTAACTATTTTGTAAAATAAGTTAAAGTGAGAGTTTTGAACTTATTATAAATGGTTTATATATAAGATTTATAAAATTGGTATTTTAAAAATAAAAGTAATGGGATTATAAACGAGTTTTATAAGTGTTAAAATGAAGTTGTAAATGAAATCTTATAAGTAAATGAGATTTATAAAGCAAGGAAGTTATAAAAGAAATGTTATTAATAAAGAGATTAATGGAAAGGATTTTTAGATGGTGTTTTATAAATGTTATAAATGGAATTGTTATCAAATTTATATATGGATTTGTAATTAAAATTTAGAAATGAATTTATAATGGACTTTATAAATAATGAGTTGTCAAAAGAATGAATTTGTAAATAAAGAGATTTATAAGTAAATAAACTTATAATGGGATTTTGATATATAAATGAAATAAACGGGAAATTGGTTAATGTTAGAATTTTATAAATGGTAGTTTTTATAAAATAGAAATGTGAATTACAAATATTGTTTTATAAATGTGAAATAAATTTTATTTGATAAGCTAAATATGGATTTTTATAAAAGGAAATATATTCATGTTTTTTAAGGAGAATAATCCTTTAGATGAATGTTTTGGAAGTGATATTGAAAATGGAGTTTAAATGGTTTGAAAATAAAATAATTTGTGAATTCACTTATTATTAAAATAAGTTATGAAATGTTTTCAAAATATCTAATAAGTGAACTGGTTTTGAATATTATATTTTTAAAGATATTTTAAAGTGAATAATTGGAAAGTGATTTGATTTGTCAACGATTAATAAAATCAGGCCTAGTGACTACTTATGTGCTAGATTTTGTTTGTTGCTTTGTTAGTTAAATAACTGACTATCAAATTTGGCCATTTTAATGTCTTAACTTAATGTAGAAACTAATTAATCGTACACTTAGTACGTAACCAACTGTATATGCTTGATTATCATTTGTGTTGAGAATATTGATTCGTGTAGTGCGGAGTAACTACTCCAATCTATCGAGCTTCCTTCTTGGCCGAAGAATAGAAAGTTGAAAGTTGGAGATGTGATAAGTCTATGAGACTTGGTTTCTATGTGAGGTTGAGAAACGCTTTTGCATTATTGGTGCGAAGAGACTGGGATCAAATTTATCTGAAAACCAATTCATACCAACGTATATACAATGATTGTGCAGGTTAGTTGATGATATTGATATTTAGGATTTTCATAGCGAAGGACTGCTTGTTGATCATTTGGGGTTAAATCCTAATATACATACAGTAGCAGTAGTCTATTCGTTATGAAATATCCATCGCAAGGACCGTCGCTACTAATCCTATAAGATATGGTAAGAGAGTACCTTTAGTTTGTCCTGTTTCTGGACAACTTGTATGGACAAATGTCTGAAATTATATTTCTAAGATTACGTACATTGGTTTTTACAAGCATACATCATGTGGTGGTGGAGAAAGTAACTTCTTTAGGTTAACACTCTCGTTGAGACATACGAGCTCAAGGGTAGTATTTTTATGGAAGGCAATTAGTAGTCAATGGAAATGGCAATGTGGCATTCAAAGTTGATGTGATATGTGATATGTGAAAGGTAATCGATACCTCTTTTCGCATCACTCCTCGGAAAATGACCGAAACAAGGATAGAAGCAGCAAGGATAAAATAAGTCGCTCTCATTAGGAGATGTCATCACTCTTCTAGATATATCATTACACTCTATGACGTCATGTATTTGATTATTGTTGATGTATGCTTGTGGCCACGGATTTTAGGTCGGTGACGACCGGAGTGATGACATACTCGGCACTATCCGACGAGGGGTAGGCCGGTCCTGTGTTGGTTTAGGCGCCGAGTATCTCGACCCTAGGTACATCCCACTAGAGGTGTACCAAGTTCGAAAGAGGTAGTCCCTTCACCTAGTCATTTGTATGGAATCCAAAATTCAATACATGCTACCTTTTTTATTGTAGAAAGCCTTGTATTACAAGGTATATGATGGAATTTAATAATGAAACAATTTCATCTATTTTAATATTATTTGTATAATAGACACTATTATATTATAGAGAATTTGATATAAAATGTTTTGGTTATCGTAAGGTAAAAACCTTGTCGGTATTTATTTGCAACGTGGTCTTACGAGATACCCTTTTGTTTTGATAAAGAAAAGTTATGGTAACCTTAAAACTTTACAATTCAGTTTAGGTGTGTTTTTCTCACACTGGTTTATCAGGTTAATCCGTTCTTCCCTTTCAATGCTCAAGTCAGACCAAGTATACTTACAGGTTCAGATTTGGTGTTTTTGGAGCTTCAACAGGCAAGATGGAGATCTTCATGTCATATACACGTATCTGTTTATTTTTCCACAGCATTGTTGTTGTACATTATCAGCGTTTGTGAGGACAGTTTTTTATAAATGTCAAAGTTGATGATTACTTATTATGTACTCTGATATGTATTTATGTTACAGTTTCTCTTTGTAAAGATTATTGATTTATATTATATGTTATTCCGTTGTGATGTGAGATTCTGTATTGTTTTTTGTTCTTCTTCTCTCTCTTCTTCTTCTCTTCTCTTCTTCTTTCTTCTCTCTTTCTTATCACACTCTCTTTTCTTTCTCGTGATCATCTGCAATTCTATTTGCTCTAGGTCGTCATGTGTGGTTTATTGTAGGTTCAGAGGGTACAGATTTGCGGGTTGTGACATCGATCCTCGGTAAATCCCTTTAGAGATGTATTGTATGGAAGGTAGTTCCTTATCTGCCATTGTATGGAAGTCCATTCTCCAATAAATGCCTTCGAACTTGATTGTAGAACCTATTATGCTGGAATTTAATCAATGTAATAATTTTAGCTAAGCTTATATAAATTTACTTGAAAAATATTTTTCAAAAGAATGTCATTATAAATAATATTCTCATATGCATAGTAAAGGTTTTGGTTATCATAAGGTAAAAACACGTTCCGTGTTTATTTGCAACATGGTCTTATGAGGTACCCTTTGTTTTTAAATATCCGTGTTTTGAGTTTCTAACACCAGTCCCATGACTGATCCGGAGTTTATTTTCTTTTACCTTAAACTTTGGATGCCCTATATTTTTCAAGTAGCCAAGTAGTCAGGTTTAACTTGGAGCATTGTGATGAAGCTTTAAGTCTGGTGCTAAAGATGTTCCTGTAGATAGTTCTCCACTTCCATTTTTTGCTGCATTAGTTTACTGATTTTATTTAGCATATATAAAGACAGAGATTTATAACTGTCTAGGCTGATTTATATGATAGACTCAAATAAATATATTTAAAGTTTCCACTACAAAGATATATATATATTGAAATAATATATGTTACTCCAGTTGTGTAAGATTCTATTCTGTCTTTATTTTCTTTTATTCCACGATAATCTGCTTCTCCGGCACTTGCATTTACAACATGTGAATACCGAGGATGTAGTATTTTCAATTTCTGAGGGTCGAGGAGCCCTGTCGTCACATTTGGTATCAGAGCTTAGTTTGAGTGAACAACTGAGCCTGATAGGGGTAAAATCTAATCAGAGATAGGGTTGGCAATACTCTAGAATGAGTAACTCATTAGAGATAGGGTTAGTTATATATGAGAGCATATTTGTTAATGATATATAAAAGATGATTTGTTTTGAAAATTGGTTAATGAAATAATTTTGCCTAAGGTAGTATTTAGTATAAAGAATATACTTTGGAAAATACAAATGGTTATGGTATTAAAGTCACAAATTGGATAATTGTTTGAAGAATAAGTTAGTTAAACCAAGAATAAACATCTTGTCATTAAAATTTCATAGTTCGACTATAACATGTTTAATAATATTATTAAGAGGATTAAGAATAGAGAGATCATGTTATTTGGCATGAGAAGTCATCAAGTTCATACATTCAGTGGGATAATATGGAAGATGATGAAGTGGATGCTGAGGAAGAAGCTAAGGAGGAACTCGATAATCCTAGGGAGATGGGAATACAAGGATTGGAGGAATTAGAGGAAAGAGAAATGTTGTAGGAAGTACTAGTTGGATTTGGACATATTCCATGGAATCAGCCTTGGCTTCCGTATAGGGAAAATGAAGATGGGATCGAAGCTAACAACGAACAAGAGAGTGAGGATGAGGATGTGGGGAAGTTTAGCTGGAGTTGAGATATTGGAGTGCACTGTCGGCAATAGATTCGAAATGATGATTGAGAGTGTGATTGAAGACTACTTATATCTATATAATATTAAGCAATAAGAAGTAGTTTATAAGTATAGCTTGTGATAAGGTGATACTATGATTAGCCATGTAATTGTATCTATATTAAGAACTTCGATTATTTACCCAAATAGGATTGGGATAACTTAAGAATGATCAAGTTGGTAGAAAGGATGAATGTTAGATGTAAGGTTGTATAATATAATTATGATCTTTCATTTTAACTTCATTCATTTGAAATTTTATAAGTCACTTAAGAAAATTTATAAGAATTCTTAGTAAAGGAAGCAAAGCTTAAATGGAGAATTTTCTTTGTAAGATAAAAAGTTATGAAATAAATATTGGAAATTTAAATAGGATTTATTGACAAGGAAATTTCAAAAGAAGTTTGAAATAAGATTATAAAAGTTTTATTTCAAGTGAAGGATAATTGATATCTTTTGAAAAGGAGATAGAAATATTTTAGGGCAAATATATTGAAATGGTTATAAAGTGTTAAAATAAAAGATGAAAGTTTTATAGAACGTTTTCATAAAGGTTTTTGAATATTAATAAGTATGCATGTTGTAAGTAGATCATTTCATTGTAGGATTCTGATCTAAGATTCGAGTGCGGAATTTAAAGGTGTTTACACTAGTCCAAAAAAGGATTTATCACATAATTCTCTCCGATGAACATTGTTGAGGGTTTATGGTTGGAAACTTGAGTTTTCTATCATAATTGAGAGCTACGTAAGAAAAAACTAAAATTCATATCAGAGTCCGCACTAGAGGATCAGAGGATCAATACTAGTTTGGAAGTATAGTTGTGGATTCAAATAGTAGATCGAATCAAATACTATGGATGATCTATATACATCGTATGGGTGTAAGTTTAATAATAAATATTTATGGCAAACACTTTTGAGTTATGCATTGTAATTTCGAGGACGAAATTCTTTTAGGGGGAAAGTCTATAATGACTCGTAAATTTATCAATTCGATAAATTATACTTATTTTTAAATATTCAAATATAAGCTTTTTTAAAACATATATTATGATGTTTTGAATAATAATAATGGTAATTTTATTCTGAATAAGTATTTGCAAAAATATATACTTTGAAGGAATGTCGATAAAATGGTTGAAAATTGTTTTATCAATAAACGGCTATATAATTATCAAAAGTCATGCACGGAGCTAGGTATATACACTTATTTATATATTTAAATGAGAATATGAAATTAAATTATTAATTTTATTTTTGGGAAATAAAATTCATTTATGACATCATCAATAATGACAACATATTTAATAATTGAGTTATGAATTTAAATTGAGATTTAATAATTTAAAAATTATTAAAATTATTAAAATAATTGTTTTTAAATGATAATAATTCATTTTAATTAGTTATGATATGATAATAAATCATTTGTAATAGTGTTATAAAGAGCTATAGTTGATTCAAAATTATAAGGCAAATTGGTATCGCTTTATCGATGTAATAGCACTTTCTGTAAACAATTGTTTAATATTAATTTATATGGTTTTATAATTCAAATGAGGTCATTTTAATTAATTAATAATGATGGAAATTAATTTTCAATTTTTTTAACATTTATATGTAGTTTAATTTATAAGTGAAAATGTGGCTAGGAATCGGTTTTTCGATTCAACGGTTTAACGAATGGAAGTTGTTCGAAGTTGTTACAACCTTGTTTATATATATTTTTCACATATATAATATGCACATGCACAATCTGACATATACATGAACATATATACATACAAATAAACATACACACACACATAAATGAACATAAATATCATGATATTTCTCTTAAACTTCATCCTTAAGCAAACCAAAGTCAAACTCTTACACACATCAACTCACATACATGGAGGAACAATGGGGGTGGCATAGCTGTGCACCTTAAGGTGATGGGGAGAATGTAGGCAAGGGAATTTTGGTCCATGCACTTTTGGATATTTATTTTCAGAAAATTTCTTATAAATACCCATTTATTCTTTCATAATTTTAACACTATTCTTCGTCGTCTTCTTCCTCTTTCTCAGGCACTTTTAATAGCCTCCTACCTTAAAAATTATGAAGAAAAATTAGCAAAAAGAAAATAAATTTATAAAAGTATATATACATTAGGTACCCGCTTCGAAATGAACTCAAACCACTCCTTCCTACACACTAAACTCACGGCCATACCTCCTACCACCAAGGCCAAGCCCATCTCCGCTTGCAAGCTTAGGCGGAAACCATCCAATGGCCCAAGGCTCAATCTTGTAAGCTTTGATTCGATCGTAGAGAAATTATAGCTAATTTTCATAAAGTTATAAACTAATGAAGGTGAGATATTTTGAATGATATATATGTTAGCTATGCTTGGTTGTGACGATTGTAAACCATGTTTGGATATAATAAAATGTTTGTTTGGATGAGTAAACAATTCACGTTTAATATACGTCGAATATCCAAAGGAAATCGCTTTCCTTTAATAAATGAAATGGTGTATATTAGATTGCTAACCTATTTTAAATGGTTTATAAATGTTTTATAAATACTAAAACCCAATTTGGTGAAGTTTTGACAAGTTATAATAATTGAGTCAAAAATAGGTGCGTCGCATAATTGCAGTTCGCGATTTCGCGTCGTAAAAATTAAATCCATTTATAAGATGGATTCAGAGTCTGAATTATTTAGAATAAGCATTTTCCAAACTCTTATGATCAAGTTTTCAAACAAAAGAAAAGGATCAGATTCTGTTTAGTAGATTTTGAAATATGAGCAAACCAAGTTTTCAAAATGGTCGTGGTTTGGTATTTCGGAAACCAATGCGACAAATTCTTTCAAATTGATATTTTTTATTCTTTGAAAATATCGAATAAATTCTATAAATATTTAAAAATGTTTTAAACAGATTTGAGTTATAAAAATGGATTTCTAAATGATAGAAAAGTTTTTTCAATCAAATAAGCTTTAAAAGCACTATTCGTAGCACTTTTTGCAGCACTTTTAATAACTTTTGAAATATGGCTTTATACTTAAGTACTCTTTCTAGAATGTTTAATAAATGTTTTCAAATAAATACTTAGGTATTTTAAAGTTAACATGGATGTTTTATAATTTATTTTAAAGAGTATAAATAAATGTTTAAAGAAAAGCTATTATAATCGAGTGATTTAATCTTGGCTTTAAAAGCTGATGAGTAGCTTGGATTTTCCTATTCATGAGATCCACTTGTGAGTTCTTAAACTAAGGAGATATTCAAGAGCAACCAGTGCCCTGGCTCACGTAGCCTCTTTTCTAGGTGAGGAATAGATAAGGTTGAAATGTCGGAAATGAGGCAAGTATAAAAGTTTTAATTTTTCCGAATTTAATATAACTTAGATTATGTAGAAATAATCTTCTTATACTTGGTATTAATTCGAGGGGGAAATGGTACTTCCATGTGAATTTAAGAGGCGATTCTACCATTATTCGATGGGGAGTAAAGGTAGAATACGTAAACTGATATTGAGTAGAATTAGTATAATTTATATCGACCCTTTTTACTCAATAAGGATTTGCAATGTGATTTATAAGAAATGATTTTAATTTGGTATTTCCAAAGTTAAAGAGAGGTTTAATGATTCTGTATATGCTGGAAAAGAATATTATTTAAAGATTTATATCTATAAAAGACATATTTTATTTGATAAAAGGTATTGATAAATGAAATGATAATCACCATCAAACTTAACATATTTTTATCGATGATTGGTTCAAAGGAACCAGGATTGGATTTGGGTGATTTCTATCTCAAAACCACTGGCATTTGAAGGTGAAGACGTGGAATGATAAAAAATGGAATAAATGGCGATTTTCACTGACACTCGGTGGAAATTTTCCATATGTGGAAGTAGTATCTTCATTTGATCTTTGATGAAGGACACAAGGGATACTCGCTACTAATCCTAAGGGTGATTCTCGACAGGATATAGTAGGAGAGTTCCTTTGGTTTTCCCTATTCTTGGATAACTTCTATCGACGAATGTATGACATTGCATTTCTAAAATGCATGTACATTGATTTTTACAAACGTACATTTGTTTGGTGGTATAAGAGGTAACACTCCTACACTTAATACCCTTCTATGAAACATATAGGCTCAATGGTTGTACATTTTTGGAAATCAATAGTATGTGATGGAATTGTTAATATGGAATTCAAAGTGGAATGTACTATGTGAAAATTAGTCATTACCTCATGCCCCATCACGTGGAAATAGCTTAAATAGGGCATATTCCATAAGGCTATGTGGTTTACAACCTTTAGGGTATGGTCATCACCTTTCTAGATTGCCCTCTATATATCGAGTATGCTGCGTATGCTAAGGGAGCTCTTGGATAAGTTGGGAACGACCGAGGTGAAGTCATATTCGGTTCTGTCCACCACCAGATGGGTCTGTCGGTTGCACGGTCTTGTCAGGTGCAAAGGTTTCAAAGGTGTTGATTCTCAGTACATCCCTCTAGGTATGTACTGTAGGAAGATAGTTTCTTACTTGCCATTGTATGGAAATCCATTCTCCAATAAGTGCCTTCAAACTTGAGTGTAGAGCCTATTATGCTGGAATTTGATCAATGTAAGAATTTTGGCTAAGATTATGTAAGTTTACTTGAAAAGTTTTTGTCGAAAGAATGTCATTAAAAATAATATTACCACATCTTGCGTAGTAAAGATTTTGTTTATCATAAGATAAAAACTCATTGTGTTTATATGCGGCATGGTCTTATGAGATACCCTTTGTTTTTAAATATCCGTATTTGAGTTACTCACACCAATCCCTTGACCAACGCTGAGTTTATTTTCTTTTCCCTTAAACTTTGGGTGCCCTATTTTTTTAGGTAGCCAAGTAGTCTGGTTTAACTTGGAGCATTGTAATGGAGCATGAAGATGTTCCTGTAGATAGTTCTCAACTTGAATTTTCTGCTACGTTAATTTACTGATTGTATTCAGCATATATAAGGACAGAGGTTTATACTTGTCCAGGCTGATTTATAAGATAGACTTTGATAAATGTATTTAAAATAATTGTTGTAAAGATATATATATATATACACTCATATTGAAATAATACATTTTATTCCATTCTTGTAAGATTATTTTCTGTCTTTATTTTCTTTTACTCCAAGATAATTTGCCTCTCCGGCAGTTGGCTTTGTGACACGTGAATACCGAGGATGAATTAGTGTCAATTTCCAAGGGTCGAGGAGGTCTATCGTCACATTCGGTATCGGAGCTTAGGTTGAGCGAACGCCTGAGCCTGATAGGGGTAAAGTCTCATCAAAGACAGTGTTAGTAATACCCTAGGATGAGTAACTCATTACAGACAGGGTTAATAATATCCTAGAATGAGTTGGAAGTATTATATATGAGCGAGTATTTGTTAATGATATATATAAAAAATGGTTTGTTTTGAAAATTGGTAAATGAAATAATTTTTCCTATGATCAAATCACAATATAAACAATATAATTAGGAAAATATGGTTAGATATGACATTAAAGTCATAAATTGGATAATTGTTTTGAAAACAAGTTAGTTAAATCAAGAATGATTAGAATTTCACAGTTCGACTATAAGATGTTTAATATTGGTATTGAGAGGATCAAGAATAGGGGGATCATATTATTTGGCACAATGAGTCATCAAGTTATACATTCAATGGGATAATATGGAAGATTATGAAGTGAAACTGAGGAGGAATTCGATAACCCTGAGGAGATGGGATACAAGGATTGGGGGAATTAGAGAAAAGAGAAATGTTGCAGGAAGTACCAGTTGGATTTGGACATATTCCATGGAATCTGCCTTCGCTACCGTACAGGGAAAATGAAGACGGAAATAAAGCAGACAACGAACAAGAGAGTGAGGATGAGGATGTGGGGAAGTTTCATTGGAGTTGGGATATTGGAGAGTACTGTCGGGAACAGATTCGGAATGATGATTGAGAGTATGATTGAAGACTAGTTATATCAATCTAATATTAGTACTAAGTAGTAGTTTATAAGTATATCGTGTGATAAGGTGATGCCGTGGTTAGCCATGTAATTGTATCTGTATTAAGAACTTCGATTATGTACCCAAGTCGGATTGGGATAACTTAAGAATGACCAAGTATGGTAGAAAGAATGAATGTAAGATATAAGGTTGTTTAATATAATTATGATCATTCATTTTAACTTCATTCATTTGGAATTTTACAAGTCACTTATGAAAATTTATAAGAATTCTTGGTAAAGGAAGCAAAGCTTAAAAGGAGAATTTTCTTTGTAAGATAAAACGTTATGAAATAAATTTTGGAAATTAAAATGGGATTTACTAACAAATAAATTTCAAAAGAAGTTTGAAAGAAGATTACAATAATTTTATTACAAGTGAAGGATAATTGATATCTTTTGAAAAGGAGATAGAAATATTTTAGGGAAATTATATTGAAATGATTGTAAGTGTTAAAATAAAGATGAAAGCTTTCTAGAATGTTTTCATAAAGATTTTTGAATGCTAATAAGTATGCATGTTGTAAATAGATCATTTCATCATAGGATTTTCATCTAAGATTCGAGTGTAGAACTTTAAGGTGCTTACACTAGTATGAAAAAGGATTTAACAGTCGATTCTTTACGATGAACATTTGTTGAGGGTATATGGTTGGCTACTTGTGTTTTCTATCATAATTGAGAGCTATGCAAGAAAAATAATTTTTTTATCAAAAAGCCTGATCAGAGTCCACACTAGAGGATTGGAGGATCAATACTAGTTCGGAGGTAAAGTTGTGGATTTAAAAAGTAGACCAAATCAGATACTGTGTACGGATGATCTGTATACATCGTATGGGTGTAAGTTTAAAAATAAATTTCTAGGCAAACACCTTTGGGTTTTGCGTTGTAATTTCGAGGACGGAATTCTTTTAAAGGGGATGTCTGTAACGACCCGCAAATTTCTCAATTCGATAAATCATATTTATTTTTAAATATTCCAATATAATCATTCTTAAAACATATATCATGATGTGTTCAAAAATAATGATGGTAATCTTATCTTGAATAAGTATTTACAAAAATATGAACTTTAAAGGAATATCGATAAAATGGTCGAAAATCAATTTATCAATAAAAAGCTCTGTAATTATCAGAAGTCGCACAAAGAGATGAATATATACACTTTTTTACTTATTTAAAAAAAATGAAATAAAATTAATTATTTTATTTTTGGGAAATGAAATTTATTTACGGCATCATCAATAATGGCATCATATTTAATAATTGATTTATGAATTTACATTGAGATTTAATGATTTATAATTATTGTAATTATTAAAATAATTGTTTGCAAATGATAATAATTCATTTTATTAGTTATGAAGTGATAATAAATCATTTTTAATAGTTCTATAAAGTTGTATATTTGGTTTGAAATTACAAGGAAAATTGATATCGCATTATCGATATAACAGCACTTTCTGTAAACAACTGTTTAATATTAATTTATATGGTTTTATAATTCAAATGAGATCGTTTTAATTAATTAATAATGATGTTAAATTAGTTTTTAAATTTCGTTTACATTTATTTATAAATTAATTTATGATTGAAAATATGACCGGGAATTGGCTTTTCGATTTTCAACGATTTAACGAATGGAAATTGTTCATAGTTGTTGCAACCCCATTTATATGTCTTGTGCACATTATACTATACACATGCACACCCTAACACATACATGAACACATATAAACAAACAAATAAAAATACATATATATATATATATATATATATATATATGCAAATGAACATAAATATCATCCTTAAGCAAACCAAAGTCAAACTCTTATATACCCAACTCGCACATGGGGGCAGAAGGAGGTGGCATGTACGTGCGCCTTGAGGTGATGGGGAGGGTGTGGGCAAGGGCATTTTGGTCCATGTACTTTTGGATATTTATTTGCATAAAGTTTCCTATAAATACCCATCCATTCTTTCATAATTTTTAACACTATTCATCGTCATCTTCTTCCTCTTTCTTAAGCAATTTTTATGGAAACCTACCCTAGGAAAATTATGAAGAAAAATTAGCAAAAATAAAATAAATTTTGTATAAGTATATATACAATAGCAATCCACTTCAAAATATTCTTAAACCACTCCTTCCGCCATTCTAAACCCACGGCTGCACCTCCTACCACCAAGGCCGAGCCCATCTCCACTTGCAAGCTTAGGCCCAGCTCATCCAAAGGTCTAAGGCTCAATCCCATAGGCTTTGAATAGCGAAGCTATAACGAATTTTCATAAAGTTAGAAACCAACAAAGGTGAGAAAATCTATTTATATTATAATATTTTGGATGATATATATGCTGGCTATGCTTAGTTATGATGATTGTGAACCACATTTGGATATGATAATATGTCTGTTTATATGAGTAAATAATTCACGTTTAATGCACATCGAATATCACAAAGGAAATTTCTTTCCTTTAATAAATCAAATGGTGTATATGAGATTATTAAACCTCTTTAAAATGGTTTAAAAATGTTTTATAAATACTAAAACCCGATTTAGTGAAGTTTTGAAAATTGAGTCAAAAATAGGCGCACCCCGTAATGGCAGTTTGCAATTTCGTGCCGTGGAAAGTTAAATCCATTTGTATGATGGATTCGGAGTCGAAATTCTTTGGAATAAGAATTTTTGAAACTCATATAATCATAGTTTTCAAACAAAAGTAAAGGATTGAATTTTGTTTAGTAGATTTTGAAATATGAGCAAATCCAGTTTTCGAAGTAGTTGTGGTTTGGCAGTTTGAAAACCAAAGCGACAAATTCTTTAAAACTGATATTTTTAATTCCTTATGGAATAAATTCTATAAATGTTTCAAAATGTTATAAAAGTGGATTGAGTTTTAAAAATGGATTCTAAATGATAGAAAAGTTGTTTTGATAAAATAAGCCTTAATAGCACTATTCATAGCACTTTCGCAACACTTTTCCAGCACTTCTAATAACTTTTGAAATATGGCTTTATACTTAAGTATGCTTTCCAAAATATTTTATAAATGTTTTCAAATAAACAATTAGCTATTTTAATGATAATATGGAGGTTTTATAATTTATTTTAAAGAGTATAAGTAAATGATTTAAAAAAGCTGTTATAATTAAGTGATTTAATCTTAGTTCTAAAAGCCGATGAGTAGACTGGATTTTTCTATTTAAATGTATGTTGATGCTTTCCTAAAAACATTTAATTGAAATTTTAACATGTTTATTAAACAAATAATCAATCTAATTAGAGAGAGAAATGAAAGGTGTCACTCTCTAATTAATGTGTTTATTCCCTTAATTAATTGCATAAGTATCAGAGAAGGAAACAAAAGTTTTCCTTCTTGAAATAAATTTCAATAAGTAATTAATACGCTCATGGGTGTATTTGATGCACTCATTCATTTAATTTTATATCAAATTCAAACTTTTTCAAGGTAATAAAGTAAAATAAAAGATTTTATTTAAAACACCTTTTAGATTGGACCTAAAATCTCTTTAAACTTCATAGGCCAATAGTTCCAACAAATATTTTTTTGAAATTTACCCTTTGACTCTGCTATGGTCTAGCCCAGTTACAACAATGGTGTCATGGCTTAATAGCCTATGATGTCTAGATTATCATGTTAGGGCTAACTAATTCAGCATTCCCACTTAGTACGTTGTCTAGAAAGGTACTATCCATGATTAAAATTGGGTAATCAAGTACCCTATGCTAACTGGTTACTGGCCAGGCCTAAAAAGTGAAGTGAAACCTAAGGTTGCCCTTAATATAAAAGACCCAATTTGAATTAGGCCTTACGCTTGTGACTTCAAGCTCCATCAAAATGCTCCAAGTTAAACTAATTACTTAGCCGCCTTGAAAAACTAGGGCACCCAGAATTTAAGGGAAAAGAAAATAAACTCCGAGACGGTCATGGGACTAGTGTGAGAAATTTAAAATATGGATATTTGAAAACAAAGGGTATCCCATTAGACCACGCTGCACATAAACACGGAATGGGTTTTTACCTTATGATAACCAAATTCATTACTATGTAAAATCTGGGAATAATTATTCTTAATAACCTTCTTTGAAAAACACTTTTCAAGTAAACTTATATAATCGTAGCCGAAATTCTTACAGTGATTAAATTCCAACATAATAGGTTCTACAAATGATTTTGACGGAACTTCTTCGAGAATGGATTTCCATACAATGGCAGGTAAGGAACTACCATCTATATAGTACATCTCTATAGGGATGTACCGAGGGTCAACACCTTTGAAACCTCTACACCTGGCAAGACGACCTACCCGCAGACCCAATTAGTGGCGGATAGAATCAAATAGGACATCATCCCGGTCGTTCTCGACCTATCCGAGATTTATCTTAGCATACACAACATAACTGATATATAGAGGATAATCTCAAAAAGGTGATGGCCATAACCTAATAGTTGTGAACCACATAGCCTTACAACATTCCCTGTTTAAGCCATTTCCGGGTGATCAGGCTCAAGGTAACTATTACCTTTCACATAGCACATTCCACTTTGAATGCCACATTGTCAATTCCATCACACACTATTGATTTCCACAAATGTACAACCTATGAGCTCATATATCTCAAAGAAGGGTGTTAAGTGTACGAGAGTTAACACCTATACCACTAAATAGATGTACGTTTGTAAAAAGCAATGTGCGTGCACTTTAGAAATGCAATGTCGGGCATTCATCCATAAAAGTTGTCCAGGAATATGACAAATCGAAGGAATTCTCGTACTATAGGAATCGCCTTCGAATGCTTAAATTGGTTCAAAGTGGTTTCCGGATAGGAATCACCAAATCCAATCCTGGCTCCTTCGAACCAATCCCCTTCTCTCTAATTAGATTGAAGGGACCTTTCCCATTCTCTAACTAAAACTTCCTTCTTTAATTCCTTTTTAAATTTCAATCAATTCAATTAGTTGATTTCCTCCTCTCACGGTTATATGGTATGGCTAATTCAAGCACATTCCTAATATGGAATTAAAATAAAAAACTTTTATGTGATTATTTTATTATTTAAACCATATTTAAGATTATATTAATATCGCATATCGATATATGCAAATATAACATCTATATACGCAATTAAATGATTCCCAACAATGTTCAAAACATCAAATAAATTAACAACAAATAATATTTCATAAATATTAATTAATTTAATCAATTTACAACATATTATAATTTAATTAAACTTGTGGTTTTTTGAGAAATCATATATGTGGTTGTGTGATTTAGAGATGTGAATTCAGTCAATGATTAATATTGAACAATTCAAATATTAATGTTTACACGTCACCTTAGCTAGTGGTGTGACAGCTTGGCTGAATTCATCACTTATAGGTCTTTTAGAAAAAAATCAAATTTCACATACACTTAAGCGGTACCTTTTAATGATAATTATTTACGCTAATTCTGTTCATCAAAACTATATCATTTTGGACTTATGGTATTTGGTAATGGTCAAACTTCCAATATCATTTATATTCAACTTTAGTTGACCGTGATACTAACCTCATACAACTATGGAAACACATCCTTTTTTGAATAGTATTTCACTTTCAATGCTTCCACTTGACCCAACTATAGTTGTTCAGTGGATGCTTTGCCATGATTTAACTATAATTAAAGGGGAGCTTCCACATTGAAGATAAACAGTATTCTCAAGTCAAGAGAACTGTGTAGATCAGTGACATCAATATTTTCTATTTCACCTTAGTTATATTAACTAACAGAAAACTATCAAGTGATCATTCCATAGTTATTCAATAACTATCAGTATGTAACCCATTGGTGTCTCCAACAGCCATGAGTAATACACTGCTCAACATTTAGGGAGCGCTATGTACTCTAGTCTTAATGGATATATCGATATCCAGCCTTGATACATCTTGAATAGAAATATTTAAAACGGTATTTTTTCATTGTGATAAATTACTCGTGGTTAAAACACATTGTAACTATTATCACAAAACATACCATTTATGGATTTCCATCAAATATACTTTTAATTAAATTAATTAATGTACAACACATTATATCAAGTATAAATAAAAAGAAAACACTTTTTATTTCAACCAAGATTGGTTATTAAGTTAGATATATGTAACAAATTACATAATTTCCCATAGGGCATTCCCTGACTCTATTAGTTTAACATCTCTACAAAGAGAAGAAATCAAGTCAAGCTTGCAAAAGCTTTAATCTAAATTACTTCTTCAAGATAATTACCCTCTTGTTTTCCCTTCCTAGCTGAGGATAGGATCATTTGTTGAATCATAAGTTTTGATTCATGACAAAGAGCTTAAACAATAAGTGATAAGACTATATAATCAAGCGATAAAAAGAGAAAGAGATATACTATTAAACTACAAAGAAGACAAGACTTCATATCCAAGTTTATTATGTTTTCTATTGAAGTTTTAGTCTTAAATTGTTAAAATCTATCCTCAAGTAGTTTACAAAAAATCAAAGTGGTTTTCAAGATTCAAATTTTTAAGAAAATAGGAAAAATGTGCACTAACAACCAGGTCAGTCGACTGACCGAAAACAGCCAGTCGACTAACCATGGTCAGTACACAGATATGCACTATTTTTAAAGTTTCAATCAACTGATTATTTCCCCCAGTCGACCGATCGACTTTAACAGTCATTTTTTCTGAAGAAACACTTCTATCTGTGAAGAGTTACGATTCAATTTGAAGGGATATGGCTGCATCTTTTGATTGAAACTCTTCGTGAATAGTTGTAACTATTTGTTTACTATATAAACATGTTAGAATCACTTCTCAAATCACCAATTTTTATTCTGAATTCTTGCTATATTTTCTATCTATCTATCTATGCAATCTACAAGCAATCACAATCTATATTGCTTGAATCTCTGAATTAATTAACATATTCTTTGATTCAAAGCAATATTTTCCTTTCTAATCTTTACACGCACAATATATACTTGAGGAAAAGATTATAGGAAGGGTGTACCATCAAGGACAAATAGTGTTATCAAGAACACAAAGTGTCAAACAATTTTATTGAAACTGTTGAAGTCCTGTTAGTTTGTATCAGACAGAAAAGTCCTCTTCAGCTGTTGAGGCGGAAAATTTCTGTTCGGCTTCTCAGGCACTGTTTACTTATTCCTCCAGGTTAAGTGAGGGGTTATTAAGTAAAATTCCAGAGGGAAGTCTGGGACTGGACGTAGAATGGGAAGTTTGAACCAGTATAAAAACTCCTGGTGTGCTTATTCTTATTTACTTTACTCTTATTACCTGTTTCCGCATTTAGATTATAATAAATTCCATATTACACGATCCTAAGTGATAACTAGCCATACAGTATCCACATAAAATTCAAGAGCTTGCAAGAAGAATTCTTCTAGAATCTCTTCTTGACCACAATCAGATTAATATCAAAATTAGTCATACTATGGTAAAGCTCTTTTATGCAAATTTAAATTTGGGTTATCAAAATCCACGAAATGGTGACAATTGCATATGAAGTTTAGTTTGTGGTCAACAAATATTCTTGTCATTAGATAGAATTGGACATATTCTCCACACATCAACAAATGGTATTCCGTTAGAAGATTTAAATGTTCCTATAGGTGAACGAGATGAAGTAAGTCATAGTTTTTTGGAAGATGACATGACTGAACTAAAATCTATCGCCTTACGCCCTATAGCTCGAATTATGCATCGAGCCCTAATGCATACAATTCTTCCTCGTACTGGTTCTTATGAGCTTGTATATCAGGAAAATTATAGGGCGTTATATGCAATTTGGGAAGATGTCCAAATCAATTGGCCTAAGCTTATTCTTGATGAGTTCTTGTCTTTTAACCAAGATCGAATGAACATCATCTATTATGGCAAGTATATTATGCGACTACTTATAAATCTACAAGTTCCTATTCTGGAATCTGATTTCTCCATTACTAAAATTCTAAATAGCCGCACAATTAGTCTAATGAAATTGCCTCCTTGACCTCTCACTATCATGTCTTTTCAAGAAAGGCAATCACGACCTCGTCAATAAGCTGCTACTCCACAACAACAAGGAGATGACATTCGTACACCAACACCATCCCAAAGCACCCGAGAGTCCATTGATCTACTTGTGAGAAATCAAGTCATTTTAGATTCTCGCATCAAAAAAAAATCTCAACAAGAAGATCGACAAGAAGTTTGACAAGATCAAAAGCTTTTTGGGGATTTTATGGGATATAGTCTCTTGTTCCTCTTCCATAACTACTGACACTTCACATCGTGATCTGGGAAAACGTCGAACTCCTCGCTTTGCTTGGTCTACATCTGAAGAACATACAAGTCCTGACACAAGCGGAAATGGGGGTGGCAGACAATTTGTGGAAAGTTCTTCAAGAGGAAAAGGACCAATGCAAGTGAAAGAATAAACAGAGTATGACTCTGATGAGTGATATTGATATTTCTTGGTGGTAGTAAGTTATTTTTTTATTTCACAAACATTCTACTACAGTTTATTTTTATGAGCTTGTATAAGTAGCTAAGTACAATTCGAAACATTATTTTGTGATTGTTATGTTTCAAGATTCCCTCGCTCGTCAAGATTCCCTGCGACTTGAATTAGTTCACAATGATGAAATTATTGTTTATTTCCTTTTTGTCGATGACAAAGTGGGAGAAATTATGTTTGACTAACCATTTTTTGCTGGATTAGTTTTGTCACCAGATATTCTTGGGGAGATATATATAACTTCCTTTATATATTTCCTAAAATATATAATATCATCTAAAATAGGTTGTCATCAATCAAAAAGGGAGAGAATGTTGAATCATATGTTTTGATTCATGACAAAGAGCTTAAACAATCAGTGATAAGACTATATAATCAAGCGATAAGAAGATAAAGAGATATGTTATTAAACTACAAAGGAGACAAGACTTCATATCCGAGTATAGTGTGTTTTTATTGAAGTCTTTAGTCTTAAATTGTTAAAGTCTATCCTCAAGTTGTTTACACAAAATCAAAGCGGTTTTCAAGATTCAAATTTTTAAGAAAATAGGGAAATGTGCATTGACAACCAGGTCAGTCGACTGACCGAAAACAGCAAGTCGACTGACCATGGTTAGTACACAGATATGCATTGTTTTTCATTGTTTTTAAAGTTCCAGTCAACTGATCGTTTTTCCCCAGTCGACTGACCGACTCTAATAGTCATTTTTTGAAGAGACGCTTCTATCTACGAAGAGTTACAATTCAATTTGAAGGGATATGGTTGCATCTTTTCATTGAAATTCTTCGTGAATAGTTGTAACTATTTGTTTACTATATAAACATGTTAGAATCACTTCTCAAATCACCAATTTTTATTTTTGTTTCTTGCTATATTCTCTATCTATCTATCTGTGCAATCTACAAGCAATCACAATATATATTGCTTGAACTCTAAATTAATTAACTTATTCTTCGATTCAAAGCAATATTTTCCTTTTTAATCTTTACACGCACAATATATACTTGAGGAAAAGACTATAGGAAGGGTGTACCATCAAAGACAAATCAGTGTTATCAAGAAGACAAAGTGTCAAACAATTTTATTGAAACTATTGAAGTCCTGTTAGTTTGTATCAGGTGGAAAAGTCCACTTCGGCTGTTGAGGTGAAAAAATCATGTTCGGCTGCTCATGTGTTGTTTACCTATTCCTCTGGGTTATGTGAGGGGTTATTGAGTGAAATTCCAGAGGGAAGTCTGGGACTGGACGTAGAACGGGAATTTCGAACCGGTATAGAAACTCCTGGTGTGCTTATTCTTATTTACTTTGCTATTATTATCTATTTCCGCATTTAGATTATAGTACATTTCATATTACACAATCCTAAGTGATAACTAGCCATACAGTAGTCACTTTCATCATCAATATTGATTAACTTACCATGGAAGGCAATAATTTGCGACATTTACCACTCTTTTGGCCATACCATCTTATCGTTCTCTCACTCCTACACCTTGCCCAAAGACTTGCTTTTGAAGATTCCCCTTCCAAAGACGCCTACCACAAGGTGGTAGGTAGAAGTTCCCCTCGCTCCAAATCCCTGACCTGTAGTTCGCCACTTTTTCCTAACATCCTAACCTCAAAGACCCTTGGATATTCCAATCCCAACGACATCCCTAACCCCCTATATTTATCCCTCCTGTTTGCCCCTTTGTTACCTCTATGCTGTTTGCATCTTTGACTAACACCCTAATCACCCATATCAAAAAGCGCCTTACCATTTCCCTTTAGACTAATTCTCTAGGTGCCAAGCGTATTGCACTAGATCTGGTTAATAAGCTTTCAAATGGGATTCCACTTAGCGAAGCCAGAAACCAGGGACTTGGAACCACTTGCAAAGTGGCCTTTGCTTCCAATGGAATATCTTTTCAAAATGGATATCAGATGATGAAAATGAAAGTGGAGAACCATACTACAAGCTTATGAATAACGAGCTGGCCTGTAACGATGGAGAGCATGGTGCCAACAATGACGAGATTTTGGCCACTATATTTTGGGATTGAAAATATACTTTCTTACTAAATTCACAAGATATTGCATTTAAGCTCATTGGATGGTCTCGTAGATGCACTAAGATATAGTTGGGCTTGGCTCTCTATGTTGGAATCTCTTATAATATATATGGTTCTCATATTCTTTTATCAATTAATGCGATGTCTTATGCTATGATTTATGCAATTTGTATTCCGCTCATGCTATTCAAGCAAGCATTTTGTCCTTTTCTACTTAGGTTGATTTTTCTACTTAGTCAAACATGTTAGCTACCTTGTTGTGGAGCAAGCCTTATGACCCTATACTATTATCCCTATTTATATATATATATAGTATGGCTATATGATTCCTGGATCATACATCCTTTACCTCAAAAAATGGTGAAATACTAATTTTTGATTAACACGAATATATGTATGTGTATCAATAACAATATTAGTAATATGATATTTAATGTATAGTGTTATAGATAATCATATAGCATGTTTTTATCAATATTAGTGTATACAAAGTTTTAATACAAATCCATTAGTGAAAGTTACTTATAAAATGAAGCTCATAGGAGAATATATATGCTTCTGATTATATATGGACTAGAATGTAATTTAACAAATTTTCAGTGGGTTTATTCAGATTTTATCTACACAAACTCTACCAACCAGCAATCTTCATCTTAGGCATAATATTACTTCTATCTTAGGAGATCGAGGACGTCCCACCACCATCAATCACCTCAACTCGACGAGCTCTCTCCACTGACCCTTGCCTTGCCTACTCCAAGTATTCACATCCTAGCCTACACTAACGATCTCAGTGAAGCCCTAACTGGGATTTTTTGGCGTCTCCTGTCAATTTATCCTTTGGCTCTACTATTGTTGGAACTGATGCTGGATGACATCCATTTCTATACATGTTGTGTCGACTCTAGTGGTGGTTTGTCATCATTCAAACCAGAACTAACATAACTTTGACCATGATTTTTTGGAAAATCAATCGACAAATATACAAGCTACCAATTGCATATTTTTGGCTCATCAAGACAGAGATTTTGACACTTTTATTATCTATTTTTGACAAAAAAAATCACATGCCGCATTGTAGTCAGTAGATGGTTACCTGTCGGATCATATTGGTCGATTACACGTTGAACTCTTAGCATCGCTTTCTTAGAGAACTCCTTCTCAATTTGATTATTGGTGTGCAAAGCTATTAATTAAAATTTAACTTAATAGTGGAATGTTATCTATGCATCTGTAAATGGATGCATTGCATGTTTGTTTATAGCATTAGATGCTACAAAATATACATCCTTAGTATATTTTCACCAGTTAGATTTTATTTATTAATTAGGTCCGCCAACCATATTTAATAGTAAACCATTTTAAATATCATTGGTACAAATGACCGGTCCTCTAATTATTAATAAATATTAATAATTTCGACTATCATACAATATTTATTATTCAATAATATTATTTTAAACTATATAAAAAACTAAAAAAATATAACAATAGCATATTCTATTAATTAATTTTTCATCACTCTAATAATACTAATTAAATTAATTAAATCAACATTACAATTATATTAATTTCTCTTTAACAAATTATAACATTTATAATTTATTTTATTATTTTAATTTCTAATGCACGTTGAAAGATACAATGATGAGACTCCTTAATGTGAACTCGTCCCTAAGTAATATTTAAATAATTTAAATTTAAAACCTATACAGACTATGCTAAAGCATAGTATTGTACACAATTTCAATTGCTTATAGATCATCTAGATAAATTTCTACTTTTAGTCATTAAGCGCTACCCTTTAGCAACAATATATTGTGCATATTTTCTTTTTGTCATCACTGTGTCACTTGTACCAAAGCTCGTTCAACGGTCAAGTATCTAATAATATTTTTTGTAAACTTCGAAGACCGACATTGTAACGACCTGTCTTTTCGACCCTCAAATATCGACATTAATACATCCATGGTATTTATATGTCGAGCATCCATGTGATGGAAAGACAAATTAGGTGAAAAAAAAGACTGAACAGAATTTAACATAGTGACGAGTAATATAATACACATGATCTTTACAAAAGAAAACTGTATATATATACATCAATCAGAGTAAACTAACATATCATCAGCCTGGACATTATACTGGCCGGTCAACACAAATGCTAATAAATACAAAATAAGAAACGTCGTTGAAATAAAGATATGTGGATATGTCTTGGAAGCATTCAACTCGTCTCCTAAAGCTCTAAAGCATCTATTACTAATTTGGAAATATGCTCGGGATTACCGGAGCATTATAAAAAAATAACGTCCGGACCAATTTGGTAAACTTACATGAGAAACACAAATCATATGGAATTTTAATGTTATAAAACCTTTCAAAAATAAAGGTATCTCATAAGACCACGCCGCGCATAAGTGCAGATATGTTTTTTACCTTACGATAACCAAACCATTTTTATTAGAAATTCCACTGATATTATAATAATGTTTAGGGTTTAAAATAAATATATAACATAGCTGAAATGCTTGCATCTCAAATTTAAACATATTTAGTACACAATTGAGTCCATAAGACACGTATTGCAGAATGGATTACATACAATGACAAGGCTACTGCAGTACGGCCTATCACGGTACACCTTTAGAGAAAATGTACCAAGAGCCTCAAATGGTCCCCCCGCCAACACATGACCAGCCTACCCCTTCTTGGATAGTAACGCATATGTCATTACCTTGTTTGTGGCTAACAACCGTGCCAAGTCACTAGCATACATGAATCCATAAATATCGATCTAGGTCGGGAGATGACTATACCCTAATGGTAACGAACCAAATAGCCCTACCGCATATCCCTTGTTTAGTCATGTCGAGTGTGATGCTTGAGGCAACGTTTTACCGTTTTAGCAAATCCCACTTGGAATTCTAACACTGCCCATCAAGCGACATTGCAATGCCAGCATTCATCGATACAAATTGTTCAATGTGAATAAAATGAAGGCACTACTTCTACTGCATCCTTTTTGAAATCATCCTCAGGATTAGTAGCAGATAGCCCATGAACATCAAAGAACTTCGTATTTAATTTCATCACCTTCAAGATGTCCCAATTTGAACTTTTATGTTGATTTAAAGTGGTTTTCGGATAACTCATGCTTCTCTAACCTTGGTCTCTTCAAACCAACAATCGATAATTTTTAAACTGGTCAAGATTTGATGGTTGGTTATTTTACTATTAAATAACTAACAATCAAATCAGAGATATAATTTCATATGGAAACCATACATGATTAAGCACATAAGCAACAACTAAGCCTCTTTAATTAGTCATTTCATTAATTAAAATCTCTTTTCAAATATTCGTATTAAAATACTTTTTTAAAAGGTGTATTCAAAACCCTCTCTACTCTTTCCAATACTTGAAAAATATTCATATACTTATCTCGATGGCATAAGTATATACATAAACCATTTCACTTCCAATACTTACACAACTTTTTATATACTTATCTCAACGGTATAGGTATATTCACAAAACACTACATTTTCAATACTTAGAAAATATAACCATACACTTATCCCAACAATATAAGTATATTCATAAAATCTAAAGAAAGATTTCACTTACAAAACCATACTCATTTGGGTAAAAACAAATGTCATTTAGAAACATTGAAAACAATAACCCAAACACATTTGGTGTAAGTAAATGGATCATGTGGAAATTAGACCAAGTATACTTACACCCACTTCCTGATTTGAAACTTGTATTATCCCATGATTAACAATGTAGTCCGACTAGTTAGCTTACTATCATTGTCTCGACATACATTCTTAATTCTTAGGATAATGATAAGTTTCCCTACCTTGGAATTTGATGTTAAGTATGAAAAGAATACTTTCCATATTGCCATAGTTTAAAATGATCATTTATAGAAATCAAATCTCATTCCTTTTATAAATCTCCTTTTTTAAAATTTCTTTCTATTTATAAAACTCCATTTAAAAGTTTCCTTTATATTTATAAAAATCATTTTATAAATCACTTTATATTTATAAAACTCCTTTATATAAATCTCCTTTCTATTTATAAAACTCCTTTTATAAATCTCCTGATTTTAAATCTCATATACTTATTACAAATCTTCGATTCAAAACAAGACTAAATAATTCCTATAAACAATCATTCCTTATATCACTATATTTTCACAAATGTGATTTATTATTCCAATCCATCACAATGATATCATTTTCCTTTTTTTTAAATCTCATTTTAAAATTTGCTATTTTATTTTTTTAAATTCCCTTTATTTCTATAAAACATTTTATATAAAGGTTTCATAAATATTTCTAGCTTCTTTTAAAATAGAATCACTTTATTATAAAAGATGAACTCCTCTTTTCTTTAAATAAACACCTGTTATTATAATAACTTTCTATAAGATAAATACTTTCCAAAATACTTTTAAAACATTTTTGGAAATGTTGGAGTAAAATAGAAATGTTAAAAAACTATTTCTAAATAAAATACCATAGGAAATCACAAAATCCTGTTTAAAATCATTCTCCGAATCAAAATCAATTTCAAATCAAAAATAACAAATAATAGTATTTCCAAAATACAATAATGAGGCATAGAGTTACCACAACACTTAACAAGTGCTTTCAATGATCCACACTGGAAGGGTTCAACTTTTGCGACATATCAAAATTACATCGAATAAGGTCAAACTACTAAGCTTTAACATTCAACAATTTATATCATAAGTATACAAATTAAATTAAAATCAACAATTGTGAAGAATCTAGGTCCCTCTATAAAATTCCCTGTATTGCCGGTATTTCATTTTATATGCCATCCGTTTACAAAACGGGAATTTAACCAAACCAAACCAATAAACCATTCGAGCATGCAAAGCATAATTTATCTCTACCATATATCATATAGTGTTCATCAAAAGGTGAGTTAACACACCAAAATTCTAGCCAACGCTTATGCAATCCCGCTCAATCTAAGGTCAAACGGTGTTCAATTTTAGCTCAAAATCCTACTTATTTCAAACTTTATGAAATCAACTCTAGTGCGTTGATAATGCTCCTACGAGCACAGTGCAAAATACCACATCTCGATTAGACCTCGTATGGAGAAGATATGAATTTTATAAGATTTAGGATTAATTACATAACTAATCAAACTAATTACGATTATTAATTACCTCCCACTTATCATCTTCTTCCCTTCTCCTCCCCCAAATCATTCCTATACATGCACGCCTATATACCCATCTGCAAACCCATGCACGCACCACCCAGCTCTTCATCCAATCCACAAAATCAACCAACGATACCATCCACGAACTCCACTTCATGTAAACTTCGATTAGCACCCACCCACGTCTCCTCTATACCACCCTCCTCTTTTCACGACCTAGAAGTCAAGTCACCTCCCTTTCAAATGTCACGATTCGACGTAGATGATCGAAGGCCATGAAACTTTGGCGAAAGTCCTATTCGTCACGAGAGACCCAACAGCGATCTCTATTTCCCCAATTCCACCTCTAGCGTAACCAAGGCCTAACCATAGTTCGACCATCACCACATTGCTACTCCCCAAACACAACCACATGCAACAAAGTTGGTATTGATTCGAAGCCTCTTCCTTCCTGATCTCAACGAATCCATTGGCGCTCGAGTTCATTGCCTAAATATCCAAGAAAAATTTAGGGTAGATGCTGGCTCATTTTATTTGCTTACTGAAAAAATAAAAAAGAGTAGAGAGGGAAAAGTGAAAGAGGGAGATGGGTAAGTTATTTATATATAATAAAATTATATAATTATTTTAATTTCTCTTTTCAGTTGATGTGCATTGCGAGCTCATATGATCACATAACACGTTCGATTGCCAGGAAACTCGTAGGTATACATCTCCGCATTATTTCGATTTTAATGGAACTAGTTTCTTCGAATCCGAGACAGTGCCCCGGAATGATAATTTCATGTGTTTTTAGACCATTTACTGAAAAATGATTTTCGATCACACCATCGATATTAATTCGAACTATATATTTTTCTAAATATTTTTCTACAACAAGTTCGCCTTTATTATCCACTAATTAGAAGTTATTCAACATTTAAAATCAATTATTTAAATATTTAAAATTAATTAAATGTTAAAAATTAAAATGATAAAATTCCGGATCGTTACATTCTTCCCTTTGAAAGAATTTCGTCCTCGAAATTACTAAAGTAAGAAAATATCTCCAAATCTTAGGCTTTCTGAAATCAATTAACTAAAATGAATTATTAAGCTTTTAAAATCTCATATGTTATGGAAAATTTAGGCCGCACCTTCTTTGCGCGTCTAGATTCGAAAAAATCACAACATCAATCTATGCTCATATCTAGGATCTCCTATATTTGGGGAGAACACAACAACAATATATATTTATGATATACCTTATAGATTATGCCATATAGCAAACACAGCCGTTAAGCATAAACATGTACCTATTTACGAGAAAATCAAACTATACTAATAAAGCCAAAAGCAACTAGCAAGCCTTTTCTTCCATGTACCTAAATTACCTTATAGAGTATGCAATATAGAAAATGCACTCGCTAAGCATAAACGTATGCCTGAATTTTGCTTAAATACACCAAAAATAGAGTTAAGCACAACAACGAAACAAATACATTAGCTTATTCATCATATGTCATAGATCTAAGCATGCTAAATCGTATGTAGGAACCTTGTCATATTAACATTCCATCCCAACCAAGGTAACTTGTTTTTCTAATGTAAGAAGTATACAATATATTTAAGTTGGTACAATGTTCATATGTTGTCGGTATACAATATCAAATTCGATCACTAGCTCGATCATATAAAATTCTCTTCCAAACTAGTATCACTTACTCGATTTTCCTAGTGCGGACTCCGTTTAGGTTCCTTGATTCAAAACTTCTATTCTCCTTGCATAGCCATATAGTATGATAGAAAACTTCAAAATCATATCAAGAATCCTTATCAAGTGTTCGCCATCAAGAATCGAATGAAAATTCCTTGCTCGGATTGGTTTAAATCACCTCGAAGCATATACTCGAATCTTGGATCAAGAACCGTCATGCGAATAAAATGATATACATACAAATTGCGTATATGTTCCAATTGGTTTCTACTACACCAATTTCTATTCAATTTAAATCACATTCATTTTCACAAAGATCATTTCTTATTTAACATGATAATTCATTTATGAAGCACTTTATAAAACATTATATTTATTTTATAACACATCTCATTAAAACAAAATTTCATTTAAAACATTTCAAGACTTAAATTTATAGTCATATAATACTCTACTACATTCTAAGATATATATATATATACAATATCATATTTGTTTTATTTAACCAGGATGTTCAACAAATTTAAAACTTATTTAATTTACTACCTTTCCAAATTTGTAAGTTATGAAAAGTTATTTTCTAATATTTTCCCAAAACCACTTAGATTCATGTTCTATAACAATATGGAAGTTTTCAATTATCCAAAATGGCAAAAATTTCATTTCATTCCAACAAATGAAAACTACCAAACAACATATCATAATGAGAAGCACAACCCAAACTACCCTGACGCATAAGATACATGCATCCATAAAATAACTTAGTAGAAAACTTAAGAACCGAACACTGGATTTTATTTCAATCATTTTGAAATAACAGTATACATATCTCCTTTTGTATATCCAATTATAATTGAGGATTAAATAAAATCTGTTTTACCAAAACAACTCTATCGCAAACTATTATTGTAGCATCCCCTACTTAGAAACCTAAAAATGAACACCGGTGATGCTGCAGTCATTACTAGAATTATTTTCGAAAGACAGAAGTGAGTTCAATACTTTTTATCTCCTTTAAAATCCTTTTGAAATATTTCTATTCATAAATACCTTCAAATAATACTATTATTATTATTTCTAAAGCTTTGAAAAACAATTTTCAAAACATTTGGATTTAAGTACTCAGATTCTCAATTTAACTCCTTTTTATTTGTAAACCACACTTATAAAAATTTCCTTTTAAATATAAATCATTTCACAAATATATATATATATATATATCTTTGTTTAGGTTATAATAAATAATCTTCATTAAAATTAACTTTAAATTCAGCATTATCACCAAACGCCTTATAATCAAACTGTGAAACTAAATTCACAAGATGTTCGTTTCAATATTCTCGTCATTACTATCTACCCAACCCATGCAGTGAAAAGGTAAAACTGCCTATAAAGTGGTTGAGCACAATTCCAAAAGTCAACAAATAATAGCCAATGCTCCTAAACTAGCCGAGCATGATTAATCAAATAGTAAACGATGATAAATGAATATTATCATCTCCTAACAAACAAATACATCATAAATAAATATATTAATTTTTTGAAAAATATTCCTATACATAAAAAGTATAATCCTACATAAACTTATTTCATTTACCAAATTCAAATTCCTTGTTCAAGTGTTTAGAAACCCCTATCGATACCGTGGCATCCCACGTCTCGGGCAGAATTCATAAACCACTCAGCAAACCAATCAATACAATATATAATGATTTTTATAGCTCTAGCAAATACGTGCTCTCATACATATAATACAAACTCATTCTAGGGTATTACTAACATCATCTCTAATGAGTCTACCCCACCAAAGCCTAAGTATTCGCTTAACCTAAGCTCTGATATCAAATGCAACAACCCACATTTTCAACCCTCCAAAGTCGACATTAATACATCCACGGTATTCATGTGTCTAGCATTTAAGTGCCGAAAATACATATTGTTCGGGTGATAGAAAAGAAAAGGCGGAATAGAACCTCACATCATGATGAGTAATATATAATATACACATGATCTTTACAAAAGAAACTTCAATATAAATATATCAATCAGAGTAAACTAACCACTCATCAACCTAGACAGTTATAATAGCACGTCCTCACAAATGCTGATAAATACAAAATAAGAAATGCATCGGAAATAATATACGTGAATACACCTTGGAGGCATCCAACTTGCCTCTTGAAGCCCCTAAACCTTCCATAACTGAATATGCAAATATGCTCGGGCAAATCCAAGTATTATAAGAAAATAACGTCTAGATCAGTCTAGTAAACCAACGTGAGAAACACAAATCATATATTACTTTAATGTTATAAAACCTTTCGAAAATAATGGTGTCTCTTAAGACCACATCGTATATAAACACAAATGAGTTTTTACCTTACAATAACCAAACCATTTTTATTCGAAATTCCAGTGATATTATAACAATGTCTAGGGTTTAAAATAAATATATAACATAGCTGAAATGCTTGCATCTCACACTCCAACATATTTGGTACACAACTAAGTCTGTGCATTATTAAATCTAATTAAATAATGTATGTACCTAAATTAAGAAAATAAGGGTGAAAGTTATCACTAAAAGTTATGGATAAGCCATTAATGTAAATCCCGGGTTTATTATTTGAATGTATATGTTATTAAACATAAACTGAAGATTGTTAACAACTGGATTGAGATTTAAGTAATATTTTAATTCCTTAGAATAAAGTATGCTACAATGTAAATATCTATAAATTATCCAAGTTTGCAATTATGTACGAAGGTGTATTGTTTATAAAGAACAAGGAATCTGACTAAAAGAAAGAGATGTACAATATATGGATGTTTACAGTATTTTGTGCCGTCTATTTCAATGATAACAGAAAACATAATTCCTTGTAATTATAAACATAATACAAATCAACTTTTAGGTAGTTTATGGAAAATTACAGTATTGACATTACCTTTTGGGAAGTTGTAGTTCTAATGCATTAAAATATAGAAATCGCTAAATGTAAAATCGTAATATTATAAATAGAGATAATAATAATAATTCTGTGATAATTTAATATGAATGTTTTGAGATAAGTTAGGAAATAAACAATAAGCAATGAAAGTGGTAACAAGACAACTGAATAAGGAATTAGGAAAGTTATAATAATCAAAGAAAGGTAACTATTAGTTAAAAAGGAACAGTAAAATATATCTAATTGTATTAATTAGAAATCAAGCAGTAAAAAGTATTTAGTATAATTATAAGCAGTAAATGATATTTGATAGTAATAAAGAAGTAAATTCATGTAATAGTATCTAAATACTAATAATTGAACTTGGGAGGTGTTGTAATTTTATAGTTAAATTTATATAGCCTCAAGTATACATTATGACTGGTGTGAATCATCAGATCTAGGCAAATATTTAAATCAACTATAAAGGATACAAACATTAGTAAGGGTTGGAATGCGAGGTCGGTAATGTAGCACAAAAGAAGTCTACCCTCTCAAAGGTGCTACCAGCAGTTGTGTATGCATTGTACTGATGTAAGGCATCTCTAACTATAGGACTCATAGGAATATACTTTTGCGTATAGGTAAAGAGAACATACCAAACTGGGTTCGCCTCGAGTTGAAGTCTTAAATAACCAAGTATGGTCTGCTTCAATCCTTATAGGGGGTACTAAGTAACCAAGTGGGCATTTCCTTGATTGTATTAGGCAATCTAAATGGGACGGTGGGAATAATTTCGACGCTATGTGTAACGACCCATAAATTTTAATGGTTTTTATAACGTAATTAGCTGAATTTTTGCTTGAAAATAAACAATTTAATTTAGCAATGAAAATTTGATATTTGTTATGCGTCTATTCAAACATAGCAAATGGTAGATTTTCATTGATAAATATGGAAGTTATTTTTGTTGTGTAGTTTCAATTTAAATTAGTTAAAATTGATGTAAATAAAATACTATTGAAATCTAAATATTTTATATATAAAAATGTGAACTATTTTCTAAGTAAGATGTCATACTTCATTTCGCCAAATTTGAACTTATCAAGCCCCATTTATCTTATTTTCGGCGAATTTGCAGCAGCTTAGCAACAAACTATCAACTTTTGATAAGATGGACCATTCTGATCGTCTCGTCGCACAGATCTCCACAGTACATTCATTTGTGCATTTTCGAGTTTGAAGCACGATGAAATCGGTAAACCGATCGGTCATATAGGTTCCGTATTTGGACCTTTTAGCTTTCCCTACTCTTTCATTTTCCACCGTAAAATCAACAGCCCTTTTACTTTTAATAATTAATTGAATTAAATTAGAGGCCGTCGGCATTCCCTTGGTTTAATATTTATGTTAGTTCCCTGAATTCTCTCTTCCTTTTTTCGTGCTATTATTATAATATAAGATAAATATTATGTACGTGATATTTCAGAAAACTATTCGTATATATCTTCGGTAACCTACTACTTTTGCAAATCTATCTTTTCGTCCCTTCATTACAAAAAGAAAACGAGAATAATAGTATATGTGTGTGTATATATGTATGTGTCAGAGGAGCACGTTCTTCCATCTGCAACTTCTTAATTTTCTTTGAACCCATTTATTTTTTTCTTTTATTTTCGCCGACCTCACCTATACTTCAATCCTCTGCCATGCCAACCTTCTTCCGCACGTAACCCCATCACCTCAAACCTTCCACAGTAGCCACCGAACACCAGAGGACCAGCCCACGTTCTCTTCATCCACCGCAACTCCACTCTCTCTCGACCTCCCTTTTCCCAACCCTGCCGAACAACCACCATCATCAACCCCTCAGCTTTCAACCGAGTATATCCTCCCGTACACCGAACGCCACCCTCTCCATTATAGCCGAAGCTACCACCAACACCTCCGGCCGACAAGACCGCTCCCACTCCACGGCCTTGCCACGTCAGCTAACCTTTTGCCGAGCCTTCCACTTGACCACCAAAATCACCACCCAGCAGTCACTTGAATCTCCTCCAACCACAACTCCGACAACCTTCAACCCATAGCCGCCATACGCGGCCTTCTTTCCCGCCTCCAGACAACCATGTTCGTCCACGTGAATATGCTCCAACCCCTGACCGCTACCAATTGACACATCACCTTCTTCCGCCACTCCAGCGCAGTAGCCAAGCAACCACCAGTGCAGCTGCTTGCCCCTTGTCGACTCATCTTCACCTGCTTCTTTCCACCTGAGCATAGCAGCCCGACATCGCCACTGCCTTTGCACCCCTCTATCTCATCACCTACAGCGTGTCAGCAGCCTCAAGCCCATCACCATCACACACATCATTCCACCCATTCCTGAGCTGAGTGCAACAGTCATGGCCTTCTCCCCTACCCACTGCCTCGTAATTTGGTAGCTTTCTTTTTTGATTTTATAAAAGATTGTCTTAAGTATTATTGAAAAAAAATTCAAAAGCTTTTAGTTATATAGGTTAAAGTATTTGTGTTAATACACATGTTAATATTTTGAAAACACGCGCACGCGCCCATATATATATATATATATATATATATATATATATATATATATATATATTAAAGATATATGTTCAACAAAAGACTTTAAAATAATATTTATAATGATTTTGTTAATATGTTGTTGAGTTTATATAAAATTTATATCATCTTTTGGTGTAATATATAAGTTATAAATTATCTATAAGAGTTTGTTTTTTTTTTTAAACAGAGTTTATTAACCAACACCAAAAAGCTGTCAACATGCCTGACAGGTAACCCAAAAGCAACGCAGGACAACAACACCGATCAAATAAAAACCAAAACATAAAAAGATAGAAAATATGACAAAACCCCCAGAGGCTGGCGAGTCAGAACGGAAGACTGCTGCATGAAACTGCCACGGAACAAAGTCGATGAGCTCCGAAAAAACCACCGCCCGTCAAACATCGTCATCGAGCTCCGGCAATGCCACCGCCCGATGACGATGTCGGAAGACAACCGTGCAATACAACAGCAAGATAGAGGACTATCCTCCATGGGATAAAGGTCCAAACAAGCGCCCAACATCCAAAGAACAGCAAAAGCGAGTGCCGAGAAAAAGAGCCAAAATTCCCACTGCCAAGCTCCATCCTGAAAAGGAAAACAGAGCTCCAACCAAGCAAGAAAATCCAGATCCTGAAAACAGTTGCCAGAAAAATAGATGAATTTAAAAAAAGAGGGGGGGTTGAGGGGGAGAGGGAACAAGAAAACCAGCAAGCAAGAGACACAATTCACGAGAACGGAGATCAACCAATACCCGCTCTAATGGTAGACTGAGAGCAGGTAATAGAAAGCAGGGCCACAAGGAGACCGGTACGAGAATTGACTGAGCCCTTGAAAGGTCTACCACGAAAAGCCAAGAAAACATCATTTCTAACCCGCCGAATAACAGAGGAAGGATCCATAGGAGTCTCCTCAAAAATAGCCTTATTCCGCGCGCGCCAGATGTGCCAGCAAATCAGACAGGGGATCAAACGGCTGGTGCTAGAACGAAGAGATTTACCAGTTCTACCGTTCCACCAGGTACTCAGAAGGTCATTCGACGAGGAAACACTTCCATGGATACCCAACAAATTACCGAAGTAATTCCAGCAGGATCTGGCGGTGGAACCAGAGAAAAGAAAATGGTCCACCGATTCTGTTTCACCGTTGCCGCAACATCTACAACGGGAAACAAAGCAAATGCCAATCCGCTGGAGGTTCTCATCAACTGGCAATCCATTATGAAGGGTTCGCCACATGAAAAGAGACACTTTAGGGGGGGTCCTAGTGTCCCAAATGAAAGAGAAAATGGGGAGAGCAGGGGCGGGAGAGCGAGCAGAGAGCCAGACCTTACAAATAGAAAACGGACCTCCATCCCATCCGGATTGGCCTCCATGAGAATCAGAAAACAATTTGACTGATTGCATATGCTTCCAAGTCTCACTGGCGAATGATGGAGATCCGGAAAAGCCATTAGAGGCCAGCCTCTGGTATTTGGCATGAAGGAACGACACCCATAACGAGTCGTTAGTACCAAATCTGTACCACAACTTGCAAGAAAAAGCCGAACAAATGTCCTTTGGATTTCGCAAGCCAAGCCCACCCTCAATCTTAGGACGACGTACAACATCCCAAGATACCCAGTGATGGCGGTGATTGTCAACCTTCGATCCCCAGAAGAAGGAGGAAGCCAAAGATTGGAACGACCGAAAAAAAGAAGACGTAGGGGTCATAGCGGCGAAGACATGAGTGCCCAAAGAACCTAAAACAGATTTGATGAGAACTAATCTACCAGCTAGAGACAGAAGAGATGCATTCCAACGGATAATCTTACCCCTAACTTTGTCCGTCAGAGGGTCGAAAAGAGCGTTAAGTTTCCAACCTCTGTAGAGAGCAATACCTAAATAATGAAGAGGAAGGGATGCCTCCCTAAAGCCGGTAAACGATTCGACCCAAGAGACCCTCGAAGTGTCCATGTCCTTCGCATGGACGAAACAACTCTTGGAAGAGTTGACTAGTTGGCCCGAACACCTCTCGTAAAGGTGGATGAAACGAATGAGCCGTCGAACAGTAGTTCGATTTCCATTGGAGAAAATGACAATGTCGTCCGCAAAGGATAGGGAAGAGACGAGCGGATATCCACTGGGAAGTCCAAAACGGTGAATTTGGCCAAACATCGTTAAGATGTGGATCCCTCGGATGAAAGCCTCAGCCGCTATCACGAAAAGAGATGGAGATAGAGGATCACCTTGACGAAGACCTCTACCCGCCTTGAAAAAACCATTAGCCGATCCGTTAATGAAAACAGAGAACCAGTAGTTGGAAATGAGCCTCCACACCAAATCGATCAGTGTTTCAGGAAACCCGAAGGTCGTTGATTACGAAAAACCACGACATACGATCGTAGGCCTTTTCCATATCAAGTTTGAAAACAATATTTGAACCTCTGACTTTCCGGTCAATCTGGGAAATCAGTTCCTGGGCTAGCAGGACACTATCAGTGATTAAACGTCCTTTTACAAAACCCGCCTGAGATGAGGAGATAATACGATCCAGGTACGGAGCCAATCGCTTGGCCGATACCTTAGAAATCACTTTGTTAGAGAAATTACAAAGGCTGATCGGGCGATAATCCACGCAAACCCGTGGGTTATCACATTTGTGAATGAGGACCAAATTAGTGGATGACCAATTAATGGGAAGAATGCAGCCAGAAAAGAATTGTTGAATAGCCAGACAGAAGTCAGTTTGAATGATAGACCAAGCACTCTGATAGAAGGACCTGTTGAAGCCATCCGGCCCACTGGCACTATCCTTGCTAAGAGCAAAGACGCAGTCTCGAATCTCATCCGACGAAGGCGGATTAGCTAAATCGGCACTTTCCTCCGAAGAGACCAGCCGAGGAATGAATGACAGGAGGTCCAAATCCGGGTCTGACACAGATGGAGAACCCAGGAAGGACTGGAAGTGAGACACAATAACCTCTCTAACTTCAGAGGGAGTCGAAGCAACTGAGAGATCCGATCTCAAAATTTCACGAATAGAAAGGATATTGGCTTTCTTACGAATGGATGAATGAAAAAATTTGGAATTCGTATCACCTTCGACGACCCATTTGACCCTCGCCATTTGGCCAAGATAGGAGCTTTCAATACGAAGTTCCGAGGAGAAAGCCGTTTGGGCACAAGCCCATTTTTCCTTGTTTACGGCCGAAGGAGTCTCATCGAACTCAGATTCGTCAATGATGAGAGACTCTTCTGCCACTCGAACACGGTCGAAAATGTTCCTGAAAACTTGGATATTCCACGTCTTTAGGCAAGCCTTAAGACGTTTCAATTTTAGAAAGAAAGCCCCCATAAGAGGAGCAGCAATAGGAGCTATCCACGATTCCTCCACCACCTGGAGAAAGTTATGGTGTGAGCTCCACATACTAAGGAATCGAAAAGAAGAAGGCCCCGATAAAGAACGAGAAGAACAGCACAAAACCAGAGGCGCATGATCAGAGAAAGAGCGATGAAGATGAGAAGTAGAAAAGGAGAATGGTAGATTAAACCATTCAGCAGACACAAAAATTCTATCCAGCCGGGATAGAATCCGATGCGGCCCCTCCTGATTGTTAGACCAAGTATAAGCAGAACCCACGAAAGGGATTTCTTTTAAACTGGAACTAACAATGAAAGAATTGAAGTCAGAAACTGATTGCCGATTGACGGCCAACCCCCTAATTTTTCAGCCTGACTAGCGACAACATTGAAATCCCCACCCAACACAGAGTACGCGAATCCCATGTCAGCGAGGGACAGAATGTCATCCCAAAGAGATAATCTTTCAATCCGGTCACACTTGGCATACACCGCCGAAAAAAGGAACGGGTGAGGGAAGAGAGAGGAGGAACACAGAACAGTGAAAAGCTGGGAAGAGTCAAAAACAAGACGAACAACACAATCTTTGGACCATAGAATCCAGATCTTACCCGAAACGTTTGCCAAAGCACCACCAAACAAAAGCGAAAGCACCACCTTGGTTACCTCTCCAGAGCCCAAGAATGGTTCTAAAAGAGCCACCAAGCGAATAGAATGCTTTCGGACAATACGCTTAAGCCTAGCTGAAGAGGCATCATTGCCAATACCCTGAATGTTCCAGAAGAGAAAGTTCGACATGAAATCCGCAACGACGGAAAGGAAGAAAACAAAACAAGAGAGGCAGAGCTATCCCAACTCAGGAACGATACAGTGAGAAAAGAGCCGATCGATCGATCTGCTCAGTCGCCGCTATAGAGCGAGTGCGGATAGTGCGAAGAATGGTCGGAGCACCTCTCGATCTACGACGAGAGGGTCGAGACTGATGCGCAACATCGAATCGAGGCTCGGACTCCGCAGATGCTCGAAACGGCTCCAACGAACCTGACAGCCTAGCTGAAGATCTGGAAGGAGCCGAATTTTTAGTTAGACGAGATAGGCGATCATTAATGATCGCAATCTCCTCTAAACTAAGCATCGGAATAGAAATCGAAATCGATAAGGCACAAAAAGAGGATGGGAGAGAACAAAGAGAAGAGCAACAAGCAGAAGGAGGTTCTGGAGAAGCCAGTTCAAGCTGAGCAGACCGAAAATATGTAGGGGAGCAGAAAATACGCATCCCACGTTGTTGTAGGAACCTAACCCAAGCCGGACTGTCACTAGAGAGGCAGCCCTGCGAGAGAGGTGAGGTTTGCAATATGGTCCTAGCGGCGAGATCTCCCGATCGGTCCGATAAAAGCCGGCAATATTCCGGGCTGCCCGCATAGTGGACCGAATCAGTGGTCACTATGCGACCTGGACTGGAATATCTCCCTAGCCAATCGATCCAGCACAGGAAAACTCTCCGTAGAGACCAAAGGAGGCCAGCCAGCAGAGAAAGACGAATACAAGCCATAAGCGACACAGACCAGGCCTCGCTATGGCTCAGAACTAAAAACCAACTGAAAGACCCATACTGTCCGCTCCAAATGGAGCGTTCAAATTCTAAAGGACCTGACATGCCACTAAACAATAACAGGTAGCATAGTCAAGGAGCACACACCAAAGTGTGTCAAGGCTCAAAAACACGATACACAAAACATCAGCCATAATCCAACAATCCGCTGCAAAACCACCAACAACGACTAAGCATGAAGGAAAAGTAGAGAGACTCACCTGACGAGATAAGCCTCCACTTACCTGCTTCACCGAAGCAAGGGGATAACCCAAGCAATCAACCAGTAACTGCCGATGCATCCATCGGACAGAGGGGATCAGATCCATCAGATGGATAAAACCGAGCAGAACCACGCAGAGCATCGACCCAAAACCAAAACAGAGGAACATTGCTACCCAAAGCCACTTCTAAGAACCCATCCCAAGAATAGCAATCCACCATATCTGACATAGGCGAGCAACCCAAACCATCATGACTGGAAGAGGCGGTGAAATCCCTTCAGTCAAATCAACATCCAAAGAGACACCTGAAATAAAAAGTGGAGCAGTTCGACGCAGCGAACCGCCCCAACACCAAGCCAAAGGATCAATGCCACTCAAATCCACATCGAGAAGCCCCGCTCGAGAATCGCAAGCCACCAGGTCATTCTCAGGCCCGCAAGCCACGACAGCTGGACTGGAAGAGGCGGTGAACTCGCCTTCAGTCACACCATTACCCAAATAATCAAAACCGCAATACACCGAACCCACCACCAGAGGCACATCCCCCCGAGGCAGCAACCCATAAGACTCGGAGATAAATAGCATCGGTTCGAAATGGGTGATGAAATCCCTATTCGAACCATCACCATTCCCACGGAGAGAACTCGAATCCACCGACAAATCAACAGCACAATCGAGGCGATTACTGGGCGGCAATCGAGACTGTAAACCATCACCCGAGATAGGCAAAATCTCCAAAAAACAGTTCTCGACCAAAATAAACTGAGATCGACATAGATCCCTAAAAGAAGCCAAACAGTAAACCCTAATTTCGATCGAGCAAGCACCAATAACCACCACCGAACAAGGCCCAGAAGTCACAGCCAATATGGCGGCGCCAATCGCGGCGAAAGAAGGGCAATTGTGCACAAACGAACCAGAGAGACAGAACTCTCCCTCGGTCGAGAGCGACATCGAAGCCAGTAACCAAGCAGTTAGGAGAACGAAGAAACGCAGAGAAATACACAGAGGATAGAGAGGGATTAAGGAGAGAGAAGTTCCAGAAGAAGAGAGATTATCGCAAGATCTAAAAAGTAGCAGCCATTAGAGCCGTTGTAAATATTCGTTCGTGCCGTTAGTGTGGATAAGAGTTTGTTAATATATAAGTATATATAGGTTATCTGTTTGAGTTATATAGAGGTTTATATATTTTCTGTAGTTTTACCTAAGTAGAAAAAAAATAGTGTTTATGTTATGGTATGTTTAATAATGAATATATATTGTTTATGTTAATATACACTTACAGTATGTTTTGTTAATATTTTGAAAAGGGTTTTGTGATTTTAAAACATATATAGATATTATGTTTAATATTTATTTGAAACATTTTGAAAAATATGGACTTTAATGAATATTGATTTTACAAGAACATAATATGAAGATTTATTTTTAAATATGTGTTTAATGGAATATTGATTTTAAGAAAATATAATATATATTTGTTTTCCACCGAATTCTAGATCCTGCTCGTTGCTGTCCATATCAGCGGTTTATCTCTTGTCTCCTTGTCCCGTTGTCGATCTGTGCTTATCCATGTTCATCCACATCTTGTTATGGTTGTTTCAATAGCTACGAAAGGTGAGCAATCACTCACGATTAACATTCTTATATTTAATAAATTTAATTCACATTGAAATGACAATTAAAATATGCTGTTAAATTTGAGCTATTTATTATTTGATTGCTATATATGACATGCCATTATCTGTAACTGTTCACATATGACATCTGACACCATCACCTATTGTTCATACATTATGATTTAATTTGTTATCGATGATATATGTTCGTTGTTGATATATTATATTATTATCATAATTGTTCTCACTCTGCAAGTTCCCTATTAGTTAGAATTCCATATGGGTTGAAATGATACATACTCGAACGATATTCTAGAATAGGGGAAAATCATTATGGGTTGAAATGATAAACCCAAGCGACTTTCATTGATTTTGAAATTTTGGGATTGCGGGTTGAAATGATATACACCCGTAAATATTAAATTATTGCGGATTGAAATAATAAATATCCGTATCACTTGACCATAGGATATAAAATTATATGCAGACACCGTTGGTGTACATTCTGAAAATAATTTCAAAAGTTTTGAAAGGACATATATGGTTTTTAATAGATATTGGTTTTAAAAAATATAATATATAAATGTAATTTTTATATATATGTTTAGATTTATATTTTGAAAATTATATGTTTTAGAAATTTAAAATTTATAAGTTAGTTTTGAAAATATAATTTTTAAGACTTTACTTATAACTTTACTATTTTAAAATATATAAAAACAAATTTAATATAAAATAAATTTAATAATAAAATTTAATTTAATAAAATTTAAATTAAGTAATATATAATATATTTAGGTATTTATTTAAAATTATATTATAAAAATAGATTTTGTAATAACTTTAAATAAATAGAGGCTGGGAAAAATAAAGTAAAATTAACTTGAAATTTAATTATTGAATTTAAATAAGAATTTTTTTGAACTCGTTGATTTTGAGATTTGAAAGTTATGATTTATAACTTTAAATAAAATTGAGACTGAATGTTTAATATTGATTTAAAATTTATAAATTGATATTTTATTTAATTGTTATTAGAATGATTAAGTTAATATTTTTCAATTTGAATAAAATTAAAGTTAAATGTTGAAATATAAATGAAACTTATATTGAAATTGTTTAAATATTTAAACCTTGAATCTTATTGGAATCGAAGTGATAGTTCAAACCTGAATTTGAAATCGATAAAAATTGAAATGGTTTATTGAGAATTTGAATTGAACCTTGACCCTTTAAATTGAAAGTGTTGAACATGGATTTATTTAAATCGAATTTTTGAATTTAATCTTATTTGAATCGATTTGCGAAATTAGAGGAAACTATTTTTGTTATATGAAGTATTATTTAAATACATAAACTATTTAAATTTATAAATATTTTAATGTATATGTACTATTTTAAACATCTAAATGGTTTAATTTGGAAGTGTTATGATTTCAAAAGTGTTATGATTCGAAAGTGTTATAACTTTTAGGGTTTTACGATTCTGGAAATGAATATTATTTAAAGTGAATAATAACAAATTGATATGGTTTTGAAATGAATATGATATTTTGATATGAAGTATAAACTATTTGAAATGAAATGACCACGGTGTGAAATAAGCGTTTGGTGCTAAGGAGACCGAGATCGGATATTGTCATACTCTTTGCCCATACCGAAAATCACTTTAACAACTGTGTACATGGTCAAGATTCCAAGACGAAGTAGGATGGTTTGGCGACAATTCTATATGGTATTTACGTAGCCCAGACTCCCGTGAGTCAGCTTTATGTGGCTAAAACAGGAGCCATGCCAGGCCAAGTGAGGTCATTCCTCGTATCAGACACATTTCTTCGATACCATTGTATTACTTTGTGATTTGATTGGGTGCACCTTCGATTTGGGAGTGTGTCACGAGGTGGGCGGTAATAGCTGCTATGCGTTACCACCGGTCCGTATCTACAAACGGTATATCTACCCTGGCATTGCCTCGCATGCCTTGTCACATGCCCTATCGTACCCTCTACGAGTTTGGTTTGTACCATACCTATGGAATGCCCTTTGAGTAAACCTCACGAAGGAGCTTACGGTACTGTATGGACTATGGGAATATATAAAATATTTAACACTATTTTAATAGTTTACTTTACTATTGACATATTATAATAGCAATATTACTACATAGTAGATAGTTCTACGGATCCTTAGAGGATGGGTATCCCAAACATCCTTTAAGTTACTTGTATTTCAGTTGACATTTCACTTGAGTTGAATTTATTGATATAAGAATCTTAATCCTGACTCGAGTGTTTTGTCTTTTGCTTTATGCTCGGGTTAGACCGAGTGTCACAGCATTTAAGACTCACCTTTGGAGTTTGGAGCTTCGCTTGGAGATCCATCTATCTTCCAGCTTTCAGCTATTTCAGTTGTTTCCAGTGATTTCTATTCAGTCTTGGCAGTTATTTTTGTATTTGATATTACTCTGTATTTAAGATTTCTGTTGTATTTTGTTTCAAACTCTGATGTTTATATAATATGTTCATGAAAGACTATTTATCTATTCCGCTGCTAATTGTTATATTACTCTGTGTCTGTGATTCTGTGATTGATTTATTTATTATATATGCTAAGTTTTGCCAATTATAAATTTACAATCTGTTGTTTTGAACAATTCAAGTCTGAAATGTGCGGATGTGAATGGTTCAAAATACCAGGTCGTTACAGTTGGTATCAGAGCTTTAACGATTTGGATCGACGATAAACCATACATGTCAGACTCAAACCATTCAAAAAAGTAGATTATTATTGGGTAATAAGAAAAGAACAGAGAAAGAAAAAAACAAATACAAAATATCATAGTGGAATGACAAAATATAATAATCAAATACCAGTTCATGAAGCTGTTTTATAAATACATTTGATTATTCTTTTATAAGAGTTGCATAAAACAGAAATAAATAAATAAATAAATAAATAAATGCGGAACAACATGATGTAGTGGAATAGATAAAATAACTAATAGTAGTACAAATCTTCGTCTTCGTCCTCCATAAATAAGGTCCTCAACTATGAAATATAAATTTTATTTATTTCAAAATTGATTGATATTTGGAAAATTTGGTTTCAGTCTATTTTACTCATTCAATAAATAGTCATTGTATTCACCTTTGATTGAGTTCATTTCAATATTTTCATTCAATTGATTTGGCTTCAATTATTAACCTTTATTACAAAAATTTCTTTTAAAACAAAATTTATTTTATTTCATCCATTTTTCTTCATTTAAGTTGGCTCCACTTAAAATTTAAACTTCACTATTCTTAAATTCATATTTATGTACCTAAATAGTATTTCTCTTTTATTATTCAAATTTATTTTACTCACACTACTTATAATATCAATTAAATGTATAAAATGCATTATAATAATCCGATTTTTATTTATAATTTCCCTTAACAAAATTCCATACTTGAACATCTTATCACTTGCATTAATATTGTATACTATTCAATTGCTAATCTAATTAACATTTAACTATTTCTAGGTAAGTTATACTAAGGTTCTGAGGGTAATTAAATACTCTACAAATTTACCTTTTATTTACAATATTTGTATCAAGCAAAATCTCAGTTTGAACACCTTTATTACTTAAATTTCTCTTATATAAACTAAATTACATATTCACCCAAACATTTAACTTTTTGAAAATTTTAGGTAAATTATATATATTAGACAGCAATTAAGTATTATACAAATAAATTTTATCCTATTTCAACCATTTCAAGTTGTTTAACTTCCCTTTCTCATCTTTACAACCTCCAATTATTAAAATTTTGCCTCATTTTTAGTAATTGAAAATCATCATTTTATATTGAATTTAAGGATTAGTTTTCGGTTTCACATCAAATCATTTTGAAATAAATATTTATATAACTATATATATTGTGAATCAAATCATATTCAAGAAATTCAAATCAAATTAATTTTCCAAAATAGAAATATAGCAAAGTTTCTGGTGGAGATTTCAGAACGAAGTAGGATGGTTTGGCGACGATTCTATATGGTATTTACGTAGCCTGACTCCCATGAGTCAGCTTGATGTGGCTAAAACAAGAGCCATGCCAAGCCAAGTGAGGTCATTCCTCCTATCGAACACATTCTGTCGATACCATTCTATTACTTTATGATTTGATTGTGTGCACCTTTGATTTGGGAGTGTGTCATGAGTTGGGCGGCAGTAACTGCTATGTGTTACCACAAGTCTGGATCCGCAAACAGTATATCTACCATGTTATGAAATTTTTTAATATAAAGATTTTGAATTTCCTTAGAATTGGTCGAAATAGCTTTCAAAGGATTTATTTAAATTAGAAAGCCCTGTTTTTGAAAAGTAATTGAATATTAAAAAAATCATCACATAAAAATATCTTTTTATATAATAGAATTTCTAGTGACAGATTAAAACTGTTCGGACCAAAAATTTCAATTGAAAGGGGTTTCAATAAAGGGGCATTTCTTTTAGAATAAATAGAAAATAGAGCGTATGTATAGCTCGATAATTTTCTAATTTTGTAAATTTGAAGTTTACAAAATTCTTTTAAGGGGTGGACAATAGGAAGTGGTATTGATTTTAAATGGGATAAAAAGAATGAAAGGGTACAAATACCTAAAAAGAGAGCGATAGGAATTTAATGAAAAGGAGACATGAAACCAAAAACAAAGTAGTAGGCGACTACAGTATGATGGTTCAATAAAGAAAGTAGTTGAATAAGAGAAAAGCTATATAAAGGGAAGTAATTGAAATAAGAGCAGTTTAGGTAGAAGAAAGTTAAATAGTAGTAACATTAGAATGTGTATGTACAAACAACGTTAGGAATTTATATTAAAATAATGTTAATAATCCAATCGGAAACAATATAAGAGATAACAAAGAAATGGATATTTTCCATAAGTAAGCACATTGATTGCACATATCTTTTAGAAATCCCCCTCATATGCTATCAAAGGCTCCATTAAGGTTGAAAGTGGAAATAACATAGTGATAAGAAATAATAGAATGGAAGTTGTCCTTACATGCCCCATTTTTATTGTTTAAAGTCATAAAGGATATTTTAGAAACACCGTAAAGTGCATTTTGAAAATGGTTTGGTATAAAAAAAATCAGACTTTGGAATAAAAAAAATTAAGAAATGATTTGAGTTAAAAACCCTACTTTTAATTGGTAAAAGGCTTTAAAGAAAAGGTTCTTTATAAATTGCTAACATTGGCATATGGAACTCAATAAATAAACTTGCTTCATAAATTCTAAAATATAGTTCTAAAAGTTTCTAAGTTTATATTTTTAAAGATGAAAGTTTTGGGTTAAGTACTTCATGACCGTGACGTTTTATAATTTTATAAAGGGTGATGAAAACCAAACCAAGTTTTTGATATAGAGTAGATACAGATGATTGCCTCGGTAGGATGGGGCAAAAGTTAAGGATATGAAGGAAATAGCTACTAATGCTCGTAAAGTAGCAACAAGGAATCCACATATAATATAATGAATATTGGTATGAACCTAGGAGTGTTTTATTTGGTATGTGTGGAAGCCACAAGAAAAACCTATAAAGGAATAATGAATGGTGTCAAAGTACACTTCTGCAAGTTCTAGAGTATAATCGCATGAAAGATCAAGGATAAAGAAAGTAAATACCAAAATTAGAGAACACTATCAAGAGATTTGGACTGAAAGAAGATTGTAATGGAGGGTAATGAGATGGTAAACACACATAGAGGATGTTGATAGACTCAAGGTTAAGGAGGGCAAGATGGATAGTGGAAAAGTTATTCTGTGAATTTTCCAATGAGTTATTCTAAATGTGCATAATTATTTTTATTATCCACTGCAGTATGGGAATGCAAAATCTAACCCATAATCAAATGTAAGAATTAAGATAATGGATGGACCTTATTTTTTAGAAGCTAAAAGAAGAGTTAAGATATGTGGGTTATAGTAGAATGACATACTAAATATGTCCATCTTAATTAAGTAAGAAATAATATGGTCGCGACATCATTAATATTAGTTAATGCTGAAGGACAGATTCCGATAATTTTTTCTAGGCTTTGGATTGTAAGCATTAATTGTCTCTGTAGTATAAAACGTGTACAATATATAAGAAATGTTCCTCTTTATTGGTTTTTTGGATTGACCACTACATTTATTAGAAAACGGTATAAATTAGGAAATCTCATAAAGGACACTTAACCAATGCAAATGAAATATATAAGACTGGAAGTTTATAAAATAAATTATAAAATTTATTAGTTTAACCACTAAAAGTACATAAATTTTAAGACTTGAAAAGTTTTAAATTTTTAGGGAATTAAAATTTTAGCAACCGAGAAAGGGTGTTGCAAAACCATGGGTCACTATCCCTATGCCTTAAAAGATGAAATTTATAAATAAACATGTGTGGAGGCTGTTGTTTTAAAATGAAAGAAAAAGTTCATAATTCGAAAATTTACCGTGTAATAGGGTAGAGTTAGCCAATAGACGTTAACCAATTGATTAAATCCCGATTGCATGGGACATGGCTTAATTTTTTTGAAAGTTAAAATAAATAATTTTTAAATTTTTGTTTGAAAAAAATTTGATTTTGAAATATAAAATACTTTTATAAAAGTTTTGGAAAATGAGTTTTTGATTTATAGAAGGAAAAATTAATTGAAAATGATTTTGAATGGGAAAGAGAGAATTTTCAACTTTTTTTAAATTAACACATTCTTAGCATAGGAAAAGTTGATGGGTTAATAATTATGGATTTTACTATTCAACAGAAATAACATTACGTAAAGTATAGTTAACGATGAAGGAAAAAGCTTTTTTAGCTTTGGAATTTCTTTTTCCAGGCTTTGTTGATAGCGGAACAAAAAAAACTTGTTTCGAAATAAATCTATTTAAAAAATTCAAATTTTAAAATAAATTTCCTTATGCGAATTGTACTTGAAAAAGTTGGAAACGAATCGAGGCAAATGAGAAGGTTCCAAGATACGGTGGAATGGGTACACAAGAAAATGATGGAAACATGGAATTCTCCATATGAATCCCCTTTTTGGCATAAGAATATAGGTATAGAAATCATATTTTCAAAATTTTGAATGTTAGAAATGGTGTGCTAGGTGTTGGATGGTAGAGATTTGATATAAAATTGGTTGAACCATACTCTTATTCATAAGGTGTGGAAAAATGTCGTGTGAAAACAAAGATTTTATTTTTTAAAACTTGCATACATAGACACTAATTTAGTATTATTTTGCGTACATATCATATGTGTCGTGACACATCATGCACTTGTATACAATCGACTGCAATATTGAATGTACACTAATTGGATGGACAACTTAGAATAGTTGCGCGCTTTTTTACATGATTCAAACCTTGATGAATTTTGGGGAGAAATTCTTTTAAGGAGGAAAAATGTAACACCCATAAAATAAATAGAAATAAATTAAAAAATGAATTAATCGATAATCATTAAATCCCAAAAATAGAGTTTATGGAAAAGTCAAAATTTGGTTATGAAACTTACATCATTATGTTCATGGCAATTTTCTAATCAACTTTCGTATATAATGTTTTACGATGAAGGTCAAATGAAAAGATTATTAACATTTGAGGGTTTTGGGTTGGAATTAGTTCAAAACCAATTAAGGAAATAAATGTTAGTTAGTAGCATTAAATCTAATTGAGGAAGCATGGAAGGAAATAAACAAACGAACGGAGTAAATATGGAAGGAAATATAAATAAAAATGTTAAAGCAAATGTGACTAACCCAACGGTCGACAACCAATATCCGCCGGTCGACTGTTGGGGTCGAACCGGTTAACCGGTTGGGTAGACCAGTGGTAATATGAACCTTGGCCCAATAGCCCAAATAAAATTAGATTTAAGCTAACGGATAGAATTGATTTGAGCGCTTACAAATATAGGTCTAGCCCCTCACTTTTCTTCTCATATTTTCCGAATCAAGAAGCGAAGGTCTGCCATTTTCTTTTCTTCAAAAATTCCAGTAAATGTAGAAATTAGAGAATAGCATATTATATATATATATATATATATATATATATGGAGAATAGCAGTAAATAAAAGAGAAGAAGAATGAGGATGAATCGATTCTGCAAAGAAAAGTTAAATTCTAAATCTAATATTTATAACTCCGTTTAATTCAAATCTTTTATTGGATCTATAATTCTAATAAATATATGCTCTATAATACATAATTTGGTACAAGGAAATGGAGTCAAATACAAAGAATGGATTTAGATCTGTAGATTTGGAGGCTAAGAGGTGAGTGAGAAATTATATTTTTTTATATAATATTGAATTTATATCATTGTGAATCTATTCCTTGTATGCGTATTTGTAAATTCTAGAGTTGTAGGCTTATGTATGTATGTATGTATGTATGTATGTATGTATGTATGTATGTATGTATGTATGTATGTATGTATGTATGTATGTGTAATGAATTTGAGAACCTTGTTTATATATTCTGCTAATTGTTAAATTGATTATGTATCGTATATATCAAAATCTGGAAACTAAGTATGAAATTAGTCCCTAAAAGTTATGAATAGTTCATTAATGTAAATCCTAGGTTTATTATTTGAATTTATGCGTTGTTAAACATGAATTGAAGATTGTTGCAAAAAGGATTGAGATTTAAGTAATATTTTAATTCATTGGAATGAAGTATGTTGCAATGTAATTTTTTTATAAATTATCCGACTTTATAATTATGTATGATAATGCACTATTTGGAAGAACAAGGAATATGACTAAAAGAAAGAGTTGTACAAAATATGAATGTTTACTGTATTTTGTAACGTCAATTTCAGTAACAATATAAAAGGAACTCCTTGTAGTTTCAAACATAACACAAATCCTTTTTTGGAAAATTACAGTGTTAACATTACTTTATGTGAAGATGTAGTTCTAATGCATTAAAATATAGAAATCTGTAATGTAAAATCATAATATTATAAATAGAATAATAACAACAATTCCGTGATAATTTAATATACGTGCTTTAAGATAAGTTAGAAAATAAAGAATAAGTGAAGAAAGTAGTAACAAGACAACTGAATGAGAAATTGGGGAAGTTATAGTAATCATAGAATGATAGCTATTATTTAAAAAGGAACGGTAAAATATATCTAATCGTATTAACTTGAAATCAAATAGTAAAAAGTATTTAATATAATAATAATTAGTAAATGACATTTAGTAGTATTAAAGAAGTAAGGAGTAAGTTTATGTAGAAGTGACTGAATACTAATAATTGAACTTGAGTGTGAATTGTTAGATGTAGAATAATATTTAAATCAACTATAAAGGATGTAGTCATTAGTAAGGGTTGGAATGCAAGGTCGGTAATGTTGCATAATAGAAGTCTCCCCTCTGAAAGGGGCTGCCAGCGGCTATGTATATGTTGTACTGATGTGAGACATCTCTAACTATAGGATTTGTGGGAATATACATTCGCGTATAGATGAATGGAATATACCAAAGTGGGTTTTCCTTGGATTGAAGTCTTTAACGGCTAAATAGGGTCCACTTCAATCCCTAAGGGGTACTAAGTAACCAAGTGGGTATTTCCTTGATTGCATTAGGCAATTTTAATGGGATGGTAGGCGTAGGCTCGACGGTGTCGGCAAGGTTGGTACCATTGTACGAGGAGTATGGTTATAGATATAGATTTAGAGCATTATCGGTCCTGGAGCGGTCATTAGAAAGACTTGGGTTACACTCAGACGGACTACATCTTCTACTAGTATAGGTTCCATATGGGACATGCACCGCCTCAAAGTTTTTTGTTAGTTTGTTTGTCATTAGGAGGCAAGGCTAGATAACCCTAGATGAGTCCTTAAGATGAATTAGAATTTGGCTAAATAGTTGTAATGTCATTATTAGGCACTAACGGGAGGTTCCTCGATGTACACTGGCAATTTGGCCTAGACACTAATGGTGGATATCCGGCATGGTGTAGATTTGTGGATACAAGCAGGGTGTGTATCCTGTTCCATGGGGAACGTGATACTTATATTTATGTATGTGTGTATGTATGTATGCAATTACTGTATACCTTGAGTTGGTTGGGTGCATCTTAAGCGTACATGAAGTCAAAATGACAAAGCTTGAAATAATAGGCATAACACGAATGGAAAAACAGTCGACATAAACTAGTATTATAGATAAAGTATGCAATCTACCAGTCACCAGAAGTTTGTTCTTATCCCCTCCTCATTACAACCCAAATGATAGATTTAGAGAGACATGTATGAGAATATGGTGGGAATGATGGAAGGACAGATTTCCTTATGCATACTCAGTACTAACAAGTGTATGAGATACCAAAAGTATTAGCCATGGTCAGTGTATGTATATGTTTTATTATATTTATTTATTCCACTGTGAGTACTTGTCGTTAGCCTCTGATATAGTTTTGCTTATTACAGGATACGACAAAAGCAATTTGTACTCTGATGGATCTAGGTTTTCGATTTGGTGAAAATTCGGATCCACTAAGGTAGAGGTTGTTTCTAAACCCACCCCTACAAGTGATTATATGAGCGTCTATAGGCTAACCTCTTCTCCCTTTTTGACCATCTTTAGAGCAGTTGAAATTGTAACCCCAAACTGTATGCCTTGGTAGGGACATGATAACTTCTGCCTCCTTTGAAAATTTGAAGGTCGAACTACCTCTAAAGCTTTTTAGCTCCTCTATGTGGAGCCTCTTGGATTATACCGTGTTTGCCTTGCTTTAGCCATAATCATGCAGATGATATCTGCCGAAGGCTGTTGCTGAAATGTAAGACCAGTCATGGGGAAGAAGTTCCCCCTAGAGTGGCCCGACTGAGAAGTTGGGTTAGTTTATTGTGATGGCGCTTGTTGTGAAGTCCTACTAGAGCTAGCTAGGTCCATGTAATATCCATACATAAAGGGTGCGAAATTCGGCTAACCCAAGTCCATTAGGATACGGATCGTTAGTTGGTAACCCATAATAAACATAAGTATATTAGAGAACTAACTTCATCAACTCATAGCGAAATAGAAAAATATAATGGAACATATATGCTGACCAAGGCTACTAAATTCGAATTAATATTATTCCTTTAGTATATAATTGTCTTGCCAGTGCCGAGCATGAATGAGAAGACATCCCCACATGTAGTTCCCGTCTTACACCAGTAGTGTATCCCTTCAAATCTATCATTCGGGTTGTAATGAGGAGGGAGTTAGAATGTAACAACCCATCTCGAAATGGGCCTAATTTTCGATCCAATAATAGGCTCATTCCAATGTTGGTTGTTGGTTGGAAAATATGATATAATAAACAATATACATAGCTATCTATCTATGCTATCAGAATCTCATAGCGAAAAGGATAAAATATAGTATCAAAAATAAAGTATGCGTTTCATAAAAATCCAAATCCCATAAATACAACATATCATCCTAAATGTCCAAAATACAATGTCCCAAAAACAACAACATGTCTGAAATTGGGTACATCAAAATATATCAAAAACATAAATAGATAGATAAACTACCATAAGTCTTTTCTCTGCCTTTATCTTCTCAATCGACACTATTTCCCCTAGGTTGTATGTTGTAATAAGGTGGGGTCAGAATAACAATGTTTGGTGAATGAAAATCGCAAGTCTTACCATAATAGTATTTACACAGTATCATTTAGATAAGAAATATGTCGTACGCATCCTATACTATATCCTATCAAGTATACCTCTAACTGTAAGCCCAAAGGATTTTCTAGTCCAAGTCCATAATGTATCTTCAACTATAGGCCAAAGAGCCTTTCCAGTCCAATGCAACTACCGTCAATCATGTCCTAACAATATGAGAGGAAGCACCTAAGCCACTAAATACCTTTCTAATGGAAATTAGGCAGACTCTGATCATTTAATATCTATATGTTAACCCAAAAAGTGGATTAACGCCCTGAATTGAGTATGAAAGCACCAGCCTTGTTTAGCAAGGCAAATAGAATAGAGACAAGAAGTAAAAACTTGCAGACAAAGTAAAAAAGACAAGGGATTTTTATAGTGGTTCGGTTGTTAACGAAATCTACTTCCACTTTATAGCTTTTCTTATTGACTAACTTTTATTACAAGTTAAATCTAATTCTAATGCAATTGAATTATGTAAACGGGATCAAGCCACTAAAGCTAAAGTTCACTAGAGAATCGCAATAAACCCTGTAGATGACCATGGGAGAAGCAGAATGAAGATTAGTTTCTATAGAGTTTCAGCAGCCAGTCCAAAAAATCCTATTTATGTTACATGTAGGGTTGTAGTCATAGGAGTTGGAGAGCTATTGGGCTAGGACGACTTGCCATATGCTTGAAAATGAACATTCGAAGGTGCCCTGAAAGTTGCAAAACGTGCCGAATCAATTTGACGGATTGCTGGCGACCCATAGTGTCACAACCCGAATTTCAGCGTTCGAAAATTGACACCCATACTTCACTGGTACTCGAATGCCGCAGATTCAACCATTGAAATCCGACTCATGCCGGAGCTTATAACACATTAAGTATAACAACACAGCAGAAGAAAAGAGTGTATCATATAATTCCAATGAATACAATATCCAATGATATGTAACAATGATACAACTACCCAACAAATATCTGAGATATGATACAACAGATCACAGCAGAATAATAATATAAACTTGAACTCCAAAGAAGGAACTCCAATATCAACAATCTCCATCTCCAAAGCATCCATCCAGAAATAGCTCGAACTCCCAATTAAGTTGTACTAAGCAAGACCAGTCATCCAAAGACTGAAGAAGATTACGAAAGACTCCAAAGACTATCGAATCTACATCTACAAGCTGGTTATCTGAAAAAACCCAACTCTAGACTGCCCGTGTGGAAAATTGTAGGCACCCAGAGTTTAGGAAGGGAACAATAAACTTTGGGTCAGTCATGAGACTGGTGTGAGCAACAAAAACAATTTTCTTTAGAACAAACAATAAAAGAATTATAAAACATGGAAATCCACAATGCTTTTTGGAAAATGAAACTACCATAAGGCCTCCTGGCACACACACCATGCAATCGCACACTTGGGGGAGATTTCTCCTTATGATAGTCAAAAATGCTTACTATGCATAAACCATTTGATATTATCATTAGTTCATAGTGGAAAACATTTCGAAAGTATAATATTAATCTTAACCATCATAGGTACCATTATATTATGCCAGCTATAGCTACCACCTGAGGTGGTAGGTTATACAATTGCAATTGTAAAGGGATCGTATTGTTTGATTTGATTTCCAACAAATGATCAGGCTAAGGAACTTCCTATCGCCACATGGGACGCCTCTGAAGGAACACCCCGAGCACCTACCCGGACCTCTGCCAACACAAGGCTGGTTTACTCCCTTCCCCGGAGTAACACCTAAGATATGCCATCCCCGGTCATTTGCGACCTTTATCCGAGGTACCTCAATCACAAAGCAACATCACACAGTAATAAATTTACAGTGTCCACATGAATTAAGTATCTGGGCTCCATACCATGATACCACCCTTTTCCAGAAGAAATGGACATACCCTAGGGGCACGATCCCTGCAACCTTGCCGCATCTTTCTTGTTTTGACCATTTACGGGGTGTGAGGTCCTGATGCAGTCTCGTCCACAAAGCTATGCTTTTTCACAAAGCCATGCTTCGATCAACAAATAATCAGCAGCACTTCGTATGCCACATTACCAAATTGGGGTATCACTAGTGACCATCAACTACATAACCTCTGAGCTCGTACGTCTCAGAGAAGGGTGTTAAGCTAAGAGAATAAATCTCTGCCACCAAACAGAAATGTATTTGATAGAAACCATCTTTACATCTCAAAGTGTAACGTCAGACATACATCCATACAAGTCTATTCCGGGTTCAAACAGAACCGAAGGCACTTCCAAAGAAGCCCTTGCAAATCCGGATAATCCCTAATCACGTCTGGACTTCCCATCACATATGGAGATCTCTACACCAGGGACATTCGGTGCAAAGACATTCGACGGGTTATCCTTCGCTTTGGAAAATATCTGTTTTCACCATCGGTCTTCAAATGCTATCCAAAACGTCATATCATTATTCAGAATGGGTTATATGACACAATGTCCTCTCCCAGCTAAACCGAATAACGAGCGCAATATTTAAAAACATATGGATATTGGGATTTCAGTTAAGTCACAACTTAAAATCCAAAACTTTCCTTTCAAATGGTTTAAACAAATTACCATTTTCAAATCTTTAAACAAAAAGATTCACTTCACAAAGTTCACCCATCTTTCACAAAGATTCATTTACAGATTTCAAAACAATTTCCATTTCAAATTGGATTAACTCATCCAACCTTTAAATTAAAGAGTTAATTCATAGCTTTCAAACCATTTCCAAAGATTCATTCATAACTTGGAAAACCATTTTCCTTTTAACTTTAAATCCTTTCAACACAAATTGGAAATTCTTTCTTTATATGAAAGCTTTTATTATTTGAAAACAAATAGTTTTTGTTTCGGAAGAATCTGATTTCATTTATACAAATTAAAGCCCTAGGGTTATATTCAAATTCTCAAAACAATACTTTTGAAATGGTTTAAAACCCATATAAACATAATTATAACTTATATACCTTTCTAAACCATAATTTAAAAACATAGAATTCAACCTTTAAATTTTGAATTCAAATTCAAACAAATTATTTAAATTTCAAAACTGAATCAAGTTATTCAAAATAACTTTTATCTTTAAAAATCCTTTTCAAAAGCTTTTCATATTTAACCCAATTCCATTTCCAAAAACTATTTTGATTCAAAATTCAATTTTAAAACCATTTCAAAATCTGTGACTTAACCAAGTTTCTCGTGCAATCCATATTTGTGTGTGTATGGTGTAGTCCAGGGGTTTTACACAATAGAGCAACATCATCAATCATAACAGATTCAAGCACAGCAATATCGATAAGCGGATAATCTTATAACGCTTATCTTCATTCACCGATTCACAGATAAATAATATACATTTACCACAGACAAATAAATTACCTTCATCACAGATAAATAATTTCATCACAGCTCAAAATCAAAAAAGAGCATCACACGACATCAGGGATATCACATAATTCAACATTAAATAGAATCCAAACATTCATAAGTGAGATTAACTAATAATCTGATAAATTTAAATCAGATTTAATTACTTATGAATAACTACTAATCCTAGTTAATTAATATAAATTAATTACAAACCTTTAATTAATTATCGTTAATTAATAAATTAATTAACCCTTAATCAATTACCATTAAATTAATTATCCTTAATTAATTACAATAAGTGATTATCCTAACCACTTATGTTAATATATCACAAATTAATTATATTAAGTAATTACTTTATAAGACAATTTAATTATTAAATAAATTAATTATCCTCAAATCAATTACCTTAATTAATTACCATTTAATTAATTAACCTTTAAATCAATTGATTATCGTTTAATTAGTTTTATTGGGTAATTATTCTTTAATTACCTTCATTAAAGATTCATCACATCCATAAATTATTCATTAAGTAATTAACTACCTTTTTATTACCTATACTAATTAATCAACCTTTAAAATTAATTACATTTACAAATTATTTTTAAATTAATTAATGATTCTTAAATTAATCAAAGCTTCATTAAATTAAAGATAAATCTTTTATCAAAATTAATCACGTAATCACACTACCAATTAAGTTTTAAGAAATCACTTAATCACAGTACCAATCACTTAATCCTTAATAACTTAATCATAACCTCTTAATTAAATTAAGATCTCAATTAACTTAAGATAAACCATTTATCTTAATTATCATTTTTAATTACATCATTATATTTTGAACCACTCAGAGATCTAAATAATTAATATAAAAACTATTTTAAATCAAACAAATTTTGAAAAACATTATACTTTTTGAAATTTCAACCTTTGAAATTACTTGAAAGCTTGTTCCATACATATATTTTTAGAAACTTGTTTAATAATTAGTTATTAACAAATGATTCAAAACATTTTATCATTATCTAAATTTGGCTTTTAAATAATCTTAAAAATCAAATTGCTAATTTTAAGTTAAACAACATTTATTATATAGAGAAAATAGTTTTAAAACTTAAAGGAAAAGCTGACATATATTTTATTTTTTTAAACTAGTAGAACAAATACCTGAGAAAAACTCGAGTGAAACCCGAGCTAAATCTGGGAATCCTCGTGCAATTCTCGAGTAATCTTTCCCCCTTTTTTCTTTCTTTTACTTTGTTAAATTTTCAACAGTTTAACCCACAACAACGCCCCTGAAAAATACACGAGCCAAAATTGATTCTGCTCGATACCATTCCCGAGTCGCCATCTTCTTCTCCCCTCTCGAATTTTCAGATACACGAAGACACTCATGCATGTGCACGATCGATGCGATCACCTCCGGCCAAGTCTTCGATAGCCACCAAGTCGCCGTTGATCAACCCAAACCTTCAGACCACCCACACCTTCAAGATGAACATGAAATCAAATTTTGAGCTATCGAAACAGCAGGACCCCAAAACTCGATCAACCAATTGACCTCGTCAACGTCAACTTCGTTCACCAGAAACTACACCGTTCCACCCAAAGCTACGTCACGACATTCCGCAACGATCTTCCTTACTCCGGCCAAGCTCGATTCACCACCGATAGCGAATTTGACTCAATTTTGACACTGACAAAAATGGGTTGCTAAACCCAATTTCGCCGTCGCGCCACCTCCACGGCATACTAAAAATTCAACGAGCATTTTTCCTGCAACCATCAACATCTGAACTTCCTCCAGTAATGACCTCGATATTCAATTCATCGGCGATCACCAGCAATTGGCAGAAAACCCAAACCCATACAATTCACGATTTCCCACAATTTAGCAAACTAAAAATCTTGATTTTGTTCTTAAAATTCATAGTTTTTTGAAATCAAGTTAAGTAATATAAGTGAATTTTGAAACCGTGATATTCGAAATTAACACGGGTTTAAGTTTCTCTGCATATTTTTAATTTTCCAAATAGATTAAAAATAATTTTTTCTCAAAAACATTTCTAAGACCAATGTCTTGATCATACAAACAAGTTTCATCTAGATCTTAAAGCCTAAAAATGACTAGAGAAGAAGAATTGAGTTTATTTTTTAAACTGAAAAAACCTTTTTGAACTAAAATAAGGTAACCATTTTTCTTTATTAACCAATGTATATTCATAATTCAAATTAAAAGAAGAATAATATTTTGCCAACTGTTGTTTGTATATTAACACTTGTACTTTACTTGTTCAGTCATGTTAAAATGTCTTTTGTGACTAAATTATGTTTAAACCCCTTTCATTTAATTTATTTATAATTTGTGTTTAAATCCTTGTTAAACTTTAATTTGTTTACATTTTAAACCCTTATGTTAATTTATTTATAAATCATGTTTTTATATACATGTTATTTACATATGTATTATATTTTAAACATTTTAAATCTTCATGTTTATAATATTTAAATATAACTTTATATTATATATCCTATTTTTATTTTCAATTTAAACAAAATCCATTTTCTTTCACATATATAACAAATTTTAAAATGTAATGTTTTCAAACCCAAGACAAATTTAAATATGTCCAAACTAATTTATTTCAGGTATAAAGAAAAAATATTTTAAACTTTTTATTAGCTTAAGCAAATAATAATTATATCAATTCAAAATAAAATTTTCAAACCATTATAAATACAAAATAAGTTTTTCTGTTATTAAATTATAGATTTTTTTCCAAATCCAATATATATTCAAAACTTTTATTTTTAAATTTCAAACTTCAAAATTAATATACAATTAATTTGTAAACAAACAAATAATTTATTTAATTTTGGAAAAAATCAATTTAATTCACAATTTAATTCAAATTAAATTGATTTCCAATTTGAATTTGATTTAAAAACAGGAATGTTACACATAGCTTTTGGGTCGCTGATGATTCGGTTACTTGTGATGCTTTCCTTCATCCTCTTCTTTAAACTTCATGGCAATCTAGCACAATCATATGGATCGCTGGCGATCCATAGTGCATAGATCGCTAGCGATCCATGTACTTGGTGGATTTTTGGACTTTGTCTTTTGGATTACATTTGTTGTCTCGTGTTGGCGTTCTCCATGTAAATTCATAGCTTGTTGCCGTGTTTTGACAATGATCCATACACTGGTTGCATTGGACTACTGATTGAATTAGATGAACGCTCGCTTCTCGATTTAACTAGCTTGGGATTCCATCAAACTCAGCCATCATTCTTAGAGTGCCTATTGGATCATGATGCAAGAGGATAGATGGACCCACGAGCAAATGTTATGGATAGCTAGCAAACCATAGGAGATGGATCGCTAGCGATCCATCACCTTAGTGTGTTTTTGCTTTCTTTTTCTCTAATCCTTCTTGGTTGATTCTTCTAGTCCTTTTGGTTGGCTCTTGAGCAGTTCTGACTCGACGAAGTTGTTCCGATTTCCTTTGAATTCTGCTAGGTTTAAAGCTCGAATAACATTTTCCCCTTAGAATATGCCTTCATTGAAAAAAGGCATGCTCTGGAAGTAACTACTTTTGGGTTCCCGCTTGGTGAGGTTCAAGTAATCGTGTTAAGGCCATCACGTGAATTTGGCTTCGATTGTTCTACTGGTTGTTAAGTTTTGACATGGATTGTCGCCGTTTGTTATCTCAAATCAATTTTGATCCCATAACTTTCAAGATGCTTGCTAATAACACGTGCATCATGTTTGGCGAATTTGGGGAAGATCGGACGTAAGTCCACGGATCGCTAATGATCCAATTACTTAGTGGTTTTTTCTCATCCAATCCCCTATTTAACTTAATCAAGCCGACCCTTTCTTCCCATCTACCTTCATACTACGAATCGATCCATTTGCATCATGGCTCGACCTGAATTCACTAACCCTAGATCCATTCGTTCTATCGCCATAGCCAACCATCCACCATCGAAGCTTTTTGCCGCTGACCGCTCTGAAGTTCACCATCGCCTTAGGCTAGTCATCATCACCCGAGACTCCGTTGATTTGGATCGCCATCTACCTGCTTCCTTTGGATCATTGGTTTGCTGCTGTCGCAAACTTCAATCATCCTTGCCCTTTGATTCTTGATTCAAGGTGGGTGATGCTGATTCTGGGGTTCGTTTAGTAATTCGACGACGGGGTTGTATTGGTGATGATTGTCGTGAAAAATCCGAGTTGATTATGATTTTGTGGAAGAAGATAGTAAATTGAGTATTGAGTTTTTCATGGGACGACACTTGGGCCTTGCCTAGTGCTTGGCATGTTTTGTTGTTTTCATCCACAGAATCAAAATTGACTTGTACTAAGTTACTTTGTTGATACAACATGACATAACACGAATTGGTTTTCATCCTTTAGGACGGGAATAATGGCTTAGGATAGTGTCTCGCATGAAGCTTATGTTGTTATCTCCTTTCAAAAAGTTCGAATTAGTCTCATTTTTACAGACTCGGTGTACATGAACTAAGAACAGCTTTCTATGTCGCTTCGGACAACAGATCCATTATCGACCATTGGTAAGTGTAGAAGAAATAATTTCAAAAAGTGATACGAAAACCCTTTTCATTCTTTACTATGAGCAAACAGTCTACACGGGATAGAACATATATAGTATTTAGGACACCAAGCTCACCCTACATAGGTAGCACACTGCACTTGCCCCGGTATATAATTAAAATCCGATGTGTCGACGTAAATTGATATTCCTTCGAAATTCAAGTGTTGTAGAGGAATTTTTAATTAAAGATAAAATTACCTGACTGCCTTGGACGCAAATTCTATTGTATAGAATTAAGTATCCATCTTCTCGTCGTATGTCCAGTGGAGGAAGTCCAGCAACTTTTAGAAGTTGAATCGTCGTCCATCGTCCCTTCCTCTCCTACTTCGCGAGCTGAATATGGCCGACTAGTTTTGGTTGGCCTGGTTGGAGGCTGGACTCCTTTGAATTTCAGAGTTCTATTTAATCCACTGGAGAAAGCTTCCTCTGTAATCTATGTTAAGGTTCTACATAACATTTTCTTATAACTTGGCATTCTGGAGGATGACGTGCACCTTTCGAAGAAGAATCAGTTTGCCCATATGCCGCCTCTGGGATTCACTGCTTGCCACTAATACAGGTTCTTAAATGGATCGCTTCCTCCTTTTAATGATATCTTGAAAGAAAATCTTTCAAACTTAGGAATTTCACCCTTCCAAATTCATCTTAATGGATATGCAATCCTGACTTTCCTTCACGTTTTGTTTATGCAGACATTTAACCATGCCTTGAGTTTCGATGAGTTGAGATATTTTCTCTCGTTTAAGAGGAGAGACATGTGCCCATCCCATGTCATCGTCGAGGCCCGGAGGAATCGCAAGACCATGCTATAGTTTCAAAGCAATCCGTCTTTATTCAAGACTCCATACTTCTTCGTTAGATGTCCCATAGGGTTTAAACACTTTTGGACAATGGGGAGTAAGTTTTCTCCTTTATTGATTGAGTTTTGATACATTGCTATGGATTTTTGACAGTTCAAATACTTTTTGCAGTTATTTCAAGGTCGAATAAAGACCTATCACTTGACCGGATTTTTCATAACCTGAAGGTCGTAGATGCCAAGGAGAGATTGGTTAAATTTTTGGTAACGAACGAAAATTTGCTCCGAAAATTTCCACTTCTTCATCACATGGCTCTAAAGAGGGCATTTTTCAAGAAAAGGAAGGCTTGTTTGGCAAGTCAACTGAAGAAACTCAAGAGGGAAGGGATGTCACGACTGAAGCTAGCTGTTCGACTAGAATGTCCCCAATTCCAGAGGAAGGGGAGGAAGATTTCAAGCAGCGAGAGTGCAAGGCTGTAGTAGTAACAGAAAAATAGAAGGGTGAATTTGAGAGTAGCAGTAGTCAAGATTCCTCCTTTAGTGATGATGTTTTCGATGCAGGCTCGAGTGACGGAGACTTCGAATCATGTGACGAGACTTCGAGCATGAGTCATGTTCACCCAGACTCGCTTTCTTGAGATATCCGCAATAAAGATGCTTCTCCATTAGCTGAGCGATGTCAGGATTCCCCAATTAAAGATGCCATCATAGACTTTGGGGATTTGAGCAACGTTTACGTGGATATTGACAACTTGTGGGGAAGATTTTGGATTCGGAGGGACGTCTCCTTGCTCGGGTCGAATTATGCCCGGAGTCAATCCGATTTCTACCACATTGGCTTTTCGATCCAATTTATGACATCCTTTTAGGCCCTCCAAGGCACATCACACATTGTATAGGATCACATTCACTTGCACACGCATTATTTAGGCCTATTTCTCCTTTCTAAAGCTCTTTATTTATTCTTCATGTCAAGTACCATGAGTGGCTGTCGACTTTACGACGATCTCGAGCAATTCACTAATTCGCAACGTTGGTCAAAACAGTCTACAAGCCCTCATTAACCCTGTGAGACCAAGGAGGAATGGAGAAGGCGGAAAGACTTTAAGGCCGAAGCTCATTGTCGTGATAAAGAATGGGGTCGGACGTAAAAAAGTGGCTATGAGAAGATAAAAACCCCTGATGACCGAGAGGAACCATCCAAGAAGTCAAAGGTTGATCATGGTTCTCATCCTTCTGAGCATCAGGCCTTTGCCCCGGCCCTAGTATCTATTGGTCTTGAAGTTTCGATATCTTCCGTCCAGGCTCCTTTTTCATCTTAAGTCTCATCGACCCACGTGGTGCCCACTTCTGGTTCCTTCCACCCTCACAGGAGGCCAGCTTACATTCTTCCATCCGGTCCCTCTAGATTTGATGCTGCACTCCCTGGGTGGTTTACAAAGGAAGTTAAGTTTGACCGCAACCTTCGCACGGTCCGTAGAGATTCCTATGTGACCCACCTTTGATCAATCCAAAGTGATTTAGAGCAAGTTGAGGGATATGAAAAGTTATGCAAGCATCTAGCTGACACTAAACACAATAATTACCAAGTGATCCTATCCTTTGAATCGAAGAAAGACGACTACGAGAGAGCGTTAGTGGAATGCGACGCTAGAACTGAGAAATTGGTACAAGAGAGGGACACGGCACTCCGGGAGAGTAATAACAGTGCCAGCTTGCTCAAGGTGCTGAAAGAGCCCCATGCGAAAATAGAGATTGTATTTTGAGATGAAATTAAGAAGGCCTATGCAAACAAAGTTAAGTTGAAAGAAAAGCTCGAAGTTTGCGACATGATTATTGACGCCGAGAAGAAGACTATTATTAATTACGACAAGATTGTTGAAGGGCATAACAAAACAATTGCGAAATATGAGGAGATCGTGAAGTCACGTAACAAGATCATTTCCAATCAAGCCTGGACGATTGTCTCGCTCCAGGAAAGAGTTGCACAGCTTAGCGCCAACAAAACTCATGTTGAAGTTGAGAAGGCCGCTGATACAGTAGATTATTTGGAGCTACAGGACACTTTCAAAAGGAAGATGGAGAAGATGGACGATACCATTTTAAATTTCTATGTCAACTCCCTGTTGCATCAGGGGAGTCTCGGCTATTTGGGCCTCAAGTTCCTGCGCACTCTCGTCGTGGTTTGGGAAGGAATTCCGTCCCGTTTTCGAGAGAACGAGGACGACTATACTGAGCGAGAGTAAGAGGATTCCTACCTTAATGAGGAATCAAAGAGAGCACCGATGGAGGTTCGAGAGGTCCTGCGAATTGAGAAGGAACAGGAGGCTGCTGATGCAGCTATGACTTTAACTGCCAAAATATTGTCGGAGCCCCTCGTTTCTAGGCCCAGCGAATCTTGAAGACAGCCTCGTGATCAATTGGCGAGTTATAGGCCTGAAACTTCTTCGAAGATCATGTAGCCATTAAAAAGGTGGGGAATATAAGATCGACATTCTTTGCCATTCCTTTGATGCAGGTAACCATCTTGTTTCCCCCGAGTTTGAGAATTTTTAGCTCATGCCGTAAGAAAAGAAGAACTTAACGCTTTCATTTTCGATCTTATAGGTCCGTCTTCGTTACTTATTTACCCGCCGGTTTCCTTGATGCCTAGGCTCGCCTCTATTTCAACCGCCTTGATGCTTGTCTCCATTATTGCTCTGATTTCCACATCCGTGTATAGTTCGCAACCGGGGCAGAAATCAAACAAGATCGCTCCAATGCATGGTCTAAACTACCCTTTCGTATCTTTAGAGGGCGACTTCACGATTGCCAAAGCTCGAAAGCAGGAGCACCAGACTGAACAGTTGTGTAAATCTGTATAGCAACTGGTTACCATTATGAAGGAAAAGGTTGAAGCGATAAAATCTTCGAGGAGCCCCGCAAATCCCGAAAGCGCAAGGTAAAAGGGAAGTCTTCCGAGAAGGTCGGAGAGCAGGGAGGAATGCAGGCATAGTTGATATTACAGGTAGTGACACTACCCTTGGCAGGGGTTCCAAAGGGCTTCCAACTAAAGGTAGGAAAGGGACTGGTGGAAAGAGGAGTTGACAGGTCCAGATAGCAATTGAGCCAGTTTTTTGAGACATTTTGTTTTGTTTGATATGTTTTTTGTTCAAGTGTAGAGTCTGCACTTACTGATTTGATCATTGCAGCGTATGTATTTTTCCTTTTTATTTGTCGATATTGTGTGGGTACGGCCCCCACATTTTGAATTTGTACAAAAAAACGTTATAAGTAATACAATGTTGACGTTTTGATTTATATTTACATGTCTACTTATCTGCATTTTATGCACTTATGTCAATTTCACTTACCTCTATTTTTTTGTCTAGTCCTGAGATTACCGCAAAGTTCTTTGTTTGGAATAATAGAAATGTGAAGTGTTTTTGTTTATGAATATTTTTATTTGAGTATCGGTGTGTGCCCTTCAGTTTATGGGGATGCTTAATAGACAAATAACTGGCTGATACGAGTGATTTTCGAATGTCTATAATCGGATCTATTTTGTGGTTCCCATCTTCAGGAACTTATGGTTTGTACGGCTTGATTTCAGATTTATTGTGGGCCAACAATAGGAATTTTTTGCTAACTCATAGTATTTTGATATTGTTGGATTTATACTGGTTTCTCCTAATAGCGGGAGTGGGTTGATTCTTGTTATTCCTGCAATGGACGAGTTTCCCGGTATCACCGAGGCAATACCAGTACTTAAGATTATGCGCAGCTTAATAAATGTGTTACTTTTGGGATCGATATGACCGGTTGACCCTAGAACGGTTTGGAACTTCTTGATGTTACCAATCATCGGGAAATGTGAGGCGTTTATGCTTTAAGAGTGTGATTCCATGGCTCAAAATGGTAGTGCACTGCTTATGGGATGCGCAGATTTGATTTGGGCCTTTTCGGTGTTGCTAGAGAAACACCGGTTCTTAGAAGGCATGGATCGGGTTCCGTCGATCCAACCGTTGTCAATTTGCTTCGGCCAACTTGGCGGGTAAGTGGGGCATACTTGATCATGATTCCACTATCTCAAGCAATGATTGAATGGTTTTGAGCCGATTGGACCCCGTCGACTCAATATGTTACTTTTATGAACGCAGTTTTATTGGTTCAGAAAGCAAAGCAATTTTATTAAGAAAAGTTGGGCAAGTTCTGCCTATTTACAATGCCCCCGGTATTCCGAGATGGCTTATTTGCTGAAAAATAGGAAGTACATAAGAGAGCTTCAAATAAAGTAATGGCGCAGTGATTCACTGTTCCATGCTGGGGGAATTTGAATTCCATCAACGGTAGTCAGTTTGAAAGTTCTGTACCCTAGCTTTTGACTGATCGCATACGCCCAGCTTCATCTAAAAGTTCCTGGTACGGGATGGACTCGTTTGGGGATGAGGTATCTCGCTTTGAAGGTTTACTGAGTTGAAGTACCATGCAACCCATTTTTGGTGAGCAGGGGTCCTTAACTCAGCTTCTTACCTCTTCTCGTCAGTCATATCAAGCGACTCGACTAGGAGCTGCTCATTTTCCTTTTATTGAAATTCTTCCCTTGATGAGAGGGGACTTCTAGTTCAATGGGGATCATTGCTTCTAAACCAAACGCCAAGGCGAACGAGTTATGCTCGGTTGCTGCTTTATATGTTGTTCTCTAAGCCCATGGTGTGAGTGGAAGTTCATCAACCCAGTTTCCCTTAGCCTTAGCTAGCCGCTTTTTGATGGTGGACTTGATGATCTTGTTTATTGCTTCCGCTTGCATGTTCTCTTGCGAATAAGCGACCGTGGAAAAGCTCTTCTTGATTCGGAAGTGTTTGCAAATGTCTTTAAACTCGGCACTTTCGAATTGGGTTCTGTTATCAATGATGATTTTCTATGACACACCGAACCTGCAAATAATGTTTTTAATAACAAAATTAATGACTTTCTTTGTGGTAATGGTGGCCGGCGGTTTCGCTTCGGCCTATTTTGTGAAATAGTCAACAATAACTATAACATATTTAGCCCCTTCTTTAGATATTGGCAATATGCCAATCAGATTAATTCCCCATATTGCAAACGGCAATAGGCTGATCATTTGCGTAAGTTCTGTTGAGGAAGTTCTTTTGATCTTGCTGAATCTTGGGCATCGGTCGCACCGTGTGGCGTAATCTGCTGCACCGCGATTTAGTGTTGGCCAGAAATATATGTACCGTAGGATTTTCTTTGCTAGGGTTTGCCTCTCGGTATGGTCTCTACAGTCGCCTTCGTGAACTTCTTTCAGGATCTGTCGAGCTTCGTCGTCGGTCACACATCCGAGAAAGGGGTAGAGAACCCCCTTCGGTAGAGTATCCCATCCTGTATTATAAATCGCGGTGCCATTCGGAGAAGCTTTTTTCGCTGGTTCTTATCTACGGGAAGAGTTCCTTTAAGAAAGTAGTCTTTGATTGGCGTCATCCACGTTTTTGGTTCAACGGTGGTTTCAAAAATCCAGTTGATATCCATTTCGTTTATACTTAGAGTGGTCAGGGTTTCAATCGGGACTAGTCCCAATGATTGAGCTTCTCCGAAGCTGACTATTTCAGCTAAGTAGTTAGCCTTCATGTTTTGCTCCCTTGGGTTGTGAGTTATGGTGTAATGTTCGATGTCGTTTAGCAACTCTTGCACTTTAGATAGATATGGGGCAAGATTCTCCCCTCGAGCCTAGTACTCACCTTTTACCTAGAAGACGATTAGTTGAGAGTCGCTGTAAATGTGAACGAATTTTACTATGAGTTCCTTCACGACTCTCAGTCCCGCTATCATTGCTTCATATTCCGCTTCATTTATTGTCGTAGGGAATTCCAAGTGTAGGGCATAGAAAATGGCTCGTCCTTTGGGTGTTTCAAGCACTACCTCTACTCCCAAGAAGAGGTTATTAGACACGCCATCGATGAAGAGTTTCCATCATGTTTCCACTTCCAGCGGTATTTCTTCTTCATCACCCCGTATGGTAAATTTGGCGATAAAATCTGCCAACGCTTGCTCATAGATTGTCCTTCTTAGATAGTAAGTGATTTCATATTGGCTCAATTCGATAATCCATTTTGAGGAGTTGCTCGGATGTCTTGGAGTGGCACAATACTTGCTTTAAGGGTTGATCAGTCAATACTTTGGTCGGGTGTACTTGGAAATACGATACGATCGTAACATCCCGGATGTGATCAAGACGTAATACGTTAGCTTTTTCAATTTTAGATAGTTTTTCTCGGCTCCAGTGAACTGCTTGCTAATGCAGTATATGGTCGTTGAATTCTAGCTACTTCACGCACAAGGGCAGCACTTAATGTGTGAGGTGAGACTGCTAAGTAGATGAACAAGTCCTCTATGTCTACTAGCTTTGACAGGATCGATGGGATTTCCATGTGTCGCATCAATTCTTCAAACGCGGTTTGACAAGCCTCATTCCATTTGAAGTTCTTTCATTTCTTTAATGCATCAAAGAATGGTATACATTTCTTGGTGGCTTTCGAGATGAACCGGTTTAGCGCTGCGACTTTCCCATTCAAGCTTTGTAACTCCTTCTTGTTCTTTAGGGCTTGGATCTTTCATAGGGCAGTAGTTATTTGCTCTAGATTTGCTTCGATGGCTCTGGCGCTCACTATGAATCCCAAGAACTTTCTAGAGGCTACCCCAAAGTGACATTTGATTTTATTCCATATTTTCAGAGAATTTCAAAGACTTCAGTGAGATTATCTAAGTGATTGATAGTTGTTAGTGATTTAACCAACATGTCATCCACATAGACCTCCATGGTTTTTTCGATCTGACGCTTGAACAGAGCATTTACTAATCTTTGGTAGGTTGCTCCAGCGTTCCTTAAACCAAATGGCATTACTCTATAGTAATATGATCCTAGATTGGTGATGAAGCTGGTGTTTTCCTAGTCAGGTTCATGCATCAGGATCTGGTTGTATCCCGAGTACGCCATAAATGATAGCAGTTCATGTCTAGCCATCCCGTCCATAAGCTAGTTAATTTAGTTAAATGAAAACTATCTTTCGGGCAGGCCTTGTTTAAGCCTGAGTAGTCGATGCAAGTTCGAAATTTTCCACTGGACTTCTTGACCAAAACCGGGTTAGATACCCATTCGGGGTAGGTCGCAACATGGAAAAAGGCATTGGCCATCAGCTTGTCTTCTTTCTCAATGCCTTGGATCGCTCAGAGCCTAGGCTGTGTCTTTTCATCTTTACCGGCGTAAACTTAGGATCAATGTTGAGTGCATGGCATGCAATCTTTTGTGATACCCCACACATATCATAATATGTTCAAATGAACACATCCAACTTGGCACAAAGAAATTTAGTAAGTTCTAATTGCATCTTGTTTCTAAGTTGTGATCCAATTTTCAAGACCCTCGTCGGTTCGTTCATGTCAACTGGGATAAACACGGTCAATTCTGCCGGTGCTGCCCGATCCTCCCTTGAACTATGCTTTCTAGAGTCCAAAGCCTTATCGAATCGGCTGTAGTCCCCAAACCGAGGGCGGTTCTATAGTTGCTATTTGGCAGGTTCACGATGTGGAGAGTTCTCCCTACATTCTCCCCCGTTTCTTTTCTTTTGGATTCACACAGTTCTGCGATGTAACACCCCCTTGCACCACTTTAGTCTCCTTTGGTCACTCCGACTCCATTTCCAATGGGAATTTTATAATAAGGCACCATTGGGTTAAAGCAATTCTAAAATCTGCTAGTGCGGGCTATCCTAAGAAGGCATTGTATGTAGAGCTTTCATCTACAATCATGAAATTTTGGTTGCAGGTGACTCTTCGGTCACCTCCTCCTATTCTATAGGCAAGTAATCATTCCTATGGGTTGTTTGGGTTCGTTGATGAATCGCTGGATTTTTGTTTGGCAAGTAGATACGTCCTTCATGCTGATCTTCATCTGGTCAAAGGTATGTTTGAAAAGAACATTCATAAAACTTTCGCTATTAACCAATACTCGTCGAACCACAGTGGGTCTGATCCCTACTGTCACGGCAATGGGTCGAGAGTTGGAGCTTCAATCCATTCAGTGTCTTAATTTCGGAGAACTATATCGTCGTTTAGAGTTCTCTACTACTTGGCAGAGGCTCCATCTTCAATTGTGAGGCACGAATCCTTCAGAGTTGTTTGAATGAGCTCGCATATCGCTCCATTTCCCCACAACTCCTCTTTGTGGGGTGAGGTCCTCCCGATATCGTTCCAATGACGAGTCTCTGGTCAGTTCGTCGAGATCCCTCTTTGCTAGTTCCAGCTTGGTTTCCTCGATCCCTAGGAGCTTGGGGTCACGGGTTGGTTAGGATTTTGCAATTTTCTCACCTATTGTTGAATCTTATTCTCCCAGATCAATTCTTCAATCAAGTTCTTTAGGTGGTGGCACTCGTTTGTGTTGTGACCATGCGTTTGGTGGAAGCGATGGTACTTCCTGTAGTCTCTTCCTTTGTAGGTGGTTTCTTGTACTTCTCTGTCCCCCGTGCTGCAAGATAGATATTTTCCAAAGTATTATTGAGTGGGGTGTACTTCGGGCCTAAAGCCTTTAAGCCTCTTATTGTTACCGTTTCGTTTATTGGAAATCTGATTCTTCCTTTTTTGGTTTTCTTCTTTTCTCGCACTTCCTTCAACGACCCCAGAGGTATTTATGTCTTAGTTCATCACCATGCCACTTTTCCCAATGTTCATCAGTTGTAAGCTTATGGATTTCCTTTCTAACTCCTGCGCCTCTTCCAATCTCAAGTATTGACTCGCCTTACGATTGAAGTCCTTCGTAGTGGTAGATTGTTTCATTTTAATCCACCTTCCGAACTCAATTTCGAGGTGGATTGCGCGGACCAAGGCCATAAAAACCATATCCTCATTCAAATAGCTTACTTCAGTCACCATGGTGTTGAACCAATTCATAAATGACTGTAGAGATCTATTTCATCCCTGGAATAACTGGACATGGACATCACATCTTTAGGCTGCACTGTGTGAAGTCTGAATTGATCAAGGAATCTTATTGTTAGTTGATCGAAAGTGGAGATGGACCATGGCGGAAGCCTAGTGAACCACATGGAAGCAATTCCCTCCATAAAAATTGGAAAATATCTACATCAAACAGTGTACGAAGCATTCGCTCCATCCATGTACTAACTATACTTGTACAGATAGGGTTTTGGGTCTCTCCATTATAGGATGGAATACTTAGCATAGTGAACTTTTCTGGGTACCGCTTGTTCAAGATCTCATCAGTGAAGGGAGTCCGACTTGGGGCGGATCCCTGCTCATCATCTCTCTTTTATTCTTATTCTCATCCATCAGCCGCTTAACCATATCCGCGATATATGCCTCAGATGTTAGGTAGTCCGGGGTCGGCTTTCAGTTACTACATCGAGCGTTTGGCTTTGCAAACGATCTTTGTTAGTGGAATGAAGCATAGGCCCTCCTGTCTTTGGAAGAGCCACTCGCTCGGGATTCTGTTGGCTTGCGGTTGACCTGATTGGGGTAGTTTGGACATTCCTGGCATTATCGAATGCACTGGCATTTCCTTCCAACTTGCTGCCATTAAATTGCTCTCCATCTTCCGAGCCGGAGAGGTCCATGGATATATCCTCCTATGAGGTCTTCGCTCCTAGGTTTAAGTTCATAGTTAGTTGCCTTGCGGTCGGTGGAGTGCTTTTGTTTCCTCCTATGTTGGTTCCCACGGTTCTAGCTATCACTCCATTTTGTGACTGCTTCCCGTTTCTTTTGTTTAGGCCAAAAACGGAAGAATTTTCTTATTCTACTACAGATGCGGGTTCTGCCATGGTATTTGGAGCAGGTTGTGATTGTAAGGTCAAGAGGGCATTAAGTTTATTCATAAGAGCTTTTTGACTTCTTTCCATTTTCTAATTGATTTCATCAACCATTTTATTCAATTCATCTCTTGTAAGAACTTCGCGTTGATTGGTGGATCCTGGTACCCGATCTCCTACATTAGCGCCATGTACTTTGATTTGTTGATGATTCATTTCTTCTATGGTTATTACTGCCCCTATTGATCTTCCTGGAGCCATTGATTCTTAACAGCATATCTTTTAAACAAAGATTGAGGACATAACTTCTGGACTTATCTGATCCAAATAGATAGCTAGATCTAAGTCTGAGTTGGGTTCTCAGTGAAAGCACCAAAATGTTAACCAAAAAAGCGGATCAACACCCTGGATTGAGTGTGAAAGCACCAGCCCTGTTTATCAAGGCAAATAGAACAGAGACAAGAAATAAAACTTGCAATGGAGTAAAAGAGACAAGAGATATTTATTGTGGTTCATCTATTAACAAAGCCTACATCCACTTTATAACTATTCTAATTGACAGACTGCTATTACAAGTTGAATTTGATTATAACGTAATTGAATTATGTAAATGATATCAAGCCACCAATGCTAGAGTTCACTGGAGAATCACAGTGAACCCTGTTGATGAACATTGTGTGGGAGAAGAAGAATGAAGAGTAGTTTCTATGGAGTTTCAGCAGCTAGTCTAGAAAATCCTATTTATGTTGCAGGTAGGTTTGTATTTATAAGGGTTGAAGAGCTATTGGGCTAGGCTGACTTGCTAGATGCTTCCAAGGTGCCCTAAAATTTTCACAGTGAGCCGAATCAATTTGGTGGATCGCTAGCGATCCATAGCTTTTGGGTCACTGACGATTCAACTGGTTGTGATGCTTTCCTTCATCCTCTTCTTTAAACTTCATGGCAATCTGACATAATCATATGGATCGCTAGTGATCCATGCATTTGGTGGATTTTTAGACTTTGTCTTTTTGATTGCATTTGTTGTCTCGTTCTAGTGTTCTTTATGGAATTTCGTAGCTTGTTGCCTTATTTTGATGATGATCCACCCAATGGTTGCATTGGACTACTGATTGAAATACACAAATGCTCGCTTCTCAATTTAACTAGCTTGGAATTCCATCAAACATAGACATCATTATTAGAATGCCTATTAGATCATGATACAAGAGGATTGATGGATCCACGAGCGGACATTATTGATTGCTAGAGATCCATCGCCTTAGTGTGTTTTCTCTTTTCTCTGATCCTTCTTGGTTGGTTCTTTTAGTCCTTTTGGTTAGCTCTTGAGCTGTTCCGACTTGACGAAGCGGTTCTGACTTCCTTTGAATTCTACTAGGTTAAAAACCCGGATAACACTATGTCCATGGCATATCCCCGTCATTTAATACCTAATCCAAGGCAGACCCCTCTCTGGTACTCCCTAATTGACATTGCATGAAATCTCATTAGGCCACTTAATACTTCTTTATGGGAAGATGTGGACCCTGCAATAGCCATTTAATACCTCAACCTTGAAGCCGGCCCATTTTGAGATTTCCCATATCGCACCTAGTAGATAATCCATATTATGATCCATACCCAAACCATGATGTCTCACATTAGTCTGCCTATCCATAGATATTGGAAGCCAGATTAGCTAAATAGATTTACCCTATAGTATTGAGACTAACCTTGCATCCACTGTAGGTACTTATCATAGGCGATTATCTCACATCAGTCACAATGTCATGCTTCTAGTGGCCAGATTAGTTGGGCAGACTTCCGTGCGCTTTTAACTGACCTCGCATCCCGATAACTTACCCATTTTCCTGCTCACCTAACATACTATGTATATAGTATATCTCACCCGTATTTACACACTCATATAACGACTCCTTATTTTGCTTTTAATTATAGACCAATTTCCATAATTATCTTTAACTTCCTTCCTATGGGTTTTAATACTATTTACAAACCTCTTTTTTCTGTACGTTTATTACGTTATTAATTATACGCTAATAATATATTTATATGCTAATATGTTTATATATACATAATTTAGGCTAATTAAATATTATTAAGTGTACGAAGGTTTTCACTTTCTATACTAATCATTTAAAATGTCAAAACATCCAAATTTATACAAGTTTAACTCCATCCAATAACTTACAAATATCTAATTGCCTTAGCCAAACACTAGATTTGCATTAACAAAATAGAATCAAATACCAAACTTATATTATATTAATACAGTAAGAATTGTGCCTCTATTTCAAGGAATAGAATTTACAACTTATACCCTTTATATTCTATTCAAATTTTATACACATGAACTTAAAGTGAAAAAGGAATTCATATTTAAATTATAGAAAGAGGTAACGCAAATTACAAATTGGAGAATTCATACGTTAAATACCATTTCCTACTTATTTTCTTTTTAGAACCCTAAGCGTGTCAATAGAGAAAATTTGAAAGTGGAATAGAATATAAAATATTCAAATTGCAATAACAAAACAAATTCTACTATTTTAACACAAAATTATTGAGATTCCAATAAACTTAAGAACGGGCATTTCGCTTAGGGGAATTTCAGGGTTTTCATGAACAAAATTCTTCAAGACATAAAACAAATCCAAACTTCTACTATATAAATACTAAATGTGAAAAATTAAGATTTCCACTCACAAATTGTATCTAGCTTCCCTTTGGATTCGATTCATGCCTTTTTCCTAATTGCTCCTTCAGATTTCCTCTCTTTGAAATGTACAAAATATAAAATGTATACACCTATTATCTTTTTCCATTGAACTTGAACTCTTGAATCTAATCGAGAAAGAAGACCGACAGTGCTTCACTAGCGTTTCAAATAATTTGTAAATAAAAGTGAGGGGTTGGCCTCTTATTTATAAGGGTAAGAATGCATCAGAACCGTCAGATTTAGGTTGGTTTAAAATATAAAATTTGGATCGTCAGTGCCAACCCTAGCCGCCTCTCAAGCATAAGTCGACCTCTCACCCTCAAGCGGTCGACCGATCAAGGGAACGGCGTCGACCTGTCCCCTTATTTGGAATGTGAATTATTGTTTTCTATTTCTTTTTATATAATTCCTATTTTATAACTTAACATTAACAATTCTTTCTAATTTTACCTATCTGTTAACATTAAAAATATTTATAACCCTATTTAATTTTTACTTTAACGTTATTTAGATTCAAATTTTGGTTTCGTTTGTGCATTTGTGTCTTTAAAATTTTGTTGTGATAGGTGGTTGTGTATTTTGCGCATATAACGTTTGTGCATTTGTGTCTGTAGCTCCTTTTGTTTTGCTTAGTTGTTTCTAAGCATTTGTATTTTGATTTGTTTAATAAATAGTGGACTGCCCACTTTAAAAACAAGCTGGCCTTGCCAAAAAAAAAAATTCGTTTCGTTTGAGTTATTTTAAATTCAAAAACTTCAAACATCAAAGACTTTTCCTTTTGTGCTTCAATTACAAAATTCAATATATTAAAGTTGAACAGAAAATCACCACAAAGCAATAGAGTAACTTTCATGGCAAAATTCCGAGATTTACAAAATTTTCATTCTTAGCCTTATTCTTAACTAATTAATTTCTTATTGATTTTTATGGGGTGTTACATAGAATAAAGTTCCGTTGATTGGAATAATACATGCTTTATCCATAACACTAATTTATGGCGATTGATTTCTATTTAAGTTTTATTTCCACTATTCATGGGAATTCCATGTAATTCCATCTATTAAATACTAAATATAATGATGTAGGTACCGTCTTAGGTATTTAAGACTTCTTATATAGGAAGAGGCAGACCCAACAGCCATTTAATACCATCCACCCTAAAGTAAACCCCTCAACATCCTTAATGGTATTGAGCGAACTAATACTTCAAATCCGAGGCAAACTCTTGGTATATTTTTCCATAAATGTACGCAAACGTATATCCCTTTCCCATAGGTTCTATGGTTGGAGATGTCCAACGTTAGTAGTGCATATACACAACTGCTGATAGCCTGTGGGTAAATAGCATACTGTAACCATCTGCCTTTTCAACCCTCAGACGTCGACACTAATAACATCCACAGTATTCACGTGCTGAACATCCAAATGCCGAAAATATGGATTGTTGGGGTAAAGAGAAAGAAGAAGGAAGACAGAATCTCCAAAAATGAGACGAGTAATATATAATATAAATAAGCCTTTACAAAAGGAAAGGAACTATAATATACATACACATATCAGAGTACAACACTAACCTATCATCATCCCTGGATAGTTATAACATGTCCTTGCAATTACTGATAACAATAACAATAACAAACAGCGAAAATAAAAAGAATATATGAGAGATACGTGTTTAGCATCCAGCTCGACTCCTGAGCTTCAAAGTTAATATGAAAATATGCTCGGTCTGACTCGAGCATTATAAGAAAATAACGCCCAAGTCAGTCTGGTAAAACTATCATGAGAAACTCAAATCACAAGGAATTTCATTTATTATAACTTGTAAATCTTTTAAAATCAAAGGCATTTCGTAAGACTACGTAGCACATAAACATGGACGGTTTTTACCTTATGATAACCAAAACATTTTCTATAGAAAATCCAGTGAAACTAAAATAGCATCTACAATTTCAAATAAATTATGAATATAGACGAAATTGTTACATTAATTAAATTCCATCATAATAGGTATACAACTAAATCAATAAAGGCACGTACTGGAGAATGGATTCCATCAATGAGTAGGCTACTAGGGTGTCACCTGTCACAGTACACCTCTAGAAAAATGTACCTAGGTTAATAAGAACATCTTGCACCCCTACTCACAGGACCAACCTACCCCTTACTGGATAGTACTGAACGTATCATCACCCCAACTGCTTTGCAACCTTTTCCATAAGCTCTAACCAATCCATAAAAATGAATGCATGTCTAAAAAGGTGATGATACACCATAATTAGGAGTGACCCACTTAACCCTATTACATATCCTCCGTTTTAGTCATTCCCGGTTGATGAGGCTAGAGGCTATGTTTTATCTTTTTTCTCCTATAAGACCATCTTGGAATGCTAACGCTGCCCTCCAGGCAGCAATACATTGCCAGCATTCATCCATATAAGTTGTTTAGGATATGAAAAAACAGAAGGCACTACTTCTTCTACATCCATTTTAGAATCACCCTCAGGATTAGTAGTAAGTAGCCATTGCATTTCCAAGGACTTCGCCTTCGATCCTATCATCTTTAAGATGTCTTCGACGCAAATGCATATGTTGGTTCGGAGTGGTTTTGGGATAACATATCCAATCCCGGTCTCTCCAAACCAACAACGATAAATTTTTGATTGATTCATTCCCAATTTTAGAAGTATACAACAAGTATTCAGTCCTCAATGGGGAACTCACATATACAATCATACTTCCTAAGTCAAAACTGGTCAAGATTTGATAGTTAGTTATTTAACTATTAAATACATAAACAAAATCTATAGATTTAATTACCTATAGCAATCACTATGCCTCAAAAAAAAATATTCATTTATTTAAATCTCTTTTCATGACATTTTTCAAAACATCCATATACTTAACTAACTGACATAAGTATATAAAACATTGTGAGAGATTACCTTTTTTCAAGATCATATTAAAAGAATCAAAACAAATGTTATTTAAACTAGAGATAAGGATAACCCCGAACACTGTTCATTCGGCGTTAAGTACGGAACGAAGGTTCCACACCTCCATGATTAAGAAGGTTAGTTAAGGGAAACCTCATCTCAAATTCTTTTATAAATTTCTTCAGTAAATCCTTTTAATAAATCATTTTCATTTATGAAATCTCCTTTTTTCTTAGATTCTAAATCCATTTATAAAAATCTTTTATAAATATCCAAAAATCGTTTATAAAATCTTCTTTTATAAATATCTAAAATCATTTATAAAACTCTTTTATAATTCTCCAAAATCATTTGTATAACATTTTTTATAAATCTCCAAAATCATTTATACAAATTCTTTTATAAATCTCCATTTATAAATTCACTTAAAAAATACTTGAATAACTTACAAAATTATTTAAAACATTTATCCACAAATTGATATAGAATTAAATTCAATTTATAAACCATAATTTTACAAATTTGAAAGGAGGCTTAGTGACCACAATGGTACCCAAATCCATTTATGTTTTAATTTCAATTTAACTTTCAAGTTACAACACAAACATTACATAAGCAATAGATAAATAAAATCCATAATCCAAAATCAAGGAATAATATGTCATTATAAACTAACTGGAAGATAGATGTCCAAAAATAACCTAATAGCAGGAGGGTTGTTTGTCCTATTAAATGGATGTCCAAACAATCTATTAAGTTTAGTTATAACAGAGTGGGGATTTATTCTGCTAAAAGGATGTCCAAATAATCAATTCAATTAAAATTATAGTAGAATGGTGTTTTATTCCGCTAACAAATATCCAAATTTAATATAACTTATTCATATTCGTTGTCTACTTAATGGCATAGACAAAAGATCCTTTGGTTTAGAATCAATTTACCTGTAAAAAGAACAGACTTAAAAATAATTGATAAAGTTAATGATTAGACCTTTATTAAATAATATTTAATTCTTTATTAACTACAAATTAAATCATTATTCAATTAATAATTAGATCTTAAATAACTCTAATTAAAATATTAATTAAACTTAACTAATTTCTAATTATAGTCCTAATTAAATCCAATTAGATTAATTAATTTAATCCTGCTTAACTGGTAACTAATTATTAATTAACCATATTTAAATAATAATTAAATAATTAATTAACTTAATTATCAAAATTATTTATTAATTACTTATATCTTAATTAATCATTAATTAAACTTCCTTAATTAACGAATTAAAATCAATAAATTTTATCCATAATTGAACCCTAATTAACTAACTTAATTTTAATTAATTAATAATTATCTTAATTAAATAATTAATTATTTACTAAACTCTTATTTAATTACCAAAGCAATTAACTTTTGAACTTATTTAATATTTTGAAAAGATTTTCAATACAATTTCAAAAAGAATCATTTTTAAAATCTAAACTATAACTTTTCCAAACTGCATTCATTGCGCCTATCGTTTTGAATGCAACTCGTTAAAGTTAGATTTTGTTTAGATCTAACTCCAACTTCGCTTCTAACTTCACTCTTAACTTTCTTCACTTGAAAACATATACTATTTTTTATTTTGAAAACTAAATAAAGTTTTAATCTTTTAATAACTTAAAAACAAAGAAACAACTTTTTATCTTTTTCAAATGATGTTCCATCTTATTAGCATACAAGCTACTAACTTTCCTAACACTTGACCAAACAACCAAGTTTAACATACAAATTAATATACATCATCACATATGTAAGAAAGATGGCAACTTTGACAGGAAACCAAACTTCCAAGCAACATACAACAAGTCAAATACAAACTACAACTAATATTACACATATACATACACAAAAAACAACATGGATTTACAACTAAACATACAATACATTACACAAATAAACGTGGCAAGATAAAGGTAAAATCTTTTCAAAATATAAAATAGTTAGTCATCAAAACATAACCAAAACAAAGCAACTTGAACTAGAACTTTGGAAAAAGCTTTGATCTTGGATTTCTTTTTATAAAAACTTGATTTTACGTCAACGATAGGAACACATAGGCTCGGCCATAATGCCTTAGGCTCAGCCTATGATGGCTTATGCTCGGCCATGTCTTATGGAAGTGGGTATGGCTTAGATTTATGAAGAAGGAGGTGTTTAAATGGATTTGTAAGCATTTAACGTGGAAAAAGAAAAGAAATTTTTAACTTCAAATTTTGGAGGCCATTAATATGGTTTTTAAAGCTTAAAAGAAGATGTAAATTTTGTATAAAAGGCAAAAAAAATGAAATGGTGGAGGAGAGGGAGAGAAAAGTTGAGTTAGTTTTATATAAAATGAAAGTATAAAATTGCCTAAATGCCCTTAAAATACCTACCCTCATCTCAAATTTGAACATATCACCACCTTACTCCTCAATCATGATCCACACGCCTAGAAAAAGGGTCTCCCCTTTTTACCAAAAGTGTAATGCATGACTTAGTACAAATGTGTAAGAGATGTGATTGATAAGTGACTTTTCATGTTTTATTTTGATTTAAAACTTGAAAATTTTCGTATCTTATACCTTGACTTAGGAAAACATATTATCAACCTTTATTATATTTCTAATCATGCTTATATTATTTCTAAATCTACACATGTGTTAACTAAGGTGTTCACAACATTTTTAACAAATTTTTGATGGTGAAAAATTAAAAATTTTGAATAAGCTTTTTGGTTACATTTTCTAATTTTCTTTCAACTAATCATTTTTGTAAACCAAATTCAAAAATGAATCTTCTATCATTAGTTATGAATTAAAAGCAGGCTATTTTAATTATTAAAACCATTATTTGAATATTAAAAATTAATTAAATATTCACAGGCCAAAGCGGTAAATTTCCGAGTCGTTACATTCTTTCCCCTTAAAAGAATTTCATCCCTGAAATTTCACCACAAGAATGACTCATACTATTCATAAGTCTGCATGATGTTCATAGATCATCCATATAAAAAAATTAGACTCAATCCCTACTCGAATGCGGAACTTCACTTTGGAACTAGTATCGCTTACCTGATTCTCTAGTGCGGACTCCGGTCAAGCTCCTTGATTAGGAACCTCTATTCTCCTTGCATAGTCATATACTATGATAGAAAACTTTAGTTCCCTATCAAGAACCCTTGTCAAGTGCTCACCGTCAAGAATCGAGTGATAAATCCTTATCTGGAATGGTGTAAAACACCTCCAGTCATGTACTTGAATCTTGGATATAGAACTATATGACAAAGGGAAATGATCTATGTACAACCTACATACTCCACTATAGGTTTTTATTTACTCATTTACCTTCTTTCCCTCCCTAAAATATTTATGAAATCATTTCATAACAATTTCAACTTCGGTTCAAACATTTTTAAATTATATAATTTATTTATGAAACCTTTTATAAAGTCATCTAAATTTATTAACTTGGGCAATACCCTCCTATATCCTAAGACTGCATATATACAAACATTTTATTTTCAATTCTCTTCACTTTTAACTATTCAGATGTAAACACAAAGTAATTTTAGGTCTTTAAAACCGAGTCGACCAATTCAACCTCTTTACTCATATATCTGGCAAGTAGCTAAGAAGAGTAGGATGCTGGTATCCAAACTCAGTCCTAGAGTCTACTTTTCTTAGACACTTCTAAGGTAAATCTGTTTATTAGCTAGCCCAATAACGTCAAATAATATTTAACCTCCTAAGTGTGAAAATCCAAAAGACATTATTTAATAAAACCAAGCTTATTAAACCTTCTTACTAAATTAATTCAATTTTAAAACTTCATTTATTAACCCATTTTAAATTAAGATACTTTTACATTCTGCAAACTTTGGAGTCAAATATCCGATTTTTATTTCAAAAATCTTTGAAATGATCCTATATATTTATTCCATAGAAAATATACATATAGCTCGAGTAACCCTAAAATGATACTAAGGAACTAGGTACTAGTAAACAGTATCATACATCCTCATACGAAGAAGGGTAATACTCCAAAGAAGCGTTTATCATCCGAACGCATCTCTTTCCCATTTTAAGTTATTTTCGGGCCACTCGAACTAGTTAACTTAAAAATACTTCTTCTATTTTAAAACCCTCCATTTTGAAATAATATTTTACATATTTTCAACAAAATATTTATTACCAACTTGCTTTGGGTTAGTTCATATTTGAACTCGTTTCGATCGTACAATGATAAAGAGAATAATTTACTAAGTGAACTACAACTACAACATTCGCCTGGCAAACATTTGATCGTTACTTAGAAAATTATTCTGATTATCACAAAACAAATCAAGACTCGTTGCCTAAACCAATCCAAAGAAAATACTTACTTAAATTTTCCATTCCTAAAATTTATATAACCAAACTACTTTCAAGTAATATTATTATTACTTTCCAAAACCTTGAAAATCATTTTTCAAAGTACCGGGATTTAAGTCCTTAAGTTTTCTACTTAAATCATTTTATTTCAACGACCCATCTTATAACTCAATCTTTATAAAACCATTTTCTTCTATAAAATCATTACTAAATATTGTAACTTTAATAAACATCTTTTATTAAACCAAATCCTTAGTCCAACATTAACATCGAATGCCTTATAGTCAAATTGTGAAACTTAATTCACAAGGTGTTCGTTTCAGTGTTGCCCCAATTTTCGATTTTCCCAACCTATGTTTTCGAAAGGAAAACTACCTATGTAAACACTCAACCCTAGACAATGCTCAACTGGACGAGCATAACTAATAAAACCCTAAATGATAATAATAGAATATTATCATTCCTTAACAAGCAATAAATCAAAAATAATAATTCTATTTTTGTAATCCTAGGTAAAATTATTTCATTTAACCATTTTAAAACAATACAATGTCAGTTGGCCTAGTTCAAGTGTTTAGGGATCCCTATCAATGTCGTTAACTACTCGTATTGACTAGAATCCATATGCAGCTCAACGGATCAATCAATACAATATAACATTTTTATATCACTAACAAATACGTGCTCTAACATATGTATACACTCAAACTCATTCTAGGGTGTTACTAACCCTATCTCTGATGAGTTTACCCCACCAAAGCCAAGGTTCTTGCTTAACCTTGTGCTTTGATACCAAAATCTAACGTTCCTCTTAAACAGATGGTGCCTACGCCTTGGTGACCTTAAATCTGATTTTATGACCAGCCTCTCGAATGTATGCACCTAGAAAACCAACCCATGAATTTCAGGGATGTGTAGGGGTAAGAGTCTAAGCTTCAGCACAGTTCACAAAGCGAGAACCCGCTATCACGTTACTACAACTTTGCAATCAGATTTGATAGTCTATTATTTAACTATCAAATATACAAACAGACAAAAATCTAGAGATTTTATTACCCATAGCAATCGCTAAGCCTTAAAAACAAATCTTTGTATATTAAAATATCTTTTTAAAAGATTTATCAAAACATTCATATACTTATCTCACTAACATAAGTATATTCATAAAACATCATGAAAAGTTTCTTTTTTCAAAATCATATTAAAAGAATAAAAACAAATGTTATTTATATTAGAGATAAGGATAACCACTGCACTATTCCTTTAAGCATGGAACGAAAGTTCCACACCACCAAAATTAAGAAGGTCTGTGAAGGGAAACCTCATCACAAATTCTTTTATTAATTTCTTCAATAAAGGCTTTTACTAAATCATTTTCATTTATGAAATCTCCTTTTGCTTAAATTCTAAATCCATTTATATAACTCTTTTATAAATATCCAGAAAATCATTTATAAATCTTCTTTTATAAATATCCAAAATCATTTGTAAAACTTTTTTTACAAAATCTCCAAAATCATTTATAAAAACTCTTTTATAACTCTCCACTTATAAATTCCATTTTTCTAAACCAATTGAACAACTTACAAAATTATTTAAAACACTTATGGTACCCAAATCAATTTACTTTTTAATTTCGATTTAACTTTCAAGTCACAGCACAAACATTACATAAGCAATAGATAAATAAAATCCAAAATCAAGGAATAATATGTCATTATAAACTTACTAACAAATACATGTCCAAAATAACCTAATAGCGGGATGGTGGTTTGTTCTACTAAATGGATGTCCAAATATTCTATTAAGTTTAGTTATAGTACAATGGGGACTTATTCTGCTAAAATGATGTCCAAATAATCAATTCAATCAAATCAGTTCTATTAAGTAGTTAACTTTTGAACTTACTTAATATTTTGAAAAGATTTAAAAACCAATTCAAAAAGAATCATTTTTAAAATCTAAACTCTAACTTTTTCCAAACTGCAGTCATAGTGACTATCGCTATGAATGCAACTCATTAAAGTTATTGTTTAGATCTAACTCCAACTTCACTTCTAACTTTACTCTTAACTTTACTTCTCTTGAAGAAAAAAATATAAATTTTTATTTTGAAAACTAAATAAAATTTTAATCTTTTAAGACTTGAAAATAAATAAACAATTTTTGACCTTTTCCAAGTGATCGCCCATCTCATTAGCATACAAGTTACTAACTTTCATAACACTTGACCAATAAACCAAGTTTAACATCAAAACTAATATATATATCATCACATATATAAGCAAGATGACAACTTTAACAACAAACCAAACTTCTAAGCTACATTTAACAAGTCAAATTCAAACTGCAACTAATATTATACATATTCATACACAAAAACGAGATGGATTTACAATCGAACATACAATACATTACACAAATAAACATGGCAACATAAAGGTAAAATCTTTTTAGAATATAAAATAGTTTTCTCACTAAAAAATAACTAAAACAAAGCAACTTGAACTAGAACTTTGGAAAAACTTTGATCTTGGATTTCTTTTAAAATAACTTGATTTTAAGTCAAGGACGGTCACACATATGCTCAGCCATGATGCCATGGGATCAACTATGATGGCTTAGGCTTGGTCATGCCTTATGGAAGTGGGTACGGCTTTGATTTATGAAGAAGAAGGTGTTTAAATGTATTTGTAAGCGTTTAACATGGAAAAAGAAAAAAAAATTAAGTTGAAATTTTGGAAGCCACTAACATGGTTTTGAAAGCTTAAAAGAAGATATAAAATTTGTAGAAAAAGCAAAAAATGAAATGATGGAGGAGAGAGAGAAAAGTTGAGTTAGTTTTAATAAAATGAAAGTATAAAATTACCTAAATTCCCTTAAAGCACCTACCCTCCTCTCAAATTTGAACATCACCACCTTATCCCTCCATCATAATCCACACGCCTAGAAAAAAGGGTCTCATCCTTTTACCTAATGCGTAATGCATGACTTAGTACTAATGTGTAAGAGATGTGAGTGCTAAGTGACTTTTCATGTTTTATTTTGATTTAAAACTTGAAAATTGTCGCATCTTATCCCTTAACTTAAGTAAACGTATTATTAACCTTTATTATACTACCAATACATGCTTATATTATTTTTAAATGTGTGCATGTGTTAACTAAGGTGTTCACAACATTTTAAACATCTTTTTGACAGTGAAAAATTGAAAATTTTGAAAAAAGCTTTTCGGTCACATTTTTTAGTTTCCTTGCAACTAATCATTTTTGTAAACTAAATTCAAAATTGAATTTTATATCATTAGTTATGAACTAAAAGAGGGCTATTTTAATTATTAAAACCATTATTTGAATATCTAAAATTAATTAAATATTTACAAAACAAAGCGGTAAAATTCTTGGTCGTTACAGTAACTCTATTGATCTCACATCCCAGCCTATTTTAAACTAAACCAATTATCCTAGGCCTAAATATTGGATTAGACCCGCTAATTCATATTCCATCCTAAATGTATTATAGAGGCTATATAATTCCCTAATATGAAAACCATACTACCTCCTAACATTTAATCCATATTTTGTATTCATTACGTATATTCTCTATCTCCCACTTGTGTCCCATAAATTTCCAATGTCCTTAATAAAGGTCATTATTATTCTAGTTGAATAATCACTAATGAAATTTATTTATTCATTCTAATTCGACCTATTACTTCTATTTCATTTCTCCATAAATACCACATCAAATCCTTTAACCAGTCTCATTAAATGCATTTATGTTCCCGTTTAATTCCTGTAACTCCCTATTGGCTGCATATTTGTTACAATACTAATTTTGGAGTTACTGTCTTTTTTTCCATTTGCACCTCCTAGTCCTATAATTTACTATGCTATTAATAACTAGTCATCTTAATTATAACTAATACAAATATCATTGTATATTACTATATATATAACCGGTAGGAGCGGTTATATGTGTATATATACACACATATTCCTATTTCTAACTCATTAATTCTTACGCTTAGGAATTCTAGAAAATATATTTATATGTACATTCTGCAAGGAACATTTATTTTCACATTTTAATATATTAGAGCTACCCTTCCCAAAAAGGATTAGCATTATGACTTTCCATAAATTACTCAAAAGTGAGACCTTTGCTTCATTTGAAATTACAAGGAATTATCCCTTTTCTTTTATTGAAGTAGACAGTGAAAACTATAGAGAATGACACGCATACTTTACACATCTCATTTTCCTTTTAGTATATTTCTTGTTATTTCAAACAATGTACTTTTTACGTGCATATGTGAAATTATATAATTTATGGAAATTTGATGGAAATAGATACAACTAAATCGTACCCACAACGCTTCCAATAAATTAAAACATACAAATTGAAATTCCAAATCAAACTTGGGAAACCTAAATTTATACTAACAATTTACAACCCTATTATCATAAGTTTGGAATAAATCTTACAATCTTATCAGCATTTTACTTTCATAAATTTAGGGACTGATTTCCTAATTCCTAGATGAGGGTTTATATAACATTCCTATTCCAATTACCTAACCTACAGAATATGTAAACAATATTTCAAGTGAAAACATGCTTCTAAGCGTACAACTCTATAGATCTTGCATAGGAATAATAAATAAATAAAACTCAATGATACAGATTTCAATGTTATATGTAAATAATATGATTTCCACTCATATTTCAAGCTTTTCAAATCTTCCAAATCCAAATTCATCCATTTAGTTTGACTCATTTTACATTCTAATCCCAAAGAATATGTATAATAAGATACATACTATTAGAATAACAAATGTGAGAAGAGATTTGGGGTTAAAGGGAACATAGATTTATAATTATGAAATTTATCATTTTTTGCATTATAGATTTGCTTCTTCTCTTCTTCTCTTTTATTTTCTATCTCTCTCTGATTATATATATACATATAATATAATATTTAGAAAGTAATAAAAATAGTGGACAAGGAAAAATGACAGAGCTCTGCTACTTTGATCAGAAAATATGAGGAGAAAAGTGAATGGCTAAGCCATTATTTATAGGCGCTCAGATTAATCATATCCATTAGATTTAAATAATTAAGTCTGGAACGTCCAGTCAAGGTTCAACCCAGCCGCCATTATTCAACCAGTCGATCGCTCCGCTATAGGCAGTCAACCCCTAGCTTTCGACTGGCCCAACGAGGTGGTCGACTGATGGTGTCCACACGATTAATATAATTTATTTCCTTTTAAATTCCAATTTATTTATTTTCATTTCGAAAACATCAAACACCGATAACTTCTTCGTTTGAACTCCGATCATAAAATCCCATATATAAAAGTTGCTTGAAAAATCCCATGAGTACAATAGTGCAAGTTCTGTGGCCAAATTCTAATATTTGCTCAAATTCTAATTTTGAGCCTTAATTATTACTTACTAATTACCCCATTAATTTAACGGGGTGTTACAGTCCACCATCTGTGAAGTTAAAATGGACCATTACAAAACACAAACAAAGATAAAGCTAACAAACTTCAAAGAAAACAGACAACACTATAAAAAATAAAGCTACTGTCATCACATTGGTCCCCAAATCGCCTCCTATTCAAAGGTAGTCCAAGGGACCTCACACTGCTAGTGTTAGATTATGCCCCATCGAAAGTTTGTGTGCTAGAGGCAGCTTGGATCGGAGACCCACACGTGGGAGGGATCTGTAACGACCCATAATTTTTAAGTTTTCGAATTTGAATATTTTATATATTTAAATATTTGAATTTTATTTTAAATATAATAAAATCGATGTTTCAAATAACTGTCCGATTATTAGTGGCATGTTTTCAAATGCATTTATAGGATTTTTCCATAATTTTTGATTTGGAAAATAATTAAATTTTCGTTTAAGACATTTTATGGCAAATATTGGTATTTTTAAAACTTCATAAAATTAGATAACCAATGTGTTTGTATGTTGTTTTGTGATCATGTTGCATTGTATTGTGTGATCATATTTTTATTTCTATCGTTCGCGGTTCATACGCAAACATGACATTGTGTTGTGAAGTACTGAAAGTCAATATGTCCACTTTTGATTTCTGAACCAAACATTTTATTTTCTTCTACATCGTGCTCCTTATTTTGTGGCATGGATAATGGATCTGGATTCTATTTGGGGGTGATAGGAATCATGTCATGACTTTTAAGTTGCTTTGCTTGGAAGCTTTGCTTTGATTTGCTTGGATGTAATCAATTAGTTTATTTTGTATACATGCATACTTCAACATAATAGAACAGGAGCACATGCAACAACATAGAATACTCTTCTCTTCTTTATTTTCTTTTCTTGAAAATGGAAACAAACTTCCCTCAAGTTTCAAAAATAACCACCTTACACACCATCAACTTATAGTCCTGACTTCCAACTGCAAAGTTATAGAGTTAGGTCTCTGGTATTATATAAAAATAGTCGACTTGAGTTTCGATGGCCGGAGTAGAAGTGGTTGCTCAATGACCATCGATGGTCAGAATTTCATGAAAATGAAGTTCAATGAATTAGACATTGGAGGATTTAGTTACATTCGTATCGACGAACCATGATTTTTAGTGGTGTTCGTAGCATGTCCAGTAGCCGGAGTCAGCCAACGTCGGTCATTGAACGTTTCCCATTCATGTAGTAACTTCCTGCAATGTAGTCGGCTACGGGCATCACAGTCAGTGTTGGAGTGACCGTGGGGAAGAAACGAAGGTGTGGTGATCGGAGTTGGCAACTTAAATGGTCAAAAGCACTTGCAGCGGCAGAGTTTAGGGTTTTGCCAAATTGTTTTGGGGGTTGCACCTTGTATTGTGCTGTAGGCAAAGGAGGCCATCAAGTTCGACGTGGTTGGGCTCAAAGGTAGGGCGCTGATTTTCGGTTTTGATGGTGGTGGGGGAGTAGGCCAAGAGCAGCTATGGAGGTGGTGGTCACAAGTTGATCGAGGCAAGCTTGTTTTGATTTAAGAGGTGCGAATTAGATTTGGGGAGGAGAGGAGCTGTAGTTTGCAGGTTCGATTTATGTTTTAGGCCTTTCTAGACTGAATTTGGGGTGAGAGTTTTATTGTATTTAATTTAAATATGAATTGCTATTTGAATGTCCTAAATTTTAAAATTTCATAACTCCTTCATTAGGAATCCGATTGATGCTCGATTTCGGGCATTAGACCCATATTGACGAGCATAACATTATGGTGTAAATAGTTGGTAGTTTTAATAAAGTATAAATTAAGGTAAAATAATAGTGATTGAATATTGCATTGATTTAAATAATAATGTAGTTAAATAAATTGTACTTCATTTGTGATATCTTTTTGGTAGAATAAATCAACGTTCTGCTATTTTAAATTGAACTGATTGTTTTGGGCATCTTATTAGCAGAATAAAACATTGTTTTGCTATTATATTAATTTGGTCATTTTTTATACATAAGCCAGTTAATTTTGATTTATGTGTCACTTTCTATATATGGTTGTTGATAAAAATGTGTTTATAGTTATTTATTGATTGTTGAACTATGCTCGATCAGTTTACAAGTAATTCCCCTTTTATTTGGCATGGGTTGGGTATAAAACAATTATAAGCTAACACCTTGTGATTAATTTCACAATTTGACTATAAGGTGTTTAGCTATAATATTGGTTTGCTAAATTATTCTAATTAGTTATAATAATTTAATATTAAGTATTTGAACTTAAATTTAAGAAGTTGTTTGAAAGGTTATTTTTCATAAAAGAAATTGTTTACAAAATATTTGTAAATATTCCAATTATGGAATTTTAGTTGATTTACATAAAGTGTTTTTTAATTTATAAAAAGAGTTATAAATTCGATTAGTTGTCTTTCAGGATAATTAATGTTGTTTTAAATTTATAAAAAGAGTTATAAACACTACAACAAACTGGACCTTTAGCAGCGTTCAAAAAACGTTGTAAAAGGTTTTAACAGCGTTTTTAGCTACGTTGTATAACGACATGCCATTATAGGTACAGAACATACCATAGCAATAGTGAAAACACCATAAAAAGTACGTTTGTAATAGCGTTTTACCGATGTCATTAATACTATTTATGGCCTTTTTCTAATGAGCTAAACACTTTTCGTAGCGTTCAACCTCTGTAATCAAATGGATTTAACAGCGGTTTTACTTTGCTAGGATAACTTTTCATATCGTTTAACTGATGCTGTGAATTCTTCTTAAGCATTTTCCTTTGTTATGAACTCTTTCTATAGCACTCTGTAAATGCTATCGAAAGTTAACACAGTGTTTTCATAACGCTGTTGTTTAGAGTATCTGCATTTCCCCACCGATAGATTCCATTTCCATACGCATCGATGACAATTTATATACCAAATATATAACTCAACTAAAATCAACACATTATACATTATTAAAACATATCGTTAGATTAATCACGCATCTCATAATCTATATGCAACATTACATTATCAACATACACTATATTCTTACAATAAAACATATATAATACGTCCATGATATTTCATAAGCAAAGTAGAAGTAGTAGCTAGTAACCAAAATAGTAATACATACAAACCAAAATGTAGTTCTGACATCCAAAATAACTTTGAATCGTTAACTTGTTACAGCATGATACTACTTTTTTGCATTAAAGACATCCGTCTACCTGTAAAGTGAGTTCAAATAAATCATAAATGCAGTAAATTCAAATTTGAAAGGCTAGAACCTTGATCGTAGTAAAGGTTCGATCAGTTCTAGTGCAGGTCACATCATTTAGGTGAAAACTTTGATTTCCAACCAAATAATTCAAATAATACAATCTAGTACAGGCATTATCTTTGACTGCCATTTAAACCAACAGGGGTACAATACATTTACTTTAACTTAATTAATTTTTTTAAACTTAATTATTTTGATACTTATTTAACTTTTATAAAATATAGTTATCTTTTATAAAAAGTAGTTAATTTTTATAAATTAGGCCATTTTTCATAAATTTACTTAATTTTTATAAAATTTATGTAACTTCATTAAATTTATTAAATATAGTTAATATTTATGAAATTTTGTTAATATCTGAAAATTGTTTAATTACTATAAAATTTGTTAAATGTTATAATTTTAATTTTTATGAATTTATTTAAGTTAAATAAAACTTGGTTTATTTTTAGAAAATTATTTAACATTTATAAATTTGGTAAATTTAGTTAATTTTTATAAACTTAGTAAACCTAGTTAAATTTTATAAAGTTAGTTAATTTTTACAAACATTTAGTCGACTTGACTTAATTTTTTATTGGCAAAGCCGGTTTTATAGTGGACCGTCCACTTTTTATTACGAACGTAATAAAACTTGAAGTACAGGAGTAAGGTAAAAGCACCTTAACTACTAAGAAAAAGAAAAAATACATCACAGGAGTGTGATAGACATACCACAACTACTATATGAATATCTAAACAACTATTCCTCCAAAGAGGAAGAATCGCCATCATCCATTAAAACCTGGGAAGACGCCAAAGGGACATTCCCCAACAGACCAGCAAAGGGGTGGAAAAAGGTAGCAAGACAAGGATCATAAGCCACAGCATCAGAAGAGTATATAAAGGAACGATCCCAGGAAGTATCAGCAAGCATGACAGAATTCAAACTCGCAAAATGACCATCCAAATCAAGAACTAAGGAGTCACCAGAAGGTCTGCAATAAAGGCACCTGAGGCCTAGTTGATCATCGATAACGAATCTAAAGAAAGAAACATCCAAGGGGTTAAATCTCATATCAGAAATGAAATTAACCCAACACCTCTCAGCATCAACCCAAACAACAAAAGGACATGATTTAATTATTTTTAATAAACTTAGTTATTTCTTTGTAAAATTAGTTAACTTTATTGTTTAATTTTTATAAAACTTGCTTAACATAGTTCTTTTTTGTACAAATTAGTTAATTTATATAATCATATGGAAACGATATCAATAACATATGGAATTTCCTGAAATGGTTGTAAATTTTGTTTAAAATAGTTTATTCAACAGTTGCATGTATATTATTATAAACTTATTAATTTTTATAAAACTTAATTAAATTTTATGAACTTCTATAATTTTAAAAAAAAGTTGGCTTATTTGATTATTACAAAACTAACTTAGTTGCTTATTTTAAACTTAGTTATTTTGTTGCTGCTTTTGTTGTTGTGATTATTGTTATTATATTATTATACTATTTTTTAGTACAATTATTATTATATTATAATATTATTATTCTTCTAAATTTAGTTAATTTTTATAAGATTAATTAATTTTTATAAAACTTAGTTAATTTTTATAAAAAGTAGATAATTTTTATAAAACTTAGTCAATTTTTATAACTATTTATCAAAGATTTCAAAATAGAGAACATGATTTTCATTAAACTTATTTAAATTTTATAAATTTATTTAATTTAAAAAAAATTAGCTTATTTAATTATTAAACACCTAATTAACTTAGTTACTATTCTAAACTTAGTAAATTTACTATTATTGTTATTACTATTATTATTATATTATCTTATTACTACTACAACTATTATTGTATTATATTATATTCTTCCTTAAATTTAGTTAATTTTTATAAACTTAATTAATTTTATAAAACTTAGTTAACTTAGTTAATGTTTTTAAAAATTAGATAATTTTTATAAAACTTAGTCAATTTTTATAACAATTAACAAAAAAATCAAAATAGAGAACATGATTTTTATAAAACAAAATTAATTTTCATAAACTTTAGTTAATTTAATTCAAATATTTTAAATTTTGTTGGTTTTTATAAAACTCGATTGACTTAGTTTATACAATTTAGTTTGTAAATGTTAAATAATTTTAGTTAATTTTTATATAACTTAGTAAAATTTAATAAAAATTAGTTAGTTTTTATAAAACATCGGAAACAGAACTGGCATTTCTTTAGTATTGATGATGTAATGATCCACTATTTTGATTGAAATCGACCATAATCCACACATGTCAGACTTGAATAATTCAAAATAACAGATTGTAATAAAATTTGAAGCAAATAAAACCAATCACAGACACAGAAAATATCGAATAACTCGCAGCGGAAGATAAAATAACATAGTAGTTCGTGAAGCTACTATAAAAAGTCTCAAAACAAATACATAATATCAGTCTGAAAACCAATACAATAGAAATTCCAAATACATAGAAGTCCTCTAATACAAGAGATGAAATAGAACAACTGAAACTGAAAGATACAGATAACTAGATAAGCAGAATCTCCAGCAATTCCTAGCTCCAAAAAGAGAAATCCAAAGCTGTGAACACTCAGGCTGACCTGAGCGTAAAGAAAAACACAAAACACTCGAGTCAAGACAAACATACTTATACAATGTAAACCAACTCAAGTGAACTGCAGTAAATGTACAAGTAACTTAAAGGATGCTTGGGACCGCCCATCCTCTAAGGATCCGTTAAATTATTTACTATATAGTAGTATTGCGCTATCATAATAATGTCTACAGAAAAATAAACTTACTTTTAAATAGCGTTAAAGGGTTACCCATATAGCCCTCAACACGTAATAGTCCCAGTAGTCCATCTAGTATCAACATACCTCCAAATCGGGAGGCTACCCTAAATACTCCATGGGCTACGGGAGAAAAACAAACTCGTAGTAAAGCTCGCTATGGTAGGTGACACGACACAACTAGGCAATGCGAGGGTAGATATACCAATTACGCTTCCGGGCTGGTGGTAATGCGTAGCAGCCACCATCGCCCACCTCAAAACACACTCCCAATCAAAATCGTACGATGGCCATCAATCAATCACAGGTAAGAGTATAGTATCGAAGAAATGTGTCCGATAGGAGGAATGACTTCACTTGGCCCGTCGATCGCTCTTGTTTTAGCCACCTAAGCCAACTCATGGGAGTCGGGTCCACTTTCATACCATAATAGGATCGTCGCCACCAGCCTACTTCATTCTGGAATCTCCACCGCATACACAGTTGTTAAAGTGGTTTTCGGTATCGGCAGAGAGTATGTCCATATCCGATCCCGGTTTCTTTAACAACCAATCGTTATTATAACCCGTGGTTATACATTTCAAAATTAGTATTTTATACTTTAAAAATTAAATATCATTTCAAATTCATGTATCATTTCAAATCCATTTCAAAATATAAAAATATCATATCCTTTCAAAACCTCATTCAATTTATTTATTTTAAATACCATTCCAAATCACATTTCAAAATAGTTTATATTTCAAATCAAAATACTTCATTTAAACTACTTAAAAGTAAAGTCATTATACTTACAAATCAAATATTCAATTTCTAAATATTTAGTCTTTTCAGAGTTCATTTATTCACTTAAATACGTTAAAACGGTGAAATTTCAGCTTTCGCGGTACTTAGAAAATGCTACGGTAAGTTGCATTTGAAAACAGTTCAATTCAGCAAAGACAGCATTAAAAAACTACTGTAATAGTTAAGTTTAGTTGAAAAATAGTTCAATTCAGCAAAGACATCATTTACAAAACTGCTGCAGTAGTTCAATTATATTCAAAAATGTCATTTCAGCCAACTGCACCACTTATCAAGTGCTACTGTAGCCCTTTTATTACTTTCAGATTTTAGTTTTCATTCCGCAACCACAACACTTACCAAGTGTTGTAATATCACTTAGTTAAATTTTAGCCATAGTTTATTTGCATCAACCACGCACTTACAAAGTTCCTTTACTTTAGATTTCAAGTTAACTTCAGAAATGATAGCATTTCTGAAGCGTTGTTAATTCAATTTCCAGATTTTCAATACAATTTCAGAAACAATTAAACTTTGATTTTAACCCCTTTAACTTATGAAAATCATATTTTTCCACCCAAAAATGTTCATTTAAATACCCTTTAACTTATGATTTTTATAAAGTAAATTTTTTATACATAAATCAATTTTTTATATAACTCACTTATTAAATTCAAGCATACGAATTTCTATTCTTTGCATTTAAAAATTAACTTAACACTTAAGTTTTAATAACCATTTCAAAATATAAACTTAATTTCCATTTTATTTACTTAACTTCATTTTTTTTAAACAAAATCTCAAATTTCAATTTTAAGATATATTCCAAATTTCAACTTAACCATTCATTTATTTCGCATTTTAACTTGTAGAAAAAACATTAACACTTTATAAAAATCATTTTTAATTCAATTTAAATCTAAATATCATAATATACAATTTTAAAATGCTTAACTTTTTCCAGAAAAATATATATAATAACCACGGGTCTGTATAAAATTTTCTAACCTAAGTCAAGTGATACGGATAATATATCATTTCAATCCGCAATTTACAAAGAAAAATCCAGGTTCTTCATTTCAAACCCGCAATCCCAAGTTAAACAAAATAAATAAAAATCACTCAGGCCTCTCATTTCAGCCCGTAATGATTTTTCCTTATTCTAAAGTCCGTTCGGGTATGTATCATTTCAATCCATAGTGATTCTATTCTACAGGGAACTTGTAGTGTGAGAAACAGAAATAAATAAACAGTATAGCAACATATAGCAGATGATGTGACAAGTTATAAACAAGCGTTAACATCATATGATTCATATCACAGGTAGGTATAGCATGATATAATATTTCTACACATTCACTTGTTGCCACTTCACAAATTATATAAGTATAAATATCATGAGCGAACACTCACCTTTTCAAGCTGGAGATAGAAAAACAAAACATACATAATAAATCCTAGAAAGCACGATACGGCACGACTTTTGATTCAAGTGAATGGAGAGCCAAGATGATGATCTTGTAGACAACAAACAACACAAGATTATAAATATATATATCCAACACAAAACACATTGAAACAAATTGAAATAAAAAGCGACAAAGAACAAATGACTTGACCTTGCCTTAACCATTCAAGAGCTTGGCCTAGGAGAAACATATGCTTGGCCATAGCTGGACATAGGCTCGGGTATGGATCAATATGGCACGGCTAGAAGAGGATGATGATGGTAGTGGGAGTTGCAACATGAAGAATACAAAAGGACAAGGCAATAAGGAAGTTTTTGAGCACAACAAGGCTTGGCCTAGTCAAGTTTTGGGCTCAGCCTTGGTTAGGTCGGATCTGAAGTTACGGCCAGAGGTGAAGTACTTGCTGGTGGTGGTGGCTAAGGGTGTGGCCAAGGCAAACTATGAATGGTAGGTTGAAGTATTGGCTCGGCTAGCATGGTTTTGGTGGAGTTCTTTGCAAATTTTGAGGTGATGGCTTCATATGAAGGCACGACCAGATCTGGACAAGAGGAGAGGTGGTCGCTGCCATGGCTGGTGATGGTGTGACGATGCATGGTAGGGCCGAGCAAGGCTTGAAGGGGAGGAATGAAAAACAATAGAAAATAAGAAGAAAAAGTAGAAAGAAGAAGCCATTACTAACCTAATTCTTTTAGCCGTGAGAAATGAAATGAGAAGGAAATGTTTTTCACATGAATGAAAGAAAATACACGGCTGTAGGGTAAGAAGTGTACAACCAAAATAAAGAAATGAAAAGCCAAAAGAAAATGAAAAGACAAAGCTAAATGAAAAGTCATAAGAAAACGAAAAGGCTTTGTCTCTTCAAATTTCCACTTTCTTTTGTTCAAATAAACAAAATAAAATTAGTAAATAAAAATAAAAGACAAAAAAATAAAGTGAAAAGAAAATAAACAATTATTCTTAGGAAAAATAAAAAGTAAATAAATAAAATTGTTTATTATATTGAAACTAGAATTAAAATTGTAAACAAAACACAATAAACATTTGAAAATTTTAACTACGCTTTTTAAATTTTTAAAAATAAATTATATACATAACATGCCATGTTACGCATATATACACAAATTAGAACATGATATGACAAATAAAAATATTATTTATATAAATTAAAATAAACAATTTTGTTAAATAAACAATTTACATACAATGGTTTAAAAAGCATAACTTTCACAATATTGATAGGATTCCAACGAAACAAAAAGCAGTATACTTAAAATTTTATTTATTTACATAATAAAAGATAAAACTCAAAAATTAAAATTTTTAAAATTTTAAATTTAAAAGTCAAAATTCGACCATATTGACCAAAATTCACATTTCTGGAAAATACTCTATTTAGTCATATTTGGAATTATAATTCACATAAAAATCGAAATTTATATTTAAAATAACAAAATTTATCCATTTTAATAAATAAAATAAAGTTTTTAAATCAGGAAATTCAATAACATAAGTAAAATATACAATTAAAATAATCATAAAATACAGGATTGTTACACTCTCCCCCACTCAAAACTTTTCATCCTTGAAAAGGAATAAGGTACGGGAAACACAGAAAAAGATAGAATGAAATAGGATTAAGACAAGATGACAAGAAGATTAAAATTATACCTGATAACTGTTGTTATAGGTAAGTTCGACAAGATGGAGATGATCTTCCCAAGATCCTCCAGAATCAAGAACACAAGCACGAAAAAGATCTTCGAGAATCTGACTCACTCTTTCCGTTTGACCGTCGGTCTGTGGATGGTAAGCAGTGCTCAGATTCATATGAGTACCCAAAGGTTCCTGAAAATCTTTCCAAAACTGACTGGTAAAGATAGGATCATGATCACAAATAACACTGAGAGGAACACCATCGAGACGAACAATCTCTCTCATATAGATCTCAAACAAGCTAGGAGTAGAATGGGTAAACTTGACCGGAATGAAATGAGTGGACTTGGTCAGCCTATCCACAATAACCCAGATACTCTTAGCATTCTTACGAGTCAAAGCAGTTAGAGGTGCAGCAATCCGAGCCAAAATTCTCAATGAATTTCCAGTAATAACCGGCAAGGCGCAGAAAACTACGAATCTCAGAAGGAGTCTTAGGAGTTTCCCAATTCTGTAACAGAATATGGAGAAATAAGAACAACAGAAAAAGATAGAATAATCAAATGATGAAGGAAAAAGAGAAAGAAAGAAAGAGTTACATTGATCGCAACGATCTTGACTGGATCAACAGAAACTCCATTACTAGAAACAATATGTCCAAGGAATCGGACTTCATCCTTCAAGAAATGGCATTTAGAAAATTTAGCCTTTAATTGATGATTTTTGAGAGTCACCAGAACAGATTTCAAATGCGACTCATGCTCTTCCTTAGTCTTAGAGAAGACAAGGATATCATCAACAAAGACTAAAACAAATTTATTAAGCACGGCACGAAAAACACAATTCATCAAATCAACAAAGAAAGCAGGAGCATTAGTCAAACCAAAAGGCATGACTAACCATTCAAAAAAACTCATTCTCAATACGAAAAGCAGTCTTGGGAATACTTTCCTCAGCAACTCTAAGCTGGTGGAAACCTATGGCAAGATCAAGTTGAGAGAAAATAGTGGCACCATAAAGCTGATCAAACATATCATTGATACATGGCATTGAATATCTGTTTTTCATAGCGAGCTTGTTCAGCTCCCTATAACCAACACACGTCCTCAAGGATCCATCGGACTTAGTGACGAAAACTACCGATGCTCCCCATTCTGAATGGCTAGGTCTGATCAGACCTTTTGAGAACAATTCCTCAATTTGCTTTCCTAACTCAACCTTCTTGCGGGGTGTCATTCTTCTAGGAAGAAGAACTACAGGTCGAGCTCCAAGAATAAGATCAATACGAAAATCAATTTTCCACTTAGGAGGTAAAGCAATGACTTCACCAATTACATCTGGATAGAATCTGACCACACGGGTCGAATGAAGATCACCAGGAGAAGAATCTAGAGCATAAATAAAACTGCCTGCAAAATCCTGAGGCATGCGGCACTGAATAGTCAAGGGATTTCCTTGATCATCAGCAAGATAAACAGACCGGGCTTTATAAGAGATATGGGAATCATCCCTACCTAGTCAATCACTTCCAAGCAATAAATCAAAAGCATCGAAGCTAAGAACATAGAAATCACCACTAAAGCGATGATCAGAATAAAAAAGTTTCACATGCTTACAAATCCTATTAAGGTTTGCAGGGCCCCCAGTTGGATTTGAAACACATAAAGGTACAGAAGCATACTCAGGAGAAAGGAGATGCTCAAACTTATCACACAAATAAACAGTAATAAAACTATGGGAAGCTCCAGTATCAAATAAAACACGAACAGGATACTGAAATAAAGAAAAGGTGCCCTGAAGGGTACTTGGTCATCACTAGGAGTAGGAGCTGGAGAAGATGCAGAGGTGATAGCAAATATACCGAAAGGCTTAGATAAGATAAGATAAAATTCACTTGGATGAATATCCTAATGAAAGAAAATACTAACAAGGTAGATACGAAAGGAAGGGAGTTTAGAAAAATTTCCTTTAAAACAAGAAAATTTTATATCAAAATAATCTTTGAAAAAATCCTTTGAAAAATCATTTTAAAATCAGTTTATACTTTGAAAATACGTTCTCTCACAAAGAAAATGATTCTGAGGTTGATTTCACTCATTCTAAGGTATTTCTACCCTATCTCTAATGAGTTTTTGCTCCGCAGGCTAAGGTTTGCCTAAAAACCAAAGCTCCGATACCAACTGTAACGAGACACCGGCCAGTGGGGTAACGCCCACCGTAGCATACAATGGTACATGTGTTCTGCTTTTACGGCCAGCCTCTCGACTGCACCAACCCTGCGGGACATGTAGGAGTAAGAGTCATCCATACGCTACCAAACCAAGAAGCGAGAACCCCCTATCATGCTGCATCCACCAAGTGCATAAGCAGACACACATGTTAGATTTGAATAATTCAAAATAACAGATTGTAATAAAATTTAGAGCAAATAAAACCAATCACAGACACAGAAAATATCAGAATAACTCACAGGGGAAGATAAAATAACATAGTAGTTCATGAAGCTACTATAAAAAGTCTCAAAACAAATACATAATATCTGTCTGGAAACAAACACAATAGAAATCCCAAATACATAGAAGTCCTATAATACAAGAGCTGAAATAGAACAACTGAAACTGAAAGATACAAATAACTAGATAAGCAGAATCTCCAACGATTCCTAGCTCCAGAAAGAGAAATCCAAAGCTATGAATAATCAGGCTGACCCGAGCGTAAAGCAAAACATAAAACACTCGAGTCAGGACATACATACTTATATAATGTAAACCAACTCAAGTGAACTGCAGTAAATGTACAAGTAACTTAAAGGATGCTTGGGACCTCCCATCCTCTAAGGATCCGTTAAACCTTTTACTATGTAGTAATATTGCGCTATTATAATAATGTCTACAGTAAAGCAAACTTACTTTTAAATAGCGTTAAAGGGTTACCCATATAGCCCTCAACACGTAATAGTCCCAGTAGTCCATCCAGTATCAGCATACCTCCAGATCGGGAAGCTACTCTAAATACTCCATGGGCTACGGGAGAAAAACAAACATGTAGTAAAGCTCGCTATGGTAGGTGACACGGCACGACTAGGCAATGCCAGGGTAGATATACCAATTACGCTTCCGGGCTAGTGGTAACACATATCAGCCACTACCGCTCACTTGGAACACACTCCTAATTAAAATCGAAGGATGGCCATCAAATCAATCACAAGTAAGATTATAGTATCGAAGAAATGTGTCCGATGGGAGGAATGACCTCACTTGGCCCGTCGATCGCTCCTGTTTTAGCCACCTTAAGCCAACTTACTATAGTCGGGTCCACGTTCATACCATAATAGGATCGTCGCCACCATCCTACTTCATTCTGGAATCTACACCACGTACACGGTTGTTAAAGTGGTTTTCGGTATCGACAGAGAGTATGTCCATATATGATCCCGATCTCTTTAACAACCAATCGTCATTATAACCCGTGGTTACACATTTCAAAAATAGTATTTTATACTTCAAAAATCAAATATCATTTCAAATTCATATATCATTTCAAATCCATTTCAAAATATCAAAATATCATATCCTTTCAAAATCTCATTCAATTTTATTTATTTTAAATACCATTCCAAATCACATTTCAAAATAGTTTATTTTTCAAATCAAAATACTTCATTTAAACCATTTAAAACTGAAGTCATTATACTTACAAATACAATATTCAATTCCCAAAAATTTAGTCTTTTCAGAGTTCATTTATTCACTTAAATACATTAGAACAGAGAAATTTCAGCTTTCGCAGCACTTAGAAAATGCTACGGTAAGTTGCATTTGAAAACAATTCAATTCAGCAAAGATAGCATTTAAAAACTGCTGTAATAGTTCAGTTTTAGTTGAAAAATATTTCAATTCAGCAAAGATAGCATTTACAAAACTGTTGCAGTAGTTCGATTATATTCAAAAATCTCATTTCAGCCAACTACAGCACATATCAAGTGCTACTGCAGCCCTTTTATTAGTTTCAGATTTTAGTTTTCTTTCTGCAACCACAGTACTTACCCAATGCTGTAATATCACTTAGTTAAATTTTAGCCATAGTGTATTTGCATCAACCACAGCACTTACAAAGTGTTGTAATATCCTTTACTTTAGATTTCAAGTTAACTTCAGAAATGATAGCATTTCTGAAGTGCTGTTAATTCAATTACCAGATTTTCAATACAATTTCAGAAACAACTAAAATTTGATTTCAACCCCTTTAACTTATAAAAATCATATTTTTCCACTCAAAAATGTTCATTTAAATACCCTTTAACTTATGATTTTTATAATGTAAAATTTTTATACATAAATCAATTTTTTTATATAATTCACTTATTAAATTCAAGCATACAAATTTCTATTCTTTGCATTTTAAAAATTAATTTAACACTTAAGTTTTAATTACCATTTCAAAATATAAACTTAATTTCCATTTTATTTACTTAACTTAACTTCATTTTTTTAAACAAAATCTCAAATTTCAATTTTAAGATATATTCCAAAGTTCAACTTAACCATTCATTTATTTCACATTTTAACTTGTAGAAAAAACATCAATACTTAAAAATAATCATTTTTAATTCAATTTAAATCAAAATATCATAATATACAATTTTAAAATACTTAACTTTTTCTAGAAAAATATATATAATAACCACGGGTCTGTATAAAATTTTCTAACCTAAGTCAAGTGATACGGATAATATATCATTTCAATCCGCAATTTACAAAGAAAAATTTGGGTTCTATCATTTCAAACCCGCAATCCCAAGTTAAACAAAATAAATAAAAATCACTCAGGCCTATCATTTCAGCCCGTAATGATTTTTTCCTTATTCTAAAGTTCGTTCGGCTATGTATCATTTCAACCCATAGTGATTCTATTCTACAGGGAACTTGCAGTGTGAGAAACAGAAATAAATAAACAGTATAACAACATATAGAAGATGATGTGACAAGCTATAAATAAGGGCTAACATCATATGATTCATATCACAAGCGGTTATAACATGATATAATATTTCCACACATTCACTTGTTGTCACTTCACAAATTATATAAGTATAAATGTCATGAGTGAATACTCACCTTTTCAAGCTGGAGATAGCAAAACAAAACACATAGAATAAATCCCATAAAGCACGATATGGCACGGCTTTTGATTCAAGTGAGTGGAGAGCCAAGATGATGATCTTGTAAACAACAAACAACACAAGACATTATAAACATATATATTCAACATAAAACACATTGAAACAAACTGAAATTAAAAGCAACAAAGAACAAATGACTTGACCTTACCTTAACCATTCAAGTGCTCGGCCTAGGTGAAACATATGCTCGGCCATAGCTGGACATAGGCTTGGGTATGGATCTATATGGCACTGTTAGAAGAGGATGATGATGGTAGTGGGAGTTGCAACATGAAGAATGCAAAGGAACAAGGCAAAAAGGAAGGTTTTTGAGCACGACAAGGCTCGGCCTAGTCAAGTTTTGGGATTGACCTTGGTCAGGTCAGATCTGAAGTTGTGGCCAGAGATGAATTACTTGTTGGTGGTGGTGTCTAAGGGTGTGGCCGTGGAAAACTATGAAGGGTAGGTTGAAGTATTTGCTCGGCTAGCATGGTTTTGGTGGAGTTCTTTGCAAATTTTGAGGTGATGGCTTCATATGATGGCACGGCTAGATCTGGACAAAGGGAGAGGTGGAGGTTGCCATGGCTGGTGATGGTGGAGAGGATGGTAGTGATGATGGGTGGTAGGGCCGAGCAAGGCATGAAGAGGAGGAAGGCAAAACAATAGAAAATAAGAAGAAAAAGTAGAAAGAAGAAGCCATTACTAACCTAATTCTTTTAGCTGTGAGAAATGAAATGAGAAGGAATATTTTTTCATGTGAATGAAAGAAAATACACGGCTATAGGGTAAGAAATGTACGGCCATAAGAAAGAACTGAAAAGCCAAAAGAAAATGAAAAGGCAAAGCTAAATGAATAGTCACAAGAAAATGAAAAGGCTTTGTCTCTTCAAATTTCCGCTTACTTATATTCAAATAAACAAAATAAAATCAGTAAATAAATATAAAGTGAAAAGGAAAATAAACAATTATTCTTAGGAAAAATAAAAAAGTTAGTAAAGAAAATAGTTTATTATATTGAAACTAGAATTAAATTGTAAACAAAATACAATAAACATTTGAAAATTTTAACTACACTTTTAAAATGTTTTAAAAATAAATTATATACATAACATGTCATGTTACGCATATATACACAAGTTAGAACATGATATGACAAACAAAAATATTATTTGTATAAATTAAAATAAACAATTTTGTAAAATAAACAATGTACATGCAATGGTTTAAAAAGCATAACTTTCACAATATTAATCGGATTCCAACGAAACAAAAAGCAGTATACTTAAAATTTTATTTATTTTCATAAAAAGGTAAAATTCAAATTTTTAAATTTAAAAGTCAAAGTTCGACCATATTGACCAAAATTCACATTTCTGGAAAATATTCTATTTAGTCATGTTTGGAATCATAATTCACATAAAAATTAAAATTTATATTTAAAATAACAAAATTTATCCATTTTAATAAATAAAATAAAGTTTTTAAATCAGGAAATTCAATAACATAATTAAAATATACAATTAAAATAATCACAAAATACAGGACTGTTACAGATGAAGAGGGTATTGGCTGTTAGAATGATATAGAGCCAGTAATAAATGGATCAGGCTATATACATCTCCATGTGGTGCATGTAAAGTAAGTAAATTCGATGGGATAGTTTGTGGTTTGTAAAATGAACATGATTGAGATGATGTCCAAAAAAAATTACAAAATCTTAATCTGGATGTACCAAAGGGAAGAAAGTTTCCATACATGGAGAACTTACAAAATCTTAATCTACACGTACCGAAGGGAAGAAAATTTCCAATTCCACAACCCACTCAAGGATTGGCGGCGACTGAAGCAATTCTATAACCATGTTCTTGTCCCTTGTGAATTCCCTCACTTGGACATAGAAAATTCAATTCCACAACCTGCTCAAGGAGGGAATTAAACATGATATACATGAACATTTTTTATATGCTAGGAGTTGTCTAAATATGAGGATGTATTCGGATATTCATTATACCTGATCTGAATAGTCAGTATTTCTTGACATACCAACCTCCCCCCTCCCCCGGCCGCTATTTCAGGCAGTAGTCATAAACTCATAGATGTAATGCGTAAGCCTTCTTTCCATTTTTTATTAACCACTTGAAAGGAAATGATTCACCTACTTTATATGACTGTTGTGTGTATGGAGTTCCTAATTTATGTAAGTTGGAAAGAAATCGATTTTAAAATTGCAATTTTGCTAAAATACCATTTGCACAGATGTAAAATCTTGTGATGTGAAGCCAACGTTTTCATTCATTCCTATAGATTAATAATGACTCCCATTAAATATTCTTACAAATGTGCAAGGATGGTGCTTTGGACAACTAACCGATGTTTATTTATATGAACACAATAGGTTTTTACTTTGAATCCAATATGATTAGTGTTTACTTATTAGTAACCGAGTTTTATTTATTACATGTTTAATCTCTAAATTGATTAAAAAAGATTAGCTTAGTGAAAGCTATAACACATTTGTTTTTGAAGGAAAAATTTATGTTATCTCTTCACATCAGTTACGATGTAATATGATTATGAAAAAAAGTAATATGGTCCCTAAGCAATCACTATTTGAAATTTCTAACAAAATTTAAAAAATCACCTACAATATGGAATGGCATAATTTACTCTGTTTTTTGAAGACCACCTGGAGACTTTACATTAACAGGTAACATGGGCTTCAACCTTTGTTTCATTTTCAGCTATGACCCAATAAAAATTTCAGCTAGAACCTCACGGCAAATTTAGTTGCTGCAGAATAAATAAATCATTGTAATTAACCTACATATATTGAACTGTCCCTTATGTGCGTTCAATTTTATTGCTACATGATGTTATACTAAATATATCAATTTAGTTTTTGGATCAGCATGACTTCACGCCGGTGTAAGTATGCTATATGCTTATTTTAGCACCCATATTAATAATGCTAGCAAATGAAAAGAAAAAAGAAAAAGTACCCATTATGTAGTTATAACCTGAACTGGACAATTATTTAACTAAGATGTTGTAACAAGTACAATCATGGTTCATCATGGTCCAACCATTACTTCACAATATGGAGCATCTTTTCTGTGCCTTGATCTTTTTCTTTTGCTTAGGAGGCTATAGCACAACTTTTATTGCTACATCAAAGACTGCCTTAACATTATGGCATAACAAATGAACGTTTACAGCTAATGTAAAATACATGAGCGAAGAAAGAAAAGAATGACACACGAGGGATAATGACCACATACTTGTTGTGTTTTCGAGCTACACTCAATGTAAGATGGGGCACCAATTTGCTTTGCCAATTCTTCCCCTTTTTCAATATCAAATGATAATTTAATGCTACTATCAAAAGAAATGGAGAGAAAGAAACAAAAAGTGATTATGGAACTGGATTATTGCTAATGAGTTCTACCTATGCAGTTGTAACCGGAAGTTGTAATTGGAACAACACCTGGATGATCTACAAAGAATTGCTTGTCATCACGAAGATCTATATGATAAAATAGGTTTCATGTTAGCAGTAACATAATTAATTGAACATGCAACTTTTCAATAAGTAGGTAATATGGAAGAGACATTAGCTGGGAACAAAAATAATTCACTAACAATACTGCCAATCATAATATGTCATCCAATATAATACCTTAAACAATTTTCACTGCAAGGATGGTCTTATAAAACACTTATTATTTCTGTCCATTGCATATATAATAAAATATCAACATAATGTTTCACTTTAAAGCTGTAGCCATCTTAAAATCAAACATGGCTAACTGATAGAGAAAGAACTCGTTGAATGCACTTTTTCCACACTATTTCAAGTTGAAGTTTAATATAAACCCAGCTAAATTAAATGGATGCATTTGAATATAGATCTCCAAGAAGAGTAACCTATCACATAAACCATGAATGAAACCAAACGTATGAGATAAACATAGCAGAAAATTAATGTACAATGATGTCATGATAAAGCAACTAGAGAAATTAAGTACCTAGGGTAATGCATCTTCTACCAGCAGTATTCATAACTCGTGCAATTTTAGCCCTATCAAAGAAGTTTCTATTACAAGGTTTAGCCATAGAATATTACGACAAATTTGAAACGTGAATTTCTCCAAGAGATAAGACCTGAACTAGCTAGGGAGGATACAATTTTCTTTATGCTTTGATGTCCTCAGATTTCTTCAGGTTGAACCGTTCTTATTACCTAATTAATGGATACAAACTACATATCATTTGTTTTTGTACTTTTTATATGTAAAAGACTTCATAAGCATTCAAGAAATGGTGAAGCTGCTTAAGGACAAATGAAGTTTTTCAATGTTAAACTGATTCACATAACAGATTTAATTAATATACATGCCAAAGTTGAAAATTGCCTCTGCTATCTTGATATAACTGTGCAATAATACACGTTCCAGATGTAGAATAGTAGAAGTACAGTTTTATGCCTTCCTTCACACTACATGCAAGAGTGCCATATTTCATGTCCAAGCAGTTTGTAGCTATGAATTTTCCTCTCTTTGATGATGATTCTCCAACTAGTTCTCTGAACTTCTTTGCTGTATTTAAATTGATAGTTTATTCATAAATGAAAAAGCTAATACTCAGTATTGATTTACTTCTTTAATGACAGGCCACACTATAATTTTATATATAGAGCTATAAATAGAAGACTAGTTCAGATTTGTAAAATGAATAAGCGGATCTTATTTGTACATATGAAATGCCACATCAAGCGACGAACATACATGGGTTTCAATTTTGTCGCCAGTTGAGGGTTGTTTGAAAAAATTAATTATTTGTCAATGAAATTCGACAGAAAGTCTCATTCTCAAATGTTTGAAATATGTGGTTCCAGATCAATGCATATCAACTTTAAGTTTTTATGGAAAATGTCTGATTTACTTATCATTCAAACTTCAAACAAAATTAAAAGTCATAGATGCATGCCCTTTCTTTTCTATGTACTAGTATAACCAGTAAAATAATATAATATGAATTATGAAAATAAATGAAATTGTATATAATTATTTATCACTCATGGAAATACAGATTAGAAGAACGAAGAATCATGACCTGTTTTTGCCAATTTGTTCTCTACCAAGCTGTTTGGAAACTAAGAAAAAATCATAAGTGAAATAAGGGAAAAAAAAGGAAAAACCTCTTGATAAGGGACAAAACAATGCTCTTCCAAGAACCACTTCTCCCAACCAAGGCCTTCCAACAGCCACATTCAGTGAGAAGTTATTTCGAAATAGGATATCAGGTCTGGAAGGATAAGCAAAGTCCACATGTTTTAGTTCGACATGACATGTAATTGACTCAAGCTCGATACTTGAATCCCCATTTCGTTTGATCTCAGTCTTATGATCGATTACTCGATATAATTTCACAGCAGATATTCTTGCCTTTGCAAAAGCTGCCATGTACAGTGCTGACTGACCCAATGTTCTATATATAGCAGCAAAATAGAATTATTTAGTTTACCTGACTAAAACATTAAATTTCCCTTAAATGATGAAAAAAAATCAAATTCAACTATGTATGAGTTTAAAGATTACATGTTAATAATTTTTAAGATCCTCCTACATGCACACATTCGCAAAAGCAAATCGTCTAATTGTAACTTGCATTTAATTAGCTACCAACGTTGCAATGCATTTTTTACTCGTCGCCTTGAATAACGAATCAGAATTGAAATGACAATAAAAGAGTATAAAAATATCATTGTAATGTATGTATAAATGTTAAAGTAAAAAAAGGGATATGAAAATAAAGAAAAAGACAAGAAAATTTTTACCAATCGAATCGACCTACTCGATCAATTTTAATTCACATGCAGAATCGTGGTAGTTTACACATGGAGGGCACATCAAATTCCTTTTATTTCACTATACCTATTAAGCCTAACTTCATTGAATTCCTTTGCTTTTAAATAAGATGGATTCCTACCATTTAATGGTGATAACAAAGAGGTGGTTCAACCTTCCCTTTTAGGTATCTTAAAATCTGTAGTATATATATCACCAGTTCATTTGTATTTCTTGTACTGAGCCATGCAATTATAAGAAGGCACTTAAGCTCATTTGAGTCATAATCATTCCTAAGGCCTGTATCCACTATATTATGGATGGAACATGCAAATTATGATTCTTGAACCCATTGAAAAAGTTCGTCTTCTTCACCCGATGACTGGCCAGTAACAAGCTCTAAGATTAAACATCCAAATTGAAAAACTACATCTTTCCTTTTCCTATCAATGTAATCTACAAGAGTAAATATAGCAATTAAAACCAGCAAGGCTTTAAGCAACTAAAGTGTAAATTTGTATAAGTTTGTTAGAGGGTGGATAATAGTTGAACATTGAGATGATGCGACATCTGAATTGCCAACATAATCCGAATCCATGTGCCTAAAGCTCGATTTAGAGATCTAAAATTCGAAAACATAATGATAAAACTGAGAAAATGTGCAAAATGAAATAAAACATAAACATTAGGGTTTTTCCATGGAAAAACCTTAGCCATAAAGTTTCTATCTAACGAAACGATTTTGGAATCCATGGTACATTATGCACTGGAGAATCACAAAAGTAGAAGAGGCATTCTTGAAGTAATTAGGAAAAATAACCAGAATCAAAATTTACATAATTTTGGAGAGTACAATCTCCTTGTTTTCATAATAAATTACCACAGCAGTTGCAATGTCAATTGCAATTTGTAGTCTGATTCTCCAAGTCAACGAAGTTCTAAATGGATCTGTAAACAGACTTTATTATTGTTACATTAGTTGCTTATACTAAATTTCCAGTCACCATGATCATAAATAAAAAAAATATTACCATGGAGATGGTCTTTGAAACTACCAATCTTCCATGTGATCAAAGACAAGGAACCTGTAAATTAAGAGCTTCTTAACATATAAAATATACTAATACACACGTTTATCTTTTAATTTATAATTATACCTCACATATCCTTCAGAAAACCTTTGAGCCCAACATGACTATGATGGTTCAAGCATCCTAAAACTTAAATTTCTTCACTAAATATATCGTTCTCTTACTGCAAACGGCTTCTCTTCTTTACTGTGGCAATCAATCCATTAGAAAATTAAGCTTTGTATACAGTTCCATGATGATCACTACCAAGAATGTGGTTGTAACCATCTGTGCTCTTTCGATCTCCTTGTTCGTGAAGTTCTTTAAAATGGAAAAGAGCCTATATGCAGCAGAACACAAAATCATGTTACTACTCTAGTCCTGCTCTGAAACATTGCACATCAGTTTCATAATTTATCCTTATGAAAAATAAATATGCATTCATAGCTAACTTTTTGCAACTAGTTCTTTTTCGTGCTTAAACTATCCTCAAAGTAGATGCTCATAATAATTTGATAATCTCAGTAAGCAAGGCACGATTCCAATAGCAACGCAAGCAAATAATTTTTAAAATCTCCCAAATGTGTTCAACGGAAGTAATTATCACAAATCCAGCAACACCATCAAGTCAAAACCATCAAAGGCATGCAATTATCAGTCATCAACTAACATTAAATCAATTAGCACATATCCAGCAGCAACTGACCTCATTGTTAATCAATTAGAATGAAATCAAGTATCAATCATAAACTAACATTAAAATGATAAAATATTTATGTAGAACAATAAATATTTGTAGGTGAATAGATGGATAATGGACAAAAATAAACAAGCACGAGAAGTACCTGAACGACGTCGCAAATTTGCAGATGAAGCTTCTATATTGAGATGAGACATAATCTGTGTGAGAGAATCAGAATGAGAGGAATAAGGGCAATAGATATCAAATTGAAAAGGGAATTTTTTATAGGGTTTGTATGTTTTTCTACGAGGGTTTTCTTAAGGAAGTGTTAATGGAGAAAAGAGAAAAGGGTGTCCTAGAAAATATTTCACTGAAATTCAATGGAGTTATAAGTGGGAAGATTTCGCTGTGTCGCATTGTCTAGTTTTATTTTATTAAATGACTAACAATGGCATTCACAATTAACACACTATTTTTTTAAATTATTTAATGCTATTAATAAAGACTTTTCTTGTAGTGAAATTTGATTAATTATCCTACAAGATAATTAATGTTGTTTTAAATTTATAAAAAGGTGGTTAAAGAGTCATAGGCTAATTTTAGGAATAGCTTTTAAAGTTTTAGTATACTTTCATAACTAAATAAAAAGAATAGCATTTACTTTAGACTTTCTACAACAATTTGTAACAACATTTATAAATACTTGTTTTAAAAGAGCTAAGATTATTTTTAAGCGAATAACTTTCCCATGCTACTCTTATGAAACACTTGTACCTTATTTAGGTATAATTTAAATTAATTTTGATACGAAAATCATTAGTAAACATTGGTTAATTTTATAAGGAGGCTCATTGTAGCATATGCTTTAGTAATTCTTTTTTTAATCTCCTTACAAATGATGCTCAAACCAAAGATTATATTTTCAAATAAATTTGTAAAGGTTTTAAGTTGAACAGGGTAGTTAAATTATTTTAATAAGGGTTAAATCACTTTATTTGTTGAAATACTCTTAGTAAAATTTGAGTATATATTTTAACAAGGAAATCACACCTTTTAATATTGTCATTTAGTTAAAAGGAGCTTATACCACATTTAACTTAGATTGGCATTTAGTGACTTTTTGGTTAAAAGGAAATAACACCCCATTTAGCAATCTCATTTAATTAAGAGGGAACTTCACCTCTCTTAGTTTCTCTTTGGGTTAAAAGGGTATCACACCGCTGTTTAGCCATATCTCTTCATCGTCTTATTTCATTGATCTAAAACGATTTGTTGCTTGTTTGGAACATCGATATCCTTTCTCGAAAATGACTAAATAAAGAGCAAGTGAGGGCAAGCTATGTGGGGTTGCTACCATTAGAGCATTTTCATGCCTACTCAAGATTGGTTTCGGTGGTACGTGCGTGGAGATGTGAAATACTAAGATATTTGGTAAGGTTGGCGGGGTACGACTTGGAGGTGAGCCATCATAGTTCTTAAGTATATTTTCTAGAGATATAATTCTTTTAAGGGGTACGCACCCTCCTAGTCATTATAAGAAATTCTTTCTCTTTGTTTTGATTCGACCCTTTGAGTTGATTCATTTTTCATTACACCGAGAAGCATCTTAGGCTCTCCTCGATGTTAATTTTCCCTTTTTATTTTCATAACTTTTGTTTTATAGGTTATGGGTGGTTTTGTTGATATCTTCATATTTTACCTGCATTTTCATATTATGTTATGTTATGTTTGTTCTGCTTGTTTATTAATTTACGTTTGTTCCTACCTTACTATATTTCTATTATGCTACATGTTTATCACATTTTTATTGAATGTATCGTAAAATCCTTTTGGAATTTATTAGCTCTGTAGTTTGGGTTGAAGAACTTCATTTAGATTTGATCATGTTCCAAATTTAATGCACTTAATTTGGGCAGCTATGTAGGTAGTTGCTTCGCAGGTGACCCAATCTAATAAGTAGATTGGTTTTTCTTTGTTTTGTATTAACATCTTCATGTTCAATATATGTCATTTATCATATGTTGATTTATCTTTCCTGTCTACTATTTTATTTCACATGACATGTTTATTGATTTTGCAAGAAAGTATATCATTGTCTCTCTCTCTCATCAGAGTTGTTCAGCAAAAGATTTATATTCTTTGAGATTGATATGTATTAAAGTACATCCAGTATATACATGATTTCTCTAATAAGTTGTATTGTTAAAATTGTATCCAATACATTTAGTTTAGTGTTGTATATTTATAAAAGTGATGGTATGTTTAAAATTGGTAGTTATCATTTGTTTGTTTTTAGCGGACAGGTTTTCGATATTTTTTAACTGGTACAAAAATACAGGTCGTCACAGGGTCTTAAGGAGGAAACTAAGGTTTTTTGATTGATATGGCTCCTATGTTCACATGTTCATCCTCTCCGCTTCAGGCATCTCCAAAGTACTAAAACAACTCGGAGACCATGTGATAACGTGGTTTTGGACCACCAAATCCTCTAAAAGTGTCAGATCAAAAGCCTCTCACTCATCATCATGGTCGGGATCTGACTCGGTGGCCTCCTCATCCTCAATATCCACCACCGGCCTCATAACCGACTCACCAATGACAACCCCAATAGGTCTATTTGCCTACCTGGTAGGGAAGCCACCACTTCCCCATTTCTCATAAATTGCCTCGGCCTATTCAGCACCACACGATGAAGGTTCTCATCTGTCGGAATCAAAGCCAATTTCTTAACATCATCAAACGTCTCCCTTATCTGATAGAGACATATTTCATAAACTATGGCACCCAAACAAATACATGTAAGAGAAACTATGACAATAAATAAGACACTAGCCTTTATAACAGACGAGCGCAAGATAAAGGGGGGCTAAGGGTAAAATAACCAGGATATGGAAAGCTTATGTTGTAAGCGTTGGGTTGATAGTGGCCTGCACATTGACGAAGTGATCATGATATGATGACACTTGCCTAGGAGGCCAAAGAGAGAGGGGGTTTGTTGATCCCCTGGAGATGTGTAACATCCCTATTCCGAGGCTTGAAAAATGATACTATTGATGTTGTAGTCATCCTTATCATTATTTTCCAATAATACAATGAGATCCTTTATTGAATCATTAACACCAAGAGCACTAGAATTTATAAATTCTAACAAAACATTTCATTCATTAATTTTGAAATTGATTACAATTCATTTACATAACCCCATGAATACATCATTTAGATAAAATATAATAATTGCATATATAATCCCAAGAGCGACATATAAAGATGCAATCTTGGATGAGCAGAGTATTAACTACCTAGACGGCTATAGTACCCATCTTTACATACATTTTACCAAAATAAAAAGCAGTTAAGTTACTGCACAATGGAAATATAATCTTATATATCATAGCTTACCTCCTGCATGTCTTCGGAAGCATATTCATCTAAACCTGAAATGCCATACCCTCGGCCTACTCAATTCCAAATTGAGCACCTAAGAGTTTAAGGAAAATCAAAAACTTTAGGTAAGATAAAATGTCTAGTGTGAACAACATTATACCATCTCGAACTAAAACATAGTTACTTAGCGAGACCACACGATTAAGCAAAACGTGTTACCCAATTGAATAATATGCAATCTGTAACATATCCTACATCCAAAATGATTAGCACATAATCATATAATTATGGGTAAAATGAATAGTTTGGCATCCACTAAGGTCAAAGGTTACACATTCGCATAATTACTCGATACCAAAACAGTCCATAGCATGGTTTTCCCAAGGTCGGTATGAACCTACATTAGATTTCTTGGGCCAACTAAAAACCTATCAACTGATTCAGACCAGTATTTCCCAGACAAGTCGATGGTTTTCTAATCTAGTCAAAAGAAATATTAGCGGCCTTCAAAGATCGGTAGGAGAATATAACAATGGTCCCCTAAAAATGGAAGGAGAAAAGAATAACTGCCTCCGAAAAACGTTGGAGAAAATATAGATGAGCTACTAGCTCAGGAAAAAAATTACCAATAATTTAACGGTCTTCTAATACAGTCAAAAGAGGTATCAACTGTAACCTAAATATGGTAGGAGAAAGTACTAGTTGTCTCCTAAATACTGTAGGAGAAATATATGTGAGTTACAAGCTACGGATTCCTTATGATGTGTATTCTCCAAACTTTAGCCTAAATCGGCAAAGCCCTACGCATTGGAATCTATGGACCTGACCAACTAAGGACTTAACGGTTGGATCATACGGAGCGACCCTACACCAGTCTCCACCCTTAAATCTTAAATCTCAATCTAGTTTTAAAAATGTCAAAGAGTCATATCTTTTAATCATTTTGGGCATCCTAACACAATTTTGATCTTCACGATCTTCTGGATGCAATTGTACATGCTCAGGAGTTTACACTTAGCCATACCAATATTGAAACAACTCTAACTGGTCATTTGTTTCCCAAATCCTCATGGTCACAAAGTTGGGTGATATTATATATAATATATATAAGTGTGTACGTCAACAATTCAATATATGTAGTAATAACTTATCAATATATAAAAATGAACATGCAACACATCTCAATCAATTAAATGTCCATTCAATACGATAACCAATTTACACACAAATTACTTTTCTAAATAATAAATTCCTCCTTAAATACTCTTTCAAAATAAGCTAATATATTTTTCCTTTCTTTTGAAATATAAGAAAAATACTTAACAAAATCATCATTTTGTTTAAGTAATATTTAGGCCAAAAATAATGTGAATATCTTATAAGTGTTATAAAATAGTCATACTCCATCTTTTTAAAATCACAGGCTATCGCGCTAAAAAATTCAATTATTTTCATGTGCTAAAATATAGACTGTGGCGCCTTATGCATTTACTTATTTGTATGTGTTAAAATATAGTCCATCAAATTCCAAAAATTTCATCGTCGTTGCCTGCTAAAAATAAAGGTCGTCATCTATTAAAAATAAATGTTGATGTGTGTTTTAGCGAATAGTCGTCACACGTTAACAACCCCATAGCCATCGCATAAAACAGAGGTCATCGCGTATAAAATAAAGCAGAGTCCTCACATATATTTGCTTCTGCTTAATTTTGTGCGCAATATATGCTTGTGTCTACACATATTATAACATACAATGAATTAGCATTTTATTTCTAATTTGGTGTGCTAGGACTTAATCAAACCTCCATGTCCAATAATGTGTGTATATTTTCCCAGCACTAGCTTCTATGCAACACGTTTCCTCATAGTTTAGCGCATTTGGGGTGAAATGAACACTTTATGTACACGCGCACGCGTATTTGCATGTGAATGCATTTCGTGAGTCGTATTGTAACAACACTAGATTTTTGCATATAATTTAAATTTGACTTTATTTCATTTTAAAATTATTTTAAACTTTTTTTATTTCAAACATTTCATTTTAAAATATAAATTGTGATTATTATATGAATTATAATTTCAAACTGGCATAAATTGAATATTTTCTTGAAAAATGGATTTGTGGACAAAACTGGTCAAACTTTGACTTTTAAATTTTAAATTTAAATATTTTAATTCTTAAATTTTATCTTTCATTTTTAAAATATATTTAATATCATGAATACTGCTTTTCGTTTCGTTGAAATTTGATTTAAATTGTAAAAGTTATACTGTTTTCAATATTGTGTATATTAAGTTATTTAACAATATTATTTGTTTTAATTTATAAAAAAATGACATCTTTATTTGATATATATTATTCTAATTTGTGTATTTATGTTATATTACATATATTTTGACTTTTAAATATTTCTAAAGTGATAATAAAAAATTTCCAAAACTTATTGAATTTATTTTCAATTTTAAAGCCTGGTTTCTATTTTCTTCATTTAAATTATATTTAATTAAAATTTATTTATTTATTTTGTGAAGGCATGTTTATTTTGTGTTATTATCTTTATTTTTAAATATATTCCAAGTACATATAATTTTTCCAAAATTTATTCTATTCATTTTCAAATTTGCTTGACTAGTTTGCATTTTCTGAGCTATTTTATTATTTTTACCTTATATTATTATTATTTATTTATTTATATTTTATATTTTGTTACATTTCCAAAATTTACTGAAATTATAATTATTCTCGGTAATTTAAACTTATATAAATAAATTAAAGGTAATTTGAAAAGGTTTTGACTTTTGGTTTCCAATGGCCTTTTATCTTCTAACCTTTCATATTTGTAACTTAACCTTTCATCAATTAGCCATAATTATCCTTTTCTTTCAGCCGACCATCCCATTCATCATTCACGTAAACATTTTGTTTCTCATTCCTGAAAAATATTCGGCCATTGCTCTTTGAGAAATTTTGGGTAAAATCTTTTTCTTTTCTTTGTTTACTTTTATTCTTCTTTGATTTAGATTTGCACTTATTCTCTTCTCTCATAGGTTCAGCCACCTCCACCACCTGCCCTGCCACCTCTACCACCACCAGAGAACACCACCATCCCACCTCCTCTCTGGCCAAAACCCCAAAGCCGATCCCTTGTTGATGATCCTCCACAAAATTTCCAACCTAAACTCCATCAATACATGCATAGCCGACCTCTACCTTGCATCCACCACCTTCCACACCCCATGGCCGCCACTAACACCACCTCTACCACCTCCAGCACCACCTGGACTCTCGGCCACATCATCCCCTTGGACCCTACAGTGCAGGTCGTGCCCATACTAGCCTTGGCCGAGCCTTGTTTTGACTTGAATCCATGTTATATTGCCTTATAGTGTTAGCTTCATGCATACTTATGTTAGCACCATTTTCCCTAGGCTAGGCCGACCCATATGAGTCCACTACCAGATCCAAACACAATCTTTAGTCATGTATTTTAATCCATGGCCGAGCCTAGGATAGTTGAAGACAAGTGAAAATACTTTGGAGATGTTTTGTACATTCAATTCTCACATTGTTTATCGTATTTGAATTTGAAAACTTATATATATTATATTGTTTTGTTTGACTTGTATTTAAGGGAATTGATACTTTGTCTCTTCCACTCATCTTTGTTTCATGTTACCATGCTTGTTTAGATCTCATTTGTGCATTCGTCGTTATGTCCCCGGCTCAAACCAGTGAGTTATTCTCACCAGACAATATGTACATATATAACTAGTAAATTGACCCATTTTGAATCTGTAAAATACGTTATCATGTTACCTGCTATATTATGAACCCATGCTTAAAAACCTCTTATAGCATCTGTTACTGTTATATTATGTTGTTCTGTTATTTCTATCAGTTTATCACTGCAAGTTCCATTTAGATTAGAATCACTATGGGTTGAAATGATACATACCCGAACGGACTTTAGAATAGGGGAAAATCGTTATGGGATGAAATGATAGGCCTGAGCGATTTTTAATTTATTTCATTTACTTGGGACTGCGGGTTTGAAATGATAAAACCCGGATTTTCTTTGTAAATTACGGGTTGAAATGATATATTACCCATATCACTTTACCTAGCGTAGAAAATTATATACAGACCCGTAGTAAAATTATGTCTTTCTAAAATTTTAAAATATTTTAGAAATGTAATTATTATAATATTTTGATTTAAAATTAATAAAAAATATTTTTTGTAAAGTATTATTGATTTTCTGGAAATTTATAAGTTAAATAAATTATGGAAAAGTTAGAAAATCTGAATGTAAGCTATTTTGGAAATTTTGATTTAATTATAATTGGAAATTATATTAAATATGAAATTATGATAATTTTATGATAATTTTAATTTAAAATGAATTTAAAGTGATTTTATAATATATTAATGATTTTGAATAAAGTTAAAATGTGAAATGAATGATTATTTAAGTTGAAATTTTGAAATATAACCAAAATGGGAATTTGGCTTAAAAGTGAATTTTAAGTTAAGTTAATAAAAGTGGAATTAAGTTATATTTTAAATTTTAAACTTAAGTATTAAATTGAAATTTAATGTAATGAATTTAAATTTGAATGTTGAAATTTAATGAGTGAATTATTAATAAATATTGATTTTTGAAAGGAAATTTAACTTTATAAAATCATGAATTTAAGGAAAATTAAATGATGATTATAAATGTGAAAATGTATGATTTCATAAGTTAAAAATGATTTAATTAAAAATATAAGTGTTTGATAAATTTTATTGAATATTTGAAGTTAATTAACAGCATTTTTAAATGTTGTCTTTGTTAAATTGAATTGTTTTGAATGTAACTTTCTATAGCATTTTCCAAATGCTGCGAAAGTTGAATTTTCATTGTTTTGATAAATTCTAGTGAATAAATGAACACTGAAAAGTTTAAATTTTTTGAATTAAATAATTTAATTATTAAATGTAATAACTTCATTTTTATGATTTAAAATGAAGTAATTTGTTTTGAAATATAAACTATTTTGAAATGTGTGTTGAAATGGTATTTTAAATAAAATGAATGTGGTTTTGAAAAGATATGATATTTTGATATATTAAAAAGATTTGAAATGTGGTTTGAAAAGACATGATATTTTGATATATTAAAATGATTTGAAATGTGGTTTTGAAAAGATATGATATTTTGATATATTAAAATGATTTGAAATGTGGTTCTGAAAAGATATGATATATTGATATATCAAAAAGATTTGAAATGTGGTTTGAAAAGATATGATATTTTGATATATTAAAATGATTTGAAATGTGGTTTTGAAAAGATATGATATTTGAAATGTGATTTTGAAAAGATATGATATTTTGATATATTAAAAGGATTTGAAATGTGGTTTTGAAAAAATATGATATTTTGATATATTAAAATGATTTGAAATATGGTTTTGAAAAGATATGATATTTTGATATATTAAAAGGATTTGAAATGTGGTTTTGAAAAAATATGATATTTTGATATATTAAAATGATTTGAAATATGGTTTTGAAAAGATATGATATTTTGATATATTAAAAAGATTTGAAATGTGGTTTGAAAAGATATGATATTTTGATATATTAAAAAGATTTGAAATGTGGTTTTGAAAAGATATGATATTTGATATATTAAAATGATTTGAAATGTGGTTTTGAAAAGATATGATATTTTGATATTAAAATGATTTGAAATGAAGTTTTGAAAGATATGATATTTTTATATTAAAATGATTTGAAGATGAAGTTTTGAAAGATATGATATTTTGATATTAAAATGATTTGAAAATGAAGTTTTGAAAGATATGATATTTTGATACTAAAATGATTGATATTAAAATGATTTGAAGATGAAGTTTTGAAAGATATGATATTTTGATATTAAAATGATTGATATTAAAATGATTTGAAGATGAAGTTTTGAAAGATATGATATTTTGATATTAAAATGATTTGAAATGGAGTTTTGAAAGATTTGATATTTTGATATTAAAATGATTTGAAAACAAGTTCTGAAAGATATGATATTTTGGAAATGAAGCTTTGAAAGGAGGTTTTGAAAGGATATGATAATTTAATATATTGAAATGGTTAGAAATGACTTGATATTATTTTTGATAAATATTTGAATTTGAAAGATATGGTATGTTGATATATTGAAATGGTTTGGAAATGATTTAATCTGTATTTTGATAAAGATTAAATGATATCTATATTTTAAGTACAAAATATTATTTTAAAGTAATAACCACGGGTTATAATAACGATTGGTTGGAAAAGAGACCGGGATCGGATATGGGCATACTCTCTGTCGATACCGAAAACCACTTTGACTAACCGTGTACGCGGTGGAGATTCCAAAATGAAGTAGGATGGTGGCGACGTTCTTGAGGTATGTTACGTGGACCCAACTCCCGTGAGTTGGCTTAAGGTGGCTAAAACAGGAGAGATCTTAGGCCAAAAGGGGTAGCTCCTCTGGTCGGACGCATTTCTTCGATACCATACTGTTACTTGTGATTGTTTGGACACCCCTTTGATTTTGGGAATGTGTTCCAAGGTGGGCGTATGTGGCTGCTGCGTTACCACCAACCCTTGTGCGTAATTGGTATATCTACCCTGGCATTGCCTTGTGTGCCGTGTCACCTACCATATCGAGCCTTTACTACGGGTTTCTATTTATGTCGTACCTATGCAGTATCTTCTCGTAGTCTCCCGATCAGGAGATATGCAGGTACTGTATAGACTATTGGTATTATTTGTGTTGAGGGGAATATTGGGTCACTCCTTAACGCAATTTTAATGTAAGTTTATTTTACTATTAGACATTATTATAATAGCGCAATATTACTATATAGTAAATAGTTTGACGAATCGTTAGAGGATGAGCGGTCCCAAGCATCCTTTAAGTTACTTGTACTTTTACTACAGTTCACTTGAGTTGATTTACATTGTATAAGAATGTATGTCCTAAATCGAGTGTTTGTATTTTATTTACGCTCGGGTTAGTCTGAGTATTCACAGATTTGGATTTTCACTTTCTAGAGATTGGAATCGTTGGAGATTATCTGCTTGTCTTGTTTATCTATTTCACTCCCAGTTATCATGTTGATTCCAGTATCGTATTCAGCTTGTACTTGGTTATCATACTTAGACTTCTGTTGTACTTTATTTCTTCTGTTGTATCTTATTTAACTCTGATATATTTATGTAGTAGCTTCACGAACTATTATTTCTTTTACTTCCACTGCACTATTATTACTCTGTGTCTGTGATCTGTGATTTTATTTACTGTATATTCTGAGATTTGCCAAATTTTATTTACAACGCGGTATTTTGCGCAATTCAAGTCCAACATGTGTGGATGCGAATGGTTGAAAATACCTGGTTGTTACATTTGGTATCATAGCTTTGGCTTTGAGGCAAAACGTAGAATATAAAGTAAATTATTTGCAGAATCACTTTCATTCGAGTTTGAATCTTTCCTCTTTGATTCAAATTTCCTTTGAATTTTGGAAAGTTCCCTACGGTTCCAAAATCCGTCCGTGCCCCTCACTATTATCTTCTTTCGATTCTGGAGTATCCCATAACTCCACTTCGAATGATCTTTATAATGAGTCGGCAGTCCCGCCAATCTCAAATTCATTTGTAAAGGGGGAAACTCCTTTACAGTTAGCATCGATTCACCAGAGATTTATATCTATCCTTGGTTTAGATGCTAATATATTTTATTATTCCAAACTCTATCTATTGAGATCGAATGTAGATTTACCCCAGAAAAATCCACATTGATCTTACTCTTTAAGTCTTGTTGACCCGGTTTAGGTAGCCCGCGATTTACTTAAGCTTACCCATCTCCCTACTCTGTTATTTAATCATCTTGTCTTTTGTTTCCAATCTATTCTTCCAAACATTTTGAATTGTACATGTAAATCTATGTTTTGTTTTATATATTATGTCGTTTGAGTTGTTGATGTTGATTTGGATTTCTGATCGATTCGTTTGATCAACGCTATCGATAGGATTTCTAAAACACTTTGACAGAACAAACTGACACAATATTATTAAATTTTGGTTCATGAAATAAGATTTTGATATAAGTAAATTTATGGAACTTAATAAATTGATTTAAATTAATCATTTGAAATGATAATACTTGATTTATCATTTATTGTTCTATAAATGAATTTATAAATAGTTGTTTATAAATTTATTTGAGAACTGAAATGAGTTTAAAACAAGAAATTTGAGAATTTAATTTCCGATGGTTTCAAACCTTGTGTTTAAAGTTTTAAAAGGGGTATATTATTTAAATTATTTTCTAATAGAAATTTGTGTCCAAGGAATTTTAAAGTTTAAAAGTAGTGCTCTTCTCTTTGTCGCTGGAAAATAACTTCGGTAATAACTGTGGCATCATCGACGTTTATTTTCGAGTTTCGAAGTGAAGAGACCGTTCTGTAGTCTTGCTACAGTTTTGTTTTGGGAAATTTAATTGATTTGAATTTCTAAAATAAGACTAGATTTATAATATATATAGATATATGATTTAAATATGATTTGACATATTATGTATATATATTTATTTATCTCTAAATGGTTTGAAGGAAACTGAAATTTCATTCTTAAACTTTATCTTAAAAAATCATTTCAATTATAAAAAGAAAATCAAAATTTTAGATAAATGATTCAAACTTGAGATGAGGGAATTAGAAAGTTTTATTTATATAATACTCAATTGCATTTAAATATAACTTACCCAAATTATACAGAAGTTAACAATGTAATTGGATAATATACAATATAAAAAAGATTTTATAAATAAAATTTGAATGGTTAAAATAAATGTTATACACTTAAATTTTAGTTATAAAATGATTAACAGGAGTAAATAGAATAAAAGGTTAATTGAATAATTTACAACATAAAATGATGATTAATGGAACTAACAATAAATTAAAGCAGTTATAATAAGAGTAAGTATAATGGGCATTGATGATAAAATATATTAAGAGGAATAAATTTAACTTTAAGTAGGAATAAAGATGACTTAACTTTAAGTACATTATGAGTATAATGAATGATTATTTTTCAAATCCATGATCTTAGAAATTGTTAATTTAAGATGATTAGAAGATAAGATAATAAAATTTGAGATAGTTAAGATTTATTTAACTTGTGTAAAAATTAATTATCTATTTAAGCTGAAATTTCCATGGTTTGTAACCTATTATCTTATTTTGTTTTTCAAACTATTGTTTGGCTGTACTTATTTTCCTTATCTTGCTTCAGGCTAGTGTAGGCATTATTCTATAATTTTTCTGTTTAGAAATCTTTCTATAATCTTTGATAATCTCCACCTTGTTAAACTTACCAATGACAATAGTTATCAGGTACAATTTCAATCTCCTTATCATCTTGTCCTAATCTTATTTCACTTTATCTTTTTTTGTGCTTTCCCGTACCTCATTCCTTTTCAAGGACGAAAAGTTTTGAGTAGGGGAGAGTGTAACAACCATACATTTTTGTATATAATTTAAATTTGACTTTATTTTATTTTGAAATTATTTTAAACTTGTTATATTTCAAACATTTCAATTTAAAATATAAATTGTGATTATTATATGAATTATAATATCAAACTGGTATAAATTGAATATTTTCCTAAAAATGGATTTGTGGTCAAAACTGGTCAAACTTTGACTTTTAAATTTAAATATTTGAATTCTTAAATTTTATATTTTATTTTGAAAATAGATTTAATATCATGAATACTGCTTTTCGTTTCGTTGAAATTTGATTTAAATTGTAAAAGTTATACTGTTTTCAATATTGTGTATATTGAGTTATGTAACAATATTCTTTGTTTTAGTTTATAAAAAATGACATATTTATTTGATATATCTTATTCTAATTTGTGTATTTATGTTATATTACATATATTTTGACTTTTAAATATTTTTAAAGTGATAATAAAAATTTTCCAAAGCTTATTGAATTTATTTTCAATTTTACAGCGTAGTTTCTATTTTCTTTGCTATTTTCTTCATTAAATTATATTTAATTAAAATTTATTTATTTATTTTGTGAAGGCATGTTTATTTTGTGTTCTTATATTTATTTTTAAATATTTTCCAAGTCCATATAATTTTTCGAAAATTTATTCTGTTTATTTTCAAATTTGCTTGACTAGTTTGCATTTTCTGATCTATTTTCTTATTTTTACCTTATATAATTATTATTTATTTATATTTTATATTTTGTCACATTTTCGAAATTTTAATGAAATTATAATTATTCTTAGTAATTTAAACTTATATAAATAAATTAAAGGTAATTTGAAATGGTTTTGACTTTTGGTTTCCAATGGCATTTTATCTTCTAACCTTTCATATTTGTAACTTAACCTTTCATCGATTAGCCATAATTATCCTTTTCTTTCAGCCGACCATCCCATTCATCATTCACGTAAACATTTTGTTTCTCATTCCTGAAAAATATTCGGCCATTGCTCTTTGAGAAATTTTGGGTAAAAGCCTTTTCTTTTCTTTGTTTACTTTTATTCTTCTTTGATTTAGATTTCCACTTGTTCTCTTCTCTCATAGGTTCGGCCACCTCCACCACCTGAGAATGCCACCATCCCCACCTCCTCTCTGGCCAAAACCCCAAAGTCGATCCCTTGTTGATGATCCTCCACAAAATTTTCAACCTAAACTCCATCAATACATGCATATCCGACCTCTACCTTGCATCCACCACCTTCCACACCCCATGGCCGCCACTAACACCACCTCCACCACCTCCAGCACCACCTGGACTCTCGGCTAGATCATCCCCTTGGACCCCACAGTGCATGCCGTGCCCATACTAGCCTTGGCCGAGCCTTGTTTTGACTTGAATCCATGTTATATTGCCTTGTAGTGTTAGCTTCATGCATACTTATGTTAGCACCATTTTCCCTAGGCTAGGCCGACTCATATCAGTCCACTACCAGATCCAAACAAAAGCTTTAGTCATGTATTTTAATCCATAGCCAAGCCTAGGATAGTTGAAGACAAGTGCAAATACTTTGGATTTTAATCCTTAGCACCATTTTCCCTAGGCTAGGCCGACATCTGTTACTGTTATATTATACTGTTCCGTTATTTTTATCAGTTTATCACTGCAAGTTCCCTTTGGATTTGAATCACTATGGGTTGAAATGATACATGCCCGAATGAACTTTAGAATAGGGGAAAATCATTATGGGCTGAAATGATAAGCCTGAGTGATTTTCAAATTATTTCATTTACTTGGGACTGCGGGTTTGAAAAGATAAAACCCGGATTTTCTTTGTAAATTACGGGTTGAAATGATATATTACCCGTATCACTTTACCTAGCGTAGAAAATTATATACAGACCCGTAGTAAAAATATGTTTTTCTAAAAAATTTAAAATATTTTAGAAATGTGATTATTATAAAATTTTGATTTAAAATTAGTAAAAAATGAATTTTGTAAATTATTATTGATTTTCTGGAAATTTATAAGTTAAATAAATTATGGAAAAGTTAGAAAATCTGAATGTAAGTTATTTTGGAAATTTTGATTTAAATATAATTGGAAATTGAATTAAATTGAAATTATGATAAATTTATGATAATTTGAATTTAAAATGAATTTAAAGTGATTTTATAATATATTAATGATTTTTTAATAAAGCTAAAATGTGAAATGAATGATTATTTAAGTTGAAATTTTGAAATATAACCAAAATGGAAATTTGTGAATTTGGCTTAAAAGTGAATGTAGCAACCCGCATATTTATCGATTTTATATTTAAATATTTTATCGTTTGTCGGATTTTGGTCCGAAAAGCTACTTTTTGCAAATAGTCGAATTAGGACTCGAGACCACCCCCATTGAGTTCAAAATGACGATTGCGACCTTTTTGAGTATAAACTTCGATATGTTTGGAGATAGTGGAATTTTGCTACTTTTCACTTAGGGCCTTTGTTTGGGTTTCAGCCCATTAACCCCATTTATCAACCTAGCTCCAACCCTCTTCTCTTCATTCCTTCATAATTTCCTAATACATTCAAGCTTCATCAAAAATGGGGGAAGAGAAAAAGAATTAGGAAATCCTAAGCCCTAGTTTCCATTAGCAAATCCATCTTCTAGCTCCAAACTCAAGAGAACCCATTGGTAAGCTTTCGCTTCATCTTCTCCAACTCATTCTCTCTTTGATTTCAGAAATTTCCTAAACCTAATTTAGGAAATGTTTCTCTTTTAAGCTTAGATTGAATCTTCTTGAGTTGTTGTTGAAGAGGAATTGATCTTAGCTTGTTTTTAAAGCTTCTTCTTCATTTGTTTGGGTTCAATGGTGAGATTTTTATCTCACATCTTAGTCTATATTTATCTTCGATTGTGAGGTATGAATTCCTAACATTTATTCATGTGCATTTGATTTTGATTTGGATTGTTTTTGTGAATATTCCAATTTTTAGTGTTTTGAGTTCAATTCTTTAAAAACCCTAACATTGATGTTTGAACATGTTTTTGGTGATGCATCGAGGAGCATATAGGGTCGGGTAGTCGATTGGCATAAACCCTTAGCGCCGTTGCTCGTGCGATTGCAATTTGGTCGAGATTTGCACCTCATTTGAAATAGGGTAGGAAGTGCAGAATACAGGATTCGGCCGACCGAGCCCCTGGGCCGGCCGACCGACCTGGTGCCCGAGCACTTCCAACCCCTGGTTCGGTCAACGGACTCAGGGAGTCTGGTTGACCGACCTGCTGCTATTTGCCAACTATGCCTATTTTGCCTAGTTGTCTGAATTTCCAACTTTAATCGATTTTTGTTATTTCCCTATTTGTTGTTATCATTTGTTATTGACTTTGATGACTTATTTTCTTTGGGAATTCTTGGAATATCCATTTCGATGGATTCGGTATCGATTTCTTTGGATTCTATTCACGCCTTCAAATGTGAATTTTAGTGATTGATTGTTCCTACAATCTTCTTTGTGATTTGTCACTTTAAAAATATAAAGGTTTTCTATACTAGTAGTAAATATCAAAACTCTTTCTTCAAACGATTTCAACACTATTTTATTACAAAGCTCGTTTTCTTAAACCGTTTTCCAATCTACTAGTATATACAAGCCTTTACCTCACTCGTATGAGAAATCTAATTAAACGACTTAGTAAAACGAGTGGTATGAAACGCTTGCGTTTACTTCGTCGGTTAATTCTTGGACTTGTTCAATTGAAACTTTTATGACAATTTTCTAGTGGAGGTCTACAATTTGTTCGTAAATATTTAAGTTAAGCTAGTGGTTATGGGACATGAAGCTAAGCTCATATACTTACTAGCTTACTGTAATTGACATTTCTCTTTGATCATGACGATCAGACTAGCATTGTGCAATGTCCTTTTGATTTGGTTTATCGGATGTCACGCTGTACGACGTCGTTGTTCCCTTTGATTGTATTTTGGTTCATCGGATGTCACGCTGTACGATGTCGTTGTTCCCTTTGATTGTGTTTTGGTTCATCGGATGTCACGCTGTACGACGTCGTTGTTCCCTTTGATTGTGTTTTGGTTCATCGGATGTCACGCTGTACGACGTCGTTGTTCCCTTTGATTGTGTTTTGGATCATCGGATGTCACGCTGTACGACGTCGTTGTCCCTTTGATTTTGTTTTGGTTCTTCGGATGTTAGGCTGTACGGCGTCGTTGTTCCCTTTTATTGTGTTTCTGGATCGTCGGACGTCACGCTGTACGACGTCGATGCTCCGAATTATTTGATTTCTGGATTTCTTGTGTTGATTTATGGAATTTATGTTTCACCAACTTTGACGATTGGCATTGATATGTATGTCATCTATTGTGGCTTGGTGAATGAAATTAGGAGTATGGCATTCCTTTTTATCTTTGAGAAGATCCTTGCGATATTGATTTATCTCTTATTGATTTTTCGATTGTTTATTTATCAAAGCTTGGCATTGTGATTATTATACCTTTAGTCATATCTCTTATTCTATATCATTTCATCTGATATTTATAGCTAGACTGATCTGTTTATTATTTTCTTCTTATAAATAATACTCGGGTCAGACTGAGATTTTACAGGTGCTTCTGCTTGCCACCTTATCGGGCCATCATATAGCTAACTACTTGGATTAGTAGTTTTTGTTGTATACATTTGAGATACAGACTCTATGATATATACTTATTCTTTTGTCTAGCACTTGTATCTATTCTTTTTGATATTGTGGATCTTGTTTGACCAATACCCTGATGTACACTTTCATGTGTTATATTCATATCTATTTCCGCCTTTGTGATATGAATTATCTGTGACTGATTTGTGTTATGTTTATTTCTATATTTGCTTCTGAAGACCTTTATAGCCACCGTGTAGTAGCTTTGAGTTTGTGTCGGCATGTCGGGTTTCCTAATGAGATGAAAAGTTATATTTTTATCTGGCATATCGTTACTCGCACAAAGCAATTATACAGATGGTTGCTCCTCAACATCCTTATTCTCCGTGCTAGTTGACAGCATTACACCGTAGTGTTCTTGGTTAGCGTGGGTATATAGGTGGGGCGTCACAGCTTGGTATCAGAGCCAAACTTCGAAACAATGTAGAATAATTTAACAAGGATCATCGTCCTAAGTCCATCTTAGGAGTCGTGCTTTAGGATTTTATTCGGGTCTTCGTACCGTCCTATCCTATTTTCTTTTATGATTCCGTGTTTTTTCTATCAAGACTGCTTGACATTTATTTTGAGAATAACTTTTGTCCTTCTCTAAAGGAAGAGAAATGGTTAGTTCTAGCAGTCCTAGCGTTGGTCAATCCAGTAGCCCTTCTCTGGATGGCGCATTCATGTCTGCCCAACAACTTTTGGATCTTGTAAAGAATCAAGAGTTTGTCTATGCTTTGAGTAAGAACCCCGAAATGGTTCTACCTTTGAAACTTGAAGTTTCTTTCAGTCAGCTTGTGGATATTACTCTTCTTCATGGAGAGGTTGGTAAAGGAAGTGTCTGTGATATTGGGACTTCCAAGAAGAGGCATATTAAGTTCAAAAGCCTTAATCCCAATAAGAGAGTGAAGCAAACTACTTTTGTAGCAAAGACTCCAATCCCTAATCGTTGAGGATGCTACAATTGTAATTCTAAGGACCACTATGCAAAGGAGTGTCCGGAGCCACTCTTTTGTCGCTATTGCAAAAATACAGGTCATCATATTTCTGTATGCCCCATACTTCAAAGCAAGAGGAGGGTGGAACAAGAAACTTCGGTAGCCAAAACTCCTATCCCAAGTCGTAAACAATGCTACAATTGTGGTTCCACGGACCATTATGTAATTAAGTGCCCGAAACCCTTCTATTGCCGCTGTTGCAAAGGCTCGGGTCATTACTTATCTACATGTCCCAAACTCCCTTGCAAGTGGGAGGGAAAGTTGAAAGTCGTGCAAGCCCTTTGTGACACTTCTCTTGGTCAAGGTATTTTACATTCAATCCTTGATGCTATTGTTTTATTTCGTGATCTTTCTATTTGAGTTCTTTTTTGATATGTGTTCATCTCATTATTTTTATATCAAAAGAACTTGTCGATTCTTTTTCTTTGAGGATTGTGAATCCGGATGGTAGATCCGCAACACTCAATTTGCTTTCTATTGATGCCGAAACTATTTTATGTGGTTTTTCTTTCCGAGCCGATATTTTTACTTAGGCTTCGGAATCGATTTGTGTGGAAGGATTGGCTTAATCATTATGAAGCCATATACTTTGTCCCTAGTGGACTAATTATCTTCGACATTCTTAATCTACTAAGAAGATTTCTATTTCTCGTTTGTGATTTAGATTCCAACTTGATGGCATCATTTTATTCTTTAAGCCCGCATGATGAGGAAAATGTTGTTTCTCTCATTCATGTAGTTTGAGAAATTTTCCAGTATTTTTGAGCTTGTCTTAGGATTATCACCTAAGTAATCTTTTGTGTCGTGCTAAGGTCTTTTCAGTTTGACCTTACCACCGATTTTCATTTGCTACGAGTTGCGGAAGTTAGCATTCCACTTACCGCATTCCGCACTTGTTATGATTTCTATGAATGAATTATTATGTCATTCAGTTTGTCTAGCTTATTTCATCCATTTTAGGTATCGAGCATTCTATCGAATATCTCGATGATTCCATTTTTTTGCATTTATTGATTTTGGATGAAAATAGCAGTTAAAAATTTTGAAAATCTTTTTCATAAGATTTATTTATAAGTACAATTTGATTTTTGTTCTTAAAATGAACAAAGAATATTCTTAAAAGTTTTTAGAAACATGTTTATCATATAAAAGATGGTTTTGTGATTGTATTGCCCATTGAGTGCTTTAAGAATTCTATTCGGTGCGCTTGATCAACGTTATCGATAGGAATTTCCTAAACGCTTTGATGAGACAGTTAGACACAATAAATTGACTTGTAAAAATGTAAAATTTTCTAGAAAGATTATTACATAAAGATAAATGTAATTTTGAAAGTTTTAACTTTTCGGGAAAGAGGATTATTTAAAAGAACTCTTCCTTTATATACTCTTATTCTTGTGATTCCCGATGGGAACCAAGACTTTATCTTCTGTACCAATGCTAATCGTATTGGTTTGGATGTCGTTCTCTTCTAAAGGAGAACATGCTATCACTTGTGCTTCTAAATCATTATAGCTTATCGAGACTAGATATGCCACTCATGATCTAGTGCTCGCGGTTATTGTTTCTACTTTTAGAGTTTTGCATCATCATTTTTAGGGGAGGAATTTGATCTCCATCTCGATCATAAATCCTTGGATATTAATTTTCTCATAGGGAACTTCATGTTGACTCGAGTTCCTAGCATCTTATGATCTTGATATTCTTTTTGTTCCCGAAAGGGAAATCGTGTTGCCAATGCGCTTTGTCGTAGGCAATAAATTGTTGATTCTTTGATGTTGTCTGAATGGAATTATCTTTTTATCAAGTTCATCGAACGTTTTGATATACTTCGTTTGATTGAGTTTTATCTCTTTTTTTTTATGGACTAGCGTCCGATGTTCTTTTATGGTGTTCGGTTCATCGGATGTACTGTTATTATACTACATCGATGTTCCGTCTTTTCTGGATCAATGGATGTACCATTATTATACTACATCGTTGTTCCGGTTTATCGGTTCATTAGACGTACCGTTTTTGTACTACGTCGGTGTTCTAAAATTATTCAAGCTTTGGATCATCTGGCGTACCGTTTTTGTACTACGCCGTTGTTCCAGATTATTCGAGTTCCTCATTTCTTGGGCGTACCGTTTTTGTACTCGCCGTTGCACTGGCTCAATTTTCTGCTATTCTTGACGTTTTCTGCGTCTTTTAACTACGGAAATGCTTTTAGGTTTCCTATTTTTATTCTCGAGCCGGTGTTATTGAGGAAATTGAAGTCTCACTAGTTTTGACTTATGAGCAACATTCCATTCGCGTCATTGCTTCGGAGGTTGAGCGTCTTCGGAATAAAGATATTCTTCTTGTGAGAGTTCAATGGTTCTCAATCTTAGGGATTACTCTTGGAAATCTAGAGAATTCATCGAGCGATCCCGTTCGTGCTAACTCTTTCGTGCTCTTTATGGTGAACTTCTTATTTCAATTTTCTTTTGTGTTGATATGCTTTTATGGTTGGTACTCTTTATTTTCTTCTTAAGTATTGCGAGGACGCAATTTCTTTAAGGAGGGGAGTCTGTAATAACCCACATATTTATCGATTTTATATTTAAATATTTTATTTAAATATTTTATCGTTCGTCGGATTTTGGTCCGAAAAGCTACTTTTTGCAAACAGTCGAATTGGGACTCGAGACCACCCCCATTGAGTTCAAAATGACGATTGCGACCTTTTTGAGAATAAACTTCGATACGTTTGGAGATAGTGGAATTTTGCTACTTTTCACTTAGGGCCTTTGTTTGGGTTTCAGCCCATTAACCCCATTTATCAACCTAGCTCCAACCCTCTTCTCTTCATTCCTTCATAATTTTCTAATACATTCAAGCTTCATCAAAAATAGGGGAAGGGGAAGAGGAAAAGAATTAGGAAATCCTAAGCCCTAGTTTCCATTAGCAAATCCATCTTCTAGCTCCAAACTCAAGAGAACCCATTGGTAAGCTTTCTCTTCATCTTCTCCAACTCATTCTCTCTTTGATTTCAGAAATTTCCTAAACCTAATTTAGGAAATGTTTCTCTTTTAAGCTTAGATTGAAGCTTCTTGAGTTGTTATTGAAGAGAAATTGATCTTAGCTTGTTTTAAAAGCTTCTTCTTCATTTGTTTGGGTTCAAAGGTGAGATTTTTATCTCACATCTTAGTCTATATTTATCTTCGATTGTTAAGTATGAATTCCTAACACTTATTCATGTGCATTTGATTTTGATTTGGATTGTTTTTGTGAATATTCCAATTTTTAGTGTTTTGAGTTCAATTCTTTAAAAATCCTAACATTGATGTTTGAACATGTTTTTGGTGATGCATCGAGGAGCATATAGGGTCGGGTAGTCGATTGGCATAAACCCTTAGCGTCGTTGCTCGTGCGATTGCAATTTGGTCGAGATTTGCACCTCATTTGAAATAGGGTAGGAAGTGCAGAATACAGGATTCGGCCGACCGAGCCCCTGGGCCGGCCGACCGACCTGTAGTCCGGGCACTTCCTGCCTCTGTTTGGAAGTGCTGGTTACAGTCTTCGGCCGATCGAGCCCCTGGGCCGGTCGACCGACCTGGTGCCCGCGCACTTCCAACCCCTGGTTCGGTCAACCGACTCAGGGAGTCCGGTTGACCGACCTGCTGCTATTTGCCAACTATGCCTATTTTGCCTAGTTGTCTGAATTTCCAACTTTAATCGATTTGTGTTATTTCCCTATTTGTTGTTATCATTTGTTATTGACTTTGATGACTTATTTTCTTTGGGAATTCTTGGAATATCCATTTCGATGGATTCGGTATCGATTTCTTTGGATTCTATTCACGCCTTCAAATGTGAATTTTAGTGATTGATTGTTCCTACAATCTTCTTTGTGATTTGTCACTTTAAAAATATAAAGGTTTTCTATACTGGTAGTAAATATCAAAACTCTTTCTTCAAACGATTTCAACACTATTTTATTACAAAGCTCGTTTTCTTAAACCGTTTTCCAATCTACTAGTATATACAAGCCTTTACCTCACTCGTATGAGAAATCTAATTAAACGACTTAGTAAAACGAGTGGTATGAAACGCTTGCGTTTACTTCGTCGGTTAATTCTTGGACTTATTCAATTGAAACTGTTGTGACAATTTTCTAGTGGAGATCTACAATTTGTTCGTAAATATTTAAGTTAAGCTAGTGGTTATGGGACATGAAGCTAAGCTCATATACTTACTAGCTTACTATAATCGACACTTCTCTTTGATCATGACGATCATTTTATGTTTTAGACTAGCATTGTGCAATGTCTTTTTGATTTGGTTCATCGGATGTCACGCTGTACGACGTCGTTGTTCCCTTTGATTGTGTTTTGGTTCATCGGATGCCACGCTGTACGACGTCGTTGTTCCTTTTGATTTTGTTTTGGTTCTTCGGAAGTCACGCTGTACGACGTCGTTGTTCCCTTTTATTGTGTTTCTGGGTCGTCGGAAGTCACGTTGTACGACGTCGATGCTCCGAATTATTTGATTTCTGGATTTCTTGTGTTGATTTCTGGAATTTATGTTTCACCAACTTATACGATTGGCATTGATATGTATGTCATTTATTGTGGATTGGTGAATGAAATTAGGAGTATGACATTCCTTTTTATTTTTTAGAAGATCCTTGCGATATTGATTTATCTCTTATTGGTTTTTCGATTATTTATTTATCACAGCTTGGCATTGTGATTATTATATGTTTAGTCATATCTCTTATTCTATATCATTTCATCTGATATTTATAGCTAGACTGATCTGTTTATTATTTTCTTCTTATAAATAATACTCGGGTCAGACTGAGATTTTACAGGTGCTTCTGCTTGCCACCTTATAGGACCATCATATGATCTTTTGGCTAACTACTTAGATTAGTAGTTTTTGTTGTATACATTTGAGATACACACTCTATGATGTATACTTATTTTTTTGTCTAGCACTTGTATCTATTCTTTTTGATATTGTGGATCTTGTTTGACCAATACCCTGATGTACACTTTCATGTGTTATATTCATATCTATTTCCGCCTTTGTGATATGAATTATCTGTGATTGATTTGTGTTATGTTTATTTCTATATTTGTTTCCGAAGACCTTTATAGCCACTGTGTAGTAGCTTTGAGTTTGTGTCGGCATGTTGGATTTCCTAATGAGATGAAAAGTTATATTTTTATCTGGCATATCGGTACTCGCAGAAAGCAATTATACAGATGGTCGCTTCTCAACAGCCTTATTCTCCGTGCTAGTTGACAGCATTACACCGTAGTGTTCTTGGCTAGCGTGGGTATAGAGGTGGGGCGTCACAGTGAATTTTAAGTTAAGTTAATAAAAATGGAATTAAGTTATATTTGAAATTTAAACTTAAGTTTTAAGTTGAAATTCAATGTAATGAAATTAAATTTGAATGTTGAAATTTAATAAGTGAATTATTAATAAATACTGATTTTTGAAAGGAAATTTAACATTATAAAATCATGAATTTAAGGAAAATTAAATAATGATTATAATTGTGAAAATGTATGATTTTATAAGTTAAAAATGATTTAAATAAAAATATAACTGTTTGATAAATTCTATTGAATATTTGAAGTTAATTAACAACATTTTTAAATGCTGACTTTTGTTAAATTGAATTGTTTTGAATGTAACTTTCTGTAGCATTTTCCAAATGCTGCGAAAGTTGAATTTTTATTGTTTTAATAAATTTAAGTGAATAAATGAACATTGAAAAGTTTAAATTTTTGGAATTTAATAATTTAATTATTAAATGTAATAACTTCATTTTTATGATTTAAAATGAAGTAATTTATTTTGAAATATAAACTATTTTGAAATGTGTGTTGAAATGGTATTTTAAATAAAATGAATATGGTTTTGAAAAGATATGAAATTTTGATATATTAAAAAGATTTGAAATATGGTTTGAAAAGATATGATATTTTGATATATTAAAATGATTTGGAATGTGGTTTTGAAAAGATATGATATTTTGATATATTAAAAAGATTTGAAATGTGGTTTGAAAAGATATGATATTTTGATATATTAAAATGATTTGAAATGTGGTTTTGAAAAGATATTATATTTTGATATATTAAAATGATTTGAAATGTGGTTTTGAAAAGATGTGATATTTTGGTGTATTAAAAAGATTTGAAATGTGGTTTTGAAGAGATATGATATTTTTATATATTAAAATGATTTGAAATGTAGTTTTGAGAAGATTTGATATTTTGATATTACAATGATTTGAAATGAAGTTTTGAAAAATATGATATTTTGATATTAAAATGATTGATATGATATTTTGATATTAAAATGATTGATATTAAAATGATTTGAAGATGAAGTTTTGAAAGAAATGATATTTTGATATTAAAATGATTTCAAATGGAGTTTTCAAAGATATGATATTTTGATATTAAAATGATTTGAAAAGAAGTTCTGAAAGATACGATATTTTGGAAATGAAGCTTTGAAAGGTTATGATATTTTAATATATTAAAATGATTTGAAAGGAAGTTTTGAAAGGATATGATAATTTAATATATTGAAATGGTTAGAAATGACTTGATATTTATTTTGATAAATATTTGAATTTGAAAGATATGGTATGTTGATATATTGAAATGGTTTGGAAATGATTTAATCTTTATTTTGATAAAGATTTGGATTGAAATGATATCTATACTTTAAGTATAAAATATTATTTTAAAGTAAGAACCACGGGTTATAATAAGGATTGGTTGGCAAAGAGACCGGGATCAGATATGGGCATACTCTCTATCGATACCGAAGACCACTTTGACTAACCGTGTAGGCGGTGGAGATTCTAGAATGAAGTAGGATGGTGGCGACATTCTTGAGGTATGTTACGTAGAACCAACTCCCATGAGTTGGCTTAAGGTGGCTAAAACAGGAGGGATCTCGGGCCAAAAGGGGTAGCTCCTATGGTCGGACGCATTTCTTCGATACCATACTATTACTTGTGATTGTTTGGACGCCCCTTCGATTTTGGGAATGTGTTCCGAGGTGGGCGTATGTGGCTGCTGCGTTACCACCAACCCGTGTGCGTAATTGGTATATCTACCCTGGCATTGCCTTGTGTGTCGTGTCACCTACCATATCGAGCCTTTACTACGGGTTTCTATTTGTGTCGTACCTATGCAGTATCTTCTCGTAGTCTCCCGATCAGAAGATATGTAGGTAATGTATAAACTATTGGCATTATTTGTGTTAAGGGGAATATTGGATCACTTCGTAACACTATTTTAAAGTAAGTTTATTTTACTTTTAGACATTATTATAATAGCATAATATTACTACATAGTAAATAGTTTGACGGATCCTTAGAGGATGGGCGGTCTCAAGCATCCTTTAGTTTACTTGTACTTTTACTACAGTTCACTTTAGTTGGTTTACATTGTATAAGTATGTATGTGCTGACTCGAGTGTTTGTATTTTAATTACGCTCGGGTCAGCCTGAGTATTCACAGATTTGGATTTCCACTTTCTGGAGATTGGAATTGCTGGAGATTATCTGCTTGTCTTGTTTATCTATTTCACTCCCAGTTATCATGTTGATTCCAGTATTATATTCAGCTTGTACTTGGTTATCATACTTAGACTTCTGTTGTACTTTATTTCTTCTGTTGTATCTTATTTAACTCTGATATATTTATATAGTAGCTTCATGAACTACTACTTCTTTTACTTCCGCTGCACTATTATTACTCTGTGTCTGTGATCTGTGATTTTATTTACTGTATATTCTGAGATTTGCTAAATTTTATTTACAACGCGGTATTTTGAGCAATTCTAGTCCGACATGTGTGGATGCGAATGGTTGAAAATACCTGGTGTTACACGTATATTGTGAAGGCCTGAATTTGTATACCATTTGAGCCGACAATAAACCACACATGTCCAACTCAAATTGCACGAATAAGCATATCTTTAAGCGGTGAAAAGAAAATAAAGACAGAACGGAATCTCACACGAATGGAATAATATATATAATATTGAACAATATCTTTACAGCGGAAATTTTTTAAAGATGCATATATCAGAGTCCAACCTAAATTCAACTTGGACAGTCATAAACATATGTCCTTACACACGCTGAAAAACATCAACCCTCTTCACTAAACCTGAAACTACTCGGATAATAGAATACGTCCATATGTAAATGAACATCTGCAGCTCTCCTCTGGAAACTCCAACCCTCTTCACTAAACTTGAAACTACTCGGATCTGACTCGATAATTGAAAATACTCGGATCAGGCTTGATAAACCAGTGTGAGAAAAACTCAATAATAAATAACAGTGTCATAAATCAGCATTTGAATAAAATCCTTTGAAAAGAAAGAGTATCTAATAAGACCACATCCACACATAAACACAGACGAGTTTTTACCTTATGATAACTAAATCGCTTTTATATATTCATTTGATATTATTTCTAATATCATATCTTTGAAAAACATTGCAATAAAAATTATTAAACTTAGCCGAAATTGTTACCATTATTAAATTCTAGGGCTATTCATCACGCCAATACAAACAAAATCGCAGGTTCTTATTGGAGAATGGATTTCCATACAAATGACAAGGTACGGGACTACATTTTGATAGTACACCTCTAGAGAGATGCACCTAGGGTCCAGATATTGAACGCCTAAATCAACATAAGACCGACCTACCCCTCATGTTGGATAGTACCGAATATATCATCACCTCGGTCGTTACCGACCATTAACGGGTACCCGATTCATATATTCACCACATACTTAGATATGTGTAGAGTAAATCTAGAAGGATGATGACATCTCATAATTGGAAGCAACCCACTTAGCCTTGCTGCTTCTACCCTGTTTCTGTCATTTCTGGGTGATGAGGTTTAAGGTAAACAATTACCTTTTCACATAGAATATCTTCTTTGAATGCCACATTGTCATTTTCATTGACTACTAATTGCCTTCCACAAAAATACAACCCTTGAGCTCGTACGTCCCTAGGAGGGTGTTAAGCCAAGAGAAGTTGCCTTCTTCGCCACCACAGATGTATGTTTGTAAAAACTAGTGTACGTAATCTCAGAAAATGTATTGTCAAACATCCATCCATACAAGTTCGTTCTGGGATTTGAACGAAACCGAAGGTACTTTTCTCGGCCGTTACTAGGCGAGAAGCCCATGTTTTTCTAAGGTTTTTCATAACAAAGAGACCACTGCTACAAAAGTAAATTGGGATTTTATCCCCAATTAATCAACAAGTAGTCCCACGTTATTATTCGTCTCAATATCTCCGTCTTCAAACATCTTTAATCTTCCAAAATGTAAATTGGTTCGAAATGATTTTTGAATAGGAATCGCCCAAATCCGATCCTGGTTCCTTCGAAGCCAATCATCACTTTAAAAGATATTAAGTTGATGTGTGGATATCAATCAGCAATCAATTACTTTCTCTTTTATTTAAATCAAATATCTTTCTTAGATATATTTTCTTCAGTTTATTCCATTTTCTTTTCAAGAGTATATAGAATCATTAAGCCTCATTTATTAAATCATTTGATTTAATTGAACCTTTCTTAAATCCTGGAACAATTCCAAATCATTTTCTCTTTTACTTGGGAAACCTTTCCAAATCATTCATCAAATCTTAATCAAAGATTTCTTATACTCAAACTAAAACTTTTAACTTAGGGAAAATATTCCCAAATCATTCATTAAATCTAAATCAAAGATTTCCTTCAATCAAGTTATAACTTTTAACTTAGGGACAATATTCCCAAATCGTTAAATAAATCTAAATCAAAGATTTCATTCTTAACTTCAAATCATATTCTTGCAAATCGAAGACATTCATAATAGAGAACTACTTCCACCTTAAATATGGTAAATTTCACCTCCAGGGACTAGTCGCAAGTAATCCTACATCATGAAGAACTTTTCTTTTATCTTGGAAAAACTTTAAATATGATCTTTTAGAGCATCCAGGCTTTCCTTTGAATCTGTTCCACCGCTCATCTAAAAGATAAAGAAAAGCCAGGTAAGTTTAGGGCACTGGTTGCGTCATTCCTAACCTTAGTTACACACCTTGTTTTCCCGTTTAGCTTTCACAAGCGGGACAAATGTACTAGTCATTTCTGCATACTCAATTTGTTATTATATTCAATATTCTTCAATTATTATTCAAGTGTTATAAACAAATCCTCTTAACCATTTATTCAAACTCTTATTAAAACTTCCAAATCATCTTTAAATGACTTAATTATTCTTTTAGAATCATTCACAATAGATTCTAGGAAAATCGTTACGTTTAACTCATATTCCAAAAGTTATAGAATTCGTAGCATAAAAATGCCTCAGAAATGGTTATATAAGCTTATTTGATTTTAACAACTTTTTAATATTTGAAAATTCATAATTATTTGCTTCAAATCTCTTCGAAACTATTTAAATAGATTTACCAAATTTATTCCATATTTTTTCATAATTAAAACGTTCATTTAAAAGGATTTCCTGTTATGGTCACTTAACTGCACTAGCGCGATTTTTCTAGGAAATTGATTTGGACATATTTTAAAATATACAAAATGAAATCTTGATTTTCTGTCTTTATTTATTTAGACATATTAAATGTTCATAAAACATTTCTAACTTATTTTAAAACTAATTCCAAAAGGTTTAAGCATTCCATATACACCATTTCATTTTCAAAAGTAAAGTGATTTCCTTTGTGCATATCGACGTGTATTAACGTGACTTGGTTAAACAATTTAACAATCATATCAAACAAACAGTACTTAATGATAAAAGCATAAATAAGCATTCATAGCAATCATAACACATCATTAAACATGTTTATATATAAATAGAGATGTTAAATAGAGTTTCTCACCATAAACAAAAGCGATTAACTTCCTACCAACATTCTAATCAACGAACACTTCACTAATTAATTCATACTCCATTTAAACAATAGAAAAAAATACCCACTCCCTTCGAATAGCTTGGTTGAGTCTTAAGATGGAGGTTGGCCGAAAGTATAGAGAAGAAGCGGTAGAGCTTTGAACTTGAATTCCCAAGATTTTGATCCAAAAAAATAGGCTATATTATATCTGATTTTCGGCCCTCTAAATCTCAAACTTTAGAAAAGTTGTTAACTAAAAAGTTGTTGAAAATTCTTTTCTATTGAATTTGAAAAAAATAATCATTTTAATCCAAGTAGTTTTGAGGGAGATATGATAGAATGATGAAGAGGTATTGTCAGATTTACAAATATGAAGCCCGAAAGTGCACTTAAAAAATTGAGTTTTTGGTGTATCTAACCTCAAAACTAGAAAAAGCGATCAACGGGAAAGTTATAGCCACTGGAATTTTATATGGTTTGAAACATTATTTTCTTAATTTGAATCTGTTATGCTCAAGTTATGATCAAAACAAAATGGGCTATTCTCTGGCTTAAAAACTGGGCCAGAGAAAGTACTGGAAAGAAGTTGATTTTTGACATGGTTAGGTTTAGAATGAGACAAAGTGGTAAACATGAAAGTTGTAGCCATTGGAAAAATACATAATTTGCGAAAATTAATTTTGTGTTTTGGTTCTATTTTGAAGAAGATATGGTCAACAGATGAAGAAGTATAATATGGAGAAAAGAGGAGTTTGATTTGAAGAGAATGAACATTGATTTATTTTAAATATTTTCTAAATATTTTGACTTTATTTCTTTCTAATATTTTTCTACGTCTCGGAAGCCATTAAAGAGGAGAGGAAGAAGGTGAAGAAGTTTGAGAAAATAAGAAGAAATGTGAATGAACGTGAAGAAGGAGGTGGGTATTTATAGAAAAAGAAAGAAGTGGTAAATTTACAAAAATAACCTCTTACCAAATTACCAAACTAACCTTACTTTAACCTAAAGAAATCTTCAGTTTTTTCATAATTAACATCATAATTCACATTCTTACTATATGTCTTAGTCACTTAAAGATTAGGTAAAGAAAAGTAATTATTTTGTTGGATTTTGATGTGATTTGGATTTGATGTTTACTTTTGACTTTTCTTAAACTTACTTATTTTTTTAATGATGTTCTAGAAGTTGTCTAATCTTAATAAAAGTAAACATAATTAGCACTAAAATGTATAAATTTATATGTTTCAAACTGTTATCCAAGGTGTAATGATGTTGCGACAACATATTTTGAACAAAATGTTGACTTTCGACAAAACATTTTACGGTCACATTTTGACATTTTTGTTAAACTGTTTATTCATGTAAACAAAACTTCAAAATAAACTTCTTATTATCTTTAAATAATTAAAACAAGTATATTTGGCTTATAAAATAATATTCAAATCTATTTGTAAAAATACGACATCGATTATCGATATGCGATGAAATTTGTCAACTTTTATAAAACAAATTTTACATATTTATCGAATCATTATAAATTAAATTACTATTATCATCAAATGAGGTTGATATGGATTATATATATTTAAAAGGAATTATTTATCCTTTAAACAAATTTCATGAATATTTATCCTACTTTATCGGAATCCGGCTTTTGTCGATTTTACAATGGAAATCCAAAATCTTTATTTGATATTAAAAATAAGTTTACCATTCTTATTTATCATATAAGACATGATTGTATAAGTTTGAAAATTCTACATTTTAATATTTAAATAAATTAAATATTTCATTTTCAAAGTGGTAAAGTTAGGGTCGTTACATATATACATATTTGCCTTGATGAATTTGCATGTTTGTGAGCTGGCATAGTTATGTAGCCTTCGCATATATGTAACGACCCGTAATTATTTGCAATGCCTTCATATATTACTTATTCAATATAAGGTATGTTGTTCTCCTCTATTTCATTCAGGCTCTCGCAAACAATTCGTTTACTAGTTGTCGCATCAATTTTAGTCTTCACGTACAGTTGCCATGGAATTTATGCCATCGCTTGGAATCACAAGGCCATCGCCTGCTTTTGACTCAAATTCTTTGCTTCTTACAATACATGTGCCTTCATGTGTGTATTCCCTCTTATATATTTGTTTACATTTGAGCGTCGCTTACAATTATACAGGGTCATTTCCAATAATTATGAGTTGTCGTGTATAATTTATTGAAGCCTTGGTTTTATATATTAAAATGTTAGATCTTTATGTGGTGTTTACTTTTCTATTCTAGCTTTCAAGCATAATTTTTCTTGTTCTAATATAAATTTAGCTTTGATTGATTGATTTTACTTGATAAAAAATGGTTGAATAACAGTTTAAAACTTAGCTAGAGGTCGAGGCCCAATGTAGCATCATTTTGCTCTAGTGGAGGCACGGTTTAGTAATAGTGGACATGAATTGTGAATTTTTTAGGTGATCGGAATCATGTTCAAATGCTGAATGACCGACGTTGATTTCACAACGGCGATCATTCAACGCACTGACGTCATATAGATCATCAAAATAAGCAAAAATGGAAATGGAAAAGTAACATCAAAGACTATAAACTACTCAACATTCAAAAAATGATTTGAGATTCAACATGACATCAAAATAAAAAACATGGCAAATCTAAATAAGAAATACTCACTGATTGAGGTTAAGGTTGTGGTTGCGAAATGAGGAAACAAGGTTAAAGTTTGTTAACAAGAAATCTTGGAAACACTTCAAAACAAAACTTAAAGAATGACTATCCCCTTCGAAACCCTTTCAAATGGGTCAATGGGGACTTCATATTTTCAAAAAGTGCCCCTTCGAAGATGTTAATTGTTAGTCGACACTTCGAAACAAAGTTTAAGAAAGAAATGATTCATTTGGAACCCTTTTCGAATGAGTCGAAAGGGTCATTACACCTTTAAAAGTGAAATCCTTTTCAAAAGCATAGATTTTACTGTCATGGTGAAGGTTCCTTCGAAAGGGAGTGTACGTTTCGGAGTATCCAAACGCCTTTTGAAGGAGTCCTCCCAACAAATATGTCTGCAATAATCATATAGTGAGTGCCTTCGAAACCCTTTTTGAATGAGTCAAGAGGATCTTTATTCCTTCGAGAGGACTTAGAATACAACATATATAACAAATAAGATGTAGTCACAATATGCTATAGAATATCATCTTTGATAATTTATGCAAGTTCGATTGACTTGTCAATATTGAGTTATCATCATCACGTCAATTTAGTACTACATAGCTTTAGACGTGATGATAATATGCTTCGAAATCAAAATACCCAAATAGACTCCATAGCAATTGCATATGACAAATAAGGGTTAAGAAAATAGGTAAGTATCATGTTTAATTGGTCATTAGATAAGCTTATGGTCGAAATGATCTTCCTCATATTCGAAATCGATATTAGATACATGCATCTTCTTCTTTTTATTTCTCTAAATTGGATTTCAAGTAAGAGAATTTTCCTCAAATTGATCTGGGGTTACAAGAATTTGGTTTTCTTAAGAAGTGAGAAGGAAATTCAAGAATCCAAAATTTGGTCCCCAAACTTGGACCCCTAGGATTGTATTTATAGATGCAGATTCTCCCAGCCTTTTGCATCCATCCTTTCGAAGCGGTCGAAATGTCTTTCTCCCAGCCTTTTGCATCCATCCTTTTGAAGCGGTCGAAAGGTCATTCTCCCATCCTTCGCATCCATCCTATCGAAGCAGTCAAAAGGTCTTCCTCCTAGCTTTTCACATCCATCATTTTGCTTTGCCCTTCCACTTCCATAGCTTCAAAGGCGGATCTCTTCGTCTCTTATTACGCTTGGATTAACCCTTCCGCCTCCATCGAAAGTGTACTGACAAAGGATATTGTTCCAACATTCTCCAATTTTGCTTTCGTATATATCATGGAACCTTTCAATGCCTTCGAAAGGTGTGATTCTTTTTTCTAGCAAAAGGGTCAAGGTTCCCTATCGCGTTATTTAGATGTAAATGGAAGCGCTTTCAACTCCTTCTTCGAAACCTCTACTTGGTTGCCTTGGTCTGGTGCTAATCATGATGAGTGATTATTTGTGTGAGTGACGAGGTGCTTTAGAATGGTTTCAAAAGGACTCAAAGGTGATGAAAGGATCATCATGATAGGTCATTTATCATATGTGAAATTTCCTTTATGCTTGCGGAAGGGCTCAACCATTTCGAAAGGCTCATTTTTGCTTTCGAAAGGTACGTTTTGGCAGAATATTTCTTTGTGTAAGATTTTCAGTGGCAAAACCAGGTCCTCAACTCCTTCGAAAGCCTATTCTCCATTTGGTATTTGTAGGGACATTCCATGTTTGTAGCGCAATCTAACCTCTTCGAAAGCCTCTTCGATGTCTTTGAAACTTTTCTTTTGGACCATGGCGGAACCCCTTTCTTTATGTTTATGATGCTTTTGTAAACTTTCTTTTCTTGAGTGAGCTTTATGGTTAACAAGTTTTTCTTCTTTTCTCTCATTAATGGAATAAATTTGCAATGGCCTGATAAAGACTAAAGAAGAGAAGAAAAGGGCTATCTATAGATAGCGATGGCCAAAGTGAGCAGATGGGTGGGAAATCATATGGACCGTCTAGGTTCCATCATCAACAGTCACATCTCTGAATCGCTATATCAACGCCTCGAGAAACCAATCGCCAAAACCAATAGCACAGAGACACGTGTCGGCATCCTTAAATGTGCAAGTTATAAGTGATCCTTTACTAGCATGCGTGAATTTTGGAAGAAAAATACTGATAAATTTTCTCACAAGTGTCAAATGGGCCGCTTCATATGGTCTTACCGGCCAACCTAATGTCGATGGCTAGTACCTTGGCTCTTATCTTAGCCTGCACTGCTAGTTCTCCTACCAAAGTGGCCTACTTAACACTGGTACATGCACGAAGCTAGTAAATCCCATGCATTCATCAATGGGTGATGGAGGCAGAAAACAACCTGACATGCAAATGGATCTCAATCGGGCGGCCCTACCAACGATCCACTCTTTAGAAAATCCCCTCTCATATCTTCCACCTCAATTGGCCATGCCTACCAAAGGTTCTTGTCGTGATACATCAAGCTTTGGCCAAAGGAGCCTAAATGCCACAGTTGAAAGAGGCTGGGACTATGTTGTTGCTCTGATGAGACTGACACATATGACACTGTTCATTTGATAGAAGTGACATTGTAATAACCACTTCTTTTCCTTTGCAACTGCCTTAGCAAAGGGCCGCTGTAGAACCACCCTCTAATCTCATGCCTCCCACTCTTAAGGAAGGCATGTTTATGTATGATCGTCAATTGGCGATCATCTCACCAAACACATTCTAACTGGCATCCCAGCTGGCATATGCATTAATCAAACAACCAAATCAACAACTAAGAGAAATTCCAGGATTCGGTGCAATTTCGACCATCCAACTCAAATTCTAGCACCTATAAATATAGCCAAACATGCATTTTATGGAGATTGAAGGTCCAGAGTTCTCATGCATTTTATTTTCTTGTTATTATCTTTTGTAACTCAAGCTATTGTAAGAGAAGCACAATGGATGTAGGTCAACTTAGATGGAACCACCCTAGGTCTTATGTCTCGTAACTTATTACACATATTATCTCCTTATTTTACATTTCAAATCAAGACATTAGTGAGTAACCTTGGTAATATCAACTCTCAACCATAATTTCGAGGTTGGCTAAATTGTTAGTCAATAATATTATTTTAGCAGTTATTCTCATGGCCTCAACACTATGTCGTTATTTTATTAATATTATCTTCCTATAGCATATGACCAACTTGGTGTTGAGTTTTATTTCATATCAACATTTTCTAAATCTATTCCTTTATGACCATTTTTATTATTATTGCAATCTTATTAACATGAATCATCGTAATTGTTCCCAAAGCACTCGACCATAAGCAAACCTCTTCATCCATGGCTTTTTAGAAATTCCTCAATTTTTTGCATAGAACAATTGGATTTAAAGCGAACACATTTTCATTTTATTAGGACCATACCAAAACAAGGAGTCAATCTAGGATTCTTCATGTAGGTCCTTCATAAGATAGTTTGGAAATTCATTTAAATTGTAATACACACCTAAAAGTTTTTCATCTTTGATAATTCATTGAAGCTAGCAACTCTAGTTTTGTCATTATATAGCTAATCCTTATTCTGTTCAGAAGTGGTTTGATTGTGAATTTTGAATTAAATCATTAATTCTTCCAATGCAACTCTTTTCCTGGATTGCTTGGGAGCCACTTATGCTTGAGCTTTTGTTGATCTAGAAAATAATTTTTTTAGATTTAGAAAACAATTATTATTATTTTTGAGTTTGTTTGTTTGCTAATATTAATTTTGATGAAATGAAGACAAGTTATGAACGACGAAGGAGAAAAGATGTTTTGGAAGACATGCGCCTTGACGGGAAAGATCCCCCTTTAAAAACTGAATTTGGTAGTTTTAGATGTTTGGAAAAAAAAAATACAGAATCTCAATTTATTTGAAATTCTTCCTGAAAGTTTATAACACAACATTGCCTATATCCAAACATTTGAAAATATGGGTCAAACAACTAAGGTAGCATTTCGTTTAGAATGAGTTTGTGTTTTGAGTTTTCAACATTAATTATAAAATAGAGAGGAGCGGAGGACGACGGATAGGAAGGAAAGATGATGGAGGGGAACATGGAAGGGATGGAGGAACGATGAAAGGATGGATTGTTTCTCGTGCTTTTCTTATTTCTCAAAACATGTAAAATAAAAAAGTTGTTTTCTATTTTGTATGTTAACTTTGTTTTCTAGATTGGTCATTTTCCAGAATATACATGCGTCATGCGTATTTTTGCATGGACGAAAACCCAAAAATAAAAAGGGTAAACCAAACACTATCTAATTATTTTAATTTGTACGCCTCAAAAATGTTTTTCGATGTCTAAACCTATACAGATTTTTTCCGTATGTATTTAGCTCAAATTTAACCCATTTTAAACATCTAAATTTTATAATCAAATGTCCTAATTTTATCTATTGATGTTTGAATTTTTTACTCAGGCATCTAGCACGATGATGTATTAAACAAAGAATGATAAACTTTCAAATGTTGAGTTCTTATATTTAGATGTTTGACTTTTGTTTTTAGATGTTAGGATTGTATGTTCATATGCCTTAAACAATGATTAACATTAAATATTTAGGTTACAAGTTTTGTTAGATAATTTATCTTTTGATATCCACTTATGTTTAAGTAAAATTTTGTTAATTACAAGTAGCTTGTCATATATATACATAATGATAAAAAGGTAGTTTTATCATCTTAAGTATTAAGTTTAGAATTAATATATACTAATTAAAATTAGGATGAAGCTAGAAAGATATAAATTATAATCAATTAGAGTTAAATGTATTTAATTCTTCATTTAGTTTGAACACTAACTTAAATAATAAATATATTTACCAAAATTTACTTTGCATATAATAAATTGTTAGATTTGGTACAATATTTTCATACTTAAGAAGATTTGAAAGATATTTGAGATAATTGCTCAAATATAATGCCTCTTTTATATGCACTAAAGAGGGCAATGGATTAGCTACATAAGAGGAAGAAATGTTTGAAAAAGAATGAAGTAATTAATTAATTCTCTAATTAGACGATTAAAGAAGGAGTTTTATCTGACGCATACAAATTGTGGGAAATTGAAAAAATAAAATGGTAAATGTTTTTGTATGATTTGATGAATTGATTATGTATTGATTTATGACCATAAATCAATTACTTCAACCTCAAGTAATAATCCATATATAAAGGTAGGGATTAGGATGAATAGAAGCATCAGAAACGAACTATCCTCTCTTTTGTATTTCTTCATATTCTTCTTAGTCTCCATTATCAATCTTATAATTCTTCTCTATGAAAGTAATAAAATCTCCTCTCCCCAAGTGGATGTACACTATCTTGCGATAATGGAACCACAAATAAATCCACATGTGAACTCTCTATTTACTTTCTTTTGTGATTTGATGATTTGCTATTTTATTTTCAAGTTCTGTTTATTTTGTCGACTACAACATGATATTATTGTTTCAGCATGTATTAGGGTTAATTTACAATCATTTGTGTAAATTTACCCCTACAGTTTGGTATCAGAGCTTTGAAGGCTGTTGTTGAAGCCTATGGCTTGAAGGTGTTCGATAAAATGGCACGACCTGGAAATGAGGAGGTAGATCAACCTAGGAATATGCACCCTACATTAGGGGTTCATATGCAGCATCAGGTTCACAGTTGGCTATAGAGAAGTGGAATGGAGATAATGATATTGAGAAGTGGCAATGGAAGATGAAGACGGTGTTGAGGAGAAATCGTGTTCATCAGGTTGTATTAGACAAAGAATTGTTGCCAACAGATATCTCAGAACTGGAAAGAAAGGAGATGGAAGAATGGGCCTTTACTACCCTCCAATTGGCCACGGATGAGAATGTCATTACAGAGATTAGTGGTGAAACTAGTGCTAGTGGCTTATGGAAGAAATTAGAGGATCTCTACATGAAGAAGTCGCTCACGAATAAGCCGATTCTATTAAAGAATTTTTTCACGTATAAGATGCGGGAAGGTATGTCATTGAAATCACATCTGAACTTCTTCGATGATTTGATGATGAAGATAAAAGCTGTTGATTTGATTGTGGACGAGGAGCAAAAGGCTATGGTGCTATTGTGTTCTCTTCCTGAGCGATACACGGTTTTCGCAAACGACTTGATTTATGGCAGAAGCACATTGTCATTAGAAGATGTGAAGATGGACTTCTAAGTGAAGAAATGAGGGATCAGATGAAGAATATGAGAAAAAATAGAGAAGCTAGTAGTAGTCAGGGGCTGTTTGTAGAGAGAGGAAGATGAAAGTGCGGTGTGTATACAATTATATGTGCTAATATAGTATACACGGATCGTTTAATATGGATTACAATACAAATGCAGAAATAGATGATAATAGCATTGTAAATAAAAAATAGAAAAATCACACCAGAGATTTTTATACTGGTTCGGAGCACCGTCCTACGTCCAGTCCCAGACTACTATCTGGATTTTCACTAATTACAACCTCGCTTCACCCGGAGGAACAGGTTTACAATTACCCGAACAGCCGAACGGGATTTCACGCCTCTACAACACTGAGGACTTCAACACTTGCCTCTTACAATACCGAGAACTTCAACAAAAACAATTACAATTGTTGTTGACAACTTGTGCTCTTGTAAACACGGATTTGTCACTTGTAGTACACTCTTCCTATAATCTTATCCTCAAATTGTGAATGATGTTTGTGAAGATTATGGAATTTATATTGCTTATTGAATCAAAATATATGAGATAGTGTCAATGATTCAATAAGGAATGAAAGTAGTTTAGAGCTTTTTGAATGCAAGTGAATTCAAAGAATAGATAGAGAGCATATATAATCTTAATAAAACTTGTTGTTTTAATCAATGATATTGATGTGTATTTATAGAGAGAAAATAGTTATAACCCTTGCTGAAAAGTTGCAGTCAAAAGTTATGATCATTGATGAAGAAGAAGAGACGCAACTATTGAAGAAAGATGTGTCTTTTGGAAGAAGTTGTTCTCTGTTTAAAAACGGTCGACAGGTCAAAAACTAACCGGTAGACAGGTTTTTAAAAATATAGTCGTTATGTACATGTGTGCACGTTTATTGTGCACATTCAACAGGAACGGTCGACCGTTCATTTTTGGACCGGTCGACCGGTCTCTGTTAAGTTGCACAATAAAGTGCACAACCTATATAAATGTGTATATATATATATTATATTTTGTGCATGATTATTTGAGGATAGATTTTGACAATTTTATTACTATTATAACATCAAATAATCAACGTATAATCTAGAGTACCATATGTACGTCTTGATTTGTCGATCGCTTTAATATTGTTGTCAGCAATCAAAATCTTCATAGAAGCTGTGACTCAACATTCTCCCCCTTTTTGATTGATGACAATATAAAAACTCAAGTATAGGATCTCCCCCTGAATATGTGATTTCCTGCAGACAATTATTAGCTTCTTTCATCCTGCAAACAATTATTAGCACCTTTCTCCCCCTTTGTCATCGACAAAAAGGAGTAAACAATAGAAAATATAAACCAAAGAGAACAATGCATACATTCAAACACATGATGTTTTGATGAAGTACAATGCAAGTCATAGTCTACCACGAATAAAAAGATGGACACTATTTAGTACAAGTGCCATATATGTTTTTAAAGAAATGAAAAGAAAAACAAACTAACTTCATTCCGACTGAATCTCTTCCTCATCATCATCATTATCGTCATTATCGTCATCATCGTCGTCATCGTCATCGTCATCATCATCGTCAATGTCCCCACGACCTTGTCCGCTTGTACCACCGGATTCCTCGGATGTCGACCAAGTAAAAGTTGGAGGAGCCGGACGTTTTCCGGGGTCTTGATGTTGGGTCGAGACGGATGTGCTACATGATATAGCATCCCATATAGCGCCGAAGAATGACTTTACCTTATTGAATCGTCTATCAATTTTCGAATCCATTCGTTTTAGTCTTGATTCAAGTAAAAATCGATTCCGAGCGATGGTTTCAAGAGATTCTCTTGTAGATGATTTAGATTTCAATAATCTAACATCTTCAGAACGACGACGAGATGGTGGAGCTTGTTGTTCTTGAGTATCGCGTTGTTGCCATTGTTCGAATGGCATAATATGAACATATGGAGGAGGAAGCTTCATCCGTTTGATAGTAGTGGAGTCAATACACTTTGGTGTAGAATATGCCGAATCCGGGGGTGTGACTCCACATGCAAGCAACATACGCATAATATACTCGTTATAGAAGAAATGTGGACGAGTAGAGTTATTTACCTTAAGAATTTCATCGAAAATCATGTGAACCCAATTTATTTCGATATCATCGTAGATAGCATAAAGAGCCTTGAAATTCTCTTTGTAAACGGCATCATAGTTTCCTAATCGAGGAAATAGAGAGTGCATTAGGACATGGTGTAACAACCTTGCAGTCGGTCGTAGCCCAATCGATTTGGTGCCGTTACTATCATCTTCTATAAATTTATGACTCGTACTATTCCGGGTGAAAACTTCACAAAATGTCGATGAAAACTCTTCACCCCTATTCGGTATTCCCAAAATAGAAGCAATTCTATCATAAGTGAGATAGATTCGTTTGCCACATACTACTGACCAAATAACTCCATTTGGATTTTCCGGAGTATATTCCTCTAAATTCATATTCGCATAAAATAGCTTAATCATCAAATGATTAATTTGTACGCTATTTACATAAAAATCAATAAGAGGAGAGATACGAGATCTATTTGCTAATCTTTGAATACCGTATGCAGTGAAATCGTCGAATTTGATGAATGAGCCTGGATGGAATTTGTAATTTGTCATTTGATTCCATCTAGTTACTGCAACCGGAGATTCTAACCATTTTCTAGCAGAGAGAGTAAGAGAAGAAGTTTCTGATGTTGCTCTTTTCTTTGATTTTTTCTGAGGAGGAGCCATTGAAGAGAATTTGAGAGTTTGTGAAGCTTGAGAATATGAACTAGGGTTTGGAAATGGGAAAATTTTCAGTGGAGAGTAGAAAGTAAAGAGGGTTGGTGGCAAAAATATATACGTGAAGTATATAAAAAAAAATAATAACTGCCGACCGGTCGACCGCCTGCGTATTGCCGGTCGACCGTTTTCAACCAGAGAGCAAAACGGTCGACCGGTCATATTTTAGGCTGTCGACCGGTTTGGCTCTGTGTGCAAAAATGCAGAATTTGGCAAAAATTTTGAAAACGAGTCGACTGAATATATTATATATTATGTTATTATTGCAAAAATATACTGTATTACAAGAATTATATATGAAAGCAAAATAATATACATTATGGAATTCTAATGAGAAGGTGAGTTGTTATTAGAATTCTTGTCGTTTTCAATGCGTTTAGCCCACGGACTCCACTTATATCGAGCTCCTTCATTCTCGTTATAGTTTTTATCCCAAGAGTTTGGAGTTGTTGAAGTCGATGGTCTTGACGGCATTGGTTCATGAACATCGTGTTTGTTTGAACCGCAGAAGAATGAAGCCATTCGTTCTAAAGCGGATAAACGAGTTGAAGTACGTTGTTGTTCATGGTATAGTAGGTTTTGACCATAATGTAGTTGTCGTTGAAGATCAATTTGATGCTTTTGGTAGTGATGAATTTCATCGATTTGCGCCTTCGTGCGCGGAGAGCAGAATAGTGCTTTCTTTGCACGCTTGGATGTTGGAGTATGGCCAGGTGTGCGAAAACAATGGTGAGGGCATTCCGGCCTTTGTTTCGGTGTAATCGGAGAATATTGTTCCTCCGACTCCGAGCTAGTGATAGAAATATGAGATTCCTCTGCGCATTTGTCGCAAATGTGTGCCATGGTAGCTTGTTTAAGGTGATTTATAATTTTCAGCAAGAAGGTGAATGAATGAAAGTGTATTTTTCAAACGTTTATATAGAAAAAAAGTTTGCCAATGAACTTGAGGATAGGATTTGTTAGAGATAATTAGCCGTAAACAAAAACAATGATAGATAAAAAAAAAGTTATAAAAATAGGTATAGTTTGTTATAGGCTGAAATTTAAGAATTATTTGAAAAATATATAGCCTAAGTTTGAAGGTTACTTATTCTATTCTAGATCTTTCCGAGATACTAAGCCAAGCTCTCTTCGTAGTTTAATAAAACTAGATTCAAGTAATGGTTTAGTGAAAATATCGGCTATTTGATTGTCAGTGTGAACATATTCAAGATGTATATTACCTTTTTCAATATTATCTCTAAGGAAATGATGACGGATATCAATATGTTTGGTTCTAGAATGATTTACTGGATTTTTAGAGAGATTTATTGCACTCGTGTTATCACAGTATATAATAGAATTCGATAAATGTATATCGAAATCTTGAAGTGTTTGTTGCATATATAGTACTTGAATACAAGCGAGAGCCGCTGATATATATTCAGCTTCACATGTTGATAGTGAAACACAATTCTGTTTCTTACTAAACCAAGAGACAAGTGATTTTCCAATAAAATGGCACGTACCACTTGTACTTTTTCTATCCGTCCGTGAGCCACCAAAATCAGCATCACTATATGATACTAATTCAAATGGACATTCTTTTGGATAGAAAAGACCAAAATCTTTGGTATTATTTAGATAACGAATTATACGTTTCACTGCTCGTAAATGTGATTCCTTTGGATCGGCTTGAAAACGAGCACATAAACAAACACTCATTAATATATCTGGACGACTAGCTGTAAGATAAAGAAGAGAACCAATCATGCTTCGATATAATTTCTGGTCAACATTCTTACCACTTTCATCTTTTTCAAGATGTGTAGTTGTACTCATAGGAGTTGGTTTACCAGATGTATTTTGTAATCCGAAGCGTTTGATAAGATTTTCACAGTATTTTTCTTGATTGATAAAAATACCGTTTGAAAGTTGTTTGATTTGAAGTCCAAGAAAATAAGATAGTTCTCCCATATGAGACATTTCGAATTCTTTGGTCATAATACTTGCAAATTCCTTGCAGAGTTTATCGTTTGTTGAACCAAAGATGATATCGTCTACATATATTTGGATAACCAGAATATCATTTCGAGAATGTTTAATAAACAAAGTTTGATCGACTTTGCCTATTTCAAACCCTGAATTAATAAGATAGCTACGTAAACGTTCATACCAAGCACGAGGTGCTTGTTTTAAACCATACAGAGCTTTCTTAAGTTTGAACACATGGTCAGGATATTTTTCATGTACGAATAAAGGTGGTTGTTCGACATAGACATTCTCTTTGATAAATCCATTGAGAAAAGCACTTTTGACATCCATCTGATAAAGTTTGAAATTATGATAACAAGCAAAAGATAATAGAATTCTAATAGCTTCTAGTCGAGCAACTGGTGCAAAAGTTTCTTCATAATCGATACCTTCTTCCTGATTGTATCCTTGTGCTACTAATCTTGCTTTATTTTTGGTGATATTTCCTTGTTCGTCAGCCTTATTTTTATAGACCCATTTAGTACCAATTACTGACTGATCAGTTGGTCTCGGAACAAGTTCCCAAACGTCATTGCGCTCAAACTGATTTAGTTCTTCCTGCATGGCAATGATCCAGTAATCATCTGTAGCAGCTTCTTTTGAATTCTTGGGTTCGATATTTGAGAGAAAAGCGACATGACCCATTTGATTGAGTTGACTCCTTGTTCTGACATGTGATGTTATTTCACCTATTATATTTTGGGCCGGATGGTCTCTTAATATTCTTGGTGGTGATTGTAATTCACATATTTGAGGAGTATTCTCAATAATTACTTCTGAGTCAGAATCAGTATTTGAGATGATTGGATTATTAATGACTATTGATTCGTCATCATCTGATATTGTGTGAGGATGCTGATAGATTTCATCAAAAGATACATGAAGTGATTCTTCAATAGTTTTGGTTCGTTTATTAAATATTCGATAGGCCTTACTTCGTTCCGAATAACCGACAAATATTCCTTCATCGGCTTTTGGATCGAATTTTCCAAGCTGGTCTTTCGTATTTAAAATAAAGCACTTAGAACCAAAAACTTTGAAGTATGAGATTTTGGGCTTTCTTTTGTTAAACAATTCATAAGGAGTATTCTTGGTAAGAGGTCTTATGGACACACGATTTAAAACATAACAGGCAGTTGCAACAGCTTCTGCCCAGAAGTGTTTTGGTAAGGTGGTTCCATTTAATAATGTTCTTGCACATTCTTGTAAAGTTCGGTTCTTTCGTTCTACTACTCCGTTCTGTTGTGGAGTTCTGGGAAACGAAAAATTATGATATATACCTTTCTTTGTACAAAAATGTTCAAATTCATTATTTTCAAACTCTCCGCCATGATCACTTCTTATATTTTTAACTTTAATCCCTTTTGATTTTTGAATTCTTTTGACGAAAGATTTGAAAAGATCGAAAGTATCACTTTTATTTTTTAAGAAAATTGTCCATGTATAACGAGAGAAATCATCAACAATTACAAGCACATATTGACTGTGATTTATTGATTGAACTCTAGTAGGTCCAAATAAATCCATGTGCAGTAACTCAAGCGGTTGTAATGTTGATATGACTTTCTTGGATTTAAATGATGATTTGGTCAATTTTCCTAATTGACATGCATCACAAATGTTGTTAACTTTAAAACTCATTTTGGGTAGTCCTCTAACTAGATTGTTTTTGGCTAGCTTGTCAATAGTTCTGAAGTTTACATGACAGAAACGTTTGTGCCATAGCCATGGATCATTGTCATTAGCCATAAGACACATATCTGAATTATGATTAATATTCATATTTAGAATATATATATTTCTGTCTCTATAACCTTCAAAAACCAAATTATGATCTTTATCTAAAATACTACACTTATTATTTGAAAAGGAAATTATAAAACCCTTGTCACATAACTGACTAATACTAAGTAAATTGTGTTTTAAATTTCTAACTAGCATGACATTAGTAATAAGAGGTAAGTTAGATGTACCACAATTGCTCACATCGCCTTTGCCGATGATATAACCTTTTGAATTGTCTCCAAAAGTGACTGAGCCACCATCTGAGTATTTAATATTTGTTAGTAAGCTCTTGTCTCCCGTCATATGCTTTGAGCAACCACTGTCCAATATCCACTTTCCTCTTTTCTTCAGTGGGACCTGCAAACATAGAATTAAGTTCATGGTACCCACTTTTCATAGGGTCCTAAGAGTTAGGTCTTAGGAGTCCAAACCCATTTGGGTCCGGTATCCCCTTTATATATATAATTATTATTAAGATGCACAGTATTCATGAATTGCTGAATGTATTTGTTCCTAATCAAATTGTTATTTGTTTTAGGAACCCATATTTTGATAGTCTTGACATCTTTCTTTTGAAATTTCACTATTGGTTTTGGTTTGAAATATAATAAACTAAGATTTTTCTTAGCTTCAGTTTTTTGTACTTTCTTCTTCCTTTTATTTCTAAGATGTTTCTTAGTTTTATGTTTGTTATATCCCAAACCTTGTTTATCTGAAATAGATTGTGAACTTTCAATGATTTTAGTCAAATTTTCTCGACCTTTGTTAAAGTTAGAAACATTTTGAGTAATGTCATCAAACTTTGTTTGTAAACTAGCTTTTTCTAGGTCTAGAATTTTGACTTTTGCTTTAAGTTCATGATTTTCAGTAGTGAGAGCATTATTTTTCTCTTTTTGAGCTTCTATTTCTTGACTCAAAAGAGATATTTGAGAGTCAACATTAGATGATGATTCTTGAATATTTTCAAGTTCTTCTTCTAATATTTTCTTCTCATCTTTTAACATATCTCGTTCAAACTCTGCTCTACTTAAATCTGCTTTGACTACTTTTAATTGACGTTTTATGTCTTTATATTTGACTATCAATTCAGCATTAATATCAAGTAATTCATCAAATGTAGGAATTTGTACCTCATCTTCTGTTGCCATAAAACAAACATTAGCTTGTTCATTCTCCGAATCACTTTCACTTTCTGATGAAGATGACTCTGAATCATCCCATGTTACTGAGAAGGCTCGTTTCTTTGATTTGTCCTTCTTATATTTGAATTTGTCATTTTCTGACTTTTCTTTTGTTCTGGACAATCCTTCTGCATGTGTCCCTTTTTATGGCAGTTGAAACATTCTATAGCAGATGAAGATGGTTTATTTGATCCAGGTTTCCTTTTATTGTAGCGACTGGCTTTTCGATATTTTAGGAATTTTTTGAAACCTTTAGCAATGAACGCCAAATCTTCATCTTCAGAATCTGATTCATTTTCATCTTTCTCAACATGAAATGCTACATTTTTCTTTTCTTCTTTCTGTTCTTTTCTAGCCTGCAAATTTGCTTCATAGGACATTAAATTTCCTATCAATTCATCTGGCTTCATGACGGAAAGATCATTAGCTTCTTCAATTGCTAATACTTTTCCTTCCCATTCATTAGTCAGAGAATGTAGGACTGTTGAAACAACATCAAAATCGGAATACTATTGTCCTAACCCAATAAGTGCATGGTGAATAGTTTGAAACCGTGAATACATGTCATTGATTGTTTCATTTGGTTTCATTTTGAAATTTTGAAATTGACTTTTCAGCATGGCTATTTTGGCTTGTTTAACCTTGTTAGTACCTTCATGAGTGATTTTTAGCGTTTGCCAAATTTGATATGCAGTAGTACAGATACTAACACGATTATATTCATTTTGGTCTAATGCACAGAACAACATATTTATTGCTCTTGCATTTACGGCTGCTGCCGTTTTCTCAGCCACAGTCCATTCTGAATAATCAGTTGTTGGATTCACTATTTCTCTTTGAGTAGCATTCCAAGCATCATAGCTACTTGATTGCATAAAGAATGACATACGTGTTGCCCAATAACTATAGTTAAGACCATTGAAAAATGGAGGTCTTTGTGTCGATTGCCCTTCTGTGTAAGTGGTGTTTTGAGTGCTAGTACTTGCGTTATTTGCCATATTACAAGAATATATCAAATAACTGTGTTACGGTTATATGATGACCGTGCTCTGATACCAAATGAAAGTGCGGTGTGTATACAATTATATGTGCTAATATAGTATACACGGATCGTTTAATATGGATTACAATACAAATGCAGAAATAGATGATAATAGCATTGTAAATAAAAAATAGAAAAATCACACCAGAGATTTTTATACTGGTTCGGAGCACCGTCCTACGTCCAGTCCCAGACTACTATCTGGATTTTCACTAATTACAACCTCGCTTCACCCGGAGGAACAGGTTTACAATTACCCGAACAGCCGAACGGGATTTCACGCCTCTACAACACTGAGGACTTCAACACTTGCCTCTTACAATACCGAGAACTTCAACAAAAACAATTACAATTGTTGTTGACAACTTGTGCTCTTGTAAACACGGATTTGTCACTTGTAGTACACTCTTCCTATAATCTTATCCTCAAATTGTGAATGATGTTTGTGAAGATTATGGAATTTATATTGCTTATTGAATCAAAATATATGAGATAGTGTCAATGATTCAATAAGGAATGAAAGTAGTTTAGAGCTTTTTGAATGCAAGTGAATTCAAAGAATAGATAGAGAGCATATATAATCTTAATAAAACTTGTTGTTTTAATCAATGATATTGATGTGTATTTATAGAGAGAAAATAGTTATAACCCTTGCTGAAAAGTTGCAGTCAAAAGTTATGATCATTGATGAAGAAGAAGAGACGCAACTATTGAAGATGTGTCTTTTGGAAGAAGTTGTTCTCTGTTTAAAAACGGTCGACAGGTCAAAAACTAACCGGTAGACAGGTTTTTAAAAATATAGTCGTTATGTACATGTGTGCACGTTTATTGTGCACATTCAACAGGAACGGTCGACCGTTCATTTTTGGACCGGTCGACCGGTCTCTGTTAAGTTGCACAATAAAGTGCACAACCTATATAAATGTGTATATATATATATTATATTTTGTGCATGATTATTTGAGGATAGATTTTGACAATTTTATTACTATTATAACATCAAATAATCAACGTATAATCTAGAGTACCATATGTACGTCTTGATTTGTCGATCGCTTTAATATTGTTGTCAGCAATCAAAATCTTCATAGAAGCTGTGACTCAACAGAAGAAAGGAGAAGAAGGAGAATAACTTTAGAGGGCATTCCAAGTCAAGGAAGCCTGAAAGTTGTTGGAGAGCTAAGTCTAGAGACAATAGGGGTCATCCTTGTAAGAAACATGGCCATTGGAAGAAAGATTATCCAAATCTGAGGAAGAGAAATGAAGCAGATGGTTCTTCATCTATTGCGGTGGAGAAGGTTGTTACTGACGATATGTTGACTGCATCTGTTTTCGATGTATCAAACCATTGGTTGCTAGATTCAGGGGCATCTTTCCATATGACACCTAGGAAGGAGGATTTCTGATCATATGAAGATAAGGAGAGAAGTGCCATATTAATGAAGAATGATGCTACTTGCAAATCATTGGAAGAAGAATCGATGCGTATTCGCATGCGCGAAGGTGTGGTGCGCACTATCACTAGAGTCTGTTGTGTTCCAGGTTTAAGAAAATCTTTTTTGTCCTTAGGTCAGCTGTGACGTAACTCGATGTTCGATAAACGACATCAAATTTGCATCGCCGGAGCTTATAACAACAATTATATGAATATAAAACAGCGGAACAAAATCAATATCATAAACATCATCACAGTTACAACATCAACATAATATCCATACTACAACAGAGTATATAATACATATATATATCTGTGATATCAACATAGGTTAAGTATCTGGGCTCCATACCATGATACCACTTCTATCCAGAAGGAAATGCACATACCCTAAGGGGTGCTACCCCCAATAACCTTGCCGCATCTTTCCTGTTTCGACCATTCCGGGGTGTGAGGTTCAACGAAATCTCATCCACAAAGCTACGCTTTTCACAAAGCCATGCTTCGATCAACAAATGATCAGCAACCCTCAGCATGCCACATTACCAAATTGGGAATATATCGCTGATAACCTTCAACTACATAACCTCTAAGGGTGTTAAGCTAAGAGAATAAATTCTCTGCCATCAACGGAAAGGTATTTGAAAGAAATCTGCTTTATATCCCAATTTGTAATGTCGGACATACAATCCATACAAGTCTGTTCTGGGTTCAAACAGAACCGAAGGCACTTCTAAAGAAGTCCTTGCAATCCGGATATCCACAATCCCGATCGGATTCCCCATCACATATGGAGAACTCTATACCGGAGCAACTCGGTGCAGAGTCAATCGACAGGTCATCCTATCGCTCTCGCAAATACCCGGTCTTCAACACTGGTCTTCAAATGCTATCCATAACGTCGAATCACATATTCGAAATGGGTTATACGACACAAAGGTCCTTTCCCGGCTAAACCGAATAGTGAGCGTCAAGTTTAAAAACATATGGATATGTCGTTCACAAAAATTCACAGGTTCGATGTGGGTTTCGGATAACAAACTGAAATCTGATTCCCTGTCGCATCGAAGTTTAAACGTCGTTTTACGGGCAAACAGGGTTTTCACATCAATACAGCAGTAATACCAATATCACAACTCAGCTCAAAGCATTCAATATTACATAGCATCACATCACATAACAGGAATATCAATCCAACACACAATATTCAGGAAAAATCAAAGCATCTTTAATTAATTTAAATCTTAGTTATCAATTTATTTAAACTTTAATATTAATTAATTAACTAAGGTTATTTCTTAAGAGGTTATATTAACAAATCATTAATCGTTTACGTAACCAAAAGAGAATCAAATTGCTTTGATTAACTTTTTAAACCGTATTCAATAAATTTCATTTATCATATTTAAAGGTTAGGATTTAGTTTTAAAACAACATTTTTCTTAAATTTTCCTTTGAATTACATTATTTATTTAATATAAATAACCTTATAAAAAATATATCATATTAAAACTAAATAAATATGAATTAATTTCTTCAAACATTTCGCTTAAGTTTTACATTAGCTTAAAATTTCAAATTGAATCATTGTTGAACTTATTTTTAAAATGTCTTAAAATTTAAAAAAAATTAAAGTAAAAACTGTTTCAAATTTTTGTCTCGAGACCTGCTTCTGGTCACGCACGAGAATATTTCGTGTTTGCTTCGGGATTTCATCAAAATCAACCCGAGTGCCCCTGTTTTTAACTTGAATAAGTGCTAAGTATTTAAACCCGGGTGCGCAAATATTTTACTCGAGTGGATACTCGAGCCACATCATGAAAACCCCGAAGCCTTCTTTGAGTTAAAATCCTTCTCCTCCAAACATAACATTGATACCCAATCATGGGTTCGTGCACGTGCACCGGAGTTCTAGCGATCTCCGATCAACTTCACTACCTTCTTCACATCAGTGATGAACCACCTAGGGCTCACAAACACCCAAAATTCCAAATCACTAACAAACTTGAATTTTCACTATTGAACCCAACTTCGAACAGAAGTCCGATCCAACAAATCCTCCTCGCCCCAACGCCAAAGGTCACTGGAGGTAACGTGAATGCACATGACGCTTCCGCGATGCCTGATTCCCCCCTGGTCTGGTGAATTCCGGCGCGTTGACGAAGCGGTGGTGACGAGGTTTCCTGCCGTAACAAAATATTGGGTTTAAACCCTAATCTTGATTCTCTCTCCCCATTCATACATTAGAAAAAAATTTCAAAAATTTTCCTGGGATCGTAAGTGTTCAACCCAGCTTCCCACAAAATTCTAGCATCTAAAAATTGTTAGATGATCGGAAATCAATCAAAATACCATTTCCATTTAACAGTGAACTGCGCGTAACATAGGCAACTAAAAATTCCCAATTTCGTCTTAAAAATCATAATTTGAAATGAAGATTCAAGTTATAAACTTGAATTAGCATTTCATGACATTCGAGTTTAACCAAAATATGACATATTTACTGTAAAAACCATTTCTTTCAACTGTGTAACATTTTTCTTCTGAAAATTTATTTTAAAATCAAGTTCATCCTTAAATACGCAAGTTTTATTTTGAGATCGAGGTCCAATAATGATCACATAATCAAAGATGGGGTTTTGAATAGGTGTGGTACTCTGAAAACAATGACAGAAATGGTTTCTGACTTGAACAGGCATTTTCATTTCCAAATGTCTGTACACAGAGGAGAACTACCCATGCATATGCAAAATAAAACAATTTCATATCCCAGACTAATGAGCAACAATTTTAAATATACTTGAATTAATATTTTACAACAATTTATTTTTTATCAATATTAGTGGAATACCTGTAAACCAAAGTTACAGTGGTGATAATCCACTGCATATTTAAATAAACTTTGCAAAATCTTGTTTCGTGGATTAAACAACTTGATTATTTGAAAAACCAAAGCTTGTTAGTGGTTATCAGCAAATGGACTTTAGTTTTGAAACCAACATAAACTCTATATGAATTTTCACAGAACATCACAATCATGTTTTATTATTGAAACATGTACCAAACAGTTTATAAATGAAGTTTACACTGTTTAAGAAAAATTTTAAACCCTTTTAAAGATTTAGTTTACTCACTTGTAAATCTGGAAACAGAGAGCACTTTGGTTTGGATAATAAATGCAGTTTTGATCTTTCTCTTCTTTTCTTTTCCTTTCAGTAAATTGTTTTCAACTTTGACAATAAAGTGATTTTTTTCCTTTTAATTTCTGATCTTTGCTAATATGTTTAAACAAATGAACTTGTGGTTGTGGATGTATAAATGTATGTAGAAGGTTGTGTACAGGCTTTGTACAACCCATTCTTTCCTCCTTCCTTCAAGGGTGGCCGAGGAGTAAAGGCATTTAATGAAAGCATGTTTACAGCAGTCTTTACTTTAAATTCTTGCCAGTACAAGCTTGGTTTGGCAGATCTTGTTTTATGGGCTGAAGTGTAAATGCATTTAATGCTCATGCTTCCCATGCTTGTTTGATTTTCTTTTATATGTATAGTTTATATATTTTTATTTTTGTTTATTCACTTCCTATGCAACTTGTTTGTTGACTTTGCTAAAATGAAAGTGTTTTGCTTTTTTTTTCTTTTACAGTTTATATATTTTTTTCTTTTCATATTCTTTTGTTATCTTGTTGTTTGATCTTTTGTTAAGTGTTGTTTTGTTTCATTTTCTTAATTATATGACTACTTGTATAGGCCTGGTTTGTATATTTCCTTGCAAACTTGTTTTAGTTATTATTATTATTATTACTATTTTAACTTAACCATCAATATTTCTTTTAATTTAATTCCATATAACTGTTTAATATTAATATCAACAATCTTTTATTTCTTTTGGAATTCTCAAATTAAATTTTTTAAAAGTTCAAACAATTTAAGGAATTTAATTTAACAAAATTCCGGGATGTTACAATATCCCCTCCTTAAGAAAATTTCGTCCTCGAAATTGAAAGAGAGAGAAACGCAAACAAAGAATATACGAATTCAGAAAATTAAGGAAATGACTTACAGATTAAGCTGAAATGTCTATTCTGCAATTGGGATATGATTTCTTCATATTATCTTCAGTCTCCCAAGTACAGTCCTTTGGATCGCCACTCCACTGAACTTTGATCAATTTCACAACTTTGTTCCTCGACGCTTCTCATCACGATCTACAATTTTTATCGACTCTCTTTTAACTGCCAAGTTAGGAGTGATTTCGAGATCCTGCTGAGCAGCTTCTTCAATAATATCATCTGGATCGTGCACATACTTTCGAAGATTAGAAATGTGGAACACATCATGCACACCAGACAACCAGCTGGGTAGCTGCACTCGATATGCTAGAGGACCAATCCTTTCCAGAATAGGAAAATGACCAATATAACGCAGGTGCTAACTTTCCACTTTTCTCGAATCTCAATACACCCCGCATCGGAGATACTTTCAGAAATACAGAATCTCCAACTTGAAATTCCAAATTTCTTCTTCGGCGGTCATAATAGCTCTTTCGACGGCTTTGGGCAGTTAATAACTTCTTTCGAATAAAATCTACCTTCTCAGTGGCTTCTTTTATCATATCAGGTCCAAGAACAAGTCTGTCACCTGATTCGATCCAGCATGTAGGTGATCGACACGGACGACCATATAAAGCTTCGAAAGGAGCCATTTCTATACTGGCCTGATAACTGTTATTATATGATAATTCAACCATATGCAAATGGTCCTCCCAAGAACCCTAAAAATCATGAACGCAAGCACGCAGTAGGTCTTCTAGAATTCGGTTGACCCTCTCAGTCTGCCCATCAGATTGTGGGTGATAAGCAGTGCTGAAATTTAATTTCGTTCCCAATGCGTCCTGAAATGCCTCCCAAAATCTACTGGTGAAGATCGGATCACAATCACTCACTATACTACGAGGAATACCATGGAGGCGAACAATTTCCTTTATATATATACCTTCCAAGCTTGCTGTAGTCCGAGTGGATTTCACTGGAATAAAATGAGCAGTTTTAGTTAGACGGTCCACTATAACTCAAATTGCTTCATTGCCTTTCTTGGTTCGTGGCAATCCGTCGATGAAATCCATCGATACCTGATCCCATTTCCATTTCGGTACTTCCAAAGGTTGAAGTAAACCAGCCACTTTCTTTTGGTCGCTTTTGATTTGCTGACAAGTAGCACAGCGACTCACATAAATAGATATGTCTCTTTTCATCGTCTTCCACCAGAATGTTCTTTTAACATCACGATACATTTTGTTGACTCCTGGATGGATGCTGAGTTTGGACTTGTGGCATTCGTCCAATACTTCACGTTTCAGTTCTGGAATGTCAGGGACACAAATTCTGCCCTTCATCCTTATAACTTCTCTATTATCTATCTCAAAAGTAGTATCCTCTCCTCGATCTATTCTTCTATGCATTTCTCAAAGAAACTTGTCTTCAGTTTGCTTGCTCGCGATCTTCTTAAGAAGAGTAGGAGTGATAATAAGATATGCGAGAACAACATGTCTTCTGCTCAAAGCATCAGCAACCACATTGGCTTTTCCCGGCGTATACAGAATATCTAGGTCATAAGATGCCAGAAATTCCAACCAATGTTGTCGTCGCAAATTTAAATCTTTCTGGGTGAAGAGATACTTCAAATATTTATGGTCGGTGAATAATTTGAATTTTTCACCTAAGAAAGAGAATTCAATAAGTATACTATTTAAGTTAAGTTAAATTAAATTCATAGATTGTTAAGAAAGCTGAAAAGATTCTTACCCAGAAGATAGTGTCGCCAGATTTTTAAGGCGAAAACAACAGCCAAAAGTTCCAAATCGTGTGTTGGGTAGTTTTTCTCATGCGGACGTAATTGTCTACTCGCGTAGGCAACTACCTTTCCATTTTGCATTAATACTGCACCTACCCCATCACCACATGCATCAGTATAGACAGATAATCCTTGGTTCCCGTTAACAATAGTGAGAGCAGGAGCAGTGGTCAATCTCTTTTTCTACTCCTGAAAAATTTCTTCACATTTTGGAGTCCAAATGAACCTTACATTTTTCATTGTTAGCTTAGTCAATGGGCTAGCCAACTTAGAAAAATCTTGAACGAATTTCTGGTAATAGCCTGCTAAACCCAAAAAGCTTCGAACTTCTTTTGGAGTGGTGGGTCGTTTCCAATCAAGAATAGCGGAAATTTTGCTAGGATCTACCGAAATTTCTTCTTTATTAACAATATGGCCAAGGAATTTGACTTTTTTGACCCAGAAGTGGCATTTGGAAAATTTTGCATATAGAACATTTCTCCTCAATATTTCCAATACGATTTTAAGATGTTCGGCATGCTCTTCTTTAGTCTTAGAATAGATCAAAATATCATCAATGAATACAAGCACAAATTTATTCAAAACTTCCCGGAACACACGAGTCATAAGATCTACGAAGTATGCCGGAGCATTGGTTAGCCCAAAAGGCATAACTAACCATTCATAGAACATATCAGGACCCCTAAAGGCAGTTAAATGGACACAATCTTCGGCGATTCGTAGTTGATGGAATCCTTGGGCTAGATCCATTTTTGAAAAGAAACGAGCGCCATGAAGTTGGTCGAATAGATCGTCGATTAGAGGGAATTTGTTCTTGAGAGTTTGTTTATTTAGATCGCGGTAATCTACACACAATCTCAAAGATCCGTCTGATTTGGCAACAAATACGACGGTTGAGCCCCATTCAAAAACACTGGGTCGAATTAATCCTTTTGCTCGTAGCTTATCAGTTTGATGAACCAATTCAATCTTTTCCCTTGGTGTCATCCTGCGTCTTGCGTGAACAACAGGACGAGCATTGAGTACTAAGTCGATTCGGAATTCTATTTCTCGGTGAGGAGGTAAAGATTTCACTTCTTCAAATACGTTGGAAAATTCCCGAACAACAGGTATAGTCTGCAAACTGGGTTCAAGATATCCCAAAATATACATCAATCTATCTCTCCTTGGACTTGGATCCTCACAAGAGATTTCAATAAAATTTCCAAAACTTGTTTTGACTGAAACTGTCTGATTATTACAATCCAATATAGCTTCGTATCTCGATAACCAGTTCATACCGAGTGAGATTTCAAATTCATTAAAATTGAGGACAAAAAGGTTGATAGGAAATCGATAGCAAGCATATGAAATAGGAACTCTCTTACAATATAAACAAAGATTTGCGGGACCTCCAACTGGATTTTTCACGCAAATAGGATCGTTAACAAATTTAGTTTCAAGTCCTAATTCATTTATGGTTTGTTGAGAGATAAAGATATGTGAAGCTCCTGTGTCAAATAAAACTCTGACAGTTCTATTATAAATAGTAAGGTTACCTTCTAAAACACCTTTTCCTTTTTTAGCTTTCGAAGTTGAAGGGTCTTTCTTTATCGCATAAACATTTGCCACCTGTGCTGGCTTCATCACTGGGCAATCTTTAATGAAATGTCCAGGCTTGTGACAAGTATAACATTCTTTTGCTCCTCTAATAGTTTCTTCCTTCTTAACTTGCTTTTTCGGTTTTGGGCAGCTGTTTGAATAATGGCCCTTCTCTTTGTAGTTGTAACAAGTGACATTTTCTGCTGCACTTCCCTGAATGCTCCTCTTTTTCTTGTTGCCCTGCCAAGGTTTCTTGCCTCCAAATTTCCGCTTCTTCCAATTTTGATTGCTCGAATTTCCTCTCTCCACCGGGGCTTCTTGTATATCAAGGGTAGTGTATCTATATCCCATATCAACTAAATCTGAAAAAGATTCCTTAACGTGGCCCGTCATTCTTTCGTGGAATTTCTTATTCATCCCGCGAATGAATCTTTCGTTCATCTTTAAAGGCGTATTCACCAATTCGGGACCAAAACGAGACAATTCATTAAATCTGTTCAGATACTCTTCGAACGATAAACTTCCCTGCTTCAGGTCCATAAATTCCTGATACATTCGAGAAATTCCGGCTGACGGCAAATATCGCTTCTCAAACACTTCTTTGAAATTTTCCCAAGAAAACTCGTCTTTTGGCTTATCTACAGTGATTGTCTCCCACCAGGCCGAGGCTTCATCTTGAAGTTGCCAAGAAGCTATGAGTCGCTTCTAATCGTCTTCCAATTTTAGCCCTCTGAAGATTTTCTCACACGATCTTATCCAGGCTTGAGCCTCGACAATCGACTCCTTGCCGTTGAACGGCTTACCACCAAGTCTCGAGAAATTTTTATATAAGTCAGCCAGATTCGGCTGTTTCTGAGCTGCCGCTATTGCCGTTGGGGGATCTTGATCAGGTGCTGTAGCGCCTCCTTGACCCCTAACTCTTCCCCTTCGTCCGCTCATTTCTTACTATCTTTAATTAGTAAGAAAATTGATTTAAATACACGAACGAAATATCTTAAGGAATATCAGCAGTAAAAGAAATAGACTAATAAAATTTAGAGTTTCAGTCTTGGTTATACTCATTCTAGGGTATACTTCACCTTATCTCTAATGAACCATCTAATGTGTTATACTCCGTAGCTAAAGTTCTTACTCAACCAACAGCTCTGATACCACTTGTGACGACCCAAACTCGATGTCCGATAAACGACATCAAATTCACATCGCCGGAGCTTATAACAACAATTAGATGAATATAAAACAGCGGAACAGAATCAATATCATAAACATCATCACAGTTACAACATCAACATAATATCCATACTACAACAGAGTATATAATACATATATATATCTGCGATATCAACATAAGTTAAGTATCTGGGCTCCATATCATGATACCACTTCTATCCAGAAGGAAATGCACATACCCTAAGGGGTGCTACCTCCAATAACCTTGCCGCATCTTTCCTGTTTCGACCATTCCGGGGTGTGAGGTTCGACGAAGTCTCGTCCACAAAGCTACGCTTTTCACAAAGCCATGCTTCGATCAACAAATGATCAGCAACCCTCAGCATGCCACATTACCAAATTGTGAATATATCGCTGATAACCTTCAACTACATAACCTCTAAGGGTGTTAAGCTAAGAGAATAAATTCTCCGCCGCCAACGGAAATGTATTTGAAAGAAATCTGCTTTATATCTCAATTTGTAATGTCGGACATACAATCCATACAAGTCTGTTCTGGGTTCGAACAGAACCGAAGGCACTTCCAAAGAAGTCCTTGCAATCCGGATATCCACAATCTCGATCGGATTCCCCATCACATATGGAGAACTCTATACTGGAGCAACTCGGTGCAGAGTCAATCGACAGGTCATCCTATCGCTCTCGCAAATACCCGGTCTTCAAACCGGTCTTCAAATGCTATCCATAACGTCGAATCACATATTCAAAATAGGTTATATGACACAAAGGTCCTGTCCCGGCTAAACCGAATAGTGAGCGTCAATTTTAAAAACATGTGGATATGTCATTCACAAAAATTCCCAGGTTCGATATGGGTTTCGAATAACACAATGAAATCCGATTCGCTGTCGCATCGAAGTTTAAATGTCGTTTTACGGGCAAACAGAGTTTTCACATCAATACAGCAGTAACACCAATATCACAGCTCAGCTCAAAGCATTCAATATTACATAGCATCACATTACATAACAGGAATATCAATCCAACACACAATATTCAGGAAAAATCAAAGCATCTTTAATTAATTTAAATCTTAGTTATCAATTTATTTAAACTTTAATATTAATTAATTAACTAAGGTTATTTCTTAAGAGGTTATATTAACAAATCATTAATCGTTTACGTAACCAAAAGAGAATCGAATTGCTTTGATTAACTTTTTAAACCGTGTTCAATAAATTCCATTTATCATATTTAAAGGTTAGGATTTAGTTTTAAAACAACATTTTTCTTAAATTTTCCTTTGAATTACATTATTTATTTAATATAAATAACCTTATAAAAAAATATTATATTAAAACTAAATAAATATGAATTAATTTCTTCAAACATTTCGCTTAAGTTATACATTATCTTAAAATTTCAAATTGAATCATTGTTGAACTTATTTTTAAAATGTCTTAAAATTTAAAAAAATTTAAAGTAAAAACTATTTCAAATTTTTGTCTCGAGACCTGCTTCTGGTCACGCACGAGAATATTTCGTGTTTGCTTTGGGATTTCATCAAAATCAACCCGAGTGCCCCTGTTTTCAACATGAATAAATGCTAAGTATTTAAACCCGGGTGCGCAAATATTTTACTCGTGTGGATACTCGAGCCACATCATGAAAATCCCGAAGCCTTCTTTGAGTTAAAATCCTTCTCCTCCAAACATAACACTGATACCCAATCATGGGTTCATGCACGTGCACCGGAATTCTAGCGAGCTCCGATCAACTTCACTACCTTCTTCACATCAGTGATGAACCACCTAGGGCTCACAAACACCCAGAATTCCAAATCACTAACAAACTTGAATTTTCACTATTGAACCCAACTTCGAACAGAAGTTCGATCCAACTAATCCTCCTCGCCCTGACGCCAAAGGTCACTGGAGGTAGCGTGAATGCACACGACGCTTCCACGATGACTGATGCCTGATTCGCCCTCGGTCTGGTGAATTCCGGCGCGTTGACGAAGCGGTGGTGACGAGGTTTCCTGCCGTAACAAAATATTGGGTTTAAACCCTAATCTTGATTCGTTCTCCCCATTCATACATTAGAAAAAAAATTCAAAAATTTTCCTGGGATCATAAGTGTTCAACCTAGCTTCCCACAAAATTCTAGCATCTAAAAATTGTTAGATGATCGGAAATCGATCAAAATACCATTTCCATTTAACAGTGAACTGCGCGTAACATAAGCAACTAAAAATTCCCAATTTCGTCCTAAAAATCATAATTTGAAATGAAGATTCAAGTTATAAACTTGAATTAGCATTTCATGACATTCGAGTTTAACCAAAATATGACATATTTACTGTAAAAACCATTTCTTTCAACTGTGTAACATTTTTCTTCTGAAAATTTATTTTAAAATCATAGTTCATCCTTAAATACGCAAGTTTTATTTTGAGATCTAAGTCTAATAATGATCACATAATCAAAGATGGGGTTTTGAATAAGTGTGGTACTCTGAAAACAAAGAAAGAAATGGTTTCTGACTTGAACAGGCATTTTCACTTCCAAATGTCTGTACACAAAGGAGAACTACCCATGCATATGCAAAATAAAACAATTTCATATCCCAGACTAATGAGCAACAATTTTAAATATACTTGAATCAATATTTTACAACAATTTATTTTTTATCAATATTAGTGGAATACCTGTAAACCAAAGTTACAGTGGTGATAATCCACTTATTTAAATAAACTTTGCAAAATCTTGTTTCGTGGATTAAACAACTTGATTATTTGAAAAAACCAAAGCTTGTTAGTGGTTATCAGCAAATGGACTTTAGTTTTGAAACCAACATAAACCCTGTATGAATTTTCACAGAACATCACAATCATGTTTTCTTACTGAAACATGTACCAAGCAGTTTATAAATGAAGTTTGCACTGTTTAAGAAAAAATTTAAACCCTTTTAAAGATTTAGTTTACTCACTTGTAAATCTGGAAACGGAGAGCACTTTGGTTTGGATAATAAATGCAGTTTTGATCTTTCTCTTCTTTTCTTTTCCTTTCAGTAAATTGTTTTCAACTTTGACAATAAAGTGATTTTTTTCCTTTTAATTTCTGATCTTTGCTAATATGTTTAAACGAATGAACTTGAGGTTGTGGATGTATAAATGTATGTAGAAGGTTGTGTACAGGCCTTGTACAACCTATGCTTTCCTCCTTCCTTCAAGGGTGGCTGAGGAGTAAAGGCATTTAATGAAAGCATGTTTACAGCAGTCTTTACTTTAAATTCTTGCCAGTACAAGTTTGGTTTAGCAGATCTTGTTTTATGGGCTGAAGTGTAAATGCATTTAATGCTCATGCTTCCCATGCTTGTTTGATTTTCTTTTATATGTATATTTTATATATTTTTATTTTTGTTTATTCACTTCCTATGCAACCTGTTTGTTGACTTTGCTAAAATGAAAGTGTTTTGTTTTGCTTTTTTTTCTTTTACAGTTTATATATTTTTTCTTTTCATATTCTTTTGTTATCTTGTTGTTTGATCTTTTGTTAAGTGTTGTTTTGTTTCATTTTCTTAATTATATGACTACTTGTATAGGCCTGGTTTGTATATTTCCTTGTAAACTTGTTTTAGTTATTATTATTATTATTATAACTTAACCATCAATATTTCTTTTTATTTAGTTCCATATAACTGTTTAATACTAATATCAACAATTTTTTATTTCTTTTGGAATTCTCAAATTAAATTTTTTAAAAGTTCAAACAATTTAACAAAATTCCGAGATGTTACATCAGCTAACATCTTTGGGGTGCAAGATTACGATAGAGTCAGATGGCTTGAAGGTGACACGCGGTGCTCTTGTATTGATGAAAGGAATGATGGTTCGAAATCTTTATCTGCTGAAAGGATCTATAGTTATTGGAAATACGTGTATTGGAGTTGATAGTTCATGAGCTTTGGACGCCACCAGACTTTGGCATCTCAGATTAGGTCATGTTCTAGAGAAGAGTTTGGAGCTGCATCAAAGAAGAAAGATGATCAAGGGTGAAAGCTTCAACCATTTGGAATTCTACCAGGAGTGTGTGCTAGGGAAGCAGACAAAAGTTTCTTTCAGTGTTGGTAGACATGAGTCCAAAGGAGTACTAGAGTACATCCATACGGATGTTTGGGGACCAGTAGCTGTAGCTTCTATTGGAGGAGCTAAGTAGTTTATCCCTTTTATCGATGACTACTCTCGAAAGGTTTAGGTGTATATGATGAAAGCTAAGTTGGAGTCGTTTGAAAATTTTAAAACTTGAAAAGCACTGGTAGAGAATGAAGTAGGAAGGAAGTTGAAGGTGATAAGATCCGACAATGGCGGTGAGTTTGTTTCTAGGGAGTTCACAAATTTCTGTAGACAGCATGGAATTAGGAGACATTTTACTACACCCGGTGATCCGCAATAAAAAAGAGTTGCTGAAAGGATGAACATAACTCTACAGGAAAAGGCCCGTTGCTTGAGATTGACGTCGGGCTTGTCTAGAGGCTTTTGGGCTAAAGCTTTATCAACTGCAGCATGTATTATCTATAACGACCCAGAATTTGAGTACTTTAAAATATACTATTTAAGTGAATTTAAATATAAAGTATGTAAGGTTATATGATTCAAACAATATTAGATAGGGTTTGGAAAGAAAAGTACACACAAAAATAGCATTATCCTATATCGACAAAAGTGACAAAATGCTGATTTCAGAAAAGTAAGTTTCAATAGTTAAATAAATTAGTTTAGTTTATTTATAAGTGTTTATATTTTTAAATAACATTACATAAATATATTTTTAAACTTGGTTTACATAAATAAATAGTTTAGCTAAAACGTCAAAATGTGCCCGTAAAATATTTTATCGAAAATCAACATTTTGTCGATTAGAAATTGTCGCAACGCTGTCGCACCTTTATTTTTATATAAGAACATATATTCAAATAGTGGTCAAATGAATGGCAGTGTGGCATTCAAAGTGGAACCTATTATAATCAAAGTGTGGTTTTGTATGGAAAGCATGACTTTGAAGAAATTAAGCGTAGTCTCACTAGCCTCACATCCCGGAAGATGATATAGGATACTATGTGGTCTTACAGACACAAATTCAAATAAGTGAGTATGTATGGTGGTGTTCAATACGTTGGGCCCTTTAGGGGATACGTCCCTCAAGGAATTTATTGCCCTATTTTGCTAAAGTGGTTGGCTTGTGAAAAACAGGGAACTACCGGTTATTAGTGGTAGTGTAGCAAGTACAGCTCCAAGTGACTAGTTTGAGAAAAGCAATTAAGGCACTGTGGGAACTATGTTTGTTATACGTGGATCGCAGAAAAGGCCACTAGTTCCTTATTATGTTGGAAATTCAATCACAATACGAGATTTATGATTTTGATTGTATTTCCAAAATGGCTGTAATGACTTGCAAACATTTCAGCTACCCCTTTGGTATCATATATTCCGTTGACCTAGTCTGGATATATTACCTTAGACTTATTCCAGATATTGATACCTTATTTGAATAAGTTTATTCGAAAAGTGTTTTTAAAAGAATGCCACTAAAAATAATATCAAGAGTATTTTGGTATAAAAGTGTTTTGGTTATCACAAGGTAAAAACATGTCTGTGTTTATCTATGGGTGTGGTCTTATGAGATACCCCTCTTTTCAAAGGTTTTGATAACATCGTCATGATCTATGCATTTAAATTTCGAGTATCTCACATTGGTTTATCAAGCCTGTTCCGTGTATTTTTAATACTCGGATCAGATCCGAGTAGTTTCAAGGCTGAGTTGAAGACGGTTGGAGTTTCCAGAGGAGAGCTGGAGATCTTCATCATCGTATGGATGTATTTTATTATCCGCTACATCTATTGCATTTGTTTTATTGTTTTCAGCATTTGTAAGGATAGAAATTTATAACTATCCAGGTTGAATCTATGTTAAACTCTGATATTATATTTTAAAATTTTCCACAGTAAAAATTGTTATTGATATAATACATGTTATTCCATTCGTGGAGATTCCGTTCTGTCTTTATTTTTTTCTACCCTTCATGATTCGCTTATTCATGCAATTTAAGTTGGACATGTGTGGTTTATTATCGATTCAAAAGGTACGAAAAAATGGGCCATTATATTTGGTATCAAAGCTGAAGATTAAGCAAGAACCTTGGCTTTGGTGGGGTAAAGACTCATCAAAGATAGGGTTAGTAATACCCTAAGATGAGTAACTCATTAAGATAGGTTTAGTAACATCCTAGAATGAATTTGAGTGTATTATATATGAGTGTGTATTCATTAGTGACTAATAAGTTATTTTGTGTTGATTTATCTGTTGAGTGATTTATGGATTCTGATCGATGCGGCTGATCACCGTTATCGATGAGGGTTCCTAAACATTTAACAAGGCGAACCGACACACTGATTTTGAAAAATGAGTAATGAAATTATTTTATCCAGGATTATATTGTGAATATAAAATATATATTGAAAAGTTGTATAGTTAGAAATTAGGATTAGTGAAATTTAAATATGAACATCTTGTGATTAGAATTTCACAGTTTGACTATAAGATGTTTCATAAAGATAATCGATAAGTAAGAAATCTGATAAGGTAATTAAGATCATTAATACTTATTACAAAATAATAAACTGATCAATTGTTTGATTTAAAGTTTAAGTGCAAATACATTATGAATTAAGTTTCACGATTTGACAGTAAGGTGTTTGATGATAAGACTTGTTTAAGGAATAAACATATAAGATAAAAAAGTATTTAAATTATAGAAAACGACCGTGTAGAAAAAAGATAAATATAAAAGGAATGCGAATTTAAATTCGAGTAAAAGAATTATGGAAATTTAAATGAAGTTAATAAATTAGGTTTATAAAGTAAACTCTAAATGATTTTGAAAATGGTATTATTTCAAATAAAAAGAGGTATTTTTTGATAACTAATTCGATTGGCTCGAAAATAAAATAAAAGGGTAAGATATGTGTTCGGATGGTAAACACTTTTCTTAAATATTACTCTTCTTGTTAAGAGGATATATGATACTATTGGTAGTACCCAGTTCCTTGGATTGTTTTGGAGTTAGTCGATCTATATAATTTTCTTAAGTTAAAGAAATAACGCGAATCATTTGTTAGTAATCTTTGTAAAAGTGTTTAAACTAAAGATAAATTAGGATCGCTAATTGCTAAAATAAAGCGGAATTTCCAACAATTTTGGACAGTCGAATTTTTTTGGACCATACATAACTCAAAGCTCGGAATTGATAAAAGATCATGAAATGCTTTGAGTAAATGAAATACGATTAGGATAATTTATAAATCTGATTTATAAAGAAAAAAGATTCAAGAGTTTGAGGATTTAAACACGGGTGGTTTTAAAATTTGTTAGATGGATGGATTTAAGTAAAACCAATTTGAATTTTGGGATTTGTATATACTCTTAGGATGTAAAGATATACCATACAAATATAGATTTAAGTCATGAACTATTAAGTAAAATAATGACTCCTCAAAAAGGTAATTTTAACCTGGAAAATGTTTTATTAATGAATTCCAGCATTAATTAAGGATTTAGACTTAAGTCTTTAAAATATGATTGATTTGCATAAGTTATAAGATGAAATAAACTTAAGTACTAGCTTTACGAAATGATTCATAAATAATATTGGTGTTAAAGGAAATATACCGAGTTAAAAGATGGTGGGGATTATTTTTTTTATAAAGCTAAGTTATCTTTTGAGTGAAAAATGGTTTCTTTAGAATATTTTCCTTTAATAAAAATATTTGAAAATAAATAATTAAAGGGATTATATAAAGAAGCACCTTTTATAAAATATTTAAATTTAAGATAAAAGTTTATGAAAAGTTTTTGAAAGTTAATAAATACATATATTATATGTAGATCATTTCATCGCACAAATTTGGTCTAAGATTCGAGTTCGGAATTTTGAGGTTATTTACACTGGTCTGAAAAAGGATTTATTACTCGATTCTTGATGGCGAACATTGATTAGGGTTTATGGTTAGATACTTGAGTTTGCTATCATAGTTTATAGCTACTCAAGAAAGCAAAGGTTTCTAAGCAAAGAGCCTGATCAAAATCCGCACTAGAGGATCGGGGGATCGATACTAGTTCAGAAATAGAGTTGTGTATTCGAGTAGGTGGCCGAATAAGATATTTTATATGGATGATCCGTGTATATTATATGGAATTAAGTTTAAAGATAAATGTATTACGCAAACTTTTGTTTATGGTAATTTCGAGGACGAAATTCGTTTAAGTAGGAAGAGAATGTAACGATCTAGAATTTGACCACTTTAAAATATACTATTTAAAGTGATTTTAAATATAAAATATGTAAGATTATATGATTCAAACAATATTAGAAAGGATTTGAAAAGAAAAGTATACAAAAAATACTAACATTTGCCTATATCGACAAAAGTGACAAAATGCTGATTTCAGAAAAGTAAGTTTCAATAGTTAAATAAATTATTTTAATTTATTTGTAAGTATTTATATTTTTAAATAACATTATACAAATTTATTTCTAAATTTGGTTTACATAAATAAATAGTTTAACTAAAACGTCAAAATTTGCCCGTAAAATATTTTGTCGAAAATCAACGTTTTGTGGATTGAAAGTTGTCGCAACGTCGTCGCACCTTCTTTTATAAGAACATATATTCAAATAGTGATCAAATGAATGGCAGTGTGGCATTCAAAGTGGAACCTGTTATGATCAAAGCATGGTTTTGTATGAAAAGCGTAGCTTTGGAAATTGAGCGCAGCCTCACTAGCCTCATATCCCGGAAGATGATATTGGATATTTTGTGGTCTGACAGACACAAATTCAGATAAGTGAGTATGTATGGTGGTGTCCAATACATCGGGCCCTTTGGGGGATACGTCCCTCAAGGCATTTATTGCCTCATTTTGATAAAGTGGTTAGCTTGTGAAAAACAAGGAAATACCGGTTACCAGTGGTAGTGTAGCTAGTACAGCTCCATGTGACTAGTTGGAGAAAAACGATTAAGGCACCGCGGGAACTATGTTTGTTATGTGTGGATCAGAGAAAATGCCACTAGTTCCCTATCATGTTGGAAATCCAATCCCAATACGGGATTTACGGTTTTGATTGTATTCCCAAAATAGCTATAATGACATGCGAACATTTCAGCTACCCCTTTTGGTATCATATATTCTGTTGACTTAGTCCTGATATATTACCTTAGAATTAGTCCAGATATTGATACCTTATTTGAATAAGTTTATCTGAAAAGTGTTTTTAAAAGAATGTCATTAAAAATAATGTCAAAAGTATTTTGGTATAAAAGTGTTTTGGTTATCACAATGTATTTATGTGTGGGTGTGGTCCTATGAGATTCCCTTCTTTTCAAAGGTTTTTATAACATCGTCATGATCTATGCATTTAAAATTTCGAGTATTTCACGCTGGTTTATCAAGCCTGATGCGGGTATTTTCAATACTCGGGTCAGATCAGGGTAGTTTCAAGTTGAGTTGAGGACGATTGGAGTTTCCAAAAGAGAGCTGGAAATCTTCATCATCGTATGGACGTATACTATTATCCGCTACATTTATTGCATTTGTTTTGTTGTTTTCAGCATTTGTAAGGACAGAAGTTTATAACCATCCAGGTTGAATCTAGGTTAGACTCTGATATTATATTTCAAAATTTTCCGTTGTAAAGATTATTATTGAAATAATATATATTATTCCATTCGTGTGAGATTACGTTATATCTTTATTTTCTTTCTACCCTTAATGATCCGCTTATTCTTGCAATTTGAGTTGGACATGTGTGGTTTATTGTCTATTCAAAAAACGCGGAAAAATGGTCCATTGCATTATCAATCGGATTCCGTGCGTAGCCATTGATGGGAGGATTCCTATGGAAAGGTGGAAAGGGGGAAAGGTGCATCTATACATATAAGTTATTTTAGTATATTTGGCAGCCTCGTGTATGTTCGCCATACAAAATTGACAAGTTGAAGGCTGGAGCCTATCAAGGCATATTTTTGGGCTATACAGAAGGCATTAAAGGGTATCGCATTTGGAACCCTATTGATAGGAAGGTAGTGCACTCGAGACATGCCACATTTGATGAGTCCGCTAGGTTCAAGCCCGAGGAGAATCCACCTTGTTCGATGGATTCAAAAACTGAAAAGCCTAAGGAGATGGAAACTATTCTCACATATCTGCCAAGTAGTAGAGTCAGAGATGTAAAAGAAGATAGAATAATTGCAGTTGCTGATACATCACATGAAGGTCCACAGAATTCCTCTAGCAAGGATAGTGATGGTCGTGAAGCTAGAGATGATTCAGCTCAAGCTGGAGATGACAGGAGTTTAGGCGAAGTTAATCTATTTGGGTTAGCTCTAGAATTAGAAGGCCACCAAATAGGTATGGAGACTGGAGTTATGCAAACCTTAACATTGACGATCATTTTGACTATGCACTGCATATAGTGCAAGATGAGCCTTTCGACCTTGAAGAAGCTGTGAATTCGAGTGTCGGCTCAAAATGGATGCATGTTATGGAAGAGAAAATGGATTCGTTGGAGAAGAATTGGACTTGGGAATTGGTACCACCCCCTCAAGAAAGCCGAGCCATATGATGCAAGTGAGTATAAAAGTGAAGGACGATGGAAGATACAAGGCTAGACTTGTTGCAAAGTTCGAGCATTGCTCGACCTTAATTCGCTTGCTAAAGTGTTAGGTGCCACTTGGTGGCGCAGGGGGACAGTGAGTTATTAGTATACAGAGATGTTTGTTTTGAAGATTTATGGGTCCTACGTGGAGGGGGTGCTTTCAACACTTTGTTGGTGGGTGGTGGTCTTGCCGGAGTTTGTTGACAAAGTGGAATGGGCAATGGCCATGTCGAAGCTCATTGGGAAAGTATTTGTGATGCCTTTGTCTGAGAGCTGCCTGGAGTAAAAGAACGTACGTGGAGTTGGTAGGCTTACGGAGAAATATAGTATCAAGGTGGAGATTGTTAAATTTGCTACAATATTTTTATACTTAAGAAGATTTGGAAGATATTTGAGATAATTGTTCAAATATATTGCCTCTTTTATATGCATTAAAGAGGATAATTGATTAGCTACATAAGAGGAAGAAATATTTGAAAAAGAGTGAAGTAATTAATTAATTCTCTAGTTAGATAATTAAAGATGGAATCTTATCAGATGCATATAAATTATCTTCTCTTTTGTATTTCTTCATATTCATCTTAGTCTCCATTTTCTCCAAAAAATTATTGGTTATACCTTATGCGACTTGAATTTATTTAAGCATATATATTATTTACGATTTGGTAGTAGCATTTCTAAAAGTTACAACCCAAAAGCGTATTGTTTCACCTTTAAGTACCCAAAAAATTCCAAGTCAATAAATTATGTGAACCATGCATCTATAGCATGGGTTTGAATTAGTACAAATGTAACCAAGAGTCGTGAATTCATTTTTCTATCAAGTGTTAAATTACTTCATGGTCTTGCTTTTTTATTCCACTCGGCACTTATTTTTTCGAACTCGAACGAACATCCTTTATTAACCAAAAGTAATGTACATATATACAGAATATTTACAAAGTGTCCTAATATATAAGCTACTAGAAAAACACTCTTACATCAACCCAAAGCTCGAAAAATAGAACCAGCCCACATCAAGTTTTGGCTACAAAACTACTTCAGCAACTACCGAATTCTTGAAGTTTCTCACTTCACTAACGTCAAACACTCAGTTCATTCAATTCGCTTAAAACAAACTAACACATTCCATAGTTTCCACTAAAATGGCGGCTTGGAGAAATCATGAGTATTTTCATGATAAAAAAACATAAACTAAAGATGGATAAATCATCCATCCTGGGTGGTTGGTATGAATTCTTAATTATCTCCATGTTGCACATATGGCTTTATCTTGCATGTCTGTTATATTTTTGGAAATAACTGACGATCTTGGACTGTAATATAGTGGAAAGAATTAAGAAAAGGCTCATAAATAATTGCAGACATGATAGACTATACGAACATGAATGTAAAACAGAGAAAGAAAATTAATAAAAGGCTTGCAAATATTTTAAAAAGCATAAGCTATTGGATTTGAACGTAAAATGTAAGAGGAAAGCAGGGAGCACTTAGTGGTGTAATAGCAACACTTCTATTTAATTTTTCTTATTCATTGCTCCCGCAACGTTTTGAGAATGTAACAATTTTTCTCGAACCATCTACTTTTTGGTGGTAAAGCGAATTGAGCCACTGACATATTCTTCGATAACTAAATGTCTTAGTCGAATGAAGGAGTTGGAAAAATATAGTATTTTATTGAAATAAATAAATGAATTTCACAAAGTACCCTTAGTTTTCTTTTTCATCAAATCAATTAATTTTTAAGTTTTTCCAGTAAACCTCGACCAAACCTTAAACCTATATTTTCTTTTTAAAAATATCCACTAAGAGAGGAAAAGAATTATGATAGCATGAAATGTCTTAACTCTGATGAAAGTTATGAGAAATGAATGAACTAATGAAACATCAAAATTTTAGAAGAATTCAACAAAGAGAAATTTGTATTAGATAGTGACAAAAAACATCAGTTTCACAGTTTCAATTTTTTTAACGTATTTTGTAGCCGTTCGCATAGTATAAGATATTGGATTTGTAAGATGTCATGTTATGGAGAACTTTGACCTCATGAAGTATTTTGGCAAAAAACGTTGCTACGCTTTTTTATTTATTCAATTTTGTTGTTAACTACTCCAACTACTAAAATGTTATGATATTTCATGCATCATCATGTTACATTTTATGCGATATTCTCGAGCATTAAATGATGGGTAACACCATTTTTATCATGTTAAAACAGTTGGCTCATAACGTTCTGTTAACATAAAATGATAAAGGTCCATTGTTCTACCTATAGCATAAAACCAAAATTCCTCCATGATAAGTTTTGATCGCATTAGGACTAATACTGTAACAAAGACCCACTCAATTTCTTTTACTTTATACTTTTATACCCTTTTAGTTATTAGGATTTAGGAGTTCCCCAAACTAAATCACAAATCCTGGATATATAATTACAATAACGAGTAATCATGAATGTATCAATAACATTGATGAGCAATTTTAAATTGTGTTAGGGTCAAAGAACAACATAATTTAATAAAAAAATCTAAGTAATAATTGAAGTATAATGTACCCAAGATAATAAAAAGGTATTTTAAGTAAAATAATAGCCATTAATAATATTGAGAATCAACAAAATAAAAGAAAATTACTAATTTAGTGTTGGATGAGGATGAGGCTTGAAGTTCGGAATGGGAAGATGGAAAAGTGACGAGAAAGAAACAAATTTTAAGAAGGCAAATTCTATTCATACATCATTAATTGCTTTATCCACACCATAATTTTTTTATAAAATATTATACAAAAATGCCCCTATTTAAGAAAATAAAACTAAAAATTAATATTAAAGAATCAAAAATTCATAGAACAATCACTATGGTTTCTTTTACAAAGTAACTAAAATTTCTATATATCATCGGTTGAATGAAGTTCAAATTCCATTTAAATACAAATTCTATTTATACATTTTCAGGTTGTATTTATACAGTCAATTTCAAAAATTTTTACATCTAATAAAAATATAAAAAATAAATTTTAAAATTATTACTAAAATCATTATGATTCATAGAGTATGAAATTCTTCTTTGTTTTTTTACTTAAATTAAATGATTAAATTTAACATCAAAAGTGAAATAGTTTAACATTTTAACATTCAAAAATTAAATTAAATTTGCTATATATAAATGATTAAATAAATTCGAATTCCATTTAAGGTATTTAAATTTGAAAGTTGAAACTTACAAATGTGAATCTGAGAACCTTATTTTAATTGCAGGAAAATACCGTAGAGGACAAATTTAGAGCTTTTTCAATACCTAAGACAGCTCACAAATATTTATTTCCAAGAATAAAAAAGACAAGGGAGTTAGAATATTTTTAAATGCCCTAATCGTCATGCACATTTTTTTTCTTCAATCTCACTACAAGGGGAAACGCATTTTTCGACGGCCAGAATCCGTCGGCGGCCGTCGGAAGCCGTCGGCGGCCGTCGGAAAAGACTGCGTCCGGGAGCAGTATTTCCGACGGCTTCCGACGGATGCTGCCGAACACGTTTCCGACGGCTCTCGACGATTTCCGACGGCTTCCGACGGGCGTCGGATACCGTCGGAAGCCGTCGGAAGCCGTCGGAAATGTTTAGCTACAGACCGTCGGAAATTATCGGAAGCCGACGAAAATTTTGACCTGTAAGCCATCAGAAGCAGTCGGAAATCTGCTGTTTTTTTTTATATTTGCTGCAAATAGAGCCTTCCAACCACATTTCTCTTCCAAACACTACGATATCAATACTGCACAATCCAATAAACAATAATCCAACCAAATATCCAAACCTAGACTATAAAATATTCAATAAACACACAAATGGATAAAATTAGAATAAAAATAAAATATAAAATATACATACCATTCCAACATTAACAATAATCCTAGCAATAATTGTTCTACCATGTTGTTAATATACAAATTCATCAACATTCTCATTCATATCCTCATACAACTACAGAATCAAGTGTATCATACATAATTATACAAATCAATAATTAATTGCACCATCTACCAAATCATTCTAAACTAAAACAAAACATACCTGTACGAACGAATAAGCAAGCAATAAATCAATCTCCTCCAGATCCAGAGCCAGCCGAGGAAGGGAAGCGGCCACCAAACTGCTGCATGTACTCTAACAACTGTGCGGCCTACAAGGCCTGTTGGCGGTTCTGCTCCTCCAATTGGGACACTCTAGTCCGTAATTCTTCTATACCTGCTAAATCGCTCTGAGGTCTACTCCGTCGTCCCCTATTCTGATTATTGGACTGCAATAATTGAAAAATAAATAAAATCCAAGTTTATTGTTTTGAAAAGGTAAAAATATCATATTTTCAGTATTTCAAGAAAAAGTAAATTATTTACCGCTAAATTGCCAAATCCGTATCATCGACCATGCTCTGCTGGACTCAAAACGGACTCAAAAATAATATCCTCCTCATCGGTCGTCAGCTGCTCTCTACCCGTATCAGCAAGAAGTTTCTGCCGCTGGTCCATAAACATCTCCTGCATTAACAAATTAATAATATCATATCTTATTTCATCATAATTTAACAATTAAAACAATTACTAATACTGAATAACATGAAATATGCTTACATGGCTTTTGCTGGATTTATCGTCCTGCCATGTGTACGAAACAGTCCCGTCTGAATTAACATGCTCGACAGCATGCGTACGGGTGAACACGTCCATATAGCTGACAGGACCATGTGTCTCGGCTTCTTGAAGTTGATTGTTACATACAATTATTATACGTTTAAAATCATATAGCATAAACTATTTGCATTTATTATTCAGTAAATTTACCAACTCCTGTCGATACTGCTGAAACGACTTCGATCCTCCGCGATGAGTGACGGGATTATTATTTCTATTTGCAGAGTTTCTATCCGACTCTGCCTGTACATTCAAAATTTGATACATTATTTTTCAATCATTTTAAATTAATAATTCAAAAAAAATTAGTATACTTGCCTTCGCCTCGTCCGTCTCCCAGTAGCTCAACCAAGCTTGCCACACGCTCTCTCCCATCCACCGTGGTTTCTTACCAGATTTCTTAATCTCAGATATCGTGTCCCTGTAGTTCTTGCGCATCTTCTTCATCCAGTATGCTCGTGCCAGCATCATATCGTCTGTCTGGATGTCTATCTCAGCCTGTATTAAAAAAAAGATTACACTTTAAACGATAAACAATAGAAAAACGACAAAAACGAATTAAAAAACAGAAAAATTATACATACTAGGACATCCTACCATATGCACTCTATGACGTGAGGAGGGATGACATCTCACCTTGGCCAGCACGCACTCATCCTACTGCGATAAGATGCTCTAGAGACGTCCAGCACAACCTTAAAGGGAAGTAGGTCGAACCCCCTGTTTTTAAGTACGATATAGATAAGTACGTACGTATATCATAGAAAAAATAAGATGCTGAATAAAATTTAATTCTTACCCATCTGCTCTAGGGACTAACGATACAACTGCACGCTGTGGCTCTTGCGATGGGCCACTGCCATCGCCTCCTGACGATCGGGAAGAGCTCCTACCTCTATACGACATAATGATAAACCTGTGACATATACACATCATTATATAAGAGAATAAAAACATGATAATGAAATATATTTCATATGAAAATGACATCAACAGTATAAATTGCTTAATTAATGACTGAAATGGAAATAGAAATGGAAGTGTGTTATACCTGATTCATAATGGGTGTACTCTTCCAACGATAAGCAGAGTTCATTGCATTTTTAATAAAAATTGCTAAATAAATGACAAATGGAAATAACATAAAACATGCAAATAATAGTAAACGGATTTGGTTTCATAGTTACATCAATTTCATAATACATCAAGAATTCAACATAGTTACATCAATTGCAAAAAAACATATTCAGATTTGTACAGTCATCATCGTCTTCTGATTCAGATTCGGTCTCGTTTTCGACGATATTTTCCTCTGCACTGTCAAATGCTTGTACCCAAACATTTGATTCATTGATCAAGGGACCAAAATCTATATGAACGTCTGTAATTATTATTTCGTTATTTTGCTCAAGATCTGCCTGATAAGCTTGTTCGTCCGGAATATTCTTCCCATTGAATGTGAATCTGGCCTTTGTTTTAAAAACTGCAGACCAATCTGCTTTATCTCTTTTTAGAGACGGATAAGGAGCGTAATAAACTTGGAATGCTTGTTCGGCTAGTACAAAAGGATCATACTTGTGATAGTGCGATGTATGCTTTATTTCGATAAGATTATAATCCTTGTGCATATTAATTCCAGAACCTGAAACATTGCTAAACCAATTGCATCTAAACAGAAACACCTCCTCCGCGGGCCGTGAGAAATATGTCAGTTGCAAAATTTGTGTCAGAACGCCATAAAAACCATTTAAATGATTTTCTGGATCGTCACTACCTTTAACAAATACACCAGTATTATTTGTTAATTTTTCTGCACTGTATTCTTTGGTGTTAAATTTATATCCAATGACGAAATATATTGGATATGTCTTGACCACTCTTTTTGGTCTCATCGCAAGATGTTTCAACCCTTCGTCAACAACACTATTTCTCGGCTCATAAACGTAATTTGAAAACCAACCGGAAAACTCTTTACTGAGATCTCCATTCGGATGTTCACGTTCATAAACACTGTTTATATAAACAAATTATTACATTAGGTTATACACGCGCATGCATTATAGAAAAGAATAAAACACAAATTATTATTTCAGATTACCTAACAAACGGTGGAACCTCAGCACAATTTAGAAGAATATAAGTGTGTGCTACATGAAGATCTCTATCGTCTAGCCATATTTCTACACACTTTCCAGAAGGCCGACCATGTTGTCTAAAAATAGATAACATTGCTTGAGAGGACTCTTGTTCGTCGCCTTCGTCATTACGATGAACACTTTGAAATGAAATATTCACATGGTCACTGAAATAGTGAGAGAAAAAGAATGAAGCTTCTTCTTCGATGTAAGATTTACATATCGAACCTTCAACCCGTGCTTTTTGCCTCACTATTTTCTTCAGGTGATTCAAATATCTATGCAAAATTAATTTATATTAACTTCATCTTTCAAATGCAATTAAATTACGTTATAACATGTTACATACCTCTCAAATAGATACATCCATCCATATTGGACAGGACCTCGAAGTCGTGCTTCAGATGGAAGATGAACAGGTAAATGTTCCATCACATTAAAAAAACCGGGCGGAAATATTTTCTCTAATTTGCAAAGCAATATAGGAATGTCCACTTCAAGTTTACGTAAACGTTGCACTTTTAAAGTAGTCGAACAAAGCTCTTTGTAAAACATACTAAGCTCCGTTACTACTTTCCAAACTTTTAACGGCAGTAGTTCTTTGAACATTACGGGAAATAAATTTTCCATCATTATGTGACAGTCGTGACTTTTCATTCCGCTCAATTTACCATTTTTAAAGTCAACACATCTACGAAGATTTGATGACATCCCGTCAGGAAATCTTAACCCTTCCACCCATTTTAACACACCTTTAACTTGATTATTATCTAATTCGTAACAAGCTTTGGGTTTTTTACTGTCATTTGGTTTCATATGAAGCTCAGGACGTTTGCATAATTCTTCTATATCACGTCTTGATTTCAAATCATCCTTCGTCTTCCCTTTCACATTCAAAATTGTGTTAAAAACATTATCAAATACATTTTTCTCATTGTGCATCACATCTATGTTATGGCGAAGCAGAAGATGTTTCCAATACGGCAACTCTCAAAAAATAGTTTGTTTGCACCAGTTATGAACAAATGATTTGCCTTCAATTTCTGTTTGCTCGCCAGTTTCATATATTTTTGGATAGTCCTTAACAAGTTCATATATGTCTTCGCTTGACCATATCGTCGGTGGTTGTCTGGTTTCTACTCTATTAGCTAAAAAGTTTTTCTTGTCTCCTCTGAAGGGATGATTTACATGGAGAAAATATCGATGACAGTCAAACCATGAAATTTTCTTACCATGAGGTAAAGAATACGCTCGTGTTTCATCCATGCAATATGGACATGCTAGACGACCGGCAGTACTCCATCCCGAAAGCGTTGCATAGGCAGGAAAATCACTTATAGTCCACAACAAAGAAGCAAACATACGAAATTTTTTCTTCTTGGACACATCGTATGTTTCTACTCCTTCGTTCCACAGTATTTTTAACTCCTCAATCAACGGTTGTAAATATACATCGATTCCTTGCGTCGGATCGTCGGGGCCAGGAACGACAACAGTAAGAAACATATATTGCGTTTTCATGCACATCCACGGAGGTAAATTATACGGTGTGACGATAATGGGCCATGATGAACATTTAGAACCAAATTGAGAAAATGGAGAAAAACCGTCCGTACATAATCCTAATCTAACATTTCGACTCTCCACTGCAAAATTTGGATACGTTTTATCGAAATGCTTCCATGCTTCTCCATCGGCCAGATGTGTCAACGTACTCTCTTCCTCCGTTCTCACGCTATGCCATCTCAAATTAGACGCAGTTACAGAAGATGCATATAATCTTTGATGTCTTGGAGTTATGGGTAAGTAGTGCATACGCTTGTAGGAACTTCTTTCCCCTTCTTTTTTCTTGATTTGTATCTCTCCTGGTTACAAACTTTATAATTTCTAAGGTTTGCGTCTTCTTTCCAAAACAACATGCATCCTTTTAAACATGCATCTATTTTCTGATACGATAAACCAAAAGCCGACATAAGTTTTTTAACTTCGTAGTGATTTTCACACATTAGATTATCGGACGACATATGTCTTTTTGCAGCTTGTACAACAGTCGTAAACTCAGCTTCAGTGATGTTGTATTTTGACTTCATCGCAATGTATTCTGCGATTACTGACAGCTGAGTGCCGCTTTTACAACCATCCCAAATAGGTTTCTTAGCTGCATCTAGTAAATCATAAAAAAATTTAGCTTCAATATTTGGTTCTTCAACATTTCCATCATCGTCGTCAACTTCAACCATAGGAAACATTGATCGTGCTGCATCTTCGACCATATTTTCTATACGGGTCGTTGAAACTATTTCGTTAACGATACTTTCAGACTCTATAGAAGTATTTGCTACAACTTCTCCATGCCGATCCCAAACATAATATTCGGGTGCGAAACCGTGTTGGCACAAATGAACTTTCACAATATCTGGTAACAAATACTTCAAATGTCTACACCTACTACACGGACAACGAATTTCTGGATCGTTTCCGTTATTATTTAAAGCGAATTCAACAAACACATTTATACCATTATAAAAATCTTCTTTTATTGAGCCCCTCAGTCCTTTTCTTTGGTACATCCATCTCCTCCAATCAACAAAATAATCAATCATTTTTCCTATTTGACAAAATGAGAAGTTCAAAATTTAATATTTATTTTGAAGAATACAAATGCGAAAAAGATTATTTTCATGGTCGTATAATATTTTAAATTTAAAGAACAACTTCATAAATTTAAAAATGTTTTCAAATATGGCACATTTTATTTTTTAACGTAACGATTTAAAAATATATATAATTTTTTTCATTGGTCAGGCATCCTACTTCCCATTACGAACACAGTAAGCATTTACATTTCGTATATTACTTCGTCTCAAACGATTCAACAAAATTTCGGCAGCATTTCCCTTTTGTTCCGTGCATTGTACACAAATGCGTGTACATAGGAAACAAAAAAGAAAAATTAGGCCGAAATTTTATGAACCGTTTGAGACGAAGTAATATACAAAATGTAAATTCTTACTGTATTCATAACTTATCCAATATAAGGACAAATCCGACAAACATTGTACCAAATGAATATAAATGGTCGTTTTTCGAAAAACGACTATTTATACAACGATCATGTACAACACTCGTCGGACGGGGCCAAAAACTCTCTAAGAGACATTTGTCAGTTAACATGCGCGTATTTTACGAAAAAATACAGTTTTACTCACTGTACACATTTACAAAAATATATATTATTTAACACATTTATTCGACGTATTACGCATCAGCTTAAGGCTGGTTTAACATTTTTGTCATTTTTCAATACACACAATTATAGTTTAGAGTAATGCATTTTTTTTTGTTTCATAAGTAAATACGTGCACAGCATAATACTCCTAGTTCATTCGATCATTTTATCTTATTCTAAATAACGTATACAATCGTCGAATCAAGGCATACACAACAATTTACATATACATGAACAACCACAAATTATACGTGTTTTTCACAATTTCACGATAAAAGATGAAATATGTATGCCATGTGATTCTATAAACCGTTATTACGATATTGGAAACAATTGCAATCACTAATTCGCCCTAATTTATCAATTTATGCAAATCTAGAATTAGGGTAAAAACTGAAATTTTCACAAAAATAAGAGATTATACCTGAGACTAAGAGCAAGAGATGTTGAATTAACAGCGGGGAAGGAGAAAAAATAACAAAATCAGCGATTGGAGGTGGAAAATGGGGATTTGGGGGTTTTTCTTGAGAATTTGAGAAGCTGGAAAATGAGGAAGAAAGTCTTGGCCGAGCTACAGATAATCGCGAATTTCCGACGGCTTCCGACGGCCGCCGACGACCCGTTGGAAGCCGTCACTCTCACCCGTCGCTATTTGACATTTTTCTGGTAGTGTCTCATTCTTCTTCTTCTTCTTAATTTTCTTCGCTTTCTCTTTTGCTCATTCAAACTTAAATTTTCTTCTTCATTCTTTTTTATTGTCGTGCGCGATCCATTCTTGTTAACCTGATTTTGATTTTCATCTCTTTGAACGGGTAATCGAAATTTTTGGATTTAGGTACGATTCTATGTGTTTTTCTCCTTTCTCTTCTATCAGTGTTTTAATTTTGTTATTTCTAATATTCTCCTTTTTTCTTTGTAAATGTTAATTTCAATTTTGTTGCTACGTTTTCTTCTTTCATATTCCATGGTAAATTTAGACGGTAGCAGTAGGTATGTTCTGTTTTTTGTTTTTTCTAATGCAGTAACGTTTTCTTATTTATTTTAAATTGAGTATTGTTTGGGTTTTGCTCGCTGATGTATATCTTGGATTCATATTGGTTTGGATGAAAATGTATTGTTGTGTTTTTTTCAGTAAGCACCAGCTTTTAGGTATCATTTTTTAGATTTTTTTAATATTATTCTTCACAGTAATAAAGTTTTGAAGTGTTTTACTGTTTTTTTTTTTTTTTGAGTAGATATAACAATGAAGTTGTTACATGGTAAATATGATTATATTCATCAAGCATTCAATAGATTGAATTAGTGTTTCGTAAAAACATACATTCAATTAAATTTGTTTGAGTATCATTTTTGTTATTAATTTCAATATTAGATTTTAAATATCAATTTTACAGTCTGTAGGTATCATTTTGAAAAAGAATTGTTACTTTTTTATTTTTGATATTTGAATCTATAAAAAATGAAGTTGTTACAGATTGCTATGATGGTAAATGAGTTGAATTAGTGTTTTATTACTATCAAATACTTACTGAAGTTTGTTAGCATCAAACATTTAACTAACTTTGTTTGAGTATCAACTTTTTTTATTAATTTCAGTATTAGATTTTAGGTATCGGTTTTATAGCCTGTAGGTATCATTTTTGAAAAAAAAAATTATTACATTTTTGTTGTATGAAAAAAACTATCATACTATAATGAAATGACAATCTAAAGCAAATATTTTTTTTGTTGATGTTCTTTTTTCTTGCTTTCATATTGGTTTGATTGAAATGGCAATTATGGTATGTTTTTATTTTGTGTTTGAAAGTTATTTGGTGATGTTGTGTCATTACTATGGAAAATAACCAGTATCAGTTTCTGTTTATGTTAGTATCATTTTTTGGCTCCAGTACCTGTTATTTTGAGTTTGTGTTAGTATCATTTTTAGTTTAGAACCAGTGTTTCTTAGTATTAATTTCTATTACTATCCTATTGTACAACGGTGCAGATACTAAAATAAGATTCGATATTAAGATTTTTAATTTAATATCAGTTTAGAGTAACATATGCGTTGCGTCGTATTAGAAAATATTAGAATTTGATATTAAGATTTTTAGCTTTGTATCAGTTTTGGAGTAATATATGCGTTGTGTGGTATCAGAAATATTAGAATTTGACATTAAGATTTGAAAAAAAGTGATATTTTGTTGTGTTGTAGATTTTTCATTGGTGAGTATTAGATTAGTGCTTATTATCATTTTTAGATACTAGATTTTTAAATTGTTTTTACTACATAGTACGAGAATGTAGTTCTCGGTTTTTAGTTATCGGTAGTAGTTTTTAGGTATCAATTTTTGACTTAAAGGTTAATTAAATTTTGTTTTAATAGTTTTTAAATAATTATTTGCAAGTTTTTTCCCCTTTAGTTATGGGTATAGCTTCTATTGAAAATGTGGATAAGTGAAAATGATTTTTGGATAACTTAAAACAAGTGCTTCGAGAAGATTGTGGTTTGGTTTTGTCGGGTCGCCATCAATGTTTGATTTTAGGTGTTTGTGAAGTTTTTCCTTCAACCTTTCATAGTTACTGCTATCTTCATTTGGAACACAATCTACTTTCAGCCGTAAAGACAAAGAATGTGAATATGCCTATTGTTTATTTGTTAAGATGTATTGCAGGGCTTCTAATATGCTAATGCTATAAATCCTATTCCTAATCTTGATAATCCTATTGTTGATGCAAGTATTGAAGATGCTATTAAACCACCTAAGAGAAACATGGTGCCAGTAGGCCTGTTATTAAACAGAAAGGATGATTTGTATATTTTTAAAATGAGCAAAATAGATATGGTGTATGAAAGCAATATGGTCACAATAAGCGTAGTTGTCAAGTTTTTAAGAAAATATGATTTGATTTTCATGTTTTTATGAATTTATTAAGAATTATACTTGGTTATATGCCTTTTTTATAGCAATTTTATGTAATGGAACTTGGTCATGTAAGTATATTGGTTTACCACATATTAATATGTACATTGATTTGCTCTTTATAATTGAACTTGTTATGTAATATCACTTTTAGTTTATTGTTACATGTTGAAAATATATAGGTGGCATGGGAAGTGATGAGTTATTGTGTTTTTATGTTGGTTAGTTTATTCAAAAGTATTTATGCTTGGTATCATTTTTTGGTACTATTAGTGTCAGTTTTGAGGCATATAAAAATTTGGTATCACTTTTCGTATGTTATTATGTCATTTTTAGGTATTATAAATTAGGATATTGGTTTTTGCAAGCTTTTAATGTCAGTTTCAGGTATAAAAAATCAGTGCAACAATTTTGTATGCTATTAGTATCATTTTCATGTGGTAATTTTTATTTCCTTTCTAGTTTTGAAGTGATAGCAATAATCTGTTTACCTAGTTGTCATGTGCAGAACTACGAGAAAAACTATGAGCTTAGATGTCAATATATAATTTAGACTGTATTATGGTGAAATGTTGACAACTCAATATATGATGTAGAAGTGTTGTTTGGTATTAATGCTGTTGTCGAATTATATCAAACAATTATTGGGTGTTTTTTTGCACATATGTAGGTATAATTTTTGTTGGAAATAACATTTAAATTAATTAATATAATAACCGAGCTTGAATTCGAATCAAAAAGCTAATATATATGAGTTTGCATTGTTTTAGTATCACTTTTGTCATACATGACAATGAACAAAATAATCGAATTTATAGAGCATCACATTATATCAAATCTACTGGGTATCATTTTTGCATATATACATGTATCAGTTTTGCTGGAAATAACATTTAAAATAGTTCATTAAATAAGCAAGTATGAATTTGAATTAAAATAACCAAATATGAATTCGAATCAACCAACTACTAAATATGCGTTTTTATCGTTTTGGTATCACTTTTGCCATGCATGACAATGAATTAAATAATTAAATTTATAATGCATCATATTATATAACACAGCTATTGGATACCATTTTTCTATACTTTAGGTATCAGTTTTGTGGTAAATAACATTTAAAATAATCTATAAAATAACAAAGTATGAATTTAAATCAAATAGCTATTAAATATGCGCTTTCATTGATTTGGTATCACTTTTGCCATGCATGACAGTGAGCTAAAATATTAAATTTATAGTGCATTATATTATATAATACGGCTATTGATATCATTTTTGCATATATGTATGACGCAGCGGATAACAACAAGTTGTCACCAAATGATGCATAACGAACAAACGACGATGGAACGATACAAAGATAAATCGATGGATTGATAATACCTAAGATAAATCCCAAATCCATTGATCTCGCGAGTTACCGGATTCTAACTATCTTTAACACGTTGATCGCACACGATACCGTGTTAGAAGATCTACGATTCTTCGACGTTGATCTCGCGCACGAGATTCCGTGAACCGACTTCAAAATCGTTGATTCGAGCGCACTCGAATAACCGAAAATGGAGAAAGGATATTGAGGGGAAGAGCTATGGTATGGTGGCAACAAACTAAACTTACACGAGAGAGAATGGAAAAGTCGAAGATTGTTTCATGGGAAAAGATGAAGAAGTTAATGAAGGCTACTTTCTTGCCTTATAATTATCAGTCTCTTATGTATCAGCGCTTCGAAATTTGAGACAAGGGACAAAGTCCGTAAATGATTATGCAGATGAGTTTTATCAACTGATTGTTAGAAACGATATCATGGCAACGTGAGAACAGTTGACATCTAGATTTGTTGGAGGATTGAGAATGCAAATTCAGGATATGGTGAATATGTTTGATCCAAGATCCGTTACTGAAGCACACCAGAAGGCTCTAGCTTGGGAGAAGCAAGGTAGAAGAGGAGGTGGTATGCTTACAAGTTCGATCATCAGGTGAAAGGGGCTAGTAGCAATACTAATGTTTCCAAAGCTGTTAGTAAACCGGTTGTCAATGAAATTGCTAAGACCAAGGTCGACAACAATTTCAAGTGTTATAATTGTCAGGAGTTTGGTCATAAGAGCAATGAATGTCTGAGGCCTAAGAAGCAAGTGATGGTTGCTGAGGTTGAAGATGAGGATGCATAAATAGAATGTTTCAATTCACCACAAGTTGAGGAGGAGGAAGAATTATTGGCGGAAGACGAGGGATATTCTTTAATGACGAGGAGATCTTGCTTGACGCCAAAGCAGGAAGAGGAGACTAGCTGGTTGAGGAGTAATATTTTTCAGTCGACGTGCACTATTTTGGGAAGGGTTTGTAAGTTTGTTATCGATGCAGAAAATTGTGATAACATCATCTCTACAGAAGCTGTAAAGAAGTTAGAGTTAAAGACAGAGAAGCATCCCAAACCCTACAAATTAGCTTGGTTGAGAAAAGGTGGGTAAGTGAAGGTTAGTCAAAGAGCTTGTGTAACTTTTTCCATTGGAAAGAAGTATAAAGATGAAATTTGTGTGACGTGGTAGATATGAATGTATGTCATTTGTTGTTGTGAAGACCGTGGCAGTTTGATAGAGCCGTGCAACACGATGGTAGAACTAACTGATATAGTTTCATGTTCAATGGCACTAAAATCACTTTAGTTCCTAAAAAGCGACAACAAGTTGAAAGCAAATTGGAGGAAATCGAGGAACTAAAAACTCTGTTATCTTTGAAGGAGTTTGTCAAAGAAGTAGAGGATGGGCCTGAAGTATTTCTGTTGATTGGACGTGGAAGCAGTGAAACGGGTGAAATGCCTGAGGAAGTTAAGCCAGTGTTGAAGGAATTTGAAGATGCATTTCCTAAAGAATTACCAAAAGAATTACCACTGTTGAGAGACATACAACATCAGATTGATCTTGTTCTGTGAGCTGTGTTACCACATAGACCACATTATAGAATGAGTCCAAAGGAGCACGAAGAGTTGAGAAGGCAGGTGGAGGAGTTACTTGAACAAGGGCGCGTACAAGAAAGTTTAAGTCCTTGTGCAGTACCAGCCTTGTTAGTGCCAAAGAAGGATGGAACTTGGAGAATGTGTACAGATAGTCGAGCACTAAACAAGATTACAGTGAGGTACAGATTTTCGATGCCAAGATTGGACGACTTGTTAGATCAGTTGAGCGGAGCTGCTATCTTTTCAAAGATTGATCTGAAGAGTGGGTATCATCAGATTCGAATTCGACCAGGGGATGAATGGAAGACCGCATTCAAGACGTGTGAAGGGTTGTATGAATGGCTGGTCATGCCATTTGGTCTTTCGAATGCACCCAGTACTTTTATGCGAGTGATGAATCAGATCTTTCGACCGTTTATTGGAAAGTTCGTAGTGGCATACTTTGATGATATATTGATATACAGTGGAAGCACAGAAGAACATCTACAACACTTACGGGAAGTGTTGATGATACTTTGTCAGGAGCAATTTTACGCAGCAACAAAGAAGTGCATATTCATGACACATAGTGTTTTGTTTTTGGGGCATGTGTTGTCCAAGGAAGGTATCCATGTGGATCAAAGTAAAGTTGAAGCAATCAAGGATTGGCCACAACTCAGGACTGTAACTGAAGTGAGAAGTTTCCATGGGTTAGCATCATTCTACCGAAGGTTTATTCCACATTTCAGTAGCGTGATGGCACCGGTGACAGATTGTATGAAAGGAAAACAGTTTGTGTGGACTGAAGAGGATGATTCTGCTTTCCAACAGATCAAGACACTCTTGACTACAACACTGATTCTTAGATACCCGGATTTTCAGTTGCTCTTTGAGCTAGATACTGATGCGTCTAAGGTTAGAATTGGTGGAGTATTAAGTCAGAAGGGACGTCCAATTGCTTGTTTTAGCGAGAAACTTTCTGGAGCCAAGACAAGATACGGTACCTATGACTTGGAGTTCTATGCTATTGTCTAAGCCATAAAGCATTGGAGACACTATTTGCTTCATAAAGAATTTGTGTTATATACGGATCACGAAGTGTTGAAGCATTTGCAGGGACAGGATAAGATTGCAGCCAGGCATGCTTCATGGATCGCATACTTGCAACAGTTTACGTTTGTTGTAAAGCATAAGTCGGGAGTTACAAATCGGGTGGCAGATGCATTGAGTAGAAGAAATCATTTATTGACTGCGATGAGAGTTGAAGTGATGGGTTTTGAAGTATTTCTAGAATTGTTTGTTGAAGATCCTTACTTTGCTAAGATTATAGATAAAGTCGAGAAAGTGAAGACGGATGAGTATCTGTTGGTGGATGGTTTTCTCTTCAAAGGAAATTGGTTGTGTATACCAGAGTGCAGTTTGCGGATGAAGATTGTGAAGGAATTGCATGAAGAAGGACATGTGGGAAGAGATCGTACCTTGCAGTTGATTTCTCAATCATATTTTTGGCCTTCCATGAGGAAAGAAGTTGAAAGATTTGTGCAGAGATGTCACATATGTCAAGTTTCCAAAGGGACAGCTACGAATGCAGGATTGTATATGCCATTGCCCGTGCCTACTAGACCATGGGTTGATATTAGCATGGATTTTGTTTTGGGTTTGCCAAGAGCTCAACGAGGGAATGATTCTATATATGCTGTGGTGGATAGATTTTCGAAGATGGCACATTTCATAGCTTGTAAAAAGACCGCCGATGCAGTCCGTGTCGCTCAATTGTTCTTTAAAGAGGTTTATCGACTACATGGGCTACCTAAGACCATTGTTTCTGACCGGGATACTCGATTTCTTAGTCATTTTTGGTTGAGTCTGTGGAAGATGGTTGAGACTAAGTTGAATTTTAGTAGCGCCTATCACCCACAAACGGATGGGCAAATGGAAGTGGTGAACAGATCTTTGGGAAACTTGTTGAGATATCTTGTGAAGGATAATTTGAAGAGCTGGGATGTGAAGTTGTGTTAGGCAGAATTCGCACATAATCATGCTGTTAATCGAAGTACTGGATTCAGTCCATTTCAAGTAGCATATTCAGCAATTCCGAAAGGACCGTTGGATTTGTCGATAGTTCCACGTCAGAAAGGGGTTGTTAAACGAGCTTGTGATTTCGTGAATGAGTTGCAGGAGTGTCACAAGATTGTTCATGAACGACCGCTTAAGTCAAATTAGAAGTATAAGCAACTGGCAGATAAGAAGCGAGGAAATGTTGAATTCAAAGACGGTGATTTTGTTTACACAGTATTGACGAAAGATCGTTTTCCAGTTGGAACTTACAACAAATTGAAAGCTCGAAAGATTGGTCCAGTGGAAATCTTGAAGAAGATTAATGATAATGCTTATCGGTTAAGATTGCCGGATCATGTCCATACTGCCGACGTTTTCAACGTCAAACATCTGATTCCGTATCATGAGCATAAGCTTGTCGAAGAAGAGGAAAGTGTGAATTCGGGGTCGAATTCCTTTCAACCAGGGGAGGATGATGCAGCGCAACAGGAGTTCCGACCTAACGAATTACGACCTAACTCAATGAAAGTAGATTGCGCCTTAAGTCACTCGGACGATAGCTCAGTGGCTTTAAGACGCTCGGGTTCCTTGAGTCGCGAACGACCTAGCGACTTACGACCTACCAAGATAAGTGATGCAGCGCCATGTGATAGGCCGCGCGCCTTAGGTCGCTCCAGCTTAGGTCGCGAACAAACTAAAGCCTTAGGTCGCGAACCTTAGGTCGCTACATTCCTTAAGTCGTTCAAGCTTATGCCGTTGTACCTTAAGCTGATATCTTCTTAGGTCGCTCAATGCTAAGTCGCCAGAAGCTTATGTCGCAAGGCCTCCTGTTGCTGTGCTATGTCGCTTGTATATATTGAGTCGTATGTTGAATATGTTGTAAATTCTTATGTCGCAATGATGTGTTGTTGTAACTTGTTTTTATTGTGTCGTAAGTCGTGTTGATCTTACGTCGTGTGTGTTGTAACCATCTTAAGTCATTATGTTGATGAGTCACGTTGGGGTTGGGTCGTAGGTCGCCGTGTGAGTTAGGTCGGACGAACTGTGTTGTAAACTCCTATAAATAGGGGTATCGTGTCACTTGTAAAGTGGGTTGATTTGGAATAAACTTTTGTTTGAGTGTTTTGTGCCTCTTTAAAATTGAAAGTTGAGTGTTATCGTGTAGCAACCAACTTAACTCTACGATGCTCGGGTACTTCCTTGAAGTCAAAAATTTCCTCAACATTTGATAACCAATCCAGAAACTCTTCCGCTATCATTCCCCCTTGGAATTATGAAATCTCTGTTTTCATCCCCGACTCCCATCGACGATCATCTTCTACATTTCGATATTGACTCCGTACTTGGTCTCGATCTCGATAATGAATACTACCTTTATCACCATCTTTATCTAATCAAATGTACTTCGATATCTATCCCGTCCATCTACATCTCCACGATCATGCATGGTCCTTCTACCCTGTCTTTCAACATCACGATATGATTCATTTTCAAACCCCCGTGGAGTTCTTCTCTCTTCATTTTTGTACTCATGGTATTCTCGTCTCATTGAAACTGATGATTCTCTTCTTTCTCGACAAGATTGTGGTGACACCCTCCTCGCTTCCGAAACCGATGGCGAAACCCTGTTTCCTCCATGGTTCGAGATTGGTGACCTTCTCCTTTGACTTTGATTCATGTCATTCATCAATTTCTCTAAATTTCCAATACCTTCATCAAACTTTTCATTGATACGTTGTTCCATTTGCTCATCTTCTTGTCTTCTATACACATCTGCAACATTCTGAAATCGATTTAGCACGTCTCGGCGGTACGATCAAACTTATCAACAAACAATCTCCAAATTATCTTTAACTCGGATTCAACTTATCTCGGCTCGGCTGAAACTGTAACTCTCGGCCTTGATCAAACTTTGCACAAACCAACACTCTGATTCGGCTCCTACACTTCCTCTTAACTCCAACAGGTTCGGCTTAGCTATGATTGGCTAAGTTTAGGCTCTGATACCAAACTGACGCAGCGGATAACAACAAATTGTCACTAAATGATGCACAACGAACAAACGACGATGGAACGATACAAAGATGAATCGACAGATTGATAATACCCAAGATAAATTCCCAAATCCTTTGATCTCGCGAGATACCGGATTCTAGCTATCTTTAACACGTTGATTGTAAAAGCCTGGAAATCCATACTCCTTTGAACTGGCAACATTCCACAACAATCCAGCCAAAGAGGAACAAACTTACGAGTCTTTAGGGTTAAAAAAGAAGAAAAAGATAGAAGAAGAGAGAAAAAGATAGAACAGAATAGAAAGAAACAACAGAACAATATCAGAATCTCACAATCGCAGCGGAACAACATATAATAGATAAATGAATAATCTTTAAACAAATAACTATATCAGTTATTACATTACATCACATCACATTTCATTACATCATCAGAGTGTACAACAACAAACAGCAACAAACAGCGGAAAAGAAAGACTATATACTAGTGAATACGCCATGCCATCCAGCTTGCCTCCAGCAACTTCTGAATTCCATAATATCCTGATAACCTAACTCTAGACTGCCCGTGTGGAAATTGGTGGGCACCCAGAGTTTAGGAAGGAAAACAATAAACTCTGAGTCAGTCATGTGACTGGTGTGAGAACTAAAACAATTTATTTATCTTTTAAAACAAAGAACGTAATAATTTTAAAATAGATTCGCAATGCTTTTTAGAAAATGAGACTACCATAAGGCCTCCCGCACACACACACAATGCAAACGCAGAATCGGAGGAGATTTCTCCTTATGATAGTCAAAGATGCTTGATACGCATTAAAAAGAAACATTTGATATTATTACTAGTGCATAGTGTAGGAAAAATCATTTCGAAAGTAAAGATATAAATCTTAGCCAGCATAGGCATTCCGCACTTATGCCTACTATAGCTACCATCCAAACAGTGGTGACCACCATAAGTGAATGATAGGTTCTACAACTAAAACCGTACAAGATCATATTGTTTTTTTGGATTTTCCAACAAATGGTCAGGCCAAGGAACTTCCCATTGCCACATGGGTACGCCTCTGGAAAGACGATCCGAGAACCTAACCAGATCTTTGCCAACACAAGGCCGGGTTACCTTTCAAACTAGGTAACTACTGACACGAATATGTCATTCCCCGATCGTAACTGATATATATCCGAGGATCCTTGATTCCAACAACCACAAAGCAATAAATTTGCAGAAAAACATAGGTTAAGTATCTGGGCTCCATACCACGATACCACCTCTATCCAGAAGGAATGACATACACTAAAGGGGCGCTACTCCCTAATAACCTTGCTGCATCCTTCCTGTTTTGACCATTTCCAGGGTGTGAGTCCGACGAAGTCTCTTCCACAAAGCCACGCTTTATACAAAAGCTGTGCTTTGATCATCAAATGCTCAACAGCACTACGTATGCACATTACCAATTTGGGAATGTATCACTAGTAACCATCAACTACATAACCTCTAAGGGTGTTAAGCTAAGAGAATAAATTCTCCGCCACCAACGGAAATATATTTGATAGAAACCGGCTTTATATCTCAAATTGTAACGTCAGACACACATCCATACAAGTCCGTTCTGGGATCGAACGGAACCGAAGGCACTTCCAAAGAAGTCCTTGCAATCCGGATATTCACTAATCACGACCGGACTTTCCATCACAAAGTGTAATAAATTTCTATATCGGAGATCAGCCGATGCAAAAACATTTGACGGTAATCCTTCCGTTTTCACAAATATCTGGTCTTCAACACCGGTCATCAAATGCAATCCATAACGGCGTATCACATGTTCAGAATGGGTTATACGACCCCAAGGTCCTTTCCCGGCCAACCCGAATAGTGAGCGCTTATTCAAAAATAAGTGTAGCATTCAAATTCAAACAATCACAACAAATACCTATTTAAAGGTAAATATTGATAGTCGGATTATTTAACTATCAATATGTATGCTCAACATCACCAGATTCCAAATAATTTCCTAAATTATTTACTTTCCAAAAATATCTTTACTAGATATATAATTTCCACACGTCAACCATTTGAAAACAAATTTTCAAATCACTTTTCACCTTTACCACTTTTGAAAATAAATTTCAATCATTTTCCTTACGCGGAAATACTTTCATTTCAACATGGTTCATTTAAACCAATTAAATAAATCCTTACCGATTTACTTTATATTTACGTTCCAAATTCGTCAATTTATTTCCACACTTCAAAAATAAATCAACATTTATTTTTAAACAAATTTTCCTTTCTTTTATAAATTCCATAGTGAATTTACAATTCCAAAATATATATGAATATACGATTTCCAATTCGATTTCTAATATTCATTTTCAATTTATCTTTAAAAGATAAAATCTCAAAATATTCACTTCATAATGGAAAACATTTTCATACTTATTTAATAATAAGTGATTCACAAATCCATTTATTTTCAACACTTGGAAAATATTCAATATACTTAAATCGAAATTAAATATATATTTCATTCTTTAAAGAAAACGTTCTTTCAAACACATTTATTTGAGTCAAAACGAATGTTACGTAAAATATCATTACGACGACCCAAAATCACCAGTATAGGGATTCGAAATTAAGATAGATATATAAATCCGAATACTATATAAAACATTTCCTTTCGGAAATCATTTAGTATAACAACGGTGTTATCGTCCACCATTTCCTTCTATTTCTCGAAACATCTATTTCAACAATGAATGTTGAAATTTATGGTTTCGATAGTCAATACATTTTTAAACATCTTTAAAACAATTAACTTCATTTTATAATATCACTTTCCCAAAAACATATCTATTTTCTTTAATAATATATTCACTGTCCAAAATCGTGAATATACTTCACTAACCAAATTCAATATTTTCTACACATTTTATTTCAAGGATAATTCGCTATCCGAAATGGCGAGTATATCTCCTTTAATAACCTTCTATATTAAATTTATCAAATTCAATTGATTTTGGATTTATAAATAATGTTTATAAATTCCATTTCTATTTATAAAACTTCGGTTTATAAATCTCCTTTATTAACCACTTCAATTCATAACTCAAATTTATACCAAAAATCTAATTTGCAAGTTAATTACTTATAAGTCCTTTATTTTACAAAAATCTATTCGTTTTATAACTTCACAATTTATAAATCTATAAATTTTATTCACTTATGAAATCCATTTATACTTCATTTTAACACTTAATAAAACTCGTTTCATAATTCCTATATCTTTAATTTATAAATATTAATCTTAGAAATCTTTTATATAATCCGTTTATAATAATTCAAAAATCTCAATTTAAATAAACCAATCCTTTTAATAATTTACAAAACGTTATTTAAAACTTATATAACTCCAAAATTATATTTAAGTATTATTTCCAAAAATATAACTTTTATGATAATAAAATTTTAATGTTTATTTATTTTAACAATTCAAAATTTAATAAAACGTATACTTTCAAAAATTACTTTAAAAATTCTTTTTAAAATCAAAATCATTGTTTTAAAACTTCAAAAATGGATCCAATGATGCAACAACACCAAATAGTCAATCACGACATCCAATTATCATATATCGATATGATAATCAACAAACATCACAATATCTGTAATCAAATAAATACTGGTGAGGAATCCAATTGGATCCCTCCAACATGCTTCCCTACATCCAAAGATGTTAGCATAATACCAATTCCGTTCCAATACGGAATATCGCGGTATATAGGATCTATAAAATATTATCCGCTATTTTGCGGCGCAATAGGGTCTCATCTGCTATATAATGCGGGAAAATCAACTCCAAGTACATATATAATACCAATTCCAATCAAGATGGAATTATCGCGGTATATGTTTTTAATAAATAACATCCGCTTAATAACGGCGTATAATGTCTATTTCAATCAACAACAGATAATAATTTATCATTCTGGCATACAATCAATAATTTTAAATCTAACTATTTAAAATTTAGATCGAAACTATTCGATTGAGTGAGAAGTTCTCACCTCACTTTCAATTCAGTTTTCGTGTTTTATTTGGAATAAAATTAAACACGCGTTTAATTTTACCCGAAATTCTCACTAGCTCCAAACGACTTCAATCCAGCTCCATAGCGTAGTGTTCGACAAAACGATTGCAACGCAATTCATTTCGTCCAAAACGGACCTCGCATCAAAAAGTTATGGTATTTTAATCATTATACAATCTTTAATATAATTACTTTACAGTTAATATTTTATTTTCTAACCCTAACAGATCTGGGCTGTGCATCCCAAAGATGAAATCGTGGCCATGCTTGACATCTTCTTCCATAACGTGAAAAATCACGTATCCCCAAACCCAACAGCCGCCTCCAATGCCCTAATAGCCGCGCCCAATACCATCATTTTGAAGCCGATCAACAACCACCATCTTGTAGCTCATGCTCGACTCCACCATCACCAGGAGCAAGGTGAAGCTCGGCCTCATCATGATTGAGAAAAACGCACACGAACAACATATGAACGGAAGCCAAAAACTTCATCAAACGACAAATTCAAGCAAAATCTACCGTTGGATTGGTAGAGCTTGAGATGCTCTACAATATCGCAGTTGAGGGTTTCTTGTAATTATCAACGGATTTGAAGAAATTTGAGGAGAAAGAGATGAATATTTTCGGCCATTGAAATTTTCGGGCGGCTGGAGCTCAAACCCTAGGGTTTTGATGCAAATAAGAAAATGTAGGTCCTTTTATAGAAAATTCACGAATTACTATTCATCCGAAATTTTCCGAACTCCAAACGAAGCGTGTCGGCTGGCATTTCTAGGGTTTACCCCGTGTTTCGGACACAATGGAATAGGTTTCGGAAGCTAATTCGATCATCTGTGCGAGTTACGGCAATAAATGATCGATTCAAATTAAATCGATTTAAACTAATTTCTATGCGTTTTGGCTCGCCCCGAACAAACGGTAAATCCGATTGACTTGAAATTTGAAACCTTATAATAATATAACATTAAGGATCCGATGAAACTAGTTTCGTCGAAATCTGACACTGTTTGAAAAATGACTGTTTTCCAGTTGATAATTAAATATTAAAATATTCAATTTTCACAAATCAGCTTTAAATTCGATTTTAAAAGTTCTATAATGTTATTATAACTCCGATATGATTAAATAAAATTTTCCAAATCATTTTAAACCCAATTTTTCAATTATTTCTGTAATTTCCATATTAAATTATCGATTTAATTATTCAATTAAATCCAGATATTCGAAAAGTAAATTATTCGAATATTTAATTTGACTTGTTAAGATTTAAAATCAATTAAATATTCAAATTTTAATTAACAAAAATTCTGGGTCGTTACATTGATCGCGCACGATACCGTGTTAGAAGATCTACGGTTCTTCGACGTTGATCTCGCGCACGAGATTCCGTGAACCGGCTTCAAAATCGTTGATTCGAGCGCACTCGAATAACCGAAGATGGAGAAAGGAGATAACACTCAACTTTCAATTTTAAAGAGGCATAAAACACTCAAACAAAAGTTTATTCCAAATCAACTCACTTTACAAGTGACACCATACCCCTATTTATAGGAGTTTACAACACAGTTCGGCCGACCTAACTCACACGGCGACCTACGACCCAACCCCAACGCGACTCATCAACATAATGACTTAAGATGGTTACAACACACACGACGTAAGATCAACACGACTTACGACACAAGAAAAACAAGTTACAACAACACATCATTGCGACATAAGAATTTACAACATATTCAACATACGACTCAATATATACAAGCGACATAGCACAGCAACAGGAGGCCTTGCGACATAAGCTTCTGGGCGACTTAGCATTGAGCGACCTAAGAAGATATCAGCTTAAGGTACAACGGCATAAGCTTGAACGACTTAAGGAATGTAGCGACCTAAGGTTCGCGACCTAAGGCTTTAGTTTGTTCGCGACTTAAGCTGGAGCGACCTAAGGCGTGCGACCTATCACATGGCACTGCATCACTTATCTTGGTAGGTCGTAAGTCGCTAGGTCGTTCGCAACTCAAGGAACCCGAGCGTCTTAAAGCCACTGAGCTATCGTCCGAGCGACTTGAGGTGCAATCTGCTTTCATTGAGTTAGATCGTAATTCATTAGGTCGGAACTCCTGTTGCGCTGCATCAATGTAGGTATCAGTTTTGTGGTAAATAACATATAAAATAATACAAGTATTCTCTATAGCAAGACAAAGAAAATACAAATAATACAAGCAATAGTCAGCATCTCAAGAGAGAAAATTTTATCTGGTGTTCATATTACTTGAACTGAACACTCAAATGTACACTACTTGAATTGAACCAAACATTAATTTTTACGACATAAGTCAAATAGTTCTAACTCAAACAGTCCTAACTCAACCCTCAACCGTATGTTACTTGAACTGAACATTACATCAATTTTTATAACAAATTCACTTCTTTATGTTTTCTCTTTCTTCAAATATAGGCATAAAATCGGCCAAATTCCAACAGCGGTCATTGTACGTGTTGTTGTTCAATTCTTGTTGATGAATTTCGTATTGCTGTTCAATTCAGGCCGAACTAGGATTTTGCAATTTGGCGATTGTTGATGAATTTCGTGTTATTGTACATCGATCGTTGATGTTTACGGTGGTGTTGAAGATGATTTGTTTGTGATTTCAGCTGTCGTTGTTACATTGAGATTAAATTTTGAGATCGAAGGTTGAAAATGACTATGAAAATGAAGACGACGATTGAGTTCTGTGGAAGAGAAAAGTAGAGAGACGATTTAAGTAATGAATGGGCTTTGGGCTGTCCTCATAAGAAAAAAAATAAAATGCATGTCCTTTTGCCTAATTTTTTAGCTTAATTTGTCCTTTAAAACAGTTCTCCTCTTAAATCAATGCATGAGAGGAAGAAAGTCAATAAAATGATATAAGATTTTGTTTTATTTCAAATTAAGAGTAATTTTGTAATTTATGTAGTGTATATTAAGTAAAAAATGGTACTTCTGATTTTAGTATTTTTTGGTATATGTATAACAATTTACGGTGTATGGATAGAATTTACCTTTTAAAAAATACCATGTACAATACTACATATTTTTAATTATAATGCAGAGCAAAAAATATGGCGTCCTAAACGAACTTAAAATATAACAAAGTTCAAATACATGTTTTTTTTAGAGTGGTGCTAAATGCATCCGAGTTTGTGTTAATGACACAGTGGTTGGTTGAAAACCCCGTAATCGACGGTCTCCGAAGATTGCAGTGTAAAAATCATATTTTTTTTAATTTTTTTTCTTCATATTCCTTAGCGCATGTAGCACGTGCTTTTGGCCCTTTATTTATTTATTTTTTCATTTTTTCAAAAGTAGTACTAAATGCACCACGTTATGGACTTCTTTTTAACAAAAAAAGAATGTGTCTTCCTTTTATCCAGCATGGACTGCACCGTACTACCGAAGGACAATATAGAACCGTTCGAAAGATTGTTTGATTTTTTCAAAATAGCACATACAATCAGCAATAGAAGGCCGTTCGGCAGTATAAAATTTGGAAAATGTCGAGTTAGGTTTGGCAGTAGAAGGTCAGTCGGCAGTAGAAGATCGTTCGGCAGTATGAAGTTGTTTGTTTTATGGGTAGCACGAAAATAATTGATGGGTATTTTGAAGTTGTGTAGTGTACTGGATAAAATGGAGAATGTGTAAAAAGAAGGTCATAGCGTTGAGTCATTTAGCACTGCTCTATCTTAAAATGGATAAACGTTTCGGAAAAGGAGCTGCTACTCTGCCCGAACAAAAACACACACAAAGCACACTGTACGGTTGAATATCAGAGGGGTTATTCCTATTTCATGGCTGAGATCGTTCCCGCCTAAACCCGGTCCTTCTTTTTCTGGCAGAGTAGAATTATTGTTTAACTGTGCATTTTTTTCCTGTATTGAAGTCTGCTTTTGGCTTCTCCAACGAATTAGGGTTTATGAAATGCCCAAACCAATGAAAAATCGAAAATATTCTCGCCAAACTCCAAGACCACAACAGTCAATTTCTAATCCATCAGGTTTTATTTTCATGTGCGATCGCTTAACTAAAGCAGAATGTTTCCGAACCAAAACATTCGGACTCCCACTGTCGAAAATTGATTCAGTGCATAAGATCAATCCGGGCACATATCTTTTCTTATTTGATTGCAAACTCAAGCTTTTGTACGGAGCTTATAGAGCCGTTTCTCACGGTGGTGAGAATTTAGTTCCCACTGCTTTTGGCGGGAAGTTTCCTGCTCAGGTAATATTGGTCAGAGATATTTTGTGAGTAAAAAGAAATGAAATTTTATTGGAAAAATTTGTTCTTTATAATAAAGAAACTGCAGAATGGGTTTGATAGGTTCTTTGCAGAATATATGATCATTATATTCAACATACGCAAATAGAGCTATGGATAATTTTAGTATGAAATGTGGCTCATAGTTGAACGTATGATGTAGGCAATTAAGGGAAGTTTTGTAAAACGTTATCTGGAAACAAGGCTTTAGTAACATCTGGTGTGAGCTTTTCTATAGATTACAGTGGCAAATAGCTAGGTGACGGCACTTATATTTTATAAGAAGGCGGAATATAAGTAGGTGAATTATACATAACAACGTATGTCATCAGTTCATACCCATATGGATTTTATACATGTCAGGTAAATTCGGACAAGCTGATATATTTCTCAATTTATATATGTAATGCTACGTTAGTGATACCTAGTCTGGTATCCCATCTATAATTATTTACCTGCTAAATACAAATACTACGTCAACACTGAAATACAAAACATGGCCGTAATACTTGCTTGACTTTAATCAATATCCATGTTTTCTAGAAATAAACATTGCTTATAGTGAAGAGTCGGTTAAAATTGCAGATATTTTGAGGATATTTTGCATGTTTGGGTTTGTCGTGTTTTAAGAGGATTGAGTATAACCTACAATTGTTATCAGCTGGTGGTAAAAGTAGATACTAGGACATTTAGAGAAGACGTGGATTGTTCCACTAATTTTTAACATTCAACAGAAGCTCCCATGTCAGTATGGTAAAAGCTTTTACTGTCATGTTTATTGATGAAAAACTTAAACCTTTCAAAAGAATATAACGATGTTTCACTTAATAATATGCTACATTGAATGAATATTGCAATAAAGTACATGCATTCTTTGCTAATTGCAAGGACAAATAGTTCAACATGTGTGTAACGTATTAGTATTTTCGGGAGGTCACCATTATTGCTACTACTCTTGCAGTCTTTTCCAAGCATTCTATGGTTCAAATATGAAGTATGATCATTAAACGCTGATCGGTTTTCAATGTGTTTGTTTACCATCAGAATTCTAAGTTTATCTGTAGTGTTTTTATATATCAATAAACATTAAGAACTCCAGCAAGTACAAAAAGTGTGATTAACGCTTAATGGTTATATTTAGATGTAAAACACTTATTGATATACGTGCTCAATGGCATTAAATACCTTTTATAGTTCTCATTGGATCAAAATTTTGATGTGTGCATTAGTTGCAGCCTTGACCAATCATTTCAGTTTGTTAATGGAAGTGAACTTCCTATATTTTTTTCGTTTAGCATCCAATTTTTTCTTTTTTTTTCTTTTACATATTTCATCTAGGATGTATTGGGCAACATGTATATCTTTGTGTATATTACTCCACCATTTAGAGTTCTCATAGGATGCGGTCTTCTGATGCATGCATAGTTGCAGCCTTGACCAATCATTTTAGTTTGTGTTAAAATTCCTAGTGTAAATGAAATACACTTGCCCACGTCGCATAATATACTAAGAAAGCTTAGTATATTAATAGCTTTCTAATGAAGGTGTTGGGGCCTAGGGGCACCCAAATGTATGCTTCGTTGTGAGGAGGGAGATCATGCATCTCAACCACACGCGCGCCGCCGTCCGACCGACCGGCTCGGGTTTGGATCTAATATGATCTTAATTTTACTGCAAAACTGGGACAAGCTTTTTAACAGTTGCCGTTCAAAAGGCAGCGGGTGCGACCCGTCGAGCGGACGTGACTGTTTGAAGGGATGCGGACAAAACTATAAATAGGACAGAATACCGATCACATTCTCAATCCAAAAACAGTTCTGTTTTTCCTCTGCTTCCTTTCTCTACCGCTCTATATATATCACAGAGTTGACATACTCATCACTATCTCGTGCAGATTTCTTTTGTTGTATATTGGGAGAATTTTGAAATAAAAATTCTTAAGGAAATCGTTACGACGAGCCTCAGACTCCGGTTAGAATTTTAGTCTGTTTGTATATTTATATACATTATTCTATATTCTATTCGTTATTCTGGTTTTACTATTTATTCAAAATAGTATAACGCTGTTGTTGTAACTTATTTACAACATTCATATATTGTTATAATAATTAATAAAGAATTCCAGTGTAGTGAAAATCCGAGTTATAAACTTATGCGACGAGTTTATAATTGATTATTCTCTGTTTTGGTATACTAACATATAACAGTTTGTTAGGTGAAGTAGAATGGTGAAGTAAAATTATGATGTTTTTTTGTTTGTTATTCACTTCAATTCATTTTCCTCTTACATAAAGGGTGTATTGCTATATGTCATGACATATCTTTTCTAAAACACTAAGATGACTTGCAGGTGAGATTCAGGATAGAAATGGATTGTGCTCCTCTGCCCGAGAGCATCTTCAAAGCTGCTATATCCGACAGTTACTTCAAGTCCAAATTTCGGCCTGAGCTTGACCTTCGACAGGAAAGTTGCCTTCTTAAATATGCAAATTATATTAGTATGTGGACTATGACTTTGTGTTTTAACACTGAATTGGTATATCACATATGTTTACCTATTACCACTATGCCTTTCCTTATATTCAAATTCATAGGCATATGGGTATAGTAACCATTATATGTGTTATAACCATGGATCAAGAATTTGTTTGGAAAGTTAGAACCGCGGCTGGCCCACTTCCAGTAATTACCAAGATGGGATTTGTTCCAGTGTTACAAGCGCTTCAGAAATATTTAAAAATTTATACCAAAACATGTTAATAACCGCAGTAGATGTGGGAATAATGATAATATCAAATCAAACCAGATAGTACAAAAATGAGCAAAAGATAAAATTATTTAAAAAACGTCACTTTTGTCGTTTCCACCCCTATTTTGCTAGCAAAACGTGGAATAGAAGTAAAAAAAATAAAAAAAATCAATAATTGGATAAATTGTTTAAGGGAAAATCTATTAGAACATAAAATGAAGACACAATTGACAACATAATAAAAATCTCAACCATTAGATATTAGATTTCCCTCTGATTTCATCCCCATAAATGAACACAATGAGATCCAGCGGTCAAGATCTCGTATCACATTTTGTATTTCTTTTGGTGTCTCAATAGCCGCTCCATTGTCTAAATCCGATAAATATACAAAAAAAAAGAAAGAAAATATAAATATACCTTGTGATCAGTTTATTAATGTGCTTCTATAAGTACTGAATTCCGAATGTGGAACCAAAAATGGAATTTCCTGGGGAGTCTTGAAAATATCAAATGTTAATGATAGAACTGGAATCTGGAACCTTGAATCTTGGTCATGCCACATATAAATCATCTGTGTTATAAGTTCGTAACACAGTTTTATTTTCTCTCAATTAGTTTAATCCTTGATTGTTTGTTTTCGTGTTTTCTCATTTTGACACAGGTTGACAGCTTGTTGGCTTTATTTCAAGCTGCCACAAGACCTCAACCTCCTCCATTATCCTCATTTCCAACAATGCCCTCAAACTTAACAACGGCACAGCCTCAACATACCGTGGTGCCCTCCATTTCAGCAGCCACAGCTCAGCAAACCATTACTAGAGGTGTGCATTTGGTTAGTTTGTCAATCAAAAGATGTGGAACTGAAATTGAAAATCGATCCAAATCAACCAAAAAAAATTTGGTTGGTTTGTTTGGTTTAACCGAACCAATAAATGTTTCACACTCAATGTACTAAAATAGGAAACATAAAGTCATGATCGACAGATCAAGGTGTTTTTATCTAATAATTTATATTAACAGCTGTATTGATTGATGGTAATCAAATAAATTATTAAAACAATAATTTTTCTAAGGTGATAAAATTTTGGTTAATTCGGTTAAACCTGTAAACAAATAAAATCATTTTGTAAATTGACTATATACCAATTTAACATTGCAACCAAACCTAACTGACCAAAATGAACAGGTTTGGCCGATTTATTTGGTTGTAACCGAATATTGCTTATCCCTAACTATGATTCTTTCAATTTCAGAAAATGCTCAATATCAACAATCAGCTTTGCAACCCTCTCAATTGTATAATCAGTATCGCTCTGCACCACCGCAATTTACTCAGGAATACCACACTGCACCACCTAATTCTAGCCAGCAATACTTAGGTGCACCACCTAATTCTAGCCAGCAAGGCTCTGGTGCACCATCATACCCTAATCAACAATACTACGCTGCACCACCACGGTCTCATCAACAATACTATGCGCCACCAGCTCAGGCACCACCTTTGCAGTCATTAGGGAATCAGTATCATGTAGGGCACCCACATCATTTGTCTCAGGTACCATCACAGCCAAGTTATCAGCAGTATGCTTCAAATGTTAGTTATCCTCTTCAGCCACAACCGAGGAGCTTTCCTAATGCTGCCGTTGCTGCAAATATTGCTTACTCTCGTGGAAATGTTGTCCCAGCTTAGAGGTATGCACTTTGATTGATTTGTGATTGGATATTAGTGTATTACTTTGTGGTTTATAAGCAAGGTTAATTTCCGTATAAGACCATGCAAAGTACGAGAAGATAGCTATACTAAATTGTAGTTATTTTGTTTATATTATTTGGTATAACTAGATATAGATTAAATTTGGAATAAAACACCGACCAAACATACTTAGCAAGCAACATGAATGTTAATATATGGTATAAATAGGGTAAGTCTTTGTTACAATATGAGTTTTAGATCACATGTATTTAGTTTATTCGTTTGTTCACTCATTGTGTAATCATCCTATTTTATTTTACCAGTACTTATGTACATAGAAAGAGAATCTTTTTACCTTTTTTTTTCTTAAGAAAAAAAGGAACTTTGGTACTATAAATGGTGAAACTGGTAGCAAAATAATTTTGGCGACTTTAGGGTTCAAACCTAAGACCTTTGAAACTCCAGTCTAGAGAACTCATTTAGCGTGGGTATTTTTGTAATTTCAAAAGTTCCAAATGGAGGTATTCTCATTATGTATAGATTCTATTTATTTATCCCACCAGTTGAATATGAATTCAACTAACGTATTGGCTATATCAGATATGGATATTTGTGCCATGCAAGTATTGTCCCGTCTTTCACCATATCTTTCTCTAGGCAAGTTTATAGCAAGGTTCGAGAACTCGGTTTCGGTCATTTGAAAATTTATAAGTTTCAATCAATTTTGGAAGTTTTGGTTCTTGTTTCGGTTTCGGTCTTGATATCGTATTTTTGTATATTAATGAAAAAGTAATGATAAAAATTGCAAATGTAATAATATAACATACAACACTATTAAATAAACATGGATGAACATTTAATTTTGCCTAAATAACCGTAAATTAAAAATAAATTAACCCTAATATAACTTAACCAACCAAACTGTCACTTACTATTTTCTTTTAAACATATAAAAGGCCTAAGTTAAAATTCCAAAGCCCGTTACCACCCCGAACCAATATTAACCCTTACCCCATCGATCAATCAAATTATCTCAGCAACGAAGAAAAAATAACTAAAAGATGAAAAAAAAACGAAAGAAAATAATATCAAGCTCGACGTCGAATTGAAGGTCAGAGGCGAAAATCTCGTCGCACATAGTCGAAGTCGAAGTCCAGGAAGATGCTCGAACGGCTGAAGTCGAAGTCGATTTTGAGGTTAGTTTTTGGTTAAATTCAATTCTCTTTTGATTTTTGGTGTTGTTTACCTTTTTTTATAATTAAAGCAGCAATTGAAAAAAAATTGATTTTTTTTATCGACGAGCAACGGGACGAGATTTTGACCTAATCTCGTTCCGCCTTCGGCCGGAACTGAGTCGAGATGGCCGGAATCTCGTGGTTCCGGCTGGAACCTGATACCTTGGTTTATAGTGCAGGGCATTGTTTTAGAAATGTGTCGTCAGATTATATATTCATATAGATTCATAGTGTTGTCCTGTCTTTTACCATAGCTCTCTCTAGACAAGTTTATATTACGGGGCATTGTTTTAGAAATATGTCATAACTTCATATGTTCATAGTATTGTACCGTCTTTCACCATAGCTCTCTCTAGTCAAGTTTATATTGCAGGGCATTGTTTTAGAAATGTGTCATATCTTTATGTAAACTAACAGATTCATGGTTTTACTTGGTAGTTAGAATTACAGAAGCCGTCCTTGATTGTAGATAAAGTGACATTGATCTTTAGTTTAGTATTAAATTTGCACAGTAGATTTGTTTCAACTAATATAATTGATTCACCAAAAAGAGTATAGAGCATGATGGTTGGTAGAAATAGTGAATATTATGTGTTTTGTGTATATGAGCTTTTATATTGGAGATGGTTATAATTGTGGTTAATGATTTTATTATGTTTATACATGTTTATATATATATATATATATATATGTTTATATATATATATATGTTTATATATATATATATATATATATATATATATATATATATATATAAACATGGTTCCTTTATGGTAACTGCCAGGACTTTAAAGTTCCGCCAAGTATAGTTGTAGTATGTCGTCATGGTTATAACATATGTTTGAGGTCTTTGATGTCTATCTATTTTCTTGCGAAAGGACCATATTATTACTTTATTTCTTATATAGATTATTATGAAAACTTATTGGCATCTCACATACAGCAGCCGGAATTCATAAGCAGAACTCAGTGGATAAAAGTTAAAGTTAAAAGAACAAAATTTTGGGTTTGTTTTGAAAAGGACGAGGCTGAATGGTTAATGAAATAGGCGATTAGAGTTAGAAAAGCTGTTTGGTTAGAAATATTGTTCTGAATAAGTTACCCCATTCACCAAATTTGATTCAGTAGATATTTATTGTTTTTTTTTACATCTTTACCTTTCTTAAAACAATAAATTTACAATTTTCATTTATTTTAATTTTATACCACAACATGATTTTCATAAGTTTATGCACTAGTCATCCCTTTTCAATTTCAAGTATGTTTCTTATTTGTATTTATTCTTTTTCCTTTTCTTGTATTTTTTATTATTAAATAATATATTTCATAGAAATGAATAAAATTTGAAAGAAACCATTTAATAAATGTTCTTTGCAATTTTTACAACACCTGAACGATAACTTTCATATATAATTATCAGTAGCATCAAGATTATGACAATTTTTTAGAACCCATTTCTATTTTATCATATACCTATGTATATTTTTCATATATTTAAAACTTTTAATGATTGAATGTTTGTTTGTATGTTTTATAAAATAATTTCGTGATTATGGCTAAATTATTCGCATATTATGAAGGGTAATAATTGTCAAAATGACAACTTCTGGTAAAAAAGAAGAAAGAAAAACTCAAATCAAAATACAAACAAACAACAATTTAATCATTCAACAATCAACATTAAGCATTCAGTGTTCAACAATCATCATTTAGCCTTTAGCATTTCAAAAAAAGGATATCTTAATCTGAAGATATTTCTTTAAATCGATCATCATTCAGGATACCTTACAATATTTCAAAAAAAGGATACCTTAATCTTAAGAAATTGGTCATATATATATATTTATGTAACTTTATAATGTTTTATCTTTAGTTCAACAACTTTTCCTTGTCTTTCCATCATCTGTACCTACTTCTCATGAGATATGTTACTTCTAGCAATTGTAATTGGATCTTATTAATGTTCACTGCAATTTTTTTTAATATATATTTTAAAAAAGCTTTAAAAATGCTCTGATGCTATAGTTATATGTGTACTGCAGGTGAAGCCTTCGGACAATGAGAGTTTGCGACTTTCTCGTTCCTGAGTGATTAGTTAAGTTAAGCAATCATGTTGATGTAGAGTTGCTTGCACCTCATCGTTTACCCTTTATTTTATTAGTTTGCATGCAAAATTTTTTGTCATTGTAGATATAGTACTGCTTATGTTCCAGCAGAACTGTATCGGTTAGCTAGACTTCAGATTTTTTGTTGTTGGTGTCATGTTATCTGTGCAGTCATGTTGAGATACTATTTGTGTTACTCTTTTGCTACTTTATTAGGGATGCTTGTTAACGTTGAAGTTGCTAGCTTTGTAGTGTCGCTGGCTTTAGAAATGGAAATATGTTATTTCTCTAGTGTCAAATTTAGAAATTTCTCAAGTCATCCAATTTTGATGAGGTTTACCAATATGAAATCTCGTACGAGTCCTACACTAATAGCATATAGGTTGTTGCTCAAATAGTGGTGGTTGCACTAAATACATGCAATGTATTTTATTCGAAGTTGTATGTGCACAAATCCTTGATACGTGTGTATCTAGCAATACCAAAATACTAAGGTAAAGTCAGGTGCTTACGAATCCTTTCAAAGAATGTATGACCCTTTATTTCTTAGTGACTTCCTTAAGCAATATATTTTGTGTGAACATGTCTCTCATCATCAGCATATCGCTAGAACGTTCGTAGCTTGCTTAAATTTCAGAGCTTCATCTACATGATCATTGCTTTCACGGTTCACATATTTTCCAACTAAGAGAATATGACCCTTTTTATCAGGGATAAAGAATTCTCTCTTGATTAGAGTTTCAGTTCATGTGTTTCATATTGAACCCAAGTACTACGGTCACATGAATGAGTTGTGTTTGAATCACAATCAAAGTAAGACATCTGAATTTGATAGTTACTATCAAGTCAAAAGATAATCATGCTTCATGCTGTAATTTTTTATTTAACATAGATACTATAGCATATAAAAGCATCTCAATGAGTCGTTTTCAATTGCATAAAGGGTGTTGTGCACACTAGCTTTTTCGATTCATTAATAGCATTTTCTCGATGAACATATGACCAAGAACATTTAGGATTATTGTGTTTTAATATCAATCCATTGTAAATGTAATTCGCACCACACGTGAATATAGAGACTTCAATGCACACATTTTCGGTTGGCACGTCGGATCCCTAGAGATTTTGTTCCTGTTTCACCATAGACCGAAACAGAACATGTAGAAAATCTCGTTTCGAGATCTAGGGCAAATGAATAAAATTACAGTGAAAAGTTAATAAGAAAGCACACTAAAATTCATCTCAATCAAACAAAAATACAAGAATCTTACACTTTATATTACAGCAATCGGTTTCAACTTTACTTTTCATAAAATTCAGATAAAATTTGTTACGGTCAGCAAATTTACAAGATAGAGAATCATAGTCAATTATAAAAAACTTAGTACCATCACATTACATAAAATTAAAATTTTCTTCATTGGAAGAATTGTCCTTTGTTGATTTTGAGAAGCATCCATCGACGATGACGATTGAAGGGGATCTCGATCTAACATCCAACAACGATAATGATAGATGGGGATCTCGACCTAGCATTCATGGTGATGAGGCATTGCATTAGAGGTATTGATTATGATAGCCATTTAACGTTATCAACAACTATAGCAATATGTTCTTGTGATATTCATTTGTACATATTTCACATACGATTATAGCGTACTATTAATTACTTCTAGACTTGAGTAATTTTAGCTACTTTCTCAATTCTTTTCCTTTTTAAAACTTTTGACATAGAAATTTAAAGGTAGCAAAAATCTAATTAGAGAAAGCTCGACCCATTTATTCATAATAGGCTATCGAGTTTGAAGCTATCGCAAGCTATCGAACATGTAGCTATCACATGTTTAAAATGATGGAACTAATCCGGTCTACAACGGATGAAATAGGTAGATTTCATAGTTTTTTCCTATTTGATCATGATGAGCTTATGAAGTCTAATAAGTTTTAATAGATCCAATATAGTTAATTTAAATAAAATCTAATTTTAACATTTTTTTAGTTAAGTAATTAATCTGTTTTAATTAATTTAATGTTTAAATATATTAAAGTATACCAGTAAATACTCATTTGTATATAATGTCCATGTGCAACATAGTAGTGTGTGCATAGTTAATGTATACGTTTATAGATGTTGGGATTTACATCTACAAGGTATTCATTCACCATTTATATGTGCACCGACTGTCTTAAAACATTGTTAATATGTGTGAAATTTATATTATGTACACAATTTTTGAAATGTTAAGTTAGTAAATTAGAAACTATAATTAATATTCATCTTAAATTGTTTAGGATGAATAAAATAAAATTTTGAATATTAAAATAATTTGTTAGTTGAATTAAAATTAATTTAAATAACACACACACACACACATATAGTAAGAGAGTCTGTAGCATCCAAAAACTCGGATATGTTCAAACTGACAAGGTTAATTCTTTATAGGAGGTGGTGAATTTCCTAAACGAGCGGAGTCACAAAAGTCGAACTTGATGCAGGATTGATCAAAGTTAGCCTCAACCACCATTTGGTACCTCTGGAGAGAGCGATTTTAACAAAAATAGGAAGTTCTATCACTTACTGCTCAAATTAATCGAGATATTGGTATCATTATTGGAAGAATTGCTAGAAGAAAATTTACCAGCTTAAAGGCACAAGAAGCACAAGCTAAGCACAAGCATTGGAGAGGATGAGCTGGATGGCAGCAAGCGGAGAAGATCAGCCAAGGAATCGGGAGTGGCCATAGCTAATTTCTGAACCCTAATGTAGGAATGTTTTGAGTTAAAGTTTGTCTTTAGCTTAAAGCGTTCAGTTGCATTTGTTTTGGTTGTAACTTCGGATGTACTAGTATTGGGCCACAATGCTCATCTGAGATGAAATAAAATTAACCAAGTTAAATACACACACACACACACACACACACACACACACACACACACACACACACATATATATATATAAACACATAAGAATATTATATAAGTTAATTAAGTTATGGACTATTATATATGAACTATATAATATGATTGTATAAAATTAAAGTGGAACTACAATAAATCCATCTTAGATTTAAGGAACAAGAGCATGTAGGAATCGGGCCAGTTGGAAATGGGTAAAATGGGTGAATTCAATTTTTTTCCATTTTGGTCTTAGTTGAGACAATGAAGCTTAAATTAATTTTAGATCTAATTTAAAATTTTGAATAAAATCTTCATTTTATTTCTTATGTTTAAAATTAGTTTAAGTTTAATTTTAAGTTGTATGTATGTTAAATGAGCACATCAAATGCATCCATATGTGAAAGTTCAAGTGCAACATAAGCGTACATAATGAACGTTGTTTAGATGCTGTGATTTATGCCGCAATAGATACATTTTCCCTTTATATATGCCTTTGATGCTCAAAATATTTATTTTTTAAAAGAAGATTTATGTAATATATGTATATATGTGTAGTTGTTTACAGTGGAATAGACTTTGTTTGTATAACATGAATTAAAATTAAAATAGACAATTTAAAGTTGGTTTTAATTAAAAGATAGTTTTAAAAAATTACTATATTTTACATAAAAGTCTATTTTGTAAAACTTGGGTTAACTACGGTCGCACACATGTATGTATGTACATATATGTATATTCATACACACACATACAAAAATTAAATCAATGTTTTGAAATAAACAACATAAAAATTATATTCAACTAGTTTGTAATTTATAAGACATTCCTTCAAACAATAAAATTAATCTAGCTTGAATCCAATTGTTAGTTTAAAAAGGAAATCAGAAGTTTCAAAAGTTTTTTTTTTTGAAAACAACTTATGAACTTTAAATTCTCTTAATTTTTCATGTAAACCAGAACTAAAACTATTTAGAAACAACTTGTAGTTAATGCATTCAATTCTTAACCTTTACATTCTGAAACTTAATATATTAAGAAAAATGTTTCAAAAATTTATTCGAATAATAATTTTCTAAAACAAAAATGAATTAGACGACATAGGCATATATAAATTCGTGATAATGAGATTCAGATCTAAATCATATACATAATATGAACAAACAAACAAGAGCAGTAATGAATCCAAAATTATTATCACCGATAACCTATAATAACAGATAAAAGAACAAGAGGATGTTAAAATATATTACCAAGATGACAATACAATCGATTTAAAAGAAGAAACTAATCCAAAATTCATGCAGGTGAAAGCGGTAGAGAGATGGATGATTAAAAACATATAGACATGATGAATTTATGTATAAATAAAATAGAAGATTACCTTTGAGATGTAGCCAATAGAAACACCTTGAATGAAGAAATGATTTCTAGATTCAATGAATCAATCTCTAGATCTTACAACAATCGATATATAACTACCTTTTGATTTACTTTTATTTAAATTTAGATTTGAAATATTGGAACCCTAGCCACGATGAAATTTTCGGCCCTGGTTGGATGTGAGAAGAATGGCAAATCACTGAGACAAAAGAAAAATAAAGGAGAAAGTAAAGATATCATTAAAGATATGACAACCCACCTTCCTTTAATTAAGATTTATCTTTTCATTTCAACATCAAAACCCCTCCTTTCCCTCTCAATTATGGCCGGCCAAAGCACGGTGGGTTTGGGCCCCAAAAAATTTTGAATTTTTTTAGTATTAATGACATTTAAATCCAGTAAAAAATTTCTATCGATATCGTATATCAGTACGTGCATTTATCACTTTTATATACGCACTTTATTAAATACTAACGGTATTCACATAAATAAAATTTCAATAAATAAAATTTCACAAATATTAATTTATTTAAAACCGTTTAGTACTTATATTTAAATCCAATTTAAATACTCTATTGACACTGAATATCGATACGCACGTTTATAACTTTTATATACGCACTTTATTAAATACTAATGGTATTCAAACAAATTAAATAGAATTCAATAATTAATATTTTATAAATATCAATTAATTTAATTGATTTTCAATGATTAAAAATTAATTAAATCATGTGCTTTATTCGAAATATTTGTCATTTCGGTTGTGTAACTCTAATGTGCAAGTTTAGTCAGCGATTAATATCAAACATTTCAAATATTAACATTCACACATCACCCTAGCTAGTTGTTTCTCGACTTTACCATGTGGAACAATTCAAAGTATGTCTCTCGACTTCTAGTGAGCTCTAGATTCTTTTTCGTATTGTGCACAACATTGTTATCATATAACAATGTCACAAGATTTTCAACATTTGAAATTACCCACAGCTCTGTTATAAATTTGTGCATTAATTTATAATTCTTACATTATAGTACCCTTTGGTTAAATCAGCAATTACTTACTTTTTTGAACAATTCTAATTTAAAGTTGTAACGACCCGCTAATCCGTACTATTCAAGTTGCAATAAACCACACAAGTCCAACGCAAATCGAACGGAAAGACGGATTATTATGGGAAAGAAAGAAGAAAGAAGAAGAGAAGAGAAAGAGAAAAGAAACTAAAAACAACATAAAATCTCACCATCGCAGTGGAACAATATATAATATATTATTAATGATCTTTACAAAAGAGAAACTGTTATATACTTACATCCATCAAAGTACAATAACAATCACAATCATCAGACTGGACAGTTATAACAACCCGTCCTCACAATTTCTGATGATTTCAACAACAAAGCAGTAGAAAATAAACATATACGTGAATGTGACTTGAAAACCTCCAACTCATCTCCTGAGCTCCAATGCATCCAAAGTAATCTGTAAATATGCTCGGTCTGACTTGAGCATTATAATAAAATAACACCCGAGTCAGACTGAAAAACCAGTGTGAGAAAACACACTCAATTGGACTTTTAAGTTATAAAATCCTTTGAAATCAAAAGTATCTCATAAGATCACGCTGCACATAAACACGGACAGGTTTTTACCTTACGATAACCAAAACATTTTCTATAGAGAACCCATTTATATCAAATAATGTCTAGGGGCAAAAGTAAAATATGATTATAGCTGAAATGCTTGCATCTAATGTTTCAGCATAGTTGGACACAATTAAATCCGTACGGCGCTTATTGGAGAATTGATTTCATAAAATGACTGGGCTACTGTGGTCCCGTCCGTCACGGTGCATCCCTAGACAAGTAACACCGAGGTCGAACCTATCGACCCCTACCAACACAAGACCTGCATACCCTTTACTGGATAGTACCGAATAAGATCACCCATCGGTTCAAATCGGCAACTGTACCGAAGCATACATAAGTTAATAGTAGGGACTCTAGATACGAATTACCTTACACTCATGGGAGTGACCTATCCAGCCTTGCTGCATCTTCCATGTTTTAGTCAGTCCTGCTTGATGAGGCTTGAGGCTACGTTTTACCTTTTATAAAGCACTTTCCACTCGGAGTGTTCACACTGCCCTCCAAGCACCAATGCAATATCAATATTCATCCATACAAGTCCGTTCTAAGACTAAACGAAACACTTGAGAGCTCCGTATTCAATTCCATCATCTTCAAGATGTCTTCACGTCGAAACGCATTATTTGGATCAAAGTGGTTTTCAGATAACATATCTGATCCCGGTCTCTTCGAAACAACAGTTAATGATTCCCGATAAACTCAACCCCGGTTCTTTAGGAAATAAACAGTCAAAGATAAGAGCAGAGATCACCTCCTAACCGTTAGTGGTTGGATTTCCTTATCATTTTCATATGAGAACGAAAAGAGATTTATATGCATAGTATAACATCATCGGAGATGACTGTGCCATATAAGTCACGTGTTTCTCCTAGATATTTTCAAAGTAACATTGTGGGTCCAATTCCGATAATCAGTTATTTAACTATCGAATAACAAACATTCAAGCAGGGATTTAATTTCACAAGAAAAAACAACATTGGTTAAGCACCAGGCAACACTACACCTCTTTTAAAAATCTTTCATTAATTTAATCCACTTTGCAATTACTTGAATCAAAAATCCATTTTACAAAGATATATTTATATCCACAAATCCCTATTATTCAATACTTGGAAAAATATCCATATACTTATCTCAACGATATAAGTATATTCACCAACTTTGGGGAAGATTTTATTTCTATTCAATTCTAAAACCATTTATAAACTCCATTATACATCCGCAAAACCGTTTATAAAATTCCATTTATAAATCCATAAACCATTTCCAAAATTCTTTTATAAATATTTGAAACCATTGTAAAACGCTTTTACCCTTTTGAAGCAATCTTCCTTTATATTTTTCAAAACATGTTATAAGATTCCTCTTATAAAAACCCTATCTGTTTATAAAACTCCATTTATAGATCTCGAAAATAATTATGAGTAAATTCTAATCGTTCACCTTTAAACACTATTATATACTAATAACGTTATAAATAAATAAATAAATACTAAATTTAAAACATCTTAAAATAATAGTTAATAATTTTCAAAACATTCTTAAATAAACAATAATTATTTATCTTCAACACTATTATAAATAATAATAATTAATTTTTTAAAAAAATTTACTGATAAATAATTAAAAACTAATTTCAACCCATATTAATAATTTTAATAATAAACTTTTCAAAAATAAAAATTATTGATAAACCCTTTAAAAAAATATTAATATAAATAAACAAGTTTTAAAACATAATTATATTTCCATGATAAACTTATACAAATAACCATTTCCATATTTAAATAACAAGATTCATAAATCTCTATCTATTTTATAAAACTTCCTTTCATAAAATCCATTTATTTATAGAGCTTTATTTATAACTCTTTTCCTTTATAAATCTCACTTATTCATAAAATCCCACTCAAAACATAATTTCAACCCGTTTGTAATGTTGCTTCCATATTTATAGGTTCCTTTTATAAATTCCTTTTTATTCATAAAATCATTCGACATTTTCCAATTTACGTTCACTTTCAATTTCAAAAATAGAATCAACTATTTTCAAACACAACATTCATCATCTTATAATAAATCCACCCCTTTGTGATTTATTTTTCCATTTATCTAATGATAAATGTTTCCTAAATTTATAAACACGGTTTATAAATCCATACTTTCATTAACAAAATATGATTTTACAAATATTCACTCCCTTTGTAAAATATCACCTTTGTAAATTATCATATTTATAAATTTGACCTTTATAAATAAATTATAATATATGTACCTATATATCATTTTATATAAAATGGTTAATAAATATTCATATCAAAATATTTCTATTTTCCTTTCTAAATCAATATCCATTTATTATAAAAGACTGACTTGTTTTTTTCATGATTTTAAAAATCTTTATTTACCGTTCAAAATCTCTATTTAAAATATTTCAGAAAACTATAAATTTATAATCTCTAAAAATCATGCTTTTATTTTAGAAAAATTATTAAAAGTATATAATTTCCAAAATCACTTGAAATTCATTTTTAAATCAAATCATTATTTTATAATATTTCAAATACCAATATAAGGCCTTGTGCTACTAAAGCACTAAGTAAGCAAAATCATATTCATGTCATCCAATGTAACATCTAACATCATATATCACAATGTATATGAAAAATAAATCAACAGTATGAGAAATTTCGTTCGATCCCTCCAACTTGTCCCCCAGCATCACATACAGTATATAATCATAAAAATGTAAATCAACCGCTTCGAAGCGCGATTCGTATACAAATGGCCATCCGCTCTTACACGGAAACGTAATAGGGTCTCATCCGCTCCAATAGGGGGGAATAAATCCAAACCAGTAAGTCATCCAACAGTCAGTGACAATCAATAATAATATATCCATGCATCCAATAAATAATTTTATTGGCTATATAATATTTCTGATTAACCAAAAATTTGATATTATCTCACATTGATTTTATGATCGTCAAAATGCTCCGGTCTGGATCAAAATTGAACGATCGTTCAATTTAACTCAAAATTCCTACTAGCTCCAAATTCATCCAATTTAATTCCATATCTTAGCCTTCGTCGATACAATCGCAACGTTACTCGTCTCGCTCAAAACAGACCTCGTATGAATTTGATATGGATAAATGAATGTTTGAATAAATTAAATTATAATTAACATAAAATTTATAAGCGTTTAAATTTAATTACCCTCCATCTTCAAATCATTCTACGCACGAACACGCGACCATCCCTACCATCGATTACGCCACTACAGCCATCGTCGTTCGCCGCCGTCACGCACGCCCATGTGCTTACCGCCGCGCCTCGACCACGCTCGCGTCTACCGCCTATTCAAAATCGCGACGTAAGTATGCATGAATTTCAGGTAGCATGAAGCTTCAATCGCGATTTCTCGCTGCTCTACCACGATATCGGTCATCACGACCTCAGGCATTGCCGCCCCCTGCTTCACATTGCTCGCCGCCACCCTTTACATCGCGTCACCTGCTGCCCATCACCGATCGATTTGTCACGATTGGTTTTTGAATTTTTTTCGATGTTTACTGGAATAAAAGGAAGAAATTGTTCTTTCTTTTATACAGAACAATTTAAAAAAAAGAGAAGGGTGGGGGTATGGGTAGGTCGTGTGATTGGTAAGGCTATGAAATTGATGGGGTATGGGTTGGGTATGGACCAATATACTATTTTATTTTATTAAAATCCGGTATTATATGTTTGAAAATTTCGAACTCTTATCGAGATGTGCCGCCGGCATCCTGGATGTTATAACCTTATTCCGAATGCAGTGGAACTACTCTTATGGTCTAATTCGATTACATGCAGAAGATAGCTTTTTAAACCTAATTTTATATTAAATTTTTGGAATTAATTTTTACGCGTTTTGAACTCGCACGCCCAAACGATACGTCCAATCGTCACGAAATTTGAAGGTATCTATAATACATTATTACGGATCCAATGGAACTGGTATCATCAAAATTCGAGACACTGCCCCAAAAGACTATTTTTACGCGTTAATTAAAACTAGTTATTTCCAAAATTAGTTTAACCACTTTTAAGTCCAATTTAAAAGTTTACTATCTTCCTTCTTATTCAAATAGAAATTAATTCGATTTTGGAAATCGTTTCCATTGATTTCAAATTAAAGATTCAATTATTTTAAATATTCTCAAGTTTAAATTCAACAAATTAATTATCAAATAAATTGCTATATTCGAAATATAAGTTATTTAACTTATCAAAATAATTTTTCAATATTTAAAATCAATTAAATATTCCAAATTCAAATGACCAAAATTCTGGGTCGTTACATTCCCCATCCCTCCCGAAAGAATTTTGCCCTTGAAATTGCTAAGGTAAGAAAATAACACAATCCTATTTCCTTTCCAAAACCAATTAATTGAAATAGGTTTATAAATTCCTTTAAGTCTTTAAGTTCATTTGCCAATACCACTAATACCATGCCATGCTATAGCAAAAATATCAAATTTTAGTTATCAATTTTTTTCTTCAGAATTCTCAAAATTTTTCCAATGCCTTAAATTTATGAAAAATTTAGCCAGTGTCTCCTTTGCGCGGCTCGCTCATAAATTTACAACATATATATAATCACAAATATACATCTCATCTTCGAGGATGGGGCATCTTGTAGGAAAAAATATAAAAATACGATATGTAATCCAAGATATGTACCTTATTTTAGTATGAGAAAGCATATACAATCAACAAAATGTGAAAGCAAGCTCTAAATGCGAAGCATACACCTTCCACACCTATTAATCACTCAATAAACAATGAACAAGTATATCGAAAGTAATATCAATATGTAATATAGAATATACCATAACTATACGCCATTTTTAGCAAATGTAACAAGGGAAACCATTAACCAAATAATATTCATCCAATTTATTTATCAACAAATCAACTTGCATTTTCAATGTCAACTTTATATACTTAAATTTCTTATTAACATTGGGTTGACTCCCACTCAATTTATTTTATTCAATCGACTCTCATTCAATTTCATTACTTTCAATTTGTTTACATCAAATTAATTAACATTCCTTTTTTTTCCATTCATTTATTTCATATTCAAGTAGTTAACATTCAATCTATTTGCATTCAATTGATTTACGTCCAATCTAAATCAAATCCAATTATTTACTTCAATTTCACTTTCATAACTTAAGTTCATTTTCAACTCTACAACCAACATTCCAAACCATTTTCAATTCACCTTACAACTTAAACTGATTTTCATTTTATAACTCAAATTCCCATTCATTCCATCACTTCACTTTATTCATTTCAAATCCAATTCAACTTCATTTAACCTTTCTTTAAGTTAAAGTTCATTTAATCCATTACTCAAATTTTTCACTCACTTTATTTAAGTTGAATTATTAATTTTATATCTCACTTCTAAATTTTCTTTTCTTATCTATACCGTTTCCAAATTATAAGTTCAAAAACATATTATCTTATATTCTCAAAATATTTTAGATAAAAATCTTCAGGATTCTAAACACTCGATTTTATTTCAAATCATTTTTGAAATCATACACACACACAACTCCTTTATATTTCATATTGCACTTCTGGAATCAAAAACAAATTTGTTTTACAAAACAAAACTTCAATGGTAGCAATCCCTTACTTAGAAACTCGAAAATGAACACTGATGATGCGGCCATCATCACCCAATTATTTTCCAGCGACCGAAGCAAGTTTAGTGCTTTCTATTCTCTTTTAAATCACTTTTAAAATATTTCTAGTCAAATAATGCTATTATTATTTCTCCAAAATCCTTGAAAAACCATTTTCATACACAGGAATTTAAATTCTCAAAGTTCTAGTTTTAAATCCGTTTTTGTTAACAAATCATATTTATAAATATACTTATGCAATTTTCATTTCATTTCCATTTATAAATCACCTTTATAAATCATATTTATAAAACATCATTTCTGATGAAATTCATTTCATAATTTTTGATTATTTCAATTATAATCAATACTCTATAATTCATATTTATAAATTTATTTTCTTATATAATTCAATTTACCATGTTCATCTTTGTTTAGATCATAATATTAACAACTTTTTATTAGAACAACAAACAACGAATGATAACAATCAAACATTATCATTCACTAGCATTCAAACTTGCCATATATATAACTATAATAATTTCTGAAAAATTATTCCTTTATATATAAAAGTATATTTTAAGTAAAATTATTTCATTTACCCACTTTTAAAACAGTACTATGTCGATTTGCCTTGTTTCAGCGTTTAGAAACCCATATCAATATCGTGGCTCCCCATGTACCGACCAGAATTCATAAGCCACTTAATAGATAATATAAGACAATATAAAACATATTTATATCACTAACAAATACGCACTCATATATGTGCACTCAAACTCATCCTAGGGTCTTGCTTAACCTATCTCAATTGAGTAAATTCCCACTAAAGCCTAGGTGTTCGCTCAACTTAAGCTCTGATACCAAGTGCAACGACCCACCAATCTGCATTATTCAAGTCGACAGTAGACCACACATCTCCAACCCAAATCGAATGGAAAAATGAAATGTTATGGGAAAGAAAGAAGAAAGAAGAAAGAAGAAGAGAAGAGAAAGAGAAAAGAAATTAAAATAACACAGAATCTCACCATCGCAGTGGAACAACTTATAATATCAATGATCTTTACAAAAGAGAAACTGTTATATACTAACATCCATCAGAGTACAATAACAATCACAATCATCAGCCTGGGTAGTTATAACAACCCACCTCACAATTTCAGACGATTTTAACAACAAAGCAACGGAAAATTAACATATACGTGAGTATGACTTGAAGACTTCCAACTTGTCTCCTAAGCTCCAATGCATCCGAAGCAATCTGTAAATATGCTCAGTCTGACCCTCACATTATAATAAAATAACATCTGAGTCAGTCTGAAAAATCAGCATAAGAAAACACACCTAATTGGATTTTTAAGTTATAAAATCCTTTTAAACCAAAAGTATCTCGTAACACACGCCGCACATAAACACGAACGGGTTTTTACCATACGATAACCAAAACATTTTCTATAGAGAATCCATTTTTATTATAACAATGTCTAGGGGCCAAAGTAAAATATGAATATAGCTGAAATGCTTGCATCTCATGTTTCAGTATAGTTGGGCACAACTAAGTCCTACGATACTTACTGGAGAATGAATTCCATACAATGACTGGGCTACTAGAGTACCGTCCGTTACGGTGCATCTCTAGACAAATAACAATGAGGTCGAACCTATCGACCCCTGCCAACACTAGAATGGCCTACCCTTTACTAGATAGCACCTAATAAGATCACCTATCGGTTCAAATCGGTAACTATACCGAAGTATACATAAGTTAATAGTAGGGACTCCAGATAGGGATGACCTTACCCTTATGGGAGCAACGCATTTAGCCTTGCTGCATCTCTCTTGTTTTAGTCATTCCTGATTGATGAGGCTTGAGGCTACGTTTTACCTTTTCTAAAGCACTTCCCACTTGGAATGCTCATACTGCCCTTACCAATGCAATATCAACATTCATCAATAAAAGTTCGTTCTAGGACTGAAAAAATCACTTGAGAGCTTCATCTTCAATTCCATCATCTTCAAGATGTCTTCACTTCGAAAATCATTCGTTGGATCGAAGAGGTTTTTGAATAACATATCCGATCCCGGTCTCTTCGAAACAATATTTGATAATTCCCGATAAACTCAACCCCGGTTCTTTAGAAAATAAATAGTAAAATATAAGAGCGAAGAGCGCCTCCTAACCGTTAATGGACGGATTTCCTTATCATTGTCCAAGGAGAATGGAATGAAATTTATACGCACAGCGCAGCATCATCGGAGATGACTGTGCCATATAACTCACGTGTTTCTCCAAGGTATTTCCAAAGTTACATTTTGGGTCCAATTCCGATAGTCGGTTATTTAACTATCGAATAATAAACATTCAATCAGGGATTTAATTCCATAGGAAAAACCAACATTGGTTGAACACCAAGCAACACTAAGCCTCCTTTAAAAGTCGTTCATGAATTAAATCCACTTCGCAATTACTTGAATCGAAAATCCTTTTACAAAGATATATACATATCCACAAATCTCTATTTCTCAATACTTGGAAAAATATTCATATGATATAAGTAGATTCACTAACTTTAGGGAAGATATCAATTCTAAAATCATTTATAAACTCTGTTATACATCCACAAAACTGTATATAAAATTCCTTTCATAAATCCATAAACCCATTTCCAAAGTTCTTTTATAAATATTTTAAACCATTATAAAACGCTTTTACCCATTTTATTCCTTTACGTTTTTCAAAACATGTTATAAGATTCCTCTTATAAAAACTCCATATGTTTATAAAATTCCATTTATAAATCTCGAAACAACTATAAGAAAATTCTAATCATTTACCTTTAAATACTAATAGATACTAATAACATTATAAATACATACAAAATTAAAACATCTTAAATTAATAATTAATAATTTTCAAAAATTCTTAAATAAACAATAATAATTTATCTTCAGCATTATCATAAATAATAGCAATTAATTTCCAAAAAAACTTTACTGATAAATAATTAAAAACTTATTTCAACCCGTATTAATAATTTAAATAATAAACTTTTTAAATATTGAAATATTGATAAACCCCTTTAAAACCATATTAATATAAATAAACAACTTTTAAAACATAATTATATTTCCATGATAAAAGTCCATACTAACTTTCCACATAATCGATTTCATATTTTATAAACAAGATTCATAAATCTCTATTTATTCTATAAAATTTCTTTTCATAAAATCCTTTTGTTTATAGATCTTTATTTATACTCTATCCTTTGATAAATTTCACTTATTCATAAAATCCTACCCAGAACATAATTTCAACCCATTTGAAATGTTGCTCCCTTAATTTTGGGATTCCTTTTATAAATTTCTTTTTATTTATAATGTCATTCGACATCTTCCAATTTACCCTTACCTTCAATTTTCAAAATAGAATCAACTATTTTCAAACACAACATTCCTCATCTTATAATAAATCCACCCCTTTGTGATTTATTTCCCTATTTATCTAATGATAAAAGTTTCCCTAAATTTATAAACACCGTTTATAAATCCATACATTTATTAACAAAATGATTTTACAAATCTTCATTCCTTTTGTATAATATCACCTTTATAAATTTTCATATTTATAAATTTGACCTTTATAAATAAATTATAATATATGCACCTTATCATTTTATATAAAATGGTTAATAAATATTCATATCAAAATAATTCTATTTTCCTTTTTAAAACAATATCCATTTATTATAAAAGTCTGACTTGTTTTTTTTTAAGATTTTAAAGTCTTTATTTACCATTCAAAATATATATTTAAAATATTTTATAATACTATAAATTTATAATCTCTAGAAATCATACTTTTATATTAGAAAAATTATTTAAACATATATAATTTTCAAAGTCACTTGAAATTCCTTTTTAAATCAAATCATTATTTTACTATATTTCCAATACCAAAATAAGGCCCAGTGCTACTAAAGCACTAAGTAAGCCAAATCGTATTCATGTCCTCTAATATAACATCCAACATATCATATATCATAATATATATGAAAAATAAATCAACAGTGTGAGGAATCCCGTTGGATCCCTCCAACCTGTCCCACTGCATCACATAGAATATATAATCATAAAAATGTAAATCAACCATTTCGAGACGAGATTCGTATACAAATGGTCATCCGCTCTTACATAGGAACTTAATAGGGTCTCTCTACTCCAATAGAGAGGAATATATCCAAACCAACAATATAAACAAGTAAGTCATCCAACAGTCAATGCTAATCAATAATAAAATATCCACGCATCCAATAAATAATTTTATTGACCATATAATATTTTCGATTAACCAAAAAGGTGAGATTACCTCACATCGATTTTAAGATCGTCAAAAATGCTCCGTTTTGGATTAAAATTGAGTGGTCATTCAATTTAACTCAAAATTCATACTAGCTTCGAATCCATCCAATCCAATTCTATAGCGTAGCCTTTGTCGATACGATCACAGTGCGACTTATCACGTTCAAAATCGACCTCGTATGAATTTGATATGGATAAATGAACATTTGAATAAATTAAATTATAATTAACTTAAAATTTATGAAATTTTAAATTTAATTACCCTCCATCTTCAAATCACTCCAGGCATGAACACGCGTCCATCCCTACCATCGATCCCGCCATTACAACCATCGCCGTCCACCGCCATCGCGCGTGCCCCTACGCCTACCGCCGCTGTATGACGACCCGCCTTTTTGGACAGTTTAAACCGACGATCAAATACACATGCCGGTTCCAAACCGTTCAAAAGGGCAGATGGTTATTAGGGTAAATAAGAAAAGAAAAGAAAGAGAAATAAAGGAAATGAAACAACACAGAATCTCATAGCGGAACGATAAAATATAGTAGTCAAATTAACAGTTCATGAAGCTGTTTACAATACTTTGATCATTATTTATACAACCTTTATCAGAGTTATACATATACAACAGAACAAATAAAATAATGCAGCAGACAACATGATGCAAAGATAATAAGAGTAATAGTATACCAAATCTTCGTCTTCGTCCTCTAGAATAGATCTTCAATAAGCTGAAAAACTCAGGTCTGACCCGAGCATAATAAAAAGACAAAACACTCGAGTCAGGACTAAAATATCCTTATGAAGGTTAAATCAATCGTAAATAAATATGAGTGTAACGGCGTCAGAGATGTTTACGGGGTTTGACATATCATATCCAGTGTCAACGTGCGTGCAGTAACTCAAGAGATGTTACAGGATTTTCCATCTCTCAAGGATCCGTTAACTATCTACTATGTAGTACAATACGCTATTATAATATGTCTACAGTAAAGTAAAAGTATTAAAATAGCGTTAAGGCGTTACCATAATTCCCCTTAACACATTTTATAATGCCATAGTCTATACAACACCGTAAACCCCACCGTAAACTAGTGGCTATCAGAGGGTACACCATAGGTATAACAAAAAACAAAACGTATTGGTCGCGAATAGGATAATCAGTATGACAAGGTACATGAGGCGATACCAACTAGGATACTAGTAGTTGCGTGATCCGGACTGATGTTGAGCATAGCCAGTAGCTACCTCAATACCGCGAAACAACACTCCCAAATTGAGGGGTGCACCCAAATCGAATCACAAAAGTAATAGATATGGTATCGAAGAAGTGTGTCCGCTAGAGGTGGTGAACCTCAATGGTCCGACGCGGCTTCTGTTTTAGTCATGTCAGGGGTCATCCAATATCATTCTCTTTCTTCAATCAACGCGTTCACCAAACCATCCACTTCATTCTGGATCAACACTCCGCGTATAATAGTTATTAAAGTGGTTTTCGGTATCGACATAGAGTATGTCCATATCCGATCTCGGTCTCTTTAATAACTACGTATTATTACACCGATGGCTCTTTTACATTTCAAATCGATTCATAATTGATATCAAAATATCATATTCGCTTCAAAAAATCAAATCCATTTCAAACATCATCATATCTATTCAAAATGTAAGGTTCCGTTTCAAAAATCATTTTTCGCCTCAATATCTCATTTCGATTTCCAAATCATTTCGAATTTCAATTTAGGTTGCAACTTCATTTAACCCAATTCGTATTTACATTCAAGATTTAAACATAAACATTTCACCTTATTGACCAGCTTGAAATTTTAGAAAATAGTTTTAAATAGTTTAAAAATAGTTTGAATAATTAAAATACTTAAAATACTTAAAATCTTAAAATGGATTTAAAATAGATAAATTAATTTAATATAGTCAAATGGATTTAAGATAGATGAAATAAAATTAAAATAAGTTAACATGGTTTAAGATGGGTTAAAAATAATTTAATATAGTTAATATAGGTTAAAATAGTTTAAGTATTTGAAGATGGTTTATATAACAGAGTAGTTTGGAAACAAAATGAAACAGCTTCAAAACCAAACCATTTCAATTATAACTTCCTAGTTCAAACAATTTCAATTTCCATTCTACCGATTCAATTTCGATTTCAATTCAAATAAATGTCAACTTTGACTTCAAATTAATTCAATTCTACATTCACCTTCAATTACTTCAATTACAATTTATATCGATTTGGAGCTTGATTTTTCAAGATATCAATTTATAGCACTTAACAAAATTTATCCTTCAATATTCAAATTTAAATCCAAATTTCAAATATGATTCAATTCCAAGCTCAATTCCAAAATATCAGTTTTATATCACCTTTTACTTAGTAATACTCAAAGCTCGAAATAATGTTCAATCTTTAAAACAAATAAATTTTCGAAATTCGATCATATCCAAATTTTAAATTTCAACGTCTCAACTTAAGTTATTTAACAATTTCTTTTAACCAAAATTTATTTCAACATTCCAAACTTAATTTGCGATAAATTCGATTTCTATAAATTGATTTTTTTTATAACTTTTAAATCAAAACATTTAAATAAATTTCAAATCGACGATTTTAAAAATTTATTAATTTAACCAATCCGGCGTCCGTATATAATTCTCTATCCTATGGCCAAGTGATTATTTATTTCAATTAAATGTCAAGGATGAATATGTATATCACTTAAACTAAATCATAGTGTCATATGTATGTATAACAGGATATATATAAGCAAATAAACATCCAAACATTTAAATATCAACCAATAGCATCCATCGAAATACATCATCCAATAGACGATACAATTCACTGCAATTTCATAGTTATCAATATCAGGTAATTTAATCGCAATTCAATTTTAATTTCAATTTGACTGTCAAATTAATTTTCAACGGTGAATTCAAATGACAAACTATATGACAATTAAATTTTATCAAACAACGACAAATAAAATTCATATCACTTCATAATATCAAATTTAACTACCATAAAGATATTCAATACGTTGTGAGCGTTATAAAACACTCAGCTTGATTTTCCGTTGTAGTTTCAGCGTTTTATTTCGAATAAAATTAAACGAGCGTTTAATTTTACCCGAAATTTTCACTAGCTCCAAATGATTCCAACCCAGCTCCATAGCATAGTATTCGACAAAACGATTGCAATGCAATTCGTTTCGTCCAAAACGGACCTCGTATGAAAGAGATACACAATTTTAAAGTTTACCCAATTTATAATCTATATAAATTTACAATTTTAATTTAATTTTTTTTAAACCTATCTCAATCTGGCCATCCATCCCCTTTGATGAATCACGGCCACTCCCCTTTCTTCCATCTTCGTTCCAGGTAAACGAACGCGCGACAAGAACCCAAACACGCCCAAAACCCTAATACACGCAAGCAATTCAAGTACTTCCACCCCGATCGGGAAGCACCACTTCGAAGAGCATCCTCCACTCCACCACCGCCCCGAGTAGCTTGAAGCTCGGTTCACCCTCCTCCTCAGAAAACGCGCACGAACATGCGAACTTCCAGCCCCAATTGCCACCAATCCGTCGCTTGCTTCTTGATCATAGTCGTTCACAACGTAGAGCTCGCGAGGCTCTACAGCTTTGCTTTAGAAAGTATTCAGAATTATTGAGTGGATTTGAAGAAATTTGAGGGAGAAGATAGGAGATTTTCGAACATTGGATATATCACTGGCTGCTGAAGCAGATAGCTAGGGTTAGGGTTTAGTTTTTTTGCAAATGAAAATAGTTAGGTCCTTTTATAGAAAAAGCGACGTACACTATTCATCCCGAAATTTCCGAACTCCAAATCTCGCGCGGTGACTGACGTTTCTAGGGTTTACCCCGCATTCCGGACACAATGAAATAGGTTTCGAAAGCCAATTCGATCATCTGCGCGAGTTATGGCAATAAACGATCGATTTTAAATTAAATCGGTCGACTAAATTTCTAGGCGTTTTGGCTTTCCCCTGACAAACGGTAAATCCGATTGACATGAAATTTGAAACCATACAATAATTTAACATTACGGGTCCGACGAAACTGGTTTCGTCGAAATCCGAGACTGTTTGAAAAATGGCTATTTTAACTCATGAATTAAATATTAAAATATTCAATTTTCACATATTTACTTTTAATTCGATTTTAAAAGCTCTACAACATCATTCTAACTTTAATATGATAAAATAAAAATTTACAAATCATTTTTTAATCATATTAAACCCGTTATTCAATTATTCAATAAATTCCAAATATTAAATTTAAACAATTTTGAATATCCAATAATTCATTATCCTTTGAAATATTTGAAATTGAACTTATAAGATTCAACTTTTAAAACCAATTCACATCTTAGAACATTATTTCTATTTGATAGTTATTCAATTATTCAATAAGTTTTAAATATTTACTTTAAACAATTTACCTGTTCAATATTCAATTATTTGATTTTAAATAGGTTTTACTTATCAATCAATTACTCTATTATACCCAATGAATTCAACATTTATTATCCTATCCAACTATTGATTGCAAAGGTATTCACTAAGTAGCATTTATTTTTCAATACTTATCACTATCCAAATTTTCGAAACCAATCTATTAAAATGTAACGACCCGCCATTTTGGACTATTCGCATCCGCACATGTCGGACTTGAATAATTCAAAATACCGAATTGTTAATTTAAATTTGGCAAAACTCAGATATACAGTAAATAAATAACCACAGAATCACAGACACAGAGTAATAATATGCAGCGGAAGTAAAAGAAACAGTAGTTCATGAAGCTACTACATAAATATATTAGATACATCAGAGTTTACAACAGAAGAGTAACACGATACAACAGGTACAAATAAGAATACATCACTGAAATCATCGAATACTGGAAGCAGAATAGATGGTTGGATCTTCAAGCAAAGCTCCAACTCCAAAGGTGAGTCTTGAATACTGGTGCACTCAATCTGACCCGAGCGTAAAGCAAAACACAAAACACTCGAGTCAGGATTAATATTCTCATATCAATAAATCCAACTCAAGTGAAATAGCAACCGAAATACAAGTAACTCAAAGGATATTGGAATCACCATCCTCTAAGGATCCGTTAAACTATCTACTATGTAGTAGTGTACGCTAAATAGATAATGTCTATCAGTAATATAAAATATCAAAATAGTGTTAAGGCGTTACCATTATCCCCCTTAACACATTTTATATAAATGTCATAGTCTATACAGCACTGTAAACTCCACCGTAAACTAGTGGGATATCAGGGAGTACTCCATAGGTATAACACAAAACAAATTCGTAGTGGTCGCGTATACAGGGATACAAGTATGACAAGGCACATGAGGCAATACCCAAGGTAGTGAAACTACCGTTCGCCTGATCCGGACTGGTGAGAACGCATCGCCGCAGCGATCGCAACACCGTGAAACAACACTCCTGAAAAGTACGAGGGTGCACCAATCAATAATAAGTAACGAGTAGTTTACGAAGAAGTGTGTCCGCTCGAGGTGGCTAACCCCATTTGGCCCGGCACGGCTCCTGATTTTAGTCATTTCCAATTTGACACAATTGTCAAGGCTATCCATTTTCGTTCTCTTTCTTCAGTCATCACGTACATCATTCCAACCACTTCATTCTGGATCACACTCCGCGTATAGTTATTAAAGTGGTTTTCGGTTTAGATAGAGAGTATATCCATAACCGATTCCGGTTTCTTTAATAACTTTCGTAATTATTACACTGATTGGTCGTTTAGTAAATTTCAAACCAAATCAAATTCAATTCAATTTCAATTCGTAAATCAACGTTTCGTTTGCCTTTCAGATCAATTTCCAAAGTTTACGTTTCAAAACTTCCAAATTACCATTTCAAAATCTTATAATTCGATTTCAACCTTTATTTAAACAATTCAAATATTGATTCAAGTTCGAATATAAGTTTCATTCCAAAAACATTTAAATTGTTTAATTTTCATTCAAATCAATTCAAATTCATTTATCGATTTCATTCAATATTCCCTAAGCTAATTTATCTTTCAAAACAACTTCTATTTAAATTCCAATTCATTTAAATCAATTACTTACGTTCAACTTCATTATGTCAAAACTTCAAATTGAAATAAATTAAATTCGTCAAATCAATTCTTTAAATTACAAGCCTTATGTTAATTTCAATAAATCCCATTCATTTCAGTAAATCACACTTTATTTCTTGTTAAAGAAATCCAATTTTCACTTATTTATTGACTTCGTTACAAATTTCATACTCAATTAATAAAGAACTAAATTTCATATATTCGAGAAGTTCAATTTCACTTATTAATATACATAAATATATTTTTCAAAACTTTAATAAGTAAAAAAACTCAATTTCATTTATTAACGAAGTTCAAATCCATTATTCAAAAGTTCGATTTCTCTTATCAAAGAATTCAATTTTTATTCAATTATTAAATAATTAAATCCTTTTCAATTATTAAATAATTTCAATCTTAATTATTAGTAATTTCAAAAATTAATAATTACAAATTTGATTATCAATTCAAACTTAATTATTAAATCATTTCCACTTATTATGAATTCAAGCCTAATCATCAAATCATTTCAACTTAATTATGAATTCAACTTAATAACTTCAAACTTAATTATAATTCCAAACTTAATTATAATTTCAAATTTAATTATTAAATGATTTTAAACTTAATAATTTCAAAGCTCAATTATTACTAATTCTAAATTATTTATTAATAATTCCAAATTTAATTATTAAATAATTAAATTTCAAACAACGTTCTTTCGTCAATTACTACGTTAATATTTGTTTCAGATTTCAATCTTAGCATTTTCCTTTCATCAAAATTTACGTTCCATTTTTTATTTCAAAACCTTATTATTCAAATAAAATCTTTATTTTATTTCAAATCAAATGATTGACCAATCGGATTTATTGAATTCTCTATCCTAAGTCAAGTTCATTTTGGGTATTTATCATTTCAACCCGATTCCAATTTCAATTCATAAATCAAAACATAACAAAGGGAACTTGCAGTGTGATAACTGGGATGGTGTCAAAGTAAATAAATAAGCAATAACAACAATCCATAACCCTCCAATAATTAATTCAAATAATCCCGAAATGATCGTATTAATTCGCAATGATGTTTGTGCAAATTAATATAATTATCTCTAGAATCTACACTATCATTTCATGTAGATTAAAGATTATTACTTTAATATTTATACGGTTCTACACTAGACATCAATTATTCAATTTCATACTTAATCAATTTTTTTCAACATAAATTCAAAGGGTACAAGGGTAATTAACTATTTTCTACATCTCAAATAATTTAGCGTTTAAGGGTCATATTAAACAAATGTCCTCAAATCAAATTCAACACATATATCAAATTCAACTAGTTATTTATCACTTACAATATTAACAATTCAACGTCCAATGTCAACATCGCACAATCAATCAATTACCAACCAAACTGTATTATTATTGCATACATAACAGATAACGGTGTCAGATGTCAAAGGTGAACTGATACATAAATAACAGTGCAATGAATAACAGCAGTATATTTCAATTGTCGTTCTAATTTAAATCAAATTTACTAAATAAAAGAATATTAATCGTGAGTGATTGCTCACCTTTCGAGGCTAGATAGATTTCAGAAGGTGACACGGATACGCACACTGATACAGACACTGAATTTTGAATTGCGAATCCAAGCAAAACAAAATCGGCACGAATTCGATGGAAAAGCTGATAGATAAGAAATAGACGAAATCTAATCAAAACCAGATCGATGCAGATAAAATTGGAACAAAAGTACATTATATTATATTATTAATTTTTTTTAAAATCAATGTTTAAAAGCAAGCATGTATTAAAAATAAACTATATATATGACTACATATAGCTATATATGTAACAATATTGTAAACAGATATACGACCTTACCAATTTGAATATGCAACGAAGTAAATGTATATAACCATAACGTATACAATATATTTGTAAGATGTTGACAAAAATGTATATATGCGAATCCAAAACAAAATAGATTCCAAGTTCAAATGAAATGCTCACGGACCATGTATATATGATTTACTTAAACCAAGTATATAGACAACAACTCATGTATAAACTATTTTCAACTTACTTTTTTTTTTTTTTTTTTTTTATATAAAAGCCCAAATTACTGCATATGTATATAACATACTTCAGCAATATGCAAAAACTTGAAAGTCATTATTTATAACTAAGTACATAAACAATATATAACAAAGCAGTTAATTTATACTTAACAAATTATTGTACATGTTTTGAACATATATAAACACTGTAACACTATGGGCTGCATATAAGCTATATGTACACGTATAAACTAAAATTTGATATGTAAACATACACGTACAGTTAAGATTTTCACAAAGATCTTTAACAATAGATATATTCTTTTTAACATATCATCAAATTTTTTGAAAGCAATATCAGAAAATTGACCCCCTACAGCTTGCATACCATAATACATACACATTCACGCATAACCGAAAAATAAAATAAAATACATCACCTAAAACATACGCAAATACCTCTTATAGCTAATATATTCACATCTAGTATATTATTTTTCATACGTTATAAAAAAAAAAAAAAAACCAAGTATAGCTATGCATATAGAATATTATTTAAATCAATAAACTTTCGAAAACAAGGTATAAACTTACTTTATAAATATGTATATTACACTATAATCTGAATATAATTTCATAGGTGAATACTATGGTACATTTTGGCATATATATCTAACACTGGCAAGTATATTTTATAAATATTACTGTATCTTCAATGTAACAAAATTATATTACCAATTATAAATAGAGGAAGTGTGCTGAGCTTGGGGTCACGAGTGGCCATCAGCTGCTTGCTGGGAGGACGGAGATAGGCGGAGCTTTGAAGGCTCAATGGGGAGCAAGGGAAGCAACGGTGGCTGGGCAAACGAAAGGGGAGCAAGTCGGAGGAGTTGAGGCGTAGAGAAGATGCGGCTCGGGGATGCAGCAGGACATTGGCGTGACGGCTTGCGCGGGTGGAGGAGTGAGAGGGTGGTCGGTGGTTTGGTTGGGCTGCACGCGGTCTTGGTGGAGGCAGAAGTCGGTGACGTGGGGTGGAGGAGGGTACGGTGGTGGCCAAGGGAAGGTGGCGGCGGAACGGAGGTGGCAGGGCGGCGTTTGGCGCGACGGGGATGGATGCGACGTGGGTAGGAGAAGTTTTTTTTTTTTTTTTTTTTTTTTTTTTGGGGCTCGGCCAAAACTTGCGTGAGTTTGCCATTGAATATATGTCCATATATTTGAGTACTGCAGATAACAAAGAGAAGAGAAAGAGGATAGTGAAAGCAAAGATGAAAATGAACCAGCAAAGGAAAGGATCGAAAATATGGAACAGTGGAACGACCAAAAGTCATAAGTGATTTCCAAGAAAAATTTAAAGCTACTGGCCATTGGTTTTTTTTTTCTTTTCTTGAACGACAGAAAATAAATGCTCACAATAAAATAAAAGTCGGACCGCTACGGTTAAACATTTCATGTATTTCGCTGTTTATTGGGCTTCAAAACAAAAAAATGAATATACCATAGAGATCAGCACGACTAGACGATCAAAATGGTATACAGATATCAGTGGTACGATCTAATTATAAAAATTCGAATTTTCAACTAGCGGAAAATGCATAAAAATCGCAGAAAAATAAGATCGACGGAGCCAAATATGTCCGAATTTGAAAAAACGACCAACTGACAACTTGCTCAAAAGATGCTTTAGAATTTTTCTATATAAAAATATTTTGGTTTTGAAACGTTTTATTTTCAACGCTTTTTAACTGATTAAATTGAAGTAAATTTACGCGCGAAATAAACTTTTATATTTTCGGACGAAAATTTACCTGTTGCTATGTTTAACTAGACGCATTTGAAATATCAAATTTATATTTCAAAATTTAATCGTTAAAATTTCACACATTTCAATTAGTAACGTTATCAAAACCGGTTAAATTTACGGGTCGTTACATTCTCACCCACTCAAAACTTTTCGTCCCCGAAAAGGAAGGAAGTAGGAGAATAGAAACAACCAGAAAAAAATAGACTTGAATTACAAAATACACAATTAATTTAAACCATATACATTACAATTTAAAATAAATTAATATTCAACACTTTGTTTTTAAATTCAAGATTTGCATTAAATTGATTTGATTTCGCATTATTAATGTTAGGTACAAAAGGTTTCTTTCAAATGAAATTCAAGTTATATTCAATTAATACCTCATTAAATTGATTTTATTTCAAATTATTAACTTTCAAACAAAATTTTTATTTTATTAATCACATCTATTATCCAATTAACTTATTATTCTATTTATCTCCATAACATTTTATAATTAAAATTTAAGTGAATAACATTTGTTATACGCACTCACATTTTATTTATAAAGACAATTTATATTGTATATTATCCAAATTTCTTAAATTAACGATTTCGAAGATCATAAATTTGAATAGTCATTTATTATAATCATACTTTATTCGACAAATTTAATTCTTCTTTATTCCAAATTATTATTAAATAATTTTACTTATTATATCTTATCACATATATAATGAATACATTTGCATTTATATGACTACTCAAATTTATTTAGAAATTTTCTTTGATATCATTTATATTGTATAATATTCAATTTCATAATTAACTTTTTGAAAATTTAGGTAAAGTTATATATAATGCAATTTAGTACTTAAATTTTTATTCAAAATTTTGATTTCATATTATAATTGAAATTGTCCTTTATCATAAATTTAAGAATTAAATTCCGAATAACTTCAAGTTTATTTAGAAATAAATATATATATATATATATATATATATATAATATCTCAAATCAGATTTAAATCATATATCAATGTATACATTACAAATCAAATCATACTTTAAGAATTTCAAATCAATTTATTTTCAAAACAAACCATAGCAAAGATACAGGATAGTCTCTCCACTTCGAGACTCGAAAATGAATGTCGATGATGTGGCCGCCATCACCGAAATTATTTTCCAGCGACAAAAGAGAAGAGCTCTAATTTAAACATTTAAAATTCTTTGAAAACCATTTCTAGTCGAAAATATTTTAAATAATGTACATTTTAAAACCTTAAAACCTTAGTTTGAAATCATCGAAAATTAAATTCACAAATTCTTGATTTAAATACATTTCAAATTTCAAATCAAACTTATAACCAAATTTAAAATTTCATTTATATTATGAAATAGTCAATGATTTATAACAATAAATGAAAATTAAATTTTAACATTTCGGACAACAGATTCATTAACATTTTAATTTTAGAAAAATTTAGACGTATATATAATATAATCATACAAAACTATTTTATTTATCAAATTTGACAACAATATTGTGTCAGTTTGCTCTGTTCAAGTGTTTGGAAATCCTATCGATAGCGTTGATCATACGAATCGATTGAAAATCCAAATCAATCTCAACAACTCAAACAACACAATATATAAAACATTTAAAACATTTTTAATATAAATACAAATACACTTCCTCGCTCAAAGATACAAGGATGGATTTCAAAATAAGTATAGAGATTCAAATTTGATGGAAATCAAATCAAAGAGAATTTTGATTCGATGATAAGTTTGAAACAGAAGATAAGATAATTCAATTTACAGAATCGGGAGATGGATGAGCTTATTTAATTCACGAGCAACCTTTCGGGTCAACCGTAACTTCAAGAATAAGATCGATGCCGAATTCCGAGGTAAATCAACATTCGATCTCAAGAAATAGAATTCAGGTATAGCAGGAGATAGATAGCATCGTAAACCGAAAATACAGAAATCTTCGGTAAATCGATGTCTATTGTAAATGAGTTTCACCCATTTACAGATAAATTTGAGATTGACGAGACCGCCGACTCACTATACAGATCATTCGAAGTGGAGTTATGAGGTACTCCAGAATCGAAAGAAGATAAATAGTAAGAGATATGAATGAATTTTGAAACCGCAGAGAACGTTCCAAAATTCAAAGGAATTGAGTTAAAAGGAAGAGATTGAAAGTCGAGTGATAGTGATTCTGTAAATACATTTACCCTATATGCTAAGTTTTGCCTAGAGCTACCAAAAGCTCTGATACCAAATGTAACGACCCGCCATTTTGGACTATTCGCATCCGCACATGTCGGACTTGAATAATTCAAAATACCGAATTGTTAATTTAAATTTGGCAAAACTCAGATATACAGTAAATAAATAATCACAGAATCACAGACACAGAGTAATAATATGCAGCGGAAGTAAAAGAAACAGTAGTTCATGAAGCTACTATATAAATATATTAGATACATCAGAGTTTACAATAGAAGAGTAACACGATACAACAGGTACAAATAAGAATACATCACTGAAATCATCGAATACTTGAAGCAGAATAGATGGCTGGATCTTCAAGTAAAGCTTCAACTCCAAAGGTGAGTCTTGAATACTGGTGCCTTCAGTCTGACCCAAGCTTAAAGCAAAACACAAAACACTCGAGTCAGGATTAATATTCTCATATCAATAAATCCAACTCAAGTGAAATAGCAATTGAAATACAAGTGACTCAAAGGATATTGGAATCACCATCCTCTAAGGATCCGTTAAACTATCTACTATGTAGTAGTGTACGCTAAATAGATAATGTCTATCAGTAATATAAAATATCAAAATAGTGTTAAGGCGTTACCATTATCCCCCTTAACACATTTTATATAAATGTCATAGTCTATACAGCACTGTAAACTCCACCGTAAACTAGTGGGATATCAGGGAGTACTCCATAGGTATAACACAAAACAAATTCGTAGTGGTCGCGTATACAGGGATACAAGTATGACAAGGCACATGAGGCAATACCCAAGGTAGTGAAACTACCGTTCGCCTGATCCGGACTGGTGAGAACGCATTGCCGCAGCGATCGCAACACCGTAAAACAACACTCCTGAAAAGTACGAGGGTGCACCAATCAATAATAAGTAATGAGTAGTTTACGAAGAAGTGTGTCCGCTCGAGGTGGCTAACCCCATTTGGACCGGCACGGCTCCTGATTTTAGTCATTTCCAATTTGACACAATTGTCAAGGCTATCTATTTTCGTTCTCTTTCTTCAGTCATCACGTACATCATTCCAACCACTTCATTCTGGATCACACTCCGCGTATAGTTATTAAAGTGGTTTTCGGTTTAGATAGAGAGTATATCCATAACCGATTCCGGTTTCTTTAATAACTTTCGTACTTATTACACCGATTGGTCGTTTAGTAAATTTCAAACCAAATCAATTTCAATTTCAATTTCAATTCGTAAATCAACATTTCGTTTGCCTTTCAGATCAATTTCCAAAGTTTATGTCTCAAAACTTCCAAATTACCATTTCAAAATCTTATAATTCGATTTCAACCTTTATTTAAACAATTCAAATATTGATTCAAGTTCGAATATAAGTTTCATTCCAAAAACATTTAAATTGTTTAATTTTCATTCAAATCAATTCAAATTCATTTATCGATTTCATTCAATATTCCCTAAGCTAATTTATCATTCAAAACAACTTCTATTTAATTCCAATTCATTTAAATCAATTACTTACGTTCAACTTCATTATGTCAAAACTTCAAATTGAAATAAATTAAATTCGTCAAATCAATTCTTTAAATTACAAGCCTTATGTTAATTTCAATAAATCCCATTCATTTCAGTAAATCACACTTTATTTCTTGTTAAAGAAATCCAATTTTCACTTATTTATTGACTTCGTTACAAATTTCATACTCAATTAATAAAGAACTAAATTTCATATATTCGAGAAGTTCAATTTAACTTATTAATATACTTAAATAAATTTTTCAAAACTTTAATAAGTAAAGAAACTCAATTTCATTTATTAACGAAGTTCAAATCCATTATTCAAAAGTTCGAATTCTCTTATCAAAGAATTCAATTTTTATTCAATTACTAAATAATTAAATCTTTTTCAATTATTAAATAATTTCAATCTTAATTATTAGTAATTTCAAAAATTAATAATTACAAATTTGATTATCAATTCAAACTTAATTATTAAATCATTTCCACTTATTATGAATTCAAGCCTAATCATCAAATCATTTCAACTTAATTATGAATTCAACTTAATAACTTCAAACTTAATTATAATTCCAAACTTAATTATAATTTCAAATTTAATTATTAAATGATTTTAAACATAATAATTTCAAAGCTCAATTATTACTAATTCCAAATTATTTATTAATAATTCCAAATTTAATTATTAAATAATTAAATTTCAAACAACGTTCTTTCGTCAATTACTACGTTAATATTTGTTTCAGATTTCAATCTTAGCATTTTCCTTTCATCAAAATTTACGTTCCATTTTTTATTTCAAAACCTTATTATTCAAATAAAATCTTTATTTTATTTCAAATCAAATTATTGACCAATCAGATTTATTGAATTCTCTATCCTAAGTCAAGTTCATTTTGGGTATTTATCATTTCAACCCGATTCCAATTTCAATTCAAAAATCAAAACATAACAAAGGGAACTTGCAGTGTGATAACTGGGATGGTGTCAAAGTAAATAAACAAGCAATAACAACAATCCATAACCCTCCAATAATTAATTCAAATAATCCCGAAATGATCGTATTAATTCGCATTGGTGTTAGTGCAAATTAATATAATTATCTCTACAATCTACACTATCATTTCATGTAGATTAAAGATTATTACTTTAATATTTATACGGCTCTACACTAGACATCAATTATTCAATTTCATACTTAACCAATTTTTTTCAACATAAATTCAAAGGGTACAAGGGTAATTAACTATTTTTTACGTCTCAAATAATTTAGCGTTTAAGGGTCATATTAAACAAATGTCCTCAAATCAAATTCAACACATATATCAAATTCAACTATCCTACGTCGAATTCGATTTCAAGTTATTTATCACTTACAATATTAACAATTCAACGTCCAATGTCAACATCGCACAATCAATCAATTACCAACCAAACTGGATTATTATTGCATACATAACAGATAACGGTGTCAGATGCCAAAGGTGAACTGATACATAAATAACAGTGCGATAAATAACAGCAGTATATTTCAATTGTCGTTCCAATTTAAATCGAATTTACTAAATAAAAGAATATTAATCGTGAGTGATTGCTCACCTTTCGAGGCTAGATAGATTTCAGAAGGTGACAGGATACGCACACTGATACGGACACTGAATTTTGAATTGCGAATCCAAGCAAAACAAAATCGGCACGAATTCGATGGAAAAGCTGATAGATAAGAAATAGACGAAGTCTAATCAAAACCAGATCGATGCAGATAAAATTGGAACAAAAGTACATTATATTATATTATTAATGTTTTTTTAAATCAATGTTTAAAAGCAAGCATGTATTAAAAATAAACTATATATGACTACATATAGCTATATATGTAACAATATTGTAAACAGATATACGACCTTACCAATTTGAATATGCAACGAAGTAAATGTATATAACCATAACGTATACAATATATTTGTAAGATGTTGACAAAATGTATATATGCGAATCCAAAACAAAATAGATTCCAAGTTCAAACGAAATGCTCACCGACCATGTATATATGATTTACTTAAACCAAGTATATAGACAACAACTCATGTATAAACTATTTTCAACTTACTTTTTTTCTTCTTTTTTTTCTTTTTTTTTATAAAAGCCCAAATTACTGCATATGTATATAACATACTTCAGCAATATGCAAAAACTTGAAAGTCATTATTTGTAACTAAGTACATAAACAATATATAACAAAGCAGTTAATTTATACTTAACAAATTATTGTACATGTTTTGAACATATATAAACACTGTAACACTATGGGCTACATATAAGCTATATGTACACGTATAAACTAAAATTTGATATGTAAACATACACGTACAGTTAAGATTTTTACAAAGATCTTTAACAATAGATATATTCTTTTTAACATATCATCAAATTTTTTGAAAGCAATATCAGAAAATTGACCCCCTACAGCTTGCATACCATAATACATACACATTCACGCATAACCGAAAAATAAAATAAAATACATCACCTAAAACATACGCAAATACCTCTTATAGCTAATATATTCACATCTAGTATATTATTTTTCATACGTTATAAAAGAAAAAGAAAAAAAAAAACCAAGTATAGCTATGCATATAGAATATTATTTAAATCAATAAACTTTCGAAAACAAGGTATGAACTTACTTTATAAATATGTATATTACACTATAATCTGAATATAATTTCATAGGTGAATACTATGGTACATTTTGGCATATATATCTAACACTGGTAAGTATATTTTATAAATATTACTGTATCTTCAATGTAACAAAATTATATTACCAATTATAAATAGAGGAAGTGTGCTGAGCTTGGGGTCACGAGTGCCCATCAGCTGCTTGCTGGGAGGACGGAGATAGGCGGAGCTTTGAAGGCTCAATGGGGAGCAAGGAAAGAAACGGTGGCTGGGCAAACGAGAGGGGAGCAGGTCGAAAGAGTTGAGGCGTAGAGAAGATGCGGCTCGGGGATGCAGCAGGACATTGGCGTGACGGCTTGCGCGGGCGAGGAGTGAGAGGGTGGTCGGTGGTTTGGTTGGCTGCACGCGGTCTTGGTGGAGGCAGAAGTCGGTGACGTGGGGTGGAGGAGGGTACGGTGGTGGCCAAGGGAAGGTGGCGGCGGAACGGAGGTGGCAGGGCGGCGTTTGGCGCGGCGGGGATGGATGCGACGTGGGTAGGAGAAGTTTTTTTTTCTTTTTTCTTTTTTCTTTTTCTTTTTTGGGCTCGGCCAAAACTTGCGTGAGTTTGCCATTGAATATATGTCCATATATTTGAGTACTGCAGATAACAAAGAGAAGAGAAAGAGGATAGTGAAAGCAAAGATGAAAATGAACCAGCAATGAAAATGAACGAAAATATGGAACAGTGGAACGGCCAAAAGTCATAAGTGATTTCCAAGAAAAATTTAAAGCTACTGGCCATTGGTTTTTTTTCTTTTCTTGAACGACAGAAAATAAATGCTCACAATAAAATAAAAGTCGGACCGCTACGGTGAAACATTTCACGTATTCCGCTGTTTATTGGGCTTCAAAACAAAAAAATGAATATACCATAGAGATCAGCACGACTAGACGATCAAAATGGTATACAGATATCAGTGGTACGATCTAATTATAAAAATTCGAATTTTCAACTAGCGGAAAATGCATAAAAATCGCAGAAAAATAAGATCGACGGAGCCAAAGATGTCCGAATTTGGAAAAACGACCAACTGACAACTTGCTCAAAAGATGTTTTAGAATTTTTCTGTGTAAAAATATTTTGGTTTTGAAACGTTTTATTTTCGACACTTTTTTACTGATTAAATTGAAGTAAATTTACGCGCGAAATAAACTTTTATATTTTCGGACGAAAATTTACCTGTTGCTATGTTTAACTAGACGCATTCCAAATATCAAATTTATATTTCAAAATTTAATCGTTAAAATTTCACACATTTCAATTAGTAACGTTATCAAAACCGGTTAAATTTACGGGTCGTTACATTCTCACCGTCTCAAAACTTTTCGTCCCCGAAAAGGAGAAGGAAGTAGGAGAATAAAAACAAGCAGAAGAAAATAGACTTGAATTACAAAATAAACAATTAATTTAAACCATATACATTACAATTTAAAATAAATTAATATTCAACACTTTGTTTTTAAATTCAAGATTTGCATTAAATTGATTTGATTTCGCATTATTAATGTTAGGTACAAAAGGTTTCTTTCAAATGAAATTCAAGTTATATTCAATTAATACCTCATTAAATTGATTTTATTTCAAATTATTAACTTTCAAACAAAATTTTTATTTTATTAATCACATCTATTATTCAATTAACTTATTATTCTATTTATCTCCATAACATTTTATAATTAAAATTTAAGTGAATAACATTTGTTATACGCACTCACATTTTATTTATAAAGACAATTTATATTGTACATTATCCAAATTTCTTAAATTAACGATTTCAAAGATCATAAATTTGAATAGTCATTTATTATAATCATACTTTATTCGACAAATTTAATTCTTCTTTATTCCAAATTATTATTAAATAATTTTACTTATTATATCTTATCACATATATAATGAATAAATTTGCATTTATATGACTACCCAAATTTATTTAGAAATTTTCTTTGATATCATTTATATTGTATAATATTCAATTTCATAATTAACTTTTTGAAAATTTAGGTAAAGTTATATATAATGCAATTTAGTACTTAAATTTTTATTCAAAATTTTGATTTCATATTATAATTGAAATTGTCCTTTATCATAAATTTAAGAATTAAATTCCGAATAACTTCAAGTTTATTTAGAAATAAATAAATAAATATATATATAATATCTCAAATCAGATTTAAATCATATATCAATGTATACATTACAAATCAAATCATACTTTAAGAATTTCAAATCAATTTATTTTCAAAACAAACCATAGCAAAGCTACAGGATAGTCCCTCCACTTCGAGACTCGAAAATGAATGTCGATGATGTGGCCGCCATCACCGAAATTATTTTCCAGCGACAAAAGAGAAGAGCTCTAATTTAAACATTTAAAATTCTTTGAAAACCATTTCTATTCGAAAATATTTTAAATAATGTACATTTTAAAACCTTAAAATCGTAGTTTGAAATCATCAAAAATTAAATTCACAAATTCTTGATTTAAATACATTTCAAATTTCAAATCAAACTTATAACCAAATTTAAAATTTCATTTATATTATGAAATAGTCAATGATTTATAACAATAAATGAAAATTAAATTTTAACATTTCGGACAACAGATTCATTAACATTTTAATTTTAGAAAAATTTAGACTTATATATAATATAATCATACAAAACTATTTTATTTATCAAATTTGACAACAATATTGTGTCAGTTTGCTCTGTTCAAGTGTTTTGGAAATCCTATCGATAGCGTTGATCAGACGAATCGATTGAAAATCCAAATCAATCTTAACAACTCAAACAACACAATATATAAAACATTTAAAACATTTTTAATATAAATACAAATACACTTCCTCGCTCAACGATACAAGGATGGATTTCAAAATAAGTATAGAGATTCAAATTTGATGGAAATCAAATCAAAGAGAATTTTGATTCGATGATAAGTTCGAAACAGAAGATAAGATAATTCAATTTACAGAATCGGGAAATGGATGAGCTTATTTAATTCACGAGCAACCTTTCGGGTCAACCGTAACTTCAAGAATAAGATCGATGCTGAATTCCGAGGTAAATCAACATTCGATTTCAAGAAATAGAATTCAGGTATAGCAGGAGATAGATAGCATCGTAAACCGAAAATACAGAAATCTTCGGTAAATCGATGTCTATTGTAAATGAGTTTCACCCATTTACAGATAAATTTGAGATTGACGAGACCGCCGACTCACTATACAGATAATTCGAAGTGGAGTTATGAGGTACTCCAGAATCGAAAGAAGATAAATAGTAAGAGATATGAATGAATTTTGAAACCGCAGAGAACGTTCCAAAATTCAAAGGAATTGAGTTAAAAGGAAGAGATTGAAAGTCGAGTGATAGTGATTCTGTAAATACATTTACCCTATATGCTAAGTTTTGCCTAGAGCTACCAAAAGCTCTGATACCAACTGTAACGACCCGCCATTCTGGACTATTCGCATCCGCACATGTCGGACTTGAATAATTCAAAATACCGAATTGTTAATTTAAATTTGGCAAAACTCAGATATACAGTAAATAAATAAGCACAGAATCACAGACACAGAGTAATAATATGCAGCGGAAGTAAAAGAAATAGTAGTTCATGAAGCTACTATATAAATATATTAGATACATCAGAGTTTACAACAGAAGAGTAACACGATACAACAGGTACAAATAAGAATACATCACTGAAATCATCGAATACGGGAAGCAGAATAGATGGTTGGATCTTCAAGCAAAGCTCCAACTCCAAAGGTGAGTCTTGAATACTGGCGCACTCAGTCTGACCCGAGCGTAAAGTAAAACACAAAACACTGGAGTCAGGATTAATATTCTCATATCAATAAATCCAACTCAAGTGAAATAGCAATCGAAATACAAGTGACTCAAAGGATATTGGAATCACCATCCTCTAAGGATCCGTTAAACTATCTACTATGTAGTAGTGTACGCTAAATAGATAATGTCTATCAGTAATATAAAATATCAAAATAGTGTTAAGGCGTTACCATTATCCCCCTTAACACATTTTATATAAATGTCATAGTCTATACAGCACTGTAAACTCCACCGTAAACTAGTGGGATATCAGGGAGTACTCCATAGGTATAACACAAAACAAATTCGTAGTGCTCGCGTATACAGAGATACAAGTATGACAAGGCACATGAGGCAATACCCAAGGTAGTGAAACTACCGTTCGCCTGATCCGGACTGTTGAGAACGCATCGCCGCAGCGATCGCAACACCGCGAAACAACACTCCTGAAAAGTACGAGGGTGCACCAATCAATAATAAGTAATGAGTAGTTTACGAAGAAGTGTGTCCGCTCGAGGTGGCTAACCCCATTCGGCCCGGCACGGCTCCTGATTTTAGTCATTTCCAATTTGACACAATTGTCAAGGCTATCCATTTTTGTTCTCTTTCTTCATTCATCACGTACATCATTCCAACCACTTCATTCTGGATCACACTCCGCGTATAGTTATTAAAGTGGTTTTCGGTTTAGATAGAGAGTATATCCATAACCGATTCCGGTTTCTTTAATAACTTTCGTACTTATTACACCGATTGGTCGTTTAGTAAATTTCAAACCAAATCAATTTCAATTTCAATTTCAATTCGTAAATCAACATTTCGTTTGCCTTTCAGATCAATTTCCAAAGTTTACGTTTCAAAACTTCCAAATTACCATTTCAAAATCTTATAATTCGATTTCAACCTTTATTTAAACAATTCAAATATTGATTCAAGTTCGAATATAAGTTTCATTCCAAAAACATTTAAATTGTTTAATTTTCATTCAAATCAATTCAAATTCATTTATCGATTTCATTCAATATTCCCTAAGCTAATTTATCATTCAAAACAACTTCTATTTAAATTCTAATTCATTTAAATCAATTACTTACGTTCAACTTCATTATGTCAAAACTTCAAATTGAAATAAATTAAATTCGTCAAATCAATTCTTTAAATTACAAGCCTTATGTTATTTTCAATAGATCCCATTCATTTCAGTAAATCACACTTTATTTCTTGTTAAAGAAATCCAATTTTCACTTATTTATTGACTTCGTTACAAATTTCATACTCAATTAATAAAGAACTAAATTTCATATATTCGAGAAGTTCAATTTCACTTATTAATATACTTAAATATATTTTTCAAAACTTTAATAAGTATAGAAACTCAATTTCATTTATTAACGAAGTTCAAATCCATTATTCAAAAGTTCGATTTCTCTTATCAAAGAATTCAATTTTTATTCAATTATTAAATAATTAAATCTTTTTCAATTATTAAATAATTTCAATCTTAATTATTAGTAATTTCAAAAATTAATAATTACAAATTTGATTATCAATTCAAACTTAATTATTAAATCATTTCCACTTATTATGAATTCAAGCCTAATCATCAAATCATTTCAACTTAATTATGAATTCAACTTAATAACTTCAAACTTAATTATAATTCCAAACTTAATTATAATTTCAAATTTAATTATTAAATGATTTCAAACTTAATAATTTCAAAGCTCAATTATTACTAATTCCAAATTATTTATTAATAATTCCAAATTTAATTATTAATTAATTAAATTTCAAACAACGTTCTTTCGTCAATTACTACGTTAATATTTGTTTCAGATTTCAATCTTAGCATTTTCCTTTCATCAAAATTTACGTTCCATTTTTTATTTCAAAACCTTATTATTCAAATAAAATCTTTATTTTATTTCAAATCAAATTATTGACCAATCGGATTTATTGAATTCTCTATCCTAAGTCAAGTTCATTTTGGGTATTTATCATTTCAACCCGATTCCAATTTCAATTCAAAAATCAAAACATAACAAAGGGAACTTGCATTGTGATAACTGGGATGGTGTCAAAGTAAATAAACAAGCAATAACAACAATCCATAACCCTCCAATAATTAATTCAAATAATCCTGAAATGATCGTATTAATTCGCATTCGTGTTTGTGAAAATTAATATAATTATCTCTAGAATCTACACTATCATTTCATGTAGATTAAAGATTATTACTTTAATATTTATACGGTTCTACACTAGACATCAATTATTCAATTTCATACTTAATCAATTTTTTTCAACATAAATTCAAAGGGTATAAGGGTAATTAACTATTTTCTACGTCTCAAATAATTTAGCGTTTAAGGGTCATATTAAACAAATATCCTCAAATCAAATTCAACACATATATTAAATTCAACTATCCTACGTCGAATTCAATTTCAAGTTATTTATCACTTACAATATTAACAATTCAACGTCCAATGTCAACATCGCACAATCAATCATTACCAACCAAACTGGATTATTATTGCATACATAACAGATAACGGTGTCAGATGTCAAAGGTGAACCGATACATAAATAACAGTGCAATAAATAACAGCAGTATATTTCAATTGTCGTTCCAATTTAAATCGAATTTACTAAATAAAAGAATATTAATCGTGAGTGATTGCTCACCTTTCGAGGCTAGATAGATTTCAGAAGGTGACACGGATACGGACACTGATACGGACACTGAATTTTGAATTGCGAATCCAAGCAAAACAAAATCGGCACGAATTCGATGGAAAAGCTGATAGATAAGAAATAGACGAAATCTAATCAAAACCAGATCGATGCAGATAAAATTGGAACAAAAGTACATTATATTATATTATTAATTTTTTTTAAAATCAATGTTTAAAAGCAAGCATGTATTAAAAATAAACTATATATATATGACTACATATAGCTATATATGTAACAATATTGTAAACAGATATACGACCTTACCTATTTGAATATGCAACGAAGTAAATGTATATAACCATAACGTATACAATATATTTGTAAGATGTTGACAAAATGTATATATGCGAATCCAAAACAAAATAGATTCCAAGTTCAAACGAAATGCTCACCGACCATGTATATATGATTTACTTAAACCAAGTATATAGACAACAACTCATGTATAAACTATTTTCAACTTACTTTTTTTTTCTTTTTTTTTCTTTTTTTTTTATAAAAGCCCAAATTACTGCATATGTATATAACATACTTCAGCAATATGCAAAAACTTGAAAGTCATTATTTATAACTAAGTACATAAACAATATATAACAAAGCAGTTAATTTATACTTAACAAATTATTGTACATGCTTTGAACATATATAAACACTGTAACACTATGGGCTACATATAAGCTATATGTACACGTATAACCTAAAATTTGATATGTAAACATACACGTACAATTAAGATTTTCACAAAGATCTTTAACAATAGATATATTCTTTTTAATATATCATCAAATTTTTTGAAAGCAATATCAGAAAATTGACCCCCTACAGCTTGCATACCATAATACATACACATTCACGCATAACCGAAAAATAAAATAAAATACATCACCTAAAACATACGCAAATACCTCTTATAGCTAATATATTCACATCTAGTATATTATTTTTCATACGTTATAAAAGAAAAAAAAAAAAAACCAAGTATAGATATGCATATAGAATATTATTTAAATCAATAAACTTTCGAAAACAAGGTATAAACTTACTTTATAAATATGTATATTACACTATAATCTGAATATAATTTCATAGGTGAATACTATGGTACATTTTGGCATATATATCTAACACTGGCAAGTATATTTTATAAATATTACTGTATCTTCAATGTAACAAAATTATATTACCAATTATAAATAGAGGAAGTGTGCTGAGCTTGGGGTCACGAGTGGCCAAAAGCTGCTTGCTGGGAGGACGGAGATAGGCGGAGCTTTGAAGGCTCAATGGGGAGCAAGGGAAGCAACGGTGGCTGGGCAAACGAGAGGGGAGCAGGTCGGAGGAGTTGAGGCGTAGAGAAGATGCGGCTCGGGGATGTAGCAGGACATTGGCGTGACGGCTTGCGCGGGCGAGGAGTGAGAGGGTGGTCGGTGGTTTGGTTGGGCTGCACGCGGTCTTGGTGGAGGCAGAAGTCGGTGACGTGGGGTGGAGGAGGGTACGGTGGTGGCCAAGGGAAGGTGGCGGCGGAACGGAGGTGGCAGGGCGGCGTTTAGCGCGGCGGGGATGGATGCGACGTGGGTAGGAGAAGTTTTTTTTCTTCTTCTTGTTTTTTTTTTGGGCTCGGCCAAAACTTGCGTGAGTTTGCTATTGAATATATGTCCATATATTAGAGTACTGCAGATAACAAAGAGAAGAGAAAGAGGATAGTGAAAGCAAAGATGAAAATGAACCAGCAATGGAAAGGAACGAAAATATGGAACAGTGGAACGGCCAAAAGTCATAAGTGATTTCCAAGAATAATTTAAAGCTACTGGCCATTGGTTTTTTTTTCTTTTCTTGAACGACAGAAAATAAATGCTCCCAATAAAATAAAAGTCGGACCGCTACGGTGAAACATTTCACGTATTCCGCTGTTTATTGGGCTTCAAAACAAAAAAATGAATATACCATAGAGATCAGCACGACTAGACGAGCAAAACGGTATACAGATATCAGTGGTACGATCTAATTATAAAAATTCGAATTTTCAACTAGCGGAAAATGCATAAAAATCGCAGAAAAATAAGATCGACGGAGCCAAAGATGTCCGAATTTGGAAAAACGACCAACTGACAACTTGCTCAAAAGATGGTTTAGAATTTTTTTATGTAAAAATATTTTGGTTTTGAAACGTTTTAGTTTCAACGCTTTTTAACCGATTAAATTGAAGTAAATTTACGCACGAAATAAACTTTCATATTTTCGGACGAAAATTTACCTGTTGCTTTGTTTAACTAGACGCATTCCAAATATCAAATTTATATTTCAAAATTTAATCGTTAAAATTTCACACATTTCAATTAGTAACGTTATCAAAACCGGTTAAATTTACGGGTCGTTACATAAAATTTGTATTTTTACCTAAATAATTCACAATTCTTATTCACTTATTTACATTTATTTTTCCATATATTCCCTTATAACCAAGTTATAACATTTGAGTCAATTCAATTAGATTGGAACTCCATCCAATCTATAAATAATTACTTGGATATTTATTGTTGCAATTCATTCCAGTTATTATTATTCCAAACGAACTACAAATTTTTTTCTAACATTAAATCACGAAATCTTATTAAATTAGCTATTTTAATTATCGAAAATTTACGGGTCATTACACTCTCCCTCACTCAAAACTTTTCGTCCTCGAAAAGGAAGAAAGAAGGAAAAAGGAACAAAGTATAGAATTCAACATTAGATATATTTTATTGAAAGTTACCAACTTATAAAATAATGAAATTCCATTTATAAAGTCATAACTATGCTTCCACTAAGTTACTCTGAACGGCTTTCTAACTTTAAAGTTAGTTATCAAAACAAGTTATAAAATTTTAAAACTTGTAAAATTTTCTAACACCCGGATTTACGGCAAATTTCAGCAGAGTCTCCTTTGCGCGACTCGATCGGTACAGCTACAAAACGCCTCTACGGGCCCCAAACAAATAAAAGAAAATCAAAAGCCAAGTGGCTCATCAAAAATCACCAAATCCAATGACAAAATAAACATGTACCTTTTGTCAGGCAATCCAATTTTTCTTGATTTTAAATACCTGCACCTCATTTACCAATGATATCCAATTATATAATTTAAAAGAATCATTTTATATTTGGCATCTTCAATTTCCAATATTAGCTTTAATGAAGTCCGTAGGCCATACATATATCATCCGTGAGCAATATCAAATCTAATCGCTTATTCGATCACACAATTTCACTTCCAAACTAGTATCGTTCACACGACTCTCTAGTGCGGACTTAGATTTGGTTCCTTGATTGGGAACTGTTACTCTCCTTGCATAGCCATATACTATGATAGAGAATTCCAGAATCAAATCAAAAATCCCTATCCAGGGTTCGCCGTCGAGAATCGAGTGAAAAATTCTAACTTGGATCGATATAAATCATCTTGAAATTTTATGCTCGAATTTTAATCAAATCGTTATGCGAACAAAATAATATACGTACAACTCACGTATTACCTTCCAATGGATCTCTATCCAATCTATACTAAATTATTTTTTTGACTTTTTTTATTTACAATTAATTATTCATAATCCATTATTCAGTTAGTATATTCACTTCTTTACATAGCATATTCTTTGACATTATCTTTTCTCAAACATCATATCATAGAATTTACTTACTCAAGTTCATTCTAAACGTTGTATATAATTTAATTAAATTCAATTTCATTTTCCAATTGATTCTTAACTATACCAAATTCTTTTGTTTACATTTACTTCAATTTCATAATTTTAGTTAATAACAAATTTATTCATGAAACATTTTATTAGCCAGCACTTTAGTTTATTAATCATCCTATAAAAGTCTAACCTCTCATAAATGACTTTTCTGAGTTTACAGTTATCTAAAGCTTACAAATTAAAAAAAAAATTTCAATCCCTTTGCAGTTTATATTTATTTTCTATAACCGATTTACAAAGATATAGTACGATTCATTTGTCATCTTTCTTAAGTTCACTTACCTGTTCCATTTATTCATTCATCATTCCACGTTATATTTAAGTATTTATAATTTTTTTATCACAACCATATTTTCCATTTATATACATTTTAATTCCTTTTGAGTTTTCCTTACTTGTATACTTCAATTATTTTCAGGTTCTGTTTATTTATACAATATCTCATTACATATCCAAAACATCATTTCAACTTCTTAATATTTGGTAAGTCATATTATATGTTATTAGAATGCAAATTTTGTATTATATAAATTTATAGAATTTCATTTTACTCAATTAGAATGCTCACAAATTTAATTTATTTAAATCCACTTTACCTTTCAACTTTAAAGGTACACTACAACTCTAAAGTTTTCCCAAAACATAAGCTTAGATATCTTAATCCTCTTATTTTATAAATTCTGGTTATTCACATTTCATTCAAATAATTTGAAAATTACTAATTAACATAACTTAGAAATTTAAATGCCCGGTTCTATTCAAATCATTTGAAATAAACATATACACTAATATCCTTAATATATCAAATCATACCTTTGGAGTTTAAACCAAAATCCATTTATCCAAAATAATTTTGAAGAAAAGCAAAGCTTCTTAGAAGTCTCCCCCACTTTGTGACTCGAAAATGAACGTCGATGATGCTGCGCAGTCATCACCGAAATTATTTTCCAGCGACAGAAGAGAGAAGTACTGAATTCATTCTTTCTTTTAAAAATCCTTTCAAAATATTTCCATAAACATTTTCCAACTAATATTACTATATATTTCTTCAAAGCTTTGAGAACCATTGTCAAAACCTCCGGGTCTTAAATTCAATATTTTCCAATTTAAATCTATTTTAATTTATAAGTCACCTTTATAAAATATTCTTATAGGATTTTACTTTCTTAAAATATTCCACAAGTTGTTTTATCACTGTTCATTTTGTAATTCATCTTATTTATTAAATTACAATATCCAATTAATGATAATAACCAATATTTTCATTCCTAAAAACCAGGTAAGCTAGATAAGTCACAATAATTTCTTAATTTTTTTTTTTATATTCAAAATATAATTAGAGAAACATTATTTCATTTACCCAATTTCAAACAATACTATGTCGAATTGTTCTGTTTAAGTGTTTAGAGATCCCTATCAATGACGTTAATTACTCGTATTGACCAGAATCCATAACCACTCAACAAATCAACCGACACAATATAAAACATTTTATATCACTAACAAATACGCTCTCTCATATGTATACACTCAGCGACTCATCATAGGGTATTACTACCCTATTTATAAAGAGTCAGACCCCACAAAGCTAAGGTTATAGCTAAACAAAAGCTCTGATACCAACTGTAACGACCCGCCTTTTTGGACAATTTGAACCGATGATCAAATACGCATGCCGGTTCCAAACCGTTCAAAAGGGCAGATGGTTATTAAGGTAAATAAGAAAAGAAAAGAAAGAGAAATAAAGGAAATAAAATAACACAGAATCTCGCAGCGGAACAATAAAATATAGTAGTCAAATAAACAGTTCAAGAAGCCGTTTACAATACTTTGATCATTATTTATACAACCTTTATCAGAGTTATACATATACAACAGAACAAATAAAATAATACAGCAGACAACATGATGCAAAGATAATAAGAGTAATAGTATACCAAATCTTCGTCTTCGTCCTCCAGAATAGATCTTCAATAAGCTGAAAAACTCAGGTCTGACTCGAGCGTAATGAAAAGACAAAACTGTAACGACCCGTTAAATTCGATGATATTAAATGAGTTAATTTAATAGGATTTCTAATTTAATTTAGAATGAAATCCAAACGAATTAAGTAGAAAAAAGATTCTCACCTGGTTATGGAATTTAATATGAGAAATTTATGAAAATGTTAAATGGTTTTAATGCAATGAAAGATTTTAAAGGGTAAATGAGAATAAATTAAGGAATCATATTAGTTCCAGTTAATAGATTACAACTTGAATGAGATTCCAATTTAATAAAATCATTTAAATGTTATGATGTGATTTTTATGGAATATGAGAAATACAAATTAAAGGAGTTGATTAATATATATGTTATTTGTTCAGGGTATTGAATAAAACTGGGAATCCAATTTAAATTAATGATAATAACGTTGATATTAGTAATAAATAAATTTCAATGCAATGCCCATAAATGAATGAAATGAATATATGTAAAATGTATACCAGGTTATTTATCAAATAGGAGGAAAGAAGAATGAATATCGAATTTATTTATGAATAAATATATATATATTAAATAGTAATGAAATGTAAAGTAAATGGCGATTGTATAAAACCAATGCAATAAGATTTTCTAATAGTAACTGAATGTAGATGTGTGAAATAGAGTTAATGACTATAATTATTGTACGTTACTTATTTTATTAGTTGTCAATGTTAATCTGGAATCAAATTCAATTTATCCCCAAAATTACTGCAGTTAAAGTGGAATAAATTGGTAAATGAAGAATGTTGGATCCAAATAAGTTGTAACCAAGGAAAATCCCATTTTTAATAAACTATGTGGGAAAAGAAATGAAACCAAAATGAAAAAAATGTGAATAAAATGTAATGAAATTCTAATTAATAATGACTTTGTTAGTTAAGTGGAAACTGATTTAATATTAAGTTGTAACTGGATAAAAATCAAATTTATTTGGAATTGATTTGCAATCAATTGAATTTATTGCAATTAAATGGATTCAATATTTAAAATAATTATGTAAATATTATTTGGAAGAAATTAAAGTTATTTGGGTAATAAGTATTGTAATTGGCTAATTTAGATACTTTAAAGTGAAACGGAAATTATTAACGCAATAGTTTGATTGCAATATTTAATTCATCTAATTGATGATAAAGATTTGTTAGATTTATTTAATAGGAATTTTGGGGCATTTAATAGGTAATTGCTGATTTTGAATCGAATTAAAGGGATTACTGAAATCAAAATTTAGCAACTTTTAAACCATTGCAATTGATTTAGAATATAAAGAGTTGTCTATTTAATTGAGTTAAAATTTTGAAATTGCGTCGTTGCAATTAAATGGGAAATAAAACGTTAAGGATAACCAGTATTCAAGATTTACCATCTATTTAGTATATTAATTGTAACTGATAATCAACTGCAATAAATAATAAATAATTATTACGTTAACGTTAATTGAAGTGATATTTGAAATTTAATATTTAGGAATTATGTAAATAGAAGTTCAGATGAAATTGGAAATATTTACATATTGAAATATGAATACAATGATAAATTCTTCTATTTGACAATAATAATGGAAAGTAAATTTAATTAAAATTTTTGGAAATTTAATTTATAATTTGGCGAAATTAATGAAATTTGGGGATTTCTAAAATTTTAAATTCGACAAATTAAATTTTGTTTAAATTAGTATAGGTGATTGAAAAATTTATAATAATAAGAATCGTCAATTATCAAAAAGAAATGGGAAATTTGATTTAATTGACTAATTTTTAATTTATTTAATTAATATAAAAATATCCATTTCTGTCATAGACTCGGATTTCGACGAAACTAGTTTCATCGGATCCGTATCAGTGAATTATTGTAGGGTTTCAAATTTCGTATCGATCAGACCTGTCATTTGATCGTACGGACGCGAAACGCCTTGAAATCAATTTTATTAAAATCAATTTGAAATCAATTTGAAAATTTTGTTTTCAGCATAACTTCTTCATACAATCGAATTTGGACGTGATACTTTTCCCATCGCGTTCAGAATATTTTAAAATACCTATTTGGATATATGGGTTTAATAAATTTCATTCCCCGGTCAGAACGGCCTTTTTGGGCCAACTACCGTTTAACACGTTCGTAATTCGTGCCCACCTAGCCTACTACCATTTGTCTATATATATGCTGTGATAAACCCTAGCCTCCATCTTCTATCATTTGTCTGTACGTTCATTTTCTTCATTTCTTTCTCTTCCTCAATGGTTGCAAAACCTAGATCTATCTACAGTTCAAAAATCAAAAGTGAAAATTCAAACTCTCCAGAAAAATCCGTAAAAATTATATGTCATAGTTCTCAAGATACGTAATTCAATGGTGTGATTCGTTTTTCGAATCGATGCTCTGTTTACCCAGAATAAATTGAAACAGTTCCGACCGTTCATCACGTCGTCACAAAACTACGTCGGATCAAGAAAACATTTCTGGGTTTTGCAGAGGGGACCTAGGGGAAGCGATCTATGTGGTTAGCTTGGTGGATCGATGGTTAGATCGAGGGGATTTTTCGAACTAGGGTTCAAAATTGGGTGGCGGCCGGGGGCGAAATAGGTGGCCGGAGCTTGGCCTAAGGGGCGGCTGGAGGTGTGGAGTTTGATGGTGGTAGCGGCTTGGTCGATAGTGGCCCCTAGTGGCGGCGAGGGTTGGTCAACGTAGGTGGAGAGGGGTTTGACCAAGGGCGTGCGTTCCTGATACATAGCGAGGTCGCGTTTTCCTGTAGCCGAGAGAAGCGGGCGCGCATGTGAGAAGAACACGGTGACGTGGCAGGTTGACCTTGGTTGTTTTATTTTATTTAGTTTATTTTTAAATTTCGATGTTCAAACCTTAATATCTTTCGCATACGACCTCCGATTCACGCGAGATTTTTTTTTGTTAGGTTCATATTTAAATTCCAGTTCTGATGACGCTGGTTTGAACGGATTCTGAGACCGTCAAATTTTTGGGTTTAAATCGAATTTAAATTCGATTTAAATTCAAAAGGTGAGTGTTTTAACCCACTCACAACTTCTAAAAGTTTTTATGTTTGTTAAATTTATTTTAGATTTGAGTAGAAATTTATTTATGACTGTTTGGCATGTTTTATTCATCATATCTGTTAAATAGCATTTAATTAATATAACTGTTCATTAAATTTTATTACTGCATATAGATTGACAATTATAGTTATTTATTTGCATATAAACTATTAGTTTAATAGTTGTTAAATTTTATTTGAATATAACTGCCAGTTATTACCTGTTATATATTATCAGTTATATATTAATATTGATTTATTATTGGATGATGATTGTGATTTGCATGATGGATGATTTTGATGAATGAATGTTTTATTGTATATCATTAAACTGCAAGTTATCATGCATTTTCCATTTCATTCGGGATTGTGGTTTGAAATGATATACAACCGCAAAATTTTATTTTTAAATTGCGGATTGAAATGATAAATATCCGTATCACTTGACCATAGGATAGAAAATTATATACAGGCACCGTGGTCTATATATAAAATATTTTAAAGTGATTTCTATGGTTTGTATGGAATATGGTTTATAATTTTTAATTTTGATATTTTCTTCTGTATATATACATATGAAGTTAGAGATTTTGAATTTAAGCTGTGTATAAATCTCTTAAATAAAAATGGAAAATTTGAGAAAAATGGAGTTTGAAATTATATCATATGTTTAATGTTTAAGTTTGGAAATTTTAAAATATGATATTTATAACTGGACTTTTCCAAGTAATTAAAAATGGATATGTTAGTATAAATTAAATTGAAAAAATATTTAATTGTTAGAAATTGGAGTTTTATTTATGGATTTTATGTAAATATTCAAGACTAAATAATAGTACGTTTAATTTGCTGAAAGAAAATTTCCAACTTTAGTTTTGAAATATTAATACCCCAAATGGATATGTGTGTGTGTGTGTATATATATATATATATATATATATATATATAGAAATTGAAGTAGTTTTGGAACTTGAAAGTGATATTTAAATTTTGGTTTAGACTTTAAATAAAGAAACATATTTGTAAAGCCATGGAAATTATTTTCTTTACAAAGTTACCTTAAAGTTTAACCATTTATTTTATATACCGTTGAATATCCAAACCATTCAAGTTTTAGTAGTTATGGTTTTAAAAGTATGAATTCTGAAATATTATGTTCTGAAAGTATAATTCAAATGTTTAGTTTCCAGACATTTTAAATTTTAAACCAGTATGATTTTGGAAAAGGATTATATTTGAGATAAAATGATATCATATTATTTTGGGTTTTAATTTGATATCGTATGGGAAATTTTATTCTGGTTTTAAAGTATAAACTATTTTTAAACGACCGCGGTGTTATAATAACGATGGGTTGGCAAAGGGACCGGGATCGGATATGGACATACTCTCTGTCGATACCGAAAACCACTTTGACTAACCGTGTACGCGGTGGAGCTTCCAGAATGAAGTAGGTTGGTGGCGACGTTTCCTGTAAGGTAAATACGTGGACCCAACTTCCGTGAGTTGGCATAAGGTGGCTAAAACATGAGCGATTCTCGGGCCAATGAGGTCATTCCTCTGATCGAACGCACTCCTTTGATACTATACTCTGACTTTGGATTGTTTCGGTGGCCACTATTGATTTCTTTGATTTGGGGGTGTTAGTTCGAGGTGGGCGGTAGCTGCGGCTATGCGTTTCCACCATCCCGGATAGCAATTGGTATATCTACCCTGGCATTGCCTAGTTGTTCCGTGTCACCTACCCTAGCGCGCCTTGTACGAGTTTCTATTTGTGTCGTACCTATGGAGTATCCTCTGGTAGCCTCCCGATCAGGAGGTATTACGGTACTGTATAGACTATTGGCATTATTTGTGTTAAGGGCTATATGGGTAACCCCTTAACGCTATTAAAAAGTAAGTTTATTTTACAATTAGACACTATTATAATAGCGCAATATACTACATAGTAAATAGTTTAACGGATCCTTAGGAGATGTAAATGCCGAGCATCTCTTGAGTTACTGTACTCATATTTATTTCTGTTAATTTAACTCACATAAGATCTTTTAGTTCTGACTCGAGTGTTTTGTCCTTTTCAAATTCGCTCGGGTCAGTCCGAGCGTTTCAGGATCGAAGACTTTAGTTTTGGAAGACGAAGACGAAGAATTCGTATTATTATTATCTATATTATTGCACCACACTGATACTGTTCCGCTGCATCTGTATTGGTATGTGAACTCTGATAGCTATTGTATAAAGAAGAATCAAGTGTTTTGTAAACGGTTTATGAACTATATTTTATCCTTCCGCTGTGAGATTTTGTTTATTTTATTTCTTCTCTGTTTTCTTATTAACCCCATAACAATCCGCCCTTCCGTATGGTTTGAATTGGCACGTATGTCGTTTTAAATCATACAAAAAGGCGGGATGTTACAAGTTGGTATCAGAGCTTTGGTTCAGCGATAAACCTTAGCTTTCTGGGGTTTGACTCTTTGTTAATAGGGTAGTAATACCCTATGGGAGTCGCTGAGTGTATATATATGAGAGAGCGTATTTGTTAGTGTTATAAAAAGGTTTTTATATTGTGTTAATCTGTTCCGTTTTGTATTTATAAATTCTGGTTGGTGCATGGGACGCTGTGACATCAATAGGGATTTATAAACACTTAATAGGACAGACCGACATAATATTTGGTTTTAATATAGGTGAATGAAATAATTTTGCCTATTATATTTTCTATATATAAAAATATTTTATAAAGATATATATTTGGTTGCTATAGATTGGGTGTTAGGTAATAAATTTTTTTAATAATAATTGAAGCTAAGTTGAAATTATAATAAATCAAATTGGAGATTTTAAATTCCGGGGTTTTGGAAACTTCTTTCAAATGATTGGAATATAATAATAATATTTTAGAAGTATTTTCTGATATAAGTTTTTCAATGTAACTTGAAAGAATTGTTTAAAGAAAATTTTGGAGAAAATAAATTTTGTACTTTCCTCCCTGTCGCTGGAAAATAATTTCGGTGATGGCGGCCGCATCATTGACTTTCATTTTCGAGTTCGAAGGGGAAAGGCTACTGTAGTGAATTCTACTGCAGATTTGTTTTGGAAATATCTAAAGGTTTAATTGTTTTAATTATAATTAGAGGTATATAAGTTATAAAGATATATTTATCTATTGAAATTTAACCCGGTATTTACTTCTAAAATTTCCATTAATTAATTGTTTCATTTATGGTAGTGAAATAGAATTTAATTAAGAATTGAAACCTAAATAGAATAAGAGACTTTAATGCTAAGTTACAAAGGAAGTTAAATTTTAACTTATAAGAAAAGGTAAAGATTTATTGAACAATGAACATAATTAAAGGATGAGATAAAACTTGTATAAGTTCTTTTGCATTTTCTTTAACATATATAACTTACCAAATATTAAAAGTTGAAATGTTAAATAAGTGATTGGAATAGAATATTATGCAAGTAGAAATTTTGGAAATAATGAAGTATTCAATGAATTGCTATTATAAATAAGAATTTAATGGTATAAACTTAAGTTATAATTGAAATTTTACTAAAATTAAAGGTAAGTATTATTAATAGGTGATTTAAACTTAAGTAAATAAAATGAAATTCTCTAATAAATAAGGATGGATGTGTAAGGTTATTAACTTAAGTATGATTTAAATGCTACTAGTCTAATATAATAAAAAGTAGGTAATATAAATAAATGACTGTAAACCCTAGGTAATAAATTAATAAAATCCTGTATTTATAAGAATGGAGGTTATAAGGTTAAGAATTTAAGTATAATTAAAAGGGGTTACTGTAATTAAATATAATAGAATGTAAGCATTTAATAAATGATTGAAATTGAGAAGTGCATTAAATGTAATACAAATAAAAGAAACTTACATAACCTGGAAAACTAAAAATGAATAAGGGCAAGTAATAAGTAGAAATAAGGAAACAACCATTGAATGAGAAATAAAATTTGTAATAGTTAGAAATAAATGTAAATTATAAAAAGAAAGGTTACGTGGTTGGATAAAAGAAAGGAAAGAAAACAACTTAAGTATGTAATGAAATTTTATAAGTTAATTTGATTTGCTGGATTGAATTGTTGTTGTGTGATTTAGGGTTGGTTGGGTAAGGAAATTTGAAGTGGTTGGATGAATAAACAATCTATTTTATCCCATCTAAGACTGTTGAGTAAATGATGCACTGGATAGTTATTGTTCATTCCGTACCATTTCAAGTTTTGAACCCGAACAACTATTTGTTTGTTTGACTGAATGGTTGTTTTGTTTTGTTGTGTATGCTGTTTGTTGAAATGGATGATTGTGTATTGATTGTTGTTAGTAGTTGAAACCATGAAAATAGTTCACTTGAGATAAATTGTTAAACCTTTGGATTTTTATACATGAAATGCAGGTTATGGAAGCAATTGCTACTGCTTTTGGTTCCATAATAATAAGCGTATTATGCCCGACAAATAGGTACGTTTTCGGATTACGTTTTGTAGCGCTATTTTATATAATTTTCCCGTGTTGGGATATTTTATTTTGGATAATATTTGTAATATATTTGTTATATTTTGATATTATATTTTTCTCCTAAACCTCTCCGTACAAAGGAGACTCTGCCAAAATTTTCCGTAAATTTTGGACTTAGAATTTTGTTGAAAATATTTTCCAAACTTTAATAATGTAAGTATAGAAGGATATAATGATTATGAAACGGGTATATTTTATATAAGGTGATAAATCTAAGGTAATGAATTTAGTAAATTATTGGTTATAGGTTAAATATTTTGAATAAGATGTATTGTTATTTAAATTCTTTTTCTCCCTTCTTTTTCCTTTTCGGGGACGAAAAGTTTTGAGTGGGGGAGAGTGTAACGACCCGTTAAATTCGATGATATTAAATGAGTTAATTTAATAGGATTTCTAATTTAATTTAGAATGAAATCCAAATGAATTAAGTAGAAAAAAGATTCTCACCTGGTTATGGAATTTAATATGAGAAATTTATGAAAATGTTAAATGGTTTTAATGCAATGAAAGATTTTAAAGGGTAAATGAGAATAAATTAAGGAATCATATTAGTTCCAGTTAATAGATTACAACTTGAATGAGATTCCAATTTAATAAAATCATTTAAATGTTATGATTTGATTTTTATGGAATATGAGAAATACAAATTTAAGGAGTTGATTAATATATATGTTATTTGTTTAGGGTATTGAATAAAATTGGGAATCCAATTTAAATTAATGATAATAACGTTGATATTAGTAATAAATAAATTTCAATGCAATGCCCATAAATGAATGAAATGAAATGAATATATGTAAAATTTATACTAGGTTATTTATCAAATAGGAGGAAAGAAGAATGAATATCGAATTTATTTATGAATAAATATATATATTAAATAGTAATGAAATGTAAAGTAAATGGCGATTGTATAAAACCAATGCAATAAGATTTTCTAATAGTAACTGAATGTAGACGTGTGAAATAGAGTTAATGACTATAATTATTGTACGTTACTTATTTTATTAGTTGTCAATGTTAATCTGGAATCAAATTCAATTTATCCCCAAAATTACTGCAGTTAAAGTGGAATAAATTGGTAAATGAAGAATGTTGGATCCAAATAAGTTGTAACCAAAGAAAATCCCATTTTTAATAAACTATGTGGGAAAAGAAATGAAACCAAAATGAAAAAATGTGAAAATATAAAATGTAATGAAATTCTAAGTAATAATGACTTTGTTAGTTAAGTGGAAACTGATTTAATATTAAGTTGTAACTGGATAAAAATCAAATTTATTTGGAATTGATTTGCAATCAATTGAATTTATTGCAATTAAATGGATTCAATATTTAAAATAATTATGTAAATATTATTTGGAAGAAATTGAAGTTATTTGGGTAATAAGTATTGTAATTGGCTAATTTAGATACTTTAAAGTGAAACGGAAATTATTAACGCAATAGTTTGATTGCAATATTTAATTCATCTAATTGATGATAAAGATTTGTTAGATTTATTTAATAGGAATTTTGGGGCATTTAATAGGTAATTGCTGATTTTGAATCGAATTAAAGGGAATACAGAAATTAAAATTTAGAAACTTTTAAACCATTGCAATTGATTTAGAATATAAAGAGTTGTCTATTTAATTGAGTTAAATTTTTGAAATTGCGTTATTGCAATTAAATGGGAAATAAAACGTTAAGGATAACCAGTATTCAAGATTTACCATCTATTTAGTATATTAATTGTAACCGATAATCAACTGCAATAAATAATAAATAATTATTACCTTAACGTTAATTGAAGTGATATTTTAAATTTAATATTTAGGAATTATGTAAATAGAAGTTCAGATGAAATTGGAAAAATTTACATATTGAAATATGAATACAATGATAAATTCTTCTATTTGACAATAATAATGGAAAGTAAATTTAATTAAAATTTTTGGAAATTTAATTTATAATTAGGTGAAATTAATGAAATTTGGGGATTTCTAAAATTTTAAATTCGACAAATTAAATTTTGTTTAAATTAGTATAGGTGATTGAAAAATTTATAATAATAAGAATCGTCAATTATCAAAAAGAAATGAGAAATTTGATTTAATTGACTAATTTTTAATTTATTTAATTAATATAAAAATAGCCATTTCTGTCACGGACTCGGATTTCGACGAAACCAGTTTCATCGGATCCGTATCAGTGAATTATTGTAGGGTTTCAAATTTCCTATCGATCGGACCTGTCATTTGATCGTACGGACGCGAAACGCCTTGAAATCAATTTTATTAAAATCAATTTGAAATCAATTTGGAAATTTTGTTTTCAGCATAACTTCTTCATACAATCGAATTTGGACGTGAAACTTTTCCCATCGCGTTCAGAATATTTTAAAATACCTATTTGGATATATGGGTTTAATAAATTTCATTCCCGGGTCAGAACGGGCTTTTTGGGCCAACAACCGTTTAGCACGTTCGTAATTCGTGCCCACCTAGCCTACTACCATTTGTCTATATATATGCTGTGATAAATCCTAGCCTCCATCTTCTATCATTTGTCTGTACGTTCATTTTCTTCATTTCTTTCTCTTCCTCAATGGTTGCAAAACCTAGATCTATCTACAGTTCAAAAATCAAAAGTGAAAATTCAAACTCTCCAGAAAAATCCGTAAAAATTATATGTCATAGTTCTCAAGATACGTAATTCAATGGTGCGATTCGTTTTTCAAATCGATGCTCTGTTTAACCAGAATAAATTGAAACAGTTCCGACCGTTCATCACGTCGTCACAAAACTGCGTCGGATCAAGAAAACATTTCTGGGTTTCGCAGAGGGGACCTAGGGGAAGCGATCTAAGTGGTTAGCTTGGTGGATCGATGGTTGGATCAAGGGGATTTTTCGAACTAGGGTTCAAAATTGGGTGGTGGCCGACGGCGAAATAGGTGGCCGGAGCTTGGCCTAAGGGGCGGCCGGAGGTGTGGAGTTTGATGGTGGTAGCGGCTTGGTCGATAGTGGCCCCTAGCGGCGGCGAGGGTTGGTCAACGTAGGTGGAGAGGGGTTTGACCGAGGGCGTGCATTCCTGATACATAGTGAGGTCGCGTTTTCCTGTAACCGAGAGAAGCGGGCGCGCATGTGAGAAGAACACGGTGACGTGGCAGGTTGACCTTGGTTGTTTTATTTTATTTAGTTTATTTTTAAATTTCGATGTTCAAACCTTAATATCTTTCGCATACGACCTGCGATTCACGCGAGATTTTTTTTGTTAGGTTCGTATTTAAATTCCAGATCTAATGACGCTGGTTTGAACGGATTCTGAGACCGTCAAATTTTTGGGTTTAAATCGAATTTAAATTCGATTTAAATTCAAAAGGTGAGTGTTTTAACCCACTCACAACTTCTAAAAGTTTTTATGTTTGTCAAATTTATTTTAGATATGAGAAGAAATTTATTTATGACTGTTTGGCATGTTTTATTCATCATATCTGTTAAATAGCATTTAATTAATATAACTGTTCATTAAATTTTATTACTGCATATAGATTGACAGTTATAGTTATTTATTTGCATATAAACTGTTAGTTTAATAGTTGTTAAATTTTTTTTGAATATAACTGCCAGTTATTACCTGTTATATATTATCTGATATATATTAATATTGATTTATTATTGGATGATGATTGTGATTTGGATGATGGATGATTTTGATGAATGAATGTTTTATTGTATATCATTAAACTGCAAGTTATCATGCATTTTCCATTTCATTCGGGATTGTGGTTTGAAATGATATACAACCGCAAAATTTTATTTTTAAATTGCGGATTGAAATGATAAATATCCGTATCACTTGACCATAGGATAGAAAATTATATACAGGCACCGTGGTCTATATATAAAATATTTTAAAGTGATTTCTATGGTTTGTATGGAATATGGTTTATAATTTTTAATTTTGATATTTTCTTCTGTATATATACATATGAAGTTAGAGATTTTGAATTTAAGCTGTGTATAAATCTCTTAAATAAAAATGGAAAATTTGAGAAAAATGGAGTTTGAAATTATATCATATGTTTATTGTTTAAGTTTGGAAATTTTAAAATATGATATTTATAACTGGACTTTTCCAAGTAATTAAAAATGGATATGTTAGTATAAATTAAATTGAAAACATATTTAATTGTTAGAAATTGGAGTTTTATTTATGGATTTTATGTAAATATTCAAGACTAAATAATAGTACGTTTAATTTGCTGAAAGAAAATTTCCAACTTTAGTTTTGAAATATTAATACCCCAAATGGATATGTGTGTGTGTGTGTGTATATATATATATATATATATATATAGAAATTGAAGTAGTTTTGGAACTTGAAAGTGATATTTAAATTTTGGTTTAGACTTTAAATAAAGAAACATATTTGTAAAGCCATGGAAATTATTTTGTTTACAAAGTTACCTTAAAGTTTAACCATTTATTTTATATACCGTTGAATATCCAAACCATTCAAGTTTTAGAAGTTATGGTTTTAAAAGTATGAATTCCGCAATATTATGTTTTGAAAGTATAATTCTAATGTTTAGTTTCCAGACATTTTGAATTTTAAACCAGTATGATTTTGGAAAATGATTATATTTGAGATAAAATGATATCATATTATTTTGGGTTTTAATTTGATATCGTATGGGAAATTTTATTCTGGTTTTAAAGTATAAACTATTTTTAAACGACCGCGGTGTTATAATAACGATGGGTTGGCAAAGAGACCGGGATCGGATATGGACATACTCTCTGTCGATACCGAAAACCACTTTGACTAACCGTGTACGCGGTGGAGATTCCAGAATGAAGTAGGTTGGTGGCGACGTTTCCTGTAAGGTAAATATGTGGACCCAACTCCCGTGAGTTGGCATAAGGTGGCTAAAACAGGAGCGATTCTCGGGCCAATGAGGTCATTCCTCCGATCGAACGCACTCCTTTGATACTATACTCTGACTTTGGATTGTTTCGGTGGCCACTATTGATTTCTTTGATTTGGGGGTGTTAGTTCGAGGTGGGCGGTAGCTGCGGCTATGCGTTTCCACCAGCCCGGATAGCAATTGGTATATCTACCCTGGCATTGCCTAGTTGTGCCGTGTCACCTACCCTAGCGCGCCTTGTACGAGTTTCTATTTGTGTCGTACCTATGGAGTATCCTCTGGTAGCCTCCCGATCAGGAGGTATTACGGTACTGTATAGACTATTGGCATTATTTGTGTTAAGGGCTATATGGGTAACCCCTTAACGCTATTAAAAAGTAAGTTTATTTTACAATTAGACACTATTATAATAGCGCAATATACTACATAGTAAATAGTTTAACGGATCCTTAGGAGATGTAAATCCCGAGCATCTCTTGAGTTACTGTACTCATATTTATTTCTGTTAATTTAACTCACATAAGATCTTTTAGTTCTGACTCGAGTGTTTTGTCCTTTTCAAATTCGCTCGGGTCAGTCTGAGCGTTTCAGGATCGAAGACTTTAGCTTTGGAGGACGAAGACGAAGAATTCATATTATTATTATCTATATTATTGCACCACACTCATACTGTTCCGCTGCATTTGTATTGGTATGTGAACTCTGATAGTTATTGTATAAAGAAGAATCAAGTGTTTTGTAAACGGTTTATGAACTATATATTTATTATTATATTTTATCCTTCCGCTGTGAGATTCTGTTTGTTTTATTTCTTCTTTGTTTTCTTATTAACCCCATAACAATCCGCCCTTCCGTATGGTTTGAATTGGCACGTATGTCGTTTTAAATCATACGAAAAGGCGGGATGTTACAAAAACATTCGAGTCAGGACTAACATATCCTTATGAAGGTTAAATCAATCGTAAATAAATATGAGTGTAACGGCGTCAGAGATGTTTACGGGGTTTGACATCTCATATCCAGTGTCAACGTGCGTGCAGTAAATCAAGAGATGTTACGGGATTTTCCATCTCTCAAGGATCCGTTAAACTATCTACTATGTAGTACAATACGCTATTATAATATGTCTACAGTAAAGTAAAAGTATTAAAATAGCGTTAAGACGTTACCATAATTCCCCTTAACACATTTTATAATGCCATAGTCTATACAGCACTGTAAACCCCACCGTAAACTAGTGGTTGTCAGAGGGTACCCCATAAGTATAACACAAAGCAAAACGTAGTGGTCGCGAATAGGATAATCAGTATGACAAGGTACATGAGGCGATACCAACTAGGATACTAGTAGTTGCGTGATCCGGACTGACGTTGAGCATAGCCAGCAGCTACCTCAACACCGCGAAACAACACTCCCAAATCGAGGGGTGCACCCAAATCGAATCACAAAAGTAATAGATATGGTATCGAAGAAGTGTGTCCGCTAGAGGTGGCGAACCTCAATGGCCCGACGCGGCTCCTGTTTTAGTCATGTCAGGGGTCATCCAATATCATTCTCTTTCTTCAATCAACGCGTTCACCAAACCATCCACTTCATTCTGGATCAACACTCCGCGTATAATAGTTATTAAAGTGGTTTTCGGTATCGACATAGAGTATGTCCACATCCGATCCCGGTCTCTTTAATAACTACGTATTATTACACCGATGGCTCTTTTACATTTCAAATCGATTCATAATTGATATCAAAATATCGTATTCGCTTCAAAAAATCAAATCCATTTCAAACATCATCATATCTATTCAAAATGTAAGGTTCCGTTTCAAAAATCATTTTTCGCCTCAATATCTCATTTCGATTTCCAAATCATTTCGAATTTCAATTTAAGTTGCAACTTCATTTAACCCAATTCGTATTTACATTCAAGATTTAAACATAAACATTTCACCTTATTGACCATCTTGAAATTTTAGAAAATAGTTTTAAGTAGTTTAAAAATAGTTTAAATAATTAAAATACTTAAAATACTTAAAATCTTAAAATGGATTTAAAATAGATAAATTAATTTAATATAGTCAAATGGATTTAAGATAGATGAAATAAAATTAAAATAAGTTAACTTGGTTTAAGATGGGTTAAAAATAATTTAATATAGTTAATATAGGTTAAAATAGTTTAAGTATTTGAAGATGGTTTATATAACAGAGTAGTTTGGAAACAAAATGAAACAGCTTCGAAACCAAACCATTTCAATTATAACTTCCTAATTCAAACAATTTCAATTTTCATTCTACCGATTCAATTTCGATTTCAATTCAAATCAATGTCAACTTTGACTTCAAATTAATTCAATTCTACATTCACCTTCAATTACTTCAATTTCAATTTATATCGATTTGGAACTTGATTTTTCAAGATATCAATTTATAACACTTAACAAAATTTATCCTTTAATATTCAAATTTAAATCCAAATTTCAAATATGATTCAATTCCAAGCTCAATTCCAAAATATCAGTTTTATATCACCTTTTACTTAGTAATACTCAAAGCTCGAAATAATGTTCAATCTTTAAAACAAATAAATTTTCGAAATTCGATCATATCCAAATTTTAAATTTCAACGTCTCAACTTAAGTTATTTAACAATTTCTTTTAACCAAAATTTATTTCAACATTCCAAACTCAATTTGCAATAAATTCGATTTCTATAAATTGATTTTTTTTTATAACTTTTAAATCAAAACATTTAAATAAATTTCAAATCGACGATTTTAAAAATTTATTAATTTAACCAATCCGGCGTCCGTATATAATTCTCTATCCTATGGCCAAGTGATTATTTATTTCAATTAAATGTCAGGGATGAATATATTTATCACTTAAACTAAATCACAGTGTCATATGTATGCATAACAGGATATATATAAGCAAATAAACGTCCAAACATTTAAATATCAACTAATAGCATCCATCGAAATACATCATCCAATAGACGATACAATTCACCGCAATTTCATAGTTATCAATATAAGGTAATCTAATTGCAATTCAATTTTAATTTCAATTTGATTGTCAAATTAATTTTCAACGGTGAATCCAAATGACAGTCTATATGACAATTAAATTTTATCAAACAATGACAAATAAAATTCATATCACTTCATAATATCAAATTTAACTACCATAAAGATATTCAATACGTTGTGAGCGTTACACCTTGATTTTCCGTTGTAGTTCCAGCGTTTTATTTCGAACAAAATTAAACGAGCGTTTAATTTTACCCGAAATTTTTACTAGCTCCAAACGATTCCAATCCAGCTCCATAACATAGTATTCGAAAAAACGATTGCAACGCAATTCGTTTCGTCCAAAACGGACCTCGTATGAAAGAGATACACAATTTTAAAGTTTACCCAATTTATAATCTATATAAATTTACAATTTTAATTTAATTTTTTTAAAACTATCTCAATCTGGCCGTCCATCCCCTTTGATGAATCACGGCCACTCCCCTTTCTTCCATCTTCGTTCCAGGTAAACGAACGCGCGACATGAACCCAAACACGCCCAAAACCCTAATACACGCAAGCAATTCAAGTACTTCCACCCCGATCAGGAAGCACCACTTCGAAGAGCATCCTCCACTCCACCACCGCCTCGAGTAGCTTGAAGCTCGGTTCACCCTCCTCCTCAGAAAACGCGCACGAACTTCCAGCCTCAATTGCCACCAATCCGTCGCTTGTTTCTTGATCATAGCCGTTCACAATGTAGAGCTCGCGAGGCTCTACAGCTTTGCTTTAGAAAGTATTCAGAATTATTGAGTGGATTTGAAGAAATTTGAGGGAGAAGATAGGAGATTTTCGGACATTGGAAATATCACTGGCGGCTGAAGCAGATAGCTAGGGTTAGGGTTTAGTTTTTTTGCAAATGAAAATAGTTAGGTCCTTTTATAGAAAAAGCGACGTACACTATTCATCCCGAAATTTCCGAACTCCAAATCTTGCGCGGTGACTGGCGTTTCTAGGGTTTACCACGCGTTCCGGACACAATGGAATAGGTTTCAAAAGCCAATTCGATCATCTGCGCGAGTTATGGCAATAAACGATCGATTTTAAATTAAATCGGTTAACTAAATTTCTAGGCGTTTTGGCTTGCCCCGGACAAACGTTAAATCCGATTGACACGAAATTTGAAATCATAAAATAATTTAACATTACGGGTCCGACAAAACTGGTTTCGTCGAAATCCGAGACTGTTTGAAAAATGGCTATTTTAACTCGTCTATTAAATATTAAAATATTCAATTTTCACAAATTTACTTTTAATTCGATTTTAAAAGTTCTACAACATCATTCTAACTATAATATGATAAAAGAAAATTTTACAAATCATTTTTTAATCATATTAAACCCGTTATTCAACTATTCAATAAATTTCAAATATTAAATTTGAACAATTTTGATTATCCAATAATTCATTATCCTTTGAAATATTTTGAATTGAACCAATAAGATTCAACTTTTAAAACCAATTCACATCTTAGAACACTATTTCCATTTTATAGTTATTCAGTTATTCAATAAGTTTTAAATATTTACTTTAAACAATTTACCTGTTCAATATTCAATTATTTGATTTTAAATAGGTTTTACTTATCAATCAATTACTCTATTATACCTAATGGATTCAACATTTATTATCCTATCCAACTATTGATTGCAAAGGCATTCACTAAGTAGCATTTATTTTTCAATACTTATCACTGTCCAAATCTTCGAAACCAATCTATTAAAATTTGTATTTTTACCTAAATAATTCACAATTCTTATTCACTTATTTACATTTGTTTTTTCATATATTCCCTTATAACCAAGTTATAACATTTGAGTCAATTCAATTAGATTGGAACTCCATCCAATCTATAAATAATTACTTGGATAATTATTGTTGCAATTCATTCCAGTTATTATTATTCCAAACGAATTACAATTTTTTTCTAACATTAAATCACGAAATCTTATTAAATTAGCTATTTTAATTATCGAAAATTTACGGGTCGTTATCGCTGCCTCGACCACACTCGCACCTGCCGCCTCTTCGAAATCACGACATAAGTATGCACGAATTTCAGGTTGCACGAAGCTTCGACCGCGATTTCTCGCCGCTCCACCACGATATCAGCTATCATGAACTCGACTATCGCCGCCCCCTTCCTTCGCATTGCCCGCCGCCACCCTTGACATTGCATCGGCTGTTGCCCATCACTAATCGATTTGTCGCGATTAATTTTTGATTTTTTTTGATGTTTACTGGAATGAAATGAAGAAATAGTTCTTTGTTTCTTTTACATAGAATAGTTTAAATAAAAAGGGAGGTTATATGTGAGTGGTAAGGCTGTGAAGTTGATGGGGTATGGATTGGGTATGAATCAATGTATTATTTTATTTTATTAAAATATGATATCACATGTCTGAAAAATTTCGAACTTCTATGGAGATGTGCCGCCTAGTGTCCTACATGTTATGCCCCTATTTCGAATGCAATGGAACTAATCTCAAGGTCAAATTCAATCATATGTAGAAGATAGCTTTTCAAACCCAATTATTATATTAAATTTTCGGAATTAATTTTTACGCGTTTCAGACCCGCACACCCACACGATACGTCCAATCATCACGAAATTCGACGAATGTTATAACACACTATTACGAATCCAATAGAACTTGTTTCGTCGAAATCTGGGACAATGTCCAAAAAGACCATTTTCACACGTTAATTAAAACAAATTATTTCCAAAACCAGTTTAATCACTTTTAAATCCAATTTAAAAGTTTAGTATCTTCCTTCTTATTCAAACAGAAATTTATTCAACTTTTGAAATCATTTCCATTCATTTCAAATTAAAGATTCAATTATTTTAAATATTTCCAACTGTTAATCAACAATTTAATTATCAAATAAATCTCTATATTCAAAATATAAGCTATTTAACTTATAAAATGAATTTTTCAATATTCAAAATCAATTAGATATTCCAAATTCAAATGACCAAAATTCTGGGTCGTTACATAAGTTCTTGACTTAATTTTGAATATGAATTTAGAATTGACATACTATACTCGATATCACTAATGAAGTTCGAGTCTGCACACTCCTGCATGAGGAGTTCGTGGTTTCTATAAACAATTATGTAGTATTTCATAAATACTTTTAGTAGTTTTAATTCAGATTTGGTGCTTGTTCTATGTGTCAAATGCATAAGCAAAGTGTGATATTATGGAAAATATAGCATGCATGATAATTACTATTGCAATGCATATGGAGTCTATATTACATGCTCGATATTAAATAAATTAATACAGTGCATGTGTCTATCGTTTTGGGACATTTCCAACATCCTTTTTTATCGATTATAAAGATGTCATTTTCAATTCCAATGTTGAGTATTAAATGACCAAACTGAAATGATTGTAACATGAATACATCATGACGATCATAATTTTGTAGTTTACTTATAGTTTTAGAGATATATTTTAGCACCCATTAATATATTTTTCTTATAGACACGCGCTTTCTCTGCATTTCGATTCAAATTCAAATTATTTGATTTCTATATCAAAATATCTAGTTAACTCCGATGCTTAACGAATAACGTTTTCGTATCATTTCTTGGGCTATATCTAATACTCACAAACTTAGTTATCGTTCCCACTAACTTCGAGATATTTTTGTCGTTACATGCAAATAGTCTATTGTAAATCATTATTTAGTATTTTTTGTTTCAACATATATATACAGAACTCGTTTATGTCAAGCGATAAATTTTGTGAGTGAAATCTTAATATACTAAAGCATGTTGAATGACGAGTTTGTTACATTAGTTTCAATAATTAAAATTTCGATGTTATTCTTATCGATGTGACTTATATTCCGACTGTATTGATCTTCTTCTTGAGAACACTTTTGCAGTCGGTGGATCATATCCTTTCGGGTATCAATAGCAAAATTATATTTTGGTAACGTACTTGGAACCCATTCCAGGTTTGCACATCATGTCACATGGTAGAGTCAATACTCTTAATGATTTACTTAAGACCGGGGAAGTTCTTTTCTTGATATTTTATAAAATTCATAATTTCTCTTTGATGTGCGAGATTTATCATTAGACATTCTTATGTGTCATTTTTATTTACTTTGGTTAATTTAGTCCATCCTTCGTTATTAGTTTTAACTTTGCATTGTATCCAAATTCATTTTACTACCAATAATTTTTAAAAGAATTTCCTTCGTTATGAAGTTGACATTTCTTGAAACAATAATTGTTTCTCTGTGTAATAGAATTAGTATTCATAAACATTTCATAAACTACCTAAATATATGCAAGAAACTATTTTAGTTTATGATACTTATGTTCATAACATAAATTGATTAATCAATATTGATCGGTTCCAAATTCCTATGGGGTGGTCCGTACAAGATCTCTTACAAGCAAGTATTACGTGAAGCCTCTCGGCTTCACAACCTGTTAACTCCTTGATCTAGGATATGGAGTGGTTTCTTATAAATTTTTATCTTGTATGATCTTATAAACTATGCCTTGGATAAAATTAATTTGAACCTTATATATTTACTCTTAAGTACATGACTATATAGAAAGAAGTTAACTCAACTTCACTCATTATTAGTGGTACTTTATCCAACAAAGTCCGGTTGCTTCTTATTAATACAACATTATGTATCACATGGAGAAGTGACTTTTAAGATTGGATTTAATTTAATTTTTAGGTGGACCCGTTTCTTTATATAGTCACCTATTCAATCAGATCGAATTATATTATTTCTTTTGTATGTTGTGTTTTCTAACCATTTTATATTCTATAAACTTATCATAGACATACTACATGTAACAACCTGATATTTATGGGTAATTAACAAAAGATAATAAGAATGATTTGATTAGATTAAATATATTTTTATAAATTAAATAAGAATAATTTTGGATTTTACAGATAATATTGAAAATTTATAATAAAGTAAATAATGTTGAATTAAATTATTTTAAGAATAATTATTTGTTTGGAAGATTATGGAATAAATTAATTAGAAAAATTAATTAATGAATGGATTTAAAATATGAATTTTGGGTATTTATATTTAAATGAATTAAAAATATAGAATGAATTAAAAATTAGACAATACATATTTTATTATAATGATAAGAATTGACAATGAAAAGAATAATGATTCCAGAATCTATTTAATAACCTTGAAACATGATATTTGAATTAATTGTTTAGAATAAAATGATAAATTAAATTTTATAAGTTTGGAAATTTATTAGTAAATGAATTTAAATAAAATAATTAGTTAAATAATTTTTTTGATATGGTCGGTCGGTAGGAAATAAAATGTTGTATTATTTGATTTTTAATCGGGTTGGATAGTTTGTTTCATGAAATAAAGAAAGAAGAAAAAAAAGAAAGAAAATGAAGAAGAAAATGAAAATAAGCCTAGCTCTCACAAGCCCAAGAAGTAAACTCTAAAACCATGTTTCCTGAACTTCCCCATCTCCAGACTTTTCTAATCATGGATGTTTCTTCCCTATCTATATATACAACTTCAACGTTTACTTTTTTTACTTTAGAGCATCAGTATAACACCCAAACCATACCACCTTAAAATTTAAACTAAAATCAAAATAAAATATATAAATTTTAACAATAAAAATTATAGCTTCTTGATGATTCTACACCACTTAGCAAGCTTTGATCAAGATTTGATCATCAATTTGAGGAAGAAAGTCATTTACAGTAAGAGGTAAAAGTAGAAGCACCGAGGGAGAAAAGAGGAGTAGGAATGAGCTTAAAGTGTAATTATGAAACTTCAATCAAACGTGAGTAGTTTAACTCACAACTATGTCCATACAAGTATGAATTTAATGTTTGTAATGTTGATTTGCCTTAGTATCTCATTTCAAAACCATTGCTGAAACACAATAATTCTCCTTCTCTAATCATATAATTCTTACAATTAATTAATTGATTCTTAGTTGTGTGTTTATTAGATCATTGAATGATGGATAAGGGTTGCATAGGGAGTAATATTGATGAAGATGGAGGAATAAGAGAGAAAATGATCAAAGTTGCATGATTTACAGGCATAAAATTTGTGTGCCTGGTGCTTTACCTAATTTCTACCCAAACAAAAGCCCGTCAAAGCTTAGGCCCATCTCAAGGCGAGTTGTTAGGTTTATAACGTTAAATAATATACAATACATAGAGCTAACTATCTATACTTTCATAATCTCACAGCGGAATGGATAAAATATAATATCAGAAACAAGTCCCCATCTCATAAAGAAAACCATTTTAGAAACATAACATGTTAAATATTACAACATGTCTACATAAAGCCTCCATAGTACAATATCCTAAAATAACATAACTGTCTGAACTGGGTATAATAAAAATAATTAAAAAGCATAAATAAATAGATAACCGCCACAAGTCTTCACCTCCACCTTCATCTCCTAAATCTGCGTTACTCTTTTTCTAACATGTGTTGTAATAAGGAGTGGGTTAGACAATAAATGTATAGTGAAATGGAAATCTCAAACTTTATCATAATTGTATTTGGACAATATTATTGAAAAATAAATATATTTTACAAATAATAATCTACGTATAAAGTCAACTGTAAGCCGAAGGCTCTTCCAGTCTGACTATATAACATATGTATAAAATCAACTATAAGCCCAAAGGCTCTTCCACTCTGACTATACAAAAGTCAATTGTAAGCCTGTAGGCTTTTCCAGCCTAATTATACAACTCTAATGTAACTAACGTTTTTGATATAAGAGGAAGCACCCGATCCACTTAATACCCCTTTAATGGGATTTAGGCAGACTCTGATCATTTAGGATTTATAAAATAGGTAAATACCCATCATTTAAGCCCTAACCCCAAGGTAGGTCTCTAAATGGTTCTTCCTTAATGACATCGTAAGAAATCCAATTAGGCCACTTACTTCACTTAAGAAAGAGGCAAATCCTGTCATAGCCACTTAATACCTCTAAACCAAAGTGGATCCTTCTTATGATTTCACTTACTGCATCCAAAAGCACAACTTAGGACCTATAACTGACTCATGACGTCTCACATTAGTCCTACTATTTATAGGTACTAGAAACTAGATTGGCTGGGCCAGTTTACCCTACAAAATTGGAACTAACCTCGCATTCATTGTGGTTATTTATTATAGACAATGTCCCACATTAGTCCACAAAGCCACATCATTGGTAGCCAGATTTAACTGGGAAGACTTTCATGTTGCTTTGGACTAACCTCGCATCCCTATAACTTAGTCATACCTTATATGTATACTAACTATATATATGTGTGTCTATATATCATCTTATATGATTAATAATTAAGGCTATATAAGGTATCTCCTTATTACGCATGTAATTGGGGATTAACTCCCTAATTTATACTAACTTCCATCCTACAAATTAATATTACATAACTATTCTAATAATACTAATTATCGCGTTTAATACACTATGATCAATACGCAATTGGTTTCAATGGTCAATACGTTAATATTGTATATGTATATATTTATGCATGGAATTTAAAGTCTAACCATTATGTTACAATAATTCGGTAATAATTCGTTTACAAGGTATTTTGAAATATCAATCTCATACAAATCTACAATTCCAATAAGAACCGCTACTGCCATAGCCAAATAAAATAGATTCGTACAAAAATGTTATACCTACAACTTGTTCCATATTAATAAATTAGATACCCTTCTCTGTTGTAAAGAACACATCTTCACAAATTAGATTGCCTATGTTCAACTCAACCTTTATACACATCATTTTGGAGTGAGAGAGGAGTTCATTATTTGTTTAAGTATAGAAACAGGCCGTGCAAAAATAAGCAATTCAATTCATATTTTACACACCACTTCTAATTCATTTTCTTTTTGAACCCTTTAACACTCTAATTTAAAACAAGGGAAATATGTTGAGTGGACTATAGATTATCTAAGTCTAAACAAGAAATTAGATTCTAATATATTAATAATAAAAACATTTATAATTCCAACATATACAAAGATTGATATTTACTTAGGGAAATTTTGGGAGTTTTAGATGTTATATTTTCGTTTACCAAAATTTTCCAAGGCATACATCATATACAAATAAATACTATTCAATTACAAATATATGAAAAACTTGATATTTCCACTCACAGAGAATTATTTGCTTCCTAACTTGATGCTTCCACCATGCCTAATTCTCTTTTAGATCTCGTTCTTTTGGAATATACAACAAAGTATATTTTATATAAAAGTTAGATCTAGAATCAGAACCAGAGAGGAATAGATTAGAAATCAAAAGAATTAAACATCTAACCCTCTTGCCTTAAAATCCTAACTGTTTGAAACCCGAAGAAGAGATCTGATTTATGCTGCTCCTAATTATTTGTTAGATTTTTTCCCTGTTTTTGAATATACAACAAATAGATTTTGTGTATGTATGTGTGTTTGTTAGGTTTTAGAAATTAGAAGATAGGGAGAAGAAGGATTAATTTAAATTAGAGATTAGAAATTAGAATTACTTACAGAAATTTTACTACTTCTAAAACGTAAGGGGAAATATTTTGATAGAGTTTTGCCTTATCTTACAAAATTTTATGAAGGAAAAGTGAAGTCTAGGCATCTATTTATAGAGGTGAGAAGGAATAAGAGCTGTTGGATTTAAAATAAACAAATATGGAATGTTCCAACCCTATCCATCTTTCATCATAACATTTCGTAGCTCAGGAGGTCGACCAGTCCCCTCCATGTGACCTTTTGCTTTCCTTCATTTGATTTATGTTATTTATTTATTAAATACCTTATTTAATTTATACGTTAACCAATTTGTAATTAACGTTTACTTAAATGTTAAGTCTCCCTTAACTTTAACTTCTATTTAAATTCAAATTTTAATATTCAAACTTAACATTTTTAATTAAAATTTAAATATTGAAATTTTAAATTCGAAAATTTCAAACATCCGTAACTTCTCTGTTTGAACTTGGATTTCAACATATTATGTATGGAAATTGATCAGAAAATCTCTAAGGACGAAATGGTGCAACTTCCATGATCAAATCCCAACATTAATTTTTTTTTTTCATTTTTATCTTTATTTTAGTTACTTAATTTCTTATTAAATTTTACGGGGTGTTACATTCTGCCTCCTTAAAAGGATTTTGCCCCCAAAATTACCAAGGATGGACAGTGTAATGCGCACTTAACAACCATGCTATACAACCAATTTATTTACAATAATCTAAACAACAATCTACTCAACCAAAATGCAAAGTGATTATGTATGCAAACATGTTATAGGGAAGTTCGATCCTAGCATGAATGCATGGTCGTGACATATAGACATGTAGACAATCACCCTAAATATATATGAAATTCTATGTGAGTGAAAAAATAACGGTAAGAAGTATGGTAACCATCTCCTACCATGCAATTTAGTACCCATGATACTACCAAAAATCTTATTTTTGAAGAGAAAAGTATACCAAAGAAAAGCTCGGGATAAGAGATATTCATTTTTTTCTTAGGTTTCCCGTGTGCTTTCCGCTGGGTTATCTCCTTATTGGACTTGAGCCAACCTAATTTCTTTATTATGAAGCCTCTTAATACCGTGCTCTTACAATGCATGCAGTGGCCTGGAGGGAGGGGGTGATGGCCTTTGTTTCAACATCAATTAATCGATCAGGCTTTATTACAGAGGCAATGTTGTGCAAACATTGCCTTAAATGTGGAATATGAAAGATGTCATGGATTTTCCGCTAACTAGTATGGAAGCTCCACCCAATAAGCAAGTTTCACCCACCCACTCTAAAACCGGAAAAGGTCCAACAAACCTTGATGCCAACTTCCTAATATACTAAACCTTGTAATCTTTCTAATTGTGGAAACCTTAATGAATACCATATCCCCAATTAAAAACTCAAAACCCTTTCTTTGCCAATCCGCATAGGATTCCTAACGGTCTTGTGCGGTCTTCATTCACCGCTTAAACACTTCTACATTTTCCACGATCCTTCAATGTCCATGACGCAATCTCTCAACAAATATTCTAAATTCAAAGTCATTTCCAAAGTCGATTGCAAACTCCTTTAGAATTCACTAGTGAACAAAGAGTCTCTATCATAAGAATTCTCACTTGAACTCCATGTAGCGCACTACTTCCTTGACATAAATCTATGTTAGAGATGTTGCAGTCCTACTACCCCTAATGGGAATAAAACGAGTCAACCTAAATACATTAATTGCCCTTCTGACTCCTAGGCAACCTATTTATAAAGCCCGTCGATTTATACTCCCAATTCCAAGTCGGAACCTCCAATGGTAGTAACAAACATCTACGTTTTCCTTGCTCAGTATTAGTCCTTCGACATGACAAAAATTTGGAAACAAATTCTTCATCCTTGACTAACTAGAAAATTCTCTTCATATCTCCTTACACCTTAACTCATTCAAGGAGAATGGTGACATTCCACAAGTTTTGGGTTTGAAGCATTCTAACCTAATTGCCTTACTAACTTTTAGTCTTATCTTAGATTTATCGCTAGTTAAGTGTCCTTATGAAATTTCCATTTTTTCAATGTCCGGTAATACACACACTTAGCGGTCTAACCCATACCTAAAACTAGCACAATGATAAAACAGGAACATGTCTTATACGATATCAAACACTTTTCCTCAAGGAGACAACTAGCGATCTCAACTCAAAAAATTTAAAAGACACTTTTGTTGGAAGCTGCTCTTAATGGTTAACAGGTGTTAATGATGTTGGGTCTTAGCGCTCTTTACCAATTGAAGATGGACATTTCTACAATGTCATTCCAACATTACCCACATTCCTTAATTTTCCTTCTTTGTTGTAATAAATATCCATTACCCATAATAACTGGTTATTAATGTCAAAATTGACAGTCTCTAATAAATCCTTATTTAATCACTTTTAATCTCTTGCCAGTTTCAAAATTTACTTGTTATGAGTACTCAATTCCTCCATAATCACCATATTAGCTTCCTTAATCAATCCCCTATTTGATTCTTTTTTATCCTTTATTAATTACAAACTTATTGCCCATTAAATCTGCAATTAATTCCACAAATCCTTTAATTACTATGTGATTTATAACTAATGCAAATAATATTATTAATTATGTTATTTATGTATATTATTTCTAGTTATTAATTACTAAACTAGAACATTCCTTTTCATAATTTATTTTATAAGTTCCATCCTTCCTAGTAGGATTGCCATTCAAAATTTCCATAAATTAACCATGAGTGATATTCATGCATTGTTTGAAGTTATAAGGGATTATTTCGTTTTCTTTTATTGAAGTAGACATAGTAAACTACAGAAAAGAATACGCATCTCTTTCCTTTTTTGGTATATCGTTTGTCAATTCAAACGCCGCACTTTTATTCATTTAAGGAATTAGATCATTTACGTAATTACATGGAGCCTGCTCCTAATAAATAAAAATATGGAAATTCATATTCCTAGGGCAACCTAACTTACAACCCATTATAAATCTCGAATACCTTGACAACTTTACTAACACTCTACAAATAAGTGCTTAAGATCGATTTCAAATTTCCAGATCAGGCTATACATACTATTCTTATTTTATTCATACTCTAAAATCTTTGGTCCTTTCTTACTTAGATAGTGATCCCTATCTACTCCATAAAATGTAGACGTAGAAATCCACATTATGCTAGTATGCAACATTTGAAATTCAAACTTGCGAAAGATTTCCACATCTTAATAGAAAACTTTTAAGCATACTTTTCAAATACCTAAACATATAAACATCATGTTTTATTTTATTCAATATACCTATTCCATTTTTATTAAACATTTGGACAAACCTTAAAAAAAATAGTTAAACCCGACTTTTCAAAACTTTCAAAACAATTACCGTTTTATTCTCAACCCTAAATTTAAAGATTCTAAAATTTCTTAGTAACATAATTTTCCTTCTCGGATAATTTTACTTTAAAGAGTAACTTCTTTAAAAGTAGGGTCTTTAACCCAAATTATTCAAAAATTCAATTACTAAATCAAACCATCAATAACTTTAAAAATTATTGCTTAATTCGAAAAAGGAGCAAAAATAATTTTCCTCTTTCAAAACTTTCTACATTAAACATTTATTCCTTTAAAAGGTGATTTTTTAATTTAAACATCCAAAAACCTCTTGTAATGACCCAGAATTTTAGTTATTTGAAATTAGACTATTTAATTAATTTTAAATATTGAAAAGTTAATTTTATTGGTTAATAACTTAAATTCCAAATATAGCGATTTATTGGATAGTTTAATTGCTGAATTTAATAATTGAAATCATTTAAATAATTGAATCTTGAATTTATTTGGATAAAATAATTTAAAAGCTTATTTAATCACTATTTAATAAGAATGAGGGTAATAAAAATTTTAAATTGGATTTAAAAGTGATTCACTCGATTTTGAAAATAACTCGTTTTAATTAACATATAAAAATAGCATTCCGGGACACAGTCTCGGATTTCGACGAAACTAGTGTCATTGGATCCATAATAATGAATTATATTACGCTGTCATGTTTTATGGCGATCGAATGAATTGTTGGTAGTGGGAGATTGAACCGCGTTGAAATTAATATAATAATTGTGTTCAAAAAGCTGTCTTCTCCGTACAATCGGATTACGGCTCGAGACTAGTTTCATTGCGTTCAGAATTGGGGTATAACACTAGGAACGCCAGGCGATACGCCTCGATTGGGATATAAAATTTATGGCTTGATATTTTAAATTATATATTTCAATTCGGAGTTGACCACAACCGTTGTTCCATCTCTATCAGCCGCCCTACCCTGAACACGCTACCCTACCGTGATCTACATTTTCTTCCACTGTTCATCTCTTATATAAACGCTTGTGTACAAAAAGATAACCAAATCTTGTGATAAGCATACAATATATTTAGGCTGTACCAACATAGGTTGGGCTATATTAAAAAACGTAACTTCATCACACAATGAGCAGAGATATTTTTTTTTGATAAGTAAAATCAAAGTGTAACTATAAATAACACTATTTTCCCTTGTCCGATCATCTTGCAATCTACCTTCCTTTTCAATTCAATCAGCTGCTACCTCTCGAGACTAATAGTAAGTACTCTGTTTTCTTTCCTACTTTTCTGGAAATTCATATTTCACTAAGTTGTAAAATTCTTGTGTAATTTGAATTTAAAATGATAGAATACAGTGATGCAATGTATGATATAGTTAAAGAACATGTACAGAGCAAAGATTATTCATCTTTGATTACCTAACACTTACAGAATAGGAATTCACTTTTTTCCCCTTTCAAAAATTCGTATCTCCCAAAATACTTGAAAGTAGCGTCCATTGTTTAAACGAAAGTTATTCGTATTTCCCTGTAGTATTTTTGGAAACTTATGGCATTAAGTTTCATCGAGTATAAATAAAAATATCTCGAAAAAACTGAAAGTGGAATAATTATCGTCAAAACTTTGAAAAATGATTTCTCTGAAACCAATACGAATAGTTCGACGCCGTCTACGCCAACAAGTTCGTACCGAAGAGAAGAATTTTTCATGTGAATTCGGCGGTAATCCATGACGATGATTTGAGATCTTCAAAACTAGAGTTGTGATTAGTTTTTGATTTGGTTAACGATGCTCGAATCAGAGGATGGATATGTGATCAGGGAGGATAGTGGCACGAGTGGTGAATTTTTGGTTGACTTCGGTGACAGATGTGTCGCGATTCCTATAGCATGCCATGGGTTTTGAAAACAAGATCGGAGGCTTCGGTTATGTGTAAAAGGGGTAGGGGAGATCAGGCGTGAGCAGAGAAGTTTGATGGTGATGTAAGCCATGAGTTTCGTGGAGTGGTTGCGTGGTACACGTGACAAAGTGCACGAGAATGGCTGTGTACAGAAAAGATAAATGATGAAGAAGAAGAAAGAGGGGGAAGGGTAGGGATGCGGTCGGGTCTCTGTGTTTGGGCTCGGCCCAGTACTTCTATATATACATAAAAAAAAATATTTAAGTTTTGAATTTAAACAAAAACTAAGAACATCGATAACGAGTTGTTTTAAATCCATTTTATACGCGATTTTTTGCATTGTGACCGTATTGACGAATAAGACGCCTTCATGTAGGTTATGGGTTGACTTTGACCTTTAGAATTTTATGGTACATTAAAATAGGCCGATTTCAAATTACATTATTTATTAAATAGGTTCATTTAAAATTTTAAACCTTAACCGGAGATGATTATTCGGCCCGATATAATACTGTTAAGTTAACTTGAGTTATATAGATCATTATGGACATCTATGGAACAGAATAAAAAACCACATTCTGCTCGTGCTAAATAAATTGTAAGTCTGTGGATTTATATTGCATACAGATAAATCAGCATGAGTTTGAGGGTAAATAAACTATGGATTGTTAATTGTTTAGTGTTGAAAGTTTGGCAGTCAGACCATATTGAATATGGCACCGATATATGAACCCGTGTGATATGAAAGAGATGATAACTTACTTACAAACCTTTGCAATCGCTAAGCCTCGGACTTGATTAATGTTAATTCTTTAATTGCATAATTGAAATTGGTTTAAGATTAATTTTGTTATTTTAAACATTTAAATTTGATTTCTATTTTATTTACATTATTTAAAGTTAATTTTGATATTTTAACGTAGATTTTCTTTAAGTTATTTAATAATTATAATAAATATTTAAGTCGGGGTTAATTAATTTTGTTATTAATGTTGTTTAACTTAATTTATTTAATTATTAATTTAAGATTTTTGAAATTTATAAATCATTCTATTAAAAAGGTTTTTATCCAATAAACTTTTTTAATAAGTGGATCAAGGTTGATAATTTACATTAATCAAAGTGACTTATGTAAATTACATAATTAACGAATATAAGTCAAATTGTGTTAATGAATGAAGTTAAGATTTACAAATGAAGTTAAAGTAACAAATGAAGTTAAGTTAGTTAACCATTTAATTAGCAGTATTTTTAAATTAATTAATTATTTACTATAAATAACCAGGAAGTATTAATTAATTATTCATGATATTCGTGGTTAACTGATTTTTAATTAAGAATGTTTAAAATTAGTTAATCATTTTAATTAACGATGTTTAAATCAATCACTGATTTAATTGGGTTAATTTGATGGAATGTTTTGCCAAAAATATTTTTAGATGATTTTTTCAAGTTAAAGAAACAAATTGTAAGAGGGTATTTTATATAAAAAGGGCAGGGGTTTTACATTAATAGTAGAATTTTAATGGGTTACAAAAGAGAAGTTATAATGATTTATAAAGAGGATTTTTAAATTTTTTTATGGGTTTTTAAAGGTTTTACAAATTATTTTGGAAATGAACAAAAAGGATGTATGAGAAATTGAAAGGTATAAAGAGATTTGTAAATAATTTAGAAAATCGATGAAATAGGTTATATTGTTTTAAGAAGTATAAGGAAGTTTTATAACTGACCTTTTTGAATCGAATATAAATGGAATCTACCTCAGTTTGTAAGTATAATTATATCTTAAGATAAATATATGGATATTTTCTAATTGCCGAAGATAAGGGAATTGGTAAATGTATTCTAGTATGAGTATTCTTATATAAGTTACCTACAAATGGTTTTATTTATAAAAGATTTATAAAAGGAGGCTAGAAATTGCTTATATAATGAAATGTTGGTTTCCCTATGAAATGAATTTGTGACGCCCCCACCTCTATACTCACGCTAGCCAAGGACACTACAGAGTAATGCCGTCAACTAGCACGAAGAATAAGGCTGTTGAGGAGCGACCATCCGTGTAATTGCTTTGTGCGAGCACTAATATGTCAGATAGTATTACATGCATCAAGAAATCCGACATGCCAGTACAAACTCAAAGCTACTACACAGTGGCTATGTGGTCTTTGAAAAAAAATATAGAAATAAACATTACATAAATCAGTCACAGATATCCATATCACAAAGGCGAAAATAGATATGAATATAACACATAGAAGTGTACATCAGAGTAATGGTCAAACAAAATCCACAATATCACCAAAGAATAGATACAAGTGCTAGACAAAAGAATATGTATACATCAAGGAGTCTCTATCTCAAATGTATAACAACAAAAACTACCAATCTAATGTAGGTAGATATTGTCAAATGATTATCCCTGATAAGGAGTCAAGCAGAAGCACCTGTAACGTCTCGGTCTGACCCAAGTATTATTTAATAAAAAAGAATAATAAACGGATCAGTCTAGCTATAAATATCAGACAAAATGAGATAGAATAAGAGATATGATGAAAACGTATGATAACAATAATGCCATACTATGAAAACTATACATTTAACAATAACAAAAATCATACAATATCTCAAACATCTCATAACATCAAAAAGAATGTCATGTTCTTTACCATATTCACCAAACCACAAATATTGGCTAACATATCAATGCCAATCATTAAAATTGGTGAAACACAAATTCTAGAAATCATCAACTAGAAATCCATCACAAAAAGGGGGAGGCCTGTCATAAACGGGAGCATGAAAACTCTCCAACACGTGTATCACAAACGGGACACTATTCCATGGTCGCTAACCATAGAGACGGTGCAATGATGTAGTACAACGGTATGTCCGATGAATCGAACTCCATAAAAGAACATGGGTCGCTAGCCCACAAGAATGAGTCGAAACTCCAAAGAATGCATAGGTCGTTAGCCTATAAAAGAAATGAGACGAAACTCAATAAAACAAGGTATAGTCCTCCGCGTGGACAAAGAGACATCGCATATCGCAAGTCTAATCACAAAATGATAATCAATTATCAATAAAAAGTGTGAATTACAGTAAGCTAGTAAATAAATGAGTTTAGCTTCATGTCCCATAACCACTGGCTTAACTTAAATATTCACGAACAAATTGTAGATCTCCACACATAAATTGTCACAAGAGTTTCAATCGAACAAGTCCAAAAATTAACCGACGAAGTAAACGCAAGTGTTTCATACCACTAGTTTTACTAAGCCGTTTAATTAGATTTCTCAAACGAAAGAGGTAAAGGTTTGTGTATACTAATAGATTGGAAAACGGTTTTATAAACAAGCTTTGTATTGAAAATAGAGTTGAAATCATCTTTGAGAAAGAGTTTGAATATTTACTACTAGTATAGAAACCTTTGTATTTAAAAGTGACGAATCACAGAAATGATTGTAGAAACAATCAATCGCCAAAAATTCACATACGAGGACGTGAATCAAATCCGTAGAAATCGATTCTGAATCCATCAAAATGGATATTCTAAAAAATCTCGAAAAAGAAGTCATCAAAGTCGATAATAAATGATAACAACAAATTGGATCAACTCGAATCGATAAAAAATTGAATCTCAAGCAAAACAGGCAAGTTGGGCTGAAGCAAACAGGTCAGTCGACTGGACACTGAGTTCAATCGACTGGCCCAATGCCTGGAAAACTCTCGGGTTCCAGGTCAGTCGACTGGACTCAGAGAGCCAGTCGACTGGACCTTGTATTCCAGTATTTCCAGCCTATCATAATGAAGGGAAAACTCTCAACAATTTGCGATCGGACGAACAATGGGCGCTTGGGGTTTATGCCAATCGACAACCCAGCCCTATAAGCTCTTCGATGCACCACCAAAAGCATGTTCATACATCAAAGCTAGGATTTTTAAAGTTTTTGACTTCAAAACACCAAAAATTGAAATGTTCACCAAATCAGTTCTAATCAAAAGAAAATGAACATAAATAGATGTTAGGAATTCATACCTAACAATAATGATAGTTATAGACATGGATGCGAGATAAAAATTTCACATTTTCTCAAAAATAATTAAGGAGAAGCTTGAAAACAAAAGGAAGATCAACCACTCTTCAATTTTATCTCTACAAACTCCAATCTAAGATTATAAACAAATATTTCCTAAGTTAGGTTATAGGGAATTTTTGAAATTGGAAAGAGATTGAGATGGAGAAGAAGAAGGTGATACTTACCTAAGCTTCTCTTGGATTTTGGAGTTAGAACTTGAATTTTCAAAGGGTCTAGGGCTTAAGGATTCTAATTTCCAATCTCTTCCCTCAATGTTCCTAAAGCTTGAAGTGTTAGGAAATTGAAATGAAATTGATGAAGAGGAGTAGGGTGGAGCTAGGGTCTTAAGTTTGGGGTAAATGGGCTGAAACCCAAACCCAAAGCCCTAAGTGTAACGACCCGGAATTTTCGATCCAGAAAACTCCAGATAGTTAAGAAAAGAAGGAAAGAAGAAGAAAAAGAAACAGAAACAAGTCACAGAAACTTCACATTCGCAGCGGATCAAAATATAATATCACATAAATAATAGTTTTACAAGAAGAACTATATCATTACACTTATATCTTTATACATCAGAGTTACATCATTACACAAATACCGGACAATTTAGAAAACTAACTTGTCCCAGATAAAAACAGCAAAACACCTCATACGTTCTTGCCATCCAGCTCGTCTCCTGAGCTCCAGAACGTTCTTACCTGAAAATCTGTAATACTCGGTCTGACCCAAGCATTACATCAAAGTAACACCCGGGTCAGGCTGGAAACCAGTGTGAGTAAACCCAACTAACATGGAATACCAAAACAAACAACTTATAAAACCCGGGGTAACTTATATCAATTTAACCAATTCACAATCTGTTACAATCAATGCTTATTTCACTTACAAATTTCTAAGTACCAAACTCAGATAAAATAATCCTTTTCACTTAAATCATTTCATTCCAGCCTAATGCTTTCCCACATCAATTATTTCAATCCGAAGTGGTTTTGGTTATTTCCCAATACCCGACCCCGGTCTCTTCGAAACCAATGTTATCTATACCCAAGTTATCCAATTAAATACAATTCAACTTTAAATACAGGTGTCACAGTAATTTGTCATTAATAGATAACCATACCATCATGGTTTAATCATATCATATCACCTAGTATTACGAATCATGTATTAGGGATAACAACCAATCCAATGTTCCCAATATTATTTATTCATCTATACAAGGTTGATTAGCCATACCACTCTAATATACTAAATTAATTACTCCCATCCTTTTAAAATCCCGCTTACTTAACATTAATTAATTATAAATCCATTAATTAATCATCCTCTAATTTTCCCTTTAATTTTCGTTAAGTCGTTAACCTTTAATTAATTATCCCTAACCTTTCACTGTAATTAATTAATCATAACTAATTTCATTGATTTTTAATTAATTACATTAATTAAGTATATTCAATTTATTACCATCATTAATTAACTCTTTAATCAATTCATTTAAGTTATTACAGCAAGTAATTTATCCTTTATCATTTCCTCTAGGTGATTATCTTCCTTATTAATTTCTCAAAAATAATTAAACCTTAGTTATTCCCATATATCAAATTTCTTCATAATTAGTTTTCCGTTAATTACTTACCCGAATGACTTACTCTTTTATATCATTTATTAATTATCTATTAATTACTTCACTAAGAAATATACTTAGTCAATACATGGGATTATCTTCAATTACATAGGCTAAATGATTATTCAAAGTTAATTTCGTTAATTAAACAATCAATTAATCATTACTTAATTACTAGATTCCACCCTTAATTATTCAACTTAATTTAATTACATCATAATATAAGTAAACTTAAAGAATTACTTTTTAAGTTAAAATAAATAGTTCAACTTAATAAATCAAACTCTTAAATAATCACTTTTATATGGAGAGTGATTAGGTGAATAAATAAAAACTTAATTATGCTATTTCTAACATCTGAAACGCAACAAACTCAGCACTCACTTGACACAACAGAGACCTCTACATCATTTACTTCTAATCGCACCGATATCAACCCAATTCGAAGCCAAAGGAATCATCTTCTCTCCAAATAAACTCGTCCCCAGATGCACAAACGTGCACAGTGCACGTACACCAACGAACCTCGTCTCGCCGACCATCGATACTGGCCTCAACACATCACCTATGACCACGACAACAATACACCAACACCCAACTACCTCGATTTGATCGAGAATCAAATTCGAGTGTTTCGCCACCACCTGGAACAAAACACTAAAACTGGAACGAACATGGAGACCTGGAACCACCTCGTCCTCTCATCTCCGACCACCGAAGACGCCCACGCTTCGGCTACACCACGACAACACTCCCAGCAACACTCCACCAAAATTCGTGCAACTCGATTGCACGAAGAAAATGAACTCGTCAATTCTCAGCTACGACTAAAAACGTGAACCCAAACCCTAAATCAATCTCGTTCGAACAGTTCTCGCATTTGAAAATTTTCTAACATTTTCCCAAGATTTGAACATGATCAAACTACCTCCTCAACAAATTTCAACGATTAAAATTCGTTTAACTAACAGAAATTGATAAAAACGTAATTTTAGTTCATTTATGAACTGAACCATGTGTGCTTGTCTAAGAACTATAATCCTTGTTTCAAAAAATCCTACTTTGGAATGTTTATTCAAGATATGAATTCAAACTAACAATTTAAAACATTTGAATTTTACACATTGATCTTCCTTTTACTGTAAAATTTAATATTCAGTGTTTAAGCTACACTGTCCACCTTCAAACAATCCTTCCAGGCCATGATTCCAATTTAAACAAGTTTATTTAACTTAAATTCTTAAGTTTAAAATATTAATATGAAGAAGTATTTAAAATCTCCTCTGCTTTACTTTGGTCAGAACTTGAAATACTGAAGAACAAGGCATATAGATTCCCAGAGCAACAGAGAGTACTCAGAAATACTTGTTTAAACAGACAACAGAGTACATACCATTGTAAGTTAAATATACAAGTTTAAAATTTGAAAAACAGTATGTTTACTCAATATATGTATTCGAATTCACAAATTTGAAATCCTTGAGTTTGCCCATATTAATTTGTTTACTGTAAATTTGAATTTACAGTTTTTAAGTTACACTGTCTCTTCCAACCTACTTCCAAGCCATGATCTTCAGTTTCAAAATGTTTATTCAACTTAATTTCCTTAAGTTAAAATTAGTTTAACTGAAGAATATTAGAGTTCTTTCACTTCTTTGCTCAAAGCTTAGAATATAAGAGATTATCACATATTAAGATTCCCAGGAAGCATTCCAGAACCAAATACTCTAACATATGGTAACACAAGATATACAGGAACTAATTACCAAATTAAACTTTAAAATGTTTATGTTTACTCACCTTAATGACTGTTGAAACAGTGAACAACAGTTGTTGAAAAGCTTCAGTTTTGAATTCCTGAAAACCCCTCTGCTTTGTGGTTGAATGATATTCAGTTTGTAAGTTAAAGATGTTTGATTTATTTTATTTTCTCAGGTTTACTTCTAAGTTCTAAATGAACCAGTTAAAATAAGATGATGAATATATTGGAACAACTTGTTGCTTCTACGTTTTTTAAAAACATTTTTAAAATTTGAATTACAACAACCATACCCAAATTTCCTTTAAAACAAAATATACAAAAAGTAATGAGGGAGAAGTATTTAAGTTTCATTGAACAAATTTTGATCTGTGGTGATAAACAGAGATATACAAATGTGCATTCAAGCATGCGAATTCAGAAATTTAGTCAGACAACATTATCTTATCCATACCTATCATAGTTAAGTTATTGTTATCTTCAATTGAGGCATGCATCAGCTACACAATTGAAAAAAAAAATTCAAAGTTTACTCACAATTCTGATTTGAACAGAGCAGGTTTGAGGCAGTTTAAACTTTGAAACTTGGACTCTGAAAACCCCCCTCTCTTTTTTCAGGCACTTTGATTTTCTTGCAGATCTGATTCAGGTTCGATTAGTTTGAGTTGAATTTTTGAACTGATCTTGAATTTGCTTTGCCTTTAAATCAACCATGAAGCTTTTGCAGTAATTACAGTTTCCAGGATTTACTTTTGGTTACAATTCCTACCTCTTTTCTGATTTATGGTTTGCATTTTACTTTGTTAAGTTTGAATCTAAGGAAAATAGAATAGAAGAAATGGTGATGCATATTTAAAACTTTGTTTTAAAAGAAACATAACCTGCCATTATTTTTTCTTTTCAGTTTATTCATTAATTCTAGAAAGAATAAATGACACTTGTTACATTGTATGATTCTTACCTTACATTTGTCATAAATCTTTTCTTACTTTATAACCAATGTATTCAATAGGGTTTAGAAATGAACACATGTCATTCCTTATTTTTAAATGATTTTAAATGATGATTTTTTTAAAAGCCTTTATTAAAAATATTCTTAATATGTAAACACTTTACTAATTCATAAATGCTTCTTATAAATTTATATATTTTTTCTTACTTATAAATACTTTCAAAAGAAAATAAGATATAACCTAATTAGATTCCAATTAATATAATAATAAAATTATTTAGTCATTTTTACATGCTAATTTTAAATGCTTTTGCGTTTGCTTACCACTAAATAAATATTATCTAAATTTATAAAATTCTTTTGTTTTAAATTAATATAAAACAAATTTTATTTTGGTTATTTATGTTTGAAGATAACAATTTTATCCATTTTAAATAATTTAATTAAGGGATTATCACATTTTAATAGTTAAACTCAGATAATTATTCAATTATCTGATACCCAAAAATCCGGGTTATTACACTAAGTGAAAAGGTCGAAATTCTAGTAAACTCCAAACATATCAATGTTTATACTCAAAAAGGTCACAAACGTCATTTCGAACTCAATGGAAGTGGTCTCGTGTCCTAATTTGACTGTTTGCAAAAAGTAGCATTTCGGACTATAATCCGACTAACGATGCTATATTTAAATACACAATCGTAAAATATGCGGGTTGTTATAGAATTCTTGATTGTATGTTTGTTGTTCGATAGTTAAATAACCTACTATCGAAATTGGACCCAAATGTAACTTTGGAAATATCTAGGAAAACACGAGAATTATATGGTACGGTTACTGTTGAAGATGCTATACTTATGGATAAACTCGTTTCGTTCTTCTAAGATGAATGATAAGGAAATCCATCCACAACAGGTAGGAGGTGAACTCCTCTCTTGTCATTTTTATGTTTATTTCCTAAAGAACAGGGGTTGAGTTTATCGGAATTATTGAACATTATTTCGAAGAGACCAGGATCAGATTTGTTATCAAAAACCACTTCGATCCAACAATTGTGTTTTCAAAATGAAGACATCTTGAAAAGCATAAAGTCAAATATAGAACTGTAAGGGATACTCGCTACTAATCCTGGGGGTGATTCCAAAATGGATATCAGTACATTGTTATTGGAGGACAATGAGCATTCTAAGTGTGAATTTCTTGAAAGGTAATCGTAGCCACAAGCATCATCAACCGGAATGACTGAAAATCAGGGAAGATGCAGCAATGCTAAGTGGATCGCACCCATTAGGGTATGTTGTCACCCTTCTAAATACATCTACATATTTATGGATTGGTTGTGCATGAGATATTAAATAAAAATGGTTGGAAAGAAACCGAGGTATTGACATATTCGATGTTATCCAATCAGGGGTAGGCTGGCTTTGTGTTGGTAGGGGATCTAAGCGAGTTCCTAGGTACATTTTCTAGACGTGTACTGTGATAGGTGGTACCCCAATGCCTAGTCATTGTGTAGAATCCATTCTCCAATAAGCGCTGTACGTTTTTAGTTGTATACTAATATGTTGGAATGTGAGATGCAAGCATTCCAGCTATTTTAGTATTTTGCTTTGAATCCTTAGACATTATTATAATATTACTGGATTTTGTATAAAAGTGTTTTGGTTATCGTAAGGTAAAAACCCATCGTGTTTATGTATGGAGTGGTCTTACGTGATACCTTTGATTTCATAGATTTCTTATAACCTTAAATCTAGTTGGGTGTGTTTTCTCACGCTGGTTTTCAAGACTGACTCGGGTATTATTTTATTATAATGCTTAGGTCAGACCGAGTATATTATAGATTAGTTTGGATGCTTGGAGCTTTAAGAGACGAGTTGGAGGCCTAGAGACGTATTCACGTAGATGGATATTTTTCCGCTGTATTTACTGGTGTGTTATCCGAAATTGTGAGGACAGACTGAGCTGTCCAGGCTGAAATAGGTTAGTATACTCTGATTGATGTTTGTATATACACATATTATTTTTCTTTTGTGTAAAGATTTGTGGTATATTATAGTTTATTCATTTCGCTGTGAGATTCCGTGTAGTTTAGTTTTCTTCTTATCTTCTTCCTTTTTTCTTTTTCCCTAACAATCGGGTTTTCCGGCCTTCGATTTCTCAACATGAAATATAATGGACGTATTAGTGTCGATTTTATGGTTCGTTACATTTGATACCAGAGCTGAAGGTTAAGCGAGAAGCTTTCCTTTGGTGGGTAATTCATTAGAGATAAGGTCAATAGCACCCTAGAATGAGTTTTTGTGTGTGTGTGTATGTGCGTGTATTTGTTAGTGATATAAAAATTGTTTTATATTGTATTGATTGGTCAGTTTTGTGGCTTATGGTTCTTGTCAATACGAGTAATTAACGTTATTGATATGGATCTCTAAACACTTAAATAGAGTAACTCGATATGGTATTGTTTTGGAATTGGGTAAATGAAATAATTTTACCTTGATTATTTTTATATATAAAGAAATGGTTTTCATAAATTATTATGGTATATCTGGTGTGCTTGGTTCTTTGGAAATGATAATGTTAAACTATTATCATTTGTTGTTTGTAGTTGTGATTGAATAAAAGTTATTATTATAATGAAAGCAAGATTAACAAGTAAGAAATATTTATTATAACCAGATTAGATCACATAGATATATGATTTATAAATTAAAATAAAATTTTAGAAGTATATTATATAAATATGGGTTATAAAAATGATTTATAAAGGATTTAAAATTTGGAAATGTAGGATTTAAATCTCGTTAGTTTTGACAATGGTTTTTCAAAGTTTTGAAAAATAATAGTGATATTCTTTGGAAAATATTCATGATTGGAAATATTTTTATTATAAAAAAGGGTTTTATAAGAAACAAAAGCACCATACTCATTTCGACCGTTGAAAAATAATTCCGATGATGACTGCAGCATCATCGACGTTCATTTTTGAGTTTCCAAGGGAGGAATTGCTACAATTGGAGTATTGTTTTGGTAAAACTATTTTTTATTTTAGATTCCAAAAGGGTGATTTGATATACCAAGGGATTGTGTGTGTATATACATATAGATGATTTCAAAAATAATTTGAAATACTCAAGAACAAGGTGTTTAAACTCTTGGCTTTTCATTTAAATGTTTTATAGGAATATGGGAAAGTAAGTTTGATAACTTATAAAATTTTGAAAATTAGCAAGTTAAAGAAATGTTTTGAATAGTTAAATGTGAATGCAAGAAAAGAAGTTTTTTTTTGAAATTGAATCGTGGAATGAAATTTAACCTAAATTAAGTTAAATAAAGTGAAATTTGGAAATTTAGCCTAAGTTAGGCTAAATGAAATAATTTTTTGAAATGGAATTGATTGAGATTGAAATAAATTAATGAAATGAGCTAATTAACTTAATTAGTGAATCGAATATGGTTTGGAATGTTGATTGAAAAAACAAATGTTGGAATCTGAGAATGAAATTGAATTTGGTTAGAAATGGACAAGGACTTAAGTGGTGAAGTGGTAATAAACATAAGAACTTTTGTATAAAATGTTTATTATAAACTTAAGAAAACTTGATGGAATAATTATTAAGAAATAATTAGTTTTGAAAGGAGTATCCTAAGTAAATAAGGGGATGTGAATAATGCAATGTAAATAAGTTGAATGTAGATCAATTGAATGTGGATAAAGTAAATAAGAATCGGATGAAGATAAATAAAAGAATTTGGATAGATAAAATACCAATGGAAATAAATACGTAAGTTGTACGTATGTTATTTTATTCGCATTACCGTTTGATCTTGATTCGAGCACAGAATTTCGAGATAATTTATATCGATCTGAGTCGGGATTTTTCACTCGATTTTCAACGGCGAACACTAGATGTGGATGTTTGATTGATTCTGGAATTCTCTATCGTAGTATATGGTTATGCCGGTTTTTAATCAAGGAACTGAATCTGAGTCTGCACAAAAGTGTACATGTGAACAATAGTTCGGAAATGAAATTGTGTGATCAAGGGATCAGATTTGAAATTGCATATAGATGACATATGTACATCATACAGGCATAAGTAAAGGAAATATTGAAATTGGGTAAATATCAAAAAAATATGATTATGAACTTTATGTTTAGGTATCATTGGTAAATAAGATGCTGGTATATAAAAGCAAGAGCTAACTTGATGCCCTTGGTTTCATAAGTAAAATTGGGCTGCCCAACAAAAAGTTACATGTTTACATTGTTGATTGATTTGATGGTTTAATGATTGAGCCACTTAGCTTTTGTTATCTTTTGTTGGTTTGGGTTTGTAATGGCGATTTATAGTTCTTCTGATCTAGTCGCGCAAAGGTTACGCTGGTGAAATTTTTTGAAATTTAAAGAGTTGGAAATTTTGAAGAAATTTTTTAATAACTAAAAATTAATTTTTGAGTTGTAACCTAAAATGATTGAATGGGATGATATCAGTTGGAAATCTATAAATGAATTTAGGAACGTAGTAAAAGTAATAATAAGATTTCAAAAAAATTAATTTTGGTAAGTTAAAGGCTTAAATGGATTTGAGAAGTTATTTCAACTAATTTTTTTTAGGAAAGAAACGGGTTTGGGCATTTTTCCTATCCTGGCAATTTCGAGGACGAAATTCTTTTATAGCAGAAAGACTGTAAAGTCCCAGAATTTTAGTTATTTGAAATTAGAATATTTAATTAATTTTAAATATTGAAAAGTTAATTTTATTGGTTAAATAACCTAAATTCCAAATATAGCGATTTATTGGATAGTTTAATTGTTGAATTTAATAATTGAAATCGTTTAAATAATTAAGACTTGGATTTTTATTTGGATAAAAATAGTTTAAAAGCTTATTTAATCACTATTTATCAAGAATGAGCGTAATGAAACTTTTAAATTAGATTTAAAAGTGATTTACTCGATTTTGAAAATAACTCGTTTTAATTAACATACAAAAATAGCCTTCCGGGGCACATTCTTGGATTTCGATAAAACTAGTGTCATTGGATCCATAATAATGAATTAAACTATGCCGTCTAGTTTCATAACAATTAGATGAATCGTTGGTCGTGGAAGATCGAAATGCGTTGAAATTAATATCGTAAATTTAATATAATAATTCGATTCAAAAAACTATCTTCTCCACATGATTGAATTGGAGCTCGAGAGTTGTTCTATTGCATTAGGAATAGGGATATAACATTAGGAACACCAGGCGGCATACCACAATTGGGATCCAAAATTAATGGCTTGATATTTTGAAATTTTAAATAATATATTTCTAGTCAGATTTGACTACAGCCGTTGTTCCATCTCGATCAGCCACCCTACCCTGAACAAGCCACCCTACCCTGATGTATGTTACCTCCCATTATTCCTCTCTTATATAAAGCTAGTGTAAAAAAAATGAAAAAAATCTAACCAAATCTTGTGATAAGCACATAACATATTTTGGCTGTACCAACATAGGTTGGGCTATATTCAAAAATGGAACTTCAGCGCATAATGAGCAAAGATATTTTTTTTGATAAGTAAAATCAAAGGGTAACTATAAATAACACTATCTCCCCTTGTCTGATCATCTTGCAATCCACCTTCTTTTTCAATTCAATCTGCTAGAAGCTCTCAGGAAGCTAACAGTGAGTACTCTATTTTTTTCTACTTTTCTGGAGATTCATATTCCACTAAGTTGTAAAATTCTTGTGTAATTTGAATTTAAAATGATAGAACACAATGATGCAATGTATGATATAGTCAAAGAACATGCACAGAGCAAAGATTATTGATCTTTGATTAGCTGCCATTTACAGAAAAGGAATTCACTTTTTTTTCCCTTTCAAAAATTCGTATCTCCCAAATACTTGAAATTAACCTCCATCGTCTAAACGAAAGTTGTTCGAATTTCCCTATAGTATTTTTAGAAACTTACGTCACTAAGTTTCATTGAGTATCGATGAAGATATCTTGGAAAAACTGAAAGTGGATTAATTATCATCAAAATGTTGAAAAATGATTTCTCTCAAAATAATATGAATCGTTCGACGCCGTCTGCGCCAACAGGTTCGTATCGAAGAGAAGAATTTTCCTGTGAATTTGGCGACAATCTTCGATGACAGTTTGAGATTTTCAAAACTAGGGTTATGATTAGTTTTTGATTGGGTTAACGATGCTCAAATCGGAGGATGGATATGTGATTATGGAGAAGAGCGGCACGAGTGATGAATATTTGGTTGACTTCAGCGACAGACGTGCCATGATTCCTGTAGCATGTCATGGGCATTGAAAACATAATCGGAGGCCTTGATCATGTGGCGGGGGGTGGAGGAGATCGCGCGTGAGCAGAGAAGTTTGATGGTGATGTGAGGCATGATTTTCGTGGAGTGGTTCCACGGTACACGTGCACAAAGTGCATGAAAATGGCCGTGTACAGGAAATAGAAAAAGGAGGAAGAAAAAAAAGGGGGAAGGGAAGGGATGCGATCGGGTCTCTGTGTTTGGGCTCGGCCCAGTCCTTATATATATATATATATGAAATTTAAGTTTTGAATTTAAATAAAAGCTAAGAACATCGATAACGAGTTCGTTTTATCCATTTCATGTGTGGATTTTTTCTTTGTGATCGTATTAACGAATACGAGGCCTTCATATAGGTTATGGGTTGATTTTGACCTTTAGAATTTTATGGTATATTAAAACAAGGTTGATTTCAAATTACGTTATTTATTAAATAGAGTCTTTAAAATTTTAAACCTTAACCGGAGATGATTATTCGGCCCGATATAACAGTTAAGTTAACTTGTGTTATATAGATCATTATGGACATCTATAGAGAAGAATAAAAACCCTATTCTGGTCATGCTAAATAAATTATCAATCTGTGTATTTATATTGCATATGGATAAATCAGCATGGGTTTGAGGGTAAATAAACTATGGATTGTTAATTGTCTAGTGTTGAAAGTTTAGTAGCCGAACCATATTGAATATGGCACCGATATATGAACCCATGTGATATGAAAGAGATGATAACTTACTTACAAACCTTTGCAGTCGCTAAGCCTCAGACTCGTCAATGTTAATTATTTAATTGCATAGCTGAAATTGGTTTAAGATTAATTATGTTATTTAAAACATTTAAATTTGATCACTATTTTATTTACATTATTTAAATTTAATTTTGATATTTTAACGTTAATTTTCTTTAAGTTATTTAATAATTATATTAAATATTTAAGTTGGGGTTAATTAATTTTATTATTAACTTTGTCTAACTAAATTTATTTAATTATTAATTTAAGATTTTTAACATTTATAAATCACTCTATTAAAAAGGTTTTTGTCCAATAAACTTCTTTAATATATGGAGTAAGGTTGATAATTTACATGAACCAAAGTGACTCATGTAAATTGCGTAATTGACGGTGGTAAGTTAAATTGCGTTAATAAACGAAGTTAAGGTTTACAAATGAAGTTAAAGTTAACAAACAAAGTTAAGTTAGTTAACCGTTTAATTAGCAGTATTTTTAAATTAATTAATTATTTTATTATAGATAACTAAGAAGTGTTAATTAATTATTTATGATATTCATGGTTAATTGATTTTTAATTAAGAATGTTTAAAATAAGTTAATCATTTTAATTAATGATGTTTAAATCAAGTACTGATTTAATTGGGTTAAGTAGATGGAATGACTTGTCAAAACTATTATTATATGATATTTTTCAAGTTAAAGAAATAAATTGTAATAGGGTATTTTATATAAAAATGACGGGGTTTTTACATTAATAGTAGAAGTTTAACCGGTTACAAAAGGGAAATTATAAATAGGATTTATAAAGAGGATTTTTAAATTGTTTTATGGGTTTTTAAAGGCTTTATTAATGATTTACAAAATGAACAAAAAGGATGTATGAGAAATTGAAAGATATAAAGAGATTTGTAAATAATCAAGAAAATTGATGAAATAGGTTATAATGTTTTAAGAAGTATAAGGAAGTTTTATATCTAACCTTTTCAAATCGAATATAAATGGAATCTTCCTCAGTTTGTAAGTATAATTATACCTTAAGATAAATATGTAGATATTTTCTAAATGCTGAAGTATTGGAATTGGTAAATATATTCTATTAGCGCCAAAACTGGTCACTAACACCCAATCGTCAATGAGAGCACCAATTAACAATCATAGATCACAGACAGAGTGTATGTAGAGAGTATAAATATAAAGAGCAGTAATAACAGAGGATTTATAGTGGTTCGGCTGACTCTGGCTTACATCCACTCCAGAAATTTCCTTTTTATTGGTACAAGAATCAATTACAGTTACAATCTAGAGTTTTTATAACAATAATGGCAGAGTAGGAAGAAGATGAAGGGAAAAAGAATGAAGATTCGTTTTCTAAAGCCCCGCTTGCTGTATTTATAGGAAAATCTGATTTACCGGGCTTCCTGAGTGATCTGGGCCCACCAAGACCATAGTCGAACCCAAATCCATCATGAATGCCGACCTTGAGTTCATAATATGCCGATCCGATGTTGCTTTGGGAATGACTTGAAGCAGCCTTACATCTGACTCAAAGTAAAATGCCATTCGACTCGAAGCAAGATGATTACCGATCCCTTGCTTTTGTACCGACCTGGTTTCCTACCGCTGCCCCGAGGAGATATTATAGCCTACTCGAAGCTTGTGGCTCACCGACCCGAAGTAAAAATAGGTGCCAACCCGAGCCCTTCCTCAACGCCAACCCCATGACTTGCCAACCTGAGAAAGGAACGCCGATCCCTTGACTTGAAGATACATGTACGCTGACCCGAAGTTGAGCTTCATGCTGACCTCTCAAAGGTGCTGACCCCTCCTAGCCTTCCCATAGTGTCGACCCGAAGATCATGTGATGCCGACCCGAGGCAAATGGAAACATGCCCACTCACTTTGATGCCGATCCTATTTCGACGCCGATCCCTTAATTTATGCCAATCTGAACCCTTCCTATTTCCAACCCTAAGTTCAGGGACTACCGACCCTAGTTACTCGAATCCTACCGACCCCTTTAAGCTGTCGACCTAAGAGCCCGGTGCTGACCCGAGTAAGAGACCACGATGACCCAAAGCAAACTGCTCCAAAACCCGAAGCGAACCCACAAGCGACTCGAAGCAAATTCCAAACGTTACGAATCACCTCGACTTTAGTCGAAACTCATATTTCAAGTATCCCGCGACTTTTGTCCATCGACTATGTTGAATCCGGCTATATAATCATGATTACCATTCGTGATTGGCCGTTTATCCATCCAGTCGACTCAAACCCATCGTATTACAGCTTTGATAAACGAGAGATCGATTTAGTTAGATCTGCTTATCTACGGCCTTGCCAAAAGGCGGGTTAAAATATTCTACTAAGAGTATACTTATACAAGTTATCTACAAATGGTTTTATTTATAAAAGATTTATAAAAGGAGGCTAGGGATTGCTTATATAAAGAACCAACGTTGGTTTTCCCTGTGAGGTGAATTCCTAATTGTATGTTTGTTATTCGATAGTTAAATAACTGCCTATCGAAATTGGACCTAGACGTAACTTTGGAAATATCTAGGAGAAACACGGGAATTATATGGTACAGTTACCGCTAAAGATATTATATTGTATGTATAAACTCATTTCGTTCTTCTAGGACGAAGGATGAGGAAATCCATCCACTAATGGTTAGGAGATGATCTCCTCTCTTGTCATTTGTGTGTTTATTTCCTAAGGAACGGGGTTGAGTTTACCGGAATTATCGAACGTTGTTTCAAAAAGACCAGGATCGGATATGTTATCTGAAAACCACTTTGATCCAACAAATGTGTTTTCGAAATGAAGACATCTTGAAAAGCTTGAAGTCGAAGATAGAAGCACAAGGGCAACTCGCTACTAATCCCGAGGGTGATTCCAAAATGGATATAGTAGGAACAGTGCCTTCGGTTTCGTTCAGACCTAAAACGGATTTGTATGGATGCTATCAGCACATTGTCATTAGAGGGCAATGAACATTCTAAGTGTAAATTTCTTGAAAGATAATAGTAGCTGTTCGTCGACGGAAATTCTATCAGTTTAGAAAACCGTCGAACGAATTTAAATTAAAATAACCGCAAGCGCACGGTGTACGAATGTAGCACGCGGCGAATACGGGTCGATCCGTAGGGAATTGATGATTTTTAAAAATCTATTCAATCAAATTAAACCAAGGTTGAAGAGAATGTTAAACTAGAAAAGAAGAAAAACAAACAAAAGAAAATTGATAAAAATATGAGTGTTAAGACAATTTAGAGACAATTTTCACTCTCTAGATCACATAAATCAACAAAATGAAATTATGATCTCTCTTTTCTTGTCATTAGTGAATTAGTTGACGTGCTTATCATAAGTATGGCATATTTGTGCTATTAATTAGCTTAATATAAACCATCGAACTATAACACAACTACTAATACACTTTTAAATCTCATAAAATATGACAACAAAGTTGAAAGAAAAATCTATTTCAAGCATGGCCTATTAACTATTAATTAGAAATATAAGCCATCAAATTTTAATTTCAATAATCACTTCTTTGCCATAATCATATGTAGATGAAGAGGCAATTTGTGTTTTGTTTGTTTAAGCATAGCCTATTTGTTATGAACAACATAGACTATCAAATTCAAAGCTAAACAACATCATTAAACCACTTCAATCATTCTCATTAAGAACAAAAAGAGAGCATGAACATCAAATTAAGTTGAAGCTACATGATTAGAGAGCTTCATTACCCCTAAATTTAAGGGGCTTAGCCTCTCATATTTGTCATTTGATTAACAAATGTAGCTAGCAACATGAAAGCAAAAAAGAAAGAAAAATGAAAGCAAATGAAAAGAAAACTATTCAACTTGCATAAAAGTAAATCTATACTACTAGCATAAAAAGAAATGAACATGTAAGTAAAAGGAAATACTAATTAACATTGCATAAAAAGAAAAGAAAATTACATAAAAAAATAAAATAAAAATGGCTAAGTAGCCATGAAAAGAGAAAGAGAGCTTTCTTTTATTTGATCTAAACTAAACTAAAGAGAAGAAGGCCTAAGAGAGACTAAGTAAGAGAGGAGGTTACATGAAACATAAGGGGTTATTTATACATGCATGAAACCCTATCCATAATTTAGGGAATGACCAAACTACCCTTGAGAAAGTGTGGAGGCCAAGTAATCGTTAGCTTATACTAATCATTATTTAAGTGTACATGAAGCCATTAATTCCATAAGCATGCGCATTAGCCTCTAATTTGTACATGAAAGTTGTAAGGACCCGCAAATCCGTACTCCTTGAATAGACACTAATCTCCATTAATTTACTCAAGATGAACGGAAATACGAATTCTTAGGGTTTTAAGAAAAAGAAAGAAATAAAAGAAGAGAGAAAAGATAGAACAGAACAGAAAGAAAACAGCAGAACAATATCAGAATCTCACAATCGCAGTGGACAACATATAATAGATAAATGAATAATCTTTAAACAAAGAACCATATCAGTTATTACATTACATCACATTACATTCTATCATCAGAGTGTACAACTATCAAACAACAACAAACAGCGGAAAAGAAATACTATATATTAAATGATACGCCATGTCATCCAGCTTGCCTCCAGCAACTCCTGAATTCCAGAATATCCTGATAAACCTTAACTCTTGACTGCCCGTGTGGAAATTGGTGGGCACCCAGAGTTTAGGAAGGAAAACAATAAACTCCGAGTCAGTCATGTGACTGGTGTGAGAGCTAAAACAGTTTATTTTATCTTCAAAAACAAAATAGAGGAATATTTTTAAAGTCAATTCACAATGCTTTTAAAAATGAGACTACCATAAGGCCTCCCGCACACACACACAATGCAAACGCAGAATCGAAGGAGATTTCTCCTTATGATAGTCAAAGATGCTTGATACGTATTAAAAAGAAACATTTGATATTATTACTAGTGCATAGTGTAGGAAAAATCATTTCGAAAGTAAAGTTATAAATCTTAGTCAACATACGACCATTATCGTATGCCTGCTATAGCTACCATCCAAACAGTGGGGCGCTACCATAAGTGAATGATAGGTTCTACAACTAAAACCGTACAAGATCGTATTGTTTCTTTGGATTTCCAATAAATGGTCAGGCCAAGGAACTTCCCATCGCCACATGGAAACGCCTCTGGAAGGACGTCCCGAGAACCAAACTGGATCTCTGCCAACACAAGGCCGGGTTACCCCTAGCTGGGTAACTACTGACACGAATATGTCATCCCCCGATCGTAACCGATCTACATCCGAGGATCCTCGATTTCCAACAACCACAAAGCAATAAATTTGTAGCAACAACATAGGTTAAGTATCTGGGCTCCATACCATGATACCACCTCTATCCATAAGGAATGACATACAGTAAAGGGCGCTACCCCTAATAATCTTGCTGCATCCTTCCTGTTTTGACCATTTCTGGGGTGTGAGGTCCGACGAAGTCTCGTCCATAAAGCCACGCTTTGGTACAAAGCCATGCTTTGGGTCAATAAATGATCAAAGTAACGATCACAAAGATAAATGATCAAACAAATGATCACATCACAAATGATAAAACAATGATCATTTCACAGCAACACTCAGCATGTCACATTACCAAATTGGGAATATATCGCTGATAACCATCAACTACATAACCTCTGAGATCGTACGCCTCAAAGAAGGGTATTAAGCTAAGAGAATAAATTCTCCGCCACCAACAGAAATATATTTGAAAGAAATCAGCTGTATATCTCAATTTGTAATGTGAGACATACTATCCATACAAGTCTGTTCCGGGATCGAACAGAACCGAAGGCACTTACAAAGAAGTCCTTGCAATCCGGATATTCACTAATCACGTCCGGACTTCCCATCACATATGGAATTTCTATACCGGGGCCATTCCGTGCAGAAACATTCGAGGTAATCCTTCCGTTTTCAAAAATATCCGGTCTTCAACACCGGTCTTCAAATGCAATTCGTAACGACGTATCACATATTCGGAATGGGTTATACGACCCCAAGGTCCTTTCTCGGTTAACCCGAATAGTGAGCCTTATTCAAAAATAAGTGTGGCATTTAAATTCTAGCAAATCACAACAAATACCTATTTAAAGGTAAATATTGATAGTCGGTTACTGAACTATCAATGGATATGCACAACATCACCAGATTCCAAATAATTTTCCAAATTATTTTATTTTCCAAAAATATCTTTACAAGATATATAATTTTCACACTTCAACCATTTGAAAACAATTTTCAAATCACTTTTCACCTTTACCACTTTTGAAAACAAATTTCAAACATTTTCCTTACGCGGAAATACTTTCATTTCAACATGGTTCTTTTAAACCCATTAAATAAATCCTTAACGATTTACTTTATATTTACGTTCCAAATCCGTAAATTAATTCCCATACCTCAAAAATAAATCAACATTTATTTTTAAACAAATTCCTCTTTCTTTTATAAATTCCATAGTGAATTTACATTCCAAAATATTTATGAATACACGATTTCAATTATTCATTTTCAATTTATCTTCAAAAAGATAAATCTCAAAATATTCACTTCATATTGGAAAACATTTCCATACTTATTTAATAAGTAATTCACAAATCTTTTTATTTTCTACACTTGGAAAATATTCAATATACTTAAATCGAAATTAAGTATATATTTCATTTTTAAGGAAAACATTCTCTTAAAGCACATTTATTTGGGCCAAAACGAATGTTGCGTAAAACATCGTTACGACAACCCAAAATCACAAGTATAGAGGTTCAAAATTAAGATAGATATATAAATCCCAATACTATACAAAACATTTCCTTTCGGAAATCATTTACTATAACAACAGTGTTATAGTCCACCATTTCCTTCTAATTCTCGAAAACGTCTATTTCAACAATGAATGTTGAAATCTATGGTTTCGAATCTTAACACATTTTAAAAACATCGTTAGATCGTTTTAATTCTATTTAAAACATCACATCTAAAACATTTTCTTTAACATATTATTCACTATCCAAAAACGTGAATATACTTTGTTAACCAATTTCATCATTTCCATACATTTTATTTTAAAGGATTATTCACCGTCTAAAACATGAATATTACTCCATTAATAAGTTATAACAATTTACTTATCAAAATATGCCGTTTGCGGATTTGTAAAACAATGTTTATAAATTCCATTTCTATTTATTTTATAACAACTTCCTTTTATAAATCTCCTTTATTAACCTATTTCAATTTATAACTCAATTATATACCAAAAGTTCATATTATAAGTTAAATACTTATAATTTATTTGTTTACAAAATCGTTCTTTTAAACGTCCCAATTTATAAATCTTATAACTTATAAGATTCATTTATTTACCCAAATCTATTCTTTTAATAACTTTACAAATTTTATAAACCTACTGCTTATAAAATTCCATTTATAACTTCACCGTTTAAAATTCTATAAATTTCATTCATTTATGAAATTCATTTGCACTTCATTCTAACACTTATAAAAACTCGTTTTATAATTCAAATATTTTAATTTATAAATATCAATTTATAAATCTTTTATATAAATCAATTTATATTATTATTTTAAAAACGTCTTTAAACTCCTTTATAATTTCACCATTTTCTTTGATTTATAAAATAATCTAATTTTATAAATCCTATATTTAAACTTTTTATAATAAATTCAAAAATCCCGATTTAAACTATTTTATAAAATCATTAACCCCATATTTTCAAAAAATCAACTTTTAACTATATTTCTCAAAAATCATAATTTTTTATAACATTAAAATTATAACGTTTATTTATTTAAAATGAATCGATTCCAAAAATATTTTATAAAACGTATACTTTCAAAAAATCACTTTAAAAATCCTTTTAAAATTCCAAAATTGGCCCAATGATGCTACACACCAAATAGTCAATCACGACAACAACGACATTATATATATGTATATGATAATCATCAAATATCAAAATATCTGAAATCAAATAAATACTGTTGAGGAATCCAGTTGGATCCCTCCAACCTGTTTTCCTGCATCCAAAGATGTTAGCACAATACCAATTCCGTTCCAGTACGGAATTATCGTGGTATATAGGATTTAAAATATTATCCGCTTAATAGACGGTGCAATAGGGTCTCATCCGCTATATAATGCGGGAAATCAACTCCAAGTACATAAATAATACCAATTTCACTATACTGTGAAATATTCGCGGTATATGTTTTTAACAAATAACCTCCGCTTACTAACGGCGTATAATGTCTATTTTAACAATCAATAGATAACAATCATCATTCAAAGATACATTCAAGAATTTTAAATCTAACTATTTAAAATTAAAATCGAAACCGATTCAATTGAGTGAGAAGTTCTCACCTTGATTTCAATTTCGTTTTCAGCTTTTATTTCGAATAAAATTAAACGGACGTTTAATTTTATCCGAATTTTTTGCTAACTCCAAACGACTCCAATCTAATTCCATAGCATAGTATTCGTCCATACGAACCCAACGCAACTTGTTTCGTACGTTTTCGACCTCGTATGAAAAAGATACGAATTTTTAAAGTTACACGAATTTAAAACATAATTAATTTACAAATTATATTATATTTCTAACCCTAACTAATTCCAGCCGTTAGATCCTAACTCCTGCAAATCTCGGCCGTCCCACGCAACTCATCTTCTTCCCAGATGATTGCCGACCGAACAACGCATGGAGCCGCCCCTTTCAATCAATTTTCGTGCCCAATACGAGCATCATCTCTTAGATCAGAGACCTCCATCTTGTAGCTCGCAACGCGACGCACCTACCCCCAGCACCATACGAAGCTCGACCGTGCATATATCTTGAAAAACGTGCCATAGACGAGCACGAACGCGACCAAATATCTCTGCCTATGGTCGATAATAATCAACTACACCGTACGGATCTATCGAGCTCGAGACGCTCTACAACTTCCATGTCGAAAGTTTCTCGAAATAACTTGTGGATTGAAAGTAATTGAGGAAGGAAGAAAAGTAACTTTCGGCCATTGATTTATGACAGCGGCGGCCTGAAGAGAATTGAAACCCTAGGGTTTTTAATTTTTGCAAAAATGAAATATAAAGGGCTTTTATAGAAAATTCTACGAACACTATTCATCCCGGAATTTCCGAACTCCAAACGAAGCATGCCGGTTGGCGTTCCTAAGGTTTACCCCACGTTCCGAACACAATGGAACGTGTTTCGGGAGCTAATTCGATCATCGGTGCGAGTTATGGCAATAAACGTTCAATTTAAAATTAAATTGGTAAATCAAATTTCTAGGCGTTTTAGCTTGCACCGGGCAAACGGTAAATCCGATTGATAAGAAATTTGAAACCATACAATAATATCACATTACGGATCCGATGAAACTGGTTTCTTCGAAATCCGAGACTGTTTGAAAAATGGCTATTTTAACTCGCCAAATTAATATTAAAACAATTTCGATGCGTTTTGAGCTGCCACGGTCAAACGATAACTCCAATTGCTACGAAAATTGAAATCCGATAATAACAAACTATTACGGATCTAATGGAACTAGTTTCGTCCAATTCTGAGACTGTTCGAAAATTGACTAATTTCACTAGTCGATTAAATATTATAATATTCAATTTTAACAAATTAACTTTAAATTCGATTTTAAAAGTTCTAAAATATCGTTCTAACTCCAATATGATAAAATAAAATTTTACAAATCAATTTCAATCATATTTAACCCAATTTTCAATTATTTCTGTATTTTCAACTATTAAATTATCGACTTAATTATTCAATTAAATCTAATTATTCGCAATAAAATTTATTCGACTTATAAATTTCACTTTTTAATATTTAAAAATCAATTAAATATACAAATTTTAATTGACAGAAATTCTGGGTCGTTACAAAAGTGGTGGGTAGGTGGAGTCCTACATGTTCTTCACTTTGAATTATTTCCATCTTCATTCCTTTGTATTCTTTTTGTGCATGCATATCTTCTTCCTGAAACAACTTGTAAGTGAAATCAAATACCTACAAAATAGTATAGAAATTTCTAATTAAATTTTCTTAATTTAATATATGCACAAAAATGACCATTTTACCCTTGGATGAAGATGAATATATGACAATTTGGAATTAATATGGATTTGGTTAAAACAATTTAAAATACCCAATATGATCATTTATTCAATTTAAATATATTAAATATGGTGGTAAATTATGCACATTTACGTGCACATCAAATACCCCCACACTTATGTTTTTATTCGTCCTCGAATAAAGAGAAACTAAGATAAATCTGTTTTCCTAGGAAGCACGATTGCATTGATCGCATGCAACAAGCCGTTAAACCTCTGAGTGTCCCCAGTAGGACGAGTGTTGTCTCGTGAGGGTTTTCAGCGGATATTACCCACAAAGTCCAAATGCAGGATGAAAATATTTACAAAATGCAAGTTTTATTTACAAAGAGATGAATTCGAGTTTTTAAAATATATTTACAAATGAAGGATTTATTTTTAAATTGACACGAATAAGTTAAATATAGGTTTTGGTCATTATCTTGAAATTTGAGTTATTTACTCGTCAATATTTCCAATAAAAACGAAGGTATCATAACAAATAAACTATAGTTTAACTCGTTGTTTTGGTTAATAAAACAGTGTAACTATGAAATGGATCCTTAGTTGATCATCAAAGTTTATCAAAGTGGTATTTTCATTTCTTTTCAATAACAAATCAAATCAACTAAGTAAAAATAATGCTAGGATTTCAATTGCTTGCTCTCTCATTATTTGCAAGAAAAATTACACACTAGCTTAGGTAAACTGAGGCCAGATATACCACCCATGCACTGCCTTTCAGGCTTATGTGAGGGGAGTACAGAGCATGGCGAGTGCACACACTTTCGTGCATACACCTATCGACCGTAGGTGTTTTTATTAAGTCTGTCTTTTTTACATGTGTTCCATACAGGCATAACCGTGAGGACTTTTAAATTAGTATGAAAGCACATAATCAAAGATTTCAAGTAATTCACCCATGCATAACCGTGAGGACTTTTAAATGAGAGTGAATATGAGACGACCGCCCATGACTCCCGCACGAAAACAAGGGAATGGTGCGCTGAAAGGTTTGTCAGGCAGCCATGGACGATAGTCAGGATAAGACAAAGCAGAATAGTCCATCGTATTACTCACAGCGCATGGATAAAATACAATAGAAAGTATACATAGTGAAGCTCTATAGAACAGAAGTCTCATCATATAAACTCATAATAGTTTGATACAACAATCAGCAAAGTCAATACATCAAGCCTCACTGCATATCACTCAGAGAATATACAAACAGCGGAACACCCAGTACATATAGTAAGAAAATAATATGCAAAAGCCTCCAGCTCGTCTTCGTCATCAACAGCGTTGACAACTAAGAACCGCACTTGTCACCTGCTACCTAGTCTGTCCATCCCAACATGGATGAACAGCCCAAGGTAATAAGAGTTAAACATAAAACCTTGAGTCAGACAACAGTCTTAGTGAGCAGTAAATCAACTATCAAACATACCAAAAGAGCATAAAGGGTAAAAGGAATAGGAACTCAACCATCCCACTCCACCTCTTTCTACAGTGATAGCCCCCAGACACACTAAGCAGAAGTAAACATAGCAATTCAGACATTTAAAGCAAAGTAAATATCACTCAAGTCAAGGTCGGTGTTTTTCAAATGCAAACCCCCAAGGCCTAAACCAAAATCAGATAAGCACCCTGAAAACATCGCTCCTGACCCAAATGACAATACAACCAAACATCCAAACATCCATGACTCTGGCTGTCACTGTTATCATTTCCTTGAATTCACCGTTAGTTGAATGACCGCCTGTCAAGGGCTAATGGTAACCTCGGTTCTAGACATAACTCCGCACGTCGTCGCAGCCCATGCCTAGGAATTTTCGCAACTACCCAGAGTACTAGCGCGTCGTCGCAGCCCGTGCTTGGAACGTCATCGTGACCCATCCCAACGTACTCTTGCTTTGAGCATGATAGAACCTTCAACAACGATGAAATCTCAGCCTCCTAGTCATCCTCCTCAATGACTATTCTCATACTAGCCCAAGCGCCTCTCGAGCCCACCATTATCAACCAACTCGAACCGCATCATCGAGTTATCAACATGCTTGGGATGATCCCGTCTGGATTAAATCAAGGCTATCTCACATCATGCTTTGCTTCATCGCATCATAGCAAAGTCCATCATCATCGAATCTATCCATATGAACTTTAACATCCGTTTCATATGCCACAAGCTACTTTCACCACTCAAGAGCCTCTCCACTTAGCTTTTGAATCATCTTCGACCAACTTGTCCAAATCAACTATTAGCTAATTTGCAACAATCTATCAATCAAATCAATCATTAATCCAAGCAGTCAAACATTCAAACAAGATCTAATAAGCAATTATACAAGAATGGCAATTTCGTAATTAAAATGTCCAAATCTAACAAGTATGAATTATAAGCAAATATCTCTAAAACTTGATGAATAAACTTATATAAGTTAACATGTAACAAAATGGGTATCCAAAACTTCATAGACAATGGATCTACATGTAGACTTAAGGAAAATGCAAGAAATCTCTATCTTTAACACATAAACAAGCCACCGATCCAATATACTCCTTTGGGTCCGTGTGAGAGATAACTACCACTCACCGAATCACCTAAACACCTCAAAAGATAACAACTTCAGATCTGGACAGCAAAGGATCTAGCTTGATCCGACAAGATTTCCCTTCAAACGATGAAATCTCTCTTCGATGGATGTAGACCTTCAACTTTGACTCTTGGATCTTCGATTTGATCTTCAATCTAGATGAATGGAAGCACAAGATTAAAGTGGAGAAAAGAAGTGAAGATGTGTTGTAGTCGAGCTCTCAAAATGGCAGCACTTCGTCGCTTCAAAATTCGGATCCCAAAAATGAAGATAGGCACTCCTATTTATAGGCTGAAATCCTTAACTTGTATGCCCGCTTAAGTCGGTCACGACTCATCAAGACCCACGACTTACGACTTAAGACTTATGACTTAAGACTTACGACTTAAGACTTTCGACTTAAGAATTACGACTTAAGAATTACGACTTAAGACTTACGACTTAAGACTTACGACTTAAGGCTTACGACTTAAGGCTTACGACTTAAGGCTTACGACTTAAGGCTTACGACTTAAGGCTTTCGACTTAAGGCTTTCGACTTAAGGCTTACGACTTAAGGCTTACGACTTAAGGCTTACGACTTAAGGCTTACGACTTAAGGCTTACGACTTAAGGCTTACGACTTAAGGCTTACGACTTAAGGCTTACGACTTAGGCTTACGACTTAAGGCTTACGACTTAGGCTTACGACTTAAGGCTTACGACTTAGGCTTACGACTTAAGGCTTACGACTTAGGCTTACGACTTAAGGCTTACGACTTAAGGATTACGACTTAAGGCTTACGACTTAAGGCTTACGACTTAAGGCTTACGACTTAAGGCTTACGACTTAAGGCTTACGACTTAAGACTTACGACTTAAGACTTACGAACAACAGTTCTACGATCCTTCGATCCGTAAAAATACGGGTCGTTACATTCTCTCCCCCTTAGGAATTTTGCCCCCGAAATTCCAAACAAACAAGAGCAATCAAAACTATTCTGCATGCCTACCATCCATAGCAATCAACAAACCATGCATCCAATTACTAGCCTAGCATGCAGAATTCTAAGACTAGAACAAGTTACAAATTCATGAGATGTCACGACACCTTAGGGCCATACCTCGAAGAGTTCAGGATGAGCTGCCTTCATCCTCTCTTCCTCCTCCCATGTACAGTCGTTAACATCATCACTCCATTGTACCTTGAGCAACTTGACTACCTTCCTCCTAAGCTGTTTCGTGTCAGTTTCCACAACACGAAGCGGCTTACGAGGTCTTCTAATAACTGAATCAACTTCCAAATCTTCACAGCTATCAGCAGCAACCACTGTATTTGGGTCGTGCACATACTTCCGTAGATACGACACGTGAAAAACATTGTGCACACCCGACATCTTTTCTGGTAACTCCAACTTATAAGCGAGCTTTCCAATTCGCTCGACGATCGGGAATGGTCCAACAAATCTCGGAGTCAATTTTCCTTTCTTCCCGAATCGAATAACATTCTTTAGTGTAGAAATCTTCACAAAAACCATATCTCCTACGTCGAATTCCAAATCTTTTCGACGCTTATCGGCATAACTTTTCTGACGATCTTGGGCTGCCTTCATTCGTCGCTGAATGGTCTCTATACAATCTGAAGTCTGTCGAATCATTTCGGGCCCAAGTATCGGCTTTTCTCCAGTTTCCAACCAACATATCGGAGAGTTACACGGTCTTCCATACAATGCCTCATATGGTGCCATACCAATACTTGACTGGTAACTGTTATTATATGAAAATTCCACCAAATAAAGACGATCTTCCCATGATCCTCCGAAGTCCAAAACACATGCTCGGAGAAGATCTTCCAAAACTCGGTTGACTCTCTCAGTCTGACCATCTGTTTGGGGGTGATAAGCTGTACTCAAACACAATTCAGTTCCCAAAACTTCCTGGAAGCTCTTCCAGAATCCACTAGTGAACAATGGGTCTCGATCGCTCACTATACTCTTTGGAATACCATGGAATCGAACTATCCACTTAACATACAACTCAGCCAATTTCGATGCAGTCCTAGTTGATCGAACAGGAATAAATCTTGCACTCTTAGTCAAACGATCTTCGATGACCCAAATCCCTTCATTTCCTGCTCTGGTTCTAGGTAGTCCATCGATAAAATCCATCGATATTTGCTCCCACTTCCATGTAGGAACTTCTAATGGCTGAAGCAATCCACTTGGCTTCTTCTGTTCGGCTTTTACCAACTGGCAGTTCATACACTTGGAAATAAAATTTCCAACATCCTTCTTCATACCTTCCCAGTAATAGGTTCTCTTCATATCCCGATACATCTTATTTCCACCTGGATGAATTGTCAACTTTGAGTGATGACTTTCCTTCAAAACTTCATTTCTCAATTCATCTATATCGGGAACAACCAGTCGTCCTTGTTTCCGAAGCCAACCCTCTTGATCGACCTCGAATCCTTTATCCTTCTCTGGGTCCAATCCAGATTCCAAATCACGGATAATCTTGACAAGCTTATCGTCTTGCTTTTGGCTCTCGCCAATTCTTTCCACTAGAGTAGGTCTTATCGATAAGTTTGTCAACATCTCAGGTTCCAATTCACATCTAGGCCTGAAGTCAAATCCAGCCAAATACTCAAGACTCTTCCATTCCGAAAACATGGCTCCCAAACCTGCATGTCTTCGACTTAACGCATCTGCCACTGCGTTACCTTTTCCCGGAGTATAGGCTACACCAAAATCATATGATGCTAAAAACTCTAACCATCGTTATTGTCGAAGAATCAAATCCTTTTGGGAGAAAAGATACTTCAATGACTTATGATCTGTAAACAACTCAAATCGAACTCCCAATAGGTAATGTCTCCACATCTTCAAAGCAAATACAATCGCCGCTAACTCCAAATCATGAGTCGGATAATTCCTTTCATGCGGCTTCAGTTGTCGACTTGCATATGCAACAACTTTATCCTTCTGCATTAGCACTGCTCCAAGTCCAGTACCACATGCATCGGTGTAAACCACCATCTCATCATTTCCACTTGGAATAGCCAAAACAGGAGCACTTGTCAATCGCTCTTTCAGGATTCCAAAAGCTTGCTCACACTTAGCATCCCATCTGAACACTTGGTTCTTTTTCGTCAACCCTGTTAATGGTGCAGCTATCTTGGAAAAGTCTTTGATAAACCGACGATAATATCCTGCTAATCCAAGAAAACTTCTCACATCAGATACATTCTTAGGTCTAACCCAATCCTGGATTGCTTCCACCTTAGCGGGATCAACCGCTATTCCATTTCCAGAGATAACATAGCCTAAGAACCTCACTTCACTCTTCCAGAAGTGACACTTCGAAAACTTAGCCCTCAGCTAATGTTTTTGCAAGATTTCTAAAACAATACGCAAATGCGTCTTGTGCTCTTCTTCAGTCTTGGAATAAATCAAAATATCATCCACAAACACAAGTACAAACTTGTTCAAATGATCACTGAACACTCTATTCATAAGATCCACAAAATATGCTGGTGCATTGGTCAATGCAAACGGCATTACCAGCCACTCATAGAAATCGGATGGTGTCCTAAAAGCACTCTTCGACACACTATCCTTTGCCACTCTCAACTGGTGAAATCCCATTGCCAAATCCATCTGAGAAAACACCTTAGCTCCATGAAGCTGATCAAACAAGTCATCTATTCTCGACAACGGATACTTGTTCTTCTTAGTCACTTTATTCAGCTCACGATAGTCCACACACAACTTCAACGATCCATCCGCTTTGGTTGCGAACACAACTGGTGCACCCCATTCGGACACACTACGCTGAATGAATTCTTTCTGTAAAAGGTCATCAACTTGCACCTTCAACTCTTGCTGTTCCCTAGGCGCCATTCGCCTAAGCGGCATCACAACAGGTCTGGCTCCTTCAACTAGATCGATACGAAACTCGATCTCTCTATGCGGCGGTAACCCTTTGACCTCGTCAAAGACATCCTCAAATCCATTCACGATAGGCACCGATGACAGTCCATCCCGTGGAACAACCAGCGAATACATGAAGCTCATGAAGACACCTTCTTCATGCTTACATCGTATCACAACCTTTCGACCCTCCACATTCTCGACTGTCACCTCCAGCCTCTTGCAATCAACCCTTGCCGCATACTTCCTAAGCCAGTCCATACCCAAAATAATTCTGAATCCCGCAAAGTTCAGAACAAAACAATCACAAACAAAAGAGCAATCATGACTCGATACAACTAGACCACGGCATATCATACACAAACATGACGAACCCCCAACTGGATTAGTCACAACCAATGGTCTATCAACAATATCCGGTTCCAAATCCAACCGACCTACAAGTTCACTACAAACAAAGGAATGCGACGCCCCAGTATCAAACAACACTCTAACTGGAACACCACAAATGGAAAGAGTACCTTGAACCACCACACTCTTCCCCTTCTCTTCCACAGTAGGAGCTTTCGAAGATGATGGAACAGCCCCCAAAGCATAAGCTTGCACAATCTGCTTGTCCTTCCTTGGTTCCGGACAATTCTTCCTGAAATGCCCCGGCTTATCACAGTTGTGGCACTTCGCCGACGCCTTCTGATTCTTACAATCCCTGGAGAGATGGCCCTTCTGCTGGAAATTGTAGCAGGTCACTTCACCCTTCGGCTTCTTTTGACCATTCTTACCCTTCTGCTGCTGCTGCTTCCTCTTCTTGTTTCCACCTTGCTCCTTGGTCACAACAACAACAGATCCTTCCTTAGGAAACAGATTCTCATGCCTGAGAGCCTTCTCCACAAGCTTCTCAAACGGATCGTCCAAATGATCCACCAACTGCCTCCCAAGATAACTGTCCAGGCCTGTCACAAACTTCTCATTCTTCTGATAAGGGGATTCAATATATGACCGAGCATACTTGGACAAAGCTTCAAACTCAGAAACATACTCAAGAACTGGTCTTCCACCTTGCTTGAGCTCCACAAACTTCTTAAACAAAACAGATTTCTGAGCTGTAGAAATGAACTTAGCTTCAAATCTGACTTGGAATTGCTCCCAAGTGATCTCTTCCTCTGGAGTATCAATGGTGATAGAGTTCCACCAATCAGAAGCTCTTCCCTGAAGCTGTCTTGATGCAAGCTTCCTCTTAGTCGCGTCCTCAATTCCCAAGTCACCAAAGATCCTTCTACAAGCATCCATCCATCTCTGGACTTCTATGGTTGATTCTTTTCCCAAGAAAACCTTCCATCCAAGAGCAGTATAGTCCTTACAAAGCTTAGCAAAATCCACTGGTCTTGGGGCTTGAACCTGAACTCCAACATCTACCGATGGCCCCGGAGCTGGCATCCTTCTCATGATCGAAGTCATCATAGCCTCGAACATAGAAGCATAATCAGCAGCCCCCTCAACAGCATGGCCTCCCCTAGAAGCTGGTCTCCCTCTTCGACTCATTCCTAATATCTAAAAGAAATGATTAATATACCCTGAGAAACAACTGCATAAGAAGTTCAAATCCTTCTAAGCTACTATATTATATACATAGTAATCATCCATCAAAATTACAATTACGTCTCTCATACGTAGTTACGTCAGCGAGCGTTGGCTAAAATCGATTAACCAAAGCTCTGATACCAAATGAGACGACCGCCCATGACTCCCGCACGAAAACAAGGGAATGGTGCGCTGAAAGGTTTGTCAGGTAGCCATGGACGATAGTCAGGATAAGACAAAGCAGAATAGTCCATCGTATTACTCACAGCGCATGGATAAAATACAATAGAAAGTATACATAGTGAATCTCTATAGAACAGAAGTCTAATCATATAAACTCATAATAGTTTGATACAGCAATCAGCAAAGTCAATACATCAAGCCTCACTACATATCACTCAGAGAATATACAAACAGCGGAACACCCAGTACATATAGTAAGAAAATAATATGCAAAAGCCTCTAGCTCGTCTTCGTTATCAACAGCGTTGACCACTAAGAACCGCACCTGTCACCTTCTACCTAGTCTGTCCATCCCAACATGGATGAACAACCCAAGGTAATAAGAGTTAAACATAAAACCTTGAGTCAGACAACAGTCTTAGTGAGCAGTAAATCAACTATCAAACATACCAAAAGAGCATAAAGGGTAAAAGGAATAGGAACTCAACCATCCCACTCCACCTCTTTCTACAGTGATAGCCCCCAGACACACTAAGCAGAAGTAAACATAGCAATTCAGACATTTAAAGCAAAGTAAATATCACTCAAGTCAAGGTCGGTGTTTTCCAAATGCAAACCCCCAAGGCCTAAACCAAAATCAGATAAGCACCCTGAAAACATCGCTCCTGACCCAAATGACAATACAACCAAACATCCAAACATCCATGACTCTGGCTGTCACTGTTATCATTGCCTTGAATTCACCGTTAGTTGAATGACCGCCTGTCAAGGGCTAATGGTAACCTCGGTTCTAGACATAACTCCGCACGTCGTCGCAGCCCGTGCCTAGGAATTTTCGCAACTACCCAGAGTACTAGCACGTCGTCGCAGCCCGTGCTTGGAACGTCATCGTGACGCGTCCCAACGTACTCTTGCTTTGAGCATGCTAGAACCTTCAACAACGATGAAATCTCAGCCTCCTAGTCATCCTCCTCAACGACTATTCTCATACTAGCCCAAGCGCCTCTCGAGCCCACCATTATCAACCAACTCGAACCGCACATCGAGTTATCAACATGCTTGGGATGATCCCGTCTGGATTAAATCAAGGCTATCTCACATCATGCTTTGCTTCATCGCATCATAGCAAAGTCCATCATCATCGAATCTATCCATATGAACTTTAACATCCGCTTCATATGCCACAAGCTACTTTCACCACTCAAGAGCCTCTCCACTTAGCTTTTGAATCATCTTCGACCAACTTGTCCAAATCAACTATTAGTTAATTTGCAACAATCTATCAATCAAATCAATCATTAATCCAAGCAGTCAAACATTCAAACTAGATCTAATAAGCAATTATACAAGAATGGCAATTTCGTAATTAAAATGTCCAAATCTAACAAGTATGAATTTAAGCAAATATCTCTAAAACTTAATGAATAAACTTATATAAGTTAACATGTAACAAAATGGGTATCCAGAACTTCATAGACAATGGATCTACATGCAGACTTAAGGAAAATGCAAGAAATCTCTATCTTTAACACATAAACAAGCCACCGATCCAATATACTCCTTTGGGTCCGTGTGAGAGATAACTACCACTCACCGAATCACCTAAACACCTCAAAAGATAACAACTTCAGATCTGGACAGCAAAGGATCTAGCTTGATTCGACAAGATTTCCCTTCAAACGATGAAATCTCTCTTCGATGGATGTAGACCTTCAACTTTGACTCTTGGATCTTCGATTTGATCTTCAATCTAGATGAATGGAAGCACAAGATTAAAGTGGAGAAAAGAAGTGAAGAAGTGTTGTAGTCGAGCTCTCAAAATGGCAGCACTTCGTCGCTTCAAAATCCGGATCCCAAAAATGAAGATAGGCACTCCTATTTATAGGCTGAAATCCTTAACTTGTATGCCCGCTTAAGTCGGTCACGACTCATCAAGACCCACGACTTACGACTTAAGACTTACGACTTAAGACTTACGACTTAAGACTTACGACTTAAGACTTACGACTTAAGACTTACGACTTAAACTTACGACTTAAGGCTTACGACTTAAGGCTTACGACTTAAGACTTACGACTTAAGACTTTCGACTTAAGGCTTACGACTTAAAGCTTACGACTTAAGGCTTACGACTTAAGGCTTACGACTTAAGGCTTACGACTTAAGGCTTACGACTTAAGGCTTACGACTTAAGGCTTACGACTTAAGGCTTACGACTTAGGCTTACGACTTAGGCTTACGACTTAAGGCTTACGACTTAAGGCTTACGACTTAAGGCTTACGACTTAAGGCTTACGACTTAAGGCTTACGACTTAAGGCTTACGACTTAAGACTTTCGACTTAAGACTTACGACTTAAGACTTACGACTTAAGACTTTCGACTTAAGACTTACGACTTAAGACTTACGAACAACAATTCTACGATCCGTAAAAATACGGGTCGTTACAGAATACTTGGATTTTTTTTTAATAGAGAGAGAGTTTGCAAAATCATCTTAGCACCATTTAACTTAGAAGGCAAAAAAAAAGTTATATCCTTTACTTTAAATCAACCACTTTTTAAAACAAAGATTTTCAATTAGGATGTACTTCATAATTAACACGTATGAATTTTCTCACATACTAGTTAAACCATTATTATTTGTAATCAAACTTCATTTTTATTTTTGTTAAGACAAATAAATTTTCAAAAATTTCAATTTCATAAACCAAAACCATATATTTATCTTAGTGTTTCTTTTAAAACTAAATCTAAAGAAAATTTGTTTTTGTGATTTTTTTTTGAAATTTCAAAGCAAAAATAAACCATGAAAAAAAATTGAAGATGAGTCTCCCCCCCACACTTGATTTTGACTGTGTCCCCACAGTCAACCCAAGTGGAAGGAGAAAAATAAAAATCCAATATTTATATGAAAGATTACTATTTACAAGAGATGAGAAAGTATACAGTCAAAAAGTAAATGAAACGGTCTTCTAAAGACCGATTCATTTGTCTCGTCAAATGTGTGAGACACAGCTTAAGCACGAAAATCCAAACCGTAAAAGAAATCAAAGTTGAATGTTGATTTGGAAAAACGAATGTCGTTTTATTGAAAATTGAATGAGTTGTTTTGTTTTCAATGATTTTTGGGGTTGATAAAACAATTGATTGAAATTCAAGTTTATTTTCACCAAATTGAAGTTCAAACTTATCATTGAAAACTTCTTTAAAATTATCGATTTCAAAATCAAAATGGTGATTGAAATTTTCCCTTCAGAATTCAACAACTCGTTTTCAAAAAATCCATAAAACTCATGTTCGTTAAATTCGACTTCCTTTGTTGGATTATCAACAACTTCATCGTGTAAATCGAGTTTAAAATTCAAAGTTGCTGTATTCAAATTTTCAGAAAAAGGAAGATCGAAGTTTAAATCGAATATCGCACCCTCAAAAGAATTGAAAACCAACTTAGTTATCGTATTTTCAACAACTTGATTAAGATCGTCATTATCAATTTCAAAAGTTGTTATTTAAAAATCATCGATTTGGGTAAAAGATGGATTATCGTTTGACTTGTTACACATTGAAATTTGATTTTGTTTCTCACGAACATTTTCCAATGTTTTAATCAATAAATTCATGTGATCATCGTAAATTTCATTCATTTGCTCAACAAAGTCAAATTTATAATTATTAACTTGAAAATTTTCGATTTGGACTTGTTGAGAACAAGAATTGTCAATTTCGATAAACGGTAGATTATTATTTGATTCTTCGTGGGTTGAGATTTGATTATGATTTTCACGAAAAGTTTTGTATTTTTCAAGTAATAAATCCCCGTAATCTTTTTCCATTTGGTCAACAAAGTCAAATTAATGATTACTAATTTGAAAATTTTCATTCTGAATTTGTAGACAACCAAAATTTTCAATCGTATCGTTATTGAAACTATTCCCATTGCCAAAATTATTTGAAAATTGGTTCACATTTTCATCTTGATTTTGAAATTCATTTTGAAGCTCGAAATTGAATTGGCATGGTTTACACTCAAAATCATTTGAGTTTTGAAGTGAATTCAAAATTTGATTATTTTGAAAACTTTGATTCGAGTTATAGCACAAATATGAATTGCACAACTCGTTTATCTCTTGATTTTGTTGCGTAGAGAGTTCAAGTAACGACGAAATGCTATTTTCAAGAGTTGAGGGTTGACCATTATTTTGAAAATTTTGTGGTTCAAAATTCGAATTATTTACACAATAGCTGTTGTTAAAATATCCATACGAATTTGGAGTGAAATCATATGGATTATATTGATTTTCACAACTATTGTAAAATTCAAGTGGGTAAGGAAAAGGAAACTCGGACATTTTCAAGAGTTTTTTTTTGTTTTTTTATAAAGGAAAAATATTTACAAACAAAATTTATTTTTCAAAAAGGAAATTGATTTTTGTTTAGTTTTTTTATTTTTCTAATTTTTTGAAAAGATTATATATTTTTTTTGGATTTTTGATTCTCTAAAAAAAACTAAATAATATTTTTTTTTTGGAATTTTGATTTAAAAAAAATTTCAACGGAAAAGGAAAAAAAACCAGGTTAAGAAATATTTACAATTTTTTTGGTTTGGATTTTGAATTTTTTGTTTTTTTAAATATGCATGAACTAATGCAACTAAGTGAATGCAAAGGTTAATTTAAAATGATTTATCCTAAGTTAACCCAAAATTGTATAATCACAAAATGTCTTAAATCAACAAGATAGTTCTCAGCCAGGTAGCGGACAGGGATTATTGGTGCACCACGAATCACCGTAGCAATGTAGCCGAAGGTTTAAGTACATTCAGAGGAACAACCACTATAATATTTACGAATCACCATAATATTTATAAATGGTTATTACTCTGCCGTAGCCTAGACACCAAGAAATTAAATTGTTCAAAGAAGACAAATTGTCGATATACAATTAAGTGTTGTCGATGTCTAACCGTTTTTATTAATCAAAATCTAGGATGACATGCAAAGCAGAAAATAAACATGTATTAACAATGCAACTACGATGAATTTTTGTTTTTGATTTTTTTATAAAATGCAAGCAAACAACAATGTAAGGCAAATATAAACAATAGATGTATCAAGCAAGCAGTTTTTTTAGCAAGCAGTGCAGCAAGCAATTCTTCCTTTTATTTCCTGCAACCTGAAAATTAAAAAACAAGATATATATACAAGTTATTATATATATATATATATAACAAAGAAAAAAGAAAAAAAAGCAAATGAAAACAAAATAGAATTGAAACCAACACAAATGAAAATTTCTTATTTGTTTTTTTTGGAAGCAAACAACATACTTGACACTCAAATAAAATTGAAACAAAAGATATAACTCTAAACAAAACAAGTGATTCAAATGAAAACACTAAAACAAATTAAACTAACTAAACTAAAACTCAAAAACAAACAAACAAACAAAATAAATAAAAAAACAAGAGAAAAAAGAAAACAAAATCAAATTAAAAGCTTTTAACCCTGTCCAATACAACAAGTAAACGACCACTTCAGACCTTTTTTTTATCGTATAAACTGCTCAACTAAGCACTTCAAAATCAATTCCCAAAATCGATTTTTAAAATCGAAATTACTTCCCAAGCTCGTAAATCCCCAAGTTCCAATTTTGGCTTGTATCCGTGGTTCGATTATTGCGAGGACATGGGTTGGTCGTGGTAATTGTTCGAAGGGGCTATTGTTCGAGGTTCGAGCTTACGATTTGGGGAGGTTTGCAATTGAAGTTGCGAATTGTTTTGCAACTTGTTCGGCAATTGGTCAGTGATTGGTAGGTGGCAATGGTGGTTGCGATGTCGATGAAGGCGAGCTTCGGTTTGAAGGTGGAGGGGAGCGATGCAGGCTGGTATGCCGAGGCTTGTTCGATGATTTGGGTTTTGTATGGAATGAGGTCGAGTATTGATCGCTTTGTGTTGCTTCGGCGATTTATTTTGGTTGAAAGTCGTGGCGGCAAGTCGTGGCGGTAAGTCGTGGTGGTGATTTGTGAATGATGGTAGGTTACAGAAGCTTGCAGTGGTAGGGATGTGAAGTGGCGATAGGAAGTTGATCAGAAGTTTTTTTTTTGGTCAACAAGGTAGTTGTTGTCAGAGAAGGATGACTGGCGGTGAGGATAATGGGCAGTAGTGGAAGTTTGTCAGTGGAGATGGGTTGCTTGGTGGTCAGTTATGATTGAGGTGGATGGTGAAAATGTATGCTGGATTTTGGGCAGTACAAGTGTGTTAGTGAATGAGGCTGTGGTTGATTGTGTTATGTCCAAAGGAGAGATTTGAAGTGGGATGGTTAGCAAGTGTTTGATATGTAATGGGTATATGGAGATGAAGTTTGCTGATGTGTAGAAATATCACTGTTTTGTATGTTATTAGAGATGATGACAAGAGAATGTGGTGGGTTTGAAGTAGAGATTGTATGTATGTTGGAGTTAGATGTATGTATGATGGTGAAATGAAAATGTTGAATTATGGTAGAGGTGATGTGCAGAAGTGCAGATGGTGGTTGAATTTGTTGTGAAATGGTTCAAAGAGGAGTTCTGGTGGTTCAAGAATGGGTTTGTGTTGTGAAGAGAACTATTTTGTGAAGAGCAGCGACCTAGCAAGGGGATGATTGGTGGAAATAAAGTTGAAACGGGCTGGGGATGTTGCAGTAGATTGCCGTAGTAATGTGGTAGCTGATGGTTTTGTGGTTGCTAATTTTCTGTGGGAGGGGGTGATTGAAATTGAAGTTTAATGAGTAATGAAATGTAGGAGACAAGTTGAAGTAGTTTGGAGGGGAGCGGGAGGTGTCTGCGCAGTGCAAATAGGTTTGTGGATGACCAGAAGTGTAGAAGGGTAGCACAGTTTTGTTTGTATTGTGCAGGGTTATTTCGCAGTGGAAGTTTATGGCGGTCTGGACAGTAGGGGGGACAGTAGTTTGTGAAATGGCAGTGCAGTGATCAAGTGGGGGGTATTGGACGATGTTGGTTGATGTTGTAGAGCACTAGTTACTGTTTGAGGAGTTGGAGTTGAGGGGTGAAGGGTGAGAAGTGGTTTTGTTGAGTTTTGTGAACAGTAGGAGAATGTGCATAGATGCACAGAGAGGAGGAAGGAAAGAAAATCAGAACAATGCACTGTTTTGTTAGAGTACGAGCAGAGAAAAGGGAATGGTTTGTGAGATTGTTTTTTTAAGCAATGTAAAGTGTAAATGAAAAATGAAATAGATTTTTTTAAATATGAAAATGCAAAATTAAATAAGAAACAAGAAATTGCACAAGAACAAAAGCACACAACAAAATGAAAACAAAGTTCACACAATTTTTTTATTTTTTATTTTTAAAAAAAAAATGCAAACTAATACACAAAATGAAAACATACAAAAATCAAACGAAAATAATCCGAAGAATAAAAAATCAAAACCAAATCAAATCCCCTTCAACGGCGCCAAAAACTTGTTAATCGACGGAAATTCTATGGAATTAGAATACCGTCAAAAAAATTTAAATTTAAAAATAACCGCAAGCGCACGGTGTACGAATGTAGCAGCGTCGAATACGGGGCGATTCGCAGGGAATTGATGATTTTAAAAAAGCTATTCAATCAAATTAAACCAACGTTGAAGAGAATGTTAAACTAAAAAAGAAGAAAAACAAGCAAAAGAAAATTGATAAAAATATGAGTGTTAAGACAATTTAGAGGCAATTTTCACTCTCTAGATCACATAAATCAACAAAATGAAGTTATGATCTCTCTTTTCTTGTCATTAGTGAATTAGTTGATGTGCTTATCATGAGTATGGTATATTTGTGCTATTAATTATCTCAATATAAACCATCAAACTATAACGCAACTACTAATACACTTTTAAATCTCATAAAATATGACAACAAAGTTGAAAGCAAAATCTATTTTAGGCATGGCCTATTAATTAGAAATATAAGCCATCAAATTTTAATTTCAACAATCACTTCTTTGCCATAATCATATGTAGATGAAGAGGCAATTTGTGTTTTGTTTGTTTAAGCATAGCCTATTTGTTATGAACAACATAGACTATCAAATTCAAAGCTAAACAACATCATTAAACCACTTCAATCATTCTCATTAAGCACAAAAAGAGAGCATGAACATCAAATTAAGTTAAAGCTACATGATTAGAGAGCTTCATTACCCCTAAATTGAAGGGGCATAGCCTCTCATATTTGTCATTTGATTAACAAATGTAGCTAGCAACATGAAAGCAAAAAAGAAAGAAAAATGAAAGCAAATGAAAAGAAAACTATTCAACTTGCATAAAAGTAAATCTACACTACTAGCATAAAAAGAAATGAACATGTAAGTAAAAGGAAACACTAATTAACATTGCATAAAAAGAAAATAAAATTACATAAAAAAATAAAATAAAAATGGCTAAGTAGCCATGAAAAGAGAAAGAGAGCTTTCTTTTATTTGATCTAAACTAAACTAAAGAGAAGAAGGCCTAAGAGAGACTAAATAAGAGAGGAGGTTACATGAAACATAATGGGTTATTTATACATGTATGAAACCCTAATCCATAATTTGGGGAATGACCAAACTACCCTTGAGAAAGTGTGGATGCCAAGTAATCATTAGCTTATACTAATCATTATTTAAGTATACATGAAGCCATTAATTCCATAAGCATGTGCATTAGCCCCTAATTTGTACATGAAAGTGGTGGGTAGGTATGTTCTTCACTTTGAATTATTTCCATCTTCATTCCTTTGTATTCTTTTTGTGCATGCATATCTTCTTCATGAAACAACTTGTGATTGAAATCAAATACCTACAAAATAGTATAGAAATTTCTAATTAAATTTTCTCACTTTAATATATGCACAAAAATGACCATTTTACCCTTGGATGAAGATGAATATGTGACAATTTGGAATTAATATGGATTTTGGTTAAAACAATTCAAAATACCCAATATGATCATTTATTCAATTTAAATAGATTAAATATGGTGGCAAAAATATGCACATTTACGTGCACATCAGTAGCCTTAAGCCTCATCAACCGGGAATGATTGAAAATCAAGGAAGATGTAGTAAGGCTAAGTGGGTCTCACCCATTAGGGTATGTTGTCACACTTCTAGATACACCTACATATTTATGGATTATTTGTGCATGCGATCTCAAATAAAAAGGTTGCAAAGAAACCAGGGTGATGACATATTCAGTACTATCTAGTCAGGGGTAGGCCGATCTTGTGTTGGCAGAGGATCTAGGCGAGGTCCTCGGTGCATTTTCTAGACATGTACTGTGATAGGTGGTACCCTAGTTGTGACGACCCGACTTTTTCTCCACAAAAGTCGTATCATCTTTAAGAAAGAAAGGGATAGAAAAAAGAAAAGAAAGAAGAGAAAGAAGAAACAACACTAGAATCTCAACAGCGGAACGAATAAATTATATTAATAACATAAGTATTACATAATATACAACATCAATCAGTGTTACACAACATAAACAACACATACTAGACAGTTATAAACACATGTCTAGTTATTACAACTCAATAGAACTCAACAAAGAGATACCAACACAGAGAACACACAGCGGAAACTATATATCTACAACGCAGAAGCCTCATGCTCCATTGCTCTTCCACAATTCGTCAAAGCTAACCTGAATCCCTTGGCTACTCGTAAAAATTTGAGTACCCAAGAGTTTAAGAAAACATAAGATAAACTCCGGGTCAGACATGGGTCTGGTGTGAGTATCAGGTTAAGGTTGCTTAACTTTAAAAAACCCTTTTGAAAAGATAAGGTATCACGTAAGACTTCCCACACATAAACATGGAAAAGTTTTTACCTTACGCTAACCAAAACATTTGATAGGAAATCCGATGATATTATAATAGTGTCTAGGGTTTTCAAGTAAAATACAGAAATAGCTGGAATGCTTACATCTCACGTTCCAACATAGTTGGGCATATCTAAAACGTACGGCACTTATTGGAGGTTGGATTCCATACAATGGCAGGGCTACTGGGTACCGTCCTTCACAGTACGTGGCCTAGATCATGATACCGAGGATCACTCTCAATCCCCTGCAACACAAGGCCGGGACCATTCCTGACTGAACAGTCCCGAATAAGACAACCCCACAGTTGTTTTCAACCAACTGCCCACACAGTCGAATATAAAGGGACTTCTAGACAGGGGTAAATTTCATCCTACTTGGGCATGACCCACTTAACCTTGCTGCACCTCCCCTGTTTTAGCCATTCCCGGTTGATGAGGCTTGAGGCTACGATTACCTTTAGAGAACACATCTCTTAGAATGCTCATTGTCCACCGACGATGTTCTGAAAGCATCCAATCCATACAAGTTCGTTCGGGGTTCGAACGAAACGGAAGGCATTATCTCATTACACTCATTTTGAAATCACCCTAAGAGTTAACGACGATAACCCTTGCACTCTGAATCTTCATCTTCACTTGAGATTCACGACCTATCGTTAATTTGGATCGATGTGGTTTTCGGATGTCCAAATATGGAAACCCAATCCCGGTCTCATCGAAATCCAAATCGCCATCTTTTAGGTCCAAGTTGTTTTAATATTTAAAACAATTCAATTCAGTATTATCTATATACACACAGATAGATAATTCACAATTTCACAATACATAATCAACATTATCATCACAAACAGATAATCCATATTATCATCACAATGCAACCAAAGCATCCATATCACACAACATCACTTATTTCATATCTGAGATCTCAACTATTCAGGGTAATCAGTATCAATCATCATTCATAAGCAATGACTTATTAATCACCATTCTATAATTAATTTAAAATGAATTAAATTAATTACTTCTTCTCTAATTAATTTAAAGTAAATTAAATTAATTACTCATCCATATAAATCTTGCTTACATAATCGTTAATTAACTACAAATCAATTAATTAATTACCCTCAAATAAATCACCTTAATTAATCACCCTTGATTAGTTATCCTTTAATTACATTCAAGTAATTAGCCTTTAATTAATTTCACAAATTAATTATTTTAAACCAAATTCAATAATTAACTTGTAATTACTTCATTAATTAGTTAACTATAATTAATTACATTAATCCTTAATTAATTACATTAATTAATCCCTTCATTGATTAATTGTTCTTAATTAATCAATTCTGAATTATATCATTAATCATATAAATTAATGATCCCTAATTATTTTATTTATTTTTACCCTATTAAAGTAAATTACATTAAGTAAATAATCATCAATTAAACCATATTGATTAATCACTCTTGATTAATTACATTCAGTAATCAACTACCTCTAATTACATCATTAGATAAATTAATTACTCCTTAATTAATTATCTTTAATAATTAATCTTTAATTGGTTATATTTATTAATCTCCTAGATTAATCTCATTAAGTAATTAATTACCCTTAATTAATTACATCCCTTAATTATCTTCAAATAACTTAATTAACCAATTCTTAATTACTTACACTAAGTAATTAATTATTAATTACTTCCTTTAAGTAATTATTCTGCATACTAATTACATATTAATTACACAAAGTAATTAATTTCCAAAACTCTTCATTACCCAATTATCCTTCAATTTAATTACATCAAGTAATTTATCTTTCTTAATTACTTTACTAAGTAATTATTCTTTATTAATTACATTGAGTAATCACTTCTTAAATTATCCAGTGATTATTTTAAATTAATTAAACTTAATTAATTAACTTAAACTAATCAAAAATAAACTTAATTAATTACAATTAGTAATTAATTTCCTTATTAAGTAATTACTCTTAAACAATTCTCAATTGATTATCTTTGAATTAATTAATCTAATTAATCATTAAAAATTAATCACATTAATTAATTATTAAATAATCCTATGTTAATGATATTCATTATCCATTAACAGATCTTTAATTACTTCTCTAAAGTAATTAACAGAGATTAATCAATATTAATTACAAATTTAATTATCTATAAAACCCATTATTAATCTCAAATTATTTAATTAATCAAGTGTTAATCTATAGCTTAATTAATTATTAATTACTTGATTGATAAATTTCAAATCATTAATTTAAAATCAAATCTTATCTAATTAATGATTTCTTAGTTACAATTTAATTAATTCTTAATTAACTTACTTAATTATTAAATTAATTAATTTAAACCCTTAATTACTTAATTAGTTAACCAAATTATTAATTTAAAATTAATTAATTAATGACCCATCTTAATTTCCTTAATAATTTAAATGAATTATAATCATTAAAGCCTAATTAACCTTAATCTTATTAATGATTTAATTATCATTTACAAAGAAATTTAAAAACAATTTGCCTTTTAAATTTACCATTAAATTCCATTTTAAATTCAAGATTTAAAATGAAAACAATTTTTAATTTTAACAAAAGTTTTAAAAAATTCAAAACCTTTTAATTATATGTTAAAGAATCTATTTGTTTTATAAAAGAAATTTTAAAAGAATTTTAAAACCAAATTCAATTTTAAACTTAAACCATACTTTAAAACATTCAAAGTTGTTTTAAAACATTTAAATTCAAAAGCTTATTTTATTTCAACTCAGGATTCAAATTTATTCTTGAATCCAGACTCTAAACTTAGATTTGAAGACTCTGTTTAAAATCTTATATTTTCAAATTTTAAAACATGTTATAAACTACTTTAATATTCAACTTATTTACAACATTTGAATTTATAACCTTTATTTTCTTTTCAAAACTTAAGATTCAAATTCAAATTTGAATTTAGATTTAAAATTAAACTTAAATTTAAAATCCTATTTAAATCTCATTTCAGATTTTTAAAACACTTTATAAAATACTTTAACAATTTAAAGTAGTTAAAACATTTCTTTGTTTATAAAAACTTATTTATTTAAAATAAACTAGAATTCAAACTTATTCAAATTCATTTTTAAACTTGTTTCAAACTTTTGTTTAAAACTTGCTTTGCTTCTTTATTTAAATTTAGTTTAAATTTCAAAACTGCACATTGACAGGTTTCAAAAACCTGAAACAAAAACTACTCGAGTCCATTCTGCTTTACTCCGAGTCTTCCCCTATATTCCTTCGAGTAAATGCTCGAAATACTCGAGTGAAACCCGAGTACATTCACACCCATCCCAAAACCACTTCACCAGAAAATAAAAATGCACGGTGCTCGTGCACCGTGACGCCGATCAACTCCGGCCTCTCACCATGGCTTCATCTCATCGGCAACCACCCTCTCACCATTCCACGATCATCAGATCGTCTCCATTCACCTAAAATCAAAATCCAGACACCACACCCAAACCTGGAACACAGAACCTTTCCCAAACCCCAAACCTGTCAACGCCAAAATCAAGCTCCTCTAACCACCGTAAGTGCTGCAATTCCGGCCATACCCTCGTCATTGACCCAACTACCATCCCTCAAAGCCCCTTCGCACTCGATCAAACATATAGACAGAGACGATCCAATTTGCTAACTTGATTAAAACTAGGGTTATAAATTTAAAATGACCACCGCCGTTGCCACACAGACTTGATCACCGTACATGCAATTTTCCATGATTCTCCGATCGTCCTTCTTCCTTCATACAGAAACACGACCTTCCAATCCCCTTAAATCACCAGAGATCACTCCAAAACCAAATTCTGATCAACCCTCACTTGCTCGGTCAAACCCAATTTAAAATTTATGATTTTACTCTTAAAAATCATGTCTTAGTTTATGGATTTAGTTTATATACCTGAATTTCACAATTAACAAGTTTGAATTTTTACAGAGACTTGATTTTTCCTTTTAAATTTGATTTCCAAAGCAATTACAGTTTTTATTTAATTTAAATAAATTTTTAAATTTTAGTTTAAAATCAAACAAGCAATATTTGTTTGGATCCTAAGTCCTAACAATCAATGGATAAAGGGGGATTGATTTTTTTTTTTAAATTGAAACTGGTATTGAAAATTTAGAACAGAGATGATCTACAGGCATTTCAAAATCACACATGCATCACACAATACATAGACATTTTCCACATATATACAAATACAAACTAACTTTAGGCATAACTCAAGCAAGCAGAATATTTTTAAGTTTTTTTTAAAAAAAATGTTACTCACTTGATTATAGAAGAACATAGCACTCTATATTTTGAAAAGCTTGATCTATTGAAAATTGAGTTGCATGCTGTTGAAACTTGAGTTGCTCCTTTGTCTTTTGCTTTTGAAAACAACAAATGCATGCTTGTTAATTGATGTTAGAAGATCTTGAACTACTCCAGCCAAATTCCAGGTTGATGAAATTATAGGTGTTAAAAAAAATTGTTTTGCAGGTTTGAAAAGAAATGCAGATTTGAATATGAAAATCTTGTTACAAGCTCTTGATTTGCAATTAAAATTTGAGGAGTGAATTATAAATCTTTGATTTGCTTTAGGTTGAAGAAGTGATATAGGTTTAAATGCAGGCTCTAATTGTGGTTTTAGAGGAAGGTAATTCACAGATTAGAAGAATGATATTTTTAGGTTTTTGTGATTTACATTTTTGGTTTGAGGAGATGATTTTCAGATTTTCTTTCTTTCTTTGATTCACTAAGCTTTTAATTAAAAGATAGGAAAAGAGTGAAGGGGAAGAAATTATGGTTTATAAAGGTTGAAATTAATTTAACAAAATAAAAGAAAAAGATAAAAATAAATTGACACTTGTCATGTTGTTTAGTTCATACATTAACACATGTAGATTGATTACTTAAGGAATTAACACAAGTCTCTTATTTAAATTAGTTATATTTTAAATGTTAATAAAGGATTTTACTTTAATTTATTTATACTTATGTAAATATATATATGTGAATTACTTATATAAAGAAAATGTAATAAAAACAAATTGTAAATTAAAACTTATCCAAATATTTTAAGAACCTATTATTTTGAATTTCAAAATAAATTCCAAATTCAAATTAAACTTTTGAAATCCAAATTAAAGTCAACTTATTCAATTTAAAATGATAATTCCATTTTCTTATTTTAATTCTTTTTATATTTATATGGAAAAATAATATATTATTAATGTGGTTTGAAAATAACAAATTTAACAATTTTAAATGATTTCTAAAAGAGATTATAAATCACTTCTATTATTAAATGAATTAAGGCCATATGTTATATTGTATTTTAAACTTATATATAAATTTTTCAAATCACATTTATCAAATAATATTTAAAAAGAAATAAAACAAACTTTTATTTAAATTTAAAAATTAAGCTAATATATAATTTTAAACAATTAACATTTATCTTAAGTATTTACAATTCATATAGTTATTAATTAAATAACTTTGAAAAGCATAATATCAATTTAAATCATAATCTTCAAATTACTAAATATATTATTAGAATTTGAACTCAAGATTTTATTTATTTATTAAATTCCAAATCAAAGATTATCTATAATATATATATACATAAATATATATACATTATAAATAGAAATATTTATTTAGCCTTTAAAAGATAAAATTACTAATTAAATATTTATTTAATTAGATTATTAAACCAATTCAAATTTTATCAATCAATATTATCAAATCAATTTAATTTTAAACAAAGATTATTAAATTGATATTGCCAAAAATTCCGGGATATCACACCAGTGCCTAGTCATTATATGGAATCCATTCTCCAATAAGCGCTATGTGGCTTTAGTTGTATACCAATATATTGGAATGTGAGATGCAAGCATTCCAACCATTTTAATATTTTAGTTTGAACCCTTAGCCATTATTATAGTATCATTGGATTTTCTATAAAAGTGTTTTGGTTATCATACATTAAAAACCTGTCGTGTTTATGTGCGGCGTGGTCTTACGTGATACCTTTGTTTTCAAAGATTTCTAATAACCTCAAATCCAGTTGGGTGTGTTTTCTCACGCTGGTTTTCCAGACTAACTCGGGTGTTATTTTATTATATTGCTCGGGTCGGACCGAGTATATTACATATTAGCTTGGATGCTTGGAGCTTCAAGATACGAGTTGGACGCCCAGAGACGTATTCACGTAAATGGATATTTTTCCGCTATATTCGTTAGTGTGTTATCAACAATTGTGAGGAAAAAATGTTATAACTATCCAGGCTGAAATAGGTTAGTATACTCTGATTGATGTTTGTATATACACATATTACAGTTTTGCTTTTGTGTAAAGATTTGTGGTATATTATAGTTAATTCTTTCCATTGTGAGATTCTGTATTCTTTAGTTTTCTTCTTATCTTCTTCCCTCTTTCTTTTTCCCTAATAATCGTTTTCCTAGCATTCGATTTCTCGGCATGAAATATAGCGGGCGTATTAGTGTCGATTTTCGAGGGTCGAAAATCTGATTCATTAGACATCTTCTCTAACTTTAAACAATGCCAAGTGGAGTAGACAAAGCAAAATCTTATCCCATCATTTTCCTATCCTATTCTCATCACTTCTTTTCTACTTTATTTCTAACTAGATTACTAATCCTATTTTATAAGTCCCTAACGCCAATCCTATCCAAATCTCTCAATATCCTTAGTTCATATTTTTCCTACTTAAATTGCTTCAACACCATTTTAATCAAGTTCCATTTTTATTTTTAAAGAAGAAGGATTTCTAATGAACTCACAACTTTATGAAATAAGAAAAATCAACAAGTCCAACCTATACTCTATGTCAAAAAAAAGAAAAATTCCATTATTCTAAAATCTTTAACATGGAAACTTTTTAACTCAACTAATTTTTTAAACTAAGGGTTTAAAAAATTGAAAAACTTTTAATCAAAACTTCTGACTCCACAACTCTTTCTAAATTATGATTTTCCAAATTTTAGTACTTTTTCAAAAAAAAACTTCTTAATAAGTCTTTTGAAAAACTCATTCAAAACATTTCAAAGAAGTTTCCATAGAAAATCTCTTTATGAAATTCTTTCACAAGGAGTTAGATTTTAGAAAATCTTTTTCAAAGCAACAATTTATTTTTAATTGTCTTCTCTATTGCATTTCTTTTTCTTTCATCCCTTACTTCTACATATTTGCAAATATGCTACTTTGTAGTATTTAATTATTACCTAACATTGTTATTTACAATTCCTATAAATGTTGACTGTCCATAATAAAGGATCATTATTTTAACCTGACAATCTTTAAAGACATTTATTTATTTATTCCAATCTTCTTATTATCCTTCCATAACTACCCTAATATTCTCTTTAATTCCATTTGAATTTTAATTAAATCATTATAACCCCTATTTATTGCATACTTACTGCCCTATTAATTTTAGATTTATAATCTTTTCCGCTTACATTTCTTACAATACGACCTTTGTCGCCCATTCCCTACTCTATTCATTTTTCCAATCTATAGTCGCCTCGCCCATCCTTTTGGAATGTGGTCGCAACTACTTCTATGGTCGAAAACTACAAAGTATATTCAAATTTAGTATATATATTTATATACAGTAGGGTTTTTGATAAATACTTTCAAAAATAACAAATACACCACTCATATGTATACCTATCCCCACTGATTGGGTTACCTAAGCTCTGACATTGGCTATAACGACTTGTCTCAAAATTGACCTAATTTCGAACCAACAAAAGCCCGTCAAACCTTAAACCTATCTCAAGGCGAGTTGTTAGATAGATAAGGTTAAACAATGTACATTACATTGAGTTATCTATCTATACTTTTAAAATCTCATAGTGGAATGGATAAAATATAATATCAGAAACAAATACTTATCTCATAAAGAAACCATTTCAGAAACATAACATGTTAAATATTACAACATGTTTACATAATGCCTCCATAGTATAATATTCCAAAATAACACAACTGTCTAAACCAGGTATAATAAAAATAATTTAAAAGTATAAGTAGAAAGATAACTACCATAAGTCTTTACCTCCACCTTTGTCTTTTAAAACAGCATCACTCTCTAACTTGTATTGTAATAGAGAATGGATCAGAATGACAAATCTCCGATGAAATGGAAATCTCAAGCTTTACCATAATTATACTTAGGCAGTGTTATTTAAATAAGAAACATGTCTTACGTGTTAAAATCATAACATATATACAAAGTCAACTGTAAGCCGAATGCTCTTCCGGTCTAACTATATAATATACGTATAAAATCAACTAAGCCCGAAGGCTTTTCCAGTCCAACTATGCAAAAGTCAACTATAAGCTCGAAGGCTCTTCCAACCTGACTATGTAACTCCCATGTAACTAGCATTTTAAAAGTAAGAGGAAGCACCCGAATCACTTAATACCACTACAATTGGATTTAGGAAGACTTTGATCATTTAAGACCTATAAAATAGGTAGATGCTCATCATTTCAGACCAAACCCTAGGTGGATCCTATATGGTTTTTCCTTAATGACATCATAAGAAATCCAATTAGGCCAATTAATACTTCACCTAAGAAAGAGGCAGACCCTACCATAACCACTTAATACCTTTAATCCAAAGCAGATTGTTCCTAAAGATTTCATCTATCGCGTCTAAAAACCCAGCTTATGATCATAACCCACTCATAATATCTCACATTAGTCCAACTATTCGTAGGTACTGGTAGCCAGATTGACTAGGCAGGCTTACCCTATAGAATTATGACTAACTTAGCGTCCACAGTGGATATTTATTATAGATGTCCTAATTTGCATGCAAAGCCGCACCGCTGGTAGCTAGATTTAACTGGGCAGACTTCCATGTAGCTTTGGCTAAACCTTAAATCCCTATAACTTAGTCATACCTTATATGTGTAACGACCTGCTAATTTGTCACTTTGATAAATTGGATTATTTTTAATTTGTGCAAATAAAAAGGATAATATTGTTTCAACTAATAATAAGCAACACTGGATGATATTTGCTAATGCTGTTTTATTTCCTTGGCATTCCAGAGTGTGGAATCATGCATCTATTCCTAGAGAGAATCTTCTGCTTTGGAAGATTATTAACAATGGTCTTCAAACTCTGGATAAAGTTAAAAAGATGGGTACTGTCCTGGATGATATTTGCCTTCTGTGCAATAGCAATAAGGAAAGGATTCATCATCTTTTTTTTGAATGTGACTATTCTTATTACATTTGGGGATACTGTAAGAGGATGATAAATCTTCAAAACCCATTTAGAGACTCGGCGATGGACTGGTACAGCATCTTCAAGGCTACCAGATGGAAGACAAGTAAAAGTTTGATGCTGCTGCATTCATTGAAAAAGTGTCTATCTATTATTTGGATGGAGAGGAATAGTAGAGTGTTTACTAGTGTGTCTACACCTAAGCATTTACTTGTCTTCTCCATCCGTAGTAATCTAGGCGTATAGTGTTTTTGTTGTCATTTTTTCTTTCTTCTGATCTATTGTTTTGCCATGGATCGTTGTAATTCTTTTTCTCGTAATATATGGTAGGGGCCATTTAACCCCGCTGGCTTTGCCAAAAAAATAAAATAAAATAAGTAACACTAATCTTATTTTGAATAAACATTTAAATAAAATATTTTCCTCGAAATTTATATTGATACAATGACATTGTGTTTAAATAATTGATTTATTTAATTTAAATTAAGATTTAGTAATTTAGTAATTATTTTAATTATCCAAATAATTATTTTAAATGATGAAAATTCAATTTCAATAGTTATAAAGAGATAATGAATCATTTATAATAGTTTTATAAAGATATATATTTTATTTGAAAATATAAGGAAAAATCGATATCTCTTTATTGGTATAATGACAATCTTTGTAAATAATTTTTAATATAAATTTATATGGTTTTATAATTCAAACGTGACTATTTTCATTAGTTTAAAATGATAAAAAAAAATTGTTTTTGAATATTGCTTTCAAATATATGAATGCTAATAAATAAAAAATGTGACCGATAATCGATTCTTCGGATTTCAATGGTTTGAGGAAAGAAAGTTGTTTTAAATCATTGCCACCTAGTTTTTGTGTCATGTGTACATATACAACATACACTACATATCCTAACATGCACATAAACATACATATATAAATATATTTAAGTATATAAATAGAAATAAAAATATATCATATATTTTAAGATTTCTTACTCCGTAAGCATATATAAGTCAACATATGTATACAAGAGGAGATGGAAGTGATGAGCACATGGGGGGAGGCTTTTGCCATGCCTAGGGAGGGGGAAGTTGTATTGGTGAAGCCCTATAATGGTGATGAAGATGATGATGTATGCATGGATACTTTTACACTCTTCTTTTCCTATAAATACCACCCCTCTTCTCAAACAAAAATCCTAATACCATTCCACTTCTTCTTCTCTTCTTTTCAAGCTTTCTAAGAGCCCCTTTAATGGCTTCTTATTCATAAAAAAATATTTTGGAAAAATTAGAAAAAATATCAAATAAAAGAGGAAACTGTATATACGATCCACTTCAAAACTAGTTCTAAACACCTCCTCTATTCTTCCAAAGTCCATGGCCCTACCCTACACCACCTAGGTCGTGAGCACCATGGCTAGGCCGAGCCACTTCAAGGGTCCAAAGCTCGATTTCATGGAGATTAAGTTCGTGATAGCGGAGCTATAACTGATTTTCTATTAGCTCAAAGGGAAACGAAGGTGAGAACTTATAAACTATTATATTATATTTTGAATGATGGTATGACGTTTGCAATGGATGTTTTATATGCTTTGATCATCAAGTTTGGATGTTTTAATGTGAATGTTGAATATATATATACAAGTCACGGAAATACACGTCGATAAGCATAAAGGAAATCACTTTCCTCTATATTAATGAATTGATGCATATGGAAGGTTAAATCTCTACAAAAATAGTTTAAAATGAGTTTGAAATGTTTTATAAACATCCAAAAGTGTTTTGGTGAAGTTTGAAAAGAAATGGAAAATTTAGCCAAAAATAGGCTCGTCGCGTAACGACAGTTTACGATTTCACGCCATAAAAGTCAAACGATTATAAAGAATGGAATATTGATCGGAATTCTTTGAGATAAGAATTTTCCAAACTATATACATATTTTTCCAAAACAGAAGGAAAATCAAGATTTCTATAAGTAGATTTTGAGATATGAGTAAAACAAGCTTTTTGAAAAATCACGGTTTTGTAGTTCGAAATCCAAAATAGGATTTCTTTGAAAATGGTATTTTAAATTTGTTTAGGAATATGGAATAAATATTATAAATGTTTTAAAAGTTTTGAAAATTATTTAAGTTACAAAAATGAATTTCCAAATAATAAAAGAATCGTTTTGATCAATATAGCTTAAAAAGCACTTTTTGCAGCACTTTTCTATAACTTTTGAAATATAGCTTTAAACTTAAACAATTTTTTTCATTTCTTTTATAATTGTTTTCAAATGAAAAATTAAGTTTTTTTTAATAATGATTTGGAAGTTTTGTGGTTAGTTAATAAAAATTAAATACATGTCTAAAGAAAACTATTATAATTAAGTGGTTTAATCTTGGCTCTAAAAGCCGACGAGTAGACTAGATTTTTCTATTTATGAGATTTGGATGTGAGAAGCTTAAACTAAGGAGACGTTTAGGAGCAACCGGTGCCTTGCTCACATGGCCTCTTCCCTGGGTGAGGGATAGATAAGGTCGAAATGTCAAAAATGAGTTAAGTATAAAAAGATTAAAATTTTCAAATTCAAATTAAGTACAACTTTGATTTTATAGAGATGATCTTCTTATACTTGGTGTTAAAGCCCGAAGAGGGAACTTGTACTATTCGTGGAATTTAGAAGGTGATTTCACCGTTATTCCTCCCATAGTATTTGTTGAATACGGGAACTGATATTGAGTAGAATTAAATGATTTATATAGATTCTATTCATTAAATATTTACTTATTTTGGATTAACATCCTTGATAACATGGTTTTAACTCAATTATGAGTTATGAATTAAGAAATCTTTGTTAAGGTTTAAATGAGATGATGTGAAAATATTTTCCAAAGAAAAAAATGAAATGATTTCGAATTATTCCAAGTTTAAAAAGAGATATAAGTAATGAAAAGATGTGATAAGAGAGGTTTAATGATTTTGTATATACCGAAAAGAATGTTTTAGAAATATATATCTCTAGGAGAAATTTTGATATAAAGAACTTAATCAATTAAAGAATGATTCCCTATTCACAGAACCGCTTTTTACCGATGATTGGATCGAAGGAACCGGGGTCAGATTTGGGTAATTCCTGTTCGAAAACTACTTCGAACCGATGTATGCGTTCAAAATGTGAAGACATGATAAAGAAAATGAAGGATGAAGACCGAGGATTTTCATGGTGAAAGGACTGTTTGTTGATAATTCTACTTAGCTCCCAAATACTAAAGTAGCAGTGGTCCCTTCATTTTTGAAACTTTTGGGTTGCAAGGACTTCTCTCTACTAATCCTAGGGATAATTCCCAACAGAATATGGTAGGAGAGTGCCTTTGGTTTTTTTCTGTTCCAGAATGAACTTGTATGGGAGAATGTCTGACGTTGCATTTTTAATTGCATTGATTGCTCTTTATGAACGTTTATCTGTTTAGTGGCGGAGAAGGCAACATCTCTTAGCTTAACACCCTTTCGTAAGACGTACGAGCTCATGAGTTATACGTTTGTAGAAATGAATTGTGTGACTATGGAGCGACAATGTGTCATTCATAGAAGAAAGATGATGTGTTATGTGAAAGTTAATTGTTACCTCAAGCCTCACACCCAGAAATGACCAAAACATGGTAGATGCGGAAAGCTATATGGTTTACAACCATTAGGGTATGATCATCCCCTTCTAGATATATTTATTCCTGTTAGACGTTTGGGATTTAAATTATTGTGGACGTATGCTGGAGGACCCTCGAATAGGCCTGTAACGACTGGGGTGATGACATATCCGGTTCTATCTAGGAAGGGGTAGGCAGGTCTCGTGTTAGTAGAGGACCATCGGTTGGGCCTTGGTGCATTCCTCTAGAGATGTACTGCCGGAAGGTAGTCCCTTCACCTGGTCATTATATGGAAATCCATTCTCCAATAAGAGCCTGCCATTTTGTTTATAGAACCTAGTGTTGGAATCTCATAACGGTAACAATTTTGGCAAAGATTGATAAGTTTATTTGCTATTTTTTAAAGATATGTCATTAAAACTAATATCAAGTGATTTTACGCAATAATGATTTGGTTAACATAAGGTAAAAACTCATTCCGTGTTTATGTGCGGCGTGGTCTTATGCCATACCTTTCTGTTTTCAAAACGTGTATTTTGAGTTCTCACACTAGTCCCATGACTGACTCAGAGTTTATTTTCCTTTTTCTTAAACTTTGGGTTCCCTAATTTTCCTAGGTAGCCTAGTAGTCAGGTTTAGTTTAGAAGAATGCTGGATGGAGCTCGAAGAACGGAGTCAAAAGATTTTTCTAAAGATTTTGGCCTATTTCCACCTCACTCTTGTACTATATTATTCCGCATTTGTAAGGATTGGAATTTATAACTGTCTAGGTTTTTAACTCTGTTAAATGTATTTTAATTTCCGCTACAAAGTTTTTATTGACATAACATATGTGATATTATGTTTTGCCTTTATTTTTCTTTCTGACCTTTGAGAATCGGCTTCTCCGGCACTTGGATTTACGGCACGTAAATACGAGGATGTACTAGTGTCGATTTTTTAGGGTCGAAGAAACAAATCCTCACAATGTGGTATTAGAGCTTAAGTTGAGCGAACACCTTAGCTTTGGTAGGGTAAAGTCATTCGTAATACCCTTGGATAAGTAAATCACTAGAGATAGGGTTAGTAACACCCTAGAATGAGTTTGAGTATATATGAGTCGTATTTGTTAATATTATATAAAAATGATTTTGGTTTCGAAAATTTGTTACCTAAGATTATATTTTGAATATAAAGAATATTTTGGTACAATTTTCCAAAGAATTTTGAAAAGCTATCTTTAGGAATAAATCTCGAAACATTTTCCGAGTATTGACCAAATCTCTCTACCTAAGAATACACTAGCAATTACCTACTACTTGCGTCTAAAGGAATAATTATTTGCCTTGTAGAAACCATATGTGGGAAGTTACGCGAAAGGGGATTCTTCTAGAATGAATCGGGGCAAGAAGGATCGCCTTATTGTTCTCTTTAGCGACGAAAAGGTGCAACCAGAATATCCACCTAAAAATGGTGGGTTTTCGATCGAAGGAGAATAGGCCCCGTACACTCGGAGGGGTGAAGATGGATATCCTATGGACGGAATGCTTATACCGCCCCTAACTCTAGAAGTAATTATGATCTCTAGTGATGATGAACCTAGGTAGGCCTCGAAGGGAAATTAAATATCACATCCCGCTAGCTCCATTTTGGAACCAATAGAAGAGATTGAGCCGATGAAAGAAGAATCAGAACCCATGGAAGAGGAAATAGAGCTCATGGAGGAGGAATCAGAGCCGATGGAAGACCCTAATGCTATCATATCAAGTGAATGTAGCAATGTAATATGGGATATGGATGGGAAACATGTTGTATGGCAGGAAGGAGCATCTAGTTCATACATAAACTGGAATGAAATAGGAAGCAACAATGAAGAAGCAGCCAAAGAAGAAGAAGAGGAGGGGGTCGAAGAATTTGAGAACCCTTGGAAGGAAAACATGAAAGGCTTGGAGGAGTTAGAAGAAGGAGGAGTCATTCCTAAAATACCAGTCAGCATGGGACATGTCCCATGGAACCAACCATAGTTACCCAGGTAATGGGAGAGATACCAGAAGAAGACGATAAAGAGGCCGACAATGAACTGGATAACGACGAAGAAGGAGAAGGTAAAGTGATTATTGACCTGAGATGTTAGAGTCCACCATTATCTTTGGACTTGGAAGAATAAAAAACACATTTAGGGAATTGAGGATAATTCTAGCATGTATGGGTATGGATGGGATGTCTACTTTTAATTTAATGTTTGGAATTGTATTAGTGTAAGGAAAGGGAAGGGAAAATTTTCCTTTTGGACCCAATCTTTGAAAATTTTAAAATGATGTAAGCATGTGAGAATTTGTAATGTGATGCTGTCCTAACTTCTCATTAGTACCGATCTTTAAAATAAATATCTAAAGTTATTAATGAATGGTTTTTGGTTTGTAGTAAACGATGGTTTAAACACAATTGTTTTTAAACCCTTGATCGACACTTCGGAAGAAATTTTTAAGATATATTTTGATTTTTAATATTAAAGATAAAAGCAAGTAATGGAATGTTGTATAAAAAAATATAGAAAATACTACGAGTTCAAATTATAAAAGAAAAGAGAAGTTCATTATAACAATGTCTTGGTAATAATTGATTTAACCACTTTGATTGTATTTTGTATTAATAAAACTTGTTAAATATACTTATAACATTTGAATATGTATATAAATACTTTTATATGTTAAAACTGGTATAAGTAAAGAATGTATGTACATATACATATATAAAGAAGTTTTTATTAATAAAAGAGTATTAATAAAGAAAGTTTTAACTAAATAAAATATTATTTTTACATTGGATATTAGCTAAAGGAAGTTCATGGGATTTATCAATATAATGAATTATTTCAAAAATGAGTTTTTCAGAAATCGTTAAAATTTGCTTAGAAATGTAATATAATAAAAAGTTGTTTATCTTTTGAAAAGAAATGTGTTTTTGAGTAGAAATATTTAAAAATAAAAATGTAAAATGGTTATGTATAAAGAAGTATCTTTATAAAAGTTTGAATAAAATTCGGAAGTATTATGAAGTATTTTCATAAGAATTGTGGGAAGGTTAATAAATACATATGAAGCATGCGGATTATTTCATCGCATAATTTGATCTAAGATTCGAGTATGGAACTTGAAAGTGTTTACACGGATTCCGAAAAAGGATTTATCACTCGATTCTTGATGATGAACATTAATAAGGGTTCGTGGTTAGATGCGTGAGTTTTCTATCATGGTTGAGAGCCATGCAAGGAAAACTAAAGTTCGGATCAGAAAGCCTGGTGAGAGTCCGCACAAAAGGATCGGGAGATCAATACGAAATCGGAGGCAAAGTTGCGAATTCGAATAGTAGATCAACTAGATATTGTGTATGAGTGATCTATGTACATCGTATGAAAGTAAGTTTAAAAATAAATAATTTGGGCAAAACCTTTGGGTTATTGTTTTGGGTAATTTTGGGAATGAAATTCTTTAAAGGAGGGGAGTCTGTAACGACCCTCCAATTTATCACTTTGATAAGTTGGATTTATTTTTAATTTGTGCAAATAAAAAGAATAATATTTTTTCAAGTAATAATAAGTAAAAGTAATATTATTTTGAATAAACATCTAAATAAAATATTTTCCTCGAAATTTATATCGATAAAATGACATTGTATTTAAATAATTGATTTATTTAATTTAAATTGCGATTTAATGATTTAATAATTATTTTAATTTTCTAAATAACTGATGCAGTGCATCATGACAAGTCGCAACTAAAATATGCCTTAAGTCGCACTAACATAAGTCGCTCAATCCATAAGTTGCTGAGCGACGTACCTTCTAAGATAACGGCTCAAGAAATCAAGCGCATTTCCTTAAGTCGCTGACCTTAATTCGCCGCCTACCTTAAGTCGTAAGTCGTCTGCCTTGATAAGCGACTCAATATATCAAGCCCGCATCTCTTAAGTCGTTCCCTGAAGCCGCATTTCTTAAGTCGCATTCTTCCTAAGTCGTTGATTCCTTAAGTCGCTTGAGCCATTCCTGAAGCCGTGATTTCTCTTATGTCGCTATGTCGCTTGGGTCGCATGGTTTCTTATGCCGCATGAAGCTGTGTATCTTCTTAAGTCGTTCCTGAAGCTTATGTCGCTTAAGTTGTATGTCACATTGTATTGTTAAGTCGCATATGTATTGTATTGTTAAGTCGCATATGTGTAGTATTGTTAAGTCGTGTGATGCTGTGTTGTAACTTGTATGTTGTTAAGCCGTAACTCGTATGTAAGTCGTGTAATGTTGTAACTCGTATTTGTTAGGTCATGTATTGATGTTAAGTCGCTTGTGTATGCTAAGTCGTGAGTCGTATATGTTGAGTCGTGTGTGTGTTGTAATTTCCTATAAATAGGGGTGTGTTGTCATTTGTAAAGGGAGTTGATTTTGAATAAAATTGTGTGTGATCTTTTGCCACCATTGTTGAAGTTGAGTGTGATCTCCTTCTTCGTTCCATCTTCGGGTTATTCGTGCGCGAATCAATGAAGTTGAAGCCAATTCTCGATATCACTTTCGAGTGATCAACGATCGAATTGTATTTCTTTCAACACGGTATCTTGCGATATCAAGGGTTGGAGATAGCTCGATTCCGGTATCATCTCGATCAACGGAATTGAGCATTTATCGTTCTATAGGTCTATTTGACACGAAATCATCATTTCGTGAGGAAGATCCTGGATAAATTGCGACAGTTTGATATCTAAACTGTTTGAGCCTAAGTCTAAGCTACGTCAATTGGTATCAGAGCTAAGTCAGAGCAGGTTAGAGACGGTATTGATATTGTTTAATGATCATGCCTCCGAGACGTGCTAATCGCTATCATAATGTTGAAGATTTGTATAGAAGACAAGAAGCCAAGCAGATGGAGCAGCGTATCAATGAAAGGTTCAATGAGGGTATTGAAAAGATGGAAAAATTGATGAAAGACATGAATCAAAATCAAAGGAGAACGTCACCAGTTTCGAACCAGAGTGGAAACAGGGTTTCACCATCGGTTTCGGGACAAAGGAGGATGTCACCCCAGTCTTATCGAGATAGGAGAGAATCATCAGTTTCAATGATGCGAGACCACCATGGGTACCGAAATGAAGAGGGAAGAACTCAACATGGGTTGAAAATGAACCATACCATGATGCTGAAAGACAGGGTAGAAGAGACATGCGTAATGGTAGAGATGTAGATGGTCAGGATCGATATTGAAATACATCTGATTTTGAGGAAGATGGTGATGGAGGTAGTATTCATTATCGAAATCGAGGCCTAGTGCGAAATCAATATCTGGATTCAGAAAATGATCGTAAATGCGAGTCAGGTATGAGGATGGAAATTCTAGAATTCAAAGGTGGTATGCAAGCAGAAGAATTTATTGATTGGTTGTCGAGTGTTGAAGAAATTTTGAAATTCAAGGAGGTGCCTGAGAATCGTAGAGTCCAATTAGTTGCTACAAGACTAAGGGGAAGAGCTTTGGCTTGGTGCCAACAAACTAAACTAACTCGGGAGAGAATGGGAAAATCAAAAATTGTCACTTGGGAGAAGATGAGAAAGATGATGAAAGTGACTTTCTTATCGTACAATTATCAATCTCTTATGTATCAACGTTTGCAGAATTTGAGACAAGGGACGAAGACAGTGAATGATTATGCAGATGAATTCTATCAATTGATTGCAAGGAATAATATTATGGAAACCGAGGAACAGCTAATGGCTAGATATGTTGGAGGGTTACGAATGCAAATTCAAGACATGGTTAATATGTTCAATCCAATGTCTGTTGCTGAAGCACATCAGAAAGCTCTAGCTTGGGAGAAACAAGGCAGACGAGGAATTGGTGTGTTTGAGGGTCTAACAACCAGAATAAGGGTGTTGGTAGCAGTGCTAATGTTTCCAAGGCAGTCAATAAACCAATTGTCAATGAAGCCGCTAAAGAAAATGTTAATAATAGTATCAAGTGCTATAATTGTCAGGAGTTTGTCCATAAAATTAATGAATGTACAAAGCCAAAGAAGAGAGCATTAGTTGCAGAGGAATGTGAATATCAGGATGTGGAAGCTGAAGTTGATTATTCTCAAACATCGAAGTTTGATGAAGATGAAGTTGTGTCAGGAGACGAAGGGTGTAACTTGATGATAAGAAGGTCTTGTTTAGTGCCAAAGCATGAGAATGATTCTAGTTGGCTGAGAAGCAATATCTTTCAGTCTACATGTACTATCTTGGGAAAGGTTTGTCGATTTGTTATTGATGCGGGAAGCTGCGATAACATTATTTCTGAAGAAGCCATCACGAAGTTAGGGTTGAAGACTGAAAAACACCATAGACCTTATAAACTGGCATGGCTAAAGAAAGGTGGAGAAGTGACAGTGGGAAGACGAGCATTTGTTACATTTTCTATTGGGAAGAAGTACAAAGATGATATATTGTGTGATGTTGTTGATATGGATGTGTGTCATCTACTATTGGGAAGACCATGGCAATATGATAGAGCTGTACAACATAATGGTCGCACCAACAGCTACAGTTTCATGTTCGAAGGGACCCAAATTACCTTAGTTCCTAAGAAGCGTGAACAAAGTGAAAGCAAGTCAGAGAAGAAAGTGGAATCAACTAGTCTATTATCTACGAGAGAATTTGTTGAAGAAGTGAAAGATAGTGTTGAATTGTTTATGTTGATTGGGTATGAAACAAGTGTAGATCGTGAAGTTCCTACGGAAGCTAGACTGGTGTTAAATGAATTTGAAGATGTCTTTCCTACGGAATTACCAAGGAACGCCACTAAGGGATATACAACATCAAATTGATCTAGTGCCAGGTGCTGTTTTACCGCATATGCCACATTATCGTATAAGTCCAAAAGAGCATGAAGAGTTGAGGAGACAGGTTGAGGAGTTGCTTGAGCAAGGGCGTGTTCGAGAGAGTCTCAGTCCTTGTTCTGTACCAGCTCTGTTGGTACCGAAGAAAGATGGTTCATGGAGAATGTGTACCGAAGTAGGGCACTCAACAAGATAACTGTCAGGTACAGTTTTCTTATGCCAAGACTTGATGATCTATTGGATCAACTCAGTGGGTCTGTAATATTTTCTAAGGTAGATCTTAAGAGTGGTTATCACCAGATTCGCATATGACCAGGTGATGAATGGAAGACAACATTCAAGACTCGGGAAGGATTATATGAATGGCTGGTCATGCCATTTGGTCTATCTAATGCACCAAGTACATTTATGAGGGTGATGAATCCAATTTTCAGACCTTACATCGGGAAGTTTGTGGTAGTCTACTTTGATGATATCTTGATATATAGTGCTAGCACAGAGGAGAACATTCAACACCTGCGAAAGGTGTTAACTATTCTTCGTCAAGAACAGTTCTATGCAGCAACGAAGAAATGCGTGTTCATGACGCCAAGTGTTTTATTTCTAGGTTATGTCGTGTCTAAGGAAGGGATACAAGTGGACCAGAGTAAAGTAGCCGCAATCAGAAATTGGCCACAACCCAAAACTATAACAGAAGTCAGAAGTTTTCATGGGTTAGCTTCATTTTATCGAAGATTTATACCGCACTTTAGTAGCGTAATGGCTCCTGTTACTGATTGTATGAAAGGAAAGCAGTTTTCATGGACGAAAGAGGCAAGATCTGCTTTTGAACAAATCAAGGAACTTTTAACCTCAGCATCGATTCTAGTGTTTCCAAATTTTCAGTTATTATTGAGTTACATACGGATGCATCCAAAGTTGGGATTGGAGGAGTGTTGAGTCAGAAGGGTCGTCCAATCGCCTATTTCAATGAAAAACTTTCTGGAGCAAAGATGAGATACAATACTTATGATGTGGAGTTTTATGTCAGGACAGGATTTTTCGTTGCCGAAAAAACCCAACACTGAGGGGGTTTTAAAGAAGAAAGAGGTAGAAGAAGAGAGAAAGAAAAACAGAACAGAAAGAACAACAAAACAACAACAGAATCTCACAATTCGCAGCGGAACAACATATAATAATAAATGAATAATCTTTAAACAAAGAACTATATCAGTTATTACATTTTATACATTACATTACATTATATCATCACTTCAGAGTGTACAACAACATACAACAACAAACAGTGCAGCGGAAAAAAAAAAATACTATATACTAGTAATTCGCCATGCCATCCAGCTTGCTTCTAGCAACTCCAGAATATCCAGAATATCCTGATAAACCTAACTCTTAACTGCCCGTGTGGTAAATTGGTGGGCACCCAGAGTTTAGGAAGGAAAACAATAAACTCCGAGTCAGTCATGTGACTGGTGTGAGAACTCAAAACAGTTTATTTATCTTTAAAATCAAATAGAGGAATCTTTTTTTTTATTTCAATTCGCAATGCTTTTAAAAAATGAGACTACCATAAGGCCTCCCGCACACACACACATGCAAACGCAGAATCGGAGGAGATTTCTCCTTATGATAGTCAAAGATGCTTGATACGCATTTAAAATAACATTTGATATTATTATTAGTGTATAGTGTAGAAAAAATTCATTTCGAAAGTAGAATATAAATCTTAGCCAGCATAGACATTTCGAACTATGCCTACTATAGCTACCATCCAAACAGTGGTGACCACCATAAGTGAATGGCAGGTTCTACAACTAATACCGTACAAGTTTCGTATTGGGAATTGGATTTCCAACAAATGGTCAGGCCAAGGAACTTCCCATTGCCACTGAGAATGCCTCTGGAAAGACACCCCCGAGAACCAAACCGGAACTCTGCCAACACAAGGCCGGGTTACCCCTTAACTGGGTAACTACTGACACGAGCACGCCATTCCCCGGTCCTTTAGGACCTTTTCAACCGAGCGCTCGATATCCAACATCACACCATAATAAATAGAGTGTTTTCAACATGAGTAAGTATCTGGGCTCCATACCATGATACCACCCCTTTCCAGAAGGAAATGCACATACCCTAAGGGGAGCTACAGCAACCCCTAATAACCTTGCCGCATCTTTCCTGTTTTGACCATTTCCGGGATGTGAGGCTCGACGAATTCACGTCCACAAAAACATACTTTATACAAAAGCCATGCTTTGGGTCAATAAATGATCAACACAATGATCACTAAGATAGACGATCAAATAAATGATCCTATCACAAATAATCAACACAATGATCATTTCAGCATCACTCAGCATGTCACATTACCAAAATGGGATATATTGCTGATAACTTCAACTATATAACCTTTGAGCTCGTACGTCTCAAAGAAGGGTGTTAAGCAAAGAATAAATTCTCCGCCACCAACAGAAATATATTTGAAAGAAATCGGCTTTATATCTCAACTTGTAATGTCAGACACACAATCCATACAAGTCTGTTCCGGGCTCGAACAGAACCGAAGGTACTTACAAAGAAGTCCTTGCAATCCGGATATTCACTAATCACGTTCGGACTTCCCATCACATATGGAATCTCTATACCGGGGACCAGTCGATGCAAAGACATTCGACAAGAAACCCTTTCGTTTTCGAAAATATCCGGTCTTCAACAACGGTCTTCGAATGCAATTCATAACGACGTATCACATATTCGGAATGGGTTATACGACCCCATGGTCCTTTCCCGGTTAACCCGAATAGTGAGCGCTTATTTAAAAAAAAATAAGTGTGGTATTCAATTTCAAACAAATTCACAACAAATACCTATTCAAAGGTATATATCGATAGTCGGTTATTGAACTATCAATAGATATGCCAACATCACCCGAATCCAAATAATTTTCCAAATTATTTATCTTCCAAAAATATCTTTAGGGAATAAAAACTTAATTTCCATTCTTTAAAAATAAATCAATATTTGTTTTTAAACCCAATTTCCCAATTCCATTTATAAATTCTATATTGAATTTACAATCCAAAATATTTATGGATATATGATTTCCATTCAATTTCTAATATTCATTTTCAATTTATCTTCAAAAAGATAAATTCCAAATATTCACTTAATATTGGAAAAGCATTTCTATACTTATTAAAAATAAGTAATTCACAGATCTTTTTATTTTCTATACTTAGAAAATATTTAATATACCCTAATCGAAATTAAGTATATACTTCATCCTTTAAGGAAATCATTCACTTAACCATATTTATTTGGGCCAAAACGAATGTTGCGTAAAACATCGTTACGACAACCCAAAATCACTAGTATAGGGATTAGAAATTAAAATAGATATATAAATCCCAATACTATACAAAACATTTCCTTTCGGAAATCATTTATTATAACAACAGTGTTATAATCTACCATTTCCTTTTATTTCTCGAAAACATCTATTTCAACAATAAATGTTGAAATCTATGATTTCAAATCTCAACATATTTTAAAACATCATTAGACCGTTTTAATTTTATTTAAGACATCACATTCTAAATAATTTCTTTAACATATTATTCACTATTCAAAAACGTGAATATATTGTTAACCAATTTCATTACTTCTATTCATTTTAGTTTAAGGAATTATTCACTGTCTAAAACATGAATATAACTTCATAAATAAATTGCAACAATTTACTTATCAAAATAAGTAGTTTGCGAATTTATAAAACAATGTTTATAAATTCTATTTCTATTTCTTTTATAACAACTTCCTTTTATAAATTTTCTTTATTAACTTATCTCAATTCATATCACAATGATATATTTAAAAATTTCATATTATAAGTCAAATACTTATAATTTATTTGTTTATAAAATCATTCCTTTAAACTTCACAAATTTTATAAATCTTATAACTTATAAGATTCATCTATTTATCCAAAATCTTATTCTTTTAAATAACTTCACAAATTTTATAAACCTACTGTTTATAAAATTCCAATTATAACTTCACCGTTCATAATTCTATAAATTCATTCATTTGTGAAATTCATTCACAATTCATCCTAACTCTTATAAAAACTTCGTTTTATAATTCCAATATTTTTATTTACAAAAATCCGTTTGTAAATCTTTTATATAAATCAATTTATACTGTTTATAAAATTTTATTTATAACTTCATCGTTATAATTCTATAATTCCATTTCTATTTATGAAATTCATTTACAATTTATTCTAACACTTATAAAAGCTTGGTTTATAATTCTTATATTTTTAATTTATAAATATCAATTTATAAATCTTTTTAATATAAAACAATTTATATTATTACTTTAAACATCCTTAAACTCTTTCATAGTTTCATCATTCTGATTTATAAAATAAAGATTTTATAAATCCTATTTTTGAGCTTCTTATAATAATTTCAGAAATCCCAGTTCAAACTATTTTATAAAACCACTGATCCCATATTTTCAAAAATCAACTTTTAACTACATTTCTCAAAAATCATAATTTTTATAACATAAAAATTATAACGTTTATTTATTTATAATAAATCAATTCCAAAAATTATTTATAACATATATTTTCAAAATCACTTTAGAAATCCCTTAAAAATAAAAATCGTTATTTTTAAACTTCAAAGTTGGATCCGATGATGTAACACATCAAATAGTCAAACACGATTTTCAAACATCATATATCATCCATGATAAACAATCAAATATCACAATATATGAAAATAAACAAACACTTGTGAGGAATCCAGTTGGATCCCTCCAACCTGTTTCCCTGCATCCACAGACATTAGCACAATACCATTCCGTTTCAAGACGGAATATCGCGGTATATGGGATTTTATAAATATATATCCGCTTACTAACGGCGCAATAGGGTCTCATCCGCTAAAAGAAAATGCGGGAAATCAATCAACTGCAATATATACATATGCCAATATATATATATATTGCTATATATATAATATAATACCAATTCCACTTTGAGGTGGAATATCGCGGTATATGTGTGTAATAAATAACCTCCGCTTACTAACGGCGTATAGGGTCTATTCACATCCAATAAATATATATAACAATCATTATTCAATCAATCAATCAACACAGTCAATCAATTTTTAATTTAACTATTTAAAATTCAAATAAACAATAAAAATTCCTTTTGAGTGAGAAGTTCTCACCTTTTATTCCTGTTTGCCATCCACTTCCAATTCAACTTGTTTTCTTCATTTATACCTTGTATAACAATTTTATACAATTCAATTAATATTCGAACAGATCGAATAAATTAAATTTTCATTTAATAATTTTTAATTCATCAGTTTTCTCCTTTAATAGTTTAAATTAACTGATAGTTTTATTTTTAAACCAATTTCTCGTTTAATAAATTTATTTAAACTAAAAATTTTGTTTTAAACAAATTTTCTTCTTTAAAATTTTATTTAACAAAAATTTAAATTTCTTTTAATAAACTTTATTAACTAACTCCTTTTAATTTCAAACATGTTATTCTTAACAATTTGTCTAATCCAAATTTAATTTCAACTAAACTTACTTAAATAAATTAAGTTAACAAATTATCCCTTTTTAAAATAATTCTAACTAGAAATTTCTTATTGAACTTAATTTCCTTTTATAAATTTTAAATCAACTAATCTTTCCTTAAATAAATTATTTTCTTTGGTTAATAAATTTATTTTAACTAAAGGTTACAATTTTTTTTAAAATTAAATCCCTTCTTAATAAATTGTTTCAAACAATTCTTTTTTTAATACTTTGTTTTAACAAAAATTAAACTCAAACTATATATTTTTTTTTTATAAATTCAAATTTTGTCAAACAAATTTAATTTCTATTTAAATAAATTTTATTAACTAACTATTAATAAATATCATTTTTTTTTTCTTCTAAACATAATTTATTTGGAAACTGTCCATATATATGTAAATTAATTTATGTTTACATTTTCTGTTTTTACTGTTTATTTTTAGAACCCAAAATATATATATATATATATAAAACTTATTTACAGTATATTTTTCATTTCATTTTTTTTTTTATCAGTACTGATACGAAAAAAAAAAAAATGAATAAATAAATTTACCTTTACTGTATTTGAAATCCCCCAAACTCGAACTCGAGTTCCCTAGCTTGCTGTCGTCTCGACCATGCTCGCGAGTCGCCGCCTCATGTCGCGCGTGCACACGCGGCCCTGCCTCCTCCATCGATTCCAAATCGAAGCCGAAGTCGCTCACGAGTTCGAGCCATCACCTCCAACCTCGCGTCGCCTCACGCCACCTGCCGAAGCCCTAGTCGCGATCCTCACTGCCCTCGAGCGTGCGCCGCCGTGCTTTCAATTTCCCACGAATCGCGAGCACCAAAAGAAGTCGCGACGCCTGCCTCGGCCTCCCTGCGCTCGTGCTTCCTCCATTCTGAATCGCGGCAACCATTTTTTTTTTGTTTTAATTTTTTTTTTTTTTTTTGATTTGAAGGCAGGCTTCGGCCATTGTTTTGAACGAGAGGAAAAGGGTTTTGTTTCGTGAATTTCTGATTTTAAATCGTGGAGGAGCGACCATTTATTTGTTTTGATTTGCCTTTTGAAAAACTGAAGAGAGGGAGGAAGATGATATTTAAAATAGACTAAGGCATGTTTATCACGATTTCTATCGTGATTTCTGCGTGATACTCGGCACGGTTTTAGGAGCGATTATAGGGAAGCGAACGTGTGTATTTTGACTAAGTTTAAATTTAAATTTAAATTGAATTCGATTTTATTTCAATGCGTTTACACGCCGTGTGATCACATATCAACTTCAAAAATTACGAAATTTGAAATCCGGCAATAATTCAATATTCCGGACCCAATGGAACTGGTTTCGTCAAATTCCGAGACTGTGCCTCGGACGGTTATTTTTAAATATCGATTCGAACGATTAAATTCCAAAACTGAACAATTCACTTCCAAATTCGATTCTGAAGCTTCTAAAATCTTCAGTACTATCAATATAAATTTTACAAGCCTTTGAAATATTTTTAATCGGCTTAAAATTTTAGATTCAAATTTTTTTATTCAACTTAAATAGATTAAATTTTAAAATTTAACCGTCAAACTCATAGTTATATTGAAAATTCAATCCAAACCATCATTCAAATATTTAAAATTAATTAAATATTCTCGTATTTAAATTGTTTAAAATTCAGGATCGTTACAATCTTTCCCCCTTAAAAGAATTTCGTCCCGAAATTACAAGTTAAGAAGAATGCTCTTATCCCCTCTACTATTTTTCACAATTCAAATAGTTTTATCAACTTACTAGCCTAAATCTTTTTTTTACTAGAGATTCATTATCATTTCAACTAGCTTTTCCAACTCCAATTATAGGTTTCAAACAATATTGTTTTACTAACAATTCAAATTTAAATTCAAATTCAAATTTCAAACTTTCAAATTTTCTCAAAATTTTTCTAACACCCTAAATTTTCGAAAAATTTCGCCAGCGTCTCCTTTGCGCGGCTAGCTCGGTACGACTACAAAATGGCACCACGGCCCCTCAGAATCAAAAAGAAAAGAGAAAAGCCAAGTGGCTAGAGAAGAAAGTCATCAAATCTCATATTAAAATTGAAATACGTACCTTTTTGTCGAGCTATTCAATTTTATCTTTGAAATCAAAATCTCAATTTCTTTATATACCTGTATAACCTGTATAGCCTGCTAGTAGTAGCATCCATAATATCCAATTACAACATTCAAACCAATTTGCCAATTCTATTGCAAAATTTCCAATATATGTTTCTTATACGTTTTTACTTCACTATTGAAGTTATATATTTAATTTTTATTAAATTTTACACTTCGATTCAATTCACGATTCCAATTTATTTGAATTCAATTCACAATTTAAATTGAATTCAATCCACAATTTTAAATCTATTTGAATTAAATTCTCAATTCTAAATATTGAATTCTAACGATTAACTTTCATTCAGTAATTCACATTACTACATTGAATTAGTTTTATTCACTAATTCATTTCAATATTCAATTTATCTCAAATTTACTTAGAAATCCAATTCTATTTTACATTTCAAATTTCATTCACATTCCATATTCATTTGTCCATGAATTACTAATTTATCAAGTTAGTTTACTTGAATTCAATCCATTTTATTTAATTCCATTACTAATGATAATAATTCAATATTATCACTTCTAACAATCATGCAATCATATACTATAATAATTCATAGAAAATCATTTTTTTTCTATTCAAAATAGTTTTGGGCAAAAATTATTTTATTTACCCGATTCAAAAATAATTTTTATATTCACTAACAAATACGCGCTCATATCTATTATTACACTCAAACTCATTCTAGAGTACTGCTGACTCTATCTCTAACGAGTAATACCCATCAGAACCATGGTTGTCGCTTAACCAACAGCTCTGATACCACATTGTCAGGACAGGATTTTTCGTTGCCGAAAAAACCCAACACTGAGGGGGTTTTAAAGAAGAAAGAGGTAGAAGAAGAGAGAAAGAAAAACAGAACAGAAAGAACAACAAAACAACAACAGAATCTCACAATTCGCAGCGGAACAACATATAATAATAAATGAATAATCTTTAAACAAAGAACTATATCAGTTATTACATTTTATACATTACATTACATTATATCATCACTTCAGAGTGTACAACAACATACAACAACAAACAGTGCAGCGGAAAAAAAAAATACTATATACTAGTAATTCGCCATGCCATCCAGCTTGCTTCTAGCAACTCCAGAATATCCAGAATATCCTGATAAACCTAACTCTTAATTGCCCGTGTGGTAAATTGGTGGGCACCCAGAGTTTAGGAAGGAAAACAATAAACTCCGAGTCAGTCATGTGACTGGTGTGAGAACTCAAAACAGTTTATTTATCTTTAAAATCAAATAGAGGAATCTTTTTTTTTTATTTCAATTCGCAATGCTTTTAAAAAATGAGACTACCATAAGGCCTCCCGCACACACACACATGCAAACGCAGAATCGGAGGAGATTTCTCCTTATGATAGTCAAAGATGCTTGATACGCATTTAAAATAACATTTGATATTATTATTAGTGTATAGTGTAGAAAAAATTCATTTCGAAAGTAGAATATAAATCTTAGCCAGCATAGACATTTCGAACTATGCCTACTATAGCTACCATCCAAACAGTGGTGACCACCATAAGTGAATGGCAGGTTCTACAACTAATACCGTACAAGTTTCGTATTGGGAATTGGATTTCCAACAAATGGTCAGGCCAAGGAACTTCCCATTGCCACTGAGAATGCCTCTGGAAAGACACCCCCGAGAACCAAACCGGAACTCTGCCAACACAAGGCCGGGTTACCCCTTAACTGGGTAACTACTGACACGAGCACGCCATTCCCCGGTCCTTTAGGACCTTTTCAACCGAGCGCTCGATATCCAACATCACACCATAATAAATAGAGTGTTTTCAACATGAGTAAGTATCTGGGCTCCATACCATGATACCACCCCTTTCCAGAAGGAAATGCACATACCCTAAGGGGAGCTACAGCAACCCCTAATAACCTTGCCGCATCTTTCCTGTTTTGACCATTTCCGGGATGTGAGGCTCGACGAATTCACGTCCACAAAAACATACTTTATACAAAAGCCATGCTTTGGGTCAATAAATGATCAACACAATGATCACTAAGATAGACGATCAAATAAATGATCCTATCACAAATAATCAACACAATGATCATTTCAGCATCACTCAGCATGTCACATTACCAAAATGGGATATATTGCTGATAACTTCAACTATATAACCTTTGAGCTCGTACGTCTCAAAGAAGGGTGTTAAGCAAAGAATAAATTCTCCGCCACCAACAGAAATATATTTGAAAGAAATCGGCTTTATATCTCAACTTGTAATGTCAGACACACAATCCATACAAGTCTGTTCCGGGCTCGAACAGAACCGAAGGTACTTACAAAGAAGTCCTTGCAATCCGGATATTCACTAATCACGTTCGGACTTCCCATCACATATGGAATCTCTATACCGGGGACCAGTCGATGCAAAGACATTCGACAAGAAACCCTTTCGTTTTCGAAAATATCCGGTCTTCAACACCGGTCTTCGAATGCAATTCATAACGACGTATCACATATTCGGAATGGGTTATACGACCCCATGGTCCTTTCCCGGTTAACCCGAATAGTGAGCGCTTATTTAAAAAAAAATAAGTGTGGTATTCAATTTCAAACAAATTCACAACAAATACCTATTCAAAGGTATATATCGATAGTCGGTTATTGAACTATCAATAGATATGCCAACATCACCCGAATCCAAATAATTTTCCAAATTATTTATCTTCCAAAAATATCTTTAGGGAATAAAAACTTAATTTCCATTCTTTAAAAATAAATCAATATTTGTTTTTAAACCCAATTTCCCAATTCCATTTATAAATTCTATATTGAATTTACAATCCAAAATATTTATGGATATATGATTTCCATTCAATTTCTAATATTCATTTTCAATTTATCTTCAAAAAGATAAATTCCAAATATTCACTTAATATTGGAAAAGCATTTCTATACTTATTAAAAATAAGTAATTCACAGATCTTTTTATTTTCTATACTTAGAAAATATTTAATATACCCTAATCGAAATTAAGTATATACTTCATCCTTTAAGGAAATCATTCACTTAACCATATTTATTTGGGCCAAAACGAATGTTGCGTAAAACATCGTTACGACAACCCAAAATCACTAGTATAGGGATTAGAAATTAAAATAGATATATAAATCCCAATACTATACAAAACATTTCCTTTCGGAAATCATTTATTATAACAACAGTGTTATAATCTACCATTTCCTTTTATTTCTCGAAAACATCTATTTCAACAATAAATGTTGAAATCTATGATTTCAAATCTCAACATATTTTAAAACATCATTAGACCGTTTTAATTTTATTTAAGACATCACATTCTAAATAATTTCTTTAACATATTATTCACTATTCAAAAACGTGAATATATTGTTAACCAATTTCATTACTTCTATTCATTTTAGTTTAAGGAATTATTCACTGTCTAAAACATGAATATAACTTCATAAATAAATTGCAACAATTTACTTATCAAAATAAGTAGTTTGCGAATTTATAAAACAATGTTTATAAATTCTATTTCTATTTCTTTTATAACAACTTCCTTTTATAAATTTTCTTTATTAACTTATCTCAATTCATATCACAATGATATATTTAAAAATTTCATATTATAAGTCAAATACTTATAATTTATTTGTTTATAAAATCATTCCTTTAAACTTCACAAATTTTATAAATCTTATAACTTATAAGATTCATCTATTTATCCAAAATCTTATTCTTTTAAATAACTTCACAAATTTTATAAACCTACTGTTTATAAAATTCCAATTATAACTTCACCGTTCATAATTCTATAAATTCATTCATTTGTGAAATTCATTCACAATTCATCCTAACTCTTATAAAAACTTCGTTTTATAATTCCAATATTTTTATTTACAAAAATCCGTTTGTAAATCTTTTATATAAATCAATTTATACTGTTTATAAAATTTTATTTATAACTTCATCGTTATAATTCTATAATTCCATTTCTATTTATGAAATTCATTTACAATTTATTCTAACACTTATAAAAGCTTGGTTTATAATTCTTATATTTTTAATTTATAAATATCAATTTATAAATCTTTTTAATATAAAACAATTTATATTATTACTTTAAACATCCTTAAACTCTTTCATAGTTTCATCATTCTGATTTATAAAATAAAGATTTTATAAATCCTATTTTTGAGCTTCTTATAATAATTTCAGAAATCCCAGTTCAAACTATTTTATAAAACCACTGATCCCATATTTTCAAAAATCAACTTTTAACTACATTTCTCAAAAATCATAATTTTTATAACATAAAAATTATAACGTTTATTTATTTATAATAAATCAATTCCAAAAAATTATTTATAACATATATTTTCAAAATCACTTTAGAAATCCCTTAAAAATAAAAATCGTTATTTTTAAACTTCAAAGTTGGATCCGATGATGTAACACATCAAATAGTCAAACACGATTTTCAAACATCATATATCATCCATGATAAACAATCAAATATCACAATATATGAAAATAAACAAACACTTGTGAGGAATCCAGTTGGATCCCTCCAACCTGTTTCCCTGCATCCACAGACATTAGCACAATACCATTCCGTTTCAAGACGGAATATCGCGGTATATGGGATTTTATAAATATATATCCGCTTACTAACGGCGCAATAGGGTCTCATCCGCTAAAAGAAAATGCGGGAAATCAATCAACTGCAATATATACATATGCCAATATATATATATTGCTATATATATAATATAATACCAATTCCACTTCGAGGTGGAATATCGCGGTATATGTGTGTAATAAATAACCTCCGCTTACTAACGGCGTATAGGGTCTATTCACATCCAATAAATATATATAACAATCATTATTCAATCAATCAATCAACACAGTCAATCAATTTTTAATTTAACTATTTAAAATTCAAATAAACAATAAAAATTCCTTTTGAGTGAGAAGTTCTCACCTTTTATTCCTGTTTGCCATCCACTTCCAATTCAACTTGTTTTCTTCATTTATACCTTGTATAACAATTTTATACAATTCAATTAATATTCGAACAGATCGAATAAATTAAATTTTCATTTAATAATTTTTAATTCATCAGTTTTCTCCTTTAATAGTTTAAATTAACTGATAGTTTTATTTTTAAACCAATTTCTCGTTTAATAAATTTATTTAAACTAAAAATTTTGTTTTAAACAAATTTTCTTCTTTAAAATTTTATTTAACAAAAATTTAAATTTCTTTTAATAAACTTTATTAACTAACTCCTTTTAATTTCAAACATGTTATTCTTAACAATTTGTCTAATCCAAATTTAATTTCAACTAAACTTACTTAAATAAATTAAGTTAACAAATTATCCCTTTTTAAAATAATTCTAACTAGAAATTTCTTATTGAACTTAATTTCCTTTTATAAATTTTAAATCAACTAATCTTTCCTTAAATAAATTATTTTCTTTGGTTAATAAATTTATTTTAACTAAAGGTTACAATTTTTTTTAAAATTAAATCCCTTCTTAATAAATTGTTTCAAACAATTCTTTTTTTAATACTTTGTTTTAACAAAAATTAAACTCAAACTATATATTTTTTTTTTATAAATTCAAATTTTGTCAAACAAATTTAATTTCTATTTAAATAAATTTTATTAACTAACTATTAATAAATATCATTTTTTTTTCTTCTAAACATAATTTATTTGGAAACTGTCCATATATATGTAAATTAATTTATGTTTACATTTTCTGTTTTTACTGTTTATTTTTAGAACCCAAAATATATATATATATATATAAAACTTATTTACAGTATATTTTTCATTTCATTTTTTTTTTATCAGTACTGATACGAAAAAAAAAAATGAATAAATAAATTTACCTTTACTGTATTTGAAATCCCCCAAACTCGAACTCGAGTTCCCTAGCTTGCTGTCGTCTCGACCATGCTCGCGAGTCGCCGCCTCATGTCGCGCGTGCACACGCGGCCCTGCCTCCTCCATCGATTCCAAATCGAAGTCGAAGTCGCTCACGAGTTCGAGCCATCACCTCCAACCTCGCGTCGCCTCACGCCACCTGCCGAAGCCCTAGTCGCGATCCTCACTGCCCTCGAGCGTGCGCCGCCGTGCTTTCAATTTCCCACGAATCGCGAGCACCAAAAGAAGTCGCGACGCCTGCCTCGGCCTCCCTGCGCTCGTGCTTCCTCCATTCTGAATCGCGGCAACCATTTTTTTTTTGTTTTAATTTTTTTTTTTTTTTTGATTTGAAGGCAGGCTTCGGCCATTGTTTTGAACGAGAGGAAAAGGGTTTTGTTTCGTGAATTTCTGATTTTAAATCGTGGAGGAGCGACCATTTATTTGTTTTGATTTGCCTTTTGAAAAACTGAAGAGAGGGAGGAAGATGATATTTAAAATAGACTAAGGCATGTTTATCACGATTTCTATCGTGATTTCTGCGTGATACTCGGCACGGTTTTAGGAGCGATTATAGGGAAGCGAACGTGTGTATTTTGACTAAGTTTAAATTTAAATTTAAATTGAATTCGATTTTATTTCAATGCGTTTACACGCCGTGTGATCACATATCAACTTCAAAAATTACGAAATTTGAAATCCGGCAATAATTCAATATTCCGGACCCAATGGAACTGGTTTCGTCAAATTCCGAGACTGTGCCTCGGACGGTTATTTTTAAATATCGATTCGAACGATTAAATTCCAAAACTGAACAATTCACTTCCAAATTCGATTCTGAAGCTTCTAAAATCTTCAGTACTATCAATATAAATTTTACAAGCCTTTGAAATATTTTTAATCGGCTTAAAATTTTAGATTCAAATTTTTTTATTCAACTTAAATAGATTAAATTTTAAAATTTAACCGTCAAACTCATAGTTATATTGAAAATTCAATCCAAACCATCATTCAAATATTTAAAATTAATTAAATATTCTCGTATTTAAATTGTTTAAAATTCAGGATCGTTACATTTTATGCTATTGTGCAGGCGGTGAAGCATTGGAGACATTACTTGTTCCACAAAGAATTTGTTTTGTATACGGACCATGAAGCGCTGAAACATTTACAAGGGCATAATAAAATTGCAGCTAGGCATGCGTCGTAAAGCACAAGTCTGGAGTAACTAATCGCGTCGCCGATGCATTGAGCCGGAGGGAGAATTTACTAACAACCATGCGAGTAGAGGTGATGGGTTGTGACTTACTTCCATATCTTCTTACTTCAGAATCATATTTTTCCAAAATCCTAGACAAAGTCAAGCAGGGAAGCATGGATGGATATATGTTGGTTGAAGGTTTTCTATTCAAAGGAAATCAGTTGTGTATTCCAGATTGCAGTCTACGAATGAAAATTATCAAAGAATTACATGAAGAAGGACACGTGGGCCGCGACCGTACTATGCAGTTGATCTCAAGGTCTTATTTTTGGCCGTCAATGAGGAAGGAGGTTGAAAAGTTTGTTCAGAGGTGCCATATTTGTCAAGTTTCAAAGGGGACCGCGACAAATGCAGGTTTATATATGCCATTGCCTATACCTACTAAATCATGGGTGGATGTTAGTATGAACTTTGTATTGGGCTTGCCGAGGACGCAACGTGGCAATGATTCTATCTATGTAGTGGTTGATCGGTTTTCAAAAATGGTACATTTTATCGCATGCAAGAAGATGGCAGATGCAGTTAATGTCGCACAGTTATACTTCAGAGAGATCTATCGACTTCATGGGTTGCCTGAATCTATTGTATCAGATAGAGACACTCATTTTATGAGTCATTTTTGGATGAGTCTATGGAGAATGGATAGATAGAAGTAATGAATAGATAGAAGTAATGATAGATAGAGACAAAGCTGAAATTTAGTAGTGCTTATCATCCACAGACGGATGGATAGACAGAAGTTGTGAATAGATCCCTAGGTAATCTATTAAGATGCCTCGTGAATGACAATTGAAGAGTTGGGATTCCAAGCTGTGTCAAGCTGAGTTTGCACACAACCATGTAGTTAATCGTAGCACTAGGTTCAGTCCATTCCAGGTCGTTTACTCAACAAGTCCTAAGGGACCATTGGTTTTACCTATAGTACCACAGCAGAAAGGAGTGATCAAACGAGCTAGTGATTTTGTGAATGAATTGCAAGAGTGCCACAAGGTTGTGCAGGAACGACTGCTTAAGGCGAATGAGAAATATAAGCAACCTGCAGATATTAAACGACGAAATGTTGAATTCAAAGAAGGAGATTTTGTATATGCAGTATTGACTAAGGAACGATTTCCTATTGGTACTTACAACAAACTAGCTGCTAGAAAGATTGGTCCTTTGGAAATCATGAAAAGGGTTAATGAGAATGCTTATCAGTTAAGATTTCTGAATCATATCCATACTGCCGACGTTATCAATGTCAAACACTTGATTCCATATCATGAGAATAAGTATGTCGAAGAAGAGGAAAGTGTAAATTCGGGATTGAATTCTTTTCAACCAGGGGAGGATGATGCAGTGCATCATGACAAGTCGCAACCAACATATGCCTTAAGTCGCACCAACATAAGTCGCATAATCCATAAGTCGCTCAACGACCTACCTTCTAAGATAACGGCTCAAGAAATCAAGCGCATTTCCTTAAGTTGCTGACCTTAAGTCGCCGCCTACCTTAAGTCGTAAGTCGTCTGCCTTGATAAGCGACTCAATATATCAAGCCCGCATCTCTTAAGTCATTCCCTGAAGCCGCATTTCTTAAGTCGCATTCTTCTTAAGTCGCATTCTTCTTAAGTCGCTGATTCCTTAAGTCGCTTGAGCCGCTCCTGAAGCCGTGATTTCTCTTATGTCGCTAAGTCGCTTGGGTCGCATGGTTTCTTATGCCGCATGAAGCTGTGTATCTTCTTAAGTCGTTCTTGAAGCTTATGTCGCTTAAGTCGTATGTCGCATTGTATTGTTAAGTCGCATATGTATTGTATTGTTAAGTCGCATATGTGTAGTATTGTTAAGTCGTGTGATGTTGTGTTGTAACATGTATGTTGTTAAGCCGTAACTCGTATGTTGTAAGTCGTGTAATGTTGTAACTCGTATGTGTTAGGTCGTGTATTGATGTTAAGTCGCCTGTGTATGTTAAGTCGTGAGTCGTATATGTTGAGTCGTGTCTGTGTTGTAATTTCCTATAAATAGGGGTGTGTTGTCATTTGTAAAGGGAGTTGATTTTGAATAAAATTGCGTGTGAGCTTTCGCCACCATTGTTGAAGTTGAGTGTGATCACCTTCTTCGTTCCATCTTCGGGTTATTCGTGCGCGAATCAACGAAGTTGAAGCCAATTATCGGTATCACTTTCGAGTGATCAACGATCGAATTGTAGATCTTTCAACATGGTATCTTGCGAGATCAACGGGTTGGAGAAAGCTAGATTCCGGTATCATCTCAATCAACGGAATTGAGCATTTATCGTTCTATCGGTCTATTTGACACGAAATCATCATTTCGTAAGGAAGATCCTGGATAGGTTGCAACAGTTTGATATCTAAACTGTTTGAGCCTAAGTCTAAGCTGCGTCAATAACTATTTTAAATGATGATAATTCATTTTTAATAGTTATAAAGTGATAATGAATCATTTATAATAGTTCTATGAAGAGATATATTTTATTTTAAAATATAAGGAAAAATCGATATCGTTTTATCGGTATAATGGTAATTTTTGTAAATAATTTTTAATATAAATTCATATAGTTTTATAGTTCAAATGTGATCATTTTAATTAGTTTAAAATGATAATAAATTTATTTTTGAATTTTGTTTACAAATATATGTACGTTAATAAATAAATGAAAATGTAACCATAATCGATTCTCCAGATTTTAGCAGTTTGATGAACGAAAGTTGTTTCAAATCATTGCCACCTAGTTTTCTGTGATATGTGCACATATACAACATACACATACATATTCTAACATGCACATAAACATACATATAAATATATTTAAGTGCATAAATACAATATAATATAATAATATATTATATATTTTAAGATTTTTTACTCCTTAAGCATATATATAAGTCAACATATGCATACATGAGAAGATGAAAGTGATGTGCACATGGAGGGAGGCTTTTTCCATGCCTAGGAAGAGGAGTTTGTTGGTGAAGCCTTATAATGGTGATGATGATGATGATGCATGCATTGATACTTTTACACTCTTCTTTTCCTTTAAATACCATATCTCTTCTCACAAAAATCCTAATACCATTCCACTTCTTCTTCCTCTTCTTTTCAAGCTTTCTAAGAGCCTCTTTAATGGCTTCTTATGTATAAAAAATATTTTAGAAAAATTAGAAAAAATATGTCAAATAAAAGAGAAAAATATATACACTAGTTTATAATATCGATCCACTTCAAAACTAGTTATAAACACCTCACTACTCTTCCAAAGTCCACGGCCACTACCCCACTTCACCTAGGCCATGGGCACCAAGGCCAGGCTGAGCCACTTCAAGGGCCCAAAGCTCGATTTCGTGGAGTTTAATTTCATGATAGCGGAGCTATAACCGTTTTTCTATTAGCTCGAAGGGAAAATGAAGGTGAGAACTCCTAAACTATTACATTATATTTTGGATGATGGTATAATGTTTGAAATAGATGTTTAATATGATTTGATCATCAAGTTTGGATGTTTTCATATGAATGTTGAATATATATGCAAATCACGAAAGTATACGTCGATAAGCATAAAGGAAATCACTTTCCTCTATATTAATGAACTGGTGTACAAGGAAGATTAAATCTCTTTAAAAATGGTTTAAAATAAGTTTTAAATGTTTATAAACATTCAAAAGTGTTTTGGTGAAGTTTGAAAAGAAATGAGAAATTTTATCAAAAATAGGCACGTCGCGTAATGGAAGTTCGCGATTTTGTGCCATAAAAGTCAAACGATTGTAAAGTATGGAATATAGCTCGGAATTCTTCGAGATGAAAAATTTCAATCTACTATCTTTACAGTTATCCAAAGAAGAAATAAAATTGAGATTCTGATAAGTAGATTTTGAAATATGAGCAAAAAAAGCCTTTTGAAATATAATGGTTTTGCAGTTTGAAATCCAAAACAGGATTTCTTCGAAAATGATATTCTAAATTTATTTAAAAATATGGAATAAATCTTATAAATGTTTTTAAAGGTTTTAAAAGTGATTTGAGTTATAAAAATGAATTTCCAAATAATAAAAGAATCGTTATGATCAATGTAGCTTAAAAAGCACTTTTTGCAGCACTTTTCCACAGCACTTTTTCCATAATTTTTGAAATATAGCTTTAAACTTAACAATTCCTTTCCATGTCTTTTCTGAATGTTTTCAAATGAATAATTAAGTGTTTTAACAATGATTCAGAAGTTTTGTAATTGTTTAAAAAAATTAAGTAAACGTCTAACGAAAAGCTATTATAATTAAGTGGTTTAATCATGGCTCTAAAAGCCGACGTGTAGACTGGATTTTTCTATTCGTGAGATTCGGATGTGAGATGCTTAAACTAAGAAGACGTTCAGGGGCAACCAGAGCCCTGGCTCACCTGGTCTCTTCCCTCGGTGAGGGATATGTAAGGTCAAAATGTCGGAAACGAGTTAAGTGTAAAAAGATTAAATTTTCCAAATTTAAATTAAATACAACTTTGATTTTATAGATATGATCTTCTTATATACTCGGTATTAAAGCCCGAAGAGGGAACTCATATTATTCATGGAATTTAAAAGGTGATTTTTCCATAATACCACGCATAATATTTGTTGAATATGAGAACTGATATTGAGTAGAATTAAATGATTTTTATAGATTCTATTCATTAAATATTTACTGGTTTTGGATTAACATCCTAGATAACACAGTTTTAATTCAATTAAATTTATGAGTTTCGAATTAAGAAATCTTTGTTAAGATTTAAATGAAATGATTTGGAAATATTTTCCTAAGCAAAAAATGAAATGGTTTCGTATTATTCCAAGTTTAAAAAGAGATATAAGTAATCAAAAGATGTGATAAGAGAGGTTTACTGATTCTGTATATATGGAAAAGAATGTTTTAGAAATATAGATCTCCAGAAGAGATTTTGATAAAAAGAACTTAATCAATTAAAAAATGATTCCCTATTCATAGAACCTCTTTTATCGATGATTGGATCGAAGGAACCGGGGTCGGATCTGGGTAATGGCTATCCGAAAATCACTTTGAACCGATTTATGCATTTGAAAAGTGAAGACATGATAAAGTAAATGAAGGATGAAGATAGAGGAATTTCGGGATGAAAGGACTGCTTGTTGATAATTCTGGTTAGCTCGCAAATACTAAAGAGCAATGGTCCCTTCATTTCTAAAACTCTTAGGGTTGCAAGGACTTCTCGCTAATAATCCTACGGATAATTCTCGATAGGATGTGGTAGGTGAGTGTCGATTTTATTCAGTTCCAGAACAAACTTGTATGGACGAATGTCAATGTTGCATTTCTAATTACATTGATTGATCTCTATGAACGTGTCATCTGTTTGGTGGCGGAGATAACAACTTCTCTTAGCTTAACACCATTTTCTAAGACGTACGAGCTCAGAAGTTATACATTTGTAGAAATCAGTAGTGTGGTTATGGAATGGAAATGTGGCATTCAAAGAGGAAAGATGATGTGCTATGTGAAAGGTAATCATTACCTCAAGCCTCACACCTGGAAATTGCCGAAACATGGTAGATGTGGCAAGGCTACGTGGTTTTCAACCATTAGATATGATCATCCCCTTCTATATATATACTTATTCCTGCTATGACGTTCGGACTTAAATTATTGTGGATGTATGCTGGTGGGCCCTCAGATAGGTTGGTAACGACCGGGGTGATGACATATTTGATACTATCTAGAAAGAGGTAGGCCGGTCTTGTGATAGTAGAGGATCATCAGTTAGGCCTCGGTACATTCCTCTAGAGATGTACTGCCAGAAGGTAGTCCCTACACCTGGTCGTTTGTATGGAAATCCATTCTCCAATAAGAGCCCGCCATTTTGTTTATAGAACCTAGTATGCTGGAATTTAATAGTGGTAACAATTTCAGCTAAGATTGATCAGTTTATTTGCAAATGTTTTTAAAGATATGTCATTAAAAATAATATCAAGTGATTTTACATAATAATGATTTGGTTATCATAAGATAAAAACTCATTCTGTGTTTATGTGCGACATGGTCTTATGAGATGCCATTTTGTTTTCAAAGTGCGTATTTTAAGTTCTCATACCAGTCCCTTGACTGACCCGGAGTTTATTTTCATTTTCCTTAAACTCTAGGTGCCTTAATTTTCCCAAGAAGCCTAGTAGTCAGGTTTAGTTTAGAAGAATGCCGGATGGTGCTCGAAGCATGGAGTGAGAAGATTTTTCGGAAGATTTTGGTCTATTTCCACCACACCTTTGTACTATAGTATTCCACATTTGTAAGGATAGGAATTTATAACTGTCCATGTTTTTATCTCTAATAAATGTATTTTAATTTCCGCTATAAAGTTTTTGTTGAAATAACATATGTGATATTCTGTTCTATCTTTGTTTTTCTTTCTCACCCTTGAGAATCCGCTTCTCCAACGCTTGGATTTACGACACGTTAATACTGAGGATGTACCAGTGTCGGTTTTCGAGAGTTGAAGAAACAGGTCCTCACGATATGTATACCAACTATATGCATATATAATCCTACATGATTAATAATCGAGGCCACATAAGGTATCCCTTGCTATGCCTTTAATTAGGGACTAACTCCTTAAGTTACACTACCTACCTTTCTACAACTTAATATTACCTAACTGTTCTAATAATACTAATTATCATATTTAATACGCTATAATCAATACACTATTGGTTTTAATAGTCAATATGTTAATATTATATACATAAATTTTAGCATGGAATTTAAGGTCTAACCATTACATTATAATAATTCGATAATAATTTGTTTACAAGGTATTTTGAAATATGAATCTCATACAAATCTACAATTCCAACAAGAACTGCTACTACCATAGCCAAATAAAATAGATTCATGCAAGTGTGGAATACCTACAACTTATTCCATATTAATGAATTAAAATCCCTTCTCTGTTTTAAAGAACAGATCTTCACAAATTAGATCGTTTTTTGTTCAATTCAACCTTTATGCACATCATTTTGGATTGAGAAAGGCGTTCCTTATTTATTTAAGTGATAGAAAGAGGCAGTGCAAACTACAAGCAATCAAATTTATACTTTCCATACCATTTCTAATTTGTATTCTTTTTTAACCCTTTAACACTCCAATTTAAAATAGGGAAATAGGTTGAATGGGCCGTAGATTATCTAATTCTAAACCAATAATTAGATTCTAATATATTAGTACCAAAAACTGTTATAATTCTAACATATACAAAGATTGATATTTACTTAGGGAAATTATGGGGTTTTAAATGTTATTTTTTCATTTACCATAATTTTCCAAGACATACATCAAATCCAGTTAAATACTATTCAATTATAAAAATGTGAAAAACCTGATATTTCCATTTAGAGAAAATTATTTGCTTCCTAACAAGATTTGATTCCATCATGCTTAATTCTCTTTCAGATCTCCTTCATTTGAAATATACAACAACGTGTATTGTATTTAGAAATTAGATCTAGAATCGGAAACTAGAGAGGAATAGTTAGAAATCAAAAGAATTAAACATCTACCATCTTACTTGAAAAATCCTAATTGATTCTAAAACAAAAAGAAGAAGATGAGATCTATTTCATATCGCTCCTAATTATCTGTTTGATCTTTCCCTTTATTTGAATATACAACAAATAGGTTGTGTGTGTGTGTATTAGGTTTCATAACTCAAAATATAGGAAGAAGAAGGATTAATTTAAATTGAGATTAGAAACTATAATTACTTACCAAAAAGTTTACTGTTTCTGAAAACTAGGCGAAAGATTTTGACAGTGGTGAGAACGAACGAGAGCCATTGGGTTAAAATAAATAAATCTCAAAACAACACAAACCTTAGCCTTCTTTCGGTATCATTGGTCAACCGCCTCGACCCACCGGTCGACAGCTAGTGAGCGATCGGTCACAGCTCAAGGGTCGACCTGTCCCCTCCCTGTGACCATTGCTTTCCTTCATTTGATTTATGTTATGTTATGTTATTTATTTATTTATTTATTTATTAAATACCTTATTTAATTTATACGTCTACCAATTTACAATTAATGTTTACTTAAATTTTAAGACTCCCTTAACATTAAATGTGATTTTAATTCAATTTTTTATATTTAAACTTCACATTTTTAATTCAAGTTCAAATATTTAAATTTTAAATTCGAAAACTTCAAACGTTCATAAGTACACAGTTTGCACTCCGATTTCAACATATTATATATGGAAATTGATTAGAAAATTGCCATGCATGCAATGGTGCAACTTCCATGACCAAATCCTGACATTTACAAAATTTTCATTTTTATCATTATTTAATCACCAAATTTCTTATTAAATTTTACGGGGTGCTATAGTCGACAGAACCCACCCAAAGTTATTTGATAGCAATGGAGGTTAGGCCGGCATTAATAGAAATCATTAGATTAAATAAAAAGAAGGACTAGTAGATAGTTGATATTTTAGGCAAGCTAAGTAATGGGGAGCAATTTTCCCATGCAAGTAGATATGCAGTTGACAAGAAGGGACATTTGAAGCGAGAGGACATTTTTTCATTCTAAAGATTGATAGTGTCCTTGAGAAAATGCTTACGGAGTATCACCATTCAAGGATGAAAATTCATCCTAGAGGAGATAAAATATATAGGGATATGAAATTGATTTTCTATTGGCCAGGAATGAAGAAGAGAGTAGCTGAAATTTTTTCTAAATGTTTAACATGACAAGGGATAAAGGCTAAGAAAGAGAAGTCGGAGGATTGTTATTACCATTAGAAATCCTAACTTTGAAATAGGAACATATATAAGTGGACTTTATAACTAGGCTGCGTAGGAGTCAAAGAGGCAATTAAGCTATTTGGGTCATAGTGGATAGACTTACTAAAAGCGCCAACTTTATTTTCGTTTGGAGAAATAGGACTGCAACATCTCTAGCGCAGATTTATACCAAGGAGATGGTTCGACTTCATGGAATTCCAGTTAGCGTTGTTAGTGATAGAGACCTCTTATTTACCAGTGAGTTTAGGAGGAGTTTGCAAACAACTTTAAGAATTTTTGTTGAATCTTAGTATAGTTTACCACCTACAGACCAATGTATAGACTGAATGAGTGAATATGATCTTAGAGGATTTGTTGAGAACTTGAATCATGGAATTTGGAGGACACTGGGAACCACTGTTAGTCGAATTCGCTTATAACAATAGTTACCAATTGAAGACTGGTATAACACCCTTTGAAGCACTCTATGGGAGGCCATGAAAATCACCAAACTATTGTTAGGAAAACACCGACAAAATTCTACTCAGGAAAGATTTGATTCGCGAAACTGGGATAAGGAGAGTATATTAGGAAATATATGTATATGCCTAGCTTTTTTACCTTCGAAAATCGACACTAATACGTCTAATATATTGCATGCCGAGCATTCAAGTATTGGAAAAATCGACTATTGATGGTAAAAAGAAAAAGAAGATAGAACAGAATCTCACACGAATGGAATAACATATATTATTTCAATAATTTTTACAGTGGAAAAACTTTAATATATATATATATATCAGTGTCTACCCTAAGCTCAGCCTAAACATTTATAAATGCCTATCCTTACAAATGCTGAAAATCAACAAATACAACGGAAAAGTAAACTACGTTTATACATTGATGAAGATCTCCAGCTCTCATTTGGAAACTCCAAGCTTCTTCGGATAATCCTAAAATAACTTGGATCTAACCCAAGTACTAAAAATACCCAAATCAATCTAGCAAACCAGCATGAGAAACGCAAATCATAAATATATATGACAGTGTCGTGACTTTGATGCCAAACAAAACCTTTGAAAAGAAGAGTACCTCATATGACCGCTGCACATAAACACGGATGGGTTTTTACCTTATAATAACTTAAATTTTTTTATCAAATCATTTGATATTATTTCTAATGACATTGCTTTGAAAACACTTTTCAAATAACATATTGAAATAGCCAAAATTGTTACGTTTATTAAATTCGATGGTATATTTAGGTATATAATCTAGTCCATAAAGGTATGTATTGGAGAATGGATTTTCAATAACGATAAGGTAAGGTACTACCTTCCAATAGTACATCTCTGAAGGAATGTACCAACGCAAACCCTTCTACCAACACAAAACTGGTCTACCACTACCATAGATAGTATCGAATATGTAATCACCCCGGTCGTTCGACCAATCCTTGGCCACAGCATACACAACAAACTCAATATATAGAGGGAAATCTAAAAAGGTGATAATTATCTCCTAATGGTTGTGACCCACATAGCCCTACTGCATCTATCTTGTTTTTTCCATTGCCGATGTGTGAGGCTTGAGCTAACATTTTACCTTTCTTAAAATAGAAAATCTCACTTTGAATGCCACATTGCCATTTCTAATGGCTTATTAATTGGTTTCCACAAAAGTACAACCCCTAGTCCATGTGCCTCAGGGAAAAGTGTTAAATATAATAGAGGTTACCTCCTGCACCAATAAAGAGATATACGTTTGTATAAATTAATGTTCGTGGCCTCAGAAATGCAATGTCAAACATTCGTCCATACAAGTTGTCCAGGAACAGAATAAACCGAAGGTACCAGTAATCCTGTTAGGGAATCACCCTTAGATTAGTAGCAAGCAGTCCTTGCACTGAAGATTTCTAAATGAAGGTACTACTATGACCATATGTATATAATATGAGAATCACGAGGTTAGTGGCAAACAACCTAACATTATGAAGATCTCCATTTTCAAACTATTGTCTTTACTTGTCTTCACTTCCAAACGTGTATATTGGTTCAAAGTGATTTTGGGATAGGAACCATCCAAATCTAATCCCGGTCTCTCCGAACCAGTTATCGATAAAAAGAAGTGTACATATGTATATTGAAATGTTACGTCTCTTTTGTCAAATCCTCTTAACTTCTTTTACTTAGAATATTATTTAACTGTAAAGATATTTTTTTATCTAATAATATATCTTTTAAAGATATATATCTTTAAACCATTTCTATTTCGAAATATACAGAATTATTAAACCTCCTTTTAACTTTGAAAATACCAAATCATTTCCTTTAATTATTTAGGGAAAATATTTCCATATTTTTTTATTAGCATAATTAATAAAGATTTTATTTTTCCAAAACCTGATTTAAATGGGTCAAAAACAATGTTATTGAAGACATCGTTTTACTGTAAACCAAAATCACTTAATATTGAGTAAAAAGGATTCATACATTTTAGATAAATTATACTTAATAATAATTTCCATATTCAACTTATACAATTCGTCGAATAATAGTGAATCACCTTTTAAACTCACGTGGATAGTATAAGTTCCTTCCTAAGAATTCAAAATAGAGTTTAACTTGAATGTTCTCTTTACCATCAAAATCCTTGTTTAAATCTTGTTTAACCTTTTTGGAAAAATCCAAATCTCTTTTCTTTTTTCTTAAGAAAATGAGATTCGAGTAAATCAAATTAACTATCCTCTCCGTAGGGCCAATCCGGATAGCTAGAGGGAGCAGACAACTGGCTTTCCAAACTCTGGCATAAGACTATCTCTCTATCACCCATAAGGCGGTAACTTATTTGATCGACTTTAAACCTTTTAATACACTTGTGCAATTATTCGAAAAACATTTCCAAAGATTCGTGAAGAAATATTCATGTTTAAAACATATATTCAAAAGTTATCAAATTCTGTCACTAAATTACCTGTGAATAGTGACTTTAAAGCTTCATATATCAAAACACCAATTTTATTATATATATATATGTCTGTGTCCATTTTTATAACTCAAATTCCTTTTAAAACATTTCAACACATATATGGAATTTAGTTCATATTTTTAAAGATTTAAAAACATCTATTTTATAGAGTTGAAAACAATATTTTACTAATAGACAAAATGGGACGATTAAAAAAAATTGATTTGGACATATCTTAAACTTTATTTTTCCTTTTCATTTGACAACCATGCCCATAAGAGTCCGAAAAATTCTTATTTCAAAGAATTCCCACTTACATTTTTTCCTACACATCCATAACTTTTCAGGTCGTGAAATCGCGAACTGCTGAAGCGCGATGACTTATTTTTCACATTTTAGTCAATTTTTTAAAACTTGTCCGAAACACTTTTAAATCATTTCAATTCCATATTAAACTATATTAAACCAATTTTTCACTATTTTACTTTATTAAAAATCTCATTTTCACTTTATTCCATATCTTTAGTATTATATTATTATAATATTTAATTTCCATTATTTTAATTAAAAATTCTTTTATATTAACCATATGATATTTTTCCTTGTATTTTCCACCTTTTAAACTATTATTTTCATAATCAAACCATTTGATTTACCTTTTTCCAAATAAATGAAATACTACTCTTTACTTTTCCAAAACCATTTCTATTTTCCAAAAATGATATCATTTTGATCTAAAATTCAAAAGAGGCATGATACTCTTTATACACACATTATTTCAGAATATAAAAGGGATTATTTCTCATGAATTTACCATGGCTATTTAAAGGGATCATTCAAAGTCTAGTGGATATGATTTTCATATTATTATCAAAATAATTCTACTTAACTCAATCAAGTCAGTATATGATTAACATAAGCAACCAATCAACAAATAATTAATATTTTAGCATCCAAACTATGCCAATCAACCAAGTTTACATACATATTACCAATCATAGATAATTTTAAGATATGTTTAAATTACATAGAAGTAGTGTCTACACTTTTATACTATTCGGCTCTATGTGTTTTTTAATCGACAAAACGAACCCTTTTTCTGCACCGAAGCTTATGGAACTTGCCTCCAGACCTTAGTGATGCTTGACCATTTTTATGTTGATATGCAAGCTAGGCTTTGAGATTATGGTGGTGTGGGCCGTGCACGTTAGTGAGGACGAGGTGGAGTTTGGCTAACTTTTTAAAGAGATTTGATATTGTATGTGTATGGAAATAATTTTAATAGAACTTCAGCATGGTGTTAAAATATTTATACTATTTAGGAATCTATTGAAGAAGAGCTATTAGATTGCTCATAAAGAAGAAATAGAGACGTGAAGTGAATCTGTGAAGAAAGGAAGATGATATGCATGTGTATTTATAGGGTAGAAATCCATGTGCATGAATTACCAAAATACCCCTTCCCTCCCATCATAGCTTCGGCTGAACCCCCTTCATATGCCTTCCATCACTTCGTGATGTCTTAGGTATGTAGGTGTGTAAATGATGGTGAGTAGATTTTAGGTTTGCTTTTTCATGTTGCATTTGTTTATACACAAGGAGTTTACATGTATATATGTTTAGATAATTCTTTTGGCTTTGATTTGACTAATTATGATACGCATTTATATGCATATGTGCATGTATATGCATATGTTTGAATGTGTCTGCATGTTCAAGAAGATTTCTACAACTTAAAATAATTTCAATTCGTCAAACTGTTGTAAATCCGGAATCTGATTTCTGGTCATATTTTCAGTTTTTAAACAAACTATTTATTTATATAAACCAAAGTTGAAAATAAATTTCTCATCATATTTTAATAATTAAAGCAAGATTATCCCAGCTATAAATCCATATTAAATAATATTAAAATCCATTTAAAAAATTACAACGTCGAACGGTTAGAATGCGACGAGGTTTATATTTCTAAAATAAGTTTATATATTTATAAAACCATTATAAATCACTTATTATAATTATAAAATAATTAAAATGGATTATTTGTCTTTGAAAACAATCAATTGAATATTTAAAATTAATTAAATATTCCTATTCAATTTGATAAATTTATGGACCAGGATTGTTCAGCATTTTGAGTTTTAAAAAAAAATAAGAAAACTTGCTTATTTCGTAGAGTTACCAGGCAAATTAGACGGAGTCCAAGATATTTTTCATGTCTTGCACTTGAGGCAACGCCTTTATAGCATAGCTTCTATTATATGGGCTAATCAATTAGTGCCTAAGATATTTTTCATGTCTTGCACTTGAGGCAATGCCTTCATAACACAGCTTCTATTGTAGAGGCTGAACAATCGGGGAATAGTGAGACGGAGACAATAGCATCCCTTGCTACCACACACATTATAGAGCATGGAACTAGGAAGCTCTACGAACAAAGAAATCAGGTGGGTTTAAGTACAGTGAGAATTCAACTTGGTGGAAAGCACATAGGAAACTGAAGAGAAGACGAGGATCTCTCATCCTGAGCTTTTCACTGATAAACTTTTCTCTCCAAATTTAGATTGGATGGTAGGAGATGGTTGCTACACTTTTTACTATAATTTTGCACTCATATAGAAATTTATTTATGTTTAAGGTGTTTGTATACATACTTATTTGTTACGATCATACAATCACACTAGAATTGAGCTCACTTATATTATGTCTGCACACAAAATCACGTGCTTTTTTTGCTCTTTTGGTTAAGCAGATTGTTGTGTAGATAACTTGGCGATATAACATGGATTTTATTACGTCATACATTGTTTGTCCATTGGAAAGATTTCGGGGACGAAATCCTTTTAAGGGGGAAAATGCAACATCTCATGAAAATTAGCATGAAATAAATAAATAAAATAGCATAAATTAATTAAAAAAGATAAGCCTAAAAATGAGATTTTTTTTCAAAAGTCCAAATTTGACTGTGGAAATTATGACGTTGCGTTCATGGCGATTCTTTGATCAATTTCCGTATATAATATGTTGAAAATGGAGCTCAAACGAAGAAATTATAGACTTTTGAATTTTTGGGATTCAAAATAATTTAAATAGAATTCAAATTCAAAAAATTAATTAGTTCTCAAATTTAAATTCCAAAAGTAACAGCAATTAGGCTTGGGATTAAGTTATCATTAAAATTAACGTTAACGTTAAAAGAAGCAATAGAGGAATGAAATAAATAAAACAATGACAAAATGAATGTTTCCTAAAATAAACAAACTGGCCGACAGCCTACCCTAGGACGGTCGACCGGTAGGGTTGAGGCGATCGACTGGTGAAAGCTAGTGACAGCTAGGTTTTCATAATTTGAATGTTCATATTTTTATTATTTTAAATCGACTTAAATTTGACGGTTCTGGTGCATTCCAATCAGTATAAATAAGAGCCTAGCCTCCTCACTTTTATTCACACTTTATTTTAGGGAATCTAACAAAGCTTTTTCAGTCTCTCTCTTTTTATTTGGAAATTTAGGGTTTTAGGAATTCTAGACATATATTGTAACGATCTGCCTTTCTTACGCGTAAAGACGACGCTTAATACATCCTCAATATCCATGCGCCAATCATTTAAGTGTCCGAAAGACAAGTCATTTGGGATGAAGGAAGAAAAGATAGAACAGAAGAAACTAAACAACATAAAATCTCATAAAGGAACGAAAAATATATTAATTAACATAAAAATTTACATAATCATTTCCAAAATGATATTAGAGTCATAACAGTGCAAATTCTACATTAGGACAATTATAACTACCTATCCCAACTTAAAATATATAAGACATGGCGGAAAAAAGATAAATAACTAGCTATCGACGAAATCACTTGCTCTAAGCTCCTCCAAAAATGCATTCATGGGAAACATGAACTACTTGGATGCTCATATAAATTTGAGCACCCAAGAGTTTTGCGGAAGGAAATAAAACTTCGAGTCAGACATGGATCTAGTGTTAAAAAACCCAAAGCAGCTGAATTACTTTTAGAACTCCTTTAAGATCAAAGGTATCTTGTAAGATCACGTCTCCCATAAACATGGACAGGTTTTTATCTTACGATACCAAAACAATTACTTATGAAATCCAGTGATATTATAATAATGTCTAGGGGTTTAAAGTAAATAAATAAAATAGCTCAAATGCATGCATCTCTTATTTCAATATAGTTGCGCACAACTAAGTCCATAAAGGTACGTATTGGAGAATGTATTCCAATAATGGCTAGGTAAGGGACTATCTTTCAATGGGACACCTCTAGAAAATATACCTAAGAGCTACAAATGCATTTGTCCCTCTACTACACAGAGCCGACTGCCCCTTTAACATGACAGGCCCGATTACCTCATCCCTTGACACCGAGGCTGCAAACATTGCACCTTGATGCCTACGCTCGAAACAACTCCATGGGGACAATCTAGCTAACACATAGCTCTACCACATACCCTATTTTAGCCATTTTTTCGGGTTGTGAGCCTTGAGGCTACGCTTTTGCCTTTTCTACTAGCATACCATCTTGGAATGCTAACATTGCCCTTCAGGCAGAGATGCAATTCCAGCATTTATCCATACAAGTTGTTCCTAGATTGAACAAGCATTCAAAATTTACTGTCTTTCATTTTGGAATCTCCCTCAGGAAGATAGTATAGCTCCTTAACATACATCATCACGAACGTTATTAGGTTGGAGTGGTTTGGATAAATTTGAAAAACCAGTGTCTCCAAACAAAGTGATAATTTTCGGCTAACTCAATTTCGGTTCTTTGGAAGTATGCAACAAGTATTCGAGTCCCCACCAGGGAACTCGAATATACAATCATACTTCTTGAATCAAAACAGGTCTAGATTTGATAGTCGATTATTTAACTATCAAATAATTAAACAACAACAATTTAGAGATTTAAATACCTATAGCAACCACTAAGCCTCAAAATAAATCTTCCATTTATTTAAGGTCTCTTTCCAAAATATTTACTGAAATATTCATATACTTATTACACTAGCATAAGTATATTTACAAAACATTTATGAACGATTTTTTTTCACAAATTCTTATTAAAGGGTCAAACATGGGTTATTTAATTTAGAGGTAAGGAAAACCCTAAACACTATTCCTTTGGTGTTAAGCATGGAACAAATGTCCATATCCATAATTAAGAAGGTCAGTTAAGGGAAACCCCATCTCAAATTCTTTTATAAATTTGTTCAATAAATCTTTTTAATAAACATCTTATATTTATGAAATCTCCTTTATTTAAAGTCCAAACCTGTTTATAAAACAATTTATAGATCTCCAAGATTATTTATAAACTCAAAATTATTGATAAAACTTTTTAACAAATTTCAAGATCTATTTTAAATTTATAAAATTCCATTTATAAACCTTCGTTATTCAAAACAAAACTTCTTTAATAAATTTAAATCAATAAATTTCCTTTGATAACAACAATTATTTTGAAACATCTTTAAATAAACAAATTATTATTTAAACATTCTTTACTTAATTATTTTTAAACCACATAAATAAAATAATGATTTTAAACAATCATTTAAAAATATTATATCAACTTCAAACATTTTAATAAAATAATTTTTTAATTATTCTTTAAATACCATATTTAAAATGATAATAAACTTTAAACCATTTCAAAAAGGATTAAAAAAAATACTTGACTTCACAAAATGAGATATAGGCTTAGTGACCACAATAGTTCATTTAATTGAGTTTAATTTATCCAAATTATAATATGGGTATTAATATAACAAGTAGATATGTCAAAGGAGTCATCTAATAAAAATCAATCAACATATAGAAAAATGTCCAATTTACCATAATTATAGAACTGGGTTTTATTTCTATAACGACCCAGAATTTCAGTCATTTGAATTATGAATATTTAATTGATTTTAAATATTTAAAAGTTCATTTTGTAAGTTAAATAACTTATATTTCAAATATAGCGATTTTAATTGATAATTAAATTATTTAATTTAGTATTCGAAAATTTCTCGTTTTAATTAACATGTAAAAATAGTCTTTTTGGTCACAGTCTCGGATTTTGACGAAACCAGTTCCATTGGATCCGTAATAGTATATAGTACACCATCAAATTTCATGGCGATCGAACGAACCGTTTGATCGTGCGAGATTGGAACGCGTAGAAATTAAATTCAGAAATTAATATAAACATTTGGGTCTGAAAACCTATCTTCTACATATGATCAAATTAAGTCTCGAAACCAGTTCCATTGCGTTCGGAATAGGAGTATAACATATAGGATGCCAGGCGGCTCACCTCATTTGAAGTTCGAGAATTTCGGATGTTTAAAGCAGATATTTTCTAATTTAAATAATATATATAAACACACACACACCCCATCATCATACATTTCGTACACTCAACGTACACACTTGTCTCCTCGTACCCTTCCGCCTTACCATCTTGTGACTAGCCATACCTTCTGTTATAATAACCTTTATGAAAGCTTCTAATTCAAAGAAAAAATCTAGATAAAAGAAAATACTCATTTTAAAAACTTAAAACTTGGATCTTTGATTTGACAATTGATAGTTTCTATGTTGGTAGAGGGTGCGACATTTGGTTTGCGTTCATCGGTGAAGGTGCTGTGGAGGTTTCACCTAGGGTTTAGATTTTAGTGGATTATGAGTAGAGATGGAAGGAATAGGATTCGAATTTCGGTGAGTTAATCCCACGTTTTTGGATAATCAGAAATTTTATATAGTTAATAAATATTAATTCTTGAGTGTTCAGATATTTATTTCTAATCATTATTCATTTTTGGATAATATACTGAAATATGTTGTTAGTTGGATATATTCTTGCCTATTGGAGCGGTCGAGACCCTATTACGTTCCTGTGTAAGAGCGGATGACCCTTTGTATGCGAATCCCGCCTCAAAGAGTTTAATTTATATTTTTATAATTACACACTATATATGATGCAAGGGGACTGGTCGGAGGGATCCACCAGGATTCCCCACACTATTGGTTTTATTTTTCATATAAATTAATATATGATGTGTTGGATGCTATAATTAATGACATGGGTATGATTTTGTTTATTTAGTGCTTTATTATGTTTGGATGAGGTTTATAAATAAGCAGGATTTATAAAGGAATAAAGGTATAAATGAGTCCATAAATAAAGGAATTTTTATAAAAGGATTTTTATAAAATGGGAAGATATTTATAAACATGGTTTATAAATATGGAAATGATCATGTTGAATTAAGTACGAGCTTTATCTAGTAAATATATTTATATTTAAAGGTTGTTTATGTTTAGAAGTTGTTTATCAATGTTTAAATGTTTTAAATGGTTAATTATTTAAAAATATTAATATGGGTTGAAATTAGTTTTTAAATTATTATCAGTAAAGTTTTGGAAATTTATTATTATTATTTATAAAAATGTTGAAGATAATTTATTGTTGTTTATTGAAGAATGTTTTGAAATTTATTAGTTATTATTTTAAGATGTTTTAAATTTAGTATTTATTTATTCATGATGTTACTAGTATAAAGCAGTGTCTGAAGGTAGATGATTGGAATTTAATTATAATTGTTTTAGAGATTTATAAATGGAGTTTAATAAATGCCTTAGATATTTAAAGAGGAAATTTAAAAATGGGCTTATAAACTTATAAAAGGAGTTTTATAAATAGTTTTTGAATTGAATAAAAAGGTAATCATCCAAATTGTTGTGAATATACTTATACCATTGAAATATACATGGATAGTTTTGATTCAAATATTACAAAGTGAATTAGATTGATAAAATATTAATCAATAGAGGCTTGGTGTTGCTTGGTGCTTAACCAATGTTGGATTTCTCTATGGAACTAAATTCCTGATCGAATTTTTGTTATTCGATAGTTAAATAACCGACTATCGGAATTGGGCCCAAAACGTAACTTTGGAAATATCCAGGGGAAACACGTGATTGTATGGCACAGTCATCTCTCATGATGTCATACTTTGCGTGTAAATCTCATTTCGTTCTCCTAGGACAATGATAATGAAATCCGTCCACTAACGGTTTGGAGGTGATCTCTGATCTTATCTTTGATTGTTTATTTCCTAAAGAACCGGGGTTGAGTTTACCGAAAATTATCGAACGTTTTTTTAAATGGTACGTATATACAACATGTCACTGGGACAACAGAAACAAACCATATGTCAATATATGTTCGCTTCACGCTATGCAAGTTTTGAACTTGTGACCTTTCGCACCAAAGTCAAATCACTTAACCATTAGGACATTGGTGCTTGTCGAAATTATTGAAAGTTGTTTCGAAGAGACCGGGATCATGTATGTTATCCGAAAACCACTTCGATCCAAAGAATGCATTTTGAGGCGAAGACATCTTAAGGATGATGGAATTGGAGACGGAGCCCTCAAGTGTTTCGTTCAATCCCAGAATGAACTTGTATGCATGAATGCTGGTATTGTATTGTTGCCGGGAAGGCAATATTAGCATTCCAAGTGGAAAGTTCTATAAAAAGGTAAAATGTAGGCTTGGACCTCATCAGCCGAAAAATGACAAAAATCGAAGATGCAGGTGGGCCAAGTGGGTGGCTTCCCAGAAGGGTATGGTCATCCCAAATCTAGATCGTTACTACCTATTCTTGTATGCTTCAGGTCCAAGTGGGGTGATCATATTCGGTACTACTAGTCAAGTGTAGGCCAGTCCTATGTGGAAAATGTACAAGATGTTCTTGTCAGACCCCGGTGCATTTATCTAGAGATGTACCATCGGAAGGTAGTTCCTTACCTTTTCATAGTATAGAATCCAATCTCCAATACATGCATTACGATTTTGATTATAGAAACTAGTATGCTGGAATTTAATTAATGTAATAATTTCGACTAAGAAGTATTTTTATCTTGACACTATGTTAATACCAAAGAATTTGTTATGATTTTTTTTGGTTATCATAAGATAAAAACTCGCCCATGTTTATGTACGGCGTAGTCTTACGAGATACTCTTGATTTTCGAATGGTTTCTAGAACTTTAAAATCCAGTTGGGTGTGTTTTTCTCACGCTGATTTTCCAGACTGACTCGGTTGTTATTTTATTATAATGTTCGAGTCAAACCAAGCATATTGATAGATTGCTTTGGATGTATTGGAGCTCAGAAGACAATTTAAAGGTCTTTAAGTCGTATATACGTACATGTTTTTTTTCCACTATTTGTTATTGGAATAATCGGCAATTGTAAGGACAGATTGTTACAACTATCCAAGCTGATGATTGTTATTGTTGTTGTACTTTGATGGATGTATGTGTATGACAGATTCTCTTTGTAAAGATATTGATATTATATTATATATTGTTCCACTGCGATTGAGAGATTCTATATTGTTTTAATTTTCTTTTTTTCCTTCTCTTCTTCTCCACATCTTTTCTCTTTTTTCATAACTATCCATCTATCCATCCGATTTGGGGCTTGAACTACATGAATTGGTAGGTCGTTACAGCTGGTATCAGAGCGAGCTTACGTTGAGCGAACACCTAGGCTTTGGTGGGAATTTATTCATTTGAGATAGAGTAAGCGACCCTAGGATGAGTTTGAGTGCATATATATGGGCGCGTATTTGTTAGTGACTATAAAGATTTTTTCTATTGTGTTAATTTATCTGTTGAGAGGCTTATGAATTTTGGTCGGTACGTGGGACGTCACGATATCGATAGGGGTTTCTAAGCACTTAAACAAGGCAAACCGACACGGTATTGTTTTGAGAATCGGTAAATGAAATAATTTTACCTAAATTATAATTTATATGTAAAGGAATAATTTTAAGAAAATTATTATGTCATATATGGCGTGCTTGGTTGTTAGGAAATGGGAATGTTAGATTATTAATTGTTTGTTGTTTGTGTTTGAATAAAAGTCGTTGTTATTAAAATGCAAACAAAGATTAACAATTAAGAAATGATTTTATATAACCAAAGAGAATTTATATATATATATATGATTTATAAATATGGTTTATAACTGGAAATGAAATAAAATGTTTTAAATATATCTATAAACATGATTTGTAAATTAAATAGATTTAAAAGCTGAGAAGTTGAGAATTTTAAATCCCAATGCTTTTGAAGAAAATTATTTCAAGGATTTTGTAATATATATATATATATATATATATATATATATATATATAATTGTATTATTTTGGAAATATTTTGAGTTAGAAATATTTTAAATGGAATTTAAAAGAAAAAGAAAGCATTGAACTCACCGCAATCGCTGGAATCCGGTGATGACTGAAGCATCATCGACATTCATTTTCGACTTTCTATGTGACGACCCGTCTTTCTCTCCACAGAAAGACACATCATATTTAAGAAAGAAAGAGATAAGAGAAAGATAGAGAAGAAAGAAACAACATCAGAATCTCAATAGCGGAACGAATAAATCATATTAATCACATAAATAGTACATAGTATACAACATCTATCAGAGTTACACAGCTTATACAACACATACTAGACAGTTATAAATACCTGTCTAGTTATTAAAACTCAAATACAACATAAACAATCGACTCAGAGATCACACAGCGGAACACTATATATATCTACAACGCTGAAGCCTCATGCTCCATTTCTCCTCAGAATTCGTCAAAGCTAACCTGAATCCCTTGGCTATTCGTAAAAATTTGAGTACCCAAGAGTTTAAGAAAATAGAAGATAAACTCCAGTCAGACATGGGTATGGTGTGAGTAACAGGTTAAGGTTGCTTAACTTTGAAATCTTTTGAAAACAAAAGGTATCATGTAAGACTCCCCACAAATAAACATGGGTAAATTTTTACCTTACGCTAACCAAAACATTTGATAGGAAATCCAGTGATATTATAATAGGGTCTAGGGTTTTCAAATAAATAATAAATAGCCGAAATTGTTACATTTATTAAATTCCAGCATACATAAGTTTACAATCAAATCCGAGGGCACTTATTGGAGATTGGATTCCATACTATGGCAGGGCTACTGGGGTACCGCGCGTCACAGTACGTGGCCTAGATCACCATACCGAGGATCCACCCTAAATCCCCTGTAACAAAAGGCCGGAACCATCCCTTACTGGACAGTCCCGAACAAGACAACCCCAACAGTTGTTGCAATCAACTGCCCACACAGTCAAATATAAAGGGACACCTAGACAGGAGTAAATCTCGTCCTACTTGGGTGCTACCCACTTAGCCTTGCTGCACCTCCCCTGTTTTAGCCATTCTCGGTTGATGAGGCTTGAGGCTACGATTACCTTTAGAGAACACATCTCTTAGAATGCTCATCGTCCACCCGACGATGTTCTGAAAGCATTCAATCCATACAAGTTCTTTCCGGGTTCGAACGAAACCGAAGGCATTATCTCGTTACACTCATTTTGGAATCACCCTCAGAGTTAACGACGATAATCCTTGCACTCTAAATCTTCATCTTCACTTGAGATTCATAACCTATCGTTGTTCGGATCGATATGGTTTTCGGATATCCAAATCTTGAAATCCGATCCCGGTCTCATCGAAATCCTAAACGCCATCGTTTAAGTCCAAGTTGTTATTAAAGTTAAAAACAATTCAATTCATTATCTATATTCACACAGATAGATAATTAACAATATCACAACTAGGTAATCCACATAATCATCACAAATATTATCATCACAAATAGATAATTCACATTATCATCACACTTCAACCAAAGCATCCATATCACACAGCATCACTTATCTCATATCTGAGATCTCAAACCATTCAAGGCAATCAATATCATTCATCCCTACATAAGCAATGATTAATTAATCACACTATCTCTAATTAATTTAACATGAATTAAATTAATTACTTCCATCTCTAATTAATTTAAAATAAATTAAATTAATTACTTTTATCACATAAATCTTGCTTACTTAACCATTAATTGATTACAAATCAATTAATTAATCACCCACTAAATATTCATCTTTAATTAATCACCCCTATTAATTATTCCCTAATTACTTTAAGTAATTAGCCTTTAATTAATTTCACAAATTAATTATTATTAACCAAATACAGTAATTAACCTTTAATTACTTCATTAATTAATTAACTATAATTAACTACATTAGTCCTTAATTAATTAATTAATTACTCTATAATCACTTATTATTGATTAATTAATATAAATTAATTGACCTTTAATTACATCATTAATTTCTTTAATTAATGATCCTTTAATTACTTCTTAATTAATTATTAATCATATTTAAAAATTAATCTTTAATTAATTAAATTTATTAATCAATCTTGATTAATCTCATTCAGTAATTAATTACCCTTAGCTAATTACATTACTTAATTAATTTCAAATAACTTTATTAATTACTTCTTAAATTAATTACACCAAGTAATTAATTATTAATTACTTTCACTAAGTAATTATCCTCCATATCAATTACACAAAGTAATTACACCCAAAAATACTTTCAATCTTCAATTAATTACATCTTGTAATTACCATCTCGAATTACTTCACTAAGTAATTATACTTAACCCATCTTCCAAAGATTATTTTAAACTAATTAAATAACTTAAACTAATCACATTAATTTAATTAATTACATTACGTAATTAATTTCCCTAATTACATCCATTAAGTAATTATACTTAAACAATTTCCACAAATGATTATCTTTAATTAATTAATATAATTAATTATTAAAAATTAATCACATTAATTAATAATCTAATAATCCCTAGTTAATGATCTTCATTAACTATTATTAATTCTTAATTTACTTTCCTTATGTAATTAAACTTAGATTAATCATTATTAATTACAAATTAATTAATCTTTAACAACCAATTAATTAATATCTAATTATTTAATTAATTAAGTGCTTAGCTGTAACTTAATTAATCTTTAATTACTTGATTAATTAATTTCTAATCATTAATTATTAATCTATAATTATCTAATTAATGATCCTTAATTACAAATTAATTATTCCTTAATTAATTAACTTAAACCTTAATTAATTTAAACCCTTAATTACTTAATTAATTAATCCAAATCATTAATTAATTAATTATCCATTTTAATTACCTTAATAATTTAATGAATCATTAAATCTTTATTAACTTTAAGATAAAAACATTATTCTTATTTATGATTTAATTGTCATTCACAAATACACGTGAAAACATTTTACTTTTAAACTTGCTTTTAAATTCCATTTCAAATTAAGATTCAAATTAAATACAAATTAGATTTTAACAAAATTTAAAAACAATTTAAAAACCCTCTTAGTCAAATGTTAAAGAACACTTATCTTTATAAAATAAATTTATATAAGAGTTTAAATCCAAATCATTTAAATTCAAAACATTTTATAAAATATACTTTAACATTTTAAACTTGTTTTAAAACATATTAAATTTTTATAAAACTTATTTAATTCAAATTAGGATACAAAGTAAAACTTGAATCCATACTTTAAACTTGGTTTAAATATCTGTTTTAAATCTTGCTTCAAATTTTCAAATTTAATTTAAATTTTGGAAACCTGTAACAGGCAAATGACCCGAGTCAACACCTCAAATACTTCAGTCAAACACCCTACATCTTCGAGCTTTCACACAACAGACTCGAGAATAACTCGAGTCCCCTCAACTTCAAACCCAAACTCACTAGATACAAGTAGATGCACCGTGCACATGCACGGTGCCACCGACCACCTCCGGTCATCTACGATAACCTCTTCACATCGGCGATCGACCTCGCACCCTACCTCGATCATCAACACCGATAACAAACTCGAAATTGAATTCGCGTGTTCAGCCCAAATCCTGGAACCATCACCCAAACCTGAAACCACCTCGTGCTCGCTTTCTTGACCACCGGCGCATCTAATATTCCATCAACACCTTCGCCAACTCCCAATCTTCCAATTCCCAAAATATGGTGGCACTCGGTCCAACAGAGACGCCGTGGTAGCCATTATTCCGATCAATACCCAAACTAGGGTTACAAAGTGAAAAAACCTCCTGCAACCGCCATAGTGCAATGCACACTCATCGGACAATTTTCCCCAAATCTCTGATCATCCCTGCATCTCCAGAAAGAACCCTGACCTCTCCGACCATCGAGATCATCAAAAAACCCCTCAAAACCCAATTTCTGGTCAAATCAGAACTGCACATTCATCCTTAAGCTAAAAATTATGATTTTAGTTTTAAAAATCATGTTTTAGTTTTAAAAATCATGTTTTAGTTTAGGTATTCGATTTATAATCCCGAATCAATGAATCAGGATAATTGAATTTAGCCTTATATTAAGTTTGCTCAGTTCTTCTTGATTCCTAGAGGCAATACCAATTATTTAACTTAAATAAAATTTAAAACTTTAATCTATGAGACAACAAACACATTTTGTTTGAAATTTAAACCTTAACATAGATTAGATTATGAAATAATGATTTTTGATCATAACTTAAGCTTGGAAAACTATAGAACTGACACAGGCAACAATCATGTAAACATATCCACACATCCATACATGTACGCATAAAATTCACCAAGTATATATATTCACACAAAAACACATACATTCCAGAACTTAACATGCAACCAGAATCAAATTAAAGCTTTTAAAAATGTGATGTTACTCACCAGTTTTGAGGATGAAAAACAGAGCCTCCAATTTTGAAATAGCTTTTGAATCCTTTAAAATTGAAATGTATTAGCTTCTTTGATTTCTTTGAAAACTGGTTACTATTGAATCTTGCTTTTGATTTTTATTTTCTTTTAAAACTGCATGCATAGATCTGGAAAATAATTGAATGCCATTTCTTTTGATTCCAGGTTGGAGAATTTAGTTCAGGCTTGATTTTGAACTCAAGTTTGCCTGAAACAGAATTTGATTTGAATATGTTCTCTGGTTTGGAAAGATTGATCACAGATTGATTCTTGAGCTTTGAAAATGAATTACAGATCTTGTTCTGGTTTTTGAAAATGGTTTAAGTTTCATTTAGCTTTTGATTTGCAATTCTGGTTTGAGGAATGTACAGATTGCTTTTTGAGTATTTGGTTTTCTCTTAGCTTTTTGAAAAGAATGAAAAAAAAGAAATGAAAGAAAGAATGCATGCTTTATATAGGCTGAAATGGTTTATTTTAAATAAAAGAAAATCAAAATTTTTAAAAATGACACTTGTTTTAAAATTGAACACTTGTCATATGCCTTTGTTTATTAATTAACACATGTTTAAACAAGCTTCCAAAGTTTTACACTTGTCCTTCAAGTATTCATTATTTATTTATTAAATATTAATAAAGGCTTTTGTACTCACTTTATTATTTTATAAATGCTTACCTATATTTATATATGAATTACTTAAAGAAAATGTTATAAAACCAATTATATAAAATTAAAAGTTTATTCATATATTTTAAATCCAAATATCTTAAAATATATATCTTTTAAATTTCAATTTTAAATTCAAATTAAATTTGAAAAATCCAAATTAAAGTCAATAACACATTCAATTTGAAATAACAATTCTATTTTATTAAAATCTATTTATATCATATATAAAAACAATACATTATTAATATTATTTGAAAATAACACATTTGTCAATTTTAATTAATTTATAAAAGAGATTATCTTATTATTAATAAACTACTTATCTTTCTAAATGAATTAATATATCATATATTAATTCTATTTTAAACTTTCATATCTAATTACAAATCATATTTATTAAGCAATATTTAAAAAGAAATAAAACAAACCTTTTATTTAAATTTAAACTTAAGCTAATTTTTTTTAAACAATTAAATATTTATCGTATGTATTTAAAACTATATAGTTATTTATTTAAATAATCTATAAAGACTTAATATTAAATTAAATCATAATTTCCAAATTACCAAAAGTTATTAGAATTTGAAAATATGTTTTATTTATTAAATTTAAACCAAAGCTTCTCTATTTACAATATATACAAATATATACACATTATAAATAGAAAACGTTTTATTAGTTTTAAAAGATAAAATTCACCAATTAAATATTTATTAAAGGAAGATTATTAAATCAATTCAAATTTTAGTAATAAAGATTATCAAATCAATTTAATTTTTAATATAGATTATTAAATTGATATTGCCCAAAATTCCAGGTCATCACATTCTGTGCGAGAGATTGCTACCTAAGTAATTTACCATTTAAGTTTTGTTTGACAAAACAAATTAGTTTTAGGTTCCAGAGGTGTAATTTGATATATAAAGGAGTTATTTATAGATATGATTTCAAAATAATTTGAAAACAAACCGGGTGTTTAAAATCCTGAAATTTCTATATAAATGTTTTGAGAAACGTAAGATATTAAGTTTTTGAACTCAAAATTTTGAAATAGTATAGATATGAAAAGAAAATTGGAAGTGAGATGTGTGACTTTAATAAAGTTAAATAAAATTGAATAATGCATTAAAAGGAACGAAGCATAACTTAAGGAAAGGTTAAATGAGGTTGAATTGATTTGGAATGAATTAAGTGAAGTGATGGAGTGAACGAGAATTTGAGCTGAAAATAAACTCAAGTTATGAAAATGAAATTAAAGTGAATAATTTGCTTTGACTTAAATTGGATGCAAATTAATGAAATAAACTAATGTAGTAAATTAGTGAAATGAAATATGAATTTGAGTTGTAAAATGAAATTTAGTTTAGGTGTAAAATGAACTAAATATGGAATAGAATGTTGCTAAAGATAAAATGCGAATTATTTAATGTGAACCAATGAATTTGAATTAATTGGCAGAAAATTAATTGGGCATTGATGTGAATGAATTGGATGTAAATAAGAAAGTTAATAATTGATTGAAACTCAAGTGAATGAGAATAAATGATACATATGATTTTAATGTGAATAATTTCATTGTTTTGAATTCAATGTCAATAAATTGAATGAGAAAAAAATTAAATGCAGAAGAAAGGTAATTTGAATGTAATTATATTGTAGGGAGGGAGAGAAGGTTTGAAAATGCAGAAGAAAGGTAATTTGAATGTAATTATATTAATAAAAATATAATTAGTTGTAAATTGTTAATTTAAAATTGTTTAAATTAAAATCTGCATAACTTTATCATACGAGGTCCAATCGAGGAGTGGATTTTTTCAACGAAAGCTTCGCGATGAAAATGGTTTGGATGAATTTGGAGACTGTTGAAAATTAGGCTAAAAGTAGACGTCGTTCGATTTTAATTCCAAACTAGATTGCCTCGACGACAATAGAAAATTTCGGTGAGTTAATCTCACCTTTTTGGATAATCAAAAAATTTATGTAATCAATAAATATTAATTATTGAGTATTTGGATATTTATTTCTGATCGTTATTGATTTTTGGATAATATACAGAATTATATTGTTAGTTGGATATATTCCTGCCTATTGGAGCGGTTGACCCTATTACGTTCCCAAGAGTGAATGACACTTTGTGTAGGAATCCCGCCTTGAAGAGGTTGATTTATATTTTTATGATGGTACACTATATATGATGCAAGGGGACAGGTCGGAGGGATCCAACAGGATTCCCTACTCTATTGATTTTATTTTTCATATAAATTGATAGATGATGTGTTGGATGCTATAACTAATGACATGATTATGATTTTGTTTATTTAGTGCTTTTGTAGCACTAGAACTTATTTTTGGTATTATAAAAATGTTAGGAAATAAGGATTTTTTCTATAAAAAAAATTCAAAGTGATTTTGGAAAATTATAGGATTAATAATTCTTCTAAATAAAAGTTAAATTTTTAGAGTTATAAATTATAGTTTTATGAAATATTTGAAATAGAAATTTTGAACGGTAAATAAAGATTTAAAAAAAATCTTGGGAAATAAGTTAATCTTTATAATAAGGGGATATGGATTTAAAAGGTAAATAGAATTATTTTTGATTATAAATAATTTTTATCCATTTTTATAAAGTGATATATGTAGGTACTTATAATATAATTTATTTATAAATGTGAAATTTATAAATGTGATTAATTATAAAAGTGATATTTTACAAAGAAGCGAAGATTTGTAAAATCGTATTTTATTATAAAAGTATGGATTTATAAACGGTGTTATAAATCAAAGGAAATTATTATTATTTAAAAAATTGGTGAAATATTTCATGTAGTGGATTCATTATAAGATGCGAAATGATATTTTAGAAAATAGTTGATTCTATTTTAGTAATTTAAGGTGGGGCAAGAATTGGGATTGTTAAACGATATTTTATAAATTGAAGGAAATTTATGAAAGAAATTTATACCTATTGAAGCAAGGTTAAAACAGTTGGAATTATGTTTGGATGAGGTTTTATAAATAAGCAGAATTTATATAGGAATAAAGGTATAAATAGGTTCATAAATAAAGGAATTTTTATGAAATGAAGTTTTATAAATTGGGAAGAGATTTATAAACAAGGTTTATAAATATAGAAATGATTATGTTCAATTAAGTACGGGTTTTATCTAGTAAATATATTTAAATTTAAAGGTTGTTTATTAATATTAATATTATTTAAAAGTTGTTTATCAATATTTAAATGTTTTAAAAGGTTAATTATTTAAAAATATTAATATGGGTTGAAATTAGTTTTTGAATTATTATTATTAGTAAAATTTTGGAAATTTATTATTATTTATAAAAATGTTGAAGATAATTTATTATTGTTTATTTAAGAATGTTTCGAAATTTATTAATTATCATATTAAGATGTTTTAAATTCAGTATTTATTTATTTATGATGTTACTAGTATATAGTAATGTTTAAAGATAGGTGATTGGAATTTAATTATAATTGTTTTCGAGATTTATAAATGAAGTTTAATAAATGGCCTTAGATATTTATAAAGGAAATTTTAAAAATGGGTTTATAAACTTATAAAAGGAGTTTTATAAATGGTTTTGTTGATTTTAATAAGGTTTATAAATAGTTTTTGAATTGAAGAAAAGGGTAATCATCTAAATTGTTGGTGAATATACTTATACCACTGAAATAAGTATATGGATAGTTTTGACTGAAATATTACAAAGTGAATTAAATTAATAAAATATTAATCAATAAAGGCTTAATGTTGCTTGGTGCTTAACCAATGTTGGATTTCCCTATGGATTGAATTCCTGATCAAATGTTTGTTATTCGATAGTTAAATAACCAACTATTGGAATTGGACCCAAAACATAACTTTGGAAATACCTAGGAGAAACAGGTTATGTATATGGCACACTCATCTCCGATGATGCTGTAATGTGCGTGTTAAATTCATTTCGTTCTCCTAAGGCAATGATAAGGAAATCCGTCCACTAACGGTTTGGAGGTGATCTCTGATCTTATCTTTGGTTGTTTATTTCCTAAAGAACCGGGGTTGAGTTTACCGGAAATTATCAAATGTTTTTTTTGAAATGGTACTTGTATACAACTTGTCATTGGGACAATAGAAGACAAACCACTTGTCAATATATATTCAAATCACACTACGCAAGTTTCGAACTTGTGACATCTCGTACCATAACCAAATCACTTAACCATTGGGACATTGGTGCTTATCGAAATTATCGAATGTTGTTTCGAAGAGACCGAGATCAGGTATGTTTTTTGAAAACCTCTTTGATCCAACAAATGCTTCTCGAAGTGAAAACATCTTGAAGATGATGGAAGTGGAGATGGAGCTCTCAAAGGTTTCGTTCAATCCTAGAATGAACTTGTATGCGTGAATGCTGGTATTGCATTGTTGCCTGGAAGGCAAAACTAGCATTCCAAGTGGAAAGTGCTATAAAAAGGTAAAATGTAGCCTCAGACCTCATCAGTCAAAAAATGAAAAAAATCGGGCATGCAGATCACCAAGTGGGTGCTCCCAAGTAGGATGTGGTCATCCCAAATCTAGATCGCTACAACCTATTCTTGTATGTTTTGGGCCTAAGTAGGGTGATCATATTCGGTACTACTAGTCAAGTGGTAGGCCAGTCTTATGTGGCAGGTGTACATGATGTTCTTGTTAGACCCGGTGAATTTATCCAGAGACATACATTCGAAAGGTAGTTCCATACCTTATCATAGTATAGAATCTAATCTCCAATACGTGCCTTACGGTTTTGATTGTAGAACCTAGTATGTTGGAACTTAATTAATGTAATAATTTTGGCCAAGATTAATAAGTATTTATATCTAGACATTATGTTAACAACAGAGAATTTCTTATGAATTTTTTAGTTATCATAAGACAAAAACTCGTCCATGTGTATGTGCGGCATGGTCTTACGAGACACTCTTGATTTTTGAACGGTTTCTAGAACTTTAAAATCCAGTTCGTTGTGTTTTTATCACGTGGGTTTTCCAGACCAACTCGGATGTTATCTTATTATAATGCTCGGTTTAGATTGAGCATGTTTATAGATTGCTTTGGATGCATTATTTCTCAGAAGACGAATTGGAGGTCTTTAAGTCATATATACGTATATTTTTTATTTCCGCTGTTTGTCATAGGAATCATCGGCAATTGTGAGGACAGGTTGTTACGACTATCCAGGCTGATGATTGTTATTGTAGTTGTACTCTGATGGATGTATGCATATGATAGATTCTCTTTGTAAAGATGTTGATATTATATTATATATACTGTTCCACAGCGATTGCGAGATTCTGTATTGTTTTATTTTTCTCTCCTTTCTTCTCTTCTTTTCTACTGCTTTCCTCTTTTTTTCATAACTATCCATCTATCTATTCGATTTGGGTTGGACATGTGTGGTTTATTGTTGGCTGAACTATACGCATTGGCGGGTCGTTACAGCTGGTATAAGAGCTTGGGTTGAGCGAATACCTAGGCTTTAGTGGGAATTTACTCATTTGAGATAGAGTAAGCAAGACCCTAGGATGTGTTTGAGTGCATACATACGAGCGCATATTTTTTAGTGACTATAATTTTTTTATTGTGTTAATTTAACTGTTGAGTGGCTTATGAATTCTGGTCGGTACATGGGACGCCATGATATCGATAGGGGTTTCTAAGCACTTAAACAAGGCAAACCGATACAATATTGTTTTGAGAATCGGTAAATGAAATAATTTTACCTAAATTATATTTTATGTGTAAAGGAATAATTTTCAAAAAATTATTATGTTATATATGGTGTGCTTGGTTGTTAGGAAATGGTAATGTTAGATTATTAATTGTTTGTTGTTTGTGTTTGAATAAAAGTCATTGTTGTTATAATGCAAACAAAGATTAACAATTAAGAAATGATTTTATATAAACAAAGTGAGATTATATAAATATATGATTTATAAACGTGGTTTATAAGTGGAAATGAAATAAAATGTTATAAGCATATCTATAAATATGATTTGTAGATTAAATGGATTTAAAAGCCGAGAAGTTGAGAATTTTTAATCATAATGGTTTTGAAAATTGTTTTTCAAGGATTTTGGAATATATATAATAGTATTATTTTGGAAATATTTTTGGTTTGAAATATTTTAAATGGAATTTAAAAGAAATAGAAAGCACTGAAATCATCTCAATCGTTGAAAAATAATTCTTGTGATGACTGCAGCATCATCGGCATTCATTTTCGAGTTTCTAAGTGAGGGATTGCTACCTGAGTATTTACCACTTAAGTTTTGTTTGATAAAAAAATTGTTTTAGATTCCAGAGGTGTAATTTGACATATAAAGGAGTCATGTATAGATATGATTTCAAAATGATTTGAAAAAAAACTAGATGTTTAAAATCCTGAAATTTCTGTATAAATGTTTTGAGAAACGTAAGATATTAAGTTTTTGAACTTAAAATTTGGAAATACTATAGATATGAAAAGAAAATTGGAGAGATGTATGACTTTAATAAAGTTAAATAAAATTGAATAATGCATTAAAAGGAGTGAAGCTTAACTTAAGGAAAGGTTAAATGAAGTTGAATTGATTTGGAATGAATTAAGTGAAGTGATGGAGTGAATGACAATTTGAGTTAAAAATGAACTCAAATCATGAAAGTGAAATTAAAGTGAATAATTTGCTTTGATTTAAATTGGATGTAAATTAATGAAATGAAGTAATGAAGTAAATTAGTGAAATGAAATATGAATTTGAGCTGTAAAATGAAATTCAGTTTAGGAGTAAAATGAATTAAATATGGAATAGAATGTTGCTAATGATAAAATGCGAATAATTTAATGGGAACCAATGAATGTGAATTAATTGGCAGAAAATTAATTGGGCATTGATGTGAATGAATTGGATGTAAATAAGAAAGTTAATAATTGATTGAAACTCAAGTGAATGAGAATAAATGATACATATGAATTTAATGTGAATAATTTCATTGTTTTGAATTCAATGTCAATAAATTGAATGAGAAAAAAATTAAAATAAAATGTTAGTTAATTGGATGTCAATCAATTGAAAGTAAAGAAATTGAATGAGAGTCAATTGAATAAAAATAAATTGAGTGTGATTCAACTGAATGTTAGTAAGAAGTAAAAGTATATGATGTTGACATTTGAAAATGCAAATTGACATGATGAATAAATTGGAGGGATATTATTTGGTTGATGGATTCTCTTTTTACATTGTTATAAATTTCATATAGTATGATATATTCAATGTTATATAGTGATGTTACTTTCTATATACTTGTTCTCATCTTCTGTTGAGTGTTTAGTAGGTGCAGATGGCGTATGCTTCACATTTGGGGCTCGCGTTCGTGTTATATTAGTTGAATATGCTTGCTAATGCTAAAATAAGGTGCACATCTTTGATTGGATATTGTATTTCTATATTTTTCCCTACGGGATGCCTCATCCTCGAAGATGAGATATATATATTTGTGATATATATGTATTATGATTTTACTATGATTGAACCGCACAAAGGAGACACTAGTGGAATTTTTTGAAAATTTAAGGTGTTAAAAAATTGTTGATAGTTTTGGGAAAATTTTTGATAACCAAAACTTGGATTTTGGTTTTATAACTTTGAATGGCATTAGTCAGTAAATATGAAATGAATTTGAAAACATAGAAAAGTTTTATAAGAAGTTACAACTATTTGATTTTGAAAAGTTAAACGACTTGAAAGAATCTGGTATTCTATTTTAAATAATTATTTCTGAAAAGTTAATGTGTTTGTGACATTTTACTTACCTTAGCAATTTCAAGGACGAAATTCATTTTAAGGAGGAAAGAATATAACGACCCAGAATTTCAATTATTTCAATTTGGAATATTTAATTGATTTTAAATATTTAAAAGTTAACTTTATAAGTTAAATGACCGATATTTTAAATATAGCGATTTTAATTGATAATTAAATGGTTTAATTTAATATTTGGAAATTTCTCATTTTAATTAACATTTAAAACTAGTATTTTGGTCATAGTCTCGAATTTTGACGAAACCAGTTCCATTGGATCTGTAATAGTATGTTATAGTACGCCGCCAAATTCATGGCGATCAGACGAACTATTTGATCATGCAAGGTCGAAACACATAGAAATTAAAGTTAGAAATTAATATAAATATCTGGGTCGGATAACCTATCTTCTACATACGATCTTATAGGTCTCGAAACAAGTTCCATTGCATTCGGAATATGGGTATAACATACAAAATGTTAGGCGGGATGCCTCGTTTGGAATTCTAGAATTTCGGATGTTTAGAGCCAAATATTTTCTAACTAAAGTAATATATATATATAGACACACACACACACACACACACACACACACACACACACACACATACATAGCATAGACACCATCATTACACATTTAGGGCACTCAACGTACACACTTGTCACCCGTACCCTTCAGCCTTATCATCTCGTGACTACCCACGCCTTCTGTTATAATAACCTGTATGAAAGCTTCTAATTCAAAGAAAAATAATCTAGATAAAAGAAAATAGTCGTTTTAAAAACTTAATACTTGGATCTTTGATTTGAAAACTGTTAGTTCTTCATTTGGTAGAGGGTGCAGCCTTTAGTTTGCGTTCATCAGTGAAGGCGCTGTGGAGGTTTCACTTAGGGTTTATATTTTAATGGATTATGAGTGGAGATGGAAGGAATGGAATTCGAATTTCGGTGAGTTAGTCTCACCTTTTTGGATAATCAGAAAATTTATATAGTCAATAAATATTAATTATTGAGTGTTTGGATATTTATTTCTGATCGTTATTGATTTTTGGATAATACACTGAAATATATTATTAGTTAGATATAATCTTGCCCATTGAAGCGGTTGAGACCCTATTACGTTCCTGTGTAAGAGCGGATGATCCTTTGTATACGAATCCCGCCTTAAAGAGGTAGATTTATATTTTTATGATTACACATTGTATATGATGCATGGGGACTGGTCGGAGGGATCCAACGGGATTTCCCATACTATTGATTTTATTTTTCATATAAATTGACATATGATGTGTTGGATGCTATAATTAATGACATGAATATGATTTTTTTATTTACTGCTTTAGTAGCACTAGACCTTATTTTTGGTATTATAATTTTTAGGAAATAAGGATTTAGTCTAAAAATAGTTTCAGTGTGAGTTTGGAAAATTATAGGAATAATAATTCTTCTAAATAAAAGCTAAATTTCTAGAGATTATAAATTATAGTTTTGTGAAATATTTTAAATAGAAATTTTGAACGGTAAATAAAGATTTTAAAAAACTTAGGAAATAAGTTAATCTTTATAATAAAGGGATGTGGACGTAAAAAGTAAATAGAAATATTTTTGGTTATAAATAATTTTTATCCATTTTTATAAAGTGATATATATAGGTAAAGATAATATAATTTATTTATAATTGTGAAATTTATAAATTTGATTAACAATAAAAGCGATATTTTATGAAGAAGTGAAGATTTGTAAAATCGTATTTTGTTATAAAAGTATGGATTTATAAACGGTGTTATAAATCAAAGGAAATTATTATCATTTAAAAACTTGGTAAAATAAATCAAGTGGTTGATTTATTATAAGATGAGAAATGATATTTTAGAAAACATTTGATTCTATTTTGGAAATTTAAGGTGGGCGTAATAATTGAAATTGTTAAATGATATTTTATTAATTGAAGGAAATTTATAAAAGAAATTTATAACTATTGAAGCAAGGTTAAAACGGTTGGAATTATGCTTGGATAAGGTTTTATAAATAAGTAGGATTTATAAAGAAACAAAGGCATAAATGGGTTCATAAATAAAGGAATTTTTATGAAAGGAAGTTTTATAAAATGGGAAGAGATTTATAAATATAGTTTATAAATATGGAAATGATTATGTTGAACCAAGTATGGATTTTTATCCAGGAAAAATATTTATATTTAAAGGTTGTTTATTAATATTAATATTGTTTAAAGTTGTTTATCAATGTTTAAATGTTTTAAAAGGTTAATTATTTGAAAATATTATTATGGGTTGAAATTAGTTTTTAAATTATTATCAGTAACGTTTTGGAAATTTATTATTATTATTTATAAAAATGTTATTGTTTTTTATTTAAGAATGTTTTGAAATTTATTAATTATTATTTTAAGATGTTTTAAATTTAGTATTTATTTATTAATGATGTTACTAGTGTATAGTTGTGTTTAAAGGTAGGTGATTGGAATTTAATTATAATTGTTTTCAAGATTTAAAAATAGAGTTTAATAAATGGCCTTAGATATTTAAAAAGGAAATTTTAAAAATGGGTTTATAAACTTATAAAAGGAGTTTTGTAAATGGTTTTGTGTATTTTAATAAGGCTTATAAATGGTTTTCGAATTGAATAAAAGGGCACTCATCCAAATTGTTGGTGAATATACTTATACCATTGAAATACGTATATGGATACTTTTGACTTAAGTACTACAAAGTAAATTAAATTAATAAAATATTAATTAATAGAGGCTTAGTGTTGCCTGGTGCTTAACCAATGTTGGATTACCCTATGGAATTAAATTCTTGATCGAATGTTTGTTATTCAATAGTTAAATAACCGACTATCGAAACTGGACCCAAAACATAACTTTGGAAATATCTAGGAGAAACACGTAAGTTATATGGCACAATCATCTCTGATGATGCTGTACTATGCATGTATATCTCGTTTTGTTCCCTTAGGACAATGATAAGGAAATCCATCCACTAACAGTTAGGAGGTGATCTCTGATTTTATTTTTGACTGTTTATTTCTTAAAGAATCGGGGTTGAGTTTACCGAAAATTATCGAATGTTGTGTCGAAGAGGCTGGGATCGTGTATGTCATCTGAAAAGCACTTCGATCCATTAAATGCATTTCGAAGTGAAGACATTTTGAAAATGATGGAATTGGAGATGGAGCTCTCAAGTGTTTCGTTCAATCCTAGAACGAACTTATATGGATGAATGCTGGTATTGCATTGTTGCTAGGAAGGCAATATTAGCATTCGAAGCGGGAAGTGCTATAAAAAGGTAAAATGCAGCCTCATACCTCATCAACTGAAAAATGACAAAAATCGGGCATGCAGCAGGGCCAAATGGGTAACTCTCAACTAGGGTATGGTCATCCCAAATCTAGATCAGTTACTCCCTATTCTTGTATGTTTCAGGCCTAAGTGGGGTAATCATACTTGGTACTACTAGTCAAGTTGTAGGCTAGTCCTGTATGGCAGGGGTACAAGATGTTCTTGTCAGACTTCGGTGCATTTATCTAGAGATGTACCTCTGGAAGGTAGTTCCTTACCTCGTCATAGTATGTAATCCAATCTTCAATACGTACCTTACGGTTTTGATGTAGAGCCTAGGATGCTGGAATTTAATTAATGTAACAATTTTGGGTAAAATTAATAAATATTTGTATCTAGACACTATGTTAATACCATAGAATTTCATATTAAATATTTTGGTTACCGTGAGGTAAAAACCCATCCGTGTTTATGTTCCGCGTGGTCTTACGAGGTACTTTTTATTTTCAAATAGTTTTCTAGAACTTTAAAATCTAGTCGGGTGTGTTTTTCTCACGCTGGTTTTGCGGATTAACTCGGGTTTTATTTTATTATAATGGTCAGGTCAGACCTAGTGTAACAACCGTGGTTTGGAGATTGCCATAATTATTAAATTATAATGAGAATTATAAATTAATAATGGAGAAAATAAATTGATAAGGAGAAAATGATGTGAAATGTTGTTTAATTGAAATAAACAATATTGTATGAATAACTTTTGGGTGAATGTAATAAAATGACATTTATTTCAATTTTTAATGGTTGAAATAAATTTAAGATGGTGAAAAATAAATTTAACTACTTATTTGAGAATTTGGGTGGATAAATATCAATTGCTAGTATTTATTACGGTTAATAAAAGGATGTGGGTGATGTATACCAATAATCACCTTTTAATGTTTAATAATAAAAGTAAAAGAAGAGATAATTGTGAATGTGCCTAAACATGATGAACATGTATGTGAAATAAAGTATTTATTTTATTTCATGAATTCGAATGTAGTTAGTGGCAACATTTGATTAAATTGAATAATTTAAACAATATTGTGTTTGTTGCCAATATTGTCATTTTATTTAATTAAATAAATATATATATATATATATATATATATGTGAGAATGAGTAATAAAATAATTAATCATGATAAATATGATTAAAAATGTGAGAAATAATCTAATAATGTCTAAATATGTATTTGTTTTGTTTTGGGTGCATAACATCTTTTTATTCAATCAATTGTATTAAATTTGCAATTTATTTTTGCAATTATGGGAAAATTGGTCAAATTGAGTAATAAATGGAAACTTAATAACAAAATTGTTGAAACTTATGTTTTGATAATTTTATTAAAAACTAGATGACATAACGAATTCAACGCATCCAAAATCATTAAAAACGGATTGAAAATGTAGAAGTTATGAAGATTTAAACATTTGTATAAGTGTAAATAAACTTAAACAAATTTTTGGTCAAGTAAAATTAATATGGGCTATTAGGGTTAAGCCCAAACCCAATATCCACTAGAGAAACTTAGCCAGGAAAGAAGTACGTACGTTCTTCTTCTCTTCAAAACTTCTGAACTTAAAAAAAAAAAAGGCTGTCTTCTCAAACCCTAGCCCTAATTAACAAATTCTTTGCTAAATCAATAGAATTTTGGGTCTAATTCAACAAGAAGGTAATCTCCATCCTTCGCTATCTGGAATTTGAGGAGAAATTCATATTAGTTTACTGTATTTCTTATTTTGTAATTTTTCTTCTTTGCATGCCTCTTTTCCTAGGTTCTGCAGGTGCTAGAGCTCCGCTACCTTGTTAAAGACCTCATCTTTGCTCCAATTTTTGCTTCAAAATCTCCTCTTTTCGCTGCCAAAGGTAAGTTAAAAGCTTATGCAAACTGAATTAGTTATCTATCAAAAATGAAAATAAAATCTGAGGCTATAATGTTGGTTTATGCATAGAATTTTGCTCTTAGTGTTTGTTGTCTTGCTGAAGAGGGTGCAACCTTGTTGCCCATATCTTGTTCATCCTGCTTCGGATTGCGGTCAAATTTTTTTTCAGTTTGTATTACATTTGATAAGGTTCATTGCTGCAGATTTTCATTGAGTTTTGAGTCCGTTTGGACCTTTTTTTTTGATGTCAAATGCGAAAATCCGAGAGGAAATATGCACAGAAAATTTTATTCGCTGAATAGTATTTTTGGCATAACTTTTGCATTTCAAATCGGAATTTCAAAATCTTGGATGTTCTGCAATCCTTGTGAAATATTACAAAACTTTTATTTGTTGAGTTTTCAGTAATTTTGATGTTTCCTATGCAAAATTTGACAATGTTTGTCACTGTCCCGAAAATGTATCAGTCCAGGCTTAACTTTTAACTTTTAGTAATTTTGGCATAACTTTTGTGTTTCAAATCAGAATTTTAAAATCTTAGATTTTCTGGAATCCTTGTGAAATATGCCATAACTTTCATGTTTTATGTTTTGAATAATTTTGAAGTCTACATAGACAAAAATTGATTTTTTCTTTGCTGGCCCGTGTTAATAACCAGTGCACAATTTTTTTTCTATGTAGTATTTCGATCATAACTTTCACGTTACTGATCGGAATCTTGAAATTCAAGATGTTATGAAATCCTCAGGAAATATGCTACAACTTTTTTGTTTTAAGTTTTATAAGATTTTGTTGTTTACATGGTGAAAAATTGATGTTTTTACTGTGGGTCTGTCATTGACAGCCACAATATTTATATATTTGTCCGATTTCGACAATTTCATTTGCATTCTTTTGCAAATTTTTATATATGAAATTTGATGCTAATGTTTGATTATTATGTTCCGCAATGGACTAGTCAAGTTAGGATAAGATTTGGATTTAAATTTAATTCAAATTCGATTTAAATTTGAATATCGATTTATACCGATTAAATTGCAAGTTGTTGTCTTTTGAGTTTTAAAAATCCGAATAAATTGCATAAAATCTTCTAAAATCATGGTTTGTATAATAAATGTTTTTACACATTTTTAAAAGGTTTTTAAACAATTATTCTTTATTTTCTAGGCTTTCAAAATCATTAAAATTCTTTTAAATGATGAGTTTTGTCTCAAAATCCTTTAGATAAATTTCTAGAAATTGGTTTAAAATCCCATTTTCTCTAGTAAAATATATTATTATTAATTTTATTAATTTTAATTACTTTGATTCTTTTTCGGACGTATGAGAAAGTAAATTAAACGATTTAGTAAAATTACGAGGTATGGGACTCGTGAATTTACTTTATCGGTTAATTTCGGACTTGTACGATCGAAACGACTTTTGGGAATTGTTTGAATTCCTCTTTGATGACAACCACTTCGTGGAATGTTTTTGATGTATTTAAATCCTAATTGGGGCATTATTCCATATCAATTTATTTGATATATATATATATAGTCCGAGAACCCCTAAATAGGAGTATATTCGATGATAGGCTATATTGATAGAGATGCTCTTGCCAATGATATGAGGCAAATATTTCGATGGAATTTGATGATGATTGATGAATTTATGATATTTCTTACTTGTCGATGAGATAAGACAAGTTTGGCATTTCATACCATTCGCCGATGACATGAGGCGATTTTTTATTTATTTATGATGATTTAGATGGTTTTCATAGTGTGGCATCGACTAGCGGCTAGAAAACCGCTAAGTGAGAACGTGCGGTATGGGACGTACGTTACCACTTTTCGGGTTACTATCCGAGAGTTTCTGACACATTCTAAAAAGGACTACCAGTACTTTGAGTCCCGATCGGGCCAAGCAATGTTTGGCTCGATCACTGTGATGGCGAGGGCTCAGCGGACACCGATTGGAGTGAAGACTCCAATCACTATGATGGCGGGTGTTCGGGATGGATATAGATGACGCCATAGACCGAAACAATTCGATGTGAGGATTTCGGTCAATAGATGGATATGGTACCATAATGATGGAAGTACTGGTAAGTAGCACGTGCAACATTGCTTCGGCATGCGGGATCTGGCCAATCCGAGGTTTCTTTTGATGATTCATGATGATTTCAATTTTGCCACCTTTTTATGTGTTTTCTATAGCTTTATAGATATGAGAAAGGCATATATGATTTCTTGGTGGATTTTGGTAATTTCGAATTTATGAATTGATACTTGGGATTTTATATGATTTTGGAAGGATGATTATTTAATGAATGATTGTTAGGAGTTCCCTTTCACCTTGTCATTTTTTTTTGTAACGATAAGATTCAGTTTGCCTGACCCGTGTGTTTGTCACTCGGGTCAGACCGAGTTGCAGGTTAGGTCGGATATCTATCTTTTGTGCTGGGACCCATTTTGCTTTTTGAGGGGCTCATGACTATGGACTTGGCTACATCTTTCGTGTGTGTCTTTTGTGTCAGCTTATTGTACATATTCTTTTATGGGGACGGAGATGTATGTATATTGTGTGGTTACACGCCACTATGATGTAGGGTATTACATTTGATATTCGGCTGTATTAGTATATATATCTGTGGCTGCTGTTCTGTGATGTGATTGTTATATTTATTGCATTTTGTTTCTGAATAGATCCTACAGCCGTGTAGTATCGTATTAGTTAAACATTGAGTATGTCGATCACTTGAGATACACAAAAAAAAAAATATGGTAAAAATCGACGTACTTAGTCTTTAGCTAATTCATTACTATTTGGTCGCCCTTAACCAGCCCTATTCTCTGCATTAGTAGACGGAATAACTCATTAATTCTCTTTACTAATGTGGGTCTCGGGGTGGGGTGTCACACCTAGCATATTTACAGATTTCTTTGGATGCATTGGAGCTCAGGAAATGAACTAGAGGTCTTCAAGTCGTATTTACATATATGTTTTATTTTCTCTTTTTTTGTTGTTGGAATAATCAACAATTGTGAGTACATCTTGTTATAGCTGTCCAGGCTGATGATTATGATTGTTGTTGTACTCTGATGGATGTATGTATATGACATATTCTCTTTGTAAAGATGTTGATAGTATATTATATATTGTTCCACGGCGATTGCAAGAATATGTATTATTTTAATTTTCTTTCCTTTCTTCTCTTTTTCTCTACTTCTTTTCTCTTTTTTCCATAACTATCCGTCTTTCCGTTCGATTTGTGTTGGACATGTGTGGTTTATTGTCAGCTTGAACTGTACGGATTGGCGGGTCGTTACAATTTCTACTTAATAGATGTCAACATAATCTATTCATTAAATCATAGTAGAACGGTGAATTATTCTACTAAACAAATTTCATTGGATTTCATTTCATTTGAGGTTACTTAAGGGTAATCAGCTATTAAATAAAGTGGTTTAAAACTTTTAAAATTTCTATTCGATAATTTAATAACATTTAAACTCTTTGTTTAATAATTAAACCATTAATAAATAATTAAATAATAATTAACTATTAAATAAATAATTAAACAATAGTTTCCTTTAAATAAATAATTAAACAATAATTAATCTTTGTTTACACCAAAAATGGTCACAAACTCCCAATTGTCGATGAAAGCACTCGTTTACAATCACAGATCTCAAATACCAAATACGTAGAGAAAATAAATTTGAAGAACACTCAAAATTTAAAAAGAATCACACAGGAACACACAGATTTAGAGTGGTTCAGCGTTGGCCTACGTCCACTATGAAATGGCTGACTTTTATTGATCTTTTTTCGCTGGTTACAATGAGTTATAAGAGTAGAATTGAAGTACAAGAGTAATCTCGACAGAGTCTGGATGTAGAAGAGCCAAAAGTCCCTTTTTATAGGTCCTGGGCTGCTATTTATAGGTGTAGGCTGCAAATATCTTGCCCGGATCTCGAAAGACTCCTCCCACATGGGTGGGCCCATGTCATCTACACTCGGTCTATGATCGATACGAACGAATTTTGTATCGATCAAGATTTGATCCAACTGAGTCGAAATTGAGCAGGAACATTCTTTTGGATGTGCGTAAGCTCTTGTGAAAATTTAGTGACATTTAGAATTGTAGATTTTGAGTTATGATCGATGCAAGTTCGTGCTTTTCGAAGGCCGTCTCCTTCGTATCGATGCCGTTCGTATCGATGGTCTCGTATCGATAACCCTGCACATGATGTCTGATGACGTGCCGCTTGCTTTTAGGATGGATCCACATTTTGTGCCGAATGATCAAGTCTTCCCTATGGATGCGCCTTGTTCGTATCGATACGGATTTAGCCTTGTTCGCATCGATCCACTGCTCTGTTCGTATCGATGATCGCAGGCCACTTCGTATCGATGATTGAAGCTGCTTCGTATCCCTTCTTGTGTAAGCTCTTCGTATCATCCTTTTGAGCCTACCTTTGTATCGATGGTGCTTTATATCAATTGCATGCAGTTACTTTGTATCATTAGTTTTTTGGCCCATTTCGTATCAATATAGGATGCCAAGTTCCTTATCGATCTAGAGCTGATCGATACGAAACATGCTAGATAGCGGATCGATACGAATTGGATCAACATGCCATCGCTGATGGATACGAAATGAGACAACTTAGACCGATATGAATACGATGGATACGAAGTGAGGTTACTTTGATCGATACGATCGTGATGGATGCGAAGAAGGCCACCTCGGATTGATACGAACAAGGTGACTGCTTGAATTGCATCGATCATATCTTGAGCATACGAACTCCGATTGACTTGAAATTTGAAATGTTGGCTTTCGTAGCTTCGCTTGTCTCGTTATTTCAATTGTAGCTTGATCCGAAAATGGTCAAAATTTACCGACATCCATAGTTGACCTGTTCATAACTGGAAATCGAGAAAAACTATCTTTGGTTTCCAGTTAATCTTTTGGTATCACGGCCTTGCTAAAAGGCAGGATAACAATCTTTAACTAATTATTAAATAATAACCTAAACTTTTAAATAATCATTGCATATCTAATTTAATTAATTAAATAATCCTTAATTAAAACTTAAGTAATAAATTAAACTTTTATTTAAAATAATTAGATCATAATTAAGTTTTAATTACATCCTAACTTAGTTAGCAATTAATTAAGTATTTAAACACTTTCTTGATTATTAAAATAATGATTAACCTTAAAAATAATAACTAAATTCAAATTCCTTTAAAAATTTATTACTTAGTAATAAATCTAATATTAACTAACTAATTATAATTAAGTTAATTTTTAATTAAGTGTAGATTTCCTTTATTAACAACTAATTAAGTACTAATTACCTTAATTAATTAAATAATCATTAAATAATTAATAATAGTAGTTATTTAACCAGATTTAAAATAAATTTTAAAAACACTTTTCAAAAGATATAAGTATAAACATTTTTAAATTCAAAAAGACTCCATTTTCATGAACTGCATTTATAGCGACTATTGCTATATGACCTAAAATTTTCAAAACATGATTTTTAAATTTAAATCACTTTCAAACTCTTGTTTTACGAATTTACTTACTTTAAAGACATAAAAGGGTTTGAAACTAACAAAGTTAGAAGCTTGAAATTCTTTTATTAAATTAAACTTTGTAAGACACGATTTTTATTTTTCCAAAAGATCTCCAGTCGCTTCATCAAGTCAAGAGCAAACTTTTTAGTATATACAACATAATGTACATCACATAACTTAACCTACATGCTATTACCACAACCATAAGCAAGATCTTATTTTCAAGTTAATCACAGCATTTGGATTTGCCAATCTAACTCCTTAACTCATCTACAAGCATACATAAGTAAGATTAAAACATGTAAACTAACTGACTTTTTATTGAAAAGTTCATATCACATAACAATCAAGCACATATATCAACGTCATAATCAACAAATTAAGAAATGATTTTTTACAACTATTTATGTATAAAAATTAAATTTAGAAACTTTATGTAAAAGGGTTAGTTTTCTCACCCTAAAGCTATCCAATCGAACCAAGCTCCCACTAACAATAGAAGCCACACTAGAGCTTGGCTTTAACATTGGAAAAATATGATTTTGAAGACCTTAAGTCCCTAAAAAAAATATGGTCATACATTAAATGAATTCAGCCATGGTCTTTAGTGGGTGGATGAGGACTTTCTTTGGTTAAGTGGAGTTATAGAAGTGTAGGGAAATACCTTAAGCAAGGTGTGAAAGTTTTAAAGGTGGAAAAACTTAGATTTTAAACTTAAGAATTAAGTTTGGAGATAATTAAATACTAGAGGGAGAATATGAAGCTTGGAAATTGAAAATAAAATGAAATAATAAGGAAAAAGAATTAGGAATTTTGCTTTTATACAAAATGTATGAATCAAATTACCAAAATGTCCCTAGAGTACATACCCTCCATCCATTCAGGGCCGGCCCAAGCAAAGTAGTTGCCCCAGCCCAATAAGTAGCAGTACAGGTAAAATTAAAAAAACATGCTGAGATTCGAACCCTGGTTGCCCAGGTCCATGCAAGATGATCCTACCACTGCACCACGAACCCAATTAACATTGTCATGATAGAAAACATTATTGTCATAATAAATTTCTAAATCCATTGCCCCTGCCCGTTGCCCCTGCCGGAGCGGATGCCCTAGGCGGCTGTCTTGCTCGCCTTGCCCTGGGGCCGGGCCTGCATCCATTTGATGCCACCTCACCCATTCTTGCTCCCTCCTTATCCCTTAGGTGTAAAGAAATGGCTCCCTCTCATGAACACTAGCCAACAAGAATTTAATGCATGGTATTTTGATGTTTCTGACAACTTAGTCGATGAAAAGTCGAAAATTCAAAAAACAAATTCCGGTCACATTTTCAATTTTCCTTTGAACTAAATATTTTTGTAAAGAAATTTTGAAAACTACTTTGCCATTATTGACTATTATTTAAAAGGAGCTTTATTTTAATTATAAAATCTACTATTTTAATATTTAAATTTGATTTAATATTTACAGATTAAAGTAGTGAAATTCCAAATTGTTTCATTTATTACTTCATTTCTAATTTAATTCTTCTCCAATCCCTCAAATTCTGAATCTAATCTATATATACAAATCCCTTGTTGTATATGTCTAAAATGGGAGATCTAAAAGAGATTATTGAAGTCATGACAAATATAAAAAGATGAAGAGCTAATGACCTACAGTGAGTGTAGTGTTTATATATTAGTATTTGAATAGCGTGGTTTGGATTTAATATATGCCTCGAGAAATTTTGGTTCACTAAAACATCACCTAATTTTTTTTAAAATTCCCTTAAAGCGAAATGTCAGTTCTTTGGTTAGAATCTCAATTTTGTTATGTTAAAATAATGGAATTTGTGTATATTTTGCATTTTCAATATTTTACCATATATTTCACTTCTTATCTTCTTCTTTGGATCTGATTAAGGTTTTGGTTAAGAAATGGTGTGTAAAGTATGAATTCTTATTCATAGTTTACACCATCTATTTCCATAATTTGAATAGAAATTCAAATTTCGCCATAGAAATGCAATGTCAAGTATTCGTCCATACAAGTATTCCAGGAACATGATAAACCAAAGTTACTCCTACTACATCCTGCTTGGGAATCACCCTTAGGATTAGTAGCGAGTAGTCCTTGCTTTGAAAATTTCAAAATGAAGGTACTACTGTGACCATATGTATATAATATGGGAATTACGAGGTTAGTGGCAAGCAACCTATATTATGCAGATCTCCATCTTCGAAATCATTGTCTTCAACATGTCTTCACTTTTGAATGCGTATGTTGGTTCGAAGTAATATTCATATAGGAATCACCTAAATCCAATCTCGATTTCTCCAAACCTATTATCGATAAAAAGATGTGTATATATGTATACAAAATGTTAAGCCTCTTTCGTCAAATCCACTTTTCTACTTTTACACAAAATATTATTTAACTTTGAAGATATCTTTTTATCCAATAAAATATCTTTCAGAGATATATATCTTTAGACCATTTCTGTTTCAGGATATATAGAATTATTAACCTCATTTTAACTTTGGAAATTCTAGATCGTTTTCTTTTTATTACTTAGGGAAAAAATTTCCATATTCTATTATTAGCATAATTAATAAAGGTTTTATTTTTCCAAAACATGTTTTAAATGGGTCGGAAACAATGTTATTTAAGACATCGTTTACTGTAAATCAAAATCACTTAGCATTGAATGAGAAGGATTCATAGATTTTAGATTAATTATACTCAATACTAATGTCCTTATCAAACCTATACTATACATTGAATAACAGTGAAATCACCTTTTAATTCACGTGGATAGTACAATTTCCATCCTTGGAATTTGATATAGAGTTTAACTAGAATGTTCTCTTTACCATCAAAATCCGATTTTAATCTCGTTTAACCTTTATAGAAAAATCCAAATCTCTTTTATTTTATCTTAAGAAAATGTGATCCGAGTAAATCAATTTAACAATCCCCTACACCGGGCCAGTCCAGATAGCTTGGGGGAGTTGGCAACTGGTTTCTCAAACTCCAGTATAAAGACTATCTCATCACCCATAAGACGGTCAAGTTATTTGATTAACTCTAAACTTTTTAAAATATCTGTGCAATTACTTGAATTTTTTTTTTAAAAGATTCGGGAAGTAAAACCCAAGTTTAAAATATTTATTCAAAATTGTCAAATTCCATCGCTAAATTACCCGTGAATAGTGATTTTAAAGCTTTATAGATCAAAGCACCAATTTCTTTATATATATATATATATATATATATATATATATATATGCCCATTTTTATAAATAAAATCCCTTTTAAAACATTTTAGCATGTTTATGGAATTTATTTCCTACTTTGACAGATTTAAAAACATCTATTTTAAAGAGCTGAAAACAATATTTTACGAACTGACAAAACGCAAGGATTTAAAAACTTGATTTGGTCATAAACTTTACTAAACGAAATCTTGATTTTTCCTTTTCATTTGAAGTTATACCCACATGGGTCAGGAAAATTCTTATTTCAAAGAATTCTTATTTTATCCTACACATCCGTTTAACTTTTAAGGTCACAAAATCACGAACTGTTGAACGAGACGACATATTTTTCATCTTTTAGTCGAATTTTTTAAAAATCATCCAAAATAATTCTAAATCATTTTAATACCATATTGAACTATGTTAAAACAAGTTTTTTATTATTTTACTTTATTAAAATCTCATTTTCACTTTATTCCATATGTTTAATATTGTATTATAATATTCAATTTTCATCTTTTTATTTAAATTTTATTTTATATTAAACCATATGATACTTTTCCATGTACTTTTCACTTTTTAAACTATTATTTTCATAATCTAACCATTTGATTTACTTTTCCCCAAATAAATCAAATACTCCTCTTCACTTTTTCAAAACCTTTTCTATTTTCAAAAATGATATGTTTTTGATTTACAATTCAAAAGAGACCTGATACTCCTTATACACACATTATTTTAGAATATAATAGGGATTATTTCTCATGAATTTACCATGGCTATTTAAAGTGATTATTTCAAATCCGATGGGTATGATTTTCACATTATTATCAAAATAATTCTACTTAACTCAACCAAGTCAATATATGATTAACCTAAGCAACCAATCAACAAATATTTAATCATTTTAGCATCCACACTATGCTAATCAACCAAGTATACATGCACGTCACCAATCCTAGATAATTTTAAGATAAATTTAAATAAGATAGAAGTAATGTTCTCACTTTTTTGCTATCCGACTCTAAGTGTTTTTTAATCGACGAAATAATCCTTTCTCCTCACCAAAGCTTATGGAACTGGACCTAAACCTTAGTGATGCTCGACCAAGCTTGTGTGGAGTTGGAGGCTCAACTTTGAGATGTTGGTTATGTGGGCCGTGCACTTTAGTGAGGAAGAGGTGGAGTTTGGCTAACTTTTGGAAGCGATTTGGTATCGTATGTGTATGGAAACAATTTTAACAGAACTTCAACGCAGTATTGAAATATTTTTATTATTTGGAAAACCACTAAAGAAGAGCTATTAGAGAGCTCAAGAAGAAGAAGAAGAAGAGAAGTGAATTTGTGAAGAAAGGAAGAGGATATGCATGTGTATTTATAAGATAGACATCCATGTGCATGAAATTACCAAAATACACCTCCTCTCCCATCATAGCTTCGGCCGAACCACCTTCTATGTGCCTTCCATCACTTAATGTTGTCTTAGGTATGTAGGTGTGTCAGTGATGGTGAGTTGATTTTAAGTTTTTTTTATGTTGCACTTGTTTATACATAAGGAGTTTGTATGTATATATGTTTAGATATTTCTTTTATCTATGATTTGATTAATTATGATACACATTTATATGTATATGTACATGTATATGCATGTGTGTGCATGTTCAAACAAGGTTTCTACAACTTCAAATAATTTCAATTCATCAAACCGCTACAAATGCCGAATCCGATTTCTAGTCATATTTTCTGTTTTAATCAAACTATTTATTTATGTAAACCAAACTAAAAAATAAATTACTTATCTTCTTTAATATTTAAACCAAGAATACTTAAGCTACAAAACCATACTAAATAATATTAAAATTGTTTATAAAAAAATACGACATTGAACTGCCAAAATGCGACGATGTTTATATATCTTTATAAAATAAGTTTATATATTTATAAAACCATTATAAATCACTTATTATCATTATAAATAATTAAAATGGATTATTTGTGATTGAAAATAATCAATTTAATGTTTAAAATTAATTAAATATTTTTATTCAAGATGTTAAAATTACGGCGAATTTCATTTTCCCCCCTTAAAAGAATTTCATCCCCAAAATTTAACCATAACGCCGAACCCGAGATAGTTTACGCAAAATATTATCTTTAAACTCAATTCCGTATGATATACAAAGATCATCCATAGTATTTGATTCGATCTTCTACTCAAATACACAACTTTCTTTTCGAATTAGTATTGATCCTTCGATCCTCTAGTGCGGACTCCGATCAGGCTTCTTAATCAGAAACCCTCGCTCTCCTTACACAACTTCGAATGGTAGAAAATGTAAGTATCCAACTATAAACCTCATCAATGTTCATCATCAAAAGTCAAGTGACAAATCCTTTTTCGGACCGATGTAAACACCTCAAAGTTCCATACTCGAATCTTAGATCAGAATTATGCGATGAAATGATCTACACATCTCATACGTACTTAGTTATATCAAATTCCTTTTTCAAAATTAATTATGAAAACATTTCATAAAATTCCATCCAAATGTTTTAAACCTTTTCGTATATCCCAAACATTTTTAACCCTCATTTAGAAGATATCTTTAAAAGTTATTCTTCTTACTTAAATACCCTTTTTAAAAGTTTCACAAAAACATAGCTTTTAATAAAAAAGCTTTATTAAAATCTTCTACCAAGTTTAACTTATCAAAATCTCATTTAACAAAACACTTATTTATCAAAAAACTCATTTTCAAAGTAAATTTAATTGAATCAACTTTCTTAAGAGTTCAAATACCAAATTTATTATTTCAAAATATCACTATATACTTGTATTCAAACATTCTTATAAAGATATAATTTTACTTCATAATGAAAATTATCAAAGAAGTAAAACTTGTGTAAAAATTTTCCTAAGTCATTTAAACATGAGATAAGAGAAGCCATAATAAGGAGCATGCATAGATAAATATCATAATTCGAATAATTACATTTGCCAATCAGCCATACTTATTGATTTACATACCCAAGATAACTACGTTGACATATCCCTAATATACCTAAGATATCCAAAATATTATTACTCTGTAGCAACTTTTAACCCTACCAAAACACAGATCAAATCAATCGAACTTGGAGATCGACCGACCATCTGAATCTTAGAATACTACCACTTTAAACTCTGCTTCCTCCTATTGATCATCTGCTTCATTTCCATCACCTTCTTTGTTCTCAAGATTCCATCCAATAGGATGCTAGGTTTTCCTTGGGGAACCCAAGGTTGAGCAACAGGGTTTCTCGAAAGGCTCTTCAGAACCTCTTCTTCCTCATTCTCTATCATTCCTTCCCAATCAGTACCTAAAATGTGCGATCTCCCTTAGATATTAGAACATCATCACCTAGATAACATGATCGTCATTGTTATCTTCTGATTCATTGGGGATGTCATTCATCCATGCATCGAATGTTGCTAAATCTGGGATATTCCTTTCTACCGTCACATTTGGTTTCTCTTCTGGAACTTCTTCAGGTTTTGATTATTTTGGATCTGTTACCCAAATCATTTTGTCTTGTGATCCCCGACTTACCTCTACATCATCTGTTATCTGGATCATTTTTTTGTCACTTGATTATAATGCTAGTTTCGGAGTCTTGGGCTATACTTGCATCGTAGCTATAGGATACCTGTCCTCATCGTAACGGGTATACTCATTAAACTCTTCCATTATCTGTGGCACATAGTTGTCATGTAATCCTTCTTCGATTCCCTCGTCCTCACTTGAAAGGATTATTAAGTCATCCTTTTCTTCTTAATTCTCTCTTGAGGATTCTCCTTTAGAATAAATCATATCGTAATTGGAAGGATTCTACAATAGAAAACGAAATACTGAGAAACATATACTAAGCTTTTTAACTTTTATAACTTGAATTTAATATCATATTTTAACAATTTTCTTACCAACTTAACTTCTTAAACTATCATCTTTATTAAACAACTTATAGTCAAACTATGAAATTCTAATCACAAGATGTTCCCAGACCAATTTATGTCTTTTAACCAACCCACGATAATAACTAATATTATTATCCCATAATTAACTATATCTTTTGACAAGATGACCCTTTTATATTCAAAATACAATCCTTGATAAAATTATTTTATTTACCAATTTTTCCAAAACAAAAAATCATTTATATATAGCATTAATAAATATGCGCTCATGTATAATACTCTCAACTTATTCTAGAGTGTCACTTATCCTATCTCTAATGATTTTCTCATCCTAGGGTTTTACTATCCCTATCTCTAATGAGATTTTACCCCTACCTAGCTCAGGTGCTTGCTCAACCTTAGCTCTGATACCAATAGTAACAACCAGGCTATTCGACCTTCGAAAATCGATACTAATACGTCCACTGTATTGCATGCCGAGCATTCAAGTACCAGAAAAATCGATTGTTAAGGGTAAAGAAAAAAGAAGACAGAACATAAACTCACATGAATGGAATAACATATATTATTTGAATAATCTTTATAGAGGTAAAACTTTAAAATACATATATCAGAGTCTATCCTAAGCTCAGCCTGGGCAGCTGTAAATACTTATCCTTACAAATGCTAAAAAACAAACATAATGAAAATGTAAACTACGTCCATACATTGATGAAGATCTCCATCTCTCCTCTAGAAACTGCATGCGTCTTCAGCTAGTCCTAAAACTACTCGGATCTGACCCAAGTATTAAAAATAATCGGTTCACTTTGGAAAACCAGCATGAGAAAAGTAAATCATAATATATATGGCAGCGTCATAGATCGACTTTGATGCCAAAAAAACCTTTGAAAAGAAGAGTGTCCCATAATACCATGTCGCACGTAAATACAGATGAGTTTTTACCATATAATAAATAATTTTTTTTATCAAATCATCTGATATTATTTCTAATGACGTTTCTTTGAAAACACTTTTCAAATAACATATCAAATAGCCAGAATTGTTATATTTGTTAAATTCAAAAACACATTTAGGTATTCTACCAAGTCCATAAAGGTATGTATTGGAGAATGGATTTCCAACAATGACAAGGTAAGGTACTACCTTCTGACAGTACATCTATAGAGGAATGTACCAAGCATAGCCTTGCTGCCCTATACCAACATAGAATCGATCCACCTCTACGTAGACAGTACCGAATAAGTCATCACCTCAGTCATTCCCAATACATCCTTGGTCATAGCATACACAACAAACCCAATATATAAAGGGAAATCTAAAAAGGCGATGATCATATCCTAATGGGTGCAATCCACATAGCTATGCTTCATCTACCCAGTTTTTGCCATTACCGGTTTGTGAGGCTCGAGGTAACATTTTACCTTTCTTAAAATAGAAAATCTCACTTTTAATGCCACGTTACCATTTTCGACATCATACTAATTGGTTTCCATAGAAATATAACCCCCGAGATCTACACCTCAGGGAAGGATGTTAAGTATAAGAGGGGTTATCTCCTACACCACCACATAGAATTACATTTGTGAAAACCAATGTATGTGGTCTTAAAAATACAATGTCAGACATTCGTTAATACAAATTGTCCAGGAATGGGACAAATCGAAGGTACTACTACTACATTCTATTTGGGAATCCCCCCTAGGATTAGTAGCGGGTAGTCCTTGCACTGAAGACTTCAAAATGAAGGTACTGCCATCATATGTATATAATATGGGAATCACAAGATTAGTGGCAAGCAGCCTTACATTATGAAGATCTCCATCTTTAAAATCATTGTCTTCAATATATCTTCTCTTTCGAATGCATATGTAGGTTTGAAGTGGTTTTCGGATATGAATCTCCCAAATCCGATCCCGATCTCTTCGAACAAATTACGATAAAAAAGATGTGTATATGTGTATACAAAAATGTTAAGCCTCTTTTGTTAAATCCTCTTTCCTTCTATTACTCAATTCACTATTTAACTTTAAAGATATCGTTTTACCCAATAAAATATCTTTTCAAGATATATATCTTTAAACCATTTTTGTTTTACGATATATAGAAATTTAACTTTGGATATACCAAATCGTTTCCTTTTAATTGCTTAGGGAAAATATTTCCATATTCTATATTTAGCATAACTGATAATATCATTTTTTCGAAACATATTTTAAATGGGTCAAAAACATTGTTGTTTAAGACATCATTTATTATAAACCCAAATCACTTAGTATTGAGTAAAAATGATTCATAGATTTTAGATTAATTATACTTGATACTAATTTTCGTATTCACCCTGTGTTATTCATTGAATAACGGTGAAATAACCTTTTAAATTCACACGGATAATATAAGTTCCCTCCTCGAAATTTAATACAGATTTTCTAGAATGCACTCTTTACCATCAAAATCCAATTTTAAATCTTGTTTAACCTTTTTGGAAAACTCAAAATATCTTTTTTATCTTAAGAAAATGCGATTCGAGTAAATCAAATTTGACTATCGCCTCTATCGGGCCAGTCCGTATCGCTAGAGGGAGCAAACAACTAGTTTTTCAAACTCCAACCTGGAGAGTATCTCCCTATCACCCATAAGGCGGTCAAGTTATTGATCGACTCTAAACTTTTTAAAATACTTATGCAATTATTTGTAAAACATTTCCAAAAGGTTTAAGAAGAAAAACCCAAGTTCAAAACATTTATTTAAAAGTTGTTAAATTCCGTTGCTAAATTGCCAGTGAATAATGATTTTAAAGCTTTATAGATCAAAATGCAAATTTCATTACACACGCATCCATTTTTATAAATAAAATCCCTTTTAAAACATTTTGACGTATTTATAGAGTTTATTTCATATTTTTAAATATTTAAAAACATCCATTTCAAAGAGTTGAAAACTATATTTTGCGAACTGCCAAAACGCAACAATTTTAAAAACTTGATTTGGACGTATCTCAGACTTTACTAATCTTGATTTTTATTTTCCATTTGAAAGCCTATCTTCATGGGTCTGGAAAATTCTTATTTCAAATAATTCTGACTTATATTTTATCTTAGACATCCGTTTAACTTTTCAGATCGTGAAATCGCGAACTGCCGAAATGCGATGGCTTATTTTTTCCTTTTTGTCAAATTTTTCAAAATTTGTCTAGAATGATTTTAAATAATTTTAATACCATATTAAACTATATTAAACCAATTTTTCAAAATTTCACTTTATTAAAATCTCATTTTCACTTTATTCCATATCTTTAATATTATATTATTATGATATTCGATTTCCATCTTTTTAATTCAAAATTCTTTTATATTAAACCATATGATATTTTCCATGTATTTTCCATCTTTTAAAATATTATTTTCATAATCAAACCATTTGATTTACTTTTTCCAAAATAAACGAAATAATCCATTTTTACTTTCCCCAAACCATTTCTATTTTCCAAAAACGATATCTTTTTTATTTAAAATTCAAAAGAGGCTTGATACTCCATATACACACATTATTTTAGAATATAATAGGGATTATTTCTCATGAATTTACCATGACTATTTAAAGTGATCATTTCAAATCCGATGGGTATGATTTTCACATTATTATCAAAATAATTCTGCTTAACTCAACCGGGTCAATATATGATTAACATCAACGACCAATCAATCTAATAATTAATCATTTTAGCATCCAAACTATACTAATCAATCATGTATACATGCATAACACAACACAAATAATTTTAAGGTATATTTAAGTAAGACAGAAGTAGTATTCTCGCTTTCATGCTATCCGACCTTAAGTGTTTTTTAATCGACAAAACAATCCTTTTCTCCTCACCGAAGCTTATGGAACTTGACCCCGAAGCGATGCTCGACCAAGCTTGTGTGGGGGTGGAAGCTTGGCTTTGAGATGGTGGTGGTGTGGGTCGGGAACTTAATGAGGAAGAGGTCGAGTTTGGCTAACTTTTTGAAGCAATTTGATATCGTATGTGTATGGAAATAATTTTAGTAGAAATGCAATGCGGTGTTGAAACATTTTAAATATTTAGGAAGCCATTGAAGAAGAGTTATTAGAAAGCTCAAGAAGAAGAAGAAGAGAAGTGAAGCGAATTTGTGAAGAAGGGAAGAGGATATGCATGTTTACTTGTGGTTAGAAATCTTTGTTCATGAAATTAAAAAAAGGCCCTCCCCTTCCATCATAGGTTCGGCTGAACCCCCCTCTATGTGCCTTCCATCACTTCTTGATGTATTAGGAGTGTAGGTGTGTAAGCGATGGTAAGTTGATTTTATGTTTGCTTTTTCATGTTGCATTTGTTCATGCATAAGGAATTTATATATATATATATATATATATATATATATATGTATATGTTTAGATATTTATTTTGGCTTTGATTTGACTAATTATGATAAACATTTATATGTATATGTGCATGTCTATGAATGTGTGTGCATATTCAAACAAGGTTTCTACAACTTAAAATAATTTCAATTCGTCAAACCATTGTAAATCCAGAATCTGATTTCCAGTCATATTTTTTTAATCAAACTATTTATTTATGTAAACCAAACTTGAAAATTGATTTCTTTAAATCTTTCAATAATCAAAATAAGATTATTTAACCTATAAACCATATTAAATAATATTAAAATCCATTTATAAAAGAATACTACGTCGAACTGTCAAAATGCGATGTAGTTTATATATCTTTATAAAATAAATTTATATACTTATAAAACTATTGTAAATCACTTATTATCATTGTAAAAACAATTAAAATGGATCATTTATCATTTAAAAAAATCAAATGAATGTTTGAATTAATTAAATATTCCTATTCAAAATGATAAAATTACGAGTGGTTATAATATGAAGGCAACGGAAGACTGCTAGAAATCCTACTTGGATAAGAGGAGAAAAGAGTTGGAGTTTAAGGTTGAAGATATTGTGTTTATCAAAGTTTCCCCTCTTAGAAAAGTCATGAGATTTGGAAAATTGAAAAACTAACACCAGGATTGTTCAGCATTTTGAGTTTTTTTTTTAAAAAAACTTGCTTACTGCGTAGAGTTACCAGACAAATTAGACGGAGTCCAAGATATTTTTCATGTCTTGCACTTGAGGCAACGCCTTCATAGCATAGCTTCTGTTATATGGGCTGATCAATCATTGCCTAAGATATTTTTCATGTCTTGCACTTGAGGCAATGCCTTCATGACACAGCTTCTATTGTAGAGGCTGATCAATCGGGGAATATTGAGATGGAGACAATAACATCCCTTGGCATGGAACTAGGAAGCTCTACGAATAAATAAATCAGGTGGGTTTAAGTACAATGATCATTCAACTCGGTGGAAAGCACATAGGAAGCTGAAGAGAAGATGAGGATCTCTCATTCTGAGCTTTTCACTGATAAACTTTTCTCTCCAAATTTAGGTTTTGATTGCATCATGGTTGCTAGATTGGATGGTAGGAGATGGTTGCTACACTTTTTACTATAATTTTGCACTCATATAGTAATTTATGCATTTTAAGGTGTTTGTATACATATTTATTTGTTACGATCATATAGTCACGTTGGATTGAGCTCACTTATATCATGTCTGCACACAAAATCACGTTCTTTTTTTGCACTTTTGGTTAAGCATATTATTGTATAGTTAACTTGGCGATATAACATGGATGTTTATTACGTGATACATTGTTTGTCCATTGGAAAGATTTCGGGAGACGAAATCCTTTTAAGGGGGAAAATACAACATCCCATGAAAATTAGCATGAAATAAATAAATAAAATAGCATAAATTAATTAAAAAAGATAAGCCTAAAAGTGGGATTTTTTCAAAAGTCCAAATTTGACTGTGGAAATTATGACGTTGTGTTCATGGCGATTCTTTGATCAATTTCCATATATAATATGTTGAAAACGGAGCTTAAACGAAGAAGTTACGGCCGTTTGAATTTTTCGGATTCGAAACAATTTAAATAGAATTCAAATTCAAAAATTTAATTAGTTCTCAAATTTGAAATTCCAAAACTAAAGCAATTAGACTTGGTATTAAGTTATCATTAAAATTAACGTTAAAAGAAGCAATAAAGGAATGAAATAAATAAAACAACGACAAAATAAATGTTTCCTAAAATAAACAAACTAGTCGACAGCCTAACCTAGGACGGTCAACCGGTAGGGTTGAGGCGATCGACTGGTGAAAGCTAGTTACAGCTAGGATTTCATAATTTGAATGTTCATAATTTTATTATTTTAAATCGACTTAAATTTGACAGTTTTGGTGCATTCCAATCAGTATAAATAAGAGCCTAGCCCCCTCACTTTTATTCACACTTTATTTAAGAGAATCTAGCGAAGCTCTGTCAGTCTCTCTCTTTTTATTTGGAAATTTAGGGTTTTAGGAATTCTAGACATTTATTGTAACGATCTGCTTTTCTTACGCTTAAAGACGACGCTTAATACATCCTCGGTATCCATGCGCCAATCATTTAAGTGTCCGAAAGACAAGTCATTTGGGATGAAGAAAGAAAAGATAGAACAGAAGAAACTAAACAACATAAAATCTCACAAAGGAACGAAAAAAATATTAATTAACATAAAAATTTACATAGTCATTTCCAAAATGATATTAGAGTCATGACAGTGCAAATTCTACATTGGGACAATTATAACTACCTATCCCAACTTAAAATATATAAGACATTGCGGAAAAAAGATAAATAACTAGCTATCGATGAAATCACTTGATCTAAGCTCCACCAAAAATGCATTCGTGGGAAACCTGAACTACTTGTCTGCTCATATAAATTTGAGCACCCAAGAGTTTTGCAGAAGTAAATAAAACTTCGAGTCAGATATGGATCTAGTGTTAGAAAACCCAAAGCAGCTGAATTACTTTTAGAACTCCATTACGATAAAAAGTATCTTGTAAGAACACGCCGCACATAAACATGGACGGGTTTTTAACTTACGATAACCAAAACAATTACTTATAAAATCCAGTGATATTATAATAATGTCTAGGGGTTTAAAGTAAATAAATAAAATAGCTGAAATGCATGCATCTCATATTTCAACATAGTTGCACACAACTAAGTCCATAAAAGTACGTATTGGAGAATGTATTCCAATAATGGCTAGGTAAGGGACTATCTTCCGACGGGACATCTCTAGAAAATATACCTAGAGCTACAAATGCATTTGTCCCTCTACTACACAGAGCCGACTGCACCTTTAACATGACAGGCCGGATTACCTCATCCCTTGACACCGAGGCTGCAAACATTGCCCCTTGATGCCTACGCTTAAAACAACTCCAAGGGGACAATCTAGCTAACACATAGCTCTACCACATACCCTATTTTAGCCATTTTTTCGGGCTGTGAGGCTTAAGGCTACGCTTTTACCTTTTCTACTAGCATACCACCTTGGAATGCTAACATTACCCTTAAGGCAGAGATGCAATGCTAGCATTCATCCATACAAGTTGTTCTTGGATTGAACAAACATTCAAAATTTACTATCTTCCATTTTAGAATCTCTCTCATGAAGATAGTATAGCTCCCTAACATACTTCATCACCAACATTATTAGTTTGGAGTGGTTTGGATAATTTGGAAAACCAGTGTCTCCAAACTAAGTGATAATTTTCGGCTAACTCAATTTCGGTTCTTTGGAAGTATGCAACAAGTATTCGAGTCCCCACCAGGGAATTTGAATATACAATCATACTTCTTGGATCAAAACAGGTCCAGATTTAATAGTCAATTATTGAACTATCAAATAATTAAACAACAACAATTCAGAGATTTAAATACCTATAGCAACCACTAAGCCTCAAAATAAATCTTCCATTTATTTAAGATCTCTTTCCAAAATATTTACTGAAATATTCATATACTTATTCCACTAGCATAAGTATATTTACAAAACATTTATGAACGATTTTTTATCACAAATTCTTATTAAAGGGTCAAACATGGGTTATTTAATTTAGAGGTAAGGATAACCCTAAACACTATTCTTTTGGTGTTAAGCATGGAACAAATGTCCATATCCATAATTAAGAAGGTCAGTTACGGGAAACCCCATCTCAAATTCTTTTATTAATTTGTTCAATAAATCTTTTTAATAAACCTCTTTTATTTATGAAATCTCCTTTATTTAAATTCCAAACCTATTTATAAAACAATTTATAGATCTCCAAGTTTATAAATATCCAAAATTATTGATAAAACTCTTTAACAAATTTCAAGATCTATTTTAAATTTATAAAATTCAATTTATAAACGTTCGTTATTCAAAACAAAACTTCTTTAATAAATTTAAATCAATAAATTTCCTTTGATAACATCAATTATTTTGAAACATCTTTAAATAAACAAATTATTATTTAAACGTTCTTTATTTAATTATTTTTAAACCACATAAACAAAATAATGATTTTAAACAATCGTTTAAAAATATTATATCAACTTCAAACATTTTAAGAAAATATTTTTTTCATTATTCTTTAAATACCATATTTAAAATGATAATAAACTTTAACCTTTTCAAAAAGGATTAAAAAATAAAATATTTGACTTCACAAAATGAGATATAGGCTTAGTGACCACAATAGTTCATTTAATTGACTTTAACTTATCCAAATTATAATATGGGTATTAATATAACAAGCAGATATGTCAAAGGAGTCATCTAATAAAAATCAATCAACATATAGAAAACTATCCAATTTACCATAATTATAGAACTGGGTTCTATTTCCATAACGACCCAGAATTTCAGTCATTTGAATTATGAGTATTTAATTGATTTTAAGTATTTAAAAGTTCATTTTATAAGTTAAATAACTTATGTTTCAAATATAGAGATTTTAATTGATAATTAAATTATTTAATTTAGTATTTGAAAAATTTCTCGTTTTAATTAACGTGTAAAAATAGTCTTTTTGTTCACAATCTTGGATTTTGACGAAACCAGTTCCATTGGATCCGTAATAGTATATAGTACACCATCAAATTTCATGGCGATCGAACGAACCGTTTGATCATGCGGGATCGAAACGCGTAGAAATTATATTCAAAAATTAATATAAATATTTGGGTATGAAAACCTATCTTCTACATATGATCGAATTAAGTCTCGAAACCAGTTCCATTGCGTTCGGAATAGGAGTATAACATACAGGATGCCACGCGGCCCACCTCATTTGGAGTTCGAGAATTTCGGATGTTTAAGCGGATATTTTACAATTTAATAATATATATAAACACACACCCCATCATCATACATTTCGTACACTCAACGTACATACTTGTCTCCTCGTACCCTTCAGCCTTACCATCTTGTGACTACCCATACCTTCTGTTATAATAACCTATATGAAAGCTTCTAATTCAAAGAAAAAATCCAGATAAAAGAAAATACTCGTTTTAAAAACTTAAAATTTGGATCTGTGATTTGACAACTGTTAGTTCTTATGTTGGTAGAGGGTGCGGCATTTGGTTTGCGTTCGTCGGTGAAGGTGCTGTGGAGGTTTCACCTAGGGTTTAGATTTTAGTGGATTATGAGTGGAGATGGAAGGAATGGGATTCCAATTTCGGTGGGTTAATCCCACCTTTTTGGATAATCGGAAATTTTATATAGTTAATAAATATTAATTCTTAAGTGTTCGGATATTTGTTTCTAATCATTATTCATTTTGGGATAATATACTGAAATATGTTGTTAGTTGGATATATTCTTGCCTATTGGAGTGGTCGAGACCCTATTACGTTCCTGTGTAAGAGCGGATGGCCCTTTGTACGTGAATCCCACCTCGAAGAGGTTAATTTATATTTTTATGATTACACACTGTATATGATGCGAGGGGACTGGTCGGAGGGATCCAACAGGATTCCCCACATTATTGGTTTTATTTTTCATATAAATTGATATATGATGTGTTGGATGCTATAATTAATGACATGAGTATGATTTTGTTTATTTAGTGCTTTATTATGTTTGGATGAGGTTTTATAAATAAGCAGGATTTATAAAGGAATAAAGGTATAAATGGGTTCATAAATAAAGGAATTTTTATAAAAGGATTTTTATAAAATGGGAAGAGATTTATAAACATGGTTTATAAATATGGAAATGATCATGTTGAATTAAGTACGGGCTTTATCTAGTAAATATATTTATATTTAAAGGTTGTTTATTAATATTAGTATTGTTTAAAAGTTGTTTATCAATGTTTAAATGTTTTAAAAGTTAATTATCTAAAAATATTAATATGGGTTGAAATCAGTTTTTAAATTATTATCAGTAAAGTTTTGAAAATTTATTATTATTATTTATAAAAATGTTGAAGGTAATTTATTATTTTTTATTTAAAAATGTTTTGAAATTTATTAATTATTATTTTAAGATGTTTTAAATTTAGTATTTATTTATTCATGATGTTACTAGTATATAGCAATGTTTAAAGGTAGAAGGTTGGAATTTAATTATAATAATTTTAGACATTTATAAATGGAGTTTAGTAAATGGCCTTAGATATTTAAAAAGGAAATTTTAAAAATGGGCTTATAAACTTATAAAAGGAGTTTTATACATGGTTTTTGAATTGAATAAAAGGGAAATCATCCAAATTGTTGGTGAATATACTTATACCATTGAAATAAGTACATGGATAGTTTTGATTCAAATATTAAAAAGTGAATTAGATTGATAAAATATTGATCAATAGAGGCTTAGTGTTGCTTGGTGCTTAACCAATGTTAGATTTCCCTATGGAACTAAATTCCTGATCAAATTTTTGTTATTCGATAGTTAAATAACCGACTATCAGAATTGGACACAAAACGTAAAATTGGAAATATAGGAGAAACAGGTGATTGTATGGCACAGTCATCTCTCATAATGCCATACTTTGCGTGTAAATGTCATTTCGTTCTCCTATGACAATGATAATGAAATCTGTCCACTAACGGTTTGGAGGTGATCTCTGATCTTATCTTTGATTGTTTATTTCCTAAAGAACCGGGGTTGAGTTTACCGAAAATTCTCGAACGTTTTTTTTAAATGGTACTTATATACAACATGTCACTGGGACAACAGAACACAAACCATATGTCAATATATGTTTGCTTCACGCTACGTAAGTTTTGAACTTGTGACCTCTCGCACAAAAGCCAAACCACTTAACCATTGGGACATTGGTGCTTGTCGAAATTATCGAAAGTTGTTTCGAAGAGACTGGGATCATGTATGTTATCTGAAAACCACCTCGATCCAACGAATGCATTTTGAGGCGTAGACATCTTGAGGATGATGGAATTGGAGACGGAGCCCTCAAGTGTTTCATTCAATCCCAGAATGAACTTGTATGCATGAATGCCGGTATTGTATTGTTTCCTGGAAGGGAATATTAGCATTCCAAGTGGAAAGTGCTATAAAAAGGTAAAATGTAGCCTCGGACCTCATCAACCGAAAAATGACAAAAATCGAACATGCAGCTGGGCTAAGTGGGTAGCTTCCAAGAAGGGTATGGTCATCCTAAATCTAGATCGTTACTAGCTATTCTTGTATGCTTCAGGCCCAAGTGGGGTGATCATATTCGGTACTACTAGTCAAATGGTAGGCCAGTCCTATGTGGAAAATGTACAAGATGTTCTTGTCAGACCCCGGTGCATTTATCTAGAGATGTACGATCAGAAGGTAGTTCCTTACCTTTTCATAGTATAGAATCCAATCTCCAATACATGCATTACGGTTTTGATTATAGAAACTAGTTAATTAATGTAATAATTTCGGCTAAGAAGTATTTTTATCTAGACACTATGTTAATACCAAAGAATTTCTTATGAAATTTTTTAGTTATCATAAGATAAAAACTCGCCCATGATTATGTACGGCGTAGTCTTACGAGATACTCTTGATTTTCGAATGGTTTCTAGAACTTTAAAATCCAGTTGGGTGTGTTTTTCTCACATTGATTTTCCAGACTAACTCAGTTGTTATTTTATTATAATGTTTGAGTCAAACCAAGCATATTTATAGATTGCTTTGGATGTATTGGAGCTCATAAGACAAATTAGAGGTCTTTAAGTCGTATATACGTACATGTTTTATTTCCGCTGTTTGTTATTGGAATGATCGGCAATTGTAAGGACAGGTTGTTACAACTATCCAAGCTGATGATTGTTATTGTTGTTGTACTTTGATGGATGTATGTATATGACAGATTCTCTTTGTAAAGATATTGATATTATATTATATATTGTTCCACTTCGATTGCGAGATTCTGTATTGTTTTAATTTTCTTTTTCTTCTTCTCCACTTCTTTCCTCTTTTCATAACTATCCATCTATCCATTTGATTTGGGTTAGACATGTGTGGTTTCTTGTTGGCTTGAACTACACGAATTGGTAGGTCGTTACAGCTGGTATCAGAGCGAGCTTAGGTTAAGCGAACACCTAAGCTGTGGTGGGAATTTATTCATTTAAGATAGAGTAAGCGACCCTAGGATGAGTTTGAGTGCATATACATGAGCGCGTATTTGTTAGTGACTATAAACATTTTTTATATTGTGGAGTGGCTTATGAATTTTGGTCGGTACATGGGACGTCACGATATTGATAGGGGTTTCTAAGCACTTAAACAAGGAAAACCGGCACAGTATTGTTTTGAGAATCAGTAAATGAAATAATTTACCTAAATTATAATTTATATGTAAAGGAATAATTTTCAAAAAATTATTATGTCATATATGGTATACTTGGTTGTTAGGAAATGGGAATGTTAGATTATTAATTGTTTGTTGTTTGTGTTTGAATAAAAATCGTTCTTATTAAAATGCAAACCAAGATTAACAATTAAGAAATGATTTTATATAACCAAAGAGAATATATATATATATGATTTTTAAATATGGTTTATAAGTGGAAATGAAATAAAATGTTATAAATATATCTATAAACATGATTTGTAAATTAAATGGATTTAAAAGCTGAGAAGTTGAGAATTTTAAATCCCAATGCTTTTGAAGAAAAAAATTTCAATGATTTTGGAATATATATATATATATATATATAATAGTATTATTTCGGAAATATTTTGGGTTAGAAACATTTTAAATGGAATTTAAAAGAAAAAGGAAGCACTGAACTCACCGCAATCGCTGGAAAATAATTCCGGTGATGACTGAAGCATCATCAGCATTCATTTTCGAGTTTCTATGTGACGACCCACCTTTCTCTCCACAGAAAGACGCGTCATCTTTAAGAAAGAAAGAGATATAAAAGAGAAAGATAGAGAAGAAAGAAAGAAACAAGATCAGAATCTCAACAGCGGAATGAATAAATCATATTAATCACATAAATAGTACATAGTATACAACATCTATCAGAGTAACACAGCTTATACAATGCATACTAGACAGTTATAAACACCTGACTAGTTATTACAACTCAAATACAACATAAACAATTGACTTAGAAATCACACAGCGGAACACTATATATATCTACAACGCTGAAGCCTTCTGCTCCATTTCTCCTTCAGAATTCGTCAAAGCTAACCTGAAACCCTTGGCTACTCGTAAAAATTTGAGTACCCAAGAGTTTAGGAAAATAGAAGATAAACTCCGGGTCAGACATGGGTATGGTCTGAGTAACAGGTTAAGGTTGCTTAACGTTGAAAATCTTTTGAAAGCAAAAGGTATCACGTAAGACTCCCCACAAATAAACATGGGCAAGTTTTTCCCTTACGCTAACCAAAACATTTGATAGGAAATCCAGTGATATTATAATAGGGTCTAGGGTTTTCAAATAAACAAGAAATAGTCGAAATTGTTACATTTATTAAATTCCAGCATACATAAGTTTACAATCAAATCCGAGGGCACTTATTGGAGATTGGATTCCATACAATGGCAGGGCTACTGGGGTACCGCGCGTCACAGTACGTGGCCTAGATCACCATACCGAGGATCCACCCTAAATCCCCTGCAACACAAGGCCGGAACCATCCCTTACTGGACAGTCCCGAACAAGACGACCCCGGATGTTGTTGCAATCAACTGCCCACACAACCGAATATAAATGGACTTCTAGACGGGGGTAAATCTCGTCCTACTTGGGTGCTACCCACTTAGCCTTGCTGCACCTCCCCTGTTTTAGCCATTCTCGATTGATGAGGCTTGAGGCTACGATTACCTTTAGAGAACACATCTCTTAGAATGCTCATCATCCACCTGACGATGTTCTGAAAGCATTCAATCCATACAAGTTCGTTCCGGGTTCGAACAAAACCGAAGATATTATCTCGTTACACTCATTTTGGAATCACCCTCAGAGTTAACGAGGATAATCCTTGCACTTTGGATCTTCATCGTCACTTGAGATTCACGAACTATCGTTATTTGGATCGATGTGGTTTTCGGATATCCAAATCTGGAAACCCGATCCCGGTCTCATCGAAATCCAAAACGCGATCTTTTAAGTCCAAGTTGTTTTTAAAGTTATAAACAATTCAATTCATTATCTATATTCACACAGATAGATAATTAACAATATCATAACTACATAATCCACATTATCATCACAAATATTATCATCACAAATAGATAATTCACATTATCCTCACACTTCAACCAAAGCATCCATATCACACAGCATCACTTATCTAATATATGAGATCTCAAACCATTCAAGGCAATCAATATCATTCATCCATATATAAGCAATGATTAATTAATCACACTATCTCTAATTAATTTAAAATGAATTAAATTAATTACTTCCATCTCTAAGTAATTTAAAATAAATTAAATTAATTACTTTTATCACATAAATCTTACTTACTTAACCATTAATTGATTACAAATCAATTAATTAATCACCCACTAAATATTCATCTTTAATTAATCACCCTTGATTAATTATTCCTTAATTACTTTAAGTAATTAACCTTTAGTTAATTTCACAAATCAATTATTATTAACCAAATACAGTAATTAACCTTTAATTACTTCATTAATTAATTAACTATAATTAATTACATTAATCCTTAATTAATTAATTAATTACTCTATAATCGCTTATTATTGGTTAATTAATCTAAATTAATCAACCTTTAATTACATCATTAATTACTTTAATTAATGATCCTTTAATTACTTCTTAATTAATTATTAATCATATTTAAAAATTAATCTTTAATTAATTAAATTTATTAATCAATCTTGATTAATCCCATTCAGTAATTAATTACCCTTAGCTAATTACATTACTTAATTAATTTCAAATAACTTTATTAATTACTTCTTAAACTAATTACACCAAGTACTTAATTATTAATTACTTTCACTAAGTAATTATCCTTCACATCAATTACAATCACACCAAAAACTGCTTTCAATCTTCAATTAATTACATCATGTAATTACCATCTCGAATTACTTCACTAAGTAATTATACATTAAGTAATTATACTTAACCCATCATCCAAAGATTATTTTGAACTAATTAAACTAATTAAATAACTTAAACTAATCACATTAATTTAATTAGTTACATTAAGTAATTAATTCCCCTAATTACTTCCATTAAGTAATTATACTTAAACCATTTCCACAAATGATTATCTTTAATTAATTATTAAAAATTAATCACATTAATTAATAATCTAATAATCCCTAGTTATTGATCTTCATTAATTATTATTAATTCTTAATTTACTTTCCTTAAGTAATTAAACTTAGATTAATCATTATTAATTACAAATTAATTAATCTCTAATAACCAATTAATTAATCTCTAATTATTTAATTAATTAAGTGCTTAGCTGTAACTTGATTAATCTTTAATTACTTGATTAGTTAACTTCTAATCATTAATTAATAATCTATAATTATCTAATTAATGATCCTTAATTATAAATTCATTATTCCTTAATTAATTAACTTAAACCTTAATTAATTAATTAATTTAAACTCTTAATTAATTAATCCAATTAATTAAATTAATTAACTATCCATTTTAATTACCTTAATAATTTAATGAATCATTAAATCTTTATTAACTTTAAGATAAAAACATTATTATTATTTATGATTTAATTGTCATTCACAAATACATCTGAAAACATTTTACTTTTAAATTTGCTTCTAAATTTCATTTCAAATTAAGATTCAAATTAAATACAAATTAGATTTTTAAAATTTTAAAAACAATTTAAAAACCCTCTTAGTCAAATGTTAAAGAACACTTATCTTTATAAAAGAAATTTATATAAGAGTTTAAATCTAAATCATTTAAATTCAAAACATTTTATAAAATATACTTTAACATTTTAAAACTTGTTTTAAAACATATTAATTTTTTATAAAACTTATTTAATTCAAATTTGGATACAAAGTAAAACTTGAATCCATACTTTAAACTTGCTTTAAATCTCTGTTTTAAATCTTGCTTCAAATTTTCAAATTTAATTTAAATTTTGGAAACCTGACAGGTTTAAAACCCGTAACAGGCAAATGACCCGAGCCAACACCTCAAATACTTCGAGTCAAACACCCGAGATCTTTGAGCTTTCATACAACAGACTCGAGAATAACTCGAGTCCCCTCAACTTCAAACTCAAACTCACTAGATACAATAAGATGCACCATGCACATGCATTGTGCCGTCGACCTCCTCTGGTCATCTACGATAACCTCTTCACATCGGCGATCGACCTCGCACCCTACATCGATCATCAGAACACCGATAACAAACTCGAAATCGAATTCGAGTGTTTAGCCCAAATCCTGGAACCATCACTCAAACCAGAAAACACCTCGTGCTCGCTTCCCCGACCACCAGTGCATCTAATCTTCCATCAACACCTTCGCTAACTCCCAATCTTCCAATTCCCAAAATATGGTGGCACTCGGTCCACCAGAGACGCCGTGGTGGCCATTATTCTGATCAATACCCAAACTAGGATTACAAACTGAAACAACCTCCTGCCGCCGCCATAGTGCAATGCATCCTCATCGGACAATTTTCCCCAAGTCTCTGATCATCCCCGCATCTCCAGAAAGAACCCTGACCTCTCTGACCATCGAGATCATCAAAAAACCCCTCAAAACCCAATTTCTGGTCAAATTAGAACTGCACATTCATCCTTAAGCTAAAAATTATGATTTTAGTTTTAAAAATCATGTTTTAGTTTAGATATTCGATTTATAATCCTAGTAGAACGGTGAATTATTCTACTAAACAAATTTCATTGGATTTCATTTCATTTGAGGTTACTTAAGGGTAATTAGCCATTAAATAAAGTGGTTTAAAACTTTTAAAATTTCTATTCGATAATTTAATAACATTTAAACTCTTTGTTTAATAATTAAACCATTAATAAATAATTAAATAATAATTAACTATTAAATAAATAATTAAACAATAGTTTCCTTTAAATAAATAATTAAACAATAATTAATCTTTGTTTACGCCAAAAATGGTCACAAACTCCCAATTGTCGATGAAAGCACTCGTTTACAATCACATATCTCAAATACTAAATATGTAGAGAAAAATAATGTGAAGAACACTTAAAATTTAAAAAGAATCACACAGGAACACACAGATTTAGAGTGGTTCAGTGTTGGCCTACGTCCACTATGTAATGGTTGACTTTTATTGATCTTTTTTCGCTTGTTACAATGAGTTATAACAGTAGAATTGAAGTACAAGAGTAATCTCGACAGAGTCTGGATGTAGAAGAGCCAAAAGTCCCTTTTTTGTAGGTCCTGGCTGTTATTTATACATGTAGGCTGCAAATATCTTTCCCAGATCTCGGAAGACTCCTCCCATGTGGATGGGCCCATGTCATCTACACTCGGCCCATGATCGATACGAACGAATTTTTTATCGATCAAGATTTGATCCAATTGAGTCGAAATTGAGCAGGAACATTGTTTAGGTTGTGCGTAATCTCTTGTGAAAATTTTGGTGACATTTAGACTTGTAGATTTTGAGTTATGATCGATGCAAGTTCGTGCTTTTCAAAGGCCGTCTCCTTCGTATCGATGCCGTTCGTATCGATGGTCTCGTATCGATAACCCTGCACATGATGTCTGATGACGTGCCGCTTGCTTTTAGGATGGATCCACATTTTGTGCCGAATGATCAAGTCTTCCCTATGGATGTGCCTTGTTCGTATCGATCCTTGTTTAGCCTTGTTCGCATCGATCCACTTCTCTGTTCGTATCGATGATCGCAGGCCACTTCGTATCGTTGATTCAAGCTGCTTCGTATCCCTTCTTGTGTAAGCACTTCGTATCGACCTTTTATGCCTACCTTTGTATCGATGGTGCTTTATATCAATTGCATGCAGTTACTTCGTATCGTTAGTTTTTTGGCCCATTTCGTATCAATATAGGATGCCAAGTTTCTTATCGATCTAGAGCTGATCGATATGAAACATGCTAGGTAGCGGATCGATACGAATTGGATCAACATGCCATCGCTGATGGATACGAAATAAGCCAACTTAGACCGATATGAATACGAAGGATACGAATTGAGGTTGCTTAGATCGATATGATCGTGATGGATACGAAGAAGGCCACCTCGGATTGATACGAACCAGGTGACCGCTTGAATTGCATCGATCATATCCTGAGCATACGAACTCTGATTGACTTGAAATTTAAAACGTTGGCTTTCGTAGCTTCGCTTGTCTCGTTATATCAATTGTAGCTTGGTATGGAAATAGTCAAAATTTACCGACATCTATAGTTGACCTGTTCATAACTGGTAATCAAGAAGAACTATCTTTGGTTTCCAGTTAATCTTTTGGTATCACGGCCTTGCTAAAAGGCAGGATAACAATCTTTAACTAATTATTAAATAATAACCTAAACTTTTAAATAATCATTGCATATCTAATTTAATTAATTAAATAATCCATAATTAAAACTTAAGTAATAAATTAAACCTTTATTTAAAATAATTAGATCATAATTAAGTTTTAATTACATCCTAACTTAGTTAGCAATTAATTAAGTATTTAAACACTTTCTTAATTATTAAAATAATAATCAACCTTGACAATAATAACTAAATACTAATTCCTTTAAAAAATTATTAATTAATAATAAATCTTATATTAACTAACTAATTATAATTAACTTAACTTTTAATTAAGTGTGGATTTCCTTCATTAACAATTAATTATGTACCAATTACCTTAATTAATTAAATAATCATTAAATATTTAATAATAGTAGTTATTTAACCATATTTAAAATAAATTTTGAAAACACTTTTCAATAGATATAAGTATAAACATTTTTAAATTCAAAAAGACTCTATTTTCATGAACTGCATTTATAACGACTATCGCTGTATGACCTAACATTTTCAAAACTTGATTTTTAAATTTAAATCACTTTCAAACTCTTGTTTTATGAATTTACTTACTTTAAAGACATATAAGGGTTTGAAACTAACAAAGTTAGAAGCTTGAAATTCTTTTATTAAATTAAACTTTGTAAGACATGATTTTTATTTTTCCAAAGGATCTCCAGTCGCTTCATCATGTCAAGAGCAAACTTTTTAGTATATACAACATAATGTACATCACATAACTTAACCAACATGCTATTACCACAACCATAAGCAAGATCTTATTTTCAAAGTTAATCACAACATTTGGATTTGCCAATCTAACTCCTTAACTCATCTACAAGCATACATAAGCAAGATTAAAACATGTAAACTAAATAACTTTTTATCTAATAGTTCATATCACATAACAATCAAGCATATATATCAACGTCATAACAAACAAATTAAGAAATGATTTTTTACAACTATTTATGTATAAAAATTAAATTTAGAAACTTTGTGTAAAAGGGTTAGTTTTCTCACCCTAAAGCTATCCAATCGAACCAAGCTCCCACTAACAATAGAAGCCACACTAGAGCTTGGCTTTAACTTTGGAAAAATATGATTTTGATGACCTTAAGTCCCTAAAAAATTTGGCCATACATTAAATGAATTTAGCCATGGTCTTTAATGGGTGGATGGGGACTTTCTTTGGTTAAGTGGAGTTATAGAAGTTTAGGGAAATACCTTAAGCAATGTGTGAATGTTTTAAAGGTGGAAAAACTTAGATTTTTAAACTGAAGAATTAAGTTTGGAGACAATTAAAAACTAGAGGGAGAATGTGAAGCTTGGAAATTGAAAATAAAATGAAATAATAAGGAAAAAGAATTAGGAATTTTCCTTTTATACTAAATATATGAATCAAATTACCAAAATGTCCCTAGAGTATATACCCTCCATCCATTTGATGCCACCTCACCCATTCTTGCTCCCTCCTTATCCCTTTGGTGTAAAGAAATGGCTCCCTCTCATAAACACTAGCCAACAAGAATTTAATGCATGGTACTTTGATGTTTCAGTATGTTTCAAATGGCATCTTTCCTTTTAACATTTTTAATATAAATTCTTATTCCATAAATGTCACATTACAAACGTGTAACTAACTTTACTAAAGCATACATGCATATACACATACCTTAAGTTTATTTAATAATGAATGCGTAAACTTATACTATCATGTTCAAATTGTTTCTGACAACTTAGTTGATGAAAAGTCGAAAATTCAAAAAACAAATTCCGGTCACATTTTCAACTTTCCTTTGAACTAAATATTTTTGTAAATAAATTCTGAAAACTACTTTACCATTATTGACTATTATTTAAAAGGAGCTTTATTTTAATTATAAAATCTACTATTTTAATATTTAAATTTAATTAATTATTTACAAATTAAAGTAGTGAAATTCCAGATCGTTACATTTATTACTTCGTTTCTAATTTAATTCTTCTCCAATCCCTCAAATTCTGAATCTAATCTATATATACAAATCCCTTGTTGTATATATCTAAAATGGGAGATCTAAAAGAGATTATTGAAGTCATGACAAATCTAAAAAGAGGAAGAGCTAAGGAGCTACAATGAGTGTAGTATTTCTATTTTAGTATTTGAATAGCGTAGTTTGTATTTAATATATGCCTCGAGAAATTTTGGTTTACTAAAACATCACATTAAAAACCTATAAAATTCCCTTAAAGCAAAATGTCAGTTCTTTGGTTGGAATCTCAATTGTTTTACATTAAAATAATGGAATTTTTGTATATTTTGCATTTTTAATATTTTACCTTCTATTCCACTTCTTATCTTCTTCTTTGGATCTAATTAAGGGTTTTGATTAAGAAATGGTGTGTAAAGTATGAATTCTTATTCGTAGTTTACACCGTCTATTTCCACAATTTGAATAGAAATTCAAATTTCCTAATTTCATGTAAAAAGAAGTTGAATAGAGCATAGAGTATGTAAATTGTAAGTTTGCATTATCGATTTATTCCATTGTTTTAATGTAAAATAAGTGGGTTAGGATTTTGCTTCTATTAGGTTTGTTAATTTGATTTTTGAATATCAGATTTATGGTATATGTGTTAATATGGAAACGTGACTTGTATATTTTAAAGATTTGACATTTAGATGTTAGTTTAGGGCCACGTTCAGAATTTACTAAGTGTGTTTATGTATGTGTGTATGTGTGTATTAGTGTAAATGGTGTAGTTAAAAGGTTATTAACTATTTTGAATTCCCCCTTAGGAAAGTAATTAATTGTAAAAGCGAAATAAGAAATTTTCATATAAGGCCTTAATTATGGATTTGGTGAGATGTGTGATAATAGATTTATAGAGAGAGTGCTATAAATTATGACAAAGTTATAGGGCTGCGAAGTCGATCAAAAGAACGCAAAAGTCAGCATAGCTAATCTTGCTGCTAGCATTATGACTTTGGGGCTGATGTGACTTGGGTACTATCTCTTACATTGATATTATAAGATATTAAATGGTCAAGAGTCTGCCTAGTTTCCATTAAAAGGTATTAAGTGACTTAGGTATCTCTCACATTGATAGGACATTATTGACGATAAATATAGGTTATTAGGCTGCGAGCATAATGGCTCTTGAATTGGATTGAAAAGCCTTAGGGATTAAAGTCGAAAAGACATAGAATAATGTTGATATATGAAAGATATATTCCTATTTAATTATACTGGAGATTTTTATTCATTTGGCATATGTCGTTGTAATTCCCTCCTCATTACAACATAGTTTAGGAAAGACGATGCTGAAGGCGGAGGTGATGGGAAAACTTGTGGCATTTATCTCTTTATCTATTCATGTTATTTTTTGATGCACCCATTGAAAACAATGTTAATTTTGAAATTATTATACTACAGATATATGATGATTGTTATTGGTGTTGTATTATAGATCTTTATGATATTTGAATTTTGAATGAAATGGGTACTGTTTTTGTTATTATATTTCATCCTTTCATGTGAGTCCTTAATGTGTAGATAAATAGCTCTGTACTGTTTCTTTTTACCAACCAACAACCGAATTTGGAACATGTCGAAGTTTTGATGGGCCTTTTTAGGATGGAACTTAGGTCCTTTTCAGAGTAGATTGTTATAGTATGGGATGCTGATGTGAAACTTATTCAATTGCTTAGTGTTAGTAGATGACACTCAATGGACAAGAATATGGATTGTTCTTAAGTAAGGTGACGCTCGAGGTACAGCAAGTTTATATGCCTAATGTAGAACAAGTTTATATTCTCGGTGTACATCAAGTATATATGCTTGGAGTGGAGCGATAGAGATGATTGAGTTATAGGGGTGTACCCATATATACGTTGTCTATCATAAAGTGCTTAAGGATATGATTAGGATAACAGGAATCAGATGGCCAATGTCTACCCTGGCAGCATGATCATGGGCTCACGTCCCAGTTCTATGAAATTTTTGTTGTTGTTGTTGTTGTATTAGTTGCACATCGTGGGATTTGAGTGAAGGGTGGTGTTGCCCTAGCTCCTTTAGTCACTAATGCTAGCAGTTTGTTACCGTAGGGGCATAATATGGGCCGTGATCAATGCATAGTGTAGTCTTACAACATGTTTATGACATGCCGTGAACATAGTCATAACACCAAGTTGGTAACTAAAGACTATAGGAGAGGATCCGGCCAGTGTAGCCCTAGGCACCTGGAGTAGGCAGGGTAGCTGCCAGTCTCCCTTCTAGCTCTACATGGATTGTAGATACGTACAAACTATTTATACACCTCGCCCAAGTATCAAAGTGGAGCTGGGTGAATAACTTAGGTCCTTTTGGAGATGCTGGATAACCTATTATGGTTTTGATTGGGTGGCGTAACCCAAATATTATGAAATTATTGGGTGGTGTGACCCATTCGTTATGAGATGACTCAACTAGAGTCTTGATGTCCATCGTGCAGTCAACTCTTGTCACCATTAGATTGAGGTATATATTTTTTGGATATGTATTTGTGACAAGGATTATTTAATGTATGTTACACTTGTTTATATGGTATCCAAAAAATGAGTTTTACATATCAATAGACTATATTTATATTACTTTCATATATCACATCTCTAATATATCATTATAGACGTAGTCGGACCCATGTGTTATTTATAATACTCGGGTCAGTCCGAGACTTTTCAAGTACTGGGACAATATGACCAACTTGCGTTATTTGGGCTTAGAGGAGACTAGTACATTGTACATTGTATATTATCTTAGTATTATATAACTTCATGTATGCATATGTTGGTATTATATATTGGGCATACCTTGTATATTCAGCACTATATATTATCACCGTGATTCTGACTTTGTGTTCTCTACTATTTATGGTATATTGTATATTGTTCTATACTGGAGGTACATATATTTATTGCTTTGTGCCAATACTAAGTACGTATATATGAGTTATTTATTCGATGTTTTATACATACCAGTGTTAGCTCAATGGAATATTCACATGTATACCCCGTATCACCTCATTCTCCGTATTATCCGATATTGTAACTTAGTAATATTGTTGGATAGTATGTGTATAGTGGTGGGGGTGTTGCAATTGGTATCAAAGCCAGGTTTAGAACGATACATGATATATAAGAGACACAAGTTAGGAACTTAATGAGACTTATAGTCCTTGTCCCTTTGGGTGAGTTGGGTAGTTGCCCTATAATAAAAAGGATAGTAGGAATATACATATACATATATATATATATATAATTACTAGGATAATCTTCTTGGGACGTATCTGTTATTTTCTATGTACTAGATATTTGGATTTTTTGAAAATATATGGTAATTGATCTTGGGTGGCTTAATATTGGATTGTTGTGTTTTGATTTGATATTAATCACAGTGCGCATCGGGAAATCTATTTAAATCTCTGGACCCATAAAAAGTGGATTTGTGCTTGTGGAAATTATCGAGTGATTAGGCCTGAACTCTGCAATGGAGTTCTCAACAAAATCTGTTTCCGAGTTAATCTCCTTTCACTGAGTGCATTGGTCGTTGTTATTTATATTTGTTTGGTTACTAATAATTGTTTATGATGAACTATTTTTTTCATTAATGATTGAATATCTGTATGTTTTTATTAAGGTAGTAAATGGATTTAATTTTGATCTTTGTTTGTTTATTACAATTGTATAAGGTATTTGTCAATATAAATTATTTTTACTAAAATAGTACTTTGATTTAACATTGGTGTTCAAAGCGTATTTGAAAACTACGAAGATATTATTAATATTTGTTAAAAATAAAGACTTTTGTTATATCTAGTTTACTTTTATTATATATTTTTGGAATGCAGTAAATGTTCTATTACAATCTATTGAAAAGAGTGCATTATAAGTTTGATGATTACATATTATGATGTGATATTTAAAGTATCAAAAGGGATTTATTATCTAATGTAATTTAGGGAATGTATGTAATTTTTTTGGGGATGCTAAGTATTGGTTGTTATAACATCCTTCATTTTAAGGCTCTAAAAAAGCGCTACTGATGATGCAGTCATCATTAGTGTTATTCTCCGGTGATAAAATGCGGTTATGTTGATCGTATCAATAACATCAGGATCACATGAATTTAAAAAATAATTTCAAACACATTTCATTAGGAAAACTTTCATTACATTTTAGGAATAAAAAATTTCACATTAATTACATAATCCCATTCGTTGCCCATATTAAGAGAAAATACAATAATCACAAAATACTCCAAGAGTGACATACGAAGATGCCTCCTTAGTCGATTAGAGTCTAATACTTGAAAGTTATAAATTCTATCATTTACATCCACTCAAACATAGAATAAGCTTAAAAGAACACAGCGGAAATAAAAACTCCCAATATTAGCTAGCTTGCTTCCTGCATGTCTCTGGAAGCTTATTCGTCTAACCTAAAAATCCCTACTCTTGGCCATCTTAATTGAGTACCCAAGAGTTTAGAGGAAAAAATAAAAACTTTAGGTCAGACAAAAATTCCAGTGTGGATAATAATATACCATCTCGAATCAAAACAGATATCTAGTGAGACCACGTCGCTTAGTGGAATGAGTTTTCCCCTCACTGGTATCTTATCTAAATACGTCAATCACAAATCTTGCACCTACAACCACAATGCTTAGAAAAATCATATACATTTATGTAGCATAGGTAAGTTTGACTAATCTATCCTCCTATGGGAACACAAACCCAAGGTTTACCCTTCTAAAAACATACTGTTTGTCTCCTACCAAATGGACTATCTGTCTCAACTCATAGTTTTTATCAGATCACTATGAACCTTTTAGTTTTTTCTAATAACATCTCTTTCAATCATTGTTTTCATAGGATCACTATGAACTTATTAGTTATCACAAATAACATCCCTACAATTATAGTTTTCACCGAATCACTATGAACCTATTAGTTTTCACTAATAACATATCTCATATTATAGTTTTCATGGGATTACTATGAACCTATTAGTTATCACTAATAACATATGTCATATCATAGTTTTCATGGGATCACTATGAATCTATTAGATATTACTAATAACATCTTTCAAATCATATTCTTTTGATCAGTTTTGGGTATCCTAAGATACTAGGTTTATCTGATCTTTTGGATGCAATTTTACTCACTCGGGAGTTAAGTCTAACCATACGCACCACTGGAATAACCTAACTGGTAATTCTACCCCCAATTGCAAAATGAAACATTGGGTCATAATGATGAGAGCATGCTAATGATAATTATGCAATAACCAATAAAATGATAATAAGAACTTATAACATCATTTATTCTTGTTCAATCAATAGTCATGTAATGACCCACAATATTTACACAACTATGATATTGTGATTTAAACAAGTACAAAATATTGAAATATATTTGTGCACACATTTGATATGACTTAGGGGTAAATTTGTGATTTCCCAACTGTTAAAACCCTAGCCGTGAGTGAATTATAAAAAAGAAAGATGTGGCCACTGTTTCATTTGACTCTCTCGTTTCAAAACAAAAACTAAAAATGGCCGAAGCCCTAGAAATCAGATTGGGGGAAAAATCATCTTGCTGTATCGAACGGCATTGGATTCGTGAGAAAAAGGGGGAAAGCTATGGCAATATCTAGGGGATCGACATCTCATATAGCTACGTGAGTGTTCTTAATCTTGATTTGGCAATAAGTCCTATCTCAGGCAGCCGTAGTAATATTTCTACAAATAAATTTGTGTGTATGGATGATTTACGTGTATTGATGCTTGTTAATGGTTGTTTGATCCTTGGTTGCTTGCATATCCATATATTGATGAAGATCAAGTCTGATTATGTTCATATCTGAACATGAGATGATATCTATTCACTATTATGTCACGATACACTGATTTAACACTATGTATTACTGCCAAAATGAATTGTTTAAGTGCACTCATACCAGACGTATCATGTCTGACCCTGTAGATTGTCTCGACAATCTCCTGGGGTGTCTCATTCAACGAGGCAGTTCGGGATGATGTTTTTACAGGTTGCTATGCACATTTTGATGAGATGATGACTTAAGAGATGGAGTTAAAATGATGTATCACTGCATGTAGATGATATGAAGAAAGTATTTCATTGTCATTTCATATGTATTGCTGAACTGAGATATGTATAATTTACTATGAACAAGTGAACCATCATGTGTTAGATTGATATGTATATAAATCTGGAAAACTGTTTTGTCTTATAAGTAATTGCAAGTTTGAAACTGAAACACTTGGATCGTTCAGTTTTTATCTATTTTCTGAAATCTGTATTTGGAGAATAACTTGTGTCGAGGCAGTATACACAAGTGTTTACACTTGTGTATATGCGCAGACCTATAGATCTGCTGAGTTTTGTGATTTGAAGGATTTTTATGGATTTTGTTCGAGTTTCCTTTCAGAAGTTTTGGGGAAAATCTTTATAAACTTATTTTGATGGATTATTTCTATATTTATGCATAAGCATATATGGATCTGGAGTTTGATTTTAGTATGTAATTATCATATCTGAGAATATATATATATATATTTAACTGTTTTTGGCAAGTTGAATGCCTTGAGTATGAAAAGCAAAGATGAGATTTATGTATTATGGTTTTCTGAGATCCAGTTACTTATGGTTTTAAATGGGAGATTATATGGATCTGAATCCACACTTTTGAGATATGATCTTTAATCTGAGCATCTGAGATTTGATAGATATGTTTTCTTTGATATAAGATGTTTATTCTGGAAAAAAATGAAGTTTATGGGAGATTTGGATTTATATAAGAATTTGAAATAATTTCTGAAATGAGTTTGAGAACTTACAGCCTCATGTGCTTTATATATCTGAAATGTGTTTAGTTGTTTTAACAGCATGACTTACAAGTCTGGACTATATTTATATGTTTTGGCTTATTTGATGCCGTAGATCTTTGATGGAAAAAAAATGGATTTTAATGCTTTCAAATGCATTATGATTTTTGAAATGAAATTTCTATGTTAAGTGGCTGTTGCTATTTGAATCTGAATATAACATATAGCTAATACATGTTCATGTAATAGAATCTTGAATCGTATTGTGGACTTGCCATATAAATTAATATATGTGCATGCCCTTACTTTATATTTATGAAATGAATGAGCTCAGTTTTGAATAGTTTTGCAAAAGAAAGTTAATTAGCAAACTGTTTTGATTCTCTATGCTATATTCATAAGATTTCTGGAAATGGATTACAAGTCCATGTATTATCTTGAGACTTTTATAAAAGGAACTTGTAAGCTTCCAATTGTTTACGTTAAAATATTTGTATGATGCAGAATGGCTCTTGTCCTTGCATCAGTGATATGTTTTCAGTTTTAAAGAAAGATAGTTGATGTAAATTCATCTTTTATGTCTGAATATAACTTGCATAAATGAGAAAGAGGAAAACTCGATGACCTCATTTTTGTATAGTCGGATTGGTAATCCTTTGTTTATACGTATATTTATTGATACATTGTTGGTGCCAAGGCTTCATGGAATCTTGGATGTTGCCAGCATTGTTACTGTGTGATTTTAGGGCTCAATTTTAAATTGCCTATTCATTAATACCATTGCTTGAGCTTGTGTGTTGGCGAGGCCGTGCACACCTGTATTTATATGTGTGTGTACGTGCAGCCACACCTATAATTGTGCTATAGGAAGAGTTGAATTAAATAAAGAATATCTATGACTTTTATGATATAATCTGGAATTCTGATATTTCCAGTCTGCTTGTGTATCTTTTTCTGATATTTCCAGTCTGCTTGTGTATCTTTTGTGTCATATTGCAAATAATTTTCATAAAGAGGAAAATGGATTTACCTTTATATTAAAATGCTATGTGTGAATGATTTAGCTAATTTTCTTAAACTCTGACTTAATAGCTAAAGAGATTGGTATATCTTCATATATACTAATCTATGTTTTAGGAATACACCAATATTTCTATATTGGTAATAGAAAATCTTGGTTTTGGTTTTGAAGATAGATGACCCTGTGTTTTCATTTAGCATATTTCTTTATGCGGGAAAAAAAACAAATTAGTCCATGATTTGGCCACTAGAAAAGTAGGGTCATCACATTTGGTATCAGAGCTATGTCGGTGGATAACATAGCAAAAATTTAATTTGTGTGAACTTGTTTGTATGGACTACTTTGGTTGCGTTGTTTGAATTGATTGCTCTGGATGATCTATTTGGATTACATCAATGTTAATGATGTTTATTAAAAATTTAAGTGAGCATTAATCTATTTTATGCAGTGGCATTAAGACCTCTAGTAGGCAGCCTAAAGTATTATAAAAATTATTTAAATTTCTGAGGTGGTTTATTATGAATGAAACGGATGAGATGGATTTTTGTTTGTGTATTTCTGTTTGAAGTCTTATATGTCAGTTTTCCAGGCTAAAATGTTTTGAGCATTTTTTTTGTCAAGTATGGATTTCAATTATTTAGAACATAGGCAGCAAGATAGAATTCTGGCTCATGCTTATTTTCTAAATAATAAGGCAGGAGGATTTTTGAGTTTTTGGTAAATTTTCCTTAACATATACCTCTGTCCATATTCTTCTTTTATAATACAGAAGGATCATGATGTTTAAAATGTTTTGGAAAACCTGTTGCAAATTTCTGCAGCAAGGAAAATAAATGGAAAACAAGGGATTGAACTAGAAAGTAATTATGTTTTCTGAAACATGGAGGAATTGAGGGTTTTATAATCAAACCCATAAACTGGTGTTTAATGAATTAAGCAGAAACTGGAGGGGGAAACTCATTAGGTTAATAGACCCTATGAATAAATGAAAGAAAATTAAATTGGTCATTTGGGAGTTAGTCAATGATCTGCTTGCTTCAGGTGGGAGTAAGTATATGCATGGTGCAAGTGCACCCTGAGGCCTTTGTGTGTTGGAATAAATTAAATAACCTGGGAGTTTCCTTCACAATGCATACATGGTGTTCATTTGACAGGGAGTTATAGACCATAAAAATAAATGGGGAATGGGATTTAAAAATCTGGGTTATGAATGTCCAGACAGGGAGTTAAATTAATCAAGTTTTAATATTATGCTTTGATTAATTGCTGTGTGAAATTAGGAGAATTGTTGTGTGAAATTAGGAGAAAACCTGGGTTTATTTATGCAAAAATGAAGTTATGAATGATGCATGGCTTACTGAACATTTATTGAATTGATGCATTGCTTGTTGATTACTTGTTGAATGAATGGTTGTTTGCTGTTTGTATTGATTGAGTATTGTTTGTATAAACTTAATTCATACGTAAGTTTATGATATTTTGCTTTGATTGCCAAGAATGGGGTCTGTTTGAATTAAAAATTCATTTAAATAAAGACAGATTATATAAGGGTATTGATCCCTATTTTGATTTGCATATAGATGATATGTTTTGCATGAAGATGGTGTGTATGGCCATGGATGAATGAGCATTACATTTAAAATGACTTCAATAGGAATCATGAGTAGGAATGTATTTGTAAGCAACATATAACCTGATGACAAAACATATGAACTGTTACTGAATTAATATTTGTTTGGTTCTGGTTGAGTAAGCTTGGTGTGCATAAATATGTTTGAGACATTAGAATTGCTTTGAAAAGCAGAAAGTGAAACCTGTATTGATTCTAGCATTTACTAAACCAATTTGCCAATAGGGCTTAGTTTAAAACTGAATGTGATCAATATTATGATGTATGCAATGGCACTGATTCATACTCTCACTTGTACACTGCCATATTTGTGCATATTCACTTCATCCTGTGTGCACCCCTGAGTTGCACTGTATGCATGGACTTGGTCCAAACACTGTTGCATCTGAAATCTGCTGTTGCACTTGAGACTTTAGACTTGATTTGCTGTTTGCATGCAGTGGCAGTTCCCTATATATATGTCCATGTACTTGAAACTACTTGATGCTGCACACTTGTGCTTTGTCTTGATCACTTCTGCTGTTGCCATTTTGTGTTGTTGGCTTGCATTTGCCAAGTCCATGTGTAAGTTCCCATACATCCATCTGAGTTTGCTGTTTCCAGATGCACTGAGTTGCTTGAATATGTCGCTTTCTTATTTATGTTCTGTTTGTATGACAGTTGCAATTACCCTTGTGCTTGTCCATTTGATGATGAAACATGTTGATTGAAATTTGCTTGTGCACTTGAGTTGGCGAGGCAGTGCACGCGTGTATATTTATACACGTGTGTATTGCAGCCACTCCGCAAAATTTAATGAATATTTGGGATGCTAAAACAAGTAAGAGCGAATTGTGAGGACACAATTCCAAAAAGGTGGGGTATTTGTAATGACCCACAATATTTACACAACTATGATATTGTGATTTAAACAAGTACAAAATATTGAAATATATTTGTGCACACATTTGGTATGACTTAGGGGTAAATTTGTGATTTCTCAACTGTTAAAACCCTAGCCGTGAGTGAATTATAAAAAAGAAAGATGTGGCCACTGTTTCATTTGACTCTCTCGTTTCAAAACAAAAACTAAAAATGGCCGAAGCCCAAGAAATCAGATTGGGGGAAAAATCATCTTGCTGTATCGAATGGCGTTGGATTCGTGAGAAAAAGGGGGAAAGCTATGGCAATATCTAGGGGACCGACATCTCATATAGCTACGTGAGTGTTCTTAATCTTGATTTGGCAATAAGTCCTATCTTAGGCAGCCGTAGTTATATTTCTACAAATAAATTTGTGTGTATGGATGCTTTGCGTGTATTGATGCTTGTTAATGGTTGTTTGATCCTTGGTTGCTTGCATATCCATATATTGATGAAGATCAAGTCTGATTATGTTCATATCTGAACCTGAGATGATATCTATTCACTATTATGTCACGATACACTGATTTAACACTATGTATTACTGCCAAAATGAATTGTTTAAGTGCACTCATACCAGACGTATCATGTCTGACCCTGTTGATTGTCTCGACAATCTCCTGGGGTGTCTCATTCAACGAGGCAGTTCGGGATGATGTTTTTACAGGTTGCTATGCACATTTTGATGAGATGATGACTTAAGAGATGGAGTTAAAATGATGTATCACTGCATGTAGATGATATGAAGAAAGTATTTCATTGTCATTTCATATGTATTGCTGAACTGAGATATGTATAATTTACTATGAACAAGTGAACCATCATGTGTTAGATTGATATGTATATAAATCTGGAAAACTGTTTTGTCTTATAAGTAATTGCAAGTTTGAAACTGAAACACTTGGATCGTTCAGTTTTTATCTATTTTCTGAAATCTGTATTTGGAGAATAACTTGTGTCGAGGCAGTATACACAAGTGTTTACACTTGTGTATATGCGCAGACCTATAGATCTGCTGAGTTTTGTGATTTGAAGGATTTTTATGGATTTTGTTCGAGTTTCCTTTCAGAAGTTTTGGGGAAAATCTTTATAAACTTATTTTGATGGATTATTTCTATATTTATGCATAAGCATATATGGATCTGGAGTTTGATTTTAGTATGTAATTATCATATCTGAGAATATATATATATATATTTAACTGTTTTTGGCAAGTTGAATGCCTTGAGTATGAAAAGCAAAGATGAGATTTATGTATTATGGTTTTCTGAGATCCAGTTACTTATGGTTTTAAATGGGAGATTATATGGATCTGAATCCACACTTTTGAGATATGATCTTTAATCTGAGCATCTGAGATTTGATAGATATGTTTTCTTTGATATAAGATGTTTATTCTGGAAAAAAATGAAGTTTATGGGAGATTTGGATTTATATAAGAATTTGAAATAATTTCTGAAATGAGTTTGAGAACTTACAGCCTCATGTGCTTTATATATCTGAAATGTGTTTAGTTGTTTTAACAGCATGACTTACAAGTCTGGACTATATTTATATGTTTTGGCATATCTGATGCCGTAGATCTTTGATGGAAAAAAATGGATTTTAATGCTTTCAAATGCATTATGATTTTTGAAATGAAATTTCTATGTTAAGTGGCTATTGCTATTTGAATCTGAATATAACATATAGCTAATACATGTTCATGTAATAGAATCTTGAATCGTATTGTGGACTTGCCATATAAATTAATATATGTGCATGCCCTTACTTTATATTTCTGAAATGAATGAGCTCAGTTTTGAATAGTTTTGCAAAAGAAAGTTAATTAGCAAACTGTTTTGATTCTCTATGCTATATTCATAAGATTTCTGGAAATGGATTACAAGTCCATGTATTATCTTGGGACTTTTATAAAAGGAACTTGTAAGCTTCCAATTGTTTATGTTAAAATATTTGTATGATGCAGAGTGGCTCTTGTCCTTGCATCAGTGATATGTTTTCAGTTTTAAAGAAAGATAGTTGATGTAAATTCGTCTTTTATGTCTGAATATAACTTGCATGAATGAGAAAGAGGAAAACTCGATGACCTCATTTTTGTATAGTTGGATTGGTAATCCTTTGTTTATACGTATATTTATTGATACATTGTTGGTGCCAAGGCTTCATGGACTCTTGGATGTTGCCAGCATTGTTACTGTGTGATTTTAGGGCTCAATTTTAAATTGCCTATTCATTAATACCATTGCTTGAGCTTGTGTGTTGGCGAGGCCGTGCACACCTGTATTTATATGTGTGTGTACGTGCAGCCACACCTATAATTGTGCTATAGCAAGAGTTGAATTAAATAAAGAATATCTATGACTTTTATGATATAATCTGGAATTCTGATATTTCCAGTCTGCTTGTGTATCTTTTTCTGATATTTCCAGTCTGCTTGTGTATCTTTTGTGTCATATTGCAAATAATTTTCATAAAGAGAAAAATGGATTTATCTTTATATTAAAATGCTATGTGTGAATGCTTTAGCTAATTTTCTTAAACTCTGATTTAATAGCTAAAGAGATTGGTATATCTTCATATATACTAATCTATGTTTTAGGAATACACCAATATTTCTATATTGGTAATAGAGGATCCTGGTTTTGGTTTTGAAGATAGATGACCCTGTGTTTTCATTTAGCATATTTCTTTATGCAGGAAAAAAAAACAAATTAGTCCATGATTTGGCCACTAGAAAAGTAGGGTCATCACAAGTCAATAGTCATTGGCATATGTTCACTTAATAGTCATTGGCATATGTTCACTTAATAGTCATTGGCATCACAAATTACTTAATTTAAGTAATAATTCTTTTAGCAAAATCTATATAAAACTTGGGCTAAACACCATTTTATTTCCTTTAAAAAATTTACCTTTATAAATGATCAATAACATAAAAATCATTCTTTAAAATAAGGAAAACATAGCCCATTACTTAGCCAAATCCTTGTGCCAAAATACTGCCATCTCTAAATACTCTTTAAATCATTAGATATCGAAAATAAGGTTGTCGAGCCTCAAAAATAGGTTTCAAAAACAAATAATTCCAATTTATAAAATATAAGGCCATAAGGCCAAAGTTAGTAGTTGTCGAATTTCTAATATACAAAGGTTGTTGCACCTATTAAACTTAGGGCTTGTTTGGTTGGAAAACAAAGTTTTGAGTTTTGCATTTTCAATATGCATTCAAAAAGGTGTGGAATAGAAGGAGTACATGGGAGTGAGTGTAGGGTGTGGAAGGACGTCCATGGGGTAGGGAGGGGAAAAAAGAAAGGAAGGGAAACGACGGGAAACAAAAAAAAATCATTTTCAATATTATATGTTAAAACCATTTTCCGGATTGATGATTTTTGAAAATCCAGCGCATTTTATCATATGAAAATCCAAAATTGAAAATTACAAACCAAATAGGCCCTTAGCTTTTGGTCTGCATAGTATAAAGCATGCCCAAAGAGTACTGATGTCGACTCTGTAAGTTTATGATATCCTTGCCATAAAATAATAATTGTCAAAAATATAGACTTACAACACCATTGCCACATAAAAATAGATGTTGGAATTGTAAACACACAACATCTATACCGCTTAGAATGGATATTATAAATAAAGGGTGCTGCATTTTTAAAGAACCTTTCTTGAGGTATGAAATCATAGGGTTGACAAATCTCGACAACTAGAGTCATCGAAATCCTACATAACCTAGTGCTGAAATTCTACATGAACAGATACATTACATACATATGAAGTAGATATTGTATGTTTCTCTTCATATAGATGTCGAATTTTCATAGTTATGATATCTCTTATAAACCAAGTATCGCCTTATTAACTGAGATTTTGGCCCTCTAAGTTGATGCAATGGCAATTCTATAAATAAACTTAAACTGATTTATTTCTTTATAAAGACATTCTTTTTACCAATTTTATCCCTTGTTAAATTTATGTTGGTTAGTAAAATACTTTAACAAATTCTTTTCAGAAAATGGAAGGAAGAATAGTTTACCTTCCCCAAAATAGTTTGCAAACCCATTTAAATTATAATATTAATTAATATTAGTTAAAAGCTTTTCTCGCTTAATAAATCATAGAAAATTATAACCACTTAGGAAAATACCAAAAAGCATAATTTACCTATTGTTTCTCATATATAAATTTTAGGGCCAAAATAATTATTTGATTATTTTTAGTAATTAAAAACCCAAAAAACACCTTTTCCACCTTAAGAAATTCATAAAATACTTACATTAACTTGCAAAACTATGGAATTAAAAATCCATATTCAAAATAAATGTTTACACATCATATCAGAAATTCAAATCAATTAGAGATCAAAAACTTAGGTTTTACCTTTAAAACCTCTATAAACAATTTCACAAAAGTTCTAATAAATCATTGTTCCATCCAATAATGATATCAACCATCAAATCTTGACATATTATCATAAATGATTCAGACATCAATAAATAATTCAAAATCAAAACACAAATGTTATTCGGCATTTTGGCTCGGCTATATCTGAACTGATTGGGCAAGTTAGACTCGACTGCTACCAAGGCTAGTAAGCCCAGAACGACGATTGCGAGGTCTGGTAATCAAGTACAGATGGTAATATAAAACCATGATTGAACATAATATAGAGATATGCAACGCAGTATGTTCAAAGTACGGAATATAATTTAATCTGGAAAAAGGATCGGCTATAATCCCTCTCAACCAAAGGGATCGGTCTACTTTAACCAAATAGTGTAAATTAATGGAAAAGAGTCGATATCTCAATATTTAGAAGTCTACTGCATGAAACTTTAGAAACCAGATGTAGGGACCTTAGGGAGTCCACCCTAAGGATCACACCCCAAAAGAAGCAAGCAAGAGGTATCGACCCTCTTCCCTCTAGAGGTATCGGCCATAATCAGGATACACAACATATTGCAATAAGGATTTATCAACAACTCAAGTTCTGCTAATCCAATTGGCATGAAACTTGGAGGTTAGGCATAGTACAACATGAAGAAGCTTTCGTAGCGATCGTACCCCTAAACTATTCCAAAATAGGGATCGATCCCGATCCTTTTTTCTTGGGATTTGGGTCATGCGTCCCTCCTGTGGGCCCCTATGGTTTTGGAGATCCTTCTACCGAATTTTCAAGGAGATATTTCACCATCTTACTCTGTAAATATAGGCTTGATTGTTCATTTTTGGAATCTTTTGCATTGCTGCTGCCTTGTACTCTTCTGTAACTAAGGATTTTAATCTGATTCCAGTTGTACTCGGATACAAAGTGATTAATAAAGTTGTCTCTTCAAAGTGGACGTAGGAAAACAATGCCGAACCGCTATAAATTGCCGTGTCTCTGATATTTTCTTAGTTCTTACTGTTTATTGCCATATTCTCTCTATTTACATTTAATATTCTTCATTTGTACCTCTATAAAATATTTATTGGGTGTTTGTGCCAATTTTTGGTGCAAACATTTTAGTGATTTCACTAAGAAGGAGATTCTCAGCTCTGTTTGGATCCCTTTGCTGTTACTGGATTACATAAATACTAGAAAGAGATCTAGAATAATCTTCAAATAGTTTATCTGTTCTATTCAAATTTGCAAAGGTATAAGGAAAACTATCAACAATGGTTAGGAACACCAAATCTATCTCTTAAAATTTAGAAGGAAACGAGAATGCTAGCATTAGGTAGGAGGCCAGAGCAATCGAACAGTAGATGTTAATGCTACCAATCCAATTTATGTTCAAAACCAGCTGATTCCATCACAAGAGCTGATTTCCAAAATCTGATGAGAGAGCTCTTGGATAGCTGCTGATAGTTGAACCAGTAGATTCAAACCAATATCGATCTAATGAATTAACTCAGGAAGCAATAACGTGGGAAAACTTATAAGGAGCCAACCCCTTATTCTACATCGAAGTGTTCTAGTTCATCATGTGATTATCATAGATGCGAATGTCGTAGAACTGATGGATATCACACATAAGCATCTGGACATCAATAGTAAACCCTATCTAGGTTGCCAGGACCGATCAGGGCTGGTCCCTCTAGAGGGATCGAGGCCGATCCCTCCTCCAAAAGAGGAAATTTTCCTCCTCTTGTTGGAGCCCAAGGTGGAGTCGCTGCGATTAACTTGGATGTTGGAGTTCAGTTGGAGGCAAACTAGTTACCTCCCTGGAATGATGATGAAGTGAATGCATGTGATATGCATCGAGGGGACGTTGAGCCAAGAAGGCATGGAACGACCCATAGACATCAACTTGACCATTCACGTGAGGTGGAGCACAAATACCACTTGGCTCTAACTATCCAAACATCGGACTTGTTGACTATAGTTAGATAGTTAGTAAGGGAGAGCCAAGGCTAGAACAATGACGATTCGGGGATCACGAGAAGCCATACCCTACTCACGGATAATATCCTACATGCTAAGTTTCCAAGGAAGTTCAACATGTCGTCGACGCTTGTCTACGGAGGAAAAAACAACCCTAAGCAACACATCATGAGATATGAATGGCTGATGGATTCTGCACGAGCTGATGATGCCACAAAATGCATATGTTTTTCTATTACTCTCTGTGGCATGGCAATGATGTGGTTTATGAGATTACCCCCGCGGTCAATCTTTAGGTTTGACGATTTGCAACAAAATTTATGGAGCAGTTCCGTATACAAGCAACTCACCCTAAAGATTTAATGTCCCTACCAAGTGTGATCCAGGGTCTAGCAGAATCATTGAAAGATTATTTAGAGAGATTTCATACAGCCAGCATAGAAGTCAGTGTTCTGAATGACCATTCAATAATGATGGCGACAATAGAGGGACTGAACTAGAATCTGACTTTGGCGATAGGTTAACTGGCAAACCATTCGCAATGATGGGGTGTTTCTACGCAAAGGTAGCTCAATATTTGAGGAAAAAGGAAGCTAGATGACCTAAGAAGAAGAATGTTGAGGGATCAAGTAGAGAGGGATTGTAGAGTAACGTTGCGGTAAAAAAGTCCAGAGAAAGTTCCAGAAAAGTTGAAGTAAATGTCCAAAATAAACCGAATCAGCAAAAGAAAGGTAGTGATAGGAAGCATAAGCGAAAAAGGGATTATGGAAGAGGAAGTCAAGGATTCTAATGTATGATACCTACACACCATCGAATACATCCCTAGAGAACGTCTATTTGTCTACATGCAACATCATGCAGTATAGGAGGCCACTTCCGAAGGAATCGATGGAGAAACAAAAGCAGACTGGAAAATGCTACCGGTTCCACGAACACTATGGTTATAACATGAATGAATGCAGGAATTTCCACAATGCTATCAGGGAAAATGATCTGAGAAAGTAAAATACAACAATTTGTTAAAGCCCCGTAGGATGGCGAGCAAGGGACATCCGACCCCAACCGAGGGCAAGCGTTGCACAAGGTCGATGAGCCTGCACGGACTAGTGGAAGATTAGTGATCAATACAATAATCGAAGGACCGCATCCAGATGATAAGAGATGGCACGAGATGGAGCGTTATGCTAGTGCAATCAAACATATGAATTTTGAGTGCTGTTCAATTATAGAAGATGGGGCTTCGAAAAAACAGTAGCGTACAATGGCAGTTGACATTGTATTCAGAGGTAGAGATGCAGATAAGATAGAGGCACTGAGATTATCTTAATGATCATTACGGCCATGATTGGACCTGCCTTAGCGAGAAAGATCTTGGTTGACTATGGAAGTTCCGTGAATATGAATTTCGAAAAGGCTTATGATCAAATGTGGATGGAAGTCAAGGACTTGAAACCATCTGAAGCTCACATTCATAGCTTTAATGTTGCTGCACCGAAGCTGTACATCGATTATGTCGAATTTCTCATGGAGTTGGAAGAAGTTGATCATATGAGAGTGCGGATGTTGCCATTTGTTGTCTTGGATGTGGACTCTCCATATAATTCTTTTTTGGGCCGATTAGCCTTAGTTAAATTTCAGTCAGCTCTTTCCTCGTGGTGTTTGTCTTTTAAGTTCCCAACAGATTAATGTTGGAGTTATGCAAGGTGATCAGGTGACAGGACGTGCCTGCTATGTGGCTGAATTGAGGGACACTCAATGGAAGGAGAAAGGTAAGGGTGTGGATAAGTCTCTCCGCATCCAAGCCACCGAAGGTTGACAAGCAACACCTTTGCAATGGCTCGAGAGCCACACTCGGTTCTATAAAGACATAAATTCGAGGAATGATGAAGAGGAGCCCAAAGAGACCAAGACTACACCGGTTGAGCTGACGATTATCATCATGGTCAACCATGACGACACATCACGGATCTTAAAGATTAGATCATAGCTACCCTACCGATGATGAAAGAACTTGCTGGTTTCCTATGAGCGAATCTTCATGTGTTTGCTTGGACTCATTTTGATATGTGTGGGATCTCGTCTGCCATTGCAAGCCACTCATTAACCATCGACTTGAGGCACGTCCCGGTGAAATAGAAAAGGCATGACATACATCCGGAGAGATCTGCTGCCCTTAAAGAGGAGGTGGATAGGCTTACAAGCAATGGGTTTATTTATGACGCCCTCTACCCTAAATGAGTATCTAATCTTGTACTTATGAGAAAGGCAAATGGAAAGTGGAGAACATGTGTTGAGTATTCGAATTTAAACAAAGCATGCTCGAACGATTTTCCCTCTCCGAGAATTGACTAGCTAGTGGACTCTACTACAGGACACGAGTTGCTATCTCTTATGGATGCGTACTCTAGATATAATCAAATCTCGAAAAATTCTCGACTAGGAGCATATCAGCTTTATTGCCAATGTTGGATTGTATTTGTATGTGGTAATGCTATTTGGATTGAAGAATGCTGGAGCAACCTATTAAGGCCTAGTCAACCAAATATTCAAAGATCAGATTTCAAAGACGATGGAGGTATACGTACATTATATGCTCATAAAGTCATGACGATCAAGCAACCACATTAGAGACTTAGCAGAAATGTTCGATATCCTTCGATATTACAAAATAAAGATCAATCTTCTGAAATGTTCTTTTCACGTTGGATCAAGGAAATTTTGGGGTTTCATCATCAATGCTCATGGAATCGAAGCTAATCCCGAGAATATTCAAGCAATTTGCAACACCAGGTGCTAAATACCATCAAACAAGTATAGAGCCTAAATGGAAAGGTTGCTGCCCCAAGTCGATTTATTTCCAGAGCCATCGATAAATGCATTCCTTTCTTCGACTTGATTAGAAGAGGGAAAAGGAACTTTGAATGGACAGAGGTTTGTAAAAGCACATTCCAAGTTTTGGTAAACCACTTAAGAGGCCTCCCATCTTGTTAAAGCCGGTGCATCACGAAGACTTGTGTATCTACTTGGCCGTGTCGGTACACGCTATAAGTGCCACACCGCTTCCCAAGGGGAATCAAATCCAAAGACCAATCTATTATGTTAGCAAGCGATTAACATGAGCTGAATGAAACTATATAAAGATAAAGAAATTGGCGTATCGCTTGTTGATTGCTTCATGAAAACTCCACCCTTATTTTCAGGCTCATCCCATCAATGTTTACACCAATCAGCCGTTAGGGTAGGTCCTACAGCGACCTGAGATGTCTGGAAGGTTACTCAAGTGGAACATCGAATTGAGCTAATTCGACATCACTTATCTCCCTCGAAGAGCCATCCAGGAACAGGTACCAGGGGACATTATAGTACAATTCGCCACACAATATGATTTTCCAAATAACGGTGGCGCCCCTACTATTCAGTGCAAAATGTATACGGATGGAGCATATAATGATCATTGTTCTGGAGCCAGAATCATGCTAGTAACTCTAGAAGATCAATCAATTTGCTACGCTTTAAAGCTTGACTTCCTTGCAATGAACAATGAAGCTATGCTAGTAACTCCAGAAGATCAATCAATTTGCTACGCTTTAAAGCTTGACTTTCTTGCAATGAACAATGAAGCTAAGTAAGAAGCTATAATTCTTGGACTCAAACTTACCAAAGAACTAAGGATAAAATTTCTTGAAATCTTTTGTGATTCCCAGTTAGTGGTATACCAAGTCAAAAGAGATTACCGGGCTAAAGGACAATGACTCGCTCCACGCCTTATCCGAGTTTAAGAGCTATTGACAGACTTTGAGTATTATGAAATCACGCACATTCTCCAAGATCATAACAAAGAGCTCGACTCATTAGCAAAGTTTGCTTGCACTAAGGATGCACAACAAATGGGCTTTTTCCCAATCGAAGTACTAGAAACTCCGAGCATAAACCAGATGGAAATTGACTGGCTACTAAAGACGAAGCCTGAGAAGGAGTCGTGGATGACTCTGATTAAAAATTATTTGCTACAAGGAGTCCTTCCTGAATAGAGGAATGAAACACAACAAATCCTCTACAAAGCTTCGTAATATATCATTCAAGAAGGAGTCATGTATAGAAAGAGTTTTCTGTTCCCCTGCTCCAATATATCGCTCTTAATGAAATAATATGAGTCCTAAAGGAAGTTCATGAAGGGGAATGTGCCCATCACACCAAGGGGCAAACCCTACTAAAGAAAATACTCCATTGTGGGTATTACTGGCCAACTATCAACCGAGATGTTGTTGATTATGCTAAGCGATGTGACAAGTGCAAGATGTATGTAAAAGTTTGGAGAGCTCCATCGATGGAAATTACACAAATGATCAGTTCATGGCCATTTTCTACGTGGGGCATGGATATTATCGATTCCTTATCGATCTCAAAAGGTGGTGTGTCGTGGCAGTTGATTACTTCACCAAATAGGCTAAAGCAGAACTTTTAACTACGATCATAACAAAGAAAGTAATCAACTTCATTGTCCATAACATCATCTGCCGTTTTGGCCTTCCACGAGCAATTGTAACCGATAATGGAAGTCAATTCGACAGCGTTGAATTTAAAAACTTCTGCCATCGACATCATATTGAAAAGAGATTTGCAGTAGTTTCTCACCCTCGGCCAAATGGACAAGTTGACGCTGCGAATAAAATCATTATAAAGAAACGTTTGGAAAAGGCTAGAGAAAAGTTAGTGGATGAACTACCAATAGAATTATGGGCTTACAGAACCACCCATAAGTCCACGACTAGCCGTACTCCATTCACCGTTACTTACGACTCCAAAGCCATCATTTCTGTTGAACTCGGAGTCCCTTCTCATCGAGTGACCTTCTATGACCCCTGAATGAATAGAGATCTCCTCTTAGAATCTCTAGACATTGTAGATGAGAAGTGTGAAAAAGATGAATTGAGAGAAGCTGCACATCGACACCGAGTTGCCCGGTACTGCAACACTAAAGTCCAACCTAAAACCTTTGAAATCGGCGACCTCGTCTCGGAACGAGGTTTTCATGTTTCGTCACACATGAATTCAACTTGGGAAGGACCGTATGTCATGAATAGAGGCTTAGAGAGGGAACTTTCAAGATAGCGACTGTTGATGCCGTCACACTCCCAAGGGCAAAGAATAGCGAGCATTAACAGTGCTATTTCGCTTAATTTATTCTTTTTCTTTCAATTGTATTCAATTTCTGAATTCTTTTAGCATTTGATTTTCCAAATATGTAATAAGACAAATTATGTCATTTCTTTCCATTTGGCAAATAAAGTTCAAAATTTCCTTCATATCTGTGTTCCTATAGCATTACATATTAGTGACGATACCCGGCTAACTAATATTGACATGTCTGAGCAGGTTCATAGAGTTTGGAGCTAGCCTATTATATAAGTTCATGATTGGACTAAACAAAACAAACATGGTCCGACGGTTCATTCGATCTCACAACTCGATGGATGGAGTACCTAACGAGAAACAGATTTGCTTGACCATATGATAACAAAATTAACCCCATCGAGCGATGGGAGAGACATGAATCAAAAGCGATCATAACATGACCGACCGCTCACTAAGTCAACCCCTAGACCTGGGGGAAAATCAATCTATTAAGGAAGGTATGATTCATCTATTTTCCAAAATAACTCTAAGTCCCTGGAGTGTGGAATAAAGTATGAACACAAATTGGATGCACTTTTATTACCTGCCAACTAACTCTTATCCCCTGAGTGCGGATATGAGTATAAACAAATAGATGAGTGTGGTTCGACTATTCATTATTCCATAAACTTCGACCTAAAACCGATAGGAGGAGTATAAACTCGCTAAGGATGGAGTTCAGCCATCCACTATCTAATTTCACTAAGCCGAGATTAGGGAAGGAGTATAATCACTTAAACTATTGAATCTGATGATATAACGTTAGGGCTCGAGCCCAGTGTTTGGTACAACTTGAGGTCACAGCCACACAGAGGCCTTGAGTAAAAATTGAGGGATGATTATTCGAATTAACAAGCAACGAATTACAAGTATATTGAATGGAAAAGTAATAGCTCGACTACTTAAGCAAGTTCACATACGAGTTCAACAGAAAATAAAGAACTTTTATTTATGCATTAAACTTGGATAGCATAGCATAAGTTTATCCAAAGGGCCATACCTGCACATACATGGAAAACAAAAGGAAAACGTGCTACATAAGTTATATACAAACTAGTCGAAATGACAGCTACTTCTTTTTCCTTTTCTTGCTTTTGGATTTCTTAGGAGTCATCCACCCAAGCCTCAACCTGTCTCTCTCTTCGTTCCTTTACCACCCTTGGTAGGAGAGCTTTTAGAAGTTGGAGGGCGTTCTCTAGGAACCGACCTACTGGGTGGAATGACTTGCGGTGGGACGAGATTTGGATCATCGACGTCCACGTCAACGGATTCAGTTTTAGCTTTTTTCTTCAATGACTCCTCCCACTCGATGCGTTCCTTCATGCTGAGCTCATCAATGTATTCAAAGGCACCCATGAACATAACTTCATTAGATTTATTCGACGATGGCTGATTGTCAGCCTTTTCTTCAACATGAGCTCTAATAACTTGAGTATCGACCCTTGGAATGTCGGTAGCCATTGGAATTTCAGTAAATTTCTATTGTTACTCTATAACGGAATTGCTTTTGGAGTTTGACTTAGGGCCGAAAGACCTGCAGTTTCACAGGAATAAGAAAACAAGCACATAACTGTTGGATATGAGGAACGAAACCTCTTGAGTAATGGAAAATAGAGCGAGATATCTATGTCTGGCTGACTTTCAGTTGTTGCCGAAGCCATCCCTTCTTGAATAGGGGTCAACACCTTTGATTTATAACTAGGTCTACCTGGATCATAGCTCGGATCTTATCCCGCGCCAAGTGAAACTAATGCTCCGGCTGTTTGAAGTGAAGGGATCCTTGGGATCGGACTTCGAAGATTTAGCAATGTTTTTTCCTTTGCCGGAGGATACCAAATATCAAAGTATTAGAGCCTTGCAGCGGCAAGATTTAAAGTTCCCATGAAATATTTCCGGTACCAGTTTCTCCTTATCCAAACCAGTTTCGCCAAGGGCTTTCTTCCTCATTTACGATATATTCCCAATCCTCGACAAGAGATTCGAGCTAGCCCTCTCTAAGAAAACTCAAGTCATGATGGATTAGGACCTTAGCATTGTATTCAACAATCAAAGGATCAAGAATATCCTTAATCTCATTTCGGCCAGTCTCGTTAGCATCTTCTAACCGGACCTCAATTTTCTCTCTAACTTCATTCTGGCCAGCTTTCCTTGCTTCTTCCTTGAGGGCTTTGATTTGAACGAGTTTCTCTTCAAGTTTAATTTTCAGCTCTCGAGCCTCGACGGCCTCTTCACAATACTTTTGAGACTCGTCTTGAGCCTTAAGTTTTTCTTCATTCTCATTTTAAAGAAGCTCTTCCAGTTCCTTAATGCGGTGGGCTAGAGTGCTATTATCTTTTTGCAGCGAGTCCTTCTCCAGAGCAAGCACACCACTGCGGTTAAGGGAAGCATCTAGCTCCTTTTTGTGAGTCATTTTCAGATGAGTAACTATCTCGGATGTTTCTTTAACACTCTTCTCTGTTGCGACTAACTTCATGGTTAACTTCGTGATCTCATCATCGTGCTGTTTGATTAAGTCTTTATCATGGATTGCCTCCAGCATATGGAGATTGACTTTATTTTTCCCCTCTGCAGAAACCTCAAAGATATACTCAACTAAGTGTTGGAACACATCATTCTACACAAAAACATCATTGACATATGCAAGTGAACTTGCTTTATGTTATCCCGCCTTGTGGTCAAGGCCGGGATATCAAACGACGGATATCAGGATTGGAGATCGACTGAAAACAAGGTTATGACCGATGTCGTCAAAATTTGGTCGAGCTCCAATCAAGACAAGATCGATTGGGAATGATGAACGAGGCTAGGAGAGGCTACATTTCAAATTTCAGGTCAATCGGAGTTCCTATGCCCAAGTTATGGATGGATTAAAATTCATGGAAACTTGCTCATCGATCTGTTCGTATCGATCAAGGTCGATGTTGTTCGTATCCGTCGGGAACGATATGAAGAAAGGGAATTTGGATCGATATGAGGAGCAGATGGCTACTAGTTAAAACATCTCGTATCTATCCACATGCAATCTATACGAAGATAGGCGCAAGGGATGGACACAACATCCATGACTTCGTATCGATCAGGGTTGAAATGGCATCGATGATTTCGTATCGATCGGAATTGATACGAATAAGGCAACACAAAGAGGACAAATGCAGAAGAATCGATACGAATAGAGGAATGGCCGATCGATACCAATAGATGCTGATGGATAGATACGAAGAGACGCTGATGGATGGGTAGGAAGGAGACGTGTTTGGATGAAGAAGCGGTCAACTCGGCATCAAAAGTGGATCTCCCCTGGACTTCCGAGCCACGTCATCAATGTAGTTAATATGAAGGGATGGAGATGAATAGATGGAGATGAACACTTTAGCTTCCACAAAAACTACAACTTGTATTGATCATATCTCATAATCTACAAGTCCAAATGCCACCAAATTTTCACAGCAGCTTACGTACGACTTAAGGAATGTTCATGCCAAATTTCGACTCGATTGTATCAAATCTTGATCAATATGAATTTCGTTCATATCAATCACGAATCGAGTCGAAATCACATGGGATCGATCGCATGGGCCCATTCATGTGCTAGACGAGGTCTCCCAAGATCTGACCGAGATATTTGTATCCAACGCCTATAAATCGCATCCTAGAGCCTACAGAAAAAGGGATCTTTTGCCTCTTGAACGTCGAGACTCTACCGAAACCATTTTAGCACTTCAAGACTACTGTTGTACTCGAAATTCATCATTGTAATCCGTTGTAATCAGTTGTAATCAGCAAGCAAACATCAAAAAAATCATTAATTTCAAAGTGGACGTATGCCGGATTGCCAAACCACTATAAACTCTGTGTTCTTTATTGCTTTCTTCTTAATTTTCAGAGTGTTCTTCATTTTTAATTCTCTACATACTTGTTATCTGTAACCTGTGATTGTGAACTGGTGCTTTCATTGGTAACTGGGTGTTTGTGACCAATTTTGGCGCAAACACTTTAGCACTCCTTAGAATTATCTGGATAGAAGGAATAAACTTTAACCCATTAAAGCAAAATTTTGGCAAACTGACCTTAAGTTCGGGTAACCTTTCTACCGTGGAGGCCTTAGGATCTATGGTAGTCAAAGCTTAATTAGAAGTAACAATAGGACGTTTGCTTAACCAGCGATCACGAGGCTGTCAAGAAATAGATAAACTCGAATGATGTTTGGTTGGCATAGAAGTTTGGGGAACATGAGAAGCGGTCTGATCGCCGCTGTGTATAGGAGGATTGGGCTTAGCTTCCTGATGAGATGATTGAGATTTGGACTTGTGTGTAGAAGATAAGGACTCCCTTGAACGATGACTTCTTTCCCAGCTATCATCCCTTTCTTGATGCCTGCTCGAGTCTGGATCGCGACTGGATCCATACCATGTCAAGGAACCCCTCAAGTGATCAAAGGCACGAGGAATGAGACAAAGCATCTACAAACCAAATAACAGCATATAATTAACCATCAAATAATAAATAGGAAAAAATCATGCAGTAAAATGCGCGTGATTATGAGTGTTTTAGCATCCTCCCGACGGACCAGTTACTATGGCATTGCTCATAGGAGTGGTTTTCCCTCTGCTAGTGGGAGGAAGGTCATCACCAGTCATGGTGGGAGAATAAGGAGAATTAAACCCTCCAACACTAATGTTGGGAAAGTCAATGGTTATGATATCGTCAGGGATCGAGAGACTCGAGAATCCTTTCAATGAACTTTCTAAAGGCTGAGAGGAAGACTCTTCTTCAACAGAGGTGGTGATTAGCTCAAGCTTTTTGGTAGTTTTTCTCCTATGGAGCTTGTAATCGAGATTTTTCACGTTTCTTGTTGGCGCATGAGATTGCGTTCCTTGTGACTGTTCGACTACAGGTGCATTACCCGAACCCACATCATCATTGCCAGGCTCATTGATGTCATCACCTCTAATTTTGCCTTCTTCGGCGTCATACCTAGCCTCCTCAATTGAGGGTATGACAGGGTTATCAGTGCCACCTTCCCGTTTGACCATGTTTCTTTGCAATATAGTGCTTTTTGGAAGTCCGATGCTATGACCTTCTTTTAGCAGCCCAAAAAGAGATATCATTACAAAGGATCTGATGTCCCTGTCCTCAACTGAGGTGGTGTGGATTGCAGAAGCCGCCCTTGAAAAACTATTTCCTTCAACTCATGAATGGACACATATAAATGTTCAAAGTATTTGTTGGTTCAGGATACGACTTGGGCTAAAGAATTTGAGAATAAACTAAAGGCAACACTTACGTCCTTCTAACCATCGCCTCGTGAAGCCAGGCGGACAACGAATGTAGAACAATTCATGTTTAATGACACTAAATTTGTTCCAAGTACAAGTCAGAACTTGACAATTGGGTATAGGCTAGAGGAAAGTATAAGAAAGGCTCCCCATCCATCGTTTGAAATTGCAAATGAACCCGATGTCTTCAGGAGATAGCGAGTAGAACAAAACATCCATAAATATCAAGAAAGTGCCATGAAGAAAAGCATAGCTGTTCGGATGCAGCTGAGAAAGAGCTATTCCCATATAATTTAGCATCTCTTGGATAAAAGAATTAAATGGCAGCACAAATCCGTCCTAGCACATGGATTTATTACATACCACCTCGGGGGCAAATGAGCCCTGTCATTCACTGATGGGACTAGAACTTCTCCAAATAGAATCACATGTTTAGAGTGCAGCCCACAAAGAGCAGCCTCACCAATTATGGAGGCCTAGGAATCCATCAAGTTATCCAGAAGCACAACACCCTCTATAATGTTAGTGTAGGATTTATCTCTTCTTCCAAAAGGACATGAACATCAGAGTAAAGGTCAAATAACAAGTTGGAATTCTCTGCCTGCTCAGTATGATGTTCAGGAGAAATTCTAAGGATACAGTCACATAACTTGACTTGGCACCTAGATTGCTGTGACATGAAGGTTGTCCAGAAGACACTGTGGCTAAATGCTCTGAAGGTCCGGAGCCTATATCAACTAAACTCAATAGATAATCAAGATTAGAAAATTTTACCCATCCCCCTGTGCTAAGTGTAAACTAGTGTGGTAATTGTTGTGTAGTGGAAAGATAAACAATTCCAAATTAAAAATAAAAGTAAGCGATGATACTTTGGATTTGGACTGATCATCATCGCTGACCATCTCAACTAGCGTTTAGATTGATCGGTTGTGTAAGCTTTGGGATCGATTATCGACTTGCTGAAGTATGAAATTCATTTTTGAAGTCCATATGTTAAGTTTTAATTCATGTTCAAGTCCTAGCACTGTAGTTGTTCAATTTCAAATTCAAAGTTGGGCATCAAGTCCTATTGTCCGTTTTAGTCATATATTCAAGTTCGTTAAGACGAGACTGGTTTTGATTGTTCATGCAAGTTAATATGGAATGGTTTGCCCAAGTTCTCATGCTCAATTCAAAGGCTTAGAATCGACTAAGTCCCCATAGTCGATCCCTTTATCTTAATACAACTGATCCCTCTCGAAATGCCTATGACCGATCCCTCCATTCTCTAACATCGTCGATCCCTCCTTACTTAATGACATTAGTAACTGATCCATGTGATAAAACTTACACAACCGATCCATTAACCGAGCACTCCATCATCGATCCCTCCTCAAACACTCCACCACTGATCCATGTGCTTAGCCAACTTGACCGACCCATATAACTTGAATATGCACCAATCACTATACTTAGCTGTTTTCACGTTTCCCTTAAATCTTTAATCCAATCCCTTAGGCAAAGTGAAAAACTGATCCCTCTCCTCCATACTCCATCGCTATCGGTCCCTCTATACTCCATCACGACCGGTCCCTCCATGCTCCATATAACACATTATCGATCTCTCCACGTCTTTCATGCTTCACTCTTTTCCTTCTCCTCTTCTACTATCTCAGTGTACCCAAAATCACCATTATTCTCATCCTCTTCACCTAATTCAACCCTTCATCCATGCAATTTGACATGGAAAAACCCATCATCTTGTCACCAAATCAAACACAGTCAAAAATTATAAATCTACCTATGCATATGAATCGGTAGTGAGATATAGAGAAGGCAACAACGATGGCAAGTGGTTTGGAGATGGTCGAAATTGAAGGGAAAGAGGGATCGAATATAAATTTATGAAGGGTTGCGATGGATTTTGATTCAAAATTGAAGAAAGAAGAGGGGGTAGGGATCGACTGCACTAATTTCTGAAGTAAGGTGATATGGGAAGGAAGGTTCGGCTGTAGAAATGAAGTAAAATGAAGGATGGAGGAGGAAATGTTGGTTTATATACGAGATTTGAGAGATCGACTTGCTTATTATTCTTCATGAAGCCAGATGTTCTCCAAAAGGGATCAGATATAATCCCTATTCAAGGAGGAATTATACGATCCCTATGTGTCCATGTGGACATTAGAAAAAAGAGAAAAGGAAAGAAGGGGATCAGGTGTGATCATTAAGTGTAGAAAGGACAATTTCTCTCCCTATTATTATAAATAAAAAAGTAGAAAGAGAGAAAATTGGAGAGAAAGGGATCAGATAAAGGAATTCTGACCCTATATATATAAAAAGAGGAGAGGAAAGCGATCGAGTACGATCCCTATGCGCATGCAAACATGTACATAAAAAATATATAAAGTAAATAAATATAAAATGCAATGAAATAACATATAATTCAATGAAAATTGCTGATGGCTCGTAAGGATACAAATGCATCTGGGAGTCAACGGTAGGATAGCGTGTACCTGAACGTGTATGTTTATATTGCAAAAATTCAAAATGTGAAATAAACTGAAATTGAATTTAAACCTGAAGCTTTCAAGGTCGAGACTGGATCGTATAAACAAAGCTTATTAGTCTCATAGAACCGGACATAGATAGCAACTGACCAAATTTAATCCTAAATTTATACTATTGGAATTGACCAAGCATTATGATGATCAAAGAGGGATACGACACTTTAGGAAAATAATTCAATAAAAGGATAGCGACTGTTCAGGAAACTGGATGGATTTCTTTCCAGCAACTATAACTTGCTTCGATTCAATGCATGCCATGTTCAACACAAGACGTACTTTGAGGGGAAAGTGTTATCTTGCATTTTGGCCTAGCTATATCCGAACTGATTAGACAAGTTAGACTCGACTGCCATCAAAGCCAGTAAGCCTAGAGCGAAGACCGTGGGGTCCAAAAATCAAGTAATTATGGTAATATGAAGCTATGATCAAACAAAATTGAGACATATGCAATGTAAAATGTTCAAAGTATGGACTATAATTTAATCTAGAAAACAGATCAAATATAATCTCTCTCAACCAAAGAGATCGATCTACTTCAGCCAAACAAGTGTAACTTAATGGAAAACGATCGATATCTCGGGATCCAGAAGTCCAATGCAAATGAAACTTTGAGAAAGAGATGTGGGGACCCTAAGGACTTTACCCTAGGGATCACACCATAAAAGGAGCAAGTAAGAGGGGTTAGCCCTTTTCCCTCTAGAGGGATCGGTTAGAACCAGGATATACAAAAGTTGCAACAAGGATTGATCGATAACTCAAGTTCTACAAATCCAATTGGCATGAAACTTCGAGGCTAGGCATAATACAACATGGAGAAGCTCCCATAGGATTCACACGCCCAAACTCCTCCAAAATAGGGATCGTCACCGATCCCTATTTCTTAGGATTTGGGCCATGCAATCCCTCCTATAGGCCCTTATGGTTTTGGAGATCCTTCTTTCAAATTTCACGGAATATTTCGTCGTCTTCCTCTATAAATATAGGCTTGATTGTTCATTTTCGGGATCTTTTACGATGCCTGTTGCTTTGCGCTCTTCTATAACTGCGGATTTTAATCCTATCCCTATTGTACTCAGTTTATAAGTGATTAATAAAGCTATCTCTTTAAAATGGACTTAGGCAAACAACGTGAACAATTATAAATTGTTGTGTTTCTGTTATTTTCTTAATTCGTATTGCTTTATTGCCATATTCTATCTGTTTATATTTAATAATATTTATTTATACCTCTATAAAATCTCTATTGGATGTTTGTGCCAATTTTTGGTGCAAACAACAAGCAATGAGTTGGACACTGTTATTTACCTTAGATTGGATAAGAGCGACTGAGATTTGTTGTTAATTGATTTCCCTAAGCTTTTCTTCTTGAATTCCTTAGCATTTTTCTTATTTTCCTCTCTTTAATGGCCGACCTTAATTAGTGTTTTGCTTTGTGAATTTTGAAAATGAGAATGAGTAAGAGAGAGGAGGATTTTACGGAACAAATGGAGGATAATTCCCATTATACCCTTCTCATTAATTCTTTCTTATTTTATGTTTTAAATCAACCTTATTAATTGATTACTTAAGCCATGACCCATATTAATTACAAATCTCATTCTCTTTATCACACCACATATTATTCTATTCAACCTATATAATTAATTCTTCTGTATAATGTTACACATAAATTAGTGGTGTTATAGTTATGTAAATGATTTTTGATTTATATGTATATTTGTTAGACATTTAATTGGAAATATTATAACAATGTATGGTACTCGATTAGATTTAATATAAAATGATAATTATTTTATAAAGACAAATGCGTTTAAAGGATTTGTATGAAAAATGTTATATGATAATTCACATATGAATTAAACGATGCACGTGGAATCGTTTTTTGGTATCATTGGACTTCTGACCGCATACATCTTTATGTACCAATATGATGAGTTTACCAACGTTATGTCACTTCCACTAAACGAGTGCTTCATTCTTATTTCCAAAATAATTGTAACAATTATAGATATTACTGTTTTATGTGGCTAATGCAATAATATTGTTATTCTAATAAATTTATTTCATCATGAATATTCAGAATATTCATGATAAAATAAAACTATATTCACTTTCAAGCAAGACTAAAATGAAGTATATTTCATAAATAATATTTATTATATTTATGAAAATAACTTTTTGTATCTTGATGCATCCATTAATAAGTATTGTAAGCCATACTCCAACTATTTCTGCTATTACTATAATAACATATGAAATACAAAGCTCCATTCAACTACTTACTACAGACTATTTATTTCCTTTACTATAACTAATTTATGGTCAAATTTTCCGATCAAATACCTTACATTCGTAGAAATGACTTTTGTAGAAAATAATTTCTATATTATGACACAATTTGGAATAGAATCACATTTTTTATTCCATATTAAGTATCTTTTAGTATCCTATATATAATTCTCATTTATGATGTCCCTTACGAAGCAGAGGTAGCCATTTAATTTGTTCATCCCAACAATACCTAATATGCATCCACTCTTGAAAATTCACTATCATTTCTAAATGGTCTAACCATTCAACGGAAATCCTCATTGTAATCAATTGCATTGAATATATAATTTCGCATAACGGTTTATTTGGTAATTTCCAGTAAACTAATTTCAGTGAAATTTTGTACATTACGAACTATGACCATTCACTATATAACATTGATATGTGATTGAATATGGATCAAATACTAATATTCTTGTATTTCTTAAGAGTTCAAAACTCATAATAGACAATACATAGTCATGGACAAATAAATTCTTAAGCGATTGAGGCATGAATGTCTTAATGGTTTTGTAAATTGGCACTTGCATAGGTCATTAATTCAAAATATATAAGAGTATTTACAGGTAAGTGTATCTTATATTTCTTTCTCAATCTTTAATTTTGATCAATTGTATATATCAACTGATAAACATTTTACCAATTATATTAATTACACAATTTATTGATGCAGGTTATTTTAACTTTATGTAGCAAATGTTTTTACAATAGTAGAAGGGTTACATGTTCCCGTTTCATTCTTCTAATATAGATCTCACTAGATTTTTATGTTTCTCAAAATCCAAAAAAAGCTTGTGAAAGCAAGATTACAGAACTAAAAAAGTTTTCCTTCCTCTTATTGGTTTCTTCCTCTAAACCCTCTTTCTCTGCTCTCCTTTCTCCTCCGTTTTTGGTCTAACCGGCCCATCCTCTTCCCTTATTCCTACTCCCAGCCTCCCATACCACATTCCCTCTCTGACCTATGATTGATGAAGCCTCCTTCTACTGCTCAGCTTCCTCCAACTCAGCAATCCCACATGTTCCACGTCGTGCATTTGTCGAGGTGGTGCAAACCCATCCATCCCACCCTCCACTTTCTCTTCCTATTCCTAAGCCCAATATGCAATGCAATGTCACTATTTACCACAATTTAAATCAATTTTTGATTCATCGAATTGTTTGAAATCAAAAAAGAGTTTTATGAGATGTGCCCATCCGGGACACGAGGCAAAACTCTGTAGGAATGTATGCATGTGCTATTCCTATGGGTTCTTAGGGAATTCCATCTCTATGTGTTCCAAACATAAAATGTTGCTACAAAAAGGACCTTTCTCCTCTATCCTTGCTCCTAAAGCAAACCATTCTCCTTTCAAATTTTTACAGGTGATCCCTCTATCATTCTACCGGGCCCACTTCTCAATTCACCCGCTTCAAAAATCATCCATCCACTTTACATAAAAATCTAATCTTTCCTTGAACCTTTTAGATTTCCCTTTAGCCCCCTCCATGCCTCCTTTTAAAATCCCTAATCATATGGCCGTTTTCACTGTAATCACTGGTTTTTGGGTGGTAAGCTCGGCCTGTCAATGCTTGTCGATCACCTTTCCCCGTAACGTCTGGGATATTGCCCTTTTCAATGATTGCAACTATATTGTTCGCTTTCCCAACTCCAAAACCCTTAACATCACCACTAACCACCATTTCTTCCACCAACAAGCCAGAGCCCTCTATGCTACCAAATGGTCTCCTAAGCTTCAGCGCTACAACCGCGAGTACTTTACTCTGCCTTGGATCCACATCCAAGCATCCTCTGACACCTTCGCTCCAACCCTACCTCCCTTGATTTTTTCCTTCCCTGGACCTTTTAGCCTATTTGTTGACCTTAATCTCAATGAGTGGGCTATTGCTGACCACCACTATTTCTTTGTTCATACTTTCCTTGAGAAAGTTGTATCGCTCCATTGCACCATTATCAGTTTCGTGGACGACCTGGACTTTAAACTCTTCTTGGAACTCTAGTAACACCGCAACCTCCTCTAGACCCAACCGACTCATCTTTGGGGATAACATTGTAATATGCTAGAAATAAAACCATAGCCCTTCTTATGATGACCTATAATCATATGAGCCCCTTGGTTTTAATGCTATGTATGTGGAGGAAGCCTCAAAAAGAGATGAGATTTCAACGAGTAATTGTGTGGCTACTGGATTTAGATTTGCTTCTATGGAGGTGGAGGGCCCCTTTGCTTGGTCCCCTTGGCCTACTCCTAATGAGGACTTTAACTATATTTACGATGATGTTGATCTCGCTACGCTTCACTTGCCTGCCAACTTTGCCTCTCTTGCTCTTACTATCCTAGTTGATGACAAACCAATTCAAGACATGGATCTCAATCCCTAGAGGGAACCAAAGATATTCCCCTGTAATGACTCGTATTTAATGATAAAATATTTAAATAATCAATTTAAATATTGAATCTATCATGACCCATCTTTCACTCCCTAGAAAGGGATAGAGAAGAGAAAAGATGGAGAAGAAAAAAACTAAACAATATCAGAATCTCACAGCGGAACGAATAAATTATATTAATCACATAAATATTACATAGTATACAACATCTATCTGAGATACACAGCTTATACAACACATACTAGACAATTATAAACACCTGCCTAGTTATAACAACTCAAAATACAACTCAAACAAACGACACAGAGACACTAACACAGCGGGACACTTTATATCTACAAACGCTGAAGCCTCCTGCTCCAAATCTCCTCCAAATTTTGTCAAAGCTAACCTGAATCCCTTGGCTACTCGTAAAAATATGAGTACCCAAGAGTTTAAGAAAACAGAAAATAAACTCTGGGTCAGACGTGGGTCTAGTGTGAGTAAAAGGTTAAAGTTGCTTAACTTTGAAAAACCTTTGAAAACAAAAGGTATCTCGTAAGACTTCCTGCACATAAACACGGAAAAGTTTTTACCTTACGATAACTAAAACATTTGATAGGAAATCCAATGATATTATAATACGGTCTAGGGTTTTCAAGTAAATAAGAAATATATGAAATTGTTACATGATTAAATTCCAGCATACTAGCCACAAAGTGGGTTATACAATCGAAACCGTAAAGGGCACTTAGGAAGAATGGGTTTCCATCAATGGCAGGGCTACTGGGGTACCGTCCGTCATAATACGTGGCCTATATCACCATACCAAGGATTACTCCCAATCCCCTGCAACACAAGCCGAAACCATCCCTTACTGGATAGTCCCGAACAAGACCATCCCGTGGTTGGCGCGACCAACCACACACTAAGCCGAAATAAAAAGGGACCTCCAGACAGGGGTAAATCTCGTCCTACTTGGGTGCTACCCACTTAGCCTTGCTGCACCTCCCATGTTTTAGCCATTCCTGGTTGATGAGGCTTGAGGCTATGATTACCTTTATAGAACACATCTATCTTAGAATGCTCATCGTCCTCCATTGACGATGTTCTGAAAGCATTTAATCCATACAAGTTGTTTCCGGTTCGAACGAAACCGAAGGCACTATCTCGTTACACTCTTTTTGAAGTCACCCTCAGAGTTAACGACCATAGCCTTTGCACTCTGAATCTCCATCTAGAACCTGAAAGTACTATCCCCGTTAACTCATCTTGGAATTACCCTCAAAGTTTTAACGATGAATAGTTCTTACACTTCGAGTCTTCACCTTGATCTTCACTTGGATTCATGACATAACGTATAATTTGGATTGATGGGGTTTTCGAATATCCAAATTTGTAAATCCGATCCCAGTCTCAGCGAAATTCAAAACGCCATTCTAATGTCCAAGTTGTTTAAAGGTTTAAACAATTTAACTTATATTCAGAATAACATATACATATAGATGATTCACATTATCACAGATAGATAATTTATATTAACCGAACATCTCACAAAGCAGCACATATCACATATCAGAGATATCACATCCAAAACTTTCAATATCATTCAATCATCCATAAGCAGGTTTGATTCAATCTTATTCAATTTAATTAACCTCTAATTAAATTAATTACTAACCTTACTCACTTGGATTACTTTAATCCCGCTTACTTAACATTAATTAATTACAAATTAATTAATTAATCATCTCTTAATGATCTACCTTAATTAATCTTCCTTGATTAATTATACTTTAATTACATTAAGTAATTATCCCTTTAATTGATTACATAAATTAATTATCCTTAACCATTTACAGTAATTAACCTTTAATTACCTCATTAATTAATAAATTATAATTAATTACATTAATCCTTAATTAATTACACTATAATCACTTTTTATTGATTAATTAATCTTAGTTAATCAACCCTTAATTACATCATTAATTACATTAATTAATGATCCCTAATTACTTCCTTAATTAATTTTACTCTAATTAATCATATTTAATAATTAATCTTTAATTAATTATATTCATTTATCAATCTTGATTAATCACATTTAGTAATTAATTATCCTTAATTAATTACCTTACTTAATTAACTTCAAATAACTTTATTAATTAATTCTTAAATTAATTACACTAAGCAATTAATTTTTAATCACTTCACTAAGTAATTATCCTTCATATTAATTACACAAAGTAATTAAACTAAAACCACTTCCATTCTACAATTAATTACATCCAGTAATTTCCCATTAATCACTTCACTAAGTAATTATACTTTATAAATTACACTAAGTAATTATACTTAATCCATCATCCAATGATTAATTTAAATTAATAAAATTAATTAATTAACTTAAACTAATCACATTAATTTAATTAATCACACTGAGTAATTAATCCCTTTAATTACTTTCATTAAGTAATTATACTTAAACATTAATTAATTATTTAATAATCCCTAGTTAATGATCTTCGTTAACTATTAACAATTCTATAATTACTTCCCTTAAGTAATTATGCTTCAGTTAACCATTATTAATTTCAAATTAATTAACTACTGATTACCAATTAATTAATCTCTAATTATAAATAAATCTAAATCATTAATTAATTAATTAAATTAATTAATTACTCCTCAATTACCTTTTTAACTTAATTATTCATTAAAACCTTAATTATCTTTAAGATAAATCATTTTCTTTATTAATGACTCAATTATCATTAACATGTGTATTTAAAACAATTTACACTTTTAAATCAAATTTTAAATTCTATTTTAATTAAGATTAAAAAATGATTTAACTTATCAAAATTTAAAAATTTTTACAAACCTCTTAAATAAAAGTAAAGAAACATTTATCATTTATAAGAGAAACCTATATAAGAAAAAGTTTAAACTAAACTAATTAATTATATTTTTAAAAATCAAGCTTTAAAAATTAATTAATTATTTAACTTGCAAACTTAAGTTAAACAAATTTATATAACTTCTCTTTCTAATATTAAGGAAAACCTTTTATAAAAGAATTTGATATAAATAAAGTTTTAAACATTTTATAGGAAAAAAAATTCATTAAAAAAACATTTGATTTTATAAAACTTTATTTATTTCAAAATCAAGATACCAAATTTAATTTGAAACCAAACTTAAAAACTGGCTTAAAACTCTGTTTAAATTCTTGCTTTTAAATTTTAAATTCATTTTAAAATTTAAAAACCCTGACAGGTTTAAAACCTGTAACCAAATATATGACCCGAGCCACACATTCAAATCCCCGAGCCAAAACCCTTAAATCTTCGAGAAACACATGAACTGACTCGAGAAAACTCGAGTACCCCTTTTCTTCAAACACAACCTCACCAGAAATGCACCGTGCACATACACGGTGACTCCGACCACTTCTGGTCAACACCACAGCCTTAAGCAAGTTGGCGATCATCTTCTCACCATACCCGGACCATTAGAAAATTGATTCCCCTTCGAAATCGAATTCGAGCATTCAAACTATACCTGGAACCACAGACCACACCTGAAATAACCTCGAACTAGCAACGCCGTTCACCAGAGCACTGGAGCTACCAACCACAACTTTGCCGTCACCCAAGCTTCCAATTCCTTGCTTTTGGTGGAACTCGATCCACCATAGATGCTGTGGTGGACATTTTTCCGACCAATACCCAAACTAGGGTTGCAAACTAAAACAACCACCTGCCACTGCCACAGTGAATTGCACCCTCATCAGACATTTTTCCCACCATCTCCAATCATTATTGCACCACCAGGGAAAACCCCGACCTCCTCGAGCAAGTGGATCACCCAAAACCACTCAAAACACAATATCTGTTCAACCTCAAACTGCTTACTCATCCTCAAGCTAAAAATTATGATTTTAGTTTTAAAAATCATGTTTCTGGATAGGGTTTCAGATAACATGCCTGAATCATTGAATTAGTAGGTTTGAAATTTCACTTATTCAAAGTTTGCTCTGTTCTTTTTAGTTCCCAGTGACATTTCTAATTTATTTTAACATAAATAAGATTTTAAAACTAGTCTATAATCAAACAAACAAATCTTGTTTGAAGCTTAAGTCCTAACAACAATTAGACCAAGAGGATATGAATTTTGAATAAATTTTGAACCTGGAAACTAAAACCAGGAAACATAGATACACAACATGCACACCCATCAATACATTCATATATATATATATATATATAGACACACACACACACACATACATACATACATACATATATGATATATAGATATACATACATATACATACATATACATACATACATACATACATACATACATACATACATACATACATATACATACATATACATATATATATATACATATATATATATATACATATATATATATATATATATACATATATATATATATATATATACAGAACCCCTCTATATATATTCACACAAAACATAATTATGAACATGCAACCATATTTATACTTAAGTTATTTTAAAAAAAAATGTTGCTCACCAGTGAAATATGTTGAACAGAGCACTTTGATTAGAAAATAGCTTTTGAACTTTAAAATTTGAGTTGCTGGAATTGCTATTGAATTTAAAACTTGATTTTAAATTCCATATTTGCTTGCCTTGATTTAACTCAAATTGAAGAGGAAGTTCAGGCTTTGGTTTTGAAATGAAGATGAAATCTGTTTTGGTTTTGAGCTTGCTTAATGATCTGCTACAGGCTAATGGTTTGATTTTGCAAATAATTTGCAGGCTTGGATTTGATTTGCAGACTTGATTTGCTTGATTAACTTGCTTTTGAAGCAAGTTACAGGTTGAAGAAAATGCAGGTCTTTTGATTCTAGATTTAAGGAATGATTCGGTTTTTTAAAAAATGCAGGCTTTAGAATTTTAATTGCAAATTTTGTTTACAGGTTGTTGAATAGGATTAGCTTTCTTGTTTGAGGAGTTTGATTACTGATTTTTGTTTTTGATAAATTATTTTGGGTTTTCTTAGCTTTGAATTATGAAGATAGAAAAAGAAAGGAAGGTAAGAAGCAATTGTATTTATATAAGTTAATTTTGTGATTTATTTGAAATAAAAGAAAAATCAAAAATAAAAATGACACTTGTCTAATATCTTAACATTTGTCATTTGTATTAACTTATTGACTAACACTTGTAATAACATAATTTTTATTTATTTAAACGTTAAAAATAAGCTTTTACTTACTTTATTATTTTATAAATCCTTATCTAAATACATATATGAATTACTTTAAAGAAGATGTTATAAATTAAACAAATTATATACAAAATAAAATCTTATACACGTAATTTAAATCCAAAATATTTTAAAATGTCTATCTTTTGAATTTTAATTTTAAATCCAAATTTACATTCAAATTAAATTTTAAAATCTGAATTAAAGTCAATTTATAACAACACATTCAATTTAAAATAATACTATTTTCGTTAAAATCTATTTATCTAACACATTTATTAATATTGTTGAAAATAAAAAATTTGTCAAATTTAAATAATTTATAAAAGAGGTTATAAATTACTTCTATTACTAAATGAATTAATATATCATATGTAAATTGTATTTTGAACTTAGATATATAATGTTAAATCATATTTATCAAGCAATATTTAAAAAGAAATAAAACAAACCTTTTAATTATTCTTATTTAAATTTAAACTTAGGCTAAAATAAAAGTTAAACAATTAACATTTTCCTTAAATATTTTAAAACTATATAATTAAATTTTAAATAATCTATGAAAATTTTTATTTTAAATTAAATCATAATTTCCAAATTACCAAAATATATTAGAATTTGAAAATATGATTTTATTCATTAAATTTTAAACCAAAGCTTTTCTATTTACAATATATACAAATATATATATATATACATCATAAGTAGAAAGTATTTTATTAGTTTTTAAAAGACAAAATTTACCAATTAAATAATTATTTGCTTATAAAAGAATAAACTTTCCAATTTAAATTAAAATTATAGAAGAAAATTATCAAATCTATTTAATTTTTAATACAGATTATTAGATTGATATTGCCCAAAATTTCGGGTCATCACATCCGTCCCCCCTTAAAAGAATTTCGTCCCCGAAATTCAAAAGCAAAGATAATTTAATAACCTATCAAAAGATTTTAATTTTAAACCACAAGCATATATTAACAATCATATGCTAACAACCATAGCAACCAATTTACTCAATCAAACAAATCTAATGATCCTGACACAAATCAGGATAGATTTCCCTAACACTATCTAGAGTTTCCCAAGTTAAAACATTAGAATACTTGCTCTACAGAATCTAAACAATCTATACTACTAAGCTACAGAGCTTCTACTCATATAGATCTATAAAACTGAACAGGATATCAGACCACAGTCTAGTCCTGCTCAACAACCAAATCCTCCTGAACTGCTGGTTCCAAAACCAAAAATAGATCATACACGTACTCCATCAGATATACGTGAAACACAATCAATCCCAGTCTTCCAAACTGGCAATTCAACCCTAAAAACCAAAGCACTAATCCTTACAAGAACACAAAAAGATCCAAAATACATCGGAGCTAGCTTCCTAGTCTTACCAAATCTGATAGCTCCTTTGATTGGAGAAAACTTATCAAAAATCAAATCTCCGACTTCGAAATCCAAATTTCTCCGTCTTTTATCCACAAAACTCTTCTAACGATCCTGGGCTGCCTTCATCCTTCCTGATCAGCTCAACCTTCGCTGATGCTCTTGAAACAAACTGGACCAAAAACAATCCAACAAAGATGATCCTCTCAAGATCAACCAAAATCATGAACACAAACTCTACTCCATAGTCATCAGTAGACTGCAAACTTCTCCTATCCGGAAAAGACAAAACATGAGCATTTGCCAATCTCGCCATCAGATCCTGAAAAATTCCTGCAGAAACCCTCAACTCCAAAACACTTCAACTTCCCGATTGCTTCCCCTCCAAAACAGCTGCTACCTCGCTTCCGCTGCACAGCTCTGCTCTAAGTAGATGATAATGCTGATGATGAACACATTCCGAAATATACGGTTCAACAGATCTATAAAGAGAAAGCTCAAAAGTACCACGAAATCCTGAGCTGCTTCACCAAACCCTCTCTCTAGGAAGCATCCTTCAACTAGCTGAACAACCAGTACAACTCCTAGAATCCTAGTCGATACGAAGATTCAATCTCCAGATGCTAAGGCAAACCTCTAACTTCCTTGAAGACATCTAGAAAAATCTCTGACAACCCAAGAGAACACTCAACTATCACAAGTCGCTTTTGCGATCAACCCAGACTAATATCTAAAGAAACTGTTCTCTCTTTACCAATCAGAACAGCTTATCCAGATGACCTTTTTGTCGGCACATAGAACACCTCTGAGTTGCAACGCTGCCACAGATGCCAAAGACTTCCTAATCCAAAGCTCTTCGAACCTCAAAGCCATCATCCAATCCCACATGGATCCTTGAGATGGGCAGACATCTCCATAAGAAACTCGGGCCTCAATACCAAATACAAGCACCCTGCTGAACTGAGCCTCATCACCGATGCAGACGCACTTCCTTAAACTTGCTCCAAAGAAACATCTTCGAAAACATTCATAGTCACTGCATCTTACCACGCTGCTTATCCTTTCCGAAGTTGCCAAGATACCATCATTCACTTCCGCTCAACCGACAGATCCAAACCCTTACTCATCCAAACTTGCACTTCAAAAATGGACTCTGAACCTCAAAAAGACTACCTTCAAAGATTGGTGAAATCCTTAAACCATTGCAAAACTTACTCGAGACGGTATTGGGTCTACATTCTTGGCAGATACTTCCAACCTCAACACTCAGACTCCTACCATTGGTAGTGTGCTACACACACCACTACCTTTCCTACCTCAAGAACTCATATTGGAAAACCCGAACAATGAACCCAACCAATAGGTGTATATATATATATATATATTTATATTTAAAATTACAAGTATGCTTTCTCTCAAGAAAGAAATCACTCCAAAGCCTAGGTATTCACTCAACCTAGCGCTCTGATACCAACTGTCACGACCCGTCTTTCACTCCTCAGAAAGACGCATCATGGTTAAGAAAGAAAGAGATGAGAAGAGAAAAGATAGAGAAGAAAGAACTAAACAATATCAGAATCTCACAGCGGAATGAATAAATTATATTAATCACATAATATTACAAAGTATACAACATCTATCAGAGTTACACAGCTTATACAACACATACTAGACAGTTATAAACACCTATCTAGTTATTACAACTCAAACAAATGACATAGAGACACCAACACAACGGGACACTTTATATCTACAAACGCTGAAGCCTCCTGCTCCAAATCTCCTCCAGATTTCGTCAAAGCTAACCTGAATCCCTTGGATACTCGTAAAAATTTGAGTACCCAAGAGTTTAAGAAAACAGAAAATAAACTCTGGGTCAGACATGGGTCTGGTGTGAGTAATAGGTCAAAGTTGCTTGACTTTGAAAAACCTTTGAAAACAAAAGGTATCTCGTAAGACTTTCCGCACATAAACACGGAAAAGTTTTTACCTTACAATAACCAAAACATTTGATAGGAAATCCAACGATATTATAATATGGTCTATGGTTTTCAAGTAAGTAAGAAATAGCTGAAATTGTTACATGATTAAATTCCAGCATACTATCCATAAAGTGGGTTATACAATCAAAACCGCAATAAGCATGTAGGAAGAATGGGTTTCCATCAATGGCAGGGCTACTTAGGTACCGCCCATCACAGTACGTGGCCTAGATCACCGTACCGAGGATTACTCCCAATCCTCTGCAGCACAAAGCCTGAACCATCCCTTACTGGATAGTCCTGAACAAGACCACCCCATGGTTGACGCGACCAACCACACACCACGCTGAAATAAAAAGGGACCTCTAGACAGGGGTAAATCTCGTCGTACCTGGTTGCTACCCACTTAGCCTCGCTGCACCTCTCCTGTTTTTGCCATTCCCGGTTGATGAGGCTTGAGACTATGATTACCTTTATAGAACACATGTATCTTAGAATGCTCATCGTCCTCCATTGACGATGTTCTAAAAGCATTCAATCCATACAAGTTCGTTCCAGGTTCGAACGAAACCGAAGGCACAATCTCATTACACTCTTTTTGGAATCACCCTCAGAGTTAACGACCATAGCGCTTGCACTCTGAATCTCCATCTCGAACCTGAAAGTACTATCCCCGTTAACTTATCTTGGAATCACCCTTAGAGTTTTAACGATGAATAGTTCTTACATTTCGAGTCTTCACCTTGACCTCCACTTGGATTCACGACCTAACATTTAATTTGGATCGATGTGGTTTTCGGATATCCAAATTTGAAAATCCGATCCCAGTCTCACCGAAATCCAAAATGCCATTTTAATGTCCAGGTTGTTTAAAGGTTTAAACAATTTAACTTATATTCAGAATAATATATACAGATAGATAATTCACATTATCACAGATAGATAGTTCATATTAACCAAACATCGCACAAAGCAGCACATATCACATATCAGAGATATCACATCCAAAACTTTCAATATCATTCAATCATCCATAAGCAGGTTTGATTCACTCTTAATCAATTTAATTAACCTCTAATTAAATTAATTACTAACATTAATCACTTGGATTACTTTAATCCTGCTAACTTAACATTAATTAATTACAAATTAATTACTTAATTAATCATCTCTTAATGATCTACCTTAATTAATCTTCCTTGATTAATTATCCTTTAATTACATTAAGTAATTATCCCTTTAATTAATTACACAAATTAATTATCCTTAACCATTTACAGTAATAAACCTTTAATTACCTCATTATAACTAATTATAATTAATTACATTAATCCTTAATTAATTACATTAATTACTCTATAATCACTTATTATTGATTAATTAATTTTAACTAATCAACCCTTAATTACATCATTAATTACATTAATTAATGAACCCTAATTACTTCCTTAATTAATTTTACTCTAATTAATCATATTTAATGATTAATCTTTAATTAATTATATTCATTTATCAATCTTGATTAATCACATTTAGTAATTAATTATCCTTAGTTAATTACCTTAATTAACTTCAGATAACTTTATTAATTAATTCTTAAATTAATTACACTAAGCAATTAATTCTTAATCACTTCACTAAGTAATTATCCTTCATATTATTACACATAGTAATTAAACTAAAACCATTTTCATTCTACAATTAATTACATCCAGTAATTTCCCATTAATTACTTCACTAAATAATTATACTTTATAAATTACACTAAGTAATTATATTTAATCCATCATCCAATGATTAATTAGATTAATTAAATTAATTAATTAACTTAAACTAATCACATTAATTTAATTAATTACACTGAGTAATTAATCCCTTTAATTACTTTCATTAAGTAATTATACTTAAACAATCCCACAAATGATTATCTTTAATTAATTAGTCTAATTAATTATTAAAATAATTACAAAAATTAATTATTTAATAATCCCTAGTTAATGATCTTCATTAACTATTAACAATTCTATAATTACTTCCCTTAAGTAGTTATGCTTCAATTAACAATTATTAATTTCAAATTAATTAACTTCTGATTACCAATTAATTAATCTCTAATTATAAACAAATCTAAATCATTAATTAATTAATTAAAATTATTAATTAATCCTCAATTACCTTTTTAACTTAATTATTCATTAAAACCTTAATTATCTTTAAGATAAATCATTCTCTTTATTAATGACTCGATTATCATTAACATGTGTATTTAAAACAATTTACACTTTTAAATCTATTTTTAAATTCCATTTTTAATTAAGATTTGAAAATGATTTAACTTATCAAAATTTAAAACAATTTACAAACCTCTTAAACAAAAGTAAAGAAACATTTATCATTTATAAGAGAAACCTATATAAGGAAATGTTTAAACTAAATTAATTAATTATATTTTTAAAAATCAAGCTTTAAAAATAAATTAATTACTTAACTTGCAAACTTAAGTTAAACAAATTTATATAACTTCTCATTATAATATTAAGGAAAACTTTTTATAAAAGTATTTTATATAAATAAAGTTTAAACATTTTATTGGAAAACAAATTCATTAAAAAAAATTGATTTTGTAAAACTTTATTTATTTCAAAACCAACATACCAAATTTAACTTGAAACCAAACTTACAAACTGGTATAAACTCTGCTTAAATTATTTCTTTCAAATTTTAAATTTATTTTAAAATTTAAAAACCCTGACAGGTTTAAAACCTCTAACCAAACATATGACTCGAGCCACTCATTCAAATCCTCGAGCCAAAACCCTCAAATCTTCAAGCAATACATGAACTGACTCGAGAAAACTCGAGTACCCCTTTTCTTCAAACCCAGCCTCACCAGAAAGCACGGTGGCTCCGACCACTTCTGGTCATCACCACAACCATAAGCAAGTCGACGATCATCCGCTCACCATACTCCGACCGTCAGAAAATTGATTCCCCCTCGAAATCGAATTTGAGCATTCAAACCCATACCTGGAACCACAGACCACACCTGAAATAACCTCAAACTCGCAACACCGTTCACCAGAGCACCGGAACTACCAGCCACAACTTCGCCGACACCCAAGCTTCCAATTCCCTGCTTTTGGTCGAACTCGATCCACACTAGATGCCGTGGTGGACATTTTTCCGACCAATACCCAAACTAGGGTTACAAACTAAAACAAACACCTGCTGCCGCCATAGTGAATTGGACCCTCACCAGACATTTTTCCCACCATCTCCGATCATCATTGCACCACCAGAGAAATCCCCGATTTCCTCAAGCAAGTGGATCAGCAGAAACCACTCAAAACACAATATCTGGTCAACCTCAAACTACTCATTCATCCTCAAGCTAAAAATTATGATTTTAGTTTTAAAAATCATGTTTCTGGAAGGAGTTTCAGATTGCATGCCTGAATCATTGAATTAGTAGGTTTGAAATTACACTTATTTAAAGTTTGCTCTGTTCTTTTTAGTTCCCAGTGAGATTTCTAATTTATTTTAACTTAAATAAGATTTTAAAACTAGTATATAATCAAACAAACAAATCCTGTTTGAAGCTTAAGTCCTAACAACAATTAGACCAAGAGGATATAAATTTTGAATAAATTTTGGACCTGGAAACTAAAACCAGGAAACATAGATACATAGCATGCACACCCATCAATACATTCATATATATATATATATGCTGAACCCCTCTATATATATTCACACAAAACATAATTATCATAGAAATTAACATGCAACCATAATTATACTTAAGTTATTTTAAAAAAAATGTTACTCACCAGTGAAATATGATGAACAGAGCACTTTTGATTAGAAAACAGCTTTTGAACTTTACAAATTGAGTTGCTGGAATTTGCTACTGACTTTAGAACTTGAGTTTAAATCCCATGTTTGCTTGCCTTGATTTAACTCAGATTGAAGAGGAAGTTCAGGCTTTAGTTTTGGAACAAAGATGAAATCTGTTTTGGTTATGAGCTTGCTTAATGATCTGTTGCACGCAAATTTGATTTTGCAAATAATTTGCAGGCTTGGATTTGATTTGCAAACTTGATTTGCTTGATTAACTCGCTTTTGAAGCAAGTTACAGGCTGAAGAAAATGCATGCCTTTTGATTCCAGATTGAAGAAATGATACAGTTATTTTAGAAATGCGGGCTTTAGAATTTTGATTGCAAATTTTGATTACAGGTTGTTGAATATGATTAGCTTTCTGGTTTAAGGAGTTTGATTACTGATTTTTGATTTTGAGAAGTTTTTTGGGGTTTTCTTAGCTTTGAATTATGAAGATAGAAAAAGAAAGGAAGGTGAGAAGAAAATGTATATATAAGTTAATTTTGTAATATATTTCAAGAAAAGAAAAATCAAAAATAAAAATGTCACTTGTCTAATATCTTAACATTTGTCATTTGTATTAACTTATTGACTAACACTAGTAATAACATAATTTTTATTTATTTAAATGTTAAAAATAAGCTTTTACTTACTTTATTATTTTATAAATCCTTTATCTAAATACATATATGAATTACTTTAAAGAAGATGTTTAAATTAAACCAATTTATATACAAAATAAAATCTTATACATATAATTTAAATCCAAAATATTTTAAAATATCTATATTTTGAATTTTAATTTTAAATCCAAATTCACATTCAAATTAAATTTTAAAATCCAAATTAAAGTCAATTTATAACAACACATTCAATTTGAAATAATAGTATTTTCACTAAAATCTATTTATCTAACACATTTATTAATATTGTTGAAAATAACAAATTTTCAAATTTAAATAATTTATAAAAGAGATTATAAATTACTGCTATTACTAAATGAGTTAATATATCATATGTAAATTGTATTTTAAACTTATATATATAATTTCAAATCATATTTATCAAGCAATATTTAAAAAGAAATAAAACAAATCTTTTAATTAATCTTATTTAAATTTAAACATAAGCTAAAATAAAATTTAAACAATTAACATTTTCCTTAAATATTTTAATACTATATAATTAAATTTTAAATAATATATGAAAAGTTTTATTTTAAATTAAACATAATTTCGAAATTACCAAAATATATTAGAATTTGAAAATCTGATTTTATTCATTAAATTTTAAAACAAAGCTTTTCTATTTACAATATATACGAATATATATATATATATATATATATATATATTATAAATAGAAAATATTTTATTAGTTTTTAAAAGATAAAATTTACCACTAAATAATTATTTGCTTATAAAAGAATAAATTTTCCAATTTAAATTGAAATTATAGAAAAAAAATTATCAAATCAATTTAATTTTTAATACATTATTAGATTGATATTGCCCAAAATTCCGGCTCATCATAGAATCATCAATTAATTAATGATCCCAAAAAATGTGATTTTTTGCATATAGTCGAATTAGGACTCGAGATCACTTCTGTTGAGTTCATATCGATTTTACGAATTAAAATGAGTATAAGCATCACAATATTTGGAGATTGGATGATCCGATGGCCAAAACGATTTTGAAAAGCATGAAATTATCATCTCGGTGCGCTGTCTTAGATAGTGACAAAATTTATACCATTTGGTCCAGAAAAATAAAGCGATGTATGTAGACAAGTTCCACTGCGATCGGACATGCCGTGTGATCGCACGAGCTCGAAACATACGATGATTCATTTGAGAATTCAAATAAATAATAATTTTATATTAGTTGAATAAAGCCCTCACTCAACCCTTGCCTTACTCTCTAAATCGCCGTTACATTCATTCTTAAGCAAAAATGGCCGCCTCCCTTTCTTTCTATTCAAAAATTAAAATCGAGCAATCCACTCAACTAAAAATTACGAACTCAACTCCGTTGAACTCGTATCAAAGAGAGCTTCAAGCCTATATGGACATTAAGTGGTGCGATTGCACTGGGCCAAGAGATCCATTTTCTATGGTTGATCTTGGGTTTCACTTTGGAGGCGCTAGGGAAGGAATTATGTGACAAGGACGGTACCATTGGGTTTCTCTACGCGTAGTGCACCTCTCTACAAGATTTGGTCAAATCCTATCTACTATAGGGGAGTGGATATTTTGTTGTGACGACATGAGACTGCCAGGACGCATTTTGTATGAGGAGGCTGATCTTCTTCTTTTTGGGTCGAGGGCGGAGAGGACTTGTAGAGTGATGTGCTGCAATTTTTTCGTCCATCGAGAAATGAGTGAGATTGTGAGGAGAGAAGGTGACGAATAAGGTAGGTTTAGATATGTTTATTTACGACCATGTACAGGGAAGAGGAAATGTTAATTTAGGGAAGATAGGTAATTAAAGTAACTATTAATTAGTTAAGTTAATTAATTGTTTAATTAATCCTAAATCTTATACTACGCGTATATTTTTCGTACGATGTCCGTTTTGGATGCCATTTATTGCATTGCACTCGTGATGGGGAGCTCTACGACTTGACATTAGTTTAGATGGTTCTGTTGAGGTGGGTCATATTGTCTTTCAGCATACTATGATTGTTATTATTGTATTAAAACGACATTTTGAAATTATTTCTAACTTTATACGTGATAGTATAATTAAACCTAAATCTTATTTTATAAAAGAATTTAAAAGTATTTAAACATGGTTTTAAATTAAATATGACATTTTTTCCGTTGATGCATTATTTTGGCGGTATTGTTAGATTTAGGCTATTTGGATTAATCCCACATCAATTGCTTAGATGTATTGTATGTGTGTTATTATAGATGTGTGGAGGCTATTATAATGTTTATATGCTTGTTGGTTACATGCATGCTTGTTTGTTTAGTTTGGTTGAAAACGTTGATCGAAGGCGATATAGTGCTAGAAAATATCACATAGGATATGATTTCATACATAGAGTTTTGTGCATGCCGATTGACTTGAAGATGGAAGATGGAACTAGAGACTTGCTTTGAATTTCGGGAAGGATGCCATACATTTTCATTTGGTTTGTATTTAACCACTTTTGGCTAAGTACACGACCAACATGGTCATTATCAACTAATCTAGAGTGGTCAATATCTACCACTATTGATAATTTGCCAATTTTGACGTGGATGATGGAGAGGATTCAAGGAGCATGGTGTGATGGTTCGTTCAATATCTGATTTTGATGTTATGGCTCTTCGACGTGTGATTTAGTGCTGAGGCAACAGTGCGATGCTTTAACGCGATGACTTCGTGATTCAACAATGATGATTCCATGATGGGAAGTGACGCTTCAACCATGGATAATTATACTTCAGGATGTAGAATATGCAATGACGAGTCAGATTAATGGAACTATCGAAGAAGGGTTATGGGATGCATGGTGATATTTTATAGCTAACGATGGCTGTCCAAGATAGTTCCTAACAGCCACGACTTCAGATGAGAGTTGTAAGGAAAGTTTTGGGAAGAGCTCTGCTATGGATGACGTGTACAAAGGGATCATTAATATTCATAGGTTTCAAAATGTACTTTTAAAGTAGGGGTATGTAAGGATGCTTATTTGGGCTATGGTATGTGCCCTGGATCAAATGACGTTAAGTAGTTCATGACTATATGATGGGTCATACGAATGTCATATATCCAATGCACTAAGTGAGTAATGTGAGGATAGATGATGGATGCTATGTTTGCTTTGGTTATTTATCACTCTAGGGATGTCACATGATGTAGTTATCTACGAGGTAGATACCCGACACCAATTAGTACTTTTAAGTATTGTACACCTATGATGACTATGATAGAGTAGCATATATCCTTTGTTATGTGCTAACTCTTTAGATGCAAGGACATGTTATGCATGATTCTCCATACCCTTTGTTCCATAACCTTTATTGACTTTTATATTTTTTTGAGATTATTTATCATTCACACCAGACCGTTGTCTGACTCGAGGTTTTATGCTTTACTTCTTATTACGTTAGGTACTCTTAAATGAGTAGACTAGAAAGTAGGCATAAATGGTACATGGAGTTCTGCAAATGGACTGATAGTAGGTGATGCTTTCTCGTACTAGGTTTGGGCTTATTATTGTTGATTCTATTGTGTGACACTGTAGAGCCTTTTTAGTGTTCGACTTATTATTATTAGAGACAGCTTATCAGTAGAGTTTATTATCAGTTGTATAAACTCTATCACTATTTTTTATAACTACATGAGCCTGTCTACTCCAACTCTATTGTTTGTATAGTTTATTATCTCGCCTTTTTTATATTTGTCATGACCATTATATTTTATCTGATGCTTCGTGAGATATACGGTAGGTTATGTGATTGTATGATATTTTCTTTCTCTTCTCTTCATTCTATTGTCTTCTTTTCTATTCCTCATCTTTACTTCTTTTTCTTTCCCTTGATAATTGTCCTGCATTGGCCGGATGGTCTAGCAATGCACTATTCGGTTATATGAGCGTCAATGGTATAAGGCGATCGTCATATTTGGTATTAGAGCTTTGGTTATGTGATTAACCAGAGTTGATAGCATGATCCAGTAGTTATAAGGTAGGATTTGTCAACTTTGACTAGATCTAGAGTATACATATATACGAGAGAATGCATATGTGTTATATATTTTGGTTTTTAAAACTATGTTAGTATATATAATACATAAGTTATAATATGCATACAAGCATTATTGATGCAGCTTTTCTCTACGAGGGACTGATCATTATTAGTATAGAATAAAAGTGATTTGGCATACGAGAAATGCTGCTATTGACTCCATCTCCGGAGTATAGGAGTGGGCAGGATCGAGGGCCACGAACCTCGATTACAGAATATGTTCGTAGAGATGGTGCTATCATAATTATGGAAGCCCAAATTGCTCCAAATGATTATGGTGCTCAAGTGCAAATGCCTAGAGTCTACTTTTCCGAATTGTATAAAGACAACATGAGTCTAGGAGGCAAACTGTTCCTTGGAACGAAGTCGGCTATTGAGGTGTAAGATGTGATGGATATTTGTGAAAGGATCTTCGATGACTTGGAGATATATAAAGCAATGAGGTAGAAGTTGACGTCTAGATGATTGCAGGGATAAACAATAAACTGGTGGAATGCCCTTATATCTTTGACTCTTGAGGATTGATTTAATTGGGATTAATTTATAGTTTTGCTTCAAATAAAATTTTCCCCGACCTCTTAGAAGTCGATGTTGTTTAGGAAATTCGTCAACCTGAAGTAAGGCGATATGTCTGCGTTAGTGTATATGGCCAAATTCGATGTGCTATCGAAGTATGGTCTATTTTTCATTCACACCATACTAAAAAAGAATGAATAATTTTTCATTGGGTTGAGTGACCGGCCTAGGAAGCGATTTATTGGTCATATTGACGAGAGCTTCGATAAGTTGATTGAAAAGGCTTTACGGTAAGAGAGCCTACACCTAGTGTTGAAGGGTTTTCCCGAACCAACTTGTAACACCCCGCATTTTTATATAGTTAAAATTTAATGTATAACGATAAGTAATGAAAGTAAATAATTTTTGAATTATCGGAATATGGCTCTGAAACTTGTTCCATTGCATCCGAAGTGATTTTCTAATTAGTTTCCAGATATAACTTCTCAAAATGTGAACCAATGTGAAGAAGTTACGAACTCACAAAAAAGGAGACAAAAAAATAAAAATATATATGTACGTATGGGTCGACCATAGGTCAACCCAATTGGCACACAGGTCGACTGCGCGGTCGACTGGTGCTTAGTGGCGGTCGACAACTTAGTCGACCTGCGTGCGACCTGGACGTGTTTTCTAGTTTTTGCGCCATCCGAGCCATACGTTCTTCGATCCTATGGCTTTGAACAATCCTATGACATGGTGGCTCTAGGTTCAATCCAAGAATCTGACGGCTTGAGATCCCCAAGCTACAATATAAGTAGGACCCTAGGCCTAGCTATCTTCTCACCATTAGATTTTTCTCCCATGGGTTCATTACCTAAGGCCGAACCCTAAAAAATAAATAATTTCTATGGAGAAGATCTTTTAAATTAAAATATTATACACCTTGGAAGAAGGGGATCTAGTAAGACTGTGGAGCCAAGCAGAGCACAAGCGAAGCTAAGGACGACAGGTTAGTGAATTTATTTATATATCTTTTAAGTTTAAGATATATTATCGTTAGATTCTCGTTTAGAAAATTATATTCAGTAATTAATCATATTAATTAAATAATGCTGAACTATGAAGAAAAATTGCAGTTTATTTGCAGTGTTAGTATTTACATACTGTTTTCTATGCCTTATTTACATCTTTTTTTACGTTTGGATTTTATGCAAGCGTCAATTTTCTGCCATCCTCTTCTTTTTCGTCGCGTATGGATTAGAATAGATTACGCGAATATGGATTAAATAATTCAGAATACTGAAATGAAGATGTAAAATAATAAAAGTTTGAGGAATAGAATTACTGTAATAAACTGCATTAAAACGGGAAAAGTTAATTTGGGAGTAATTATTAGGTTAATTGGTCGGTTTAGTAGGATACATTTCCATAACTTAACCTCTAAAAGATAGCGATAATAATAACTGTAAGAATAAAAGAAATAAAAAGGGAAGCTAGTGTAAAATAGAGAAACCGCTGTATTTTACACCACTCCAAAATAGTAAAAGAAATATCTTGCAGTTACAGATTATTGTTTATAGTATTATCCGATATAAAGATATGGAAATGGATTGCATAGTTTTAATAACCAAATAAAATAAAATTACTTCCTAAAATAGAAGACAATAAAGAAAAGTAGGAATTGAAACAAGAAAATTATTAATCAAGAATTAGAAGCTGTAAAAATTAATGGGCCTAAGTCTGCATTTACTGCGTAGGCTATTTAAACAGGCAACTATTATGATAAGTGAATTATGTAATTTTAGGGAATCAAAGAAAATTCTATATCATAGTAAAAGAAGGTAGACTAGAACAGACAAGAAACGCTTGTAATTATATAATGGACTATAAAAGAAGCAAAAGTAACAATTACAAGTAGAATTATAACATAGGTTATAATTATAAAATAAGAACGGAAAAGCTTATCGTGAGACTTATAATAAATTGGTATGCAATGGTAGTAGAGAATAATGGCAGAAGCTTATTTAAACAACTTATATTAAGTCAATAAGAAAATAAAACAGAAATGGTAAATGAGGTTAATTTCATTAAACTAAAGGATTCATATATTAAGTTAAATAAGCAAGATAATGAATGTGGCTCATACTAACAGTATTCCCTATTAGATCTATGGTAATCTCACAATAATTAGAAGTGAGATGAGGGAAAGAATATGCTAATTAAGTTAAATAAGTAGCCAACGGAGTAAGAATGAAACCAAAATGAAAATTTAAGAGAATAGACTTAGGGCCTAATTAAGTATCGAACTGTGTTTGGAGCAGCCCAAAGGATGAAGCGCTTAACGAAGCAGTTCATCATGGATTCCAGCAATGGAGAAGCACATCCAACTTAGAATATTTAGGCTAGTAGGAAGTATGAGACTTTAAACAGGATGTGAGGATAATCTAGGATGGCCCTCTGGGTAGGCCTAATGAACCTGCATCCCTGGAGGCAGGTCTGTAGGTGTTCCATTAAGAGAGTATGCCTTGACTGCATTTGCATTGTAGGCCTAACAAAGCGGACCTTTGTAGGCAGTCAAAAGGGCTTGGTGTTCGGGGTAGGGTATTCGTATGTCCAGTACTTGCAAGTAAGGTGAAGGATGGTCGCATGTGGATATCGGCCAGCATCAAGACCAAGAGCCATTTTGAGAAAGACTAGAGTTAAGCCAACAAGCCAATGATTCTTTCACTTTCAAGACATCGGATGGAGGGGCACTGCCAATTGGATGTTAGATTGTTTGCAGTAAGGCACGACCACTTAACTCTTTGGAAGTCTTTCGATTAGTTGAGGGGTTGCTGTGTGGGGCCATAGCTACGATGAGAAAGGGATAGACCAACTAGAATATCTGTATTGTAGGCCTAACGAAGTGGTCCTTTACAGATATAGAAAATCCCCGACCGAGTTCCGTACAAGGTAGACCTTGTTGGTGGGATTCAAACAGTAAACAGAACGATTACGTTGTCCTCAATGTACTGACTGGGTGGTACATTGTGGATGTTCGAGCACTGGTATAGACTAGTGCAGACACAATATACGTTTTCATAATAAGTAGTAGAGCATCTATATTGCAAGCCTTATGAAGCGGTCCTTTACAGATGTAGTTATGGAATGCTCTCGAAGCTAGACGATGGAGCTCTTTTCAAGGGGGATACAGAAGGTAACGTGGGCGGTACCTAGGACCAATACGGTCATTGGGCATATAACTACATATACGTGTATATATATTAGTTATTAGGTTTTAATCTACTATGGAGTAGATGGGCGTGGTTCACGAACAAGAGGCGATAGTATCGTAACCTAATGAACCTAATATAGGAGTAAATGGAAATAAAACTATATATGTAGAATTAAGCCTAGAAGTATATAATTTATTCATTCACCGGAACTTTTGTTCTGACCCCTCCCTCATAACATCCTACAGGTTAGGTAGATGGCAGAGACTTCTCAGCTTTACAACACTTGCTTAGAAAGTGCTATTATTTGGGTGAGTATTTACTTACTATTATATTTTAGTCAATTCCACTGCGAGATAATTAATTGAGCTCTGATATATTTACTTTTGCCTATTTGCAGGATACCAAATACTTAACTCGGGCTTTAGTAGGCTTGGTTTTTAACATTTTTGCAAAAAATCCAGACCATTGGAATTCAGGTTATTACACAACTAAGCATAGACAGATGATGGAATTATATGTGTTGAATGCCGTTTTGATTTTTTCGAGTGCTCCATCAACGAAAGAGAAGGGAAGGAGCATCACCATCTAGGGTCTGCTTTTGATTTATGGTGTTCCATATGTGTTTTACTTGACATCAAGCTTTCATTGTCCTTCATATCTAGTGATTTGATAGATATATTGGGACCGAGACCCTAAATTGTTGATCGACCTTTAAAATTATGATGAATCTTGTTGGTGTTCATGGAGCTATACATGAGCAGACGGTAGTGTTCGGCTGTCCACCTAACAATGAGGTGATGGTTAGTTTCCTATATTTACTCGATATCCCACACGATGAGTTATCATATGTGCCTGTAGTTAGAGAGTGTCCGGTCGATGAGGTGAAAAGATTAGCATCATATAGGGATTGAGTTCTGTATCGATCTGGTTAAAGGTGATAGGCCAATAATTATGTCTTTAAGGCATATGATGCCTAAAGAGTAGAGGCAACTAAAGTTACGAGCTGATGACCTATAGAGGCGAAGGTTTATTTATAGGAGCTTATTTAAGTAGGAGGCACCTATAGTGTTTGCTACTAAGGCGGATGGCTCTTTGAGGTTGTATGTTGATTATCGTCAGTTGAATGTGATAACGAACAAGTATCCACTTTTTCTTATTGATAGCTTGTTTGATCAGCTCATGGCACGAAGGTATTCTCTCAATAGGACCTTGGAATGGGGTTTCATCCATCGAGAATAGCTAGAGAGAGTATGCTGGTCGCAGCATTTCATATTCTACTTTGAATTTTGATTGGTTGGTTATGCCTTTTGCGCTGACCAATGCATTGACATGCTTTGTTAATCTCATGAATCGTGTTTTTAAGGGATCGCTTGAGTAAGTATGTGCTTGTGTTCATTGATGGTATTTTCATTTGCTTATGGATGAAAGGAGAGCACAAGACACGATTGATGATTATATTGTAGGTGTTGAGAAAATATTGATTGATGGTGAGAATTTTGAAGTATCACTTCTAGAGGAGGGAAGTGAGACGCCTGGGTCACATTGTTTCGGAGTAAGGCATCGTTGTAGATCCTATGAAGGCTACGACAATCTAGGATTTGAGCAGACCCAATCTACAGACAAGAAGTTTCATTGCATTGGCGAGATGTTATATACGTTTTACCAAGGTCTTCTCATAGGTAGCAGCACCATTAACCGAGTTGATGAAAGAGTATTAGACTTTCATTTGAGATGCGAGGTATAGACTTGCGTTAGTGAGTTTGACAGAGGGGTTGATGAGTACATCAATTTTACTCATTCCAAGTGGCAATGAGTAGTCGATAGTACAAACATGCCTATGGTAATTAACTAGGTGCGGTTTTGATGTAGAAATGTAAGGTTGTCATGTATGTTACTTGACAACCGAAACTACATGAAAGGAAGTATCTGACACATGATTGGAGTGGGCAGCATTAGTATTTGCTTTGAGGATTTGGAAGCTCTATCTATTAGGAGAGAACTTCAAGTTGTTCATTGATCCCATATCATTGAAGTATCTCTTCTCCAAAAAGGACTTTAACCTTCGCCAACAACGATGGTTTGAGTTCTTGGCCTTCTACGACTTTGGCATTTCCTACATGTCCGCAAGGGAAGTGCATTCGTTGATGTTTTGAGTGGAAGACATACATATTTAGGAGTGATTTTCCTAGAGTGGGAACTGCTCGAGTTTATCGCTGGTTATGACTTCAGAATTCAATATGCAAGCTAATGCCAAAGATGATGGCTAGTTTGACTATCAGACCTACTTGGATTTAGCGGATCGGTAAGTTGGAGGTGTATGCTAAATCAGTGGAATCATGGCTAAATTAGAAAATAGGTAGTGTCTATAGAGGTGATACGATATGGACTTAACCGAGAAGGTTGGCTTCATATGGATGAGATATTATTTTTTTCGGATGTCGATGGGTTGAAGGATGAGGTGCTACAAGAGTGCTCTCATTCGAGATTGAAAATACATCCCGATGATAATAAAATGCATTGTGATACGAGATAGACATTTTACTGGAAAGGGATAAAGAAGACATTGGACATCCATTTCGACATGAATGAATTGTCGGCTAGTAAATGCTGAACAAAAGAAGCTAAGTGGTTATTACAACCACTTAAGATTCCCAGGTGGAAATTGAAATAGATATTAATGGGATTTATCTATGTAATGCCAAGGACTAAAAGAGAATATGATAGAATATGAGTCAAAGACGATAGATTTATACTCATTAAGTCTGGTAGAATGACATCCAAATTAGTCGAGTTATATGCGGAATGGATAGTGCGATTCCATTGTATGCCAAGAGCATAGTAAGTGGCCAAAACCTGTTGTTCAATAGTGGGTTTCAGGAGAACTTATAAGAGGTGTTGAGAAAATAGTATCAAATAGGCTAGACGATATCGAAAATGAAACAAGAATTTCAAGACCTCGTAGGCCTATTCGTAACGATAGATGTATTACAAAATAGGTTAGGAGGAAGTAAATGGAGTAGTAGAGGTTTAGTAGAATGAAATCGAAGGTGATATGATATGAGCGATTGAGAAGAGCATGATGACTGCTTGTCCGGAGCTCTTCACTTGGTAAGATTTCATTTTTATCGTCGTCTTTCATATTGGGTGTCAAATTTGATGTTTTATACTAGATAGTTTAGTATCCTGCATGCTAGGATAGGCATGGATGTTACTTTTTGATGTTTGATCATATATGTGCATGTTTGACGTTGGATTGTTAGCATTTGGTATGATAATTTATGCTTATATTATTGTTAGGGATGCGAGATAGTTATGATTTTATACAGAATGTTTATTTGAGATGATTTTCATATATATGATTTAATATGCTTAAATACATGATGATGTTGCTATTCTACTAATCCTTTTTTTTACATATTCAGGTACATGGAAGCATGCATTGGTTATTTGGATGCTTACTCGATTTTATTCGCATTAATGGCATGCTCTTGCTATAAAAGAGGAATGTTACATATATAATGTAGATTTGGGTATATATGCTTGGTTGTTCTCGGAAACAAGAAGCCTCAAATATGAGATGCCTCCGATATGAGATGTCTCAGATATGAGATGTATATATTTATGTTTTATTGGGATTTCATTTTCTCGAACCTAGCCATGCAAAATAAGTCTACCGAAATTTTCAATGATAGGAGCCAAAATTTAGAGAAAAGACAATGTATAGAATATTAGATATTGTCGATAGTTTAGAGGGTCAATAATGTACGATATTTAGTTGACTTGCCTTTCGATTAGTGAGTTGGCACTTTTGTTTTTCACTATCCGTTTCTTTGGAAATAAATGTGTAGCTTAGGCATTTGGTATAGCCACATTGATTTTGGATTTGATAGTGATTGTACTTAGGGATTAGGATATGGCTCCAAGCTGATTTTGATTTTATTCCCTTTGTTGTGATCGCTTTTAATGATTGTTGTCATTAGCTGATAAGTGACAGTTTTTCTTGTGTCGTTGCTTGTGTGAGGGTGTTGGGTTGTTTCGTCCTTGGGATTATAAGGATGAAATCCTTTTAAGAAGGGGAGAATGTAATGAACTGTATTTTTTAACGATAAGATATTTAAATAATTTATTTAAATATTGAATCGTTAATTAATTGATGAGTTCAAAAATGCAATTTTTCGCATCCGATCGTATTAGGACTTGAGACCACTTCTGTTGAGTCCGTATCGACATTGCGAATTAAAATGAATATAAGCATCAATATATTTGGAGATCAGACGATCAGATGATCGAAATGATCTTGAAAAGCGTGAAATTATCATCCCAAATCATTATCTCAGATGGTGATGAAATTTATACATACACTATAAACCGATCGGTATACCCACGCATTACACAAAATTCCAACCGATCCCTCCTTTACCTAACATGCTATTCTTCAAAAAATTTCAACAAATCCTATATTGTACGCTTCCTTCTTCCACCTCCTTTCTTACTCTGCTAAACACTTCCACATCCCACATCTCATCTCCTTCAAGCAACTTCAGCCATCATTTCACCACCGCATCAACCTCCACCTTTGTCCCCGATGGCATAAAATCCATTATCTTGTCATAAAATCAAAAGTTAAAAACTAGAAAACCTACCTATATATGTATATATGTTAGAAGTTTTAATGAGTGGCTTGGAGATGATCGAGATGGAAGGTAAGAGAAAGTGGGTTGATAAAGGCAAGATGGATTGTAGAAGTTTTTATTCCAAATTAAGGGAAGAAGAAAGAAGGGAGGGATCAGCTTTAATGGTGGAGTGAGGAAGATTCGGTATTATAAGGGAGGAGAGGGAATGGTAGGGAAGTGAAATAAGTGAATATTGGGGATAAAGATACAAGCTTGTATATGGGACGAGGGTTCGGCCCACGGTTTCGACATGAAGCAAAGAGGAGAGGGATCGGTTAAAAAGATATTGATCCCCATAAATGTGTATATATTAAAAAAAGGAGAGAGGCATCAACTAGAAATATGCTGAGCCCTCTAAACATAAAAAAAGAGGAGGAGGGATCAACCAAACATGTGTCGATCCCTACGAACATTCTAAAATATAAAAGAAGAAGAAAAGAATAGGATAGGCTATGAGCATGTATGCAAACAAATATATTCATGGAAATCATTCAAAGCACGTATGTACAAAATGCGATGAAAATGCATCTTACTCAATGAAAATACGCGATGATCCATGAGCATATGAACGCGTTCAGGAGCTAATGACAAGAACGTGTATCTGAACACGCTTGTGTATGGTCTAAAAGTTCAATTTTTGAAATCAACAAAAGATATAATCAAACCTGAAGCCTTCAAGTTCGAGGCTGGACCAGATAACCAAAGTTTATTAGCCTTGTAGAACCAGACTTATATATCAACTGACAGAATATAACCCTAGATTTATACTATCAAAAATTGATAAAATGTTAAGACGATCAAAGAGAGATACAACATTTTGGGAAAATTATTCGACAGAGGGATAGCAACTATTCAAAAAACTAGACGGGTTTCTTTTCGAAGACTCTAACTTTCTTCAACTCAAAACACATCGTGTTCAGAACAAGACATACTTTAGGAGGGAAATGTTATCTGGCATTTTGACCTGGCCAAACTGGTTGGAAAGGTTAGATTCGATTACTACCAAGGCTGATGAGTCTAGAGTGATAATTGTGGGGCCCATAAATCAAGTATAGATAATAAAATGAATGGAATTGATATATATACATACACACATATGAAAGTCATAATATTCGAAGTATGAAATATGGTTCAACATGTAGGAGGGATTGGCATAAATTAACTTCCATAGTATGGATCGGTACGGTTTAGGAGGAAAGTGTAGTTCAATGGAAAACAACTAATATCTCATGATCCACAAGTCCAATGCATATGAATTTTGTGAGCAAGATATAGGGACCCTAGGGAGCCTACCCTAGGGATCTCATCTCAAGAAGATGAAATCAGAGGGATCGACCCACTTCCCTTGGTAGGGATCTGTAACATCCCGCCTTTTCGCACACTTTAAACCGACACACGTGCCAATTCAAAGCATACGCAAGGGCGGATTGTTATGGGGTAAATAAGAAAACAGAGAAGAAATAAAACAAAACAAAATCTCACAGCGGAAGGATAAAATATAATAATAAATATACAGTTCAAAACAGTTTACAAACACTTGATTTGCTTTATACAATAAATATCAGAGTTACACCTACCAATACAATCAATGCAGCGGAACAGTATGAGTGTGGTGCAATACTATAGATAATAATAATACGACTCCTTCGTCTTCGTCCTTCAAAGCTAAAGTCTTCGATCCTGAAACGCTCGGACTGACCCGAGCGAATTTGAAAAGACAAAAACACTCAAGTCAGAACTAAAAGATCTTATGTGAGTTAAATTAACAGAAATAAATATGAGTACAGTAACTCAAGAGATGCTCGGGATTTACATCTCCTAAGGATCCGTTAAACTATTTACTATGTAGTATATTGCGCTATTATAATAGTGTCTATTTATAAAATAAACTTACTTTTTAATAGCGTTAAGGGGTTACCCATATAGCCCTTAACACAAATAATGCCAATAGTCTATACAGTACCGTAATACCTCCTGATCGGGAAGCTACCAGAGGATACTCCATAGGTACGACACAAATAGAAACTCGTAGTAAAGGCTCGGTATGGTAGGTGACACGGCACAACTAGGCAATGCCAGGGTAGATATACCAATTGCTATCCAGGCTGGTGGAAACGCGTAGCCGCAGTTACCGTCCACCTCGGACTAACTCCCCAAAATCAAAATATAGAAGTGGCCACTTAATCAATCCAAAATCAAAGTATAATATCGAAGAGGAGGGTCCGATCAGAGGAATGACCTCATTGGCCTGAGAATCGCTCCTGTTTTAGCCACCTTATGCCAACTCACGGGAGTCGGGTCCACGTAATTACCTTACAGGAAACGTCACCACCACCTACTTCATTATGGAATCTCCACCGCGTACACGGTTAGTCAAAGTGGTTTTCGGTATCGACAGAGAGTATGTCAGATATCGGATCCCGGTCTCTTTGCCAACCCATCGTTATTATAACACCGCGGTCATTTAAAAATAGGTTATACTTTAAAAATCAGAATAAACATTCCATTTCATAACCATGAATACGATATCATTTCAAAACCCAAAACCAAATTTTATCACTTATCCCAAATATAATTCTTTTCCAAAATCAAAATGCTTTAACTTCATAACGTCTGAAAATCAAATATTTTCAAAGCATAATATTTTGAAAATCATAATTTAAAACCATAACTTAAAAAAACTTGAATGGTTTGGACATTCAACGGTATATGAATTAAATGGTTTAACTTAAATGTTACTTTGTAAAGAAAATAGTTCTCATGACTTTACAAATACATCTCTTTATTAAAGTCTAAACCAAAATTTGTATTATCTCTCTCAAGTTCCAAAACCACTTCAATTTATATATATATACGTATATCCATTTTGAGTAACAATATTTCAAACTAAAATTGGATTTTATTCTTTCAACAGATCAATTGTTCTATTAATTAGTCTTGAATATTCACATAAAATCCATAAATAATAAGACTTCAATTTCTAGTAATAAAATATATATATTTTCCCAATTCAAATTATACTAGAATATTCATTTCAATTTATTTTGGGAAAAATCCAATTATAAATATCATATCCTAAAATTTCCAAACTTAACATTTAAACATATGATATAAATTATTAAACTCCATTTTCTTAATTTTCTTCCATTTTTAATAAAGATTTTTATACACCTTTAATTTCAAAATTTTCAACTTCATACGTATATATATATGGAAGAAAAATATTTATACAATATAAAATTCAAGATTATTATAAACCGTATTCCATCCAAACCATAGAAATCACATTAAAATAGTTATATATAGACCGCGGTGCCTGTATATAATTTTCTATCCTATGGTCAAGTGATACGGATATTTATCATTTCAATCCGCAATTTAAAAGATATAAAATTTTGCGGTTGTATATCATTTCAAACCGCAATCCCGAATGAAATGAAATATGCATGATAATTTGCAATTTAATGATATACAATAAACATCCATCAACATCACCCATCATCCAATCACAATCATCAAGCAATATCAATCAATAACAATTTATATTTGATAATAGATAACAGGTAATAACTGGCAATTTTATTCAGATTAAATTTAACAGCTATTAATCTACAGTCTATATTCAGTAATAAATTATATAACTGTTAACTAGCAGTTCATATACAAACAAATAAATTTTAACTGTAAATTTATACGCAATAAATTAATTAAATTAACAGTTAAATTAAATAAATGCAATTCAACAGATATGAATAAAATAAACATGCCAAATACTCATAAATAAGTTTCTATTCATTTCTAAAATTAATTTAAACAAACATAAAAGCTTCTAGTAGTTGTGAGTGGGTTAAAACACTTACCTTTGGAATTTAAATCGAATTTAAATTCGATTTAAACCCAAAAATTCGCCCTTCTCGGAATTCGTCCAAACCAGCGTCATCAAATCCGGAATTAAATTACGATCCTAACAAAAGAAATTTCGTGTGAATCCGACTTCGTATGAGAAAGTTATGGTGAAAAATGATGATTGAATTCAAAATTGAAAATAAATAAAACGACACACAAACCATATAGATGCGATCCCCATCGTCCACTCTACAAAACCCAGAAAAGGTTTGACGATCCGACGAAGTTTGCGACGACAATGATGAATGGTCACGGACTGTTCGAATTAATTCTGGTCAAACGAATGTTCAAAACAGAAAACGAATTGCACCAGTAGATTACGTGCCTCGAGAACATTAACATATATTTTTTTTGTGGAATTTTTCTGAAGTGTTTGCATTTTCATTGAAATTTGGATTGAAGTAGATCTAGGTTTTGCAACCATTTGAGGAGGAGAAGGAGATGAAGAAATGAATATACAGCAAATGACAATAGGATGGAGCTAGGGTTTATAACTGTATATATATATTAAATTTCCAAAATTTAATTAAATTTACTTTCCATTATTTATTGTCAATTAGATTGATTTATCATTGGATTCATATTTCAATATGTAAATATCCCCAATTTCATCTGCACTTATATTTACATAGTTTCTAAATATTAAATTTCAAATATTACTTCATTTAACGTTACGTATTTATTATTTATTACTTGCTGCAGTTGATTATCAATTATACTTAATATACTAAATAGATGGTAAATTTTGAATACTTGTTATCATTAACGTTTTATTTCCACTTACAAAATAAATGAAATTATTACATAAACTCCCTTAATTAAGTCAACCATTATCTTATACAACTTAACTGGTAATATATATATACCCAATTGCCCTAATTGGTTTATAGTTATCAGCTAAATACATACTAACTTGTAAATAAATTCGTTTAATTGCAAATGGATCTGATCAAATTTAATAGATTGAATAGATGGGTAAGCAAATAATAAATTTTCCTTTTTGTCAAATTCAAACCCATTCCTACTTAATTATCAATTACAATTTATTACGAAACATTGATTTTATGCAGTTACCTTTTATTTGCATAGTATTACATCAATTCCTATAACCTTGGATTCATTCCCAATTCACCAAATTCAATTAATTACACTTTACAAATGTGTTTCCAATATATAGGTATTGCCCAAATTAAATTTATTAGCTAACTCATATTAATAAACAAATGACTTATATGAATGATTAAAATTTTCAATTATCTCACTTTACTCCTAAACTTCTGTTATTTAATAATTATTGCTTAGAACCTGATTTTAATCTTCCCATTATCTATTTAATTCCTTCTAGAATCATAGCTAATATTTGTCATCCCTTCATTACCCAAATGTTCTTATCCCATCAAATTTTAGGTTATCGAAATATTAATTGTCAATTTCTTTAATTGCACTAAATTTATCTATTAAAGGTTGCACTTAACCCAAATACATAAAACTTGCCCAATTTCTCCTTAAATCAATAACCTTCATATACAAATATGTTTATCATAAATTTTATCTACTCTTCCTTTTTAGGTAATGTCCTATATATTAGATTTCCATGTAATTTGCAATAAATCATACTCGTAGTTATATCACATTAAATGAATAAATAAGTGTTGACTCTATTCTTTTGATTCAACATTGGTTTACGTTATATTTCATAAATATTTCTACATACATCAGGATTTTTTAAAAATGGTTGTAACGTGAAATCTCGTCTACTTCCCATTTTATATTTAAGGCTTCTAAAACCGATTCATATCATTTCTCTAGTCCAAATTTTATTAATATAACCTTAAATTTAATTTATTCCTATCGATGTAATGGTTAAACACAAATTTCACTTATTTGCAATAAATCCACAAATTGGATTTCAAATTTTCAAATAAATAAATAAATTTTAGTTTATCACTTCTTAAATACCCAAACGTCAATGCCTTAATTTAAACTGCATTTATTACATTTTATAAAAATCCTCCATCTTAAGTGACAAATCAAAACTACCTTAACTACACAAATCATCGTATTATAAAGATATTTACACTATCCTCCATTTATTACCTTAATTTATTTAAGGTAACCTTAAATTAATATCTATTGCAATGATTTCAAATTATTATTCCCCCATTCCTTTTTAATTTCAATAACGCCAATTTTAACCGTTATATTCTCTTTATTTATGCGATAAATGCAATTATCGAATCTAATACTCCATTTAATTAATAGATCCTGCTTCCTAGAATCTATATCAACAATAGGTCAAATATATACATAGAATTAGCCTTAACTTCACCTAAAAGAATTAGCTATTTCAACTACCGCACAAAACTACGCTACTGCACTATTTAATCAAATAAATTAATTGAACTTAAATCAGCATAAAGGTTATAAAATTATAAATGCAATCTTAATAAATTCATTTATTGATTTAGACTCTTTCTATACAGTAATTAACCTATTTGTGGGTATAAATAACTTTGGAATTATATTACATCTCATTAGTGCGCGTTTTATTTCCTATAACTTCTCCTTATTTAACTATACCCATTAACAACCAAAAAAAATTAAATTAGCTTTATTTCAATCTATTTCCCTTCTTAACTAAATAAAATAAATGGTTAACCTAAACACTTGTTATCCTTTGATATATTCAAATTCACTTCCAACATTTATTAACAAAATGTTGCCATAGGTTTAGATTTACATAAATAAATTATATGAATAGGTAGAAAATTTGGTAATCCGCAAATGCCCAATATACACGCATTAATTACTACCTATTGTTAGAATCCATTTATTAATTTACTAGTTAATAACGGTCTTTTTATTTCTATTTACTACCAAACTCTCTATTTTATTATAGTTCCAATATATTAATACTTAGGCACATCAAGTGCTAGCCCTTTTGTTATTTATATTAAATTGGGTATGCACAAATAAGTTGTTAATTAACTATTTCTACAAAATTATATTCATACATTCAGTTCCCTATCTTATAGGGTTAAATTCTAATTACTTACGCTTAATCTATCAATTTAATACTCTATTCAAACATGCATTTAAATTCTTTTTATTCTAAATAAATTTTATTAAGTGTTGACATCCACTAATAGCATTCACCTTTATTACAACCAAAGGTGACATCTTCACTACTGATTTTATATTAATGAATCTCATTTTAGTTAATATTTTTTTATTAATATTCTCAATTCAACATTTATTGATTTCTTAAAATTTACTTTTAACAAAAAGTGACAAATTACATTATCCAAATCTATTGTCATAAAATTTTATTGTTACACTAGGTTACAACTACTATACCAAATTTCTACATTGATTCTTAAACAAATTAGAAATTATATTAATTTAATTTATTAAATATTATTAATTTCAACGGGTCGTTACAATCTCCCCCACTCAAACTTTTCGTCCCCGAAAAGGAAAAAGAAGGGAGAAGGAAGAATAAAACAATACATCTTATTTCAAATATTATTTATTTTAAAGTGAACTATTCAAGTGGATTCAATCATTAATCAACCAAACAATTCAACAACCATCAACCTTACAAACAACATACATACACAAACAAAGCAACCATTTAATCCATCAAACAAATAGTTGTTTGGGTTCAAACTTGAAATTTGTATGAAATGAAATTAACTATCAAGTGCATCCTTTACTCAACAGTCTTAGATGGAACAAAGATAGATACTTATTCATTTAACCACTTCAAATTTCTTACCCAACAACATAAATCAAACAACACAATTCAAACCAACACCCAAATTTATTTATTATACATTTATCTCATGCTTCAATGGTTTGATTTTCTTTCTTTCATTTATGGAGTGATCCCTTTACTTCTTACAATTTTCATTTTCATTTATTACAAAATTATCATATTTGTGTTCCAATTTATTGACTAAAGTTTATATCACCCATTTATTCTACTTACCTTTCTTATATAGTAAAATTTCCGATTTAGCTTAAGTTTTAACAGCAATTAATTGAATACTTTAATTACCTCAAGCTTCACTTGTAAGATTTCCCTTTACACTTTCTTACTAGCAATTGCAACTTTTATTTTATGGTAAGTTATATATATTTTAAGAATGTAAGTGAAAATTTACAAGTTTCTTTTCATTCCTTTAATTAATATATATTTGTTTTATAACCTACAATTTCAACTTACCTTTAATCTCATTCATTTATTTAATGTTGAAGTTTCCATTATATTTAATTACAGTAACCCTCTACTTACACTTAATTTATTAACCTTATAACTTGCATTCCTATAAGTGAAAGATTTTACTCATTCATTAACTATGGATTGCAGTCATTTATATTTTTCCTACTTTCTATTATATTAGAATAGGGGAAATTAAGGCGTACTTAAGTTAATAACCCTACAATCAAACTTTATAAATTAAGGAATTTCATTTTTACTTTCTTACGGTTAAAATCACCTATTAATAATACAACCTTTAATTTTAGTAAAATTCCAATCATCACTTAAGTTAATACCATTAAATTCTTATTTATAACAGTAATTTATTGAATACTTCGTTATTTCCAAAAATTCTACTTGCATAATATTCTATTCCACTCTTAATTTACATTTCAACTTTTTATACTTGGTAAGTTATTTATGTTAAAGAAAAAGCAAAAGAACTTATACAAGTTTAATCTCAACCCTTTTAATTCATTGATTACTTAACCTTTATTCTACTAACCTCAAAATTTTTTTTTTCAACTAATTAATGGAAATTCAAGAATTAATACCGGGTCAAATTCCAAAATTACTTTAAAATAATAGATAATTAATTTCTTACAACTTTTATATCTCTAATTACCTTTAAACAATTAAAATTTTAAATAATTTCAAAACAAATCTGCAGTAGAATTTACTACAGTGGCCTTTCCCTTCGAAACTCGAAAATGAAAGTCGATGATGACGCCGTCATCACCGAAATTATTTTCCAGCGACAGAGAGGAAAGTACGAAACTTACTTTCTCCAAAATCCTCTTAAACCAATTCTTTCGAATTATACTAAATATTTATATAAGAAAATATTTATAAACCAAATCATTATATTTCATAAATCCTTTGAAAGAAGATTTCAAAAATCCTGGACTTAAGTTCTAAAATCTCTAATTTGATTTATTAAAATTCAACTTAGCTTTAATTCATTACAAATATTTTTATTACCTAACACCTAACTATAGCAACCAAAATATATCTTTATAAAAATATTTTTATATATGAAAAATATAATAGGCAAAATTATTTCATTCACCTATATTAAAAACAAATATTATGTCGGTCTGTCCTATTAAGTGTTTAGAAATCCCTATTGATGACATAGCGTCCCATGCATCAACCAGAATTTATAAATACAAAGCGAAACAGATTAACACAATATCAAAATCTTTTATTAATACTAACAAATACGCTCTCTCATATATATATACACTCGGCGACTCCCATAGGGTATTACTACCCTATTAATAAAGAGTCAAACCCCACAAAGCCAAAGTTTATCGCTAAACCAAAGCTCTGATACCAACTGTAACATCCCGCCTTTTCGCACACTTTAAACCGACACACGTGCCAATTCAAAGCATACGCAAGGGCGGATTGTTATGGGGTAAATAAGAAAACAGAGAAGAAATAAAACAAAACAGAATCTCACAGCGGAAGGATAAAATATAATAATAAATATACAGTTCAAAACAGTTTACAAACACTTGATTTGCTTTATACAATAAATATCAGAGTTACACCTACCAATACAATCAATGCAGCGGAACAGTATGAGTGTGGTGCAATACTATAGATAATAATAATACGACTCCTTCGTCTTCGTCCTTCAAAGCTAAAGTCTTCGATCCTGAAACGCTCGGACTGACCCGAGCGAATTTGAAAAGACAAAAACACTCGAGTCAGAACTAAAAGATCTTATGTGAGTTAAATTAACAGAAATAAATATGAGTACAGTAACTCAAGAGATGCTCGGGATTTACATCTCCTAAGGATCCGTTAAACTATTTACTATGTAGTATATTGCGCTATTATAATAGTGTCTATTTATAAAATAAACTTACTTTTTAATAGCGTTAAGGGGTTACCCATATAGCTCTTAACACAAATAATGCCAATAGTCTATATAGTACCGTAATACCTCCTGATCGGGAAGCTACCAGAGGATACTCCATAGGTACGACACAAATAGAAACTCGTAGTAAAGGCTCGGTATGGTAGGTGACACGGCACAACTAGGCAATGCCAGGGTAGATATACCAATTGCTATCCAGGCTGGTGGAAACGCGTAGCCGCAGTTACCGCCCACCTCGGACTAACTCTCCAAAATCAAAATATAGAAGTGGCCACTGAATCAATCCAAAATCAAAGTATAATATCGAAGAGGAGGGTCCGATCAGAGGAATGACCTCATTGGCCTGAGAATCGCTCCTGTTTTAGCCACCTTATGCCAACTCACGGGAGTCGGGTCCACGTATTTACCTTACAGGAAACGTCACCACCACCTACTTCATTCTGGAATCTCCACCGCGTACACGGTTAGTCAAAGTGGTTTTCGGTATCGACAGAGAGTATGTCAGATATCCGATCCCGGTCTCTTTGCCAACCCATCGTTATTATAACACCGCGGTCATTTAAAAATAGGTTATACTTTAAAAATCAGAATAAACATTCCATTTCATAACCATGAATACGATATCATTTCAAAACCCAAAACCATATTTTATCACTTATCCCAAATATAATTCTTTTCCAAAATCAAAATGCTTTAACTTCATAAGGTCTGAAAATCAAATATTTTCAAAGCATAATATTTTGAAAATCATAATTTAAAACCATAACTTAAAAAAACTTGAATGGTTTGGACATTCAACGGTATATGAATTAAATGGTTTAACTTAAATGTTACTTTGTAAAGAAAATAGTTCTCATGACTTTACAAATACATCTCTTTATTAAAGTCTAAACCAAAATTTGTATTATCTCTCTCAAGTTCCAAAACCACTTCAATTTATATATATATATACGTATATCCATTTTGAGTAACAATATTTCAAACTAAAATTGGATTTTATTCTTTCAACAGATCAATTGTTCTATTAATTAGTCTTGAATATTCACATAAAATCCATAAATAATAAGACTTCAATTTCTAGTAATAAAATATATATATTTTCCCAATTCAAATTATACTAGAATATTCATTTCAATTTATTTTGGGAAAAATCCAATTATAAATATCATATCCTAAAATTTCCAAACTTAACATTTAAACATATGATATAAATTATTAAACTCCATTTTCTTAATTTTCTTCCATTTTTAATAAAGATTTTTATACACCTTTAATTTCAAAATTTTCAACTTCATACGTATATATATATGGAAGAAAAATATTTATACAATATAAAATTCAAGATTATTATAAACCGTATTCCATCCAAACCATAGAAATCACATTAAAATAGTTATATATAGACCGCGGTGCCTGTATATAATTTTCTATCCTATGGTCAAGTGATACGGATATTTATCATTTCAATCCGCAATTTAAAAGATATAAAATTTTGCGGTTGTATATCATTTCAAAACGCAATCCCGAATGAAATGAAATATGCATGATAATTTGCAATTTAATGATATACAATAAACATCCATCAACATCACCCATCATCCAATCACAATCATCAAGCAATATCAATCAATAACAATTTATATTTGATAATAGATAACAGGTAATAACTGGCAATTTTATTCAGATTAAATTTAACAGCTATTAATCTACAGTCTATATTCAGTAATAAATTATATAACTGTTAACTAGCAGTTCATATACAAACAAATAAATTTTAACTGTAAATTTATACGCAATAAATTAATTAAATTAACAGTTAAATTAAATAAATGCAATTCAACAGATATGAATAAAATAAACATGCCAAATACTCATAAATAAATTTCTATTCATTTCTAAAATTAATTTAAACAAACATAAAAGCTTCTAGTAGTTGTGAGTGGGTTAAAACACTCACCTTTGGAATTTAAATCGAATTTAAATTCGATTTAAACCCAAAAATTCGCCCTTCTCGGAATTCGTCCAAACCAGCGTCATCAAATTTGGAATTAAATTACGATCCTAACAAAAGAAATTTCGTGTGAATCCGACTTCGTATGAGAAAGTTATGGCGAAAAATGATGATTGAATTCAAAATTGAAAATAAATAAAACGACACACAAACCATATAGATGCGATCCCCATCGTCCACTCTACAAAACCCAGAAAAGGTTTGACGATCCGACGAAGTTTGCGACGACGATGATGAATGGTCACGGACTGTTCGAATTAATTCTGGTCAAACGAATGTTCAAAACAGAAAACGAATTGCACCAGTAGATTACGTGCCTCGAGAACATTAACATATATTTTTTTTGTGGAATTTTTCTGAAGTGTTTGCATTTTCATTGAAATTTGGATTGAAGTAGATCTAGGTTTTGCAACCATTTGAGGAGGAGAAGGAGATGAAGAAATGAATATACAGCAAATGACAATAGGATGGAGCTAGGGTTTATAACTGTATATATATATTAAATTTCCAAAATTTAATTAAATTTACTTTCCATTATTTATTGTCAATTAGATTGATTTATCATTGGATTCATATTTCAATATGTAAATATCCCCAATTTCATCTGCACTTATATTTACATAGTTTCTAAATATTAAATTTCAAATATTACTTCATTTAACGTTACATATTTATTATTTATTACTTGCTGCAGTTGATTATCAATTATACTTAATATACTAAATAGATGGTAAATTTTGAATACTTGTTATCATTAACATTTTATTTCCACTTACAAAATAAATGAAATTATTACATAAACTCCCTTAATTAAGTCAACCATTATCTTATATAACTTAACTGGTAATATATATATATACCCAGTTGCCCTAATTGGTTTATAGTTATCAGCTAAATACATACTAACTTGTAAATAAATTCGTTTAATTGCAAATGGATCTGATCAAATTTAATAGATTGAATAGATGGGTAAGCAAATAATAAATTTTCCTTTTTGTCAAATTCAAACCCATTCCTACTTAATTATCAATTACAATTTATTACGAAACATTGATTTTATGCAGTTACCTTTTATTTGCATAGTATTACATCAATTCCTATAACCTTGGATTCATTCCCAATTCACCAAATTCAATTAATTACACTTTACAAATGTGTTTCCAATATATAGGTATTGCCCAAATTAAATTTATTAGCTAACTCATATTAATAAACAAATGACTTATATGAATGATTAAAATTTTCAATTATCTCACTTTACTCCTAAACTTCTGTTATTTAATAATTATTGCTTAAAACCTGATTTTAATCTTCCCATTATCTATTTAATTCCTTCTAGAATCATAGCTAATATTTGTCATCCCTTCATTACCCAAATGTTCTTATCCCATCAAATTTTAGGTTATCGAAATATTAATTGTCAATTTCTTTAATTGCACTAAATTTATCTATTAAAGGTTGCACTTAACCCAAATACATAAAACTTGCCCAATTTCTCCTTAAATCAATAACCTTCATATACAAATATGTTTATCATAAATTTTATCTACTCTTCCTTTTTAGGTAATGTCCTATATATTAGATTTCCATGTAATTTGCAATAAATCATACTCGTAGTTATATCACATTAAATGAATAAATAAGTGTTGACTCTATTCTTTTGATTCAACATTGGTTTACGTTATATTTCATAAATATTTCTACATACATCAGGATTTTTTAAAAATGGTTGTAACGTGAAATCTCGTCTACTTCCCATTTTATATTTAAGGCTTCTAAAACCGATTCATATCATTTCTCTAGTCCAAATTTTATTAATATAACCTTAAATTTAATTTATTCCTATCGATGTAATGGTTAAACACAAATTTCACTTATTTGCAATAAATCCACAAATTGGATTTCAAATTTTCAAATAAATAAATAAATTTTAGTTTATCACTTCTTAAATACCCAAACGTCAATGCCTTAATTTAAACTGCATTTATTACATTTTATAAAAATCCTCCATCTTAAGTGACAAATCAAAACTACCTTAACTACACAAATCATCATATTATAAAGATATTTACACTATCCTCCATTTATTACCTTAATTTATTTAAGGTAACCTTAAATTAATATCTATTGCAATGATTTCAAATTATTATTCCCCCATTCCTTTTTAATTTCAATAACGCCAATTTTAACCATTATATTCTCTTTATTTATGCGATAAATGCAATTATCGAATCTAATACTCCATTTAATTAATAGATCCTGTTTCCTAGAATCTATATCAACAATAGGTCAAATATATACATAGAATTAGCCTTAACTTCACCTAAAAGAATTAGCTATTTCAACTACCGCACAAAACTACGCTACTGCACTATTTAATCAAATAAATTAATTGAACTTAAATCAGCATAAAGGTTATAAAATTATAAATGTAATCTTAATAAATTCATTTATTGATTTAGACTCTTTCTATACAGTAATTAACCTATTTGTGGGTATAAATAACTTTGGAATTATATTACATCTCATTAGTGCGCGTTTTATTTCCTATAACTTCTCCTTACTTAACTATACCCATTAACAACCAAAAAAATTAAATTAGCTTTATTTCAATCTATTTCCCTTCTTAACTAAATAAAATAAATGGTTAACCTAAACACTTGTTATCCTTTGATATATTCAAATTCACTTCCAACATTTATTAACAAAATGTTGCCATAGGTTTAGATTTACATAAATAAATTATATGAATAGGTAGAAAATTTGGTAATCCGCAAATGCCCAATATACACGCATTACTTACTACCTATTGTTAGAATCCATTTATTAATTTACTAGTTAATAACGGTCTTTTTATTTCTATTTACTACCAAACTCTCTATTTTATTATAGTTCCAATATATTAATACTTAGGCACATCAAGTGCTAGCCCTTTTGTTATTTATATTAAATTGGGTATGCACAAATAAGTTGTTAATTAACTATTTCTACAAAATTATATTCATACATTCAGTTCCCTATCGTATAGGGTTAAATTCTAATTACTTACGCTTAATCTATCAATTTAATACTCTATTCAAACATGCATTTAAATTCTTTTTATTCTAAATAAATTTTATTAAGTGTTGACATCCACTAATAGCATTCACCTTTATTACAACCAAAGGTGACATCTTCACTACTGATTTTATATTAATGAATCTCATTTTAGTTAATATTTTTTTATTAATATTCTCAATTCAACATTTATTGATTTCTTAAAATTTACTTTTAACAAAAAGTGACAAATTACATTATCCAAATCTATTATCATAAAATTTTATTGTTACACTAGGTTACAACTACTATACCAAATTTCTACATTTATTCTTAAACAAATTAGAGATTATATTAATTTAATTTATTAAATATTATTAATTTCAACGGGTCGTTACAGGATCAGTAGGAATCAACAAGCAACCCATGTTGAAGCAAAGATCAAGCAATAACTTAAATTCTACTGATCCAATTGGCATGAAATTTAGAGGCTAAGCATATTTTAGTAGGAGGAAGCTACCAAAGGGACCGCACCCCAAAATTCCACCAAAGTAGGGATCAACACCTGTTAACAAGAATTCTTGTCAACACCCCAAAATAATTCTATTTACGAGTAGAACAGGAAAGAAGGTGTATATCCTTTTAGAACTGCCTTTCGATTAGGCTTTATTTAATGATATTCCTTAAGCAATCCTTACAACTGTGTCAAAAGGTTCGGTTTATAGGTTAAGTGACCTTTCGATCCAGTTCAATAAGTGTGATATCTCCTTCGAAAGCCTTCCTTTCGATTTGATTGATATACCCTGAGTTAAGTTCTTTAAGATAGGTCTCGACCTGGTTGGAGGCCTAATGATGTAAATTGGCTTGAGTTTTGGTTATTAAGCAGGATGGGAGGTTTTGACCTTTTTGAAAGCTTGGAGGCTTGATTTTCTTGGGTTTAGGTGGGAAATCTTAAGCCTCAGTAGATCTGAGATAGGTTTTAACCTTGTCAAAGGCTTTAAATCATAAAGTAGACAGGTTCGAATAGGTTACCGAAGTTATTGGAGCTTAAAGAGGTATTGGCTATGTAGATAGGAGCCTTTCGATGGAGGTGAAACCTAGAATATAGAAGTGAATCCAGCAAAATCTAAAATGAAATACTAAAATAGTGTAAAGTAATTGAAACTTCCCTTTCTCCAACTCCAAAGACTTTATTTCTCTAAATTCCCAAATTTATTTACAAACTAAGGTTACAATGCTTTACTTAAGAGAATGCAAGTTCAGAATGAGAAGAATAAGATCTCCTAAATGTGACCCCTTAGGTCTTATGTATAGATGTGGCTTGGCACCTTTCGACCCTGATGCTGTCGATTGGGTTAGAAGGTGGCCATAGAGTGACCTAAGCAAGCTGTCGTCTTTGTCGAAAGGTATGGTAGCGCTCCGCTTCTTTGAGTTGTCTTGAAAGTGCTTCCGACTCTGTCATTATCTTTTGCCTTTGGTTTCAATGATATTGGTTATGTCCATGCTCTTGTTTTGATCAGATGCGAAACTCTTCTTGGACAATACTAGTTTCGACCAATTCAAAAGGCTTACTATAGCTTTCAAATGGGTTGCTTCAGGTAATACTCGCTTCCTAGCAATTTGAATGATGGATAAACCATTGGTTTCGAATGGTCTGACATATATTCAAAACGCTATTCTTCATTGTCTTCGGAAGGGGTGGCTTCGACTTGATCGAAAGACCTTCATCTAATTGAGATGTTGTCTATGAAAGCGGAAGGGAGCTTTCGACTCCTTCACCTTCTTCGAAAGGTTAGAACTCTCTAAACATTGATAGGAGAGACCTTCCATCAACTTCGAAAGGTCTTTAAGCGTTTAAACTTTGATGCCAGCATCCCTTCGACTTCTTTGAAAGGTTTGGCCTGGGCTCTTCTATTTTTTTCTTTGTTTTACGAAGGTATCAACTTAGTTGAAAGACAAGTATTTGGAGTAACATTTGCCTCCCTTGCGAAGGGATTATAACAACTAGAAATTTAACCCGTAATAATTAATTTGTTAATTAATTAAATAATAAAATAACTTTGTGAAATTATTAGAATCAAGCCGCGGAAGTTGCACCGTTGTGTCTGTGGTAATTTTTCGATCAATTTCCATATATAGAACGTCATAATCCTAATATAATCAAGTTATAAAATAAGCGAAATAAGCAGAAATATAATGAAAAAAACATATATATAAACAGCCAGGTCGACCGGTGTTGACCTAGGCAAGGAGCTGTCGACCTAGTAGTTTTATAGGAGCACGAATGTTAATTCGTTCGAATGAATGAGAAGCATAAGAACATGTCATTTTCACCCTTCAGTTCAATCCCGTCCCTCTGTATCTACATCTGATGGCTCCTATTTAGCCTATGACGTGGTTGCGTTCTATTCAATCTTCAAATCCGACGGTCCAAGATCCACTTTTACACATATAAATAGACTCCTAAACTTAACACTTTTTCTCACTCTAGATTTTCTTGGCTTGGATTCACCTTTTAGGAAGGACCCTAAAAGGAATAATTTTGCAAGGAGAGTATCTTTAATAAAAGTTATTTTACAACTCCAAGTGAATTTGGGAAGACCAAAGGAAGAGCTTAGGACCAGAGGTGAGTGATTTAATTATTTTAAGATTTCTTTAAGTAATTTAAAATAATAAGGTTTCTAATAGTTGTAGTTTTACTACGTCTTTTAGAATAGCCATTTCTAGTAATTATTTCTAGTTTTTAATTATTTTCAGTCTATTCGGTTATTCCTTTCAATAATTTTAGTATTATTTCTGTTAATTATAAATTATTACTATTATGCATAACTTTTTATTAATTTACAGTCTATTTACAGTATTTAAGTTTATTTACTATTATTTATTTCTTATTTACATCTTTTCGATGTTTTGGATTTTATGCAAGCGTCTATTCTCTTCATTCCCCTTTCCTGTGCGTATGGATTAGAATTAATTGAACGAAAATATGGTTTTTATAAGTAAGAATATTAAATGAAGAAAATGAGATGTAAATTATCAAGACTGTAATAAATAATGGAATTGGACTGAAATTACACCTAATTATAATTAGAATTGGACTAATTAAACATAATTGGCATAGTTATAACTTAGAATTATAACTAAATGAAGTAAAAGATGAAAGAAGCTTATTTTCACACTGAGACCTTGGGTTAAGTAATAAGCATGATTATACGTAGGTTATAATAAGGAAAAGATTAGAATGAGGCTTATTTTAAGGCTTGGGATAAATTAATAAGCGTAGAAAGTAAAAATTGTAATAAAGGCTTATTTAAATAATTTATCTAAGTTAATAAGAAAAGATGAAAGTAGGACCTGTACCAAATAGCATGCCTTAGGGCACGCTTATGCTAAGAATGGGAGTAATTGGTCAAATAGAAGTCCAAATCATCGTGATTTGCATAAGGGGCACAACTAGAAATTGTTTGGATGAAGGCCCAGTACCAACAGCATTTCCCCTATTTTTCTATGGACAGACGGTGATCTCGCATTAGCCTAAAGTGAGATGAGGGGCACGCTATGCTGTACGTTGGAGGTAATAATAAGACCCAATAGATGGAGAAAAAGGAAGCATGGGCATGGTGGCAATTATGTGTGCGACTTCATTTGGGTGCTCAGTAATAGCTATGAGTTTCGAGCGCTTATTATAGTGTCTTAGTAGGCACCATTGCCTTATGTGTAAGGAGCTATATATGTTGTCTGGATGCTCATTAGTTGCTCTATGTATCTTTCGTAGATACCGTTGGCCGCTGTACAGGGAGTTATAAAGCGGCTGGTCCACAGAAAGGTCTATTGAGTAGCAGGTCGATCAAAAAGGGTAGAATTAGGGTCACATCCTAATTACGGGATTAGGAATTCAGCCTAATTAAATCGGAAAAAGTGTAAGCAATCAAAGTTATCCTATCTTGGGCAATATTTAATCATATTTATCTAGTTTATCTCTTTTCTATTTTACTTTATTATCCTTATTTATGTTAGAACTATTGTAGAGTCTGTTAATTTTATCTTACTTAAAGACTCTAGTAATTACTATCATTTGCCAGACTTTTAGTATGACCCATTCCTCTATTTCCCCTTCCCCCCTTAGGCAATCATGGAAGAAGCTAGTAGATTGCTGCAGCTTGGAGTTCTTCTTGGAGTAGACTTCTTCTATGTACTTCTTTTATCTTCGGTTGTTGTTCTTATATACAATTGTTTATTTATGAGGTATATTACATACTCTGATTTTGAGATACTAAAGTTTTATTTCATAAGACACTATGGGTTTTGGATGTCGTATTTGGCATTTGACTTATTTATGAATTAATTCTGAAGCTTTGTTCTAATTAAATACTTATTTAGTTTCTGCTGTTTTACCTATTTTTGTCTTGTGAATCTTTATTTCTGTTAGTTTCAGTTATAACTACAATGCACCCCTCCTTTTAATGTGTCCTTTTTGGATATATTAAGGGGTGTGAGGTGTTTCACTTGGTATCAGTGCCAGGTTACAGGATTCCAAAAATTTATTTTGAAAGTAAAGTATTTTTCAAAATAACTTGTTTTAAAATTAATTTTCAAAAAAGAACTTTTGGAAATGATTTTAAGTATAAATGACTTTTTATAAAAATCCCTTCATAAGTCTAGTTCAATATCCCTTTGACTCTTTCCTAAACTACCTTTTCCTTTTCGTAGCATGGCTGATGCCCCGAGCCTTCCCAAGGGCATTCTAATCCCAGCCTGGTTTCATATGTACTTACAAGCCATGACTCCAGAGGTCCACGAGCTTGCATCCAATCCTACACCAGTGGATTGGAATCCCATCAACCTACATGCCGCCATCAATTTCTTTAAGCTTTGTAAAGAATTTGTAAGTTTGGGCGGGAAAACTTTTTTGGCAAGGAGACTTTTGTGGAGGTGAGAGCATGGCTTAGGGATATAGAGAAGATTTTTAGTATTTTAGGATTGGATGGTCAGCGGCGAGTTCATCTAGCCGCTTGGCAGCTGAAGGAAGAGGCATCTTATTGGTGGGAGGTGATTGAGTTGGAGGGAAGGAATATTACTTGGGATGGATTCTGGGAGCGATTCGATGGGAAGTTTCTATCTCAAGCAGAAGAGAGTGTTCAGTTAGAGAAGTTTATCAATTTAAGGCAAGGGAGTTTGTCTATAAAGGAGTACATCAATCAATTCAATGAGATGTCACGGTTCGGTATGGACTTAGGTGCATAAGAAAGCTATGGAGTTTGCGAAGGGATTGAATCAACTCCTTCAGGGATTATTGCTGATTCATGTACCAATAGGAGCTACTTATGAGTCTTTGGTCGAGATGGCGCTTTTGTCGATATGGTCAAGGAAGGAGAGTCTAAATAGGAGGTTAAGTCAGAAGGTCCAAAGAAGAAGTAGTAGGAAAGGAATAAGAAGAAGAAGCAAGGTGATGGTCCTCAGAAGAAGATTAAGAAAGGAATAAAATGCCATGTTTGTGGAAAGGTTGGACACATAGCCAAGGATTGCTAGAAGGAGAAGATGAAGGGTAAGTGCTATACTTGCAGGCAACCTAGTCATATGAGTAGGAGTTGTCCCTAGGGAGCGAGTGCACCAATTGCGTAGATTCAGGCATTAGACATAACACCTTCCAGTAGCATTCCAGATAGAGGTAGGAAATTCACATTTGAAGGTTTGATTTCTACATCTGATTTTCCTATTCGGACTTTATTTGATTCTAGAGCATCACTCTTTTATCTCTAGCTCTCTAGTAGATTGTTTGCACTTGGACATACATTAGTAGTAGACCACATTATTGTTTCAAACCCCATAGAAGGATCGGCACACTTATCTATGATTTGTAGGGGTTTGAAAATATTTATCCTAGGCGTAGAGTTTGACTATGACGCCTATGTTTTGGGATTCTCAGGGTATGGGATGATCTTAGGGATAGATTGACTGTCCACATACAGAGCTATCTTAGACTGCGAGAGGAGAGTCGTTAGACTCGAGACTTGCAGTGGTGGATTTTGGAGGTATCTTGCGACCCGCAAGGGTCAGTTATGTTGAGTTTTCTCTATTCCCTCGATTCATCTTCATCAGAGTTGCATTCGATTCCTGTCGTCATAGATTTTGCAGACGTCTTTAAGGAGGTTAGGGGACTACCCCCAAGAGAAAAATTGACTTCAGGATTTATTTGACCGAGAATGCCAAGCCAGTAGCGTTACTTGTAAGACACATGGCACCTAGGGAAAGGAAAGAATTGAGCAAGTAGATCTATAAGCTCTTAGAGAAGGGATTCATAAGAAGGAGAATATCAAAGTGGGGAGCACCAGTCATCTTCGCCAGTAAGGTGGATAGTTCTCTCCGACTTTGCTTGGACTATAGGGAATTGAATAAGCTCAACAAGAAGAACCGATATCCACTTCCTAGGATTGATGATCTTTTTGACCAATTAGTAGGTTCTTCGACTTTCTCTTGAATTGATTTAGATATAGGTTTCCATCAGCTTGGAGTCGCTGATGATAGCATAGATAAGACTGCTTTTAGGCACCAGACAGATTCTTCGAGTGGTTGGTTGTGCCTTTTGGGCTAACCAATGCTCCAGCCTATTTCGTTGATTTGATGATCCACATCTTTAGGGATGTCCTAAATAAGTTTGTGGTGGTATTCGTGGATGATATTTTGGTATTTTCCAAGAATATAGAGGAGTATGTTGCTCATTTGGAAGAAGTTCTTCGCACACTTCGTAGCCATCATTTGAGAGCAAAGTTTTCGAAGTGTCATTTTTCGAGAGAGGAAGTTCATTTTTTGGGGCACGTATTCTCAAAGGAAGGTTTGGCTATTAACCCCGCGAAGGTTATTGCAGTACAAGACTGGAAGGCTCCCAAGAACGTTACCGAGGTTAGGAGCTTCCTAGGATTGGCAGGTTACTATAGGAAGTTCATTAGACTTTGCCAAGGTTTTGCACCACTCATATGCCTTACTAAGAAGAAAAAAGCTTTCATGTGGGACATGGATTGTGAGGATTCCTTCATGAAGTTTAAGAGAGCCCTTAGTAGTGTACCAATGTTAGTTTTACCCGATTGAGCTAGGCCTTTCACTGTATACACTAATGCATGCAGAACGGGTCTAGGAGTGGTGTTGATGCAAGAAGGGAGGGAAGTAGGCAGTTGAGGATGCAAAAGAAGTACCATCCTACCCACGATTTGGAGCTAGCTGCCATAGTTTTTGCACTTAAGACCTGGAGACACTATTTTCCTGGAGAGAGGTTTGATCTTTTTACCGACCATAAGTCTTTGAAATACTTATTCTCACAGAAGGACTTGAACTTGAGGCAACAAAGGTGGATGGAGTTTTTAGTCTCGTATGATTTTGAGATAGCTTATACCTTTGGAAAGGGTAACGTGATTGCGGATGCATTGAGTAGAAAGAAAGAAAGCTTAGTCCTTTGTTCATAGAGTGAAGGAGCTTGGAGTTTATTTCTACTTTTGATTTTAAGCCCTCTACGGACATTACTCCCGAATTGTTGGCAACCTTAGAGGTAAGGCCTACTCTTATGGATCACATTGGCTCGAGGCAATGGGAGGATTCAGAACTCATGGACATTATGGATAGGATTAGCCAATGAGAGGTCTCAAGACATCTCCAACACTATTCCATTGATAATAGAGGATGGCTTTTGGGAGAGTTGGGAAGATGGCTTATCGAGTGAAGCTACCAGATAGGCTTGCAGGAGTGCGCGACGTTTTCCATGTTTCGCATGTGCGAAAGTGCTTACACGACTCAATGGAAATTGTAGAGCCTAGTCAATTAGATGAGGTGGAGGTAGAAAAAGAAGCTTCTATTCAGTATATCCCCACAAAGATTGTTGTAGGAGATATCAAGCGACTAAGGAATAAGGAGGTTCCACTGGTAAAGGTGCAGTGGGGAGATGATGTTGCAGACGCCACTTGGGAAGTAGAAGAGAAGATTCCTACTTCCTATCCTCATCTTCTTGATGGTAGGTTTTAGAATTCCTTTTTTCATCTTTAGATTTGAATAGATTCTTTCCTTTATTATCCTTTGAGAGGGTAGAACTTAGGATTTAACCTATGGATGGTAGGTTTTGATGTAAGCATGTTAATAAAACATGTTATGAATGATGTATGCTAGTGATTGCAAGTGTTTGCTAGTGGATGTTATGGACGCATATACGTACACCAGGCACTATTATTTCTTAGGGATCAACCTAACTAGGACACTAGAGCATATGCATATGGATGTGTGTGCATTTTTATTTTATCTCCATGGATTCTATAAATGGATGTTTATTACATGATTGTTGCATTTGGATGATATTTGTAGCATACATATAGAACTATCAGTATCAGTAGAATTTTTTTGCATTCATTTGGATATATGACACATACATGGTTGCATAAAAGGAGGTCAACTGAATCAGTGGACCGCCTAATCTTTTGCATTAGTTTGGGACATTTACACTGCATTAATATAAGTATCATAAATTGCATTAGGGAAACTTAAGGACAATGGGTGGATGGTTGATGATTGAGTAGTTGGTTGTAGAATTGGATGAATATATTTAGTATATTGTTTTATCCCTAGAGATTTTGAAGACGAAATTCCTTAAGGAGGGGAGAATGTAACAATTCCAAATTTAACCCATAATAATTAATTTTTTAATTAATTAAATAATAAAATAACTTTGTGAAATTATCATAATTTAGCCACGGAAGTTGCACCATTGTGTTTGTGGTAATTTTCCGGTCAATTGCCATATATTGAATGTCAGAATCCGAGCTAATATGACCATGTTATAAAATAAACAAAATAAGCAGAAATATAACGATATATACACACACACACACGGTTAGGTCGACCGGCCGGTCGACCGTGGCAAGGGGAGGTCGACCGGCCGGTCGACCCGCCTTGTAATTTTGCAGGCGCACGAACATTAATTCATTCGAATGAATGAGAAGCATCGGAACACGTCATTTGCACCATTTAGTTTAACCAGTCCCTCCGTTTCCGCATCCGATGGCTCCTATTCAGCCTATAATGTGGTTGCATCCTATTCAATCTCTAAATCCAATGGTCCAAGATCCACTTCTACACATATAAATTGACCCTAGACCTAACACTATTTCTCATTCTAGATTTTCTCCGCTTGGATTCACCTTTTCAGGAAGGACCCTAAAAGGAATAATTTTTCAAGGAGAGAATCATTTTAATAAAAATTATTTTACAACTCCAAGTGGATCCGGGAAGACCAAAGGAAGAGCTTAGGACCGAAGGTGAGTGATTGAAATTATTTTAAGATTTCTTTAAGTAATTTAAAATAATAGGTGTTCTAATAGTTGTAGTTTTACTACAATTTTTGGAATAGCTTTTTTCAGTAATTATTTACAGTTTTAATTATTTTCAGGATATTCAGCTATTCCTTTCAGTAATTTTAATATTATTTCTATTAATTATAAATTATTACCGTTAAGTGTAGCTTTTTATTAATTTATAGTCTATGCACAGTATTTAAGTTTATTTACTATTATTTATTTCTTATTTACATCTTTTCGGCATTTTGGATTTTATGCAAGTGTCTATTCTCTTCATTCCCCTTTTCTACGTGTATGGATTAGAATAAATTAAACGCGGATAGGATTTTTTAAGTAAGACCATTAAATAAAGAAAATGAGATGTAAATTATAAAACTACAATAAATAATGGAATTGGACTGAAATTACGCCTAATTATAATTAGAATTGAACTAATTAAAGATAATTGGTATAATTATAATGTAGAATCATAACTAAATGAAGTAAAAGATGAAAGAAGCTTATTTTCACACTAAGACCTTGGGTTAAGTAATAAGCGTGACTATACATAGGTTATGCTGAGAAAAAGATTAGAATGGGCTTATTTAAAGGCTTAGGATAAATTAATAAGCGTAGAAAGTAAAAATGGTAATAAAGGCTTATTTAAATAATTTATCTAAGTTAATAAGTAAAGATGAAAGTAGGACCTGTACCAAATAGCATTCCCTAGGGCACACTTATGTTATGAATGGTAGTAATTTGTCAAATAGAAGTCATAATCATGGGGATTTGGATAAGGGACGCAACTAGATATTGTTTGGATGAAGGGCCAGTACCAACAGCATTTCCCCTATTTTTCTATGGACAGACAGTGATCTCGCATTAGCTTGAAGTGAGATGAGGGGAACGCTATGTTGTACATTGGAGGTAATATGAAGTGGAGCAAAATGTAGCATGAGCATGGTGGCAATTATGCATGCGACTTCCATTCGGGTGCTCAGTAATAGCTATGAGTTCCAAGCACTTAGTATGGTGTCTTAGTAGACACTATTGCCTTCTGTGTATGGAGCTATATATGTCATCCGAATCCTCAGTAGTTGCTCCATGTGTCTTCCGTAAATACCATTGGCTGCTGTGTAGGGAGTTATATAGCGGTTGGTCCACAAAAAGGTCTATGGAGTAGCAGACCGATCAAAAAGGGTAGAATTAGGGTCACATCCTAATTACAGGATTAGGAATTCAGCCTAATTAAATCAGAACAAGTGCAAGCAATCAAAGGTAACCTACCTTTAGCAATATTTAATTGTATTTATTTCCAATTTATCTCTTTCCTATTTTCCTTCGTTATCCTTATTTATGCTAGAACTGTTGTAGAGTCTATTACTTTTATCTTGCTTAAAGACTCTAGTAATTACTATCATTCACCAAACTTTTAGTCTAACCCACTCCTCTATTTACCCTTTTCCTCCTTAGACAATCAAGGAAGAAGCTAGTAGATTGCTGCAGCTTGGAGTTCTTCTTGGAGTAGACTTCTTCTACATACTTCTTTTATCTTCAGTTGTTGTTTTTATATACACTGGTTTATTTATGAAGGATATTACATACTCTGATTTTGAGACAATGAAGTTTTATTTCATAAGACACTATGAGTTTTGAATGTTGTATTTGGCATTTGACTTATTTATGAATTAATTCTGAATCTTTTTTCTAATTAAATACTTATATATTTTCTGCTCTTGTTACATATTTTTGTCCTGTGAATCTTAGTCTCTGTTAGTTTCAGTTATACCTACAATGCACCAAGCCTTTTAATGTGTCCTTTTTGGGTATATTAAGGGATATGGGGTGTTTCAGAGATGCTCTTGATTTTCAAAGTCAACTTTGTTGACGCCTAAAGGCTTTCTGCCTCTTAGTCTTCCCACGTGAATCTGGACCATCCATTCAAACCTGATCCAGCGGTTGATAACTTTCGGTAACTTTTCTTATAAGGTATGCCTTTTTCTTCTTCCTCTTTCACTTTTCCTACAACTAAAATTTCATACACGAGTAAATGAATTTACAGATCCTCAAACTTCCATCTTGCTTTCAGAAATCAAAAAAACCAACAAATCCAATTCAAAAGTTTTAAATTTAACCTTATTTTATTAATTTAATTTGGACTCTATCCTTCCAGATTTAAAAATGAAATTCGTTTTTTGAAAATGTTCGAATTTTGATTTTTCTAAAGGTAGATTTCAATCGATTTACCGAAATGCTTTCTCTAATCTAGTTTCAGGAATTTTTAAATTTCTATTTTTTGTTTATGATTTTGAAATTTGTAGAGGATAATACTTAAAACCATTCCCTTATAGGGTTTGGATTTTATTTCAAAATTTTCTATTTTGTCCGTTGTTGGGAAATCTAGGTCTGTAACTCGATAATTACTTTAATACTTTTAAAACTGAGACAGTTTGATTTCTTTTTGAATCCATTTGTTAACAAATTTGATTTACTTGTTCGTTAAGAAAATTTTGAAACTTGGATTTGCAATTAGGTTTAGGGTTAATATAACATGATTCCTTTACCCCGGAAGTTCCACGTGTACGGGTGAAAAATTGGTGCCACAAAATGACTTTTTTAACCCTTCGAAAGTGATTGAGGCGGCAACATTTGGTTTGCTTCCTTAGCCCCTTTCGATGCAGTCCGAAGGTGTTGTAGTTCCAAGTAGATCACCTTTGTTGAAACGTTATGCTATTAGGTAGAAGTAGGATCTCCTTAGATTACAAACATTTTGATCTAATTGAAACCCTTTGTTTCAATTGAAATTCGTTTTCGTTAGTTAACTTTCGAAATCACCAGATTCCTTCAACCCCTTCGACACCACCTTTACCTTCTAGCTCGAAACCCTCCTATAGTTATTTTTGTCCATCTTTGTCGAAACACCATAAGTACATATGAATCTAACTTTGAACTTTTCAACTTTGATGGGTAAGTTAGGTTTTGAAACATTAGTATTTTACTGGAATCCTAAGTTATTGATTTTGAAAGTGTCGAAGGGTCTTGCTGGTTGGCCTATGAAATGTTTATAGTGCACCTTTTTTTTCTTTAGTGTTTGAGTTAATCTTAACCATCTTTCCTTAGCAATTAGGTTCCTGTAGATCCCTCGGCATTGTTGAGAAGTAATGTATGAAAAAGTATTATGCTTTAACCTTTCAACTTTGTTAATAGCTCAAGGAACACTTTTATCGACAATGTTCAGACATGTTTGTTAAATGATTATGCTCTTTTCCTTTCGACTTTGTCGGAAGCCTAGTGTTTTTGGTTTTTGACTTAATCTATTCGCATAATCTTGAAGTTTCATATTTGTTTTCATTTTTATGTTATCTAAGTAAGTTTCTTTGTCTGATTCTTAAAAGTATTCCAAACTCATAAATAACCATGAATTTTAACTAAAACGTTTTCACCTTGAAGAATCATAAGTTCTCCAAAGAAAGCTGAAGCCATTTCTAAGCGTTCTTCCATTGCAACTCAAGATGAAGTTAATGCCATCCTTAATGATTTTCGCATCACCGGAATTGAAGCCATTCCCCCTCAAGAATCTGACACCATAAACAACCCTCCTGAAGGGTATTTTGCTTATATTGCCATCCACTATGGCATGGTGAATTCTTACCCTTTTTAGAGTTCTTATCTTCATATCTATCTCATGTTGGAATCGCCACGATCCAATTGTCTCCAAACTTCTACACTTATCCCCTGTTCTAGAGATGATGGTGCTGGAATCTGGGCTCTCTTCACTTAATGCGGAAGTGCTAAACTTCTTAACCAAGTTGGTAAAGCTACACAATTTCAACAACCAAATATACCAAGCTAACCCCTAAAAGAAGTTAGTATCATATGGGGTCAACAAATTCAAGGACTGGGAGAACCAGTTTTTCTTCGTCAAACGCTTTGCTAATGTTCATGGGTCTTTTGCTTCTCCCCGTAAGTCTTAACTTGTGTTGTCTTTTCCTACTCAATGTTTTCCTTTAACTAATCTCTTGTTTTTATCATGTGCTACTACCAAGGAGCTTAATGGTTTTGACAGGAGAATGGTTTAATCTTTAATCGTGGCTTCAAGCTAAGTCAGGAGCAGACTGAACCTACTGACTCCCTCAAATTTAAGAAAGCACTCTCTTCTACCGGTGGGCCAGAACATCCTTGGAATTCCACCCTCTGATAAGCATACTTTGCGTGGAAAACACTTTCCATCCTTAGAAGATCCTTCGACTTTCTCCCATATTTCTCCTATTTGCGCTAACCGCTTCTGTTTGTCATAAACCGTGTGTTCGCTTTCTACCTTTATTGCTTCCTGAATTATTATGCTAACTTTAATCTGTTCAAACTTCTTCCAGCTATATCTCAAGTTACAGTGCCTGTCAACGGTGCTGCCCCTCCTCCACTAACTTCTGGAGTGACATCAATTATTGCCTCCTCTGCAAAGTCCAAGAAAATTTTCAAAAGAAAGCTAATGGAATCTTCCATAGACGTGCCTCTGAAGAAAGTTGCTAAAGTTATAGAAGTGGAGGAAGAGGAAGGGCGCTTATCTTCTTAACAAGCTTCAAAGAGCCTTGTTGCTGAAGCCCCCAAAGATAGACAAGTGCAAACTTTGCCTATTCCCGACCCTCTTTCTCGCATCTCCATTTCTAATTCTCCAGCTACAATTGAGCAGATGCAACTGGCCGTGTTAACGACTCCCTCTGTAAAGCAGATTCTTCCAAAACCATCGTCTTGTTCTCCTCGCACCATTAATTTTGAAGAAATGACCGAGTCCATCCTGCATTTCGAATCCATTACTTCTTCTTGCCTGCCCTCTTTTTCCCAAGATTTGGTGAGGCATTATCGCTCTCTAATAGAGCAGCAACTTCTATTAAGTTTCTCTTTAACTATCCTTATCATCATTGGCTTTTTTCGTAAATCACTAACTTATGTTATATTTTTCTTTCAGATTTCAAAGAGCTGGTTAGCTTTGAATGAACATGTTTCAAAGTCTTCCACTGAATCCTCCAAGCTTCAAGAGGAAAATTATAAGCTCAAAAATCAAGTTTCTTCACTTTTTGCTGTTAAGGATGATGCTTCCACAGAATTAGAACGAGCAAAGGCCTCGCTTTCTCAAGTTGAGTTTGACCTAGAGGCAGGAAAGTGTGCTCATCAACTTGTTGCCGATGAGAAGCTTGCTATTGAGCTCACTTTGAAGGATTTAGAAGTCCATAAGGCTCGCCTAATCACGAAGAACATCTCTTTGAAAGATAAATTCAAGAAGACCAGAGCGTCGCTTAAACTTGTTGTCCGTACCCTTACTAACGTCAAGCATCAAGTGTCCTAGATTGTCGATGTCACCTTAGGGCGAATGATGCTGAAGAGCTATAAAGGTGTCTTATGCTTGGATACATCGACAACTACAAGAATTGCTCTGACTTTGGCTTTCCTTCACTTGATCCTACACTATCTGAAAGAGTGATGGGTAAAATTAATCAGATGAAGCAGGAGATTGAGCCTGCGGACTAGGAGGAAATTAATCTTTCTAAAGTGCTTTCTTTTTATGTCCCCTTCTTTGATACCGAATCATACTCTGAGGACGTGGGTAACAATGATGACACTGTTGAGGAAAAAGATGGTGATGTGACAACAGTGATGATGATAACGACAATGGTGACAATGATAACGACCTTGCTAGAGGTCAAGGTCTTGATGGAGACAAAGGGGTTCTTCTAGAGTTTCTAAAAAATATGGTGGCGACCAAGTTAAATTTCTTGAAAAAGAGCCATCTCCTCAGAAGGATATGCCACCTTCATCATCCGGGCCTTCCGCTCCCCACGTGGACGAGTCTGCTCCCATTCATACTGATGATCCAAAAGAAAAAGAGCAGGCCTCCCAGGATTTCATTCCAGTTTCTCAAGTATGAGATTCTTTATTTAAATGTCATTCACTTCAAAGATAATAATTGTTGCAAAATCATTTGTTTTAGATAAGGAAGAAGTATGCCGATCTATATAGGACTATACTTGAAAAGAAACAAGTAGAAATTAACAAGTTGTATAGGAAATTAGACAACTAATAAAGGAGCATAACTTTCTTTCCAAAAAATATCATAATCTCGACAGGAGTACCTCTGTACTAGCATCCTTTAAATATCAGAGAGTTTCCCCCTTATTAAAGAGAGCGTGCCTCTGACATGGCGCTTTCTTAAACGAGAATCAAGAGTTACTTTATTTTGGATGATGATTAAAGAAAGAGAAATTTTATTTAATTTGATATAAAGTTTATTGTAGACATTCGATTATAAACTCTTCATATTTAGGCAAATTCAGCGGGGGCTTACTTAGACGTTTCCATAAAAGATACTTGGACGAATTTGGATCTAACCCACGTCCAGGAGCTTGTTGGAATTTACCACGGGTCAGGTTAATTCCACAAAATCTCCCCACTGAAAAGCTTAAGTATTATAAAGATAAATTTGTCTCTAAGTCATTCTCTAGGTCTATTTTGTATGAACCGGATGAGTGATTGTATATATGTATAGTTTATTGATTTATGAATATATGTTTAGCTCTCCTTTTATGTTTATCCTTTCTTTGTTATATTATTACAGAATGAATATTAACTAGATCAACTTGTTTCTAGGGATATTTAAGCCAATATATTAAACTGAGGAGATTATATCATGAAAAGGCACCACTTTTAAAGACTTCGAAATTAGCAAGATATTGCTTTCTTTGAGATTTACAAAAACTTTATTTGAATACCCTCGCCTCCACTTTGATTTCCTTTGGGACAAGAAAGAAACATTTCTTAGGGAGATTGGAACATTTCATACAAAATTAATTTGCGGTCGTGATAGTCCTCCAGTCGGGAAGTAAGATTATAGCAAATGCTCGCCAATCATTACTCCAGAAGGTGCCACTATTCCTTTTGACTCAACAGTTACACTTTCTGCTAACTCACTAAGTAAAGTTAGAAAAGCAGTTTCTAAACTTTAGATGTAATCCAGTTGCTTATTGTATCTTTTAACTTTGTTGTTGTTTAAGTTATAATTCGTTATTACAATAATAAAGTTACATTTTTTATTCTGATTTTGATTGTATTTTATTTCTTTTGCTTAAAAAGGAGCTACTGTTATCCTTAACTTCTCTTCCTCATAATATTTCATCACTCAAGAGAGAAGTTGCAAAGAAGTGGAGGGATTGTGCCTAGCGACAACATCGTATTATAACGCTTTGGCGGTGATATTAAGGCTGTGAGATGGCACAAAAGATATGTTATTCAAAAAATCATCGCCAGCGGCCAAAAACATCATATCACCTATCCCGAGGCTGAAATTAAAAGTAAAGATGAGACGATTACCATGAAACTAAGCGACAAGTGAAAACAAATCCTTCAATCCATTTTGATCATAAGATGTCGGAGCTCATTCAGAAAATAAGTGACTTGGAGTTAAAATTAAAGGATAGCCAAGCACAATGTGAATATTGGAATTCATTACGGGGGGCAAGATTTCAAACTTTGATTTGCCGGTCTCTTACTATACTCTTAAGGCCACCAAACCCAGAAGGTCTAAACTTCTTGCGGTCGAAAAATTTTCTACTATGCTCAACCCTCCCCAGGGTTTAGATGAAAATGTTGTGGGGAATTGGAGTCGCAGAATTAAATTTGAGATAGCCAAATATTTTGACGAACAACAGAAAATTTAAGTATTCTCAGACTATTAATGATTATACCATCAAGAATAAAAAGCTTGAGCACGATATTTATTTTCTCCAAAAGCACGTTGCGGAATTAGAATTGATAACAAGAGCCTTAGGGTTGCAAGTAGAGCTTTTATCGTGCCTTGAAGACTAATATTTGATGCGATTGATGATGAGAACAAAATAAGAAGAAAGGAAAAGAAACTTAAGGAAGTTCTCTATGCCACAATTCGTCACGTTGTAGATCCTTCAGTTTGTGGAAACTCTTGATAAAGCTGCTCAAGGTTTGTAATCCATTTACATGTTTGAATTATGTAAATTTATCTTGTATATATGTAAATAATTTTGTAGTTTTGTAGAAAATTTCATAAATTATGCAAATCACATCAACTTTGGAAATATCACCTGAATTATAATCCTTTTTTATAATATTACTTTCGAAATGCCTCTGAATTGCTCGCTCGTTGATTTTTGGACTTGCTAAATCTTTTGTCGTTCCTTGCTGCTCTGATTTTATAGAAAAGCATGTAGAAAACAATATTTCTAATTGTTAGCTCGAAATTGACATGCCAGTTTATGTATATTGTTTTCTTAAATTAACAAATCATTTTGTTAATTACATGAGAGATAATATATAACAAACATTTAAATCCCTTCTTCAATCGTGATGAGAAATGTTGGAGAATTTAATTTCAACCATTTGGATGGAATATCTAAAAATTGTTGATAGAAAATCCTGCCTTATCTCAAGGGAATAATTGTTGGAATGAAACCTTTAAGATATATTTAATAAAGAACTAAATTCGAAAACCGCCATCTGATTTTCAAAAGTAGAAATCCTTCGACCCATTCCTTGACATTAATGGGATTTGGTAAATTAGAAAACCAAAACACAAATTCAGAAACTCTTTACAATGATCTTCATGACAGTATTCCTTGACCCAGATTTGGGCATTTGTTATAAAAAAACAGAATTTTATTATTGAAATTTTACACCCAGATTAAGGTTTAAATAAATAATTGTCTCGATACCCAGATTCAGGCATTAAGTAGTGAAGTTCTAAAATGAATATCACGACACTCAAATTCAGGTATTAATCGATGTCTTTTAGATGTGAAGGACTCAAAACCCAAATTCGGGTATTAATTGATGTCACTTAGATGTGAAGGACCCGAAATCCTAACTCTGGTATTAATGGATGAAATTCTGGTATAAGAGACCTGAAATCTAGATTCGGGTTTTTTAGATGATGTTTAGAAATGAAAGTCCAGAAACCCAGATTCGAATATTTAGAAGCGGAGCCTCATTATATTCCTTTGATGTTTGAACCCTTCGGGTCTTATATAGATGTAATTTGTCTAGCTACCTCTTGATCGTGGATGTCTTAGTCCGTAATCTGAAATGCCTTTTTCTCAGGCATGAACATCTTAGTTCATGATCTGTTGAGCCTCTTCTCGGGCTAGACATCTTAATCTATTGCTGAATGTGCCTCCTCTTAGGCTTGGACATCATAGTCCATTATTTAGCAGGCCTTTTCTTGGGCTAAAACGTCTTAGTCCATTGTTGTCCAGTGCTCTTGGTTAGCTCATCTTAGAGACTAGAACTAAGGACTTGCCCGACCTCCTCCAAGAGGTGCCCTCCTTGGCCCTTTTGCGGTGTGGACAGGGGCTTGTTCGGTGCTTTACTCTGGCCATCTTATGGCATGGATAAAGGCTTACTCCGTCCTCCCTCCACGAGACACCTTACCCTAGCCCTTTTACAACGCAGATAAGGGCTTGTTCGATGCTTTACCGTGGCCATCTTATGGCGTGGATTAATGCTTACTTCGTCCTTCCTCCAAGAGATGCCTTGACCTAACCACACATGTCAAGGGCTTGTCCGGTGCTTTAACCTGGTCATCTTATGGCGTGGCTAAAGGCTTACCCATCCTCCCTCTAGGAGGTGTTCTGACCTGGCCATCTCGGCATGGATAGAAACTTTTCTACCATCTAAGGTAGTATCCAAATAGAAGGAGCATTTCACTTCCAACCATGTAGATTTTCTCTTTATAGAAAGTTGCTCTTTATTGACTTTATTCAAATTCTTTTTACAAACTCAAGGATTTTTCCTTGACGAAAGAAGTTTATGATCATCCCCTCCAGGGATCTGCAATGGTTGGTTTCATGACTGTTCATCATATGATAGTGGCAATAGGATCCTCCTAAATTCCTTCCATGTTTTGTTTTTTTTTGTGACGGCCAATAGTTGAGCTCATCCTTAGTAAGCATGTAGACATTTTCCATAGATGTTGTTAAGTTGCATTCCTTTGGAAGTCTAAATTTCAATATTGATCCTTGAGGATGACCATTTGAATTTTTTCTCTTTGGCCTTATTGTTTCATGCTCTTCGATTGCTTTTCTTCTCGCTACCCTTTGTATTTCTTGAGTTGGAAATGCTTTTGTCATGGTTGGTTGCCATTTATGTACAAAGGCATTGTAATCATCCATTATTTCTTTCTCAAAGATTGTACCTTTGGAACAATGTTGAATGCTTCTTCTCATTTGATTAAAGACATTGTCACTTCCATTTGTCCTCTTTCCGAGTGCAAAGATAGGGGTAGGACCAACATGAAATTGATTTAGACTCCATTTCTCAGGATCAACAGCTTCTGCTTTCTTTTTGTTTATAATTCTTAAGGCTTCGAGCCTTAGTCTCTATTCTTCATCTTGATTGGAGTTCTTGATGATTGTTTGGGGGAACCATGCCAAATGTGGTTTGGAGGACACTTGTTCAGATCTCTTAATTCTTGTAGCCATAATTCACCAATGCAGAAAAACTTGAAGTGGAACTGACCTAAGTAGGGTTAGAGATTAGCAGTGTTGGGATTTTATCCGAGTTGAAGGTTCTAAGCCCTCCATCTAGTGCCAAAAATGTTAACAATATTTCTTGTCAACACCCCAAAATGATGCTAAGAAAGGTGAATTATCCTTTATTCAAGTAGAACAGGAAGGAAGGTGTGTATCCTTTTAGAACCGCCTTTTGATTAGGCTTTATTTAATGATATTCCTCAAGAAAGCCTTACGACTGTGTCGAAAGGGATGGTTTATAGGTTAAGTGACCTTACGATCCAGTTGGGTAAGTATAATATCTCTTATGAAAGCCTTCCTTTTGATTTGATTGATATACTTTAAGTTAAGTTCTTTTAGATAGGTCTCAACCTGGTTGGTGGCCTAATGCTGTAGATTGGCTTGAGTTTTGATTATTAAGTAGGATGGGTAGTTTCGACCTTGGCAAAAGCTTGAGGGCTTGACTTTCTCGAGTTAAGGTGGGAAATCTTAAGCTTCAGTAAATCTGAGATAGGTTTCGACATTGTCGAAGGATTTAGATCACCAAGTAGATAATTTCGAATGGGTTATAGAAGTTATTGGAGCTTAAAGAGGTATCAACTATGTCGTTAGGAGCCTTTCGATGGAGGTGAAACCTGGAGTATAGAAGTGAATCCAGCAAAAGCTAAAATGAAATAGTAAAATAGAGTAAAATAATTGAAACTTCCCTTTCTCCAACTCCGAAGACTTTATTTCTCTAAATTCCCAAATTTATTTATAGACTGGGGTTACAATGATTTACTTAAGAGAATACAAGTTCAGAATGAGAAAAATTGGTTCCCTTAAATGTGAACCCTCGGGTCTTATTTATAAATGCGGCTTGGCACCATTTGCCCTAATGCTTTTGACTGGGTCAGAAGGTGGCTATAGAGTGACCTAAGCAAGCTATCGTCTCCATCGAAAGGTATGGCAGCGCTCCTCTTCTTTGGTTTGTCTTGAAATTGCTTCCGACTCTTTCGTTTTCCTTTGCCTTTGGTTTCGATGATGTAAGTTATGCCCATGCTCTTGTTTTGATCTAATGCAGAACTCTTCCTAAACCACAATGGTTTTGACCAATTTGAAAGTCTTACTATAGCTTTCGAAGGAGTTGCTTTAGGTAATACTTGCTTCCTAGCGGCTTGAATGATGACGAAACCATTGGTTTTGAATGGATTGGCATATATTCAAAAAGCTATTCTTCATTGTCTACGGAAGATGTGGCTTCTACTTGATAGAAATACCTTCATCTAGTTGAGGTGTTGTCAATGAAAGCGGAAGGGAGCTTTCAACTCCTTCACCTTCTTTGAATGGTTAGAAATCTCTAAACATTGATAGGAGATACCTTCTGACACCTTCAAAAGGTCTTAAAGCTTTTAAACTTTGGTGGCAGCATCCGTTCGACTCTTTCGAAAGGTTAGGCCTGAGCTCTTCTCTCTTGTTCTTTGTTCTAAGGAGGTCTTGACTTGGACGAAAGGTGAATATTTAAAGTAACAGTACCGATCCCTCTTCTTTGGGAATTGAGCCATGCGATCCCTCTTGTTGGTTTATATGATTATGAAGGTCCTTCTGCTAAATTTTTAGGAGATATTTAGCCATCTTCATCTATAAATACATGCTTAGTTGTTCATTTTCGGAACCTTTACGCTGTTAGTTACTTTATACTCTTTTGTAGTTAAGGATTTTCATCTGATCCCTACTGGACTTGGTTTATAAAGTGATTGATAAAGAAATCTGTTCAAAGTGGATGTAGGCAGACAACGTTGAACCACTCTAAATCATTGTGTGCATGTTATTATTTGAACTTACTCCTATTTCTTTGTTATTATCCTCTGTTTTCATTTTATATTCTTCATTTATTTCTCTTCAAAATTCTATTGGGTGTTTGTGCCAATTTTTGTTACAAACAGACTACTTTGATTTTGTCTAGTCTCATCCTGCATCTTAAATGTTTATACGTGCTAGGTATCCAGATTTGAATGCATTTCCAAATTTATTACATGAATATATGAATGTCTCACATCCTAAATTGGAAAAGGTTATAATTGTGTCATGACAATCAAATTTGACACAATTTTTGTAAAGCCAATCCATTCTAAGAATGAGATCAGAACGAATCATTGGGAAAAGGAACAAATCTACAAGCATGTCCTTATCTTCAATATAAAGAGGACAATTCTTACGTATACTTCCAGTTCAGTTCTCCTTCTACTAAGTTATCATTATTAGAGAATTCCCATCTGAGCATCGTTGGGAAGCAACCGCCCTCCAATAGGGTCCGGTTGTGCTCTACGGGGTTGCTTTAGCAACCCGGAAGGTTGCCAAAGCAACCCAGAGGGTTGAAGGCTTAGTCGGCCATAATAAAGCAGGCTAAGCCTAGCAAAGTTTATTATGGTCGACATAGATTACCATATGGCAATGACCATTTAAATGACCATAGCCACTTAGTCGGCTATAATATGCCGGCTAAGTGCAAATGATCATTTAAATGACCGTCGCCACCCCTCTCCTTCTTCCTCTATATAACTTACTGATTATAAAATTTTATTTACACCATACATTCTACATTTCTTAGTCTCTTTATTTTCTTCAAACAATCTCATTAGTGTCAAAAAATCCAAAAGAAAAATCTCAAAAATCTTCATCCCCTATAATTCTACCTCAATTCAAATCCGATAATCAAAATCCGACTCAATTCAATCATAATACGTTCAATTCTCAATAGGGTCAAAATCAATATCATTCTCAAAATTCTCAACAAAAAAATTGAAATTCATATCATCCATAACAAAATTATAATTTCTTGCATTCTCAACAAGATTCAAACCATTACCAAAATTCTCAAAATTTCAAATATTCGTAGAATAGTTTGTGCCAACAAAACAATAACAATGATCAAAACTACGTGTCCTCCAATAGCCTACAACGATCAGTATTGCCTTATTATTCTCAAAATTTATCAAGAAATCTGAATAATCAATTTGGAGACAACAAATGGGAAAACGAAGAAACCCAATTCAATGGCAATGAAACCACCGAAGAAGAAGATTTTTATAGGAATTCTAATTTATCTTCCGCTTAAACTTGGTGAAAGCAAACAATGGGAATCAACATTAATGAATCTCCTAATGCAAAAGCCCCAAAAATGGTTAAATGTTCATCAGATGAGAAAATCTGATTCAGTATTCTCTTGGTGAATGTTCTAGAGACGATAATAGGTACGAGCCAAAGTGAAAGTTCCTTTTGGAATTCTATGTAGAATTTGTTCAACCATCGAAGTCCAAATAGTCTTTTAAGAACTGTTGATTTTTTAAAGTATCCGTGGAAAAGAATAGAAATCGCTTGTCAACGTTGGAAAGAAATAGTGGCTAGACTACATTTAAGACAAAAAAGTGGGCAAATGACATGGACTTGGTAATGATTTTAAATTTTTAGTGCAAATTGTCAAGTTCTATGTTTTATTCTTCTTGTAGTACTTCATTATCTATAGCTTAATCAAGCAAACACATTGTATATGTCTGAACATAATAATCAACCTTTCAACATGCACTAGCTATGACATACTTGCAAAAGTGAAAAAACGGAGTCGAGTGCGACAAGAACACTCGGTAATTTGCTTTCTTCTTAGATAGATGAGCAATAAATGTAGCCCTGGTAGTTCTGCTCTACATGAAGACACCCCCTTCACAAATAGTATAGGTTATAGGACTCTGGGGAAGTACAACGGGAAGAAAAAAACTACCTTCGATTACAGTGCACATTATGAACATATTGATGAGCGAATGATACCCGCTGAAGATGCAAATAAATTGTACATGGAAACAAAAGAAACGAATGGACTTGATAGGGTAAAGGAAAAAAATGACATCATGATGAAAAACAAAAGTTAAGAATTGACGATTAATGTTAAGAAAACAAGAATTAGCTCAACAATAAAGAGATGATGATATGACTCTTTTAAGTTGAAACCTAAATGAACTCAATTCAGTGCAAATGTTGTATATGGAGAAGCAAATTGAGGAGTACCATAGACGTCATGAAGGTTTATAGGAAATTAGGTTTGTACTATGTATCTTAGCATTGCCTCTTAAATTTGTTCTCTTAAGTGTCAGTGTAGTGTCATTATTAGTGTTTTGTTATTGTGATTGTTGTTGTTTTAGTTGTAGTTATTGTTAATGCTATTGTTAGTGTTATTGTCATTGCTATTGTTATAGTTTATTGTCATTTTTGTTTTGTCAATCTCACTGTTGTTATTACTATTAACACATAAACAACAACTTAGTACAATAGATATAATAAATTCAAACACAAACACTATTACAAAACATCAATAACAACTTGGTACAATGGGTAGAAATTCAAACACAAACACTATTACAAAACATCAATAACAACTTGGTACAATGGGTAGAAATTCAAACACTAACACTACTCAACATGTCAACAATAAATTAGTACAATAGATAAGTGGAACACACACTATCCAAACATAACTTCTACCAATGATTTCCTATATGTTCCCAGTAGTGTTCCACTAGTTTTTTCTTAGATCAAGACGAGCTTGTGGATCACAATTGTCTTGTATTCTTTGCAAGTATTTGGCAAAAGTACTCGAGTCCTTATAAGGTTTTTTTTTGAAATGCCATAGCAATGTCTGGATAGTTTCTTAGTTGAAGCTCACAATCCATATTCTTTTTCGACAATCATATTATGTAAAATAATATATTATATCAAATAATAACAATGGATTGTGATGGTATACCTATTTTCTTAATAAATGAAACCTATATTGATGCACTCTGTTATCCCGCTTTTTGGACAAAAGCCGTGATACCAAAAGGTTGGTCAAAGACAGGAGACAGTTCGCCTCAGAGATTGATCGTACTTCAGTCCGCTATGGATATCGATGAATTCTGTCCGAGTCCGGATTGGGCCACAATTGATAGGGCGTAACAAGAAAGACCATAGAAGCCACCGATTCAAATTTCAAGTCAATCCGAGGTCATATGCTCAAGATATGATGGATTCAAGTTAAGAAGGTGCACATTGCTCGGTCCGAACCCATCATGATTCGAACCCATCATGATTCGAACCCATCATATTCGAACCCATCGCGTTCGAACCCATCGCGTTCGAACCCATCGTGTTCGAAACCATCCGTTTCGAACCCATCAGCCAACGCCTTCCTTCGAATCCATCAAGCCAATTGGTACTTCGAATCCATCCATCAAACTTTGTATCCATCACCGCCTAAATACGCTTCGAATCGATGACAGCTTCGAATCCATGCTGTCCTCGAACCCTACATGTTAAAAACAACTTTGAATCGATCTGGAGCCATCGATTCGAAGCGTCACTGCCCCCTCATACAACAGGTTCGATTCGAACCTATGGGTTCGAACCATATGGATTCGAAACATATGGATTCGAACCTAAGGGTTCGAACCATATGGATTCGAAACATATGGATTCGAATGACCCAGAGGATCGATTCGAACTAACCAGCGTACCGAGATGCCTCATCTCGAATCGATCATAACTCCCAATCTACTGATCCAAATCCCATGAAATTTTTACAGAAGTTTGTCTACATGACGAAGAACGTCCACGCCAAGTTCCATCGCAATTGGACGATTTTTTGATCGATTCGAAGTTCACTTCGAATCGATCCCAAACTGGGCATGCACTTCAAGAACTCGGGCATGTGGGTCCCCCGTCACGTGCCAAGCAGTCTCTCCATGATTTAGGCGGGATTTTGGCCTTCCACACCTATAAATAGAGCCCCCTGGTCATTCAGAAGGGGGGTCGGAGAATTTGGGGAAGAAGAACAAGTCTAAACGCTGCCAGGATCACTCCATGCTGTCTCAATTGCTGTCAATTTGGAATTTAAGTCCATTTCCTGCTGTAATTTGCTGAAAAGCACTTGTAATCTTCAAGTATTAAGAAATAAAGTGAAAAAACTTCATAGTGGACGTAGGCACATAGCCGAACCACTCTAAATCCTTGTCTTCTGCGCAATTTATTTTTCTGTGACTTGGAGTTTTTGTTAGATAGACCCTATTTCCAATTCAAGTTCTTTATTTACTATCTCTTCAAAAACTTCCGAAGGGTGTTTGCCCATTTTTGGTGCAAACATTTTGGTGCTTTCACTGAGAAAGAAAAAGAACCAGTTCTTTCTCCCGCTCTGTGGATCTATCTTCGATACCGGATTGCACAAATCTAAGAGGGAGATCCAGACTTCAAATTCAGATTCCATCCATTCTTTTCAGGTTTGCTCAAAATCTAGGATAGGAATCCAACCTCCAGGATGGTTAGTACGAGAACCACTTCCAACGTTGGTAACCAAGAAAGTCAGGATAGGCAGAATCCCGCACAGCTACAGTCAGCCAATCAGAATGCCGTTGGGCAAGCGGATCAGTCGGGTCCGGTTACAAGACAGGAGTTCCAAACATTACTGCAGGAATTAACTAAAAGCCGACAACAGCTGACTGAGCAGCTACGTGTCAATGCTGAATTGGCTAACCAACTAAACCACCAAGGGCGAAGGAGATCAAAAAGGGACCACGCTCCGCATTCTTCCACGGAAAGCTCTGCCTCATCCGACTATGACGGAAGATCTACGCGCCCCAGGCTAGACGGAAGTCATGCGCATGCTTCTGGCCCCCGGCAGACATTGACTGTTGGGCAAATAAGAGTTGGCCCCTCTGCCAGTTTTCATACGGGACCCTCCTCTCGAGGAGGCACTGTTCCACAGCACACCGCAGATAACCAAGCCACCGCAGTTGGCACAGGAGTTGACACCCGAAATCACTCCAGTCCAAACTACCACCCACAGGAACGTGTCCCAGGACCGAATATCCCAGAAGATGTCGAGCCAAGGAGGCGAGATTCGGATCGTCGACAGCGCCCGATCCCACCTCGCACTGTGGAGTCCGACCACACTTTGGCTCGACACCCTTCGAATACAGCAACACCTGATCTCTCAGCTATGGTCCGCCAAATGGTTCGCGAAAGTCAAGGTTTGACAAATGACGATTGGGGGATCTCTCGAAGTCACACCCCGTTCACCGATGACATATTATATGCTGAGCCTCCCCGGCGATTCAGAATGCCGGCTTTGCCCATGTATGAAGGAAACTCCGACCCTAGCCAGCATATTCTAAAGTACGAATGGTCAATGACTGCTGCAAGAGCTGATGATGCAGTAAAGTGCCGTAGTTTTCCTATTTCCTTGGGGGGGATTGCGACAATGTGGTTTACACGATTACCACCACGGTCTATCTCCTCGTTTGACCAGTTGGCAACCAAGTTTATCGAACAATTCCGTATGCACATCGCTAGGCCTAAAGACGTAAACACTTTATCTAGTGTCACTCAAGCTCCTGGAGAAACACTCAGGCGATACCTGGAAAGATTCAACGCCGCCTGCGCAGAAATCACTAACCCCAATGATAATTCAATCTTGATGGCTCTGACTAAGGGGATTGACCCCGACTCTGATTTTGGAAACTGGCTAGCTGGAAAACCTCCCGCGTCGTTGGATCGTTTCTATTCCAAAGCCGCCCAATTCCTGAGGCATGAGGATGCGAAACAATCTAGGAAGCAGGACGATGCAAGGCACAACAAGGAAGGGGTTCAAAGCAATGTGGCGGTTAAACAGTCAGGAGAGGGCTCAGGAAGGGTGCAGTTGAATATTCAGAACAAGCAAACCCAGCCAAGGAATGGCGATAATAGGAATAAGAAGCAGGATCAGAACCGTGGCCCGCGACGTAGGGCGAAAATGTTTGAAAGCTATACACCACTGAATACGACACTGGAAAACGTATATCTACAAACCTGTAATGCGATGCAATATAAGAAGCCGACTCCGAAATTATCATCGGAGAAACAAATTCAAACGGGGAAGTTTTGTAGATTTCACGAAAGCTATGGACACAACACCAATGACTGCAGGCATCTGCAAGACCTTATTGAAAAACTGATCAGAGAGAGGAAGTTGGATCAATTTGTGCGAGCACCACAAACCGGTGGCGTGGGCCCGTCAAACCAAAATCGTGCGCAAAACCAAGAAAGACAGGAAGAGCCCGCTCGTACAAGCGGAAGGTTGGTCATAAATACAGTCAGTGGTGGCCCTCATCCAGCGGATCGAAGTTGGAGGGAAATGGAATCATACGCCAATTCGATCAGGCACGTAAGTTTTGAAAGCTGTAGTACACTTGATGAAGGGGCTCCGGCTAAACAACAGAAGACGATGACGGATGATATCGTATTTAGAAACCGAGATGCTGACAAAGTCGAAGCCCCGACCATAGACCCACTGGTCATATCCGCACAGGTTGGTCCTGCTTGGATGAAGAGGATCCTGGTAGACAGTGGGAGCTCAGTAAACATCTTGTTTAAAGAGGCGTATGATCAGATGAAGATGGAAGCTAAAGATCTAAAGCCTTGTCAATGTAGGATCCACGGCTTCGATGGAAGTGCTAATATACCCACCGGGATGGTGGAATTGCCAGTTGAATTGGGAAACGGAGAACGCCGTAGAGTCCGAATGTTACAGTTTGTTGTCCTGGATATCCATTCACCCTATAATGCCTTTTTGGGCCGACCAGCCCTTGCAGAATTTAGGGCAGCAATTGCCCCGTGGTGTTTGACCCTAAAGTTCCCTACTGACCACGGGATTGGGGTCATTCAAGGGGACCAGGCTGCCGGGAGAGCCTGTTATGTTGCTGAACTACGAGAAGCGCAAAGGAAGGAGAAAGGAAAGGGCGTGGGGGAATCTCTCCGCGTCCGCTTTGCCGACGATTGACAATTAGCGCCTGGGCCTCGGCCGGGGCACCACGACCAATTCCAGAAGGATCTTGACCCTCGAGACACTGAAGATAATGACGAATCCAAGGAAAGTCAAGCTTCTCCAGCCGAGCTGACGATCGAGGTGCCAATTGATGACAATAACGATTCGAAAATATTGAAAATTGGGTCTCAGCTAAACCTACAAGCACAACAGGAATTGGTCGAATTTCTCCAAGAGAATCTAGACGTATTCGCCTGGACGCACTCCGATATGTGTGGAATCTCGTCGAACATCGCGAGCCATACCTTAAATATTGACCCGCGATACATCCCGGTCAAGCAAAAGAGACGCGGTATGGATCCAGAGAGATCTGCCGCCCTCAAAGAAGAAGTCGATAAGTTGAAGACGAATGGGTTTATCCGAGATGCTTTATACCCGGAATGGGTATCCAATCCTGTACTTGTCCGCAAACCAAATGGAAAATGGAGAACGTGCGTCGACTACTCTGACTTAAATAAGGCTTGTCCAAAAGACAGTTTCCCACTTCCTCGAATCGATCAACTTGTGGATTCGACGGCCGGACACGAATTATTGTCTTTCATGGATGCTTACTCCGGGTACAATCAGATACCCATGCATGTGCCCGATCAAGAACATACAAGCTTCGTAACTGACCTAGGACTATACTGCTACATGGTCATGCCTTTTGGTTTAAAGAATGCCGGAGCAACTTACCAACGCTTAGTCAACCGGATGTTTGCCGATCAGATCGGGAAAACCATGGAGGTTTATGTGGATGACATGTTGGTAAAATCACGATCCTCCATTGATCATGTCAAGGACTTGGAGTCAATGTTCAATGTCCTCCGGAGATATGGGAAGAAGCTAAATCCGTTAAAATGTCATTTTGGGGTTGCTTCCGGAAAGTTCCTTGGATTCATCGTCAACGCCCGGGGAATAGAGGCCAACCCCGAAAAGATCTGGGCAATCAGGAATCTTCAAACCCCGAGGACCATAAAACAGGTTCAGAGTCTCAACGGAAAGGGTGCAGCGCTGAGCAGGTTCATCTCGACATCAACGGATAAATGCATACCCTTTTTCGATCTGATCCGAAAAGGGAAACGAAACTTCGAATGGACTACGGAATGTGAGGGCGCGTTTCGATCGCTAATCCAGCATCTTTCCACACCACCGATTCTTTCAAAACCTGTTGATCACGAGCAATTATACCTTTATCTGGCTGTATCTGAAAACGCTGTTAGTGCTGCATTGGCTCGAGAGGAAGACCGAACACAAAAACCAGTCTATTACGTCAGTAAACGATTAACCGGGGCCGAGAGAAATTATCCAAGGCTAGAAAAGTTGGCATACTGCCTAGTCATCGCCTCGAGGGAGCTCCGTCCATATTTTCAGGCTCACCCTATCATTGTATACACCGACCAACCGTTACGACAGGTCCTCACACGACCTGAGACGTTTGGCAGGTTACTAAAGTGGAACATTGAGCTGAGTCAATTCGACATCGCATATGTTCCAAGGAGAGCCATACACGGTCAAGTCTTAGCAGATTTCATTGCCGAATTCACTGTTCCTGAAGACTTACCCGAAACTAGTGACTCCCCCGAAGATATATGGAAACTATACACTGATGGCGCATCCAACGATCGATGCTCGGGCGCAGGGATTGTGCTTGAGACCCCCGAGGGCCGATCCATCTGCTACGCCTTAAAGTTTGATTTTCGGGCAACCAACAACGAAGCTGAATACGAAGCCTTGCTCACCGGGTTGAAGTTGGCCCGAGACCTGAAAATTATCGCTGTGGAAATCTACTGCGATTCCCAGTTGGTGGTATGTCAAGTTCGGGGTGAATATCAGGCCAAGGATAGAAGGCTAGCCGCTTATCTAGCCCGGGTCCGAGCAATACTGGATCAGTTTGATTATTATACCATTTTCTACATACCCCGAGAGTACAATCAGAAAGCCGATTCATTGGCAAAGCTGGCAAGTACAGGCGAAGCTCAACACTTGGGACTCGTCCCTGTCGAGACATTATCCTCTCCGAGCATTGATCGAACGGAGAATGAATTCACATTAGAAGCTACCTCCGAGAAGGAATCATGGATGACTCCCTACCAAGATTATATTAAGCATGGCACACTGCCCGAACGACGAAGTGAAAGAAGACAGATTCTTCGAAAGGTGTCACGATTTGTCATTCAAGACGGAGTTATGTATCGAAGAGGTTACTCTGTTCCTCTTCTCCGGTGTATCGCGCATAACGAAATCAAGCGAGTGTTGCGTGAGGTGCACGAAGGAGAATGTGGCGATCACACTGGGGGGCAAGCGCTTGCCAAGAAAATACTTCGAAACGGATATTACTGGCCTACCGTTAACCGCGATGCTATGGATTATGCCAAGAGATGTGATAAATGCCAGAGACACGCTCGGATCCCTAGAGCCCCGCCTTCTGAAATAACCCAAGTGGTCAGCCCGTGGCCATTTGCAATGTGGGGGATGGATATAATCGGTGCATTGCCTTTAGCTAAAGGGGGTGCAAAGTACGCCATAGTTGCGGTTGATTACTTCACCAAATGGGCTGAGGCTGAGCCCCTTGCAACGATAACAACAAAAAAGGTGATCAACTTCGTGGTGCGCAACATCATCTGCCGGTTTGGTCTCCCGCATACTATTATCACCGATAATGGAGCCCAATTCGACAGTACTGAATTCAGGGATTTCTGTCTGCGATTTCACATCCATAAGAGATTCTCAGCAGTAGCGCACCCACAAGCAAACGGTCAGGTCGAGGCCGTCAATAAGGTTATCAAGTCTATATTGAAGAAAAGATTGGAGAAAGCCAGGGGCAAATGGGTCGATGAACTACCAATGGCTCTCTGGGCATACAGAACAACTCACAAAACTGCGACCGGACACACCCCTTTTTCTCTATCCTATGGCTCCGAAGCAGTTATCCCGGTCGAAATGGAAGTTCACTCTCACCGTGTGACATACTACGACCCGAAAACGAATGCTATATTACTTGCTGAATCCCTAGATCTGCTTGATGAGAAACGTGAAGAAGCCGACGTGAGGGCAGCTGCATATCGAAGTCGAGTCACTCGAATATACAACGCCAAGGTCCGCCCACGGACTTTTGAATCCGGCGACCTGGTACTCAAAAGAGTTTACCCGGTTCCTTCGCACATGAACCCAAATTGGGAAGGGCCGTATATGATTTCACAAAAACTCAGAGATGGCACGTTCAAGTTATCGACCGTTGATGGTCTCACTTTACCAAGAGCCTGGAATAGCGGAAGCCTTCGTCCCTACTACACCTAACAGGCTTTATTTGTCTTTCTATCAATTTCTTCCTTAGCATTTTGTTTTTCGCATTTTGAAATTTGAACTTGTAATAAGGCAACTGATGTTGTCATGCTTCTTTTGTTTCAGCAATAAAACGCCATCTCTTCGAGCCAAAAGTTGTGATTCACTGAAAATAGCACATAATATCACATTGCACGAAGAGCTAAATTCCATCACACGGTGGGATTTATCTAAATAGGGAGTAACTGTGATACGACCAGTCACTTACTAAATAAGACCCGAGCTCGGGGGCAAAACACAATACCAGCATTCACAGGGATTGATACACGACAATCCTTTTACTAACTCCAACTTCCCAGAGTGTGAATTGGAGTATAAAGCATCCAATAAATCGTTCCCAGAGTGCGAACGGACTCCAACTTCCCAGAGTGTGAATTGGAGTATGAAACATCCAATAAGTCGTTCCCAGAGCGCGAACGGACTCCAACTTCCCAGAGTGTGAATTGGAGTATAAAACATCCAATAAGTCATTCTCAGAGCCCGAACGGACTCCAACTTCCCAGAGTGTGAATTGGAGTATGAAACATCCAATAAGTCGTTCCCAGAGCGCGAACGGACTCCAACTTCCCAGAGTGTGAATTGGAGTATAAAACATCCAATAAGTCGTTCTCAGAGCGCGAACGGACTCCAACTTCCCAGAGTGTGAATTGGAGTATAAAACGTCCAATAAGTTGTTCCCAGAGCGCGAACGGACTCCAACTTCCCAGAGTGTGAATTGGAGTATAAAACATCCAATAAATCGTTCCCAGAGTGCGAACGGACTCCAACTTCCCAGAGTGTGAATCGGAGTATAAAACATCCAATAAGTTGTTTCCAGAGCGCGAACGGACTCCAACTTCCCAGAGTACGAATTGGAGTATAACCATCTAATCCAGATTCCCGAAGCGCGAATCAAAGTACAAGTAACAATTCGAAGTTCCCAAAATACGGGCCGAGATATCAATATCAACTCCCAATTCCCATAGCGTGGAATGGAGTGTAAACATCGATAACCCTCAAATTCCTGGAATGCAGGGCAGATTATCAATCTCTAATTGTCATGAATCCCCAGAAGGGGGGGGCATGTGTTCAGGGCTTGCAATAAACGCAATCAGCCGCCAGAATATGAGTATTATTCCCCGCAACTAAGGGGCAAAAAGATGAGTGCTAATCGCTGGCTTAAGTAATAATATACTCAGAATCCGACTCATTCATTAAATCACGACACGAAGCTATATAAATACTGAGCGGATACAACACAAATACTTCAAGGCATTCAGGTAAGAAGAAAAGTGTAACTTCCCATTTCATCAACCAACAAAAACAAGTTTGATTACATGGCAAGTAAAGATGTTTCAATTAAGTGGAGGCCGCATCCGTACATACACATGGCCCAAGAAAAAACAAAAGAAGAGGCAAAAGAATTGTTATCCGTAAATCTCACGACAAAGCGAGGGGCTCACTCTTTCTTCCTCCGGTGTTTCTTCCTCGGAGTCGAGCCGCTAGACCCACTGCCTGGCTTCCTACGAGACTTTTTTCCTTTCTTTGGAACATCCTCCGGTTCCGGCATGATATCAACATCTTCCTCAGAACTGGAAGGGATGGAGATCCTTTTATAAGGACGAACCGGGGGCATGAGAGCAATAACAGATACTTGTTCAGCAACACTCGAGATGGTTACTGTGCCACCAGGAGAAATCATCATTAGAGAAGATAAGCTTGAAGGAACGGCGTCACCACCGGGACCAACTGTCACTGTCTTGGCCATCTCGGCACTTATCTCTGCTAAAATCTCCTCCTCTCGAGACAGTTGAGCTGCGCTAGGTACGCCAGTGGTCATCACGATCGAACTAGAAACTGGAGCAACTCCGCTCGTCACAAAAGAGAGGTCGGGCATGGGGTCAAGAGGATGACCAAATAGCTCTTCAAACATTTGAACATCGAATGACATTGAGCCTCCCTCTCCCATATCACCAACCATGGCGGCAGTTGAAATCGCCTCGGTGACAATAACTCCACGTGTAGGATGTAAAGCCGAAGGGACAGGGAGCACGGGTGCGACACTCTCGGTCACTAAACAACAAAAATTAGAGCTATCAGACCAAGAAATTCCCTCGAAAATCAATGTTTTAAGACGTAAAGGGAAATACCTACTTTACCTTGCCTTGGAGCTTGAACAAGCTCGGGGACGAGCGTCTTGCCCGAAGACAGTTCCGGTTGGTCCGGATTGTAGGCGGGAATAGCTTGTGAATCAACCACGGCAGCAGCTTCGGGTGAAGTCGAAACAGGGACTTCAGTATTCTCGCTATGGTGCACGATACCCGAACCTTCGCCCACCTCCGTTTGATGGACAACAAGTCTTTCTTTTTCAACAGAAATGATTGCTTCATGAAGGGTCCTCCTCTCATCCTCGCTGAGCAGACGTGACTCAAGCTCAAACTCATCTAATACCGAATCCGGACAAGACATCCTCTTGTTTTCCACTAATTTCTTCCAAGCGTTGTAGAGAGGCATCGAGTAATCCCCTAGCCAGGAGAGATTTCTATGCTCCAATACATTGGCATTATATGTGTCCAAAAGATCGTCGAATTCGGCCTCCATCTTGAACCTCTCTGCTTGGACTCTCTCCTCCAACTCCGATTCAACCTCCTTAACCCTTGCAATTGCCGCATCGCACTCGGCCCGAAAAGATACAGCCTGCTCACACGCCTCTTGCGCAGCCACGTTCGCGTCGTCTTTTTCTTTATTCATGTCAGCGAACCTAGCCTTTAGCTCCTCTAGTTCCTTCACTGCCGCATCCCGCTCAGATTCAACGTTCTTGTATCGATGGCCTAAGTCTTCAACTAAAGTACAATGTGCCTGTTGCATTTTCGCCATTTCAGCTAATGTCTCATCAACCTTCTGTAACGACTCGACCTCGGCCTTGCGGGAAGATTCCGCCTCAGATTGGAGTATGTCGACGATGCGACTCTTTTGAGCCAAGTCGGCCTCTAGCTTCTCAATGATTTGGGCCCGGTCGAAGGCAGCTTTGGAAGCCTTAACAGCCGCTTTGTACCATTCTTTGTACTGAGCAAAAAAGTCACGGGTGTAGTTGAGCGCCGAAGTCGCGGCATCATCGGGAATTCTTTTAAGATTGGGAGGAAAAATACAAGCATCAAAGCAAATCTCTGGAAAATCTTTCCTCAGTTGTGCAAGCCTGATGGCCCCTTCGCCAGAAGACTCAATAAGGGTCTCCTCCCCAGACATAGACGTTGCGACCCCGGTTCGAGAATGATGTGGCTCAGGCCTCGAAACCTGCGAAGATGACTGATGTCGCAGAGGCTCGGATGCCTGGACATGACTTCGGGATTGCGGAGGAGATCGAGATGGGGAGCGATGCCTACGATCTCTGTCTGATCGTTCCTGGCTGGAGTTACCACGGCGATGATCCTTTGCATAATACACCTGGCCATATTGCCTCCGGTCACGATCACGATCGGGGCCTCCACGACGAGATTCATAATAGGTTGAGGGGTGATGCACTCTCCGGAGTTTGTCCAATGTAGTCTGACGACCAGCCATGTTACCTGGAAAAGAGATACAGTTCAGTTAAGTACCAGGAAAAATCAATAGGGTGAGTGAAGCAGTCATGTAGTGTCATGAGAGTGTATGCAAATGTGCAAAGCCCCCGACCAACCAGAGGTTTCGACTGCACTAATGGGTAAAAGCCCGCTTATGTCTAACGCTTCCCGGAGCTCAACCAACCCGGACTTGTGATAAAGAGAAACGCATTCCGGGATGGGAACGTCATCCAGTCCTGTGAAAATGTTTCCTGATTAACAAAGAGCGGAGTCAGAAGAAATAATTCCAGGAATCAAGCGAGACACGATTACAGACTTCCGACTCGCAAATTTAGGAACAACGGCCTTGCCTTTCCGCTTTTTTCCTGCTTGGGGAAAATCAGCCGCTAGCCCGGTGTCAGTAGGCGTCCTCTCATCATCGCCCATTCCTCTTATCGCTACACCGGTCCTCTTCTTTGCCTTCGGAGCCGATTTCACAAACCCTTCAACGACAATACTCTGGTTCGTCTCAATTAAGCCCAGCGTCCTTAAGTTATCGTCGGTTAAGACCAAGTCAATGTGCCGCAGGTCACTCGGAACCTCTTGTAGACTTCGGATGATGTTTCTGTATCGACCACCGTCTGGCCTTGATATGATAGCTGCAAGAAAAAAAAACACCTGATGTCAGTTCAAGTGTTGACAATGACCATTAAAGAAGGCTAACACGATGTACGATACTTACGTCTGGACAGCCATCGCCTAGCGAATCCTGGGGGGCATCGGACAAAGAACCATTCATTCTTAAAGTAACTGAGTCTGGTCCAGGCTCCCGTCACAATCTGGCAGTTTCTAACTGCCTCCAGAAAGGTGAACGATGGACTATCACCCCTGCTCTTGAAGTTGAATATATGTCTAATCTCAGCTGGCCTAGGCGGACGAAAAAGGCGGTCCATGAATAAGATGAAAACACTGTTCAGTAACGCGTGTCCGTTGGGGTGAAGTTGTGCGGGAGCGATTCCAATGAACGATAGCATCTCCCTGATATATTGGTTAAACGGGGGGAGAGTTCCAGCCGCACAAGCGTGGCGATAAAAAGCAGTATAGCCCTCGGGTGGATTGTGAGGCCTATCATCAACTCCCGGTAGCAAAACATCATCCGGGGATAAGCTATGCTTCGAACATATCCGACCCAATAATGCTCCAGAAATATTAGATCGGACGGAATCTATGGGATCCTCGATAAGTAAGGCCTTCGGCAATTCGTCCGGAGCAGGATCTATTACTTCAGGAATGATCTCTGGAATTTCTAGCATCAGAGGAGGCAAGCTTTGTAACTCTTGTTGTTTAGAACCCAAAGACTCCATAACTAACTAACTCACGAAAAAGCAGCGTTAAAAACGAAGAAAGCCCGTATATTCCCCGGTGTGAAGCATATGGATATGCCGTGCAATGCAAATACATAACTAAAAAAATTTTTACAAGAGTAAAACGCGGTGTCTAAACGACTAGGCTTTTGAATCAGAGAACGAAAACGACCGTCATCACTGACCGTCGCTTTCGCGTCCCTTGGATACTACTGACCAATTCAAGTATGAATTCGTTTAAGTCACGGTGCCATCGACGAGCTCAAAAAGACAGGTCAGGTCAACTTTGATCATGCGAAGGACGAAGCTCGTCGGAATCAAATATGCTAAAAATTTAGTGAGTTCGTTAAAGTTCGATTTAGAAGTGGTCGTAGTTCAGGTATTGGAACGAATCGATGAGGTGGAAGTTCCAGAAGCAAGAACGTTCGAATCGATCGACTCGATTCGACACGAGTCAGATCGGTGAACCTCGAATCAGCGCAGTTCGAACCATGGAGCCCCACCTGACTTCGAATCCATCAAAGTCGGGCTCCTTCGAATCCATCAAGAGCGGTTCGAATCCACGGAGCCCCACCTGACTTCGAATCCATCGAAATCGTGCTCCTTCGAATCCATCAAGAGCGGTTCGAATCCACGGAGTCCCACCTAGCTTCGAATCCATCGGAGTTGAACTCCTTCGAATCGATGAACGTATCATTGCTTCGAATCGATCAGTAGTGAGCTCCTTCGAATCGATCAGAATGCCACTGTTTCGAATCCATCACAGCACGCCTTTTTTGTTATGTTCTCCTGCAATCATCGGTTCGAAGCTACACATTCGAAACCAACTCAAAGCGCGCACCCCTGATCGATACGGCTCAAAGGTTTGCATTCCTCAGTTCCATGGAGTCGGCCTACTTCGTTCAAACCTCGTCACTCTCCAAAAATTTCCAGAAGAAGGGGTTGAATCAATGCCAAAAAAGATTAATCTATCATTCTCAAAACCGAATCAACCCCTTGATTACCTGATTTAGTTTGATTACAAATGGAAGCTAGAAGGAATTTGGTCGATTCGTGAAAAAGCACGTTTGATTTGGCTCTGGGAAATCGATTCGGAGAAGCAGCTAAAGCAATGGTAAAAGGTAAAAAGTGAAAATGAAGTCAACCTCATGTATTTATACGGATTCCAAGAGGGATTAGTGTCACTTCGACTCCCATCGATTCGAACGACCACTTTCGAATCCATCCCAGTTTCGAATCCATCGGAGTCTTCGAACCCATCACTGATTCGAATCCATCTAAGTTTCGAATCCACTGGAAACTTTCGAATCCATCCCAGTTTCGAATCCATCGGAGTCTTCGAACCCATCACTGATTCGAATCCATCTAAGTTTCGAATCCACTGGAAACTTTCGAATCCATCCCAGTTTCGAATCCATCGGAGTCTTCGAACCCATCACTGATTCGAATCCATCTAAGTTTCGAATCCACTGGAAACTTCGGATCCATCTAAGTTTCGAATCCACTGGAAACTTCGAATCCATCTAAGTTTCGAATCCACTGGAAACTTCGAATCCATCTAAGTTTCGAATCCACGGGAAACTTCGAATCCATCCAAGTTTCGAATCCATCAAGGGCTTCGAGTCCATCAGAGTCCTCGAATCCATCACTAATTCGAATCCATCTAAGCTTCGAATCCATCAGGAGTTTCGAATCCTTCTAAGCTTCGAACCCATCAAAAACCACTAATTAACAACACTTTGGCTTGAATCTAAAATCGATTCAGGAGAAAACCGGGACGGAGTTCGGCAGCAAACAAAGACCGACATGACTCATGGACACACGACGTTAATAAGGGCGGAGCTAATGTATGTACACACATAACGAACTAATGTTCAATTTTGAACATTCGCAGGGATCAAATATTTACCCTGTTATAGCAACGACAGCCAAAGGTTAGGCACAATCACACAGTAATCAATCATATCAAGGCAAGATTACGGCAATACGGTATATGAGTCTCGACGAAAAGGGAGCAATAATCTTCAGAATAAAATGGCGACTATTCAAAGCACGTCATGTTCCCACAAGACGTACTTTGGGGGGCAAAATGTTATCCCGCTTTTTGGACAAAAGCCGTGATACCAAAAGGTTGGTCAAAGACAGGAGACAGTTCGCCTCAGAGATTGATCGTACTTTAGTCCGCTATGGATATCGATGAATTCTGTCCGAGTCCGGATTGGGCCACAATTGATAGGGCGTAACAAGAAAGACCATAGAAGCCACCGATTCAAATTTCAAGTCAATCCGAGGTCATATGCTCAAGATATGATGGATTCAAGTTAAGAAGGTGCACATTGCTCGGTCCGAACCCATCATGATTCGAACCCATCATGATTCAAACCCATCATATTCGAACCCATCGCGTTCGAACCCATCGCGTTCGAACCCATCGTGTTCGAAACCATCCGTTTCGAACCCATCAGCCAACGCCTTCCTTCGAATCCATCAAGCCAATTGGTACTTCGAATCCATCCATCAAACTTTGTATCCATCACCGCCTAAATACGCTTCGAATCGATGACAGCTTCGAATCCATGCTGTCCTCGAACCCTACACGTTAAAAACAACTTTGAATCGATCTGGAGCCATTGATTCGAAGCGTCACCGCCCCCTCATACAACAGGTTCGATTCGAACCTATGGGTTCGAACCATATGGATTCGAAACATATGGATTCGAACCTAAGGGTTCGAACCATATGGATTCGAAACATATGGATTCGAATGACCCAGAGGATCGATTCGAACTAACCAGCGTACCGAGATGCCTCATCTCGAATCGATCATAACTCCCAATCTACTGATCCAAATCCCATGAAATTTTTACAGAAGTTTGTCTACATGACGAAGAACGTCCACGCCAAGTTCCGTCGCAATTGGACGATTTTTTGATCGATTCGAAGTTCACTTCGAATCGATCCCAAACTGGGCACGCACTTCAAGAACTCGGGCCTGTGGGTCCCCCGTCACGTGCCAAGCAGTCTCTCCATGATTTAGGCGGGATTTTGGCCTTCCACACCTATAAATAGAGCCCCCTGGTCATTCAGAAGGGGGGTCGGAGAATTTGGGGAAGAAGAACAAGTCTAAACGCTGCCAGGATCACTCCATGCTGTCTCAATTGCTGTCAATTTGGAATTTAAGTCCATTTCCTGCTGTAATTTGCTGAAAAGCACTTGTAATCTTCAAGTATTAAGAAATAAAGTGAAAAAACTTCATAGTGGACGTAGGCGCATAGCCGAACCACTCTAAATCCTTGTCTTCTGCGCAATTTATTTTTCTGTGACTTGGAGTTTTTGTTAGATAGACCCTATTTCCAATTCAAGTTCTTTATTTACTATCTCTTCAAAAACTTCCGAAGGGTGTTTGCCCATTTTTGGTGCAAACACACTCCAAATGCTCATTCGACATCTTCCCTCAAACTCTCTTATTATTTGGTGAATTTGGTTTCTTTTGCGTTATGTGGTCTTTTGTATGCTTGCAAAAGTGTTTTCCATTTTGGATAAATTCCATTTACCAGTTAATAACCCATGGAATGATCTTTGTCTCTTATTTTGTAATTGCATGGAGGTGATATATCATTACATAAGTCATTAAATAAATATGACTATCGTAGAACGTTAATATCGTTCAGTGAACCTGGTGCTCTAAACAAAGTATGTCATATATACAAATCGAACAAAGCAACAACTTCTAATACCAGAGTTGTCTTTTTGCAATGTCTTATGTATTGGCCCTGCAGTGCAACTGGATAGTTTTTCCACCTCCAATGCATATAATTTAAGCTACCTAACGTACCTAGAAATCCATGTTGATATCCCATTGCTAACATTCTATCAATGTCATAAGGGGTTGGGGACCGAAGATATTCTTCCAAACATACAAACAACAGTTTTAAAAAATTCTTTCATACATAGGATTTCCATTGGGTCTCTAATCCACACTTTGTCATTTCGCAAATCACTAGAAGTTCTGTATGATATCATGTGAAGTGTAGCCGTAACCTTTTGTAGTGGAGGAATTCCTACTTCGTTGATTCCATGTCTTGTACGGGCGAAAATAATTTGTCGAGAACCCGATTAAAAATATTCTTTAACATACGAAATCTTTGTCGAAATTCCACATCCCCGTACACGAGGTTTGTCGTAAAATAATCCTAAATTAGTTGATTATTACTTCCGGCATAATCTCCATAACGCTGGTGTTTCCTTCCAACAATGCTACCTCCTTGGGTTGAAGCAGAGCTTTCAGCGATTTCACGGGTCACTAAATCCCTCGTTTCAGTAGCAAACATCCTTTGTTGATTAACATAATGTTTAATAAAATCGTCCGAAGATGACGACGATGATGAAGATGAGGATGAGAAGTACCACAAACTTTTTAGAGAACTTATTTGATATTGGTAGAAGAACGGTGATGATGAATTTGGAAGTTCGAACGAGTATGTTTTTCGACATCCTTAATTCTATTTATAAGCTCTTGTTGTTTGTGATACAAAATGACACAGTGTCTAGTCATAAGGACAATATAGCCATATTGATTAATCACATAGAGGCAGCATTTATTATACTATATAATGCCATATTGTTAAGTCAAATGTCCATGTTGCACTGAGATGGAGGCAGAATGGTCTGACGTTGGGTCATATCGGACACTAAAGCCATGCTGCACTGCTTTACACTGATTAAAGCTTTGTCATGTGGAAACAGAATGACACAGTGTTAGGTTTTACTAGACACCATAGCCATATTGCACTTCTTTACATGAACTAAAGCTTTGTGATATGGAATAGAATGGCAAAGCGTCAGATCATATCGCACACTTTAGCCATGTTGCACTACTTTACATGGGTTAAAGCTTTGTCATGTGGAGATAGAATGGCACAATGTCGGGTTCTATCAAACATTGTAGCCATGTTGCGCTGCTTTACACGGATTAATGCTTTGCCATGTGGGGTCAGAATGACACAGTGTCAGGTCACATCGGACACTATAGCCACTTTAAATTACTTTACATGGATTAAAACTAATGGATATGGAGTCAGAATGACAAAATGCCGGGTCAATTTGACCATTGTTGCCACATTGCACTGCTTTACCGGGCAATGTATTATGTTATATATTGTTTTGCTTGTCGTAATTCTCTTCATTCATATCATTGCGGTAGTATATAAAAATGGTCAATTACGATCATATTTCTTCACCCTCCTCATGCTGATACAAAGGTCTGTTACGAAACAATAGCCCACCGAATACATCCTCCCCTCAACCACCAGCCGAGTGGTATATTGAAATGGAGGAAAGATACAATGCTGATGTAAAGGTGCATGATATAAAAGTGCAAGAGTGCATGCAGTTGGAAAATGGCATACGTCAAATAGCAGAACGGCGTAGGCATAACGAGAGAAGAGAAAGAAGGAATGAAAGACGCCACCAAGTACCTCGCGTAGATCAAGAGGTTAACTCTGGCGAGATCTACTGTAACTATAGGGTTTCTATTCTATGTGTTGTGGTAAGAAATGGAACCGACATCGGTTGGCGCCACTATAGATGTCGTAATTCTCCCGAAGTTTGTGGACTTTGGCAGTGGATTGACGATCCTCTACCACATTGAGCAGTTATGTATGCTACTGAACTTAAGGAACAAATTCAGAAGCTTCAAAGGATGCTGGGTTCCACTAACTTATTAGGTGGTCGAAGGCAGTTTTTTTAATCATCGGTTGTCTTGTTTGTTTTCGATGATGTTGTCATGTTTTACTATTTATTGTCTTGTTTGTTTTCTTTCAAGTTTTCTGCGTTTATTTTTTGTTGTCTTAGTAAGTTAAGTCTTGTTTGTTAATGTTTTTCATAGGTTAAATGTTGTTATTATCTTAAGTGCATACTTGATTTTGAAGACACGACCTTTACTTAAATTTGAAAGTACATATAACTTACTAAAAGTGCGAAGAACTTGCTGAAGGTAATTAACTAAAAAAACTTACTTAACTAACCAAACGTCATTCAAATTGTCTAATATATGTAACCCAGAGATTGTATGCAGCATGTCCAACAAAATCTGCATGATACTTCCACAAATAATGTGAATAAAACATAATCATGTTAACTCAAATAGATCTTCATACTTCACTTTATTTATAATGATTTTGTACGTTCAGAAACCTCTAGTAAACACGACAAATGTACTTCTAGTTTCTAAAAGCCTTCGAATTAATCTACAATCAGGATGATTGTTAAAAAAATCATTTAAAGTGATCCTAAAATCTTGCTCCAACTCCTCTTCCATTTGTCTATAGTAATTTCTATGTACACTTTGATTAGTACTAAATAATCATTGGAAGTCCAACTTTCATTTGAGATTGAAGATTATTAAAGATGTTGTGAATTATTAAAGATGTTATGAATTTTCATTACAAAACTTTTGTTTAAATGTAAAGTTCATGATCGCATCTCATGACATAACAAGCATCCACATACATGAACATAATTAAACATAAGTGTGTTTGTTCCTTCATAAAGTGAAGTACAGACACTCAAACAACATAGGAAATCTAACTTTGATAATACAGTGATACAAACACTGCTAATAAATACAAACACTAGTAATACACTGATACAAACATTGCTAGTAAATACAAAACACTGATACAACATTGCTAGTAAATACAAAACACAGATAATGCACTGATACATACAGTGATAGGACATACAAATACCGATAGTAAATACAAACACTATGCCTTATCAAACTAGTACTCATCATCAAAAAGACCAACTGCATCGTCATCGTTATCATCATCTACTCTAGGTGTAGGATGATATCGTTGCTCATCAACAGTAGTAAGCTCATTAATATGAGCAGTAAACTAATCTATGATCCATTGATGCTCGATGTACATGACCTGGCAGAGTCCCATCTGCATCCGAAACAAATCCTTATACGAAAATGCAACTGGATCTGGATACTGCAAAATCTTAGGCCGAGGAATATCAACATATCTATCAACTCTCGACGTTGTCGATATACCGATTGTCCTACCATCATCTTCTATCTGGGATGGCTGTGGAGCATGATATACCTGAGTACTATTTGTAAGGTCCAATATAACCAGGGGAACAACACCCTCCAGATGCCTAAAGGCCCTACCAAATCAACATATGCAACATGAATGAAAGTAGCCGTATGCGGTGGTGGATGAAATCGACGCCAAAAAGATGCATAATCTAAATACATGGTGTTGAAGTAATTAGCTGACCACCACTCCTCTATATACTCCTATAAAGCAACACTATCATATACCTTCAATAAAAGGTTCATCCGGATGTCGATTGTTAGGAACAAAATCACCATCTAATGTCTGTCTTCAACTACACTCATCGAGGAAACAATAGCATCCTAAACTAGATGGAGATGATACCAATGAAAACTTCTAGTAGATAGGAATGCAACGTGGACTACAATGGGGTCAGTCATAAAAGGCGAACCATCATAAGGGTGCCAAACAACACTCTCTCATGTGGTCCGTAACTCGATCATATTTTGGGCCATAGCAAATATACGATTAGACTATCAAATGACAACACCGCAATGGCTGCAACATATCCGACCGACAACGTGTTCGATGCATTTGTAAAGAACAAGTTCCTCGTATGTACAGAATAAACATTGGAGCAATATCCAAATGGTTGTTTGTGCCACAACCATTTATCAATTCATAGATTGCTTGTCTATAGTAAGAGCATCTAATCAGTAGTCCGGATGACAGTCCATCTTATAAGTCAAGATGTGGAAGTACACTAGAAAAACGTTGAAAGTGCTAGTACTCCTCGTCGTATGGTAAGGTCTCCCCTCTGATGCCTAAACCAGTAAGCATAGTAAAGTCAAAAAGGGTAAAACCTAACTCTCCAAAACTAAAGTGGAATGTATGAGTGGTCTTCCACCAACATGCAACTAAAGCACCACATAACTGAACATCCGAATTTAAAAGATTATTGATACTTATTAAAGCAATTTTTGATTATTGAAAGCATCAAAAAGAGTTAAATAAATAAAGAGTAATAATGTAAATACGTATTGAATAAATCTCCAAATCCTATATCTCGAAGAAAAGGATGAATAATGACGTTGGAATCATAAGATCGGGTTATTCTATATGGGCAGATTACACTAACCCAAGAGCCATAGGTGCGCTCACGACGAGCCTAATTTTAAACAGGTCGCATATTCAACTTTTTTTCTACAATTTTAACTAAAACATAATTTAAAGGTAGATAATTTACAGAATTTTCGACATAGGTGTTGATGTGTACTTCGTCCCCTGGGATTATATGAAATTTACCAAATCCTTGTAGGGTCCTAAATTTTGTTCGATGTGGGGATCCAGTACCCTATTTGTTGTGTTTCTAGCCACATGTCTTTGCCGCACTACCGTGCTTCATCGATCTCTAGTACCGGTCATCTGTACATCTGTGTTTTCTTCGGTAAGGTCATTTTCTATGGTCGACGGAATATTTCCACCACTGCGACTGCCACTTCCTTCAGATTCTCCTCAATGCTCTTCTCGTTTTTTAACCTCTTTTTTAATATTTTTCGTTGCTGAGCTTTTAAGTGGTGGAAATAATAGGAAGCAGGAAGCATGAACGACAAAATTTAGGGGGAAGAAATGAGGTAAACGGTTATTTATAGCCGGCTATCCTACATACACTTAGCTGGCTAAATTAAAGTCGGCTAAGTGTAAGACGTGGATTGCAATTCACAGCCTCTCATGGATTACAATCCAGTGGATGTGGATTGCGATCCACGTCTTCAGCCTTAGCCGGTTATAATTTAACTGGCTAAGGAGAAGTACACTTGTGCTTCTTCTTTTCAGCGTTGGAGGTGGGCTTTAGTTTATTTTTCTTGAATCGACGTGTGCCAACCAACATAGTTAGGAATGCGCTTAGAGAATTTGTTATTTTCTCAATAAGTAATCCTTACTTAGTAGCGAATACTACAAATATTAAGGAATCTATGGCACCCAGATCAAATAAAACTTTCGCTTGAAAATCAAAAATAAATAAGGTACCTTCCACATGTGGCTTTTAAGAAACTACCGCACATCCTGGCTTGATTTCCTGATGTTGTTTGATTTTCCTTTTTCGGCATTTTATAGTCCCTGCTAATATGTCCGGGTTTACCACAATTGTAGCATAAAATTGGTTTTCTTTCCTATTTAGGAGAAAGACCCTTCTCATTACAATTATAACATGTTTTACTTTGTTTTGACCCTCTCTTTGTTCCGTCCCTTCTTTCATCTCTTCCTCATTATACCATGGTTCTTCCCGTTGAATTTCTTTTGATTATTGAATTTCCCTTGATTGTTATAATTTCTCTTATTCAAAAGATTCCTTTCTTACTAAAGTTGAATGTAGTCTTCTTAGAGGTTAAGATCTTTAGATATGATTGCCTTATAAGTCTTGCGATGATCCCTAATTATGTGTCTCCTTATCGGTGAAATCGGTTCTTTTGCAAATCTTCTTGCATTCTTTTCATGCGTGTTAATTAGATGACTTGCAAAATCAAGACAATGCCTTAAATTGATTTTGATATTAGTCCACTATTATGTTTCCTTGTGTAAGAGTTCGAAATTTCATTTCCATCTTCTCTCTTTCATGTTTTGGAAAATACTTTTGAAGACATATTTCCTTAAAACATCTCCAAGTCATAACACTTGAATGGTTTGGTCCTGACTAACTCCTACCAATTTTTTGCCTCTCCAACTAGTTGAAATACAACTAACTTCCTCTTATTTATTTCTTTACAATCCAACGCTTCAAAGATGTCTTTTAAATGTTGGAACCACTGTATAGCTTTAAATGGATCAATTATCTCCAATAAATTTGTTTGGATGTAAATTCTTAAAACGACTCAATAAATTATCAAATAGATTGTTCATAGGTCTTGAGCGAATATGTTCTATTTTTTTTATAAAGGATGAGAGTCCATAGGATTTTGTTGTGCAAAGGCTTGAGCCTTTTGACTATGAGTTGAAGTAATAGATTCTTGGTTTTCTATAACCTTAATGAAAAAAATAAGATTTTATTATGATCAAGATTAGATATAACTAATGTTTGTACCAAAATTGGGCACAACACTCTTCGGATGTAATTGAAGAGATTAGAATGAAGAAAGTAAATGAAAAAAGATGCTAATCTAACAGTCACACCAACAAAAGTATGCAGAAATAGAAACGGACAAGGGTTTACAGTGGTTCGGCGTTGTAGCATGCACCCACTTTGAATAGTTTGTTGTTTATTGATGATTCTTAACTGATTTACAACAGTACAATCAATAGCACTCAAGTTACAATGGAGTTTCAGCAGAGTAACTGCGTAGAAGAGCCAAAAGTCCCTTTTCAATTGGCATTAGATGCTATTTATAGGTGCAGTATGGAAATATCTGGCTTAGATCTTGGTATACCCCTTCTCACATGTGGGTGGGCCCACCAAATCGATTCAAGGTCATTTGGGATCGATCCTCGATCGATCCATGTATATTTCCTACCGATCAAGATTTGCTACTTTTAGGCTAAGATCAATCTGAGACATTCTTCAGTTGTTAAGTAAGCTCTTATGAAAATTTGGTAGCATTTGGACTTTTAGATTTTGAGTTATGATCGATCCAAGGTTGGATTTGTAGGTTGGCTGAACTGTGCGTATCGATACCTTCTTATCGATCGTTGTTCGTATTATTTTGGTGTGTATCGATCAAGTGCGTAGTGATGACGTGAGCGATAGTTCAAGGGAGATCCGAGTATTATGCTAATAGATCGCTTCCTTTGTTTGACCATTCCTTCTTTGTATCGATCATGTGTGGCTCTATTTGTATCGATGCTCGCATGCTACTTCGTATCAATGGTTGGATGCCGCTTGGTATCGATGCTGGTTGTTGGTTCCTTTGTACCAATTGATGGCTGCTGTTTTGGTATCGAGGCTTGATTGATCGATACAAAATGGATACGTGCTGATGGATGAGGGATACAAAGGGGATGGATTCACAAGTGATGGATATGAAATGATGTCTTCTATGTGAATCTTGATCGATCCATAACTTGAGCATATGAATTCCGATTGACCTGTAATTTTGAATGTTGGCTTTCATAGCTTTTCTTGTCATGTCACATTAATTACAGCTCGATCTAGACTCAGACCAAATTTGTCAGTATCCATAGTAAACCTGTGTACAACCGATCTTCGGGATGGATTGTCCTTAGCCTTTAGTCAAGTCCTTGGTGTCACGGCCTTTCTAAAAGGTGGGATAACAAATACATTATTTAATATATTACATTATTCTACTATACTCAAGTTATACGCACAAAGGGTATTCTACTTATAACCTTCTTTTTGTACAACAAAAAATTAGGTTATTATTAACAAACTTCCACATACATTTCTAATATTTATAAGTCAAAAAATGGAGATTAAACCACCAAATTTTTACCGGCCCTTCATCTATTTATATTACATTCTATATGGAATCATAGTGTGAGAAAGAATCCCATAATATCGTTCAATTCATTTTCCATGGGTGCTTCCATAAGTCTCATAACTTCTTATGAGACCTCATTTGATCCTCGAGATTTTGACATCTCTTCACCTAACTGTCTTCTATTTAGCATTGGGAATATTTTCCTTCGTATTAGTTTTACAGGTATTAGAATTTCACCTTTCCTTTTGAGAAATTCTCATATTTTTCCATACTCAGGTCTTTGTACCATCTTTATTACTTTCAATATTTACTTTCGTTTTTAATATAGACAGTACAATACAAGGTCTTTTTTTAGTATCTCTTCATAGTCATGTGCTCTATTTTCCACCGCTATCATTTCCCTTACTAAAATCTTTAGTGTCTTCCTTCTAATCATCTTCTTCTAGAATTGTGGGAAGTTGGGGGTTAATCATTCTTTAGGATTAGGTATGCACTTAACCCCTTCCCATGAATCTCCAACATTCCATATCTTTTGAATTGTCATTGTTTTAACCATAACAATTATAAACATTTAACGAATAATATAAACTTCCTATTCTTGCAAAACCCAACTATAGGTTTTTATTCTTGTGACATGACAAAGAGTTTTTTACTAAGCATCACTTAGACCTAGGCTCTTACACCACTTTGTAACACCCCGCTCTGACACTATTGGATGGAGTCGGCAGTGCTACCCTCATCATGTGATGTTATCATATTAGTGTCACAAGTTCATGAGGAGAAATCGCAGAACCTACAATAATTCAAAGTAAATGATTTCAAGTGAAAGAAATATTATACATTCATACTTGTAATATAAGTTAATTTACATATGGCCTTATCTTTGACTTCATCCATATATATATACATCAAGATTTACAATACTAAATAAAATCTAGGAAAATTTCTTCACTTTCAATTTTCCATGAAATGTCCCAAAATCCAACTTTAATTATCCAAACCTAAAATTTTTATGTGTAGCATCATGAGCAACACCGACCCGGTGAGGAATCTATTTAATCTAAATCTTAAGTCATATCACAAAATTCTCCAAGATGTCAAAACCATATTATGAAGTATATTAACGTATCAAACATATATTACTCGATTAAAATAGGTAAATTTTCTCCAGACATATTTGTCAAAAATCATTTGATATGTATAGATATCTTTTCTAAAAAAGACATAACAAAATCATACTCTCTCAAACCCCTTGTAATTTTAAGCAAACTATAACAAGTCTATAAGCAGCAAAGCTATAAAGTGGATGTAGGCCATAGATTTCGAACAACTATGAAATCTTGCATCTCTCTTTCTTCTTTCTGTTATATTCCTTTTAACTTTTACTATATCTACTAGATCTAGATCTCATAGATTCCCAACATCCTATTATTGGGCGTTGATCTTTTCTTAGCATTAACCTTTTGATGCTTTCATCGAGAAAACTAAACCTAAGCATAGATCAAGCTCTCTATTTTGGATTAGAGAAATCTAGAGTTTAGATCTAGATAATTTTCTTTGAAAATTTGTGGGCTTGCTATTGAAGATAAATGGCACCTAGAAAATAGAAATCTACTTTCAGAATCCTTTAGGAACAATAGTTGGTGGCGATGAATCAAAACCCCAACAAATTAAAGTTAACAATACTTATAATCAGCAAACGTTGGAAATCTAGCACCAAGATCCTCCACTCAATAGAAAGTTGTAACCAAATGAGGGCATAACCAGATGGTTAATGAATTTAACTTGAAAATGGTCCATAGCCAAAAGGCTCTCATGGATAAGATTAATGCTTTTCTAGCATTATAGCCACCGAGTTCCCAAAATTCTAGACAAGAAACTGCAGCTCCTATGGAATTGGAGAATTCCTATGTTTTAGGCTTGAATGTGGGGAATGGTAAATAAAAACAGAAAGTTGTAGTTGGCAGAGTTGCTTGATGCTCGGAAGAAAATGACTGAACTTTAGTTTGAGTCCGATAAATGCTTACTTCCTGATTCTTGATGCTTGGATTATTATGAAACTTTGTAAATGGACTTAATCGAGGTATTTAAACACAATGATAGTGGTTTGGAGGAGTTTGGGTCCAAACATTTGGATTTGTACCGATACAATTGAATCAGATCGGTGCCGATCCAAAATGCTTGCTTATTTTCAGGTCAAACTTCCTTGGCTCCTTTTTCTCATGTTTTTAGGCTTTCCTGTAAATTCATGAGTCGTTCTGACTTAATCTGAATGTTCTAACCTCTTTTGAATTCTTATGGGTTAGAAACCCAGCTAACATTAGCCACCTAGATCATGATTCCGTTAAAAACAAGGCGTGCTCTCGAATTATTTATCTTTTGGGATCCGTTTCATGGAGCTTTATCAGTCGTATCTAGCTTCCTCGAGTAGCTACTTGTGACATTCTAACTAACTATCTAGTCCTTAGTGTAAATCCTCCTTAGTCATAGTTACTAGGTGATTTTAACATGATAACCTTCCAGCATGGATATGGACGTCGAGTTGAGGAAACAAGGAGAGTTTAAGGTCGTTTACAGGAAATAAATTGGATCGGATCGGCACTGATCCAAGTACTTAGGAAAATTTCGGCCTTCTTATCTTTTTTATATATGAGTATAATCTCTATTTTACCAATCTTCATTTTCAAGCCGAGCCGATCCAAAGCGATTCTTACTCCATCGATATGCCTCCTGACGCCACTGGAACGCTGCCTCCGCCATTTTTCTACTCCGACGCCACTAACCACTACTTCTAGAAGTCCCTTCTACCGATCTTTTTCCATAATTTTGCCCGCCCCAGCTATCGCCAATCCAATTTCGAAGCCACCATGTATTGAAGACTTCATCATCACTCTCTTCAATTTCGAAGGTTGGTGAAGTGGGTTTCATCATATCATGATTGATTGATGATGGATTCGCATTAGCAAAGGATGTGGTTGAAGATTTGAGTTAATTATGATTTTTTGGAAGAAATAGTAAATCAAGTTTTGGACTCTTATGGAATGAAACTAGGGTTTTGCCCGGTGGTTGACGTGTTTTACTATTCCCATCCACAAAATCAGAATCGACTTGCATCGAGTTACACAATCGCTCCCAACATTGGTTTTTGTGAATTGATTTTGATTATCTTAGGAGGTGATACTAACTTTGGACAGCATCTTGTATGTGGCTTAGGTTGTTATCATCTTTCAGGAAACTATGATCGACTTTTTTTGATAATTTCCTTCCTGGCTCAGACCCATCTATTTACCACTGTCCGCTTCAAACTGGTCTTGTCATTGCGCAGTTAGCGTACCTGGAATGGGAAGAACTTTTTGCATCGCTTGGGATAACGGATCCATTATGGATTATTGATCGATAGCGAGTAAGTGTTAAAGAGGAGGCATAAACAACTAATACGAATTGGATTTTCGATGTGAGCATACCATCTACATAAAATGGTCTGTATGCATCGTTCAAGATGCCGAGCCCATTCTTGTATAGTTTACACATCACACACACACTCATGGTACATATTTGGGAATCGATCAGCAGTTGACACATGTCAATTACCTTTCGAATTCCAAGTATCAACCGCGTTAAGCATTCATAGTTTAAGGATTCGTGCACCTGACCATTTTGAACACAAGCTTTCTTATACAGAATGATGTGCAAATCTTCCCGTTGCAAGTTGATCGAAGATGTTTACCAATTTCCAAAGTGGCATCCTCATCGATCTCGGTTGGTTTTGCTTCTTTTAGCCTTGGGACAATATAACCATCTAATTCCCATTGGCCTTATCATCTACCTCACTCCTTCTAACTTCAGAGTTTTACTTGATCCTCTAGAAAAATCCCCTTCGATTCTTACCCACAGGGCATTGCGGAGCATTTGCCTACGATATGGCATCTCAGAGGATGATGTGCTTCTACCGTCCAGAGGGTAGTTTTCTCATCGACCACCTTCTGGGTATGTTACTTGCCATCGTTACATGTGCATATACGATGCGGTGCCCTTGTTCAATCATTATCTTATGGTGACTCTTTAGAACATGTGCCTAGCTCCATTCCAGATTCTATCAAATGGCTACTCCATGCTCACCTGCCCATACGCCATCTTTGTGCGAACACTCAATCGTGCTCCAAGTTTCACTGAGTTGTAGTATATCCTGCTGTTTCAAAAGAGGGAGGCTTAGCCGTCCCATGTTTATATAGAGGCGCAACGCGGTCGGAAGCTTATACTTGACCTTCCTAGCAAGGTCCCTTCATTCAAAAACCAAATTTTCTTTTCCAAATGTCCAGAGGGGTTTGCTCGTCTATGGACTAACGAGGGTAAGTTTTTCTTACTATGCATGGAATTTCTTTTAGTTGCTAGGAAGACTTCTGAACGACCATCTATTCTTTTGCAGTACTTTTGAAGATCAACAAAGACCCAACATTCGGCTTTTCTCTTAGTGCCCTCAAAGATTTTGATACTCAAGAGCGCACGATTATATTTTTGCTTATGGATGAGAATCTCCACCATAGTGGCCTTTTACATCCTGGGAGATCCATCGGATTCATTAGTGCCCTCTCTCGTTCCTGAACTCGGACTCGCTCAGTCTTTGCTTCTAACGATTTCGATGAAGGTGACGATGATATTGATGAAGAAGGAGGTGAATCAACTATTGAGTAGGAGAAAACTTCTGAATAAACAAAACTTCAAGTTGAAGCTGATAGTCCTCCCAAGATGCCTTCGATTTTGGAGGAAAAAGAAGAAGATTTGGTTCATCGTGTGGGCAAAGCTCCTTTGATTGAAGAAAAGGAAGAAGGAGAAATTGGTGAGGGACTCCCCCTAATCGAAGAGGAAATTTATTGGGATACAGACACCGATAAAGACAATGCCAACTTAGGTTACAGGGCTCCGGACATGAGTTTCGAGCATACTCCCTCACCTTCTTCGAGGGATCATTTTAGGGAAGCTTCTCCCAAAAACGTTCCCATTCTTAGCCCCTTGCTGAGAGGTGCCGATTTTAACCTAGAAGATATGAGCGATATATTTGTAGATGTAAATGACCTTATGAGTGGCTTTACTTTGGAAAGGTTGCCTTCCCAGCCTACCTGAATCATTTGTATGGAGATGAACGTCCCAACGTCAATGGTTGATCGATCTGGTTCGTGTATTTTGCTAGGATCGATAAACTATAGCACTCGCTTCACTAGTGCTACGCATTTTCCTGCTATCTCCTTAAGATATTTTAATCCATCTAATGCCTTTTCTCTAAACTCATTCTATCATTTGCTAAAGAAAGATCATGAACATCTTCCTTCCATACAACCTCCTATCTCTACTGGGATTACCATTCTTGCTTCTGGAACCGTGACCTCCTCTGCTCACACTACTACTGCTCCTCTTCCCATTTCAAGGCGAGCCCCCACATTCTTCTTATCGGTCCCCTGCTTCTATAGGGCGCATTTCCCAACTTATTCTTAAGGGGGGTTGTTTTTGATAGACCTAACTTGAAGTCGGTTCGAGTAGAATCTTACTCACCTCACCTTTCTGGCGATTCAACATGGCTTGAAGCAGGCCAAGGGGTGGGAGAAACTGTGCATGCAGCTCTCTACTGTTAACCAAAATAATTATCAAGAGATTCTCTCCTTTGAGTCTGAAAAAGATGAATTTGAGAACCAGCTCGGGGACCGCGACTCTGAAATTGAGAGACTGAAGAAGGAGAGCGACGATGCCTTGAAATGAGAAAATAAAAATGCTTCTTTGTTCAAGGAGCTGAAAGAGTCAACTAATCGACCCGCTTTCACATTTAGAGATGAAATAAAAAAGTGCCACACTAACAAGGTAGCTCTGAATGAAAAATTGAAGGCAAGCGAGATGATGATCGACGCGGAAAAAACAATTTTCGCTGAACAGAGCCAAGAAATTGCTTCCCTACATGCATAAATTTTGACTTTGGAAGCCGAGAAAAATCAATTAGCCATAGAGAAGGCTAGCGTAGGTACCGGCTTTTCGGAGCTCCAAGGTACTTTTGCAAGACAAATGGAAGGCTTAGATGACACTATCTTAGGTTTCAAGTTAATTCTGTGCTTCATCACGGTAGCGTTAGTTATTTGGGTCCACCCTCGAATGCTTGCAGTAGTATGGGAGGAAGTTCTGGCCCGGTTCGAAGGCATGAGTAGAGGGTATATCGAGGAGGAGCTAGTTCAGGCCTAATTGAACGAGGAATCCTACCTAGCTCTAGCAGAAGGCCAGAAAATCTTAAATCTGGAGAGAGAGAGCGTGAATCCATCGTTGTGACAACCACCACTGAGGCTGCGGCCGAATACTTTCCTTCTGTCCATGGCGAGAAATCATTGCATACTCATACCGATGAGGGAATCATAGCCACTTCTCCCGTGATCATGCAGCTGTCGAAGGAAGGAAACGGAAAAGGCTTTGAAGTCGTTGGGCATAAACAAACCCCTACTACAGGTGCCTTTCTCATCTTTCCCGTGTTTGAAGATTTTCAATTCATGCCTGATGAAGTTGCTGAGATAACCACCCTTTATTGTTTCTGCTTCTGGCTCACGACCCTGTCCATAATCTGAGCAAATTGAGGCGCTGCATGGTTTGGACGACCCCACTGTTTCTCAAGAGGAAGGCTAGCGGTTGGTGGTGGACAAGAGCATGTAGACCAATGCAACCAACTGGAGGGAGAAAGACTAGGTTGCTAAAGGCTGAGCAACAGATGATTACGGTGAAGACGGAGAAGGTCGAAGCACATAGGAAGTCGTCAAAGGGCTCTCATCGACCCTATAAGCATAAGGGGAAAGGAGGTTCCTTGGGTGGTCACACTTCGGAGAGTGAGGGTGCCTTAGGTAAAGATAGGCTTCGAAAACTTCAAACTAGAGGTGGGAAAGGAGACCGAGGTAGTAGTGAGAAGACGTCTTCATCTGTCCTTTTCCCTTTTTTCTATTTTTTTTGATCACCTTTTGTACAAGTGCAGAGTGTGTGCTTAATATTCTTTTGTTGTTGTCATAGTTATATTTTGTGTTTTTCTATCTTTTGGCCGATATTTTGTGGGTACAACACCCACATTTGAGTTTGTATAAAGAATGTTATAACTAATACAATGTTGAAATTTTGATTGTAACTTTACTTGTCTGCTTTGCATGCATTAATGTTGATTTTATTCATTACTTGTTCTATTTAGTCCTGTAATTATTGCCAAAATTCATTGTTTGGAATAATAGAACTATGAAGTGTTTGATTTTTATTTATTTATTTGAGTATTGGTGTGTGTCTTCCAGTTTATGGTGATGTTTACCTCAAACACCAGACTTCCAATCAGTTAATCTGAGTGGTCCCTCAAATGTTTGCCATTAAGTATATTTTTAGTTCCTATCTTTGAAAACTCACGTTTTGGGACACTGCACTCCGATAGATTCAAGTGACTTTACTTCTAATAGTGGGAATTGATTCCCATTAGTCTTACAATAGGTGAGTTTCTCAACATTGTAGAGGCAATGTTAGTTCTTAAGAGTGTGCACGGATTATGAAATGCATGGCTTTTACGGGCATGTGCAGCTTATGAGATGCGCGGCTTTTAGAAGTGTGCGCGGCATATGAGATGCGTAGCTTTCTACTATTGCGTGCGGCTTATGGGAAGCATGGCTTTTGAGATTGATATACCCATCGATCCGAAATGGTTTAGAATTTCTTGACATTACCAATCTTTGGGTAACGTGATGAGTTCATGCTCCGAGAGCATGGTTCCACGGCTCAAGAATTGATGTGCGGCTTATAGAGATGCACAACTTAGATTTTGGGCCTTTCTGGTGTTGTTGGAGCAACGTCGAGTCTTTGAAGATAGGCATTGAGTTCTATTCATCCATGAGTCAATTTGCATCCATTGACTCGGCTGGTAAATTGGGCATACTTGAGCATGGTTCCACTGTCTCAAGCAGCGATTAGATGGTCATGAGTCGATTGGACCTCGTCAACTCAACATGTTACTTTGTGAACATAGTTTCATTAGTTCAAAAGGCAAAGCAATTTTATTAATAGAAGTTGAGCAAGTTCTGCCTATTTAGAATGCTCCCAGTATTCCGAGATAGCTTATTTACTAGAAATAGGAAATGCATAAAATAGTTTTAAATGATGTATAGATGAAGTGATTCACTGTTCCATGCTCGAGGAATTTGGGTTCCATTAACAGTTATTAGCTTGAATGTGTCAAAACCTAGCTTCTGACTGATTGCATAGGGTCCTTCCCATTTTCGCTCGAATGCTCCTGGTATAGGGTTGACCCTCCTGAGGACAAGGTCTCCTACTTCAAAGGTATGGTTGTGAACTTTGGAGTTAAAGTACCGTTCGACCCTTTTTTGGTGAGCGGCGGTCCTTAACTCGGATTCTTCTCTCTTTTCGTCGATCATATCGAGCAACTCGAGTAGGAGCTGCTCATTTTGTCTCTGATTGAAATTCTACATTTAATGAGAGGGAACTTCTGATCATTGCTTCTGAACCATATGCCAAGGTGAACGAAGTATAACAGGTCGTTGATTTGTGTTTTATTCTGTAAGCCCATAGTGCAAGTGGAAGTTCATCAGCCCAATTCCCTCTAGATTTAGTAGCCGCTTTTTGATGGTGGACTTGATGATCTTGTTTACTACTTCCACTTACCCATTTTCTTATGGATGAGCGATCATGGGAAAGCTCTTTTCGATTCAAAAGTGTTTGCAAAAGACTTTGAACTTGGTGCTTTCAAATTGAGTCATGTTATCAATGATGATTTTCTATGGCACACCAAACCTACAAGTAATGTTTTTAGTAACAAAATTAATGGCTTTTTTTGTGGTAATAGTGGCCAGCGGTTCAGCTTCGACCCGCTTAGTGAAGTAGTCAACAACAACTATATCATATTCGGCTCCTTCTTTTGCCATCGGTAATACACCAATCACATCGATTCCCTAGATTGTGAATGGCCATGGACTAACCATCTGCGTTAGCTCCATCGAAAGGTTTCTATTGATTTTGCTAAATCTTTGGCATTGGTCACATCGTCTTGCATAATTTGCTGCATCGTGATTCATTATTAGCTAAAAATACCCAAACTGAAAATTTTCTTTGCCAAGGTTTTCCCCCGGTGTGATCTCAATAGTGGCCTTCATAAACTTCTCTCAGGATCCTTCAAGCTTCATCATCGATCACACATGTGGGCATGGGGGTGGGGAACTCCCTTGGTAGAGTATCCCATCATGTATTATGAATCACAGTGCCTTTGGAAGAAGCTTTTTCTGCTGGTTCCTATCTGCAGGAAGAGTTCCTATAAGCAAGTATTATTTGATTTGCGTCATCCACGTTTCTGGTTCTTTAGTGGTCTCAAAAATCTAGTTGATATCCATTTCTCTTATGCTTGGAGTGGTCTGGGTTTCAACCGAGACTAGTCCCGACGATCGAGCATCTCCAGAACTGGTCAGTTTGGCCAAGTAGTCAATCTTCGTGTTCTGCTGCCTAGGGATGTGAGTTATGGTGTAATGTTTGATGTCGTTCAGAACCTCTAGCACTTTTGATATATATGGGGCAAGGTTCTCCCCTCTAGCCTGGTATTCTGTTTTCACCTGACAGATGACTAACCGAGAGTCGCTATAGATGTGTACTGATTTTATCTCTAGCTCTTTCATAATTTTAAGCCCAGCTATTAATGCCTCATATTCTGCTTCGTTATTTGTCGCTTCGAATTCTAACCTTAAGCCATAGCAAATAGCTCGTCCTTCATAAGTCCCGAGCACTATCCTTACCCCTGAGCGAAATTATTAGATGCGCCATCAACGAAGAGTTTTCATTTTGTTTTAACTTCCGGAGTAGTTTCTTTTCATCATCCCTATGGTAAATTAATCTTCCAACGCTTGCCCATTAATCGCCCTTCGAGGATGGTAAGCGATTTTATATTGACTCAATTAGATATTCCATTTGATGAGCTGCTTGAAAATCTCAGGGCACTACAATACTTGCTTTAAGGGTTGATCGATCAATACTTTTATTAAGTGTGCGTAGAAATACGGTCATAACATTCAGGATGCGATCAATAGACAATACGCTAGCTTTTCCAATTTCATATAATTTTTCCGACTCCAGTGAACTATTTACTAATGTAATACATGGGTCGTTAGATCCTTGCTTCTTCACGTACAAATGCGGCACTTAATGTGTAAGGTGAGACTGCTAACTAGATGAACAAGTCTTCTTCGTCTACCGGCTTGGATAAGATTGGAAGGGTTTCCATATATCGTAGTAATTTTTCAAATGCTGTTTGACATGTCTCATTCCACTGGAAGTTCTTCTTTCCTTTCTTCAACGCAAAGAACGGTATACATTTGTTGGTTGCTTTTGAGATGAATCGCTTAGCACTACCACCTCTCCGTTCAAAATTGTAACTCCTTCTTATTCTTTAGGGCTTCGACTTCTCGTAGGGCAGTAATTTGCTCTGGATTTCCTTCGATACCTCTAGCGCTCACTATAAACCAAATAAACTTTTCGAAGGCTACCCCGAAGTGACATTTAAATGGATTGAGCTTCATCCCATATTTCCAGAGTATTTCAAACATTTCAGCGAGATTATCCAAGTGATTGGTGGCTATTCGCGATTTAACCAACATGTCATCCACATAGACTTCCATAGTTTTCCCGATCTGATGCTTGAACATGGTATTTACTAATCGTCGATAAGTTGCCCCTGCATTCTTTAAGACAAATGACATTACTTTGTCATAGTGTAACCCCAGATTGGTAATGAAACTAGTGTTTTCCTAATCAGGTTTGTGCGTCATGAGCTGGTTGTATCCTAAGTATGCGTCCATAAATGATAGTAATTTATGCTCAGCCATCCAGTCCACGAGCTGATCGATTCTTCGCAAAGGAAAGCTATCTTTTAGGTAGGCTTTGCTTAGATCTGAGTAGTCAATAAAAATTTGTCATTTTTCATTGGACTTCCTGACCAAGACCGGATCCGATACCCACACGGGGTAGGTTCCATCGCGATGTAGCCATTCGCCATCAGCTTGTTCACTTCTTTTCTCAGTGGTTTTGGACCGTTCGGTCCCTAGGCTATGTCTCTTTTGATTTACTGGAGGGTAGTTGGGATCGATATTAAGTGCATGACATGCGACCTCTAGCGATACCCCACACATATTGGAATGTGTCAAAGCGAATACATCCAGGTTTGCGCAGAGAAATTTAATGAGACCAAGTAGCATCTTGTTTCCAAGATGTAATCCAATTTTTAGGACCCATGTTGGGTCATCCATATCAACTGGGATAGATACCGTCAGTTCAGCCGGTGCTGCCTTTTTCTCCCCTAAACTCTTCTTTCCAAGGTCTAAAGCCTTATCGAATCAGCTGTGTTCCTCGAGCTAGGGGTGGCTCTATAGTTGTTACTCAGCAGGCTCATGAATGTGGAGATTTCTTCCCATATCCTTCCCATTTTCCATTCTTTTAGATTCATGTAGCTCTACAATATAGCATTCTTTAGCGAGTCTTTGGTCTCCTTTGATTATTTCAACTCCATTTTCTGTCGAAAATTTCATGGTTAAGCACCATCGGGCTAAAGAAATCCTGAAATTTTCTAGGGCAGGCCATCCTAGGAAAAAATTATAGGTAGACGTTTCGTCTACGATCACGAAGGTTTGGATGAGGGTGACTCTTTTATCACCTTCTCTGAGCTCTAGAGTAAATCAATCATTCTAACGGGCTGTTTGGACTCACCGATGAACCCTTAAACTTGGTCTGGCAAGCGGATGCATCTTTCATATTGATTTTCATCTGATCAAAGGTGCGTTTGAAGAGGATATTCAAAGAGCTTCCACTATCTACTAGTACTTGTCGGACCATGGCGGGTCTGATTTGTACTGTCACAACCATGGGGTTGAGAGTAGGAGCCTCTACCTCTTTAGTATCTCGACTTCGAAACACTATGTCATCACTTAAGGTCCTCTATTGCATGGCGGGGGATTTCATCGTCAATCGCAAAGCATGTATCCTTCGGAGCGCGCTTCAACGAGCTTGCATACCATTCCATTTCTCCCCAACTCCTTTGCATGGGATGCGGCCCTCCAGATATTATTCCAATAATTAGTCTCTAGTCAGTCCTCCTGGATCTCGCTTTGCTGGTTTTCGCTTGGTTTCCATGGTCTCGGGGAGCTTAAGGTGTCGCAGACTGATCATCGCTTTGCGGCTTCCTCACATACCGTTGAAGCTTGTTTTCCTAGATCAATTTGTCAATTAGGTTCTTCAAGTGTCGACATTCATTTGTGTTATGATCATGTGTTCCATGGGATCGGCGATACTTCCCAAAGCACTTTTTCTGTTTAGTCGCCTCTTTCTTAGGAGGCTTCTTGTACTCCTCCGTCCCTTGTGTTGCAAGATAAATGTTCTCTAGAGTATCATTGTGCGAGGTGTAATCTTCGGGCCTAAAGCCTTTAAGCTGCTTATTGTTACCATTTCGTTTGTTGGAATTCCGATTTTTCCTTTTTATATTTCCATCTTTTCCCGCATTTCTTTCAGCAATCCTAGAGGTATTTGTGTCCTGGTTCATTACCATACCACTCTGCCCAATGTTCATCAATTGTAAGCTAGCTGATTTCCTTTCTGATTCTTGCGCCTCTTCCAATCTCAAGCATTAACTCTCCTTTTAGTCGAAGTCTTTCTTAGTCGTAGGTTGTTTCATTTTGATCCATTTTCCAAATTCAATTTTGGGGTGGATGGTGCGAACCAAAGCCATAAAAACCATATCCTCTTTTGGATTGCTTATTTAAATCATCACGATGTTGAAATGATTCATCAAAGACTTTAGATAATCATTTCGTCCTTGGAATAGGCTAGATAAGGATATAACTTCTTTTGTTGTGCCATGTAAGGACTAAATTGATCAAGAAATCTTGTCACTAGTTGATTGAAGGTGGTGATGGATCTTGGCAAAAGCCTGGTGAACCACATAGAAGCAACTCCTTCAAGGAAAATTGGAAAAAATATGCCTCGGATGGCATTCGAAGCATTTACTCCCTCCATATACTAACTATTAAAAATGGGGTTTTGGATCTCTCGTTCAATCGTAAGATGTTATAGTTGGCATAATGAACTTCGTAGGGTATTGCTCATTTAGAATGTCATCGGTGAAGGGAGTCCGACTCGGAGCGGATCCCCATTCATCATCCTTCTATACTTATTTTCATCCATTAGTCGCTTGACCACATTTGCAATATATGCCTCAGATGTCCGGTAATCTGTAGCTGTCAATGACTAAACGAAGTGCTTGATTTTGCAAATGACCTTGGTGAGTAGGATGAAGCCTAGGCTCTTCTATCTTCAAGAGAGCCACTCCCTCAAAGTTCTGTTGGCTTGTGGTTGGTCGAATAGGAGCAATCTAGATCTCCTTAGAATTGATAAATGCATCGACATCTCCTCCCTATATGCCGTTGTCGAATTTCTCACCATCCTCCGAGTCGGAGAGATCTATCCCTTTATCTTCCCGTGGGGTTTTTGCTCCTAGATTTAAGTTTGCAACTGGTTGCCTTACATTTGGTGAAGTACTTGCATTTCCTTCCAAATTAATTCATGCAGTTTCATCTATTACTTCTTTCTCTTGCCATTTTTTGTTTCTCCTGTTAGGCCCGAGACAAAGGAATTCTCTTGTTCTATGACTGTCGCGGGTTATGCCATGGTTTTTGGAGCAGGATGTGATTGTAAGGTCAAGAGGGCATTAAGTTTGTCCATAAGAGCTCTCTAACTACTTTCCATCTTCTAATTAATCTCATTGACCATTTTTTCAATTCATCTCTAGTAACAACTTCACGTTGATTAGAGGATCCTGGCACCTGATCCTATGTTGGGATTATTGACTTCGATTAGCTGATGTTTCATATTTTCTCTAGCAATTATCGCCCCTGTGAATCTTACAAAAGCAGTTCTCTTTCTTCCTGGAGCCATTGATTCTTAGCAGTAGATCATTTGAATAGAGATTAAGGATCTAACTTCTAAACCTATTTGATCCAAAGTAGATAGCTAGATCTAAGACTGAGTTGGGTTCTTAGTAAAAGCACCAAACGTTAACCCAAAAAATAGATCAACACCCTGTTCTAATTGTGAAAGCACCAGCCCTGTTTATCAGGACAACAAAATAGAGCAGGACACTCCAGGTTACCCAAAAAATAGAATAAGATAAAGGAACACACAACCTTTATAGTGGTTCGGCTGTTAATGAAGCCTATGTACACTTTATAACTTTTGTTATTGAATTGACTGTTGATCACAAGTACAAATTGATTACAATTCTAATAGTTGAATAAAGAGAGATCGTACCACCGCCGATGGAGACAAAAGGAAAGATCTTAGTTATCCTATGGAAGCCATTATAAGGGAGAAGAAAGTTGAAGAATCTTTGTAACAAAGTTATTTTTGTGATCAGAATAGCCAACCCCTTTTCGATTAAAGGTAGGATGGTATTTATAGAATTTTAAGAGCACTTGGATTGGAATCATTATACCAGAAGCCTATAATTATCCATAAGAATACACACCAAAAGTTTGATAGGATTCTAAGCTAACCTTTTGGATCAGCACCAATCCAGTGGGTCCGGATCGTTACTGATCCAAAGAGTTGTGCAATTTTTGCATATCTTCTTTCCAGCTGGCTCTATTTCTTGCTTATGAGGCTCTCTGCGTAATATTATCACTTGTTAACTTGTTTTGATGATGATTTACTAATGAGTTTGAATGAACTTTAGTTTGTCCAATAAGTGCATACTTCCCTATTCTCGATGCTTGAATTGTTACAAAACTTGTTAAGTGGACTTAGTGGAGGTATTTAAACACAATGCAAGTGTTTTGGAAGAGTTTGGAGCTAAAGATTTGGATCGGTACCGATCCAGTTGGATCGAATCGGTGCCAAACCTAATTGTTTGCTTATTTTTGTGTCAAACTTCCAGGGCTCCTTTATCTCATGATTTTAGGCTTTCTAGTAAATTCATGAGTCATTCTGGCTTAATCTAAATATTCTAACCTCTTTTTAATTCTTGCCGAGTTAGAAACCCAAGAGAATATTGCAATGTTTGTCTCTGACTCTGAAGATGACATGCAACTTGAAAGTGATGAATTGAAACTAAATGCTGATGTAAACAAGAAAAATGATGGAAATGAAGTTCAAGTTTCCACAGTAAGACCAACCGCACGTCGACAGAGCTCCACAAGAGTGGTTCTCCTGGAGAATGGAGAACCTAGGCTTTAGTTGGCAAACCAAGACTGTTTGCGGAGCCAAACTCTCGGTGTAGCTCTTGACAGTCGAACTGTAGACTACCGTGCTAATAAGGAGTACATCTCTGACATGTTTAAATGGTTGGTGGAGGAGAGTAGGGGTACGAAGAATGAAGATTGAGGTTCTGCGCTAAGCCAAACGCCATTCACTAAAAATGTGCTAATAGAAGAATATCCTAAGAAGTTCACTATGGCCACTATGCCATCATACAACCAAACGATGGGCCCTAAAAAATACTTGTACAAATACGAATAGCATATGGATGGAGCTAGAGCTACAAATGTTATTCGCTGCAGATGTTTCCCTATTTTCTTGGAAGGAGTTGCTTCCATATGGTTTACAAGGCTTGCATAGAAGTCTTTCTCTACCTTTGACAAACTATCAAGGAAATTTGTAGAATACTTTAGACTTCATACTGCACAACTAAAGGATGTGATGTCCTTATTAGGCTTTTCTCAAGGGCTCAATGAGTCATTAAGGTCTTTCATGAACCGGTTTAACATAGTAGTTATCGAAGTAAGCAATCCAAAAGAAGATATGGTGGTTATGGCTTTAGTCTAAGCCATTCATCCAGATACAGACTTTGGTAGATGGATCAAGATGAAGCAACCAACTATCATAGAAGAATTTTATCAAAATGCAAGCCAATATCTAAGATTTGAAGAGGCAGATGTAATGGAAGGCAAGACTGCTAATGAGAATTGAAGGAAGTGGTTCAAAGTAATGTAGTGGTTAAACAGGATGGAAACAGTTCTTGAGCTGTTGTAGGAAATGCAGGAAGAATGCAAGTTAGAAAAAGAGGAACTAAATCTTTGGCAGGCTTGATGGGAACGAAAAATGAATCAAGAACTTAAGGCCTTAGGAATACACGCCGATGAATGAAATTTAGGAAAATATCTACTTCGCTCCTCAGGGAACCGAGTGACATAATAAACCACCCTAGAGGGAAGCATCCGAGCAACAAAAGAGGTCGGGGATGTTTTTCAACTTTCACGAAACTCATGGTGTGACGTCCCACCTCTATACTCACACTAGCCAAGAACACTATGGGGTAATGCCTTCCACTAGCATGAAGAATAAGGCTGTTGAGGAGCGACCATCTGTGTAATTGCTTTGTGCGAGTACCGATATGTCAGATAGTATAACATGCATTTCATTTAAAAATCCAACATATCAAATGCAAACTCAGAGCTACTACACAATGGCTATGTGGACTTCGAAAACAAATATAAAATAAGCATAACAAAAATCAGTCATAGATATTCATATCACTAAGGCAGAAATAGATATGAATATATCACATAGAAGTGTACATCAAAGTAATGGTCATACAAGATCCACTACATCACTAAATAATAAGTACAAGTGCCAAACAAAAGAATATATACACACAGGGGGTCTCTATCTCAAATGTATAAAAAGAAAAAACTACTAAGCTAAGTAGTAAACCAAAAGTCAGGAGCTAGTCCCTGCTGAGAAGTCAAGTGGAAGCACCTGTAACATCTCGGTCTGAACGGAGTATTATTTAAGAAGAAAATAATAAATGGATTAGTCTAGCTATAAATATCATATAAAATGAGATAGGATACGAGATATGCCAAAAACGTATGATAACAATAATGCCATACTGTGACGATTATACATTAGATAAAAACAAAAATCATACAATACCTCGAATATACTCAAACACCAAAAAGAATGTCATATTCTTTAACATATTCACCAAACCACAAATATTGATAAAACCTATCAACGTAAATCACAAAAATTGGTGAAACACAAATTCTAGAAATCATCAATTAGAAATCCAGAAAACACAGAGGGGGAGGCCTATCACAAACGGGAGCATGAAAACTCACCAACACGTGCATCACAAACGGAACGATATTCCATGATCTCTAACCATCAATTTTGAGCCAAGGCTCCACAAACGAGCCGAAGACCATAGGTCGCTACCCCACCAATTTTGAGCCGAAACTCCACAAACGGGGTTTTAGTTCCCCGCATAAACAAAGAGACATCGCACATCGCTAGTCTAAATCCCAAAATGATCGTCATTGATCGATAAGTGTAAATTACACTAAGCAAGTAAATAATTGAGTTCAGCTTCATGTCCCATAACCACTATCTTACTTAAATATTTACGAACAAATTGTAGATTCCCACTCGAAAATTGTCACAAGAGTTTCAATGGAACGAGTCTAAGAATTAACTGACAAAGTGAACGCAAGCGTTTCATACCACTTGTTCTGCAAAGTCATTTAATTGGATTTCTCGAACGAATGAGGAAAAGGTTTGTATATACTAATAGAATAGAAATTGGTTTTAAAAGCGAGTTTGATATTGAAAGTAAATGTTGAACTCGTTTTGATGAAAGAGTTTGAATATTTACTACTATTATAGAAACCTTTGTATTTCAAAGTGACAAATCACAGAAATGATTGTAGAAACAATCAATCACCAAAATTCACATACAAAGACATGAATCAAATCCACAGAAATCGATACCGAATCCATCAAAATGGATGTTTCCAAAAATCCCGAAAAAGAAATTATCAAAGCCAATAAAAAGTGATAACAACTAACCGGATCAACGAGAATCGATTTAAAGTTGGAAATCCACACAAAACGGAAAATTTGGCCGCGATAAGCAAATTCAGTCGATTGAACTGTGTGGTCAGTCGACTGATTCTATGCCCAGAAACTTTCGGTTTTCAGGTTCAGTCGAATGAACTAAATCGTCAGTCGACTGATACTGGCACAGGAACTTCTGTTCCCAGTTTCATTCACTGACCTTACAATTCAATCGACTGAACTATCATTTGCAGTATTTCTAGCTCAGCCGTATAGGCACTTCGATACACTCCAAAAACCCCAGCAACGGAGACTAGGAATTTATGCCAAGCGACAACTCAGCCGTATAGGCACTTCGATACACTCCAAAAACATGTTCAAACATCAAAGATAGGATTTTAAAGATTTTTGACTTCAAAACACCAAAATTGGAATATTCATCAAACCAATTCAACTCAAAGGCAAATGGACAAAGATTAAATGTTAGGAATTACTACCTAACATCTATCAAAGATATAGACATAGTTGTGAGTTCAAAAACTCACTTTTTAACCCCCAAACAACAAACGATAAGCTGTAGAACAAGCAAAGCTTGATCTCTTTTCAACAACAACTCTAGAATCTTCAATTTATTATCAAAGGTGAAGTTTTTCCTAAGTTAGGTTATAGGAATTTCTGAAAAATGAAGAGGGATTGAGATGGAAAAGATGAAGAGGATGCTTACCTAAGCTTCTCCTTGATTTTTAGCTTGAAGTTGACAATTCCTAAGAGAATTAAGGCTTAGGAATTTTAATTTCCTCTTCTCTTCCTCATTTTTACCTTAGCTTGAGAGTGTTAGGAAATGAGCAGTGGAATGAATGAAGTGAAGTGGAGTTGGGTTATTTGTTAGGTTAATGGGCTGAAATCAAACCCAAAGCCCTAAATGAAAATATCAAAATTCTACTTAACTCCAAACATATCGATGTTTATACTCAAAATGGTCGCAAACGCCATTTTGGACTCAATGGAATGGGCCTCGAGTCCTAATTTGACTGTTTGGAAAAAGTGACATTTCAGATTTAAATCCGACTAATGATGCTATATTTAAATAAAACATTTAAATACACAATCGCAAAATATGCAGGTTGTTATAGACTCCCTGCCTTAAAGAAATGCGTACTCGCAATACTTAAGAAGAAAACAAAGAGTAACAACCAAAAAGCATATCAACACAAAAGAAATTTTGAAGTAAGAAGCTCACCTTAAAGAGCTCGAGAGAGTAAGTCAGGATGTGTTCGCTTGATGAATTCTCTGAATTCCCAAGAACAATCCTTAGGATTTGAGGATAATTGAACTTTCACAAGCGGGACATCTTTATTACGAAGACGTTTAACCTCCACAGCAATGATACGAATAGGATGTTGCTCATAAGTCAAATTAGGCGACATTTCAACTTCTTCAATAACACCGGGCTCAAGAATAGAATCAGAATCCCTAAGGCATTTTCGTAGTTGAGGGACGTGGAAAACGTCATGAATAGTAGAGAATTGAGCCAATAATACAAGGCGATAAGGCACAAAACCAATGCGTACGATGATAGGAAATGGACCAATATATTGAGGTGCTAGTTTTCTCAATCAAGTGAAACGCTTATCGGCATAGGATTTTTGTCTACTTTGAGCTTCTTTCATCCTTTGACGAATAAGGTCAATCTTTTCTGTGGAATCACGAATAAAATCTGGATCTAAAATTAGCTTCTCACCGGCCACAAGCCAACAAGAAGGAGATCGGCATGGCCTTCCGTAGAGTGCCTCGAAAGGTGCCATACCAATACTAGATTGGAAGCTATTATTATAGGAAAACTCAACAAGAGAAATATGATCTTCCCAACTTCCACCAAAATCAAGAACATATGCATGAAGAAGATCTTCAAGAGTTTGATTCACACGCTCGGTTTGTCTATTGGACTGAGGATGATATGCGGTGCTAAAATTAAGCTTCGTTCCCAAAGCTTTTTGAAGACTCTTCCAAAATCCACTAGTAAATAATGGATCATGATCGCTACCAATAGAAGTAGGAACTCCATGCAATTTAACAATTTCTCTAACATAGAGTTTGGCCAAAAGAGATACGGTCCGATTAGACCGAACGGGAATAAAATGGGCGGATTTTGTGAGTCTATCCACAATCACCCATAAACTGTCATGGTGGCCTGAATGAGAATGGAGAAGACCGTCAACAAAGTCCATGGAGACCTGATCCCACTTCCAAATTAGAATGTCCAAAGGTTGCAATAACCCATCGGACCTTTGATGCTTGGCCTTAACGAGTTGGCAAGTTATGAAACGCTTAATGAAGTTAGTAGTATCGAATTTTATTCCATCAAAATAATAAAGTCGCTTCATATCCATGTATATTTTACTACTACCGGGATGAATGGTATATTTAGACTGATGAGAATCTTCTAAAATGTCTTTACAAAGATCACTAATATTTGGCATGATAAGTCTACCAAATTTTCGAATGTCGCCATGAGCATCGATTTCAAAGTCTTTCAAACCATCACTATTTCTATCCCCACAACTTTGGCAAAGAAGAACCAATCCGGGATCATGCTTTTGAGCTTCAAGAATGCGGTCTAAAAGAGAAGGATGAGCCTCAAGGCTACATAAAACAAGAGATAAACATGAATCGGATTCTTGATCTCAAATCTCACAAATGGATAAAGTCTCAAGATCATTCCATTCGGATGTCATCACTGAAACAACCGCTTGTTGCCTATGACTAAGGGCATCGGCAACACGGTTTCTCTTTCCGGGAGTATAAAGGATATCAAGATCATAAGATGTAAGGAACTCGAGCAAACGTTGCTGACGCAAATTAAGTTCCTTTTGAGAAAATAAATAATTTACAGATATATGATCGGTATAGAGAACAAATTTCTCTCCCAAAAGATAACGGCGTCAAATTCTAAGGGCGAAAACAATAGCCGCGAGCTATGAATCATGAGTGGCATATCCAGTCTCGGCAGGCTTTAATTGCCTAGAAGCATAAGCAATAACACGTTCCCTTTTCATGAGAACGGCTCCCAAACCAACCCGACTAGCATCGGTATAAACAATAAAGTCTTGGTTCCCTTCGAGAATCAAAAGAATAGGAGCATCGGAAAGGAGTTCTTTTAATTGTTGAAAAGAAGCTTCACATTTGTCTGACTAAATGTACTTAACTCCCTTCTTTGTCAAACTAGTAAGAGGCATGGAAATTTTTGAGAAGTCTTTCATGAACCGACGGTAATAACCTGCCACCCCAAGAAAGCTATGAATTTCCGTCACACACTCCAGTCACTTTCAATTTTGAATCGCTTCAATCTTTGAAGGATCTATGGAAATTCTGGATTCAGAAATGATGTCCTAAAAAATTTACACGAGATTGCCAAATGTGGCACTTATAAAAAATTTATTTCAATTGATTGCTCCCAAGAGTTTCCAACACAATCCGAAGATGCTTTTCATGCTTATCCTCGGTTTTAGAATAAACAAGAATATCATCTATAAAGATGAGAACAAATCGATCGAGGAAGTCTTTGAAAACTCGATTCATAAGGTCAACGAAATAAGCTGGAGCATTCGTTAAACCAAATGGAATAACAAGCCATTCATAAGATCCATAACGAGTATGTAACAATGTCAAAGGAATGCTATCCTCTGTAATACGAAGCTGATGAAAATCGGTTGCTAAGTCTAACTGTGAAAAGACTCTAGCACCACTAAGTTGATCAAACAGATCATCAATCCGAGGTAAGGGATATTTATTCTTGACGGTGAGATCATTAAGCTTGCGGTAGTCAACGCAAAGTCTAAGTGTACCTTCGGACTTCTTAATAAAGATAGCTTAAGCTCCCCAAGGAGAGGAACTAGAATGAATAAGCTATTTTACTCCCAATTCGGATAATTGTTTACGCCTCATTTTCCTTATTGGACACGCGATAAGTAGGACGAGTAATAGGTAGAGCTCCAGGGATTAGGTTAATTCTGAACTCAATTGCTCGCTTTGGTGGTAATCCTAAGACGGGCTCAAATATATCAGAAAATTCACGAAAAAAGTGAATGAGGGAAATAACATCTTCCTCATCATCATTATCGTCATCTTGCGGATTTAGAGAATACAAGGATGCTGCCAAATTGGAATCCGAATCTTTAAGAACAATAGAAATCTGCTTAACAGATTGAGGATGTCGAAGACAGATAGTCCTTTCGGGACATGGGATGTGGGCTTCATAACGGTTAAGCCAATCCATTCCCAAAATCATTCCGAAGCCTAAGTAACGCATGACATGCAAATCAGCTCGGAAAGAATAATCACATAAAATAATCTCGACATCATTACAAAGTAAACTGAGTGTTGCGAATCCACCAACCGGATTTACAATTCTCAAAGAAGTCATCAAGCCCATAACATTTAGAGAAAAAGTATCAACAAGTTCTTTTGATATAAAAGAGTGGGATGCACCCATGTAAAAAAGAACTCGAATAGGAAGATCACGAAACATAACAATGCCATCAAGGATAGAATGAGAAATACCTTGACCATGAGAAGTGTTACTAGGGGCTTGCACAACATTTAGATTTCCCTCTTTCTTCCTTTGAAGTTTGGGACATGAAGATATAGTATGACCTGAACTTTTGCAATAGCGACAAGTAAGGGACTTCAGACACTTATTTGCATAATGGTCCTCAGAACCACAATTGTAGCAATGCCCACGACCAGAGGTAGGAGTCTTCGCTACCGAAGTTTCTTGTTTCCTTTCTTGTTGGAATTAGAGTTGAACTTAATAGGCCTCTTCTTATTGTTGTTGAAGTTCTGTTTGGCACCCACAACTTCAACATCGCTTTCTTTATCGGCCTCTTCAGGTCGAAGAGCGATATCAACAAGCTGGTCAAAAGAAACTTCTAATTTCAGAAGCAATGGCTTTTTGAGGTTCTTATTCAACCCATAAATAAATTTCTGATTTTTCTTCAGTGGGGTATTAATATACTCGACCCTATATTTAGAGAGAGATTGAAAAGATGCGACATAATCTGTCATAGAAGTTTCACCTTGAACAAGGTCAATAAAGCATCGGGCCAAAGTTACTTTTTCAGCTTTCGGTACAAACTTTAACTCGAATCTTTCTCGGAATTTCTCCCAAGTAAGATCCGCTTTAATAATCTCAGAAACCAAAAGCTCATACCAATCTAATATTCTCTCTTGGAGCATACTAAAAGCCACTTGGACACGATGTAGATCAATAAGATTCATGCGAGAAAAGATGCGATCGCATGTTCAAATCCAAGCTTGGACTTCTATAACGCTTTCGGAACCCTTGAATGGGTTTCCACCCAAATTGGTATAAACACTGCACAAGCGTGCAAACCCAGATTTAGGGTGAGTAGGCTCTAGAATGGGTCCGACAGTTTGAGCGTTCTTTACGAGATCCAAGAGCTGTTGGGCAGACATAAATACTCCATCCTGAGGAGTAGCACAGGATTGACCGGCGCTGGGACGGCCTGGTCTAACCCTTTCTCTTTTTTAAGAAAGAAAAAAAGAAGAAGAAAAAGGTTTTCTCAAAATGAATATCAAACAATAATGACTGATAAAACAAGGCATCATAAAAGAGAATAGGATAGAACGGGTCCAATGACACGAATTAAATCCTAAGGCACGATTCCTAAGAGAGACTTAGGACAATGATCCTTGCTATAATATTCTATATTGTTCCGAAGTTTGGTTCTGATACCAGGCTGTGACGCCCTACCTCTATACTCACACAAGCCAAGGACACTACGGGGTAATGTCGTCGACTAGCACGAAGAATAAGGCTGTTGAGGAGCGACCATTTGTGAAATTGGTTTGTGCGAGTACCGATATGTCAGATAGTATAACATGCATTTCACTTAAAAATCTGACATATCAAATGGAAACTCAGAGCTACTACACAGTGGCTATGTGGACTTCGAAAACAAATATAAAATAAGCGTAACACAAATTAGTCACAGATATTCATATCACTAAGGCGGAAACAGATATGAATATATCACATAGTAGTGTACATCAAAGTAGTGGTTATACAAGATCCACTACATGACAAAAGAATAAGTACAAGTGCTAGACAAAAGAATATGTATACATCAAGGAGTCTCTATCTCAAATGTATAAAAGAAAAAACTACTAAGCTAAGTAGTAAACCGAATTTCAAGAGCTAGTCCCTGCTAAGAAGTCAAGAGGAAGCACCTGTAACCCCTCGTTCTGACCCGAGTATTATTTAAGAAGAAAATAATAAACGGATCAGTGTAGCTATAATATCATATAAAATGAGATAGCATACGAGATATGCCAAAAACGTATGATAACAATAATGCCATACTGTGACAAGTATACATTAGATAACAACAAAAATCATACATATCTCAAATATACTCAAACACCAAAAAGAAGTCATATTCTTTAACATATTCACCAAACCACAAATATTGATAAAACCTACCAATGTAAATCACAAAAATTGGTGAAACATGAATTCTAGAAATCATCAATTAGAAATCCAAAAAACACAAAGGGGGAGGCCTATCACAAACGAGAGCATAAAAACCCACCAACACGTGAATCACAAACGGACGCTATTCCATGGCGTTAACCATCAATTTTGAGACGAGGTTCCACAAACGGGCCGAAGACCATGGGTCGCTACCCTACCAATTTTGAGTCGAAACTCCACAAATAGGGTTTTAGTTCCCCACACAAACAAAGAGACATCACATATCTCTAGTCTAAATCACAAAATGATCATCATTGATCAATAAGTGTAAATTACACTAGGCTAGTAAATAAATGAGTTCAGCTTCATGTCTCATAACACTGGCTTAACTTAAATATTTACGAACAAATTGTAGATTCCCACTCGAAAATTGTCACAAGAGTTTCAATCGAACGAGTCTAAGAATTAACCGATAAAGTAAACGCAAGCGTTTCATACCACTTGTTTTACTAAGTCGTTTAATTGGATTTCTCAAATGAATGAGGAAAAGGTTTGTATATACTAATAGATTAGAAATCGATTTTAAAAGCGAGTTTGATATTGAAAGTAAATGTTGAAATCGTTTTGATAAAAGAGTTTGAATATTTACTACTAGTATAGAAACCATTTTATTTCAAAGTGACAAATCACGGAAATGATTGTAGAAACAATCAATCACCAAAATTCACATACGAAGACGTGAATCAAATCCATAGAAATCGATACCGAATCCATCAAAATGGATGTTCCCAAAAATCCCCAAAAAGAAATTATCAAAGCCAACAAAAGTGATAACAACTAATCGGATCAACGAGAATCGATTTAAAATTGGAAATCCACACAAAAAGGCAAATTTGGCTGAGATAAGCAGATTCAGTCGACTGAACGGTGTGGTCAATCGACTGATTCTATGTCTAGAAACTTTCGTTTTCCAGGTTCAGTCGACTGATACTAGTAGAGGAACTTTCTGTTCCCAGTTTCAATCGACTAACCTTACAGATCAGTCGACTGAACTATCATTTGCAGTATTTCCAGCCCAGCCCCAAAGAAGGGCAAAAATCCTAACTGGAGGCGATCGAACGAGCAACGGAGACTAGGGATTATGCCAAGCGATAACCCAGCCTTATGGCATTTCGATACACTCCAAAAACAACATCAAAGATAGGATTTTAAAGATTTTTGACTTCAAAACACCAAAATTGGAATATTCAACAAACCAATTCAATTCAAAGGCAAATGGACAAAGAATAGATGTTAAGAATTACTACCTAACAACTATCAAAGATATAAACATAGATGTGAGTTAAAAAACTCACTTTTTAACCCCCAAACAATAAACAAGAAGCTCTAGAACAAGTAATGATTGATCTCTCTTCAAAAACACCTCTAGAATCATCAATCTATTATCAAAGGTGAAGTTTTTCCTGAGTTAGGTTACAGGAATTTCTAAAAAATTGAAGAGGGATTAAGATGGAGAAGATGAAGAGGATGCTTACCTAAGTTTCTCCTTGATTTCTAGCTTGAAGTTGATAATTCCTAAGAGAATTAGGGCTTAGGAATTTTAATTTCCTGTTCTCTCCTCCATTTTTACCTTAGCTTGAGAGTGTTCGGAAATGAGGAGTGGAATGAATGAAGAGGAGTGGAGTTGGGTTATTTGTTAGGTTAGTGGGCTGAAACCCAAACCCAAAGACCCAAAAAAAATATCAAAATTCTACTCAACTCCAAACATATCGATGTTTATACTAAAAAGGTCACAAATGCCATTTTGGACTCAATAGAAGGGGTCTCGAGTCCTAATTCGACTATTTGCAAAAAGTGACATTTCAGACTTAAATCCGACTAACGATGCTATATTTAAATAAAACATTTAAATACACAATCATAAAATATGCGGGCTGTTACCCACGGCCACAACACGAACGAGTGTCGACACTTGAAGGACTTAACTGAGCAACTTATAAGGAATAACAGGCTTCAATAGTACATTAAGAAATCTTTAAATTCTTACTAGCTTGCTGGACCGCAGGTTCCAAATACTTAAGTAAATCAATTTGGACTCAACGAAGAAGGGTCTAGGCTAATGGATCAGAGACTTGTCATAAGTACCATCACTGAAGGACCTCACCTAACATAGAAGAAGTGGGGTGAGATGGAGAGATATGCTAGTTTTTAGAAGCTTTCTCTTAATAAAACTTGTTGTGCCATTGAAGATGGAGCTTGGGCCATATAATAGAAAATAATAACTAATGACATCATATTATGGAATTAGGACACTGAAGGTATTAAGGCCTCAAGTCTCGACCCGATGGTGACAATAGTGGGGATTAGACCAGCGGTTTTGCATCGAGTGTTGGTTGATGGTGTAAGTTAGGTTATCATTTTCTTTCGACAGACGTTCGATCAAATGAAGATTAGCATGAAGGATGTGACTGTTTGCCGAGCGAAGATTCAAGGGTATACCGGTGAATTAAAATAGCTAGTCGGGACGATTGACTTACCTATAGTACTCGAAGAAGGAAAATGGAGGGTAGCTCCTTTTCAGACCTTCGTAATAGTAGATGAATTCTCAGGTTACAACATTCTCTTGGGCCAACTGGCCCTCGCTAATTTCTGCATCGCTTTGGCTTTATAGTGGCTTACAATGAAATTCGCAATAAAGAATAGGGTTGGAATAATAAGGGGAAACCAAAGCATTGCTATCTCATCGAATTGCATGATGCCAAATGACGTGAGAAGGAGAAGAATATGGGGAAGTCTCTCTACATTCTTGAACCACAAGCATAGCGATTAAAGAACCTCCCTTGGCTCCGGGACCCTAACTGCTTTGACAAGGCTTTATACCCTAGGAAGAAGAGTTCGGAGAAGGAATGGGCAGCATTGGTAGAGTTTATGGTGACTGTCCCTATCGATAGGGATGACCCAACTCGAGTCTTAAAGATAAGATCATAACTTAGAGTCAAGATGCAAAATGAGTTGATAAAATTTCATCGTGCCAATCTGAACGTGTTCATTTGGACGCATTTCGATATGTATGGGATATCGTCGGGGATAGCATGTCAGGCACTTAATATCAATCCCAAGTTCACACCAGTAAGGAAAAAGACACACGGTCTGGGTTGAGAGCAATCCGTTGCACTGAAGGAGGAAGTGGATATGCTGTTTACAAATGGTTTTATCCATGATGCAACATATCCTGAGCGGGTATCAAACGCTATGCTAGTTTGGAAGTCAAATGGGAAGTGGCAAACTTGTGTCGACTACTCAGACTTGAATGAACCTTGCCCGAAGGATAGCTTCTCATTACCTAGAATCGATCAGCTCGTTGATGGAAGTGTAGGGCGTGAACTACTCTCATTAATGGATGATTACTCAGGATACAACTAAATTATGATGCATGAGCTTGATCAGGAGAACACCAGCTTCATCACAGACTTGGGGATGTGCTGTTATAGAGTAACGTTGTTCAGTCTAAAGAATGTCGAAGCTCCCCACCAGAGACTGGTGAACACAATGTTCAAGGGTAGGATCTGATGAACGATGGAAGTGTATGTGGATGATATGCTAATGAGTGTTTGGAAACCATATTGATGGTCTATCAAAGATGTTTAAGATTCTTCAAAAATATGGAATAAAGTTGAATCCCCTGAAGTGTTCTTTCAGCGTTGCTTTTGAAAAATTTCTTGGTTTTGTCATGAGTGTAAGGGGCATTGAGGCCAATCTGTAGTAGATTGCCACATTACGAAATGTAACAGCCCCCATAACAAAGGAGTTACAAAATTTAAATTGAAAAATCGCTTCATTGAACTGATTCATTTCTAAAGCAATGGATAAGCGTATAACATTCTTCGACGCATTAAAGAAGGGTAAGAAGAACTTCAAGTGGAATCTAAATTGCAAAACTGCTATTTAGGAATTGCCGCAACACATGGAGACACCGACAGTTCCATCCAAACTGATGGATGAAGAAGATTTATTCATTTACTTTGCAGTGTCTGTCTACGCACTTAATGCAGCATTTGAACATAAGGAAGCTAGAATTCAACGACCAGTCTACTACTTCAGCAAATACTTCACCAAAGATGAATGAAACTACCTAAAGTTAAAAAAAAATTCCATACTGTGTGCTAATAGCATCAAGCAAGCTGTGGCCATTCTTTCAAGCTCACCCAATTAAGGTATTAATGGATCAACCTTTGAAATAGGTACTCTACCAATGTGAGACTTTAGGATGATTTCTTAAGTTGAACATTGAATTGAGCCAGTATGATGTGACTTATCATCCCCGATAAGAAATTAATAAATAGGCATTGGCTGGTTTCATCATTGAGTTCACAATTTGGGATGATGAAGAGGACGATACTACGATAATGGTTTCACAACAGAAGTTGTTTATCGATGGGGGATCAAACGAATTCCGCTCAGGAGTGGGAGTTGTGCTTGAGACTACTAAATGACAATCGATTTGTTATGCTTTAAGTGGATTTTTTTGCTACAAATATTACGAGGCATTAATAATAGGATTGAAAATTATAAAAGAACTGGGAATAAAAGCTCTGCATATCTATAGTGACTCATAACTAGTCATTTGTCTGGTAAAAAGGGAATATCATCTAAGGACACAAATCTCGCCTCTTGCTTGTCAAAGGCATGGGAATTCAATGACATTGAAAACTACACGATAACGTATAATCCTAAATAACTGAACGTGAAGGATGATTATTTAGTCAATTTGGCCGGTTCCAGAGATGCACAATCAATGGGATTGGTCCCTATTGAAGTGTTAACAACTCAAACATCAGATGGACGTAAATTGGGTTCTACATACCGCACAAGAGACAAAATCATAAATGATGCCGATCAAGAACTACTTACTCAAATGGGTACTCCATAGAGACTGGAATGAACAAAAGAAGCTCCTTTGGAAGGCATCGCGATTCATATTGCTGAATGGAGTGCTATACAGGAGAGGATTCTCCTCCTCCTTGCTCAGTGTGTAGCCAAATATGAATCTAGAAGATCCTTATGGAGATCCAGGAAGGCAGCTAGGTAATCACACTTGGGGGAAATTTTTTCTGAATAAGGCTCTTTGCTAGGGATATCTCTGGTCGAAAATGAACCGAAATGCAGTTGATTACTCCAGATAGTGCGACAAGTGCAGGAGATTTGCATAGATTTTGAGAACCCCATATACGAAACTAACACAAATGGTCAGCCTTGGCCGTTTACAGTCTAAGAAATCGATTTAATTAGTGTACTACCAATAGGAAGAGGAGGAGATAAATAAACTATTGCTGTAGTTGATTACTTTATGAAATGGGGTGAAGTGGAACCACTTGTAACAATTACTACCAAAAAAGTGATTAAATTTGTAGTAAAAAACTTTATTCGCAAATTTGGAGTACCACAAAAAATCATCTCAAATAATGGAACTCAATTCAAAAGTGATGATTTCAAGGACTTCTGTAAGTGTTACCGGATCGAGAAGATCTTCTCCATGGTAACGTGTAAGTAGGAAAATGGGCAAGTGGAGGTAGTGAATAAAATCATTAAATCTACCATTAAGAAGGAGCTGAAAAAAGCTAAAGGAAATTGGGTTGATGAGCTTCTGCTTGCACTATGGGCTTACAGAACAACATGTAAATCTATAACTGGTCACTCACCATTCTCTTTGGCATATGGTTCAGAAGTTATGATCCTAATGGAACTAGAAGTTCCATATCAAAGTAGGGGACTCTTCAATCAGTGAGAAAATGAGCAGTTGCTACTCGAACCACTCGACCAGATTGATGAGAAGGGAGGAGGCTGAATTAAGGAATTCTGCTCACCAGAAAAGTGTGGAACAACATATCAATACCAAGGTTCACTATCACAACATTGAAGTGGGAGATCTCATCCTAAAATGGATCATCCCAGGCAAAGGAGTACTTGGTTAGAATTGGGAAATACCCTACGTGATCGGCCAAAAACATGGAGATAGAACATTCAATCTGACAACATTCAATGGAACTCAATTTCCCATGCTTCGAACAGCAACTCGCCGCAACACTACTTTACATAACATTTATCTATGCATTTCTTATTTTTGCAAATAAGTTATTCAGGGACACTGGAGGCGCTGTAAGGCAGGATTTGCACTTCCTTTCATTTTATTAATAATAAATCTTGGTTTTTGAACCAATAGAACCGCATTCTTATAGGAAAACTACCGAGTCAATGGAGAAAATAATCTCAAACTACCTAATCGATAGGGAAAATCAATCCATGCCTCCTAAGAACTAGCGTTGCTCCGGCAACATTTGGAAGGCTCACAATCTCTAAAGCCTCGATGTTATTTCAACGACATCGCGAAACTTACTATTTTCAGAAGCCTTAGTGTTGCTCCAACGACATTGGAAAATTTGCTACTTCCTAAAGTCATCGTGTTGCTTTGGCAACTTTGGGAAATTATCTATTCCTCAAAAGCCTTTGTGTTCACGATTTGAGACTTTAGGATGACTTCTAAAGTGGAACAATGAATTAAGCCAGTGTGACGTGACTTATCATCCCCATAGAGCAATTAACGGACATGCATTGGCTAATTTCATTGTTGAGTTCACAATTTGAGATGATGAAAAGGAAGATACTATAAAGGAAGTTTTAGAATGGAAGTTGTCCATTGATGGAGCATCTAGAAATTTCTACTCGTGAATAGGTGTTGTGCTTGAGACTCTCGTAGGACGATCGATTTGTTATACTTTAAGACCGGAGTTTCCTACTACTAATAATGAGGTGGAGTACAAGGCTTTAATAACTGGATTGAAAAGAACTGGGAATAAAAGCTCTGCATATCTACAACGAATCATAGCTAGTCGTTTATCAGGTAAAAAGTGAATATCAGCTACGAAAGCAAATCTCGTCCCTAACATATCAAAGGCATGGGAGTTGCTCAACAACATTGAACACTATACGATAATGCATATGCCTAGAGAATTGCATATGATGGCTGATTATTTAGCCATGACTAGATTTAAAGAAGCACAATCAATGGGATTGGGTTCAGTTGAACTGTTAATGGCTCCAAACATAGATCAAATGGACGTTGAATGGGTTTTAGAAACCATAGAAGAGAAAGAATCGCGGACGACACTAATTAAGGAGTACTTACTCAAAGGGATACTCCCTAGAGACCATAATGAATGAAGAAGCTCTTTCGGAAGGCGCCGCGATTCATAATGTAGCATGGAGTGGTATACAGAAGTGGATTCTCCTATCCCTTTCTCAGGGTGTATAGCCAAAGATGACTCTGGTAGATTCTCTTGGAGATCCATGAAGGCAACTATAGTGATCACACTATGGGGATTTTTTTTTCAAAAAAGTCTCTCCGCTGTGGACATTACTAGTCGACAATAAACCGAGATGTAGTAGATTACTCCAGACAATGCGACAAGTCTAGAGATTCTCATAGATTTTGAGAACCCCATCTACAAAACTAACACAAATTGTTAGCCCTTGACCATTAGCAATATGAGGAATAATTTTATTAGTATACTACCAATAGCGAAAGGTGGAGATAAATATGCTATCGTTGCAGTTGATTACTTTACAAAATGGACTTAAGCGAAACCGCTTGCCATAATTACTAGTAAAAAAGCGATTAACTTTGTAACGAAAAACATAATTTGTAGGCTTGGAGTACTGTAGAAAATCCTCACTGACAATGGAACTCAGTTCGAAAGTGCTGATTTCAAAGACTTCTATAAGCCTTATCAAATCATGAAGAGCTGCGCCGTGGTAGCGACCCGTAAGAAAATGAGGAAGTAAAGGTAATGAATAAAATCATCAAGTCCACCATTAAGAAGCAGCCAACAAAAGCTAAAGGAAATTGGGTTGATGTGCTTTCGCCTTCACTATAGGCTTACAGATTGACATAAAATATGAGACTGGGCACTCACCGTTCACTTTGGCATATGATTCAGAAGCTATGATCCCAGTGGAAAAGGAAGTCCCATCTCATCGTAGGAGAAAGTTCAATCAATGGGAAAACGAGCAGATACTATTTGAATCACTCAACAAGATTGATGAGAAGCGGGAGGAGGCTGACTTAAGGAATTCTAATCAATAGAAAAGAGTGGCATGAATTTCAATACCAAGGTTCAGAACTGCAACTTTGAAGTGGGAGATCTCATCTTGAAATGGATTTTCCCAAGTATGGAGCACTTGGCTTGAATTAGGAAGGACCTTGTGTGATCGGCTAAAAACTTGGATGTAGAACATTCAAGCTGATGATAATTGATGGAATTTTGATTCTCCGTGCTTGGAACAACGAGTTGTTATAGCACTACTTTATTTAATATTTATCAATGAATTTCCTATTTTCGCAAATAAGCTATCCAAGGAAAATGGGGGCATTGAAAATAGGCAGGACTTGCCTTTCCTTTCATTTTATTAATAATGCTTCCTGAACTAATGGATCCACATTCTTGCAAGAAAACTACTGATTCGACGGGGAATATCGACTCAAACCGCCTAATTGATAGGGAAAATCGATCCACGCCTTCTAAGTACTGGCATTGCTCCAAAAATATTGGGAAGGCCTATAATCTCCAAAGCTTCGATATTGTTCCGGTGACATCGTGAAACTTACTATTTCCAGAAGCCTCGGTGTTGATCCAGTGACATTGAGAAATTTACTACTTCCAAAAGCCACGGTATTGCTCTAGCAACTTCGAGAAACTCTATTCCTCAAAAGCCTTGGTGTTGCTCTGGCGACATAAGGAAACTTTCTGTCTTCTAAGCATCGGTGTTGCCTCAGCAATATCGATAAGATTATCTCCTTTAGTGCCACCAATAAACCACACATGGCTGCTTGAACTAATGGAACCATGTTCAAGCACGCAGTACTCCATGCGCAACACCAATAAGCTACATGTCACTACTTGAACCGATGGTTCCTCATTCAAGTACGCAATACTCCCTTTGTGCCACCAATAAGCCACACGTCACTTCTTAAACTGATGAACAACGTTCTTGTATGCAATACACATATTTTCACACAATCGAGAAATAATTCCTAATCTCCAAATAGGAAGTATAGGCCTCCAAACCATCAGACCAATGGGAAAATCAATCCAGATTTTCTAAATACAAGTGTTACCTCGACAAAACTAGGAAATCCTTACATTGTCTAGTAATCAATGTTGCCTAGCAATTCCAAGAGCTATTCAAAAATTTCTAAGTATTGGTGTTGCCCAAGCAAAACAAAGGAAGTTTACAATTACAGAATTGGTGGGAAATCAATCCCCATTTTCCTAGAATCAACATTGCTCCAATAGTATCATGACAATTCAAAACCGCCTAGTCGACAATGAAAACAGGTCACTATCTTTTAAGCACCATTGCCCCTATAATGCTAGGAGATTGCAAATCATCAAGTTGGTTAGGAAATCAACTCATAACTATCAAGACTCGACATCACCCAGAGATGGGCGACATTGAAGCACAATCCAAGGACTTGAGGTGTTCGCAAGTTCCTAAAGATAGAAATTGATACGTAGACAGGACCTTAACATTGAACTTGGAAAAGTAGACCGTTGACCCAAAAAATGGACCAACACCCTGGTTTGAGTTTGAAAGCATCAGCCCTGTTCTGACAGAGCAATATCATTTATGATAGATATAGAAAAAGAGCAGTAAAAGAAAGAAGGCAGAGAATTTTTATTAGTGGTTCAGCTGTTAATGAAGCCTGCGTCCACTTTGTAGTTTTATTATAGACAAATTGCGGTTACAAGAGATGTTTGATTACAAGGCTTTGATTATCTTTACCTAGATTCAATCTACAGAGTTGGAATCCACTAGATAATCATAGTGAATTCCTTTGGAGATTGTTGTGAGTGAGGTAGGGAGTGAGGAATAGTTCCAACAGAGCTTCAGCAACCAGTCCCGGAGAAGATCCGGTTTATGTTGCAGGTAGGATGGTATTAATAGAGATCGTAGAGCTTTTGGGCCAAGCCATGCCTTCATCAACTCGCAAGTAAGTAGTACACGACCTAGGGAAGTTTGGGCTCACAAAACAGGTCAATACCATGGGTCGCTAGCGACTCATGGCCTATGGGTCATTGGCTACCCATAGACTTGGCTCATTTGCGAGCCAATATCTTGCTTCTTTAATTAGTGTTCCTTAACTAGTTTGTTTGATGGTTTGAGCAGAGGCATGGGTCACTGATGGGCTAAGAACTTATGATTTTTCTAGAGTCTAGAATCAGAGATGTTTCTATAGCCTATTATCGTTTTTCTTATGTTTAGATAGCAATTCACAAGCTGTTTACGTTCAACTACTGATTGGATTAAAGGAATGCCGATCTCTCGACTTCGTTGATCCTAGTGTTAGTCGTATAGCTTATCCTTTGTTGATTCCTTATCTTGGCTTTTCTGGTTAGGTGCTAAACCATCTTGTCCCCACAAAGTTGTTCTTTTTTCTATTAGCTTCTGCTTGGTTAAAACCCGAATAACATTTTCCCCCCAGAGTACGTCTTCGTTGTAAACAAGTCGTGCTCTGGAAGTTATCGCTTTTAATATCGATCTGTCGATTTCGAGTGATTGCATTAGAACTTTATGAATACGTTGTCCCAAAGTTGTTGGTCGTCTTTCTTTGGTTTCGACTGCTTTCCGCAATGTATCACATTTCTTCTTGTTGCTTCCCAGCACGTCTCGGAAGGGTGAGTCTGTGCAGGAAATCGGGCTCGAGGAGAATAGGCGAAATTCCTCTTCTTTCTTCTTCTTTTTTAGTTTAGTCACTAGTGATCCATATGGGATGGGTCGCTAGCAACCATAACTGCATAGTTGAATTTTTTAACAACATGAAGTTAGGTCGGGTCACTGGTGACCCATGATGGGTTGGGTCGCTAGTGACCCGATTACTTAGCAAATTTTTTTGCTTTTCTTGCTTGCTTATGTACAGTGCTAGAGACGAGCTCACTTCATTTGACCCGAGTCAGTAGATCCTCTAAGCGATCTCTTTCTGAGCGATTCATCTTCGAGCAATCCAATCTTCGAGCAATTCAACCATCTTCCAGTGCCTTGATTCATCAACCTAATTGATACCTTCCATTGTGATTTTGGTTCCAAACTCCTAGCCGTAACTCGAAATTCCAACTTACAAGCCTTAGCTCGCCATGGAACTATAGCCGACCCTATCTTATCGCTGATCTGAAGTTGGCTCACCATCGATCCATTCCACCATTTGCAACGTTCATTACGAGAAGTTCAAGTTAATTGCGGCTTAATGGAGGAATATAGTAAATCGAATCTCATGTTGTTTCCCGAAATGATATTTGGGTTTCGACCCAGTGCTTGATACATTTTTCTACCTTTGTCCACTAGACCAGAATTGACTTGTTCCCCGTTTTGCAGCCGTTACTATACGTCACATCACCTGTCAATCATGTTGAGGTTACCATGCAAATATGGCTTTGACTATTCAACCATCTTTTGAATTATCAGTGTGAATCGTCGGTGGTCACTTCAAGATGTTGTTTTCAATGCTCCATAGTTTTCACAAGGGCTTAGGTCGATAAGTGGGTGCATGACGTAGGTTTGGAATTGTCCTACATAGATTTAATTCAACCTACGGTGAAGTTATGCTTTTTCTTGAATGATTGTATGCCATTTTAGAAAAAAGTCTTGCTCTTGGTCTTTAACTTTTTCTTTTTGAGAACTTGGTTAAGTTACCATCAATGCTTTTGGATTCCAATGCGATAATTATTCCAAAATGGAATATAGTGGATGATTCAATCGTATCGCTCTTCCTGTTTCTATATTCCAGTGATCCTGAAAAGAAAAGCTCCCTGCATCGCCTTGGACAGTGGCTCCGTTATCGATCATTGATCGATAATTGGTAAGTGTGGAAGAGATAATTTTAAAGGAAGATATGGATTGTTTTTCAAATAAAAGTAAGCTAGCTACACTGGATTGCTTGTTCGCAATATTCAGGATACCAGACCCTTCTCATGTAGATACCACACTGCATCTTCCCCGATCAACGCTCAGGACCCGATTAGTCAACATACGTTGAATTCCCTTGGATTCCGGGCATTGATTATAGGCGGATATTAATTAAAGTAAAACATACCCAATAGGGTTGACTGCCAAGTTTGTCATTGAAAATGATTTTTTGGTCATCCAATCTTTAGTCTGGTGGAGGTTCTTTCACTCCTTCAGAAGCTGAGTACTTTACAACTAAGGCTTCACTTATTATTCCTATCATATTGGGAAGACTAATTGCAGTTAATTTACGAGGCACAGTTGCCCTTATAGAGTTGTAGTTCAAGTTCAACCAGGCATAGTTTTAGCCTTCAGAAACTGGCATATGAGTTGTTCGATTGCGATTATCTTTCTCTTGTATTTTTCATAATTCAACGCACGCCAGCCTCTGTCTCCGGGACTATTGGCTTAATTGCTCGATTCCGAACATTTCTTTTTCTTGTTATTACACTTCTTGTGCTCATGTGCAGCATAATCATTTACTTTAATTCTATACATGTAAATAATACCTCTACGGTCATTTCGAAATATTCTATTTCATGGCTTTGTTCAGAACTATGAAGTAGCTTGGTCTAGCCAGTTTTGTAGCTAACCCCTACTTATGCTCAATTGAGTTAGTTTCAACAAAGTGTTGGTGTAAATGCCTTAGTCCGTATGGCTGATTACTTAGACCACCGAGCCACCATGTTTTGGAATACTAGGTTTTTTGAGCAATAAGTTCGATCGCCATAGTTTGATGACATGATAACTCCTTTCTTCAGAAATTAGGGACTTTGTAGCTTGATCCCAAGATCTGAGTTTTGTGATGAGTTGGCATGTATTAGAAAGATGCGTTTCTAGCATCTTTTGCTAAAATAAATTCTTTTGAATCCTACGTTGAGATTCTAATCATGTTTTCATTTCTATCTTCGAAAACTCATACACGGATGACACAACTCTGTGGATTTTTCCTTGAAGTTGTGAATCTTAAAATAGCATGACCATATATTGGGTAATGGCATTATCCTGCAAGATGGAACCAAATGATCTAGTTAGACCGCAAGTAGGTCATTGATCCATCTTGTCATTGCCAGACTACGAGTGACGGTGGATTTCTGAATGTTAAATCCTTCGTTTCCTTTGCTGGAGATTTTGTTGCTAGGATGCTATGTTTTATAATACAGAACTGTCATCTAACCATCCTCACGGCTATTCATGTTTGGACTTTTGAAACATATCTTTCGATCAGGTGTACTTTGTGTTTACATCCCTTCTTGAGGCACTAGCCATTCGAATGACTGTATTTTTGTGATCAAGAGAGATGGAAATCTGTAGGGCAAATTTCTCAATTGCCACCAGTCTGGCTCTCAATCCCATTCTGGAATTGAGGACGTTTGAGGATTTTATTTTTGACCTTCTCTGATTGCTCCCACTTGTTCTTAGCCATGCATGATCTTCTTTGTTGCTAATGTTGTCATAGAAGTTTTGTTCATGTTTGCGCCAAAAATGGCCACAAATGCCAGAAGTAGTGAAAGCACCAGTGCTAACATACAAATTGTCAATTTCTAAACACAGGTTTTAGATCCAGATGATGTAGAGAGCAAAAATGAAGAAATAACTAAACTAAAATGAGATAAAGTAAGAGGAGACAAGAGATTTATAGTGGTTCGGCTATCTCCAGCCTACGTCCACATTGAATAGATCCTTTCTATCCCTTTTATACTACAGTTACAGCTACAATTCTTTGAATAACCAAAATGATAGATTTTTGCCAAAAGTGAAGAAGAAGATCCACCTTTAAGTTGCCATGGAGATGCTATTTATAGGAGCAGATCTAGAAATATCTACCCCCAAAATCCGAAATACCCATTCCCACGTGCAGGTGGGCCCACATGATTGATGTAGAGTGGTTCAAGATCGATCCTCGATCGATCCACATGGATTTCGTATCGTTTAAGAATCACTCCAAACGAGCTGAGATCGATCATGGTGAAAGATGATAGTGCAAAGTCCTTTCTCCCCAAATTTCATGAAATTCCAATGTGTAGTTTGTGAGACATGATCGATCCAAGTTTCAATTTTGTAGTGTTGGCTAATGAATTCATATCCATGATGGTTCATATTTGTCACTTCTGCATCGGTCCGAATCTTCGTATCCATCTTCCTGTGTCCATAGCTTTCGCATCGATCTGATTCTCACGTAGTGATCCATGTTACAAGCTCCACCTTGACTACTTCGTATCGAACGATACGAAATGGCTCCTTCCCTCTTGCTGCTTTTCGTATCCATCCAGCATAGCCTTCTTCATATATGTCCTTCGTATCAATCGATAAGTGATTGATATGAAATGCTTCTCTAAATCCCTTGTAGCCATTGCCTCGTATCCATAAGTTTGTTTCATTCCTTGTATCGATCCCAGCGCTGATCGATACGAAGCGCACCAACAGGTTCTCCGTATCTATCCAATCGATACGTATGTATCGATATGAAAATAACAACATCCATCGACCCGTTTCCCTCCTAAAGCTACTTGATCGACACAATGATCGATACGAAATGTATCGATACGAATGTCGATCGATCCAATCTTAACACTATAATCCATTGATATGAAATAATTTTTCACAAGTATTTATCCGTCCATAACTTGAGCATACAAACTCCGATTGACTTGAAATTTGAAAGGTAGCCTCATTTAGCCTTGTTTACCATTCCCTATCGATCCCACCTTGATCGAAGATTAGTTCAATTTTGATGGTATCGATCATAGCCTTGTTTCCAATCGATCTCCAATCCCGATATCCATCGTTTTTAGCCAGTTATTTTATATCCCGGCCTTGACCAAAAGGCGGGGTAACATTTGCTCCTTAAAACATGCTTTGCGATAGGAAGGCGTATTTTGAACAGCTTCAAATCTGGCATCCAGAGTCCATATTCCATCCATAGTTATATCATCCGAACCATAATCCAATCCATTACTTAGCCATTCTATCCAAGTGCCATGTCCTTATCCAAATCCACGACTGTTATGAGTTGATATCCGATTTCGAATCCAGTAGCCAAATCTTTAGCCCATTCCATGTCCATTCGATCCTAACAACCAAGTCCTAATCCATCCATATCCAATAAAAGATAACCAAATCCATGGCCTCTCCGGGTCAATATCCAAATACGGGACCACTCCGGGCCCTTAGCCAATCCTTAGTCATTTAGAGCCAAAATCCAAATTCGTAACCTCTTTTGGTTCTTTCTGAGCATAGTCCAAAGGCAAAGACTCATGTGCCAAATCCTATGTAATAAATCCTGGCCTAAGTCCTAGGCCAAACTTGGTCATCTCGGACCCTTGTTGAGCATAGTCCATACTCAACGACCTGAAATGATAAATGATAGATAATATGGCATCTAAGTTCTAGGGTGAATCCTGGTCTCTACGGACCCTTGCTGAGTATAGTCCATACTCGACAACCTGAAACATCAAATAAAAAATCCTATTTTTAAGCCATAGCCTAAGTCCTAGGCCGACCTTGGTCATATTGGACCCTTGCCAAGCATAGTCCATACTCGACGACCTTTTACCAAAAACCATATAAAAATCCAATTAAAATCCTATCTGAAATCTAGATCGAATCAGAAAACCAGAAATCTATATCAAAAGTCCAAACTAATATCCAAACCAAAATCCAAACCATAAAATCAATAAAACCTAGAGTTCAAACCAAACTCCAAAACCAAACCAAATAAAGGAAAATATCCAAACTAGAAGGAAAAAGAAAATTTCACAAACTGGAGCATCATGGTTTATCATCATCTCAGAGCATGCTTAGGGGCTATCTCCATCCCCGTACAAGAGTAAGTGACTTAGCCGTCTTCCCAGAGTTTGCTAATTCAACCATACCATCCCGATTAGTCAATGACCAACCGACCATCATTCCCAGGTCTCGTGCCATCATCGTTTACAGCTGCTGCTATTCCACCGCCGCATTCCGAGTCTTGACATATTGCCGCAACTGACCATTCCTTACATACTCCTGGATTATATCATTTAGATGCCTAAAGCTATTAGTTTCATGCTCGTCCAGGTCATAAAACAGATAGTGCCTTCCCGGTGCCCTTTTGCATTCCGAGGGTTCCCTCCTTGTCAGCCTTCGATAAGGAAGGCGATCTCGGGTTTCCATGTATATCTGTTCCAATGTCTCATAAAGTCCCATGTAAGTAGAGAATTTGGGTTCTCTCCAGCACTTCCTTGCCCTACCAGAATCATCATCTGACTTCCTCTTCCCCATATCCTTGTCCTTCCTCGAGCTTTCACCAGATGGTCCTCTATCCTTAGCCATGTTTACTTCCTTTGATTTCATATCCAAGCTTGAATCCTCTTGCCGAATAAATCTCTCGGCCTCATGAAATAATTATCTTGAAATACATCGGTGGATCCCGTATCGATGATACCCTGACTCCTGACACTGCCGCCATTAAAACATTGATGGATCCGACCGATCCATTGAGGCAACCGCCACATTAAACCAGATTAGGAAAGTTCTGAGCTACTCTACTGTCCTCTGTTTCACCGACGTCGGTGTCATCACGTTCTTAGGCCTTTTAATATGAACCCGAAACTGCTTCAGAAACCTATCCATTAATCCTTTCCATGTCCTAATAGATCCATTTTCCAACCACTTGAACCATATAGGTGCTATATCTGTCAAGTACAGGTGGAATATTGAGCCATAACCTCCTCCGATGCCTCCAGCACTTCCATGTGTCTCGTATACCTCATCAAATGATCGGCCGGATTCATCTTCCCTCTAGAGTAGGCAGCTTGAACTCTGATAGATTCCTAGCAACCTAATGTTACGGGTACACGGACTTCTGTTTACTCCTTCCAGATCTCCATTTATCAGACCTCCGTGCATGGTTTGCCTAATAATTTCTACCAATCCTACATTGTCCCCGAGTCCTTGAGGGAATTCTGGTACGTACTCCTCGTCACACACTCCTGTATTCTTGTTGGAGTCGGTTTGTGCGGCATCTGCTGGCATTCTAGATCCATCCATATTGATAGTTGCATGGTGATTAGGGGATGCCCCCTACTAAACTGCTTTATCTGATTGCATGTTGAGTCCCTCTGACCCAGCTCCATCGATCTGGTCTCCTACAGCTCCTACTGTTCCAGCCTGTCAAAACGGTCTGAGAAGGTTCTTCACCATCTCCTTCTGCCTTTTCATAAACTGGTCCTACATGGAATCCATCATAGACTGCATCTCATCCCCGGATATGTAGATGGATGCCTAATCTACTCCAACTTCAGAGGAAGCCTCTTGACTTCCCTCTTGATGGCTCCTTTCTGGTAAAGTCCTTCTAGCCGATAGCCTAACCGTGGTTCCTCCTAGATCTGATCCTTTAGCTTTCCAAATCTGAACTCCAAATCTGATGCAGTGGGTGCTGGTTTTCTCAGTGAAAGCACCAAAGTGTTTGCGTCAAAAATGGCCACAAACCCCAGAAGTAGTGAAAGTACCAGTGATAACACACAAATCCTCAATCTCTAAACACAGATTTCAGTCTAGTTGATGTAGAGAGAGAAAAATGAAGAAATAAAAAAATTAAAATGAAAGAAAGTATGAGGAGATACGAGATTTATAGTGGTTCGGCTACTTCCGGTTTACGTCCACTTTGAATTGATCCTTTTTATTCCTTTTATATTGTAGTTATAGTTATACTTCTTTGAATAACCAAAATGACAGAGTTTTGCCAAAATAGAAGAAGAAGATGCCCCTTTTAGTTGCCATGGAAATGCTATTTATAAAAGCAGATTTAGAAATATCTGCCCCGAAGCCCAGAATACCCTTTCTCACGCGCAAGTTGGCCCACATAATCGATCCAAAGTGGTTTGGGATCGATCTTGGATCGATCCATATGGATTTTGTATCGATCAAGAATCACTCCAAATGATCTGAGATCGGTCATGGTGAAAGATGATAGTGCAAAGTCCTTGCTCTTTAAATTTCATGAAATTCTAGTGTGTAGTTTTTGAGATATGATCGATCCAAGTTTCAATTTTCTAGTGTTGGCTGATGATTTCGTATCCATGATGTTTCGTATCCATCACTTCTACATTGATCCGAGCCTTTGTATCCTGATCCTATGTCCATAGCTTTCGCATCGATCCGATTCTCACGCAGTGATCCATGTTTCGTTCTCCACCTTGATCGCTTCGTATCGATCAATATGAAATGGCTCCTTCCCTCTTGCTGCTTTTCGTGTCAATCCAACATAGCCTTCTCTGTGTATGTCCTTCGTATCAATCAATAAGTGATCAATACGAAATGCTTCTCCAAATCCCTTATAGCCATTGCCTCGTATCCATCAGTTTGCTTCAGTCCTTGTATCGATCCCAGCCTTGATCGATACGAAGCGCACCAACATGTTCTGTCGCATCCATCCAATCGATACGTATGTATCGATACAAAAATAACAACATACATCGACCTGTTTACTTTCGAAAGTTGCTTGAACGATATGAAGTCAATCGATACGAATGTCGATCGATCCAATCCAAACACCATAATCCATCGATACGAAAGTATCGATACGAAACCATTTTTCACTAACATTGATCCATCATAACTCGAGCATACGAACTCCGATTGACATGAAATTTGAAAGGTAGGCTCAACTAGCCATGTTTATCATTCCCTATCGATCCCACCTTAATCCGAGCTTGGTTCAATTTTGACGTTATCGATCATAGCCTTGTTTCTAATCGATCTCCAATCCTGATATCCATCCTTTTTAGCCTTTTTTTTAATATCCCAGCCTTGACCAAAAGGCCGGGTAACAGTTCATATGTCAACTCCGGTCTTTGAGAATTGATAACCTAGCTGTTTGGCTCCAAGGAACATTTCCTCGAGGCTGCCTATCTTTCGGCTGTGTCTAAGTTCTTTCTAAGTTGATTTTAGGAAGTTCAGTTGTGCACCAACTTTCATCCCAAAAACTAGTACATGAGTAATTCAATCTTGGGATTTGCTTTCGATGCCGCTTTATTCCTGTGTAGTGGCTCATTCCATGGTAAAAGGTTAACCTATCCGGCTGACCTATGAAAGGATATGTCTTCCCTTCGTTGCCTGTCATTGGACAACAGTAGTTTTCTAAAGAGAAGGTAGAAACTTAGTTGAGGACCAACTTCTATCTCTAGAAGCTAGTGCATCGATGGTTCACTACGATGAGTGTTTCTCATCAGCCCTATAGACTAAAGTTTTCCTGGCATTACCAAGGCAACACTGGTATTTAGGAAATAGAAAATTTTCCCGGTGTTGCCAGGGCAACACCGGTACTTAAAAGATAAAGAAGGCTTTGGCGATGGTGAGGCAACATCGACACTTAGGAGGTAGGAATTGATTTTCCCCGTCAATTCGACTTTACTCTTAATCCAGTTGGGTACTAGTTTCAGTTTTTGAAAACTCGCACTTCGATGGTTGGACTGTAGAAGTATTTTCCTAGTGTTGTCTGTCTTCGGGCAATGTAAAGTCATGTTAGTGATGGTCTTTAATGGTTTGCACTTCTCTTATTGATTTTAGGTTGGAATAACTACGGTATGGGGCGTTTGAGACCCACTCATCGGTTAATAGTGTTTGCATTCTAGTCTGCATTTTAGGAACTTAGAGTCATTCTTTGAGCGGTTCACTTACACTTTATTTGTGTTTATACTTCGGTCCGCGCTCCGGGGACTTAGAGTTCATGGGTGGTCGCACTTTCGCCAAATTTTTTGTCTTCCGGCTCGTAGTCGAGGACTAGGAGACTTCTATGAATCGTTTTTCTAGACCATGATCTGAGGACTAGAGTACTCTAGTCCACACTCTGAGGACTTAGGGATTTTTATGAATTGTTTATACTCTAGTCCGTGATTCGAGGACTTAGAGATTTTTGTGAATAGTTTATACTCTAGTCTGCACTACAAGGACTTAGAGATTTTTGTGAATAGTTTATACTCTAGTCTGCGCTCTAGGGATATAGAGTGTGGTTGGTGATGGTTGAATCATTCATATGATCCTGCAGAGTTGAGTACATTCCCTTTAACCCAATTTGGTTGTTTTCTCAATGTTTCTTAACTTCGGGATGCACCATGTTCTGTAACGATAAAAGTCCAGGCATTTCCGTTCCCTAGCTTTGTTTATAGCCCTCAAGTGTTACCCTTAGAGATGAAAGGTTGTTGCTTTACCAATTCCATAGTTATTCTTATTCATGTAAAATCAAATTTCCTCCAATTGGTTTTCGTTATGTTTTGATGACTACCTAGGGAACCCTTCATTTCCAAGTGCCAAATTTCAGGGTCTTACTGAAAATCCAAAATTGAGGAGAAAGTTATCACGTTGCCCCCAGTATGACAGCTTTCATGATAGCATTATTACGGATATCAATCTTATTCATTGGTTCCAATCTTTGGGAATCAATGGTTTAGCTACTTGATTTCGAGCGTTCTCTCCTTTCCATGGTCTGTCTATGGATAACCGCTGGTTTTCTACTAGTTAGGGTTTGAGACCACAATCGAGCACCTACTTCTATTCTTTGGAAACCGATGATTTGATTTTGGAATAGCCTTCCATCGTCATCTATCTCTAGATGATGGTAAGTTCCTCCTTTAATTGCAAGTTGAAGCGATCTCTTATCCTGACCAAGTGTTAACGTATTCCGTGCTCCTATGTCCACATGGATGATTATTTTGAACAATTGATGTGAGACTTGATGTTCTGTGCGGCTCCTTGGATGCCCCCAGTCAAAGGTACGTCGCAGCTTCTATCTCTGGGAACTCGTGACTTGGATGTCTTCAATTTTAACATTTTGTACATTAACTTTGGCCAAAAAATCAGAACTTTTTGTCGACTTCTTGGTTTGTAAGCTTTGCAGTTTACCAAACCAATATCGGTTCTTTCGGATAGTTGAAGTTGATCCCTGTTAATCGAAGTGCCTGGCTTTTGAGAGTGCGCGACTTATGAAATTCCTCTATATTGCCTATCTTCGGCAACGTGAGGGGTTTAAGCTCTTTAAGAGTTAGTGCACCGCTTGCGAAATGCACGGCATTCCATGCTTCTTGGTGTTTCCTATCTCCGGGCTATGCGAGGAGCATATATTTTGGCACGGCTTTTGGAATGTGTGACTTTTGGTGCTTCTCGGTGTTGTCTATCTCCGGGCAACACGAGGAGTTAGTCCTTGGCACTTCTCGATGTTGGCAATCTCCAGTCAAGGCAAGGAGTTAGTCTTTTAGTGCTCCATGGCATTGTTTATCTTCGGGCAATGCGAGGAGTTAGTTTTTTAGTGCTCCTTGGAGTTTCCTATCTCTAGGCAACACGAGGAATTAGTTTCTGATGCGCAGCTTACAAGATGTGCAGCTTTTGGTGTTCCTTGACATTGCCTATCTTTGGGCAATGCAAGGAGTGTGAGTTTTGATGTTCCTTGACGTTGCCTATCTCCAGACAATGCGAGGTGTTAGTTTTTTAGTGCTCCTTAACATTTCCTATCTCTAGGCAATGCGAGGAGTTAGTTTTTGATGCGCAGCTTACAAGATGCGTGGCTTTTGGTGCTCCTTGGCGTTGCTATCTCCGGGAAATGCAAGGAGTGTAGGTTTTGATGTTTCTCAACATTGCCTATCTTCGAACAACGTGAGGAGTAAGTTTTTAATGCTCCTCGGCATTGCCTATCTCTAGGAAATGCAAGGAGTTAGTTTTTGATGCACGAATTACGAGATGCAAGGCTTATGGTGCTCCTTGGCATTTCCAATCTTCGGGCAATGCGAGGATTTTAAGTTTTGGGCCTTCTCGATGTTGCTGGAACAACATTGGCTTTCGGAAGGCAAGAATCGTGTTCCGCCGATCTAACAGTTTGAATCGATTTGCTTCCATCGACCTGGTGGGTATTTATTATGAACACGGCTTTATTGGTTCAAGAAGCAAGGGATGGCTTAAGGGATACGCACAATGTTCTAGGCCTTCCTAGTGGTGGAGGAGTGATACCGGTTCATAGAAGGTTCGAATCGAGTTTTCCCATCAAACCGACGGCTTAACTTCGCTAGAACGCGTTTTCGTCAGTTCTAAGAGATAGTTAGTTTTTAGATCGGGTAACCGTGACTTGAAAGTGCTTATAGGAGTTTGGGGAAAACTCTCAGTTTTTGGTCCAAACTGTAACTAGAGAATTGGTCTTTGACTGGCATACGGTCTAAGAGGAAGAGGAATAGGTCACAAAGAATGGTAAAATAGTAGTTGGAAAGAAGTGGGCAAGTATTAGGCTAATATTTCATTTGTTGCACTAGCTAGGTCATTAAGTCTACGGATGTGAGAATGCTAGAATTATTGGTCGGGAATAACAGAACTGTGTTATGATTAGTCTACGACTTTCTTATGCGTATTCAAGTGTGTGCGGTGCCTTCCATGCCACAGGGTTGTTGGCGTGCTTGAACTGTGTCCATGGTCTCTCCATAACTCATTTGATTGCCCCCAATCTAGCTGGAGCGGTTCTTCTGAGTTTTTAGTCTTGGCTTGATTCGAGTCAGCCTCTGATTAACCACAAGTTCGGTTCAATTTTGTTTTAGTTCCTTTGTGGGATTTTAAATCTCTAAGGTTCAACACTGTTCGTTTCATCGATTGTTTAATTATGCCGAGTGACAAATATGATTGTCGATTTGTGGCCCTAGAGCATGGCTTCGTTGACTCCAATGGGCTTTGGATTAGATGACTACTGATCTTCCAATTCACCTTCACGGATATCAGTCGTACATGAATTTCGCTGATCTACCAGTTCGCCTCACAACGCTTTAGTTCGTGAATGGCCTTCACATTCGTAAAGGATTTTTCTGGATCAGATGTCGCTGATCTACCGGTTTACCTTCATGACGCTCAAGTTCTTGAAAGATCTTCACATTTGTGAAGGGTTTTTTGAATCAGATGACCATTGACCTACCCGTTTTCCTTCATGAAGCTCTAGTTCGTGAAAGGCCTTCATGTTCGCGAAGGGTTTTTTGGATCAGATGACCGTTGATTTACAGGTTTACCTTCACGTTCACTAAGGGTTTTTTTGGATCAGATGACTGCTGGTCTACCGGTTTACCTTCACGATGCTCTAGTTCATGAAAGACCTTCACGTTCGCGAAGGGTTTTCTGGATCAGATGAGTGTTGATCTACCGGTTAACCTTCATGATGCTTTAGTTCGTGAAAGACCTTGATGTTCGTAAAGGGGTTTTTTGGATCAGATGACCGCTGATTTACTGGTTTACCTTCACGATGCTCTAGTTCATGAAAGACCTTTATGTTCACGTAGGGTTTTTTGGATCAGATGGCCACCTGATCTACCAGTTTACCTTCACGATGCTACCAGCAATGCCGGTTCTCAAAAGGGGGATTGACATGACTCGTCGAGGGCAGAAAAACAATTCTTTTTGCCATGTTGTCTGTAATATCCCTAGTGTCTTGCTACGCCTCATTTGGAAAAGGTGAGTAGACAAGGATGGATGAGAAAGCATTGCTTTAGGTTGCTGTCCCACTCCTTAGTTGCTAGCTAGCTAGAGTGTTATTTGATAATCTTCCTTTCATCTGATTTCTTTAGTTAGTTGGTGCGCTTTTCTGCTGGATATTGGTTGCATTGCTTCGGGAGAAGGTCCTTGAGGTCTTGTAGCTCCTTCACTGTTCGGTATGTTCTTTGGGCACTGTGGGTTTTATTCTTCTAATTGCATTACTTCTAGTCTTTAGAACCAGTTTGTACTTGTTTTGCCAATTTTAGGTTGGAATTACTGGAGTAGGGAACGATTGAAACCCACTTATTGGTTCATGGAGTTCGCATTCTAGTTCACATTCTGGGAACTTAGAGTCATTCTATGAGTGGTCCACCCGTGCTCGATTTGTATTTATACTTCGATCCGCGCTCCGGGGACCTAGAGTTTTTTTGTGGGCGGCCACACTTTCACCAAATTGTTTGTACTTCAGTTTATAGTCAAGGACTAGAAGATTTCTGTGAATCGTTTATACTCTAGTCCACGCTCCGGAGACTTAGAGTACTGTAGTCCGTGCTTCGGGGACATAGAGATTTTTTATAAATCGTTTATACCCTAGTCCATGCTTCGGGGACTTATAGTATTCTAGTCCATGCTCTAGGGACTTAGAGATTTTTGTAAAACGTTTATACTCTAGTCAGTGCTCCAAAGACTTAGAGTACTCCAGTCCATGCTCCGGGGACTTAGAGTAGTCTTGTCCATGCTCAGGGACTTGAAGATTTTTATTGAGAGCAGTTGTATTTCCACCCGTTGGACTTGTACATCATTTACCATGTCGAGGCAAAAGTTGTCGAATGAACGGTCGAACCATGTTCGTTCATGGAATGGGATTCTGTCCCCGGCATTCATGATGAAACTTTACAATCATACGGTCGATTCACGTCAACTTGGTAGTTGCAGATCTTTCCATTAAGTCGGGAAAAAGGTGCAGCTCTTCCCATTAAGTCGGGAAAAAGGCAGGTGGTGAATGACTTGATCTTAACCATGCTATGTCGGATGGTCGAGTCTTGCACAATTTGTTTCGTATCCCTTCTAGCAAACAGAGATAATGAGTTATTAAGCATGCAACCAAGTTGCGTCTGTTTTAGGCTACAATCATGTCCATTTGCTCAAATCTAGGGCTGATCAACAGGCAGCAAGTCGCGACTATTCCGAGTCTAATATGAAGGTTGCTTAGTAGACAGTCAGTCATGTCTACTTTATACTAGATTCTAAACTTGTCGATTTTTTCTTATGTACCTTGGCATCCCAAATCAGGGGTATGTGGTAGCTGATGAATGATCGAATCATATTCGTCTTGATGAAACTCCATAGGTTCAATCACGATCTGTGGAGATTAGCTGGAAGCCAACTCTAAGTATTTGGTCACCTACATTGTTTTGGAAGTATTTTCGTTCAACTTAGTCGTAGTTCACAACATAATTGAAATTGAAATTAAATTAAAATAATTCAACGAAGATTAAAATAAATCTCATTGATAAGTGAAGCAACATCGTGTGCTCGCTATTCCATGTTGCACCTAGCTGCTTTTAGCGGGATGCCTACCATAAGTGGTCCAATTGATAATCAGAGTTCTTTTTTAATAGGTATCAGATGATCTGTGCTCGCCATTCTCCGGTCGGCTGGGAGTCGTCGCAGTATACCGCTGGGGCTTGGCATTGTAATTGATCCCGATTTGTATTATATCTTCTAGGTCCTTCTACCTTTAGGAATACCGTTTAAGTAGCAGTTCCTCGCCTATCTCTTGGCATTGTAATACGGCACGGGTTCTAAAGCTTCTTCTCGCCCTTTGCACATTGGCATTTTCATCTGATTTATCTTCCTAAACTTAATTTTCATCTTTAGGGCTGAGTAGAGCTATCGTTATATCCTTCTAAGGGGTTTTCACCATTAAGTTCAGGTTTGTAGCCGGTCCTTTTGCAATAGGTGGAGTGTTAATGTTTTCTTCCGTCATGATTCTTAGAGCTCCACCCATTTCTTCCTTTCGATTATAACCCCTTCGGACGACCCAGACGGACTGAGCTAATTCACAAGATATCCATTAGCAATCCATATAGGTCGTCGGCGATCCATATAGGTCTTCGACGATCCATGTAGGTCGTCGGCGATCCATGTAGGTCACCAGCAATCCATGTAGGTTGTTGGCGACACATCTAGGTCGTTCGCGATCTATGTACGTCGTTGGCGATCCATGTAGGTTGTTGGCCATCGATATAGGTCGTTGACGATCCATGTACTTATATTTTTAGCGGACTTTGTTTTCTGGAGTTTATGGCAGTCTAGTGAAAAGGTATGGGTCTCTAGTGATCCATAGCGCATGGATCGCTAATGACCATGTACTTAGTTGACTTCTGAGCTTCGCCTTTTGGATCGCGTCTACTATCTTATGTTGATGTTCTCCATCTAATTTCATAGCGTTTTGCCATGTTTTGATGATGATCCATATGCTGGTTTCATTGGACTGCTATTGGATCATGATGTAAGGGGATTAACATCTACTCCAGGTATTACTGCCCCTATGGATCTTCCAAAGGCAGTTCTTCTTCTCCTAGGAGCCATTGATTCCGAGGGGTAGATTCTTCGGGAAAAGATTGGGGATCTAACTTTTGGACCTATTGGATCCATAGTAGATAGCTAGATCTGGATCCTGAGTTGGGTTCTCAGTGAAAGCACCAAAACGTTGACCCAAAAAATGGAGCAGCACCCTGGCTTGAGTTTGAAAACACCAACACTATTCTAACAGTGCATTATCATAGATAACAGATATAGAAAAAGAGCAGTAAAATAAAGAAGACAGAGAATTTTATAGTGGTTCCGTTGTTAATGAAGCCTACGTCCACTTTATAGTTATATTATAGACAGATTGTTGTTACAAGAGATGTTTGATTACAAGGCTTTGATTATCTTTAGCTAGATTCAATCCCCAGAGTTGGAATTCAATAGATAATCACAGTGAATTCCTTTGGAGATTGTTGCAAGGGAGGCAGGGAGTAAGGAATAGTTCCCGCAGAGCTTCAGCAACCAGTCCCGGAGAAGTTCCAGTTTATGTTGTAGGTAGGATAGTATTTATAGAGATCATGGAGCTTCTATGCCAGGCCATCCTTCGTCAACTCGCAGGTAAGTAGTAGACGACCTAGGGAAGTTTGAGCTCGCAAAATGGGTCAATTGGCCTATGGGTCGCTGGCGACCCATAGACTTTACTCGTTTGCAAGCCAATATCTTGCCCCTTTTCTTAGTGTTCCATGGATAGTTTGTTTAATAGTTTGAGAAAAGGCATGGGTCGCTAATGAGCTAAGCACTTAGAATTTTTCTACAGTCTGTAATTGGAGATGTTTCCAAATCCATTTATCATTGCTCTTACATTTTGATAGCAATTCACTAGCTGTTTACGTTTAGCTAATGATTGGATTAAAGGAATGCTGATCTCTTGGCTTCAATGATCCCAGTTGTTTTCTTAGTCATATAGCTTGGCCCTTGTCGATTCCTTGTCTTGGCTTTTCTGGTTAAGTCCTAAACCATTCTGTCTCCACAAGGTTGTTCTACTTTCAATTAGTTTTCGCTGGGTTAAAAACCCAGATAACATTGACCATAATCAAGAAGCAAAACACTAGGAAGCAAGCAACAAAACCACAAGTTCCAAGAGATAGGAGCCAAACGTGCAACTCAAATTAGCGGCAACCAAATGAGTTTCCTATAATAACTGGTCTCTAACCAAGTGCTTGAACCAGAGTAACCAGTCCTCTGGAGTGGATAGCACATACACTAACTCATGGTCAAAATAGATAGAATCATACCACAGTCCTGTTATGCAAATAAAGTATTTTTGCAATCACAATAAGACTAAGTAAAAAAGCATAATCAATTACTGCAATAACCTTATTTACAGTTGCAAAGCTGCGGTAAATAAGGAAGTTACATTATTTACATGCACAAAGCTATGATAAATAAACACATCACACAAAACAACATCATATAATATGGAAATTGCTGAATAGGAAATCATATTATATATACACGTAGTAAAACACAGACAAACATAGTACACAGAGTATAAGAAAATTACACAAGAGAGATTATAATAGAAATGCTAATCTTTCATTACTAATATCATTTTATGTACGATATAAATAGCGGGGGCCATTCCCATACAATACCGACTTGTTTGGGCACCACATCACAAAACTAAATATAATAGAATAGACTTTGTACATACTTGACCATGATAGACAATACATAGAAACCACATGTGCTTCATCAATCGATCACCTCATCACTTTTTTCCCCATGGCCACCTTTGTCATCCTTGCCTAGACGGGTCAGAATTTTCATTCCCTTACCTTCCTTGCTGTGGGCAATAACCCCCTCCAAGGGTGTAGAATCTCCTATTATGACAGGGCTAGACCATTTAGATCCTCCTATAGATGCTCCTCCATCCTTTGACCTCCAGAGCTTGATTGTGGTTGTAGTCTTGCATTTCGCTTCCTCCTTCTCCTTCTTCGCTTCCAGCCCCTCCTTCTCTCTCTTAAGTCTCTCTACCATTGTCTCCTTGTTAGTCGGGTTTGACTCGCTCATGAATATCACTTCTTCTTCTTATGACATAGAGACATCCTCCAAATTCTACAGTGTTGCTATCTTCTTAAAGTCGGGTCCAAGCCTGGAGCTTGAAAAGGGAAATATACCCAAAGCCATTACTTGAGATTGTGAAAGCAGTGAAGATGGTAGGGGCTCTCGAACCATAAGAAGCTCGAGGTAGTGATTGAAGAGACGGCTGACCTACAATTTGGCAAACACAGTTGTATAGTTTAGTAAAGGATTCTAAAGTGAATTGAAGCACCCAGAACACCGGAGAAATGAGAGAAATATCTGACCTAGGATTTTGATCATGGACTTCAACTTCGAAGCCCTCTCCATCAGTTTCCACTTCAGTGAGACACCCAATCATCAGGGGAAAATACGGCTCATGCAAGGCTTTAGAACCAATCATTGTAGATGTAGGAATGGTTGTTTCTAGCTCTTGAGATAGAGCCGACGTTTCGCCCTGACGCAAAGATCTTGAGCCAACACGAGCCTTAGCAGGTGCTTCAGTAGCAGCATTCTCCCGTTCTTCTTTTAAAATTTCCCTACCGATCGTCAGAAATTCCATCTCTTTAGAGCTGAGGTAGTTGGTCATTAGTTCTTCCTCAACGACGAAAACATATTCCTAGGCTGCTCTGATTTGACTAACACTTCATCCAAAATGATAGTAAGAGTTAGGGGATAATTATCTCCTAGCCACCTCAAACTACTCTCGCTCAATATGGTGTATGGATAGAAGTGTAGCAAGGTTGAATCCATTTGACTCATCACTTTATCATGCTCTCTCTAAAGGTCCAAAAGTTATGACAGACCAAGTGATCGGTTTCAACTGCCAACTTATTGCCTTCTCTTTATGGAGTCAAGTAAGTTCGATGGCCTGCTCAGCAATGGAAATAGCATGTTTAGAAATAGTCTGATCCTAGGCCTTAATGACATTCTCTCCTTTAGTGACTTGATCCTTTAGCTTGAATGACTCACTGTGAGCAAATTTGAGTTGGTCCTTAATCATGAGAAGCGCTCTGTCATTGGTCTGATTTGCTTCAGCCAGCAGCTTGTTACTTGCAGCTTTTCCCTTTAAGGTTGCATCTTTATTAGTTTTTAGTTGGGCAACCTCATTATCATGATCTTTGATCATTCTATCATGGACGTCCCTTTTTACCTCAAAGAAGAGAATTTTTTGGTAGTTGGCTCGATTCACATTGGAGAGAACTCGTACAAGATGTTGCCATCAAACCAAGCTTCCAAGTTCTCATGGATTGTCTCGAGATTTTACAAAGAAGATGTTTTGTTTATGGGCTTTGTGGTTCGATTAAATTTAACCCTACGTAAGAACATATGTGGGTAAGCATCCTGAAGCTAAGGTGGGCTTGGTGGAAGTTTGTACTTCTACAACGCTTAGAATAAATAGGGGCAGAAGTAGTTATAGCCCGAGTGGATGGGATTTCCTACAACGCAGCAGTTTGAACCTTAGTACGAAGAGGAGTGATGGATGATGTCATCTTGGGGCAGTCTTGGCAGTCTTTGTGGTGTTTGTGCATATCACCATAGGCATCACCTTCAGTATCCCTCCTTCTATTCTCTCCTCTCTCGCTTTCTCATTCTAAATAATGAGCTTCATCTTCAGCCTCTCAAACCTTTCTCTTTCTCCTCTCCTCTCCAGTCTCAAGGTAGGTACGCTGGTCTAGATCTGGAGTTTGATCCTTATAAGAACTAGAATGCTGATGTAATTGATGGAATAGTCTACGACCCATGGAAACGGAAATGAAAAGAAGAATGGAATTAACATTTGACCTATGAAACTTAACTTAATGTAGAAATGTGTGTTTGTGATCCTAAAGTAGAGTGCGTAGTGTCGGTGACTCCCTATATAGTCTACTAACAGTATCGGCATGGTTTTAGAGTTGGAGTTTCCCCACCTTTGCATATGAAAGCACTTGAAGATAGGTTGATATCAGAGCTAGTATCGCCTTTCATCTCACTAATTGGGAAGTCTCCAAATTCACTCTAGGTAAGTGAGACATCCCTCAGAGGATGTGAATGTGTCGAATCTTCTACTGGGGTTTCCATAATTATACTCCCGGTCAATTGTGAAGTTGCAATAATTAGATGTTCTTCAGGAGGAGGAAAGGGAAGCTCGGTACTCAATTCTTCAATAGTAGTTGCTCTAGAGAATGTAAGATGAGAGTATCGAGGCATATCTCTGGTGATTCATTGCATGAATCATCTCCTTCCTCGGTGGCGTGAAAATTATTGCCATTATCTTTAGCATTTGTAGCCTCTTCCTGCTTCGCAACCATCAGTTGTTTCCCTTCTGTACTTCGGATTGGATCATCCTCCTCTTAGATCAGAGACATTCTATTTATTTCATCCTTATCCCTCTTAAGGTCTTCTTTGGTAGGCAAATCTACATTGAGTTCGGGAACTTCTTCGGGCAATACTCCACCCGATGGACCGGCTACAACTCACTAAGCATTCTTGTCAGAGATACGAGTCAGGGCATCAGAATAGGTGTTTTTTCTAGAGTTGCTTGGTGTTAGTGACTCAATGTCGGCAGATCTACTCATGTTAAGTAGCCTATGTTCAAGTAAGTTGTCATATGTCAGAAGGAATTCGACAGTCCAATGGTCCTTTGCCACAGCCTTCAAATTCTCGAGCATTTTCTTATGCTCTTCCTTATGGACATGTCTCGGTTGAACTACAGGTGGATGCATACTGAATTAGAAACTTATAAACTCTAACATGAGATAGGAAAAAGGAAAAAGCCCTATTACACCTTGTAATTTGGTGTTAGTTATTTAATTTAGTTAGTTAGTTGATTAGGCTTCAAAAATTGAATTTGTGCAAACGATGGAATTTGATCATGAAACTTGCACTATTGCACACATGGTGGAATTCTGAGAAACTTTTATCTGTTGTTTTGTGATCCGAGTCCAAACGATGAAGTTACGAACGAAAAATAGATTCAGAACGAAAATAATTAAGTAAGAAAAATTAACATTTTTAATTTATTAACTAGGGCCCATAGGTTGACCCGCATATTAGAGTGGTCAACCAGGGTCGGTCGACCCCTAGGAAGGGGGCGGTCGAATGCTTCATGTTTGGTGGCTCTAGTAATCTAGGCCATGTACGACCTATATTTAATATATTTTGATCAAACGGTTCCAATTAATTCAAACACCGATAAATTCAGACCTAGACCTACTTCCCTTCTCATATTTTTTTGAAGGTAGTAGCAACGAACAAATCCTTACCCTTTGAATCGACAATAAACCACATGTGTCTGACCCAAAAAGCATAGACTGACGGAAAGTCAAGAGAAAAAAAAGAAGAGAGAAGAAGAGAAGAGAAGAAAGAGAGAAGAAAGAACAAAACAAAACAATATAGACTCTCACATCACAACGGAAAACATATAATGTCATATCAATGATCTTTACAAAACAGAAACTGTATATATACATACATCAATCAAAGTTCAATAATCAATCACAAATTATCAGCCTGGACAGTTATAATAACATATCCTCACAATTGCCGATAATAAACAACAACTACGCACAGCAGATGAATAATAATCAAAATTGATACATGTATACGAAACTGAAGATCTCCAGCTCTCCTGCTGAAGCTTCAAAAGCACCAAAACTGAACCTGTAAATATACTCGGTCTGACCCGAGCATTGAAAGGGAAGAACCTCCGGATCAGTCTGGTAAACCAGCGTGAGAAACACATTCAATTGAATTTGTTAAATTACCAAACTTTTCATTGATCAAAAACAAAAGTATGTCGTAAGAAAAGTCCACACATAAACACAGATATTTTTTTACCTTACGATAACTAAAACATTTCATATCAAATTCATCTGATATTATACTAGTGTCTATTGCACAAATAGTATTCAAAATAGCCGAAATTGTCGCTATTATTAAATTCCAGCATACTAGGCTCTACAAATAAAATGGCAGGTACGTAGTGGAGTTTAGATTTCCATACAAATGACCAGGTAAAGGGATTACCTTGCGGCAGTACATCTCTAGAAGAATGTACCGAGAAACCATCATAAAGTTTCTCTACCAACACAAGACCGTCCCACCTCTATAACTAGATGGTACCGAATACGTCATCCTCCGGTCGTTACCGACCTTTACTTAAGGCCTTCGAAGGATACAAACCGTCATAGCGTGTAAAGATACATCAAGAAGAGGATGATCGTACCCTAATGGGAGCGACCCACTTAGCCTTGCCGCATCCAACCCCGTTTTGGTCATTTCCGGTTGATGAGGTTTGAGGTAACGATTACCTTTCATGAATCACAATCACATCGCTTTGAATGCCACACGGCTAATTTCCGTTGACTACTAATTGGCTTCCATAAAAATATAACCCTTAAGCTCATACGTCTCAAGGTGGGTGTTAAGCTAAAAGAAGTTGCCTTCTCTGTCACCACTGATGTACGTTTGTAAAAACAAATGTACGTAATATTTAGAAATGCAATGTCAGACAAACATCCATACAAGTTGTCCAGGAACAGGACAAATCGAAGGTAATTTCGTACCACATCCTGTTGGGAAATCCCTAGGATTTGTAGCAAATAGTCCTTGCATTAGATATTTCATAATGAAGAGACCACTGCTACTATATGTATATTGGGGTTTTAAGCCCGAACGATCCACAAGCAGTACCCCACTATAAAAATCAGGAATATCAATATCATCATAAGCAACCTGCATAATCGTCGCATATACATTGGTCCGAAATGGTTTTTAGATAAATCTGATTCCGGTCTCTTCGCACCAACAATGCAAAAGCGTTTCTCAACTTCACACAGAAACTAAGTCTCATAGACTTATCACGTTTCCAACCTTCAACTTGCTATCCTTTGGGCCAAGAATGAAGCTCGATAGATTGGAGTAATACTCCACATTACACGAATCAACATCCTCAACACAAACGATAATCAAGCCTACACAGAAGGCTATGTGCTAAATGTACGACTAAATAGTTCCCACATCAAATCGAGGAACTAAAATTTAGCCAAGTTTGATAGTCGATTATTTAACTATCAAAGCAAGCAAACAAATATTCAACACCATAACAATCACTAGGCCCTTTTAATTAATCTTTTATTAATTAAATCACTTGCCAAACATTCACTTCAAGTTATCTTTTAAAAGACATAATCCCAAAACCATTTCAGTATTGGAATTTTTTTCCATATTCTCATTTAATAATAAGTAATTCACAAATCTCTTTATTTTCATCACCTAGAAAATATTATATATATATATACACACACACACTTAAATCATGATTAAGTATATATTTTATTTTGTAAGGAAAACATTCTCTTTAAAACATTTATCTGGGTCAAAACGAATGTTGCGTAAAACATCTTATGACAACCCAAAGACCTTAGTATAGGGATTCGAAAATAAGATAGATATATAAATCCCAATTACTAAACAAAACATTTTATTTCAAAAATCATTTACTATAACAACAGTGTTATAGTCCATCATTTCCTTACTTCTCGAAACGTCTATTTCAACAATGAATGTTGAAATATATATGGTTTCGATACTTAACAATTTTAAAACATCTTCAAACCATCGAGGCCCATTTTTCCGTACCCTTTGAATCGAAAATAAACCACATATGTCCAACTCAAGTTGTATGAAAATATGGAACATGAAGGGTAATAAAGAAAAATAGATAGAATAGAATCTCACACGAATGGAACAACATATAATATTGAACAAATATTTTTACAGTGGAAAAATTTTTAAATACATATATCAGAGTCTAACCTAAATTCAGAATGGACAGTTATAAACATCTATCCTTACAATTGCTGACAAACATCAACTAACAAACTAAGTACAGCGGATGACAGAATATGTTTATACGCAGATGAATATCTCCAGCACTCCTCTGGAAACTCCAACCGTCTTCGACTAACCTGAAACTATTCGGATCTGATCCTAGTATTGAAAATACCCGGATCAGGCTTGATAAACCAGCGTGAGAAAAACTCAATAATCAATGATAGTGTCATACATCAACCTTTGAATAAAACCTTTTGAAAAGAATGAGTATCTCATAAGACCACTCCTACACGTAAACACGGACGGGTTTTGCCTTATGATAACTAAAACACTTTTATATCAGAATTTTCATATTATTTATAATGACATCTCTTTGAAAATATAATGCAAATAAACTTATTAATCTTAGCTAAAATTATTACCATTATTAAATTCAAGCATACTAGGTTCTACAATCAAGTCCGTAGGTTCTTATTGGAGAATGGATTTTCATACATATGACCAGGTGAAGGATCTACTTTCGGAAATGGGTACACCTCTAGATGGATGTCCCGAGGCATAGAAAATCTGCCCCTACCAACACAAGACCGGCCTACCTCTGTAACTAGATAGTATCGAATATGTCATCCCTCGGTCTTTACCGACCTTTAACCGAGCGCTCAATCCCATACACCACATTAATTTACATCCCAAACGTCGTTGCGGGAAGAAATATATCTAGAAAGGGATGACCATACCCTAATTGGGAATGACCCACTTAGCCATGCTGCATCTAATCCTATTTCGGTCATTTTCGGTTTGATGAAGCTTGAGGCAACGATTACCTTTTCACTAGAACATCTCACATCTTTGAATACCACATTGCCATTTCCATTAACTACTAATTGCCTTCCATAAAAATACAACCCTTGAGCTCGTATGTCTCAAGGAGGGTGTTAAGCTAAGAGAAGTTGCCTTCTCCGCCACCATTGATGTACGTTTGTAAAAAACAATGTACGTAATCTTAGAAATGCAATGTCAGACAAACGTCCATAGTACCGGAGGCACTCTCCTACTACCACTAGTAGTGAGTATTCCTTGCAATTCAAAAAATCTCCACAGCAAGGAGACCACTGCTATATATAACTCTATCATGGGTGCGACCCCAAGCAAATCAACAAGCAGTCCTCACGCTGTGAAGATCCACGGTCTTCAATAATCATCATCTTCAACATGTCTTCACATTCAAACGTATACATTGGTTCGAAGTGGTTTTCAGATAGGAATTACCTAAATCCGACCCTGGTTCCTTCGAAATCCAATTATCGATAAAAAGTGAATATGAGTATACAGGATTTCTTAAGTCTCTTTTCACTTCAATTCTTTTTGGATAATTTTGAAAACTCTTTCTTTTTGACGAAGAAAAATTCTAAGTAATTCATTCTTTTACTTTGGATGATATCTCGAATTTCCTCACTTAATTCTCGATCAAAATTCCTTAACTTTTAGGCGGGTTAAAAACAATGTTATTAAAGACATCGTTTACGATAAACCTTAAAATCAATCTTAGCAAAAAAAAATTGAGTAAATAGAAATCATTCATTCTGGAGATTGCTTAAATTTTGAATAATACTAATTTTCTTTTATTTTGGAAAACTTAACAGAATCATTTTATTTAAGAGCATCCAGGCTTTCCTTTCGATCTGTTTCACCCTTCGTCTAAGAAAAGAAAACATAGGCCAGGTAAGTTTAGGGTATTGGTTGCTCCATCCCTAACCTTAGTTAAACACCTTGTTTTATTTTCCCAGATCTCACAGGCGGGACAAATGTACTAGTCATTTCCGCATACTCAGATTTTCAACTTTATTTTGGAACTACTTATAAATATTCCAAATTATCTTTCAAAATGCTTAATTTTCCTTTTAAAAATTTTCACAATTGATTCCAGGAAAAATCGTTACTTTTAAACTCCTCTTTTAAAAAGTTATACAATTCGCAACATAAAAGTGTTATGGAAAGTTCTATATAAGCTTATTTGACTTAAACAACTTTTAAACATTCGATAATTCATATTTTCCAATTCAAAACTCCTTTAAATCATTTAATCTATTTAACAAATTTATACCATATTTTTTCATAATTAAAAACGTTTATTTAAACAAATTTCCTGTTATGGTCACTTAAATGCACTAGCACGATTTTTTATAGAAAATTGTTTTAGACTTAATTCAAAATCTACAAGAAGAAATCTTGATTTTCTTTCTTAGTTTCAAAGATATGGATATAATAGTCTGGAATTTTTTTATCTCGAAGAATTCTGAGCCATATTCCACTCTACACATTCATTTGAACTTTTCGGCGCGAAATTGCGAACTACCGTTGCGCGACACGTCTAGTTTTAACTTATTTTTCAATATTTGAAATAATTTATTCAAATTGAATTCTATTACTTATAAAATCATTATAAATCATTTTGAATCAATATTTCCACTTTTTAAAGTATTTAAAATGTATTTTCAATGTTACCATATTATAATATTATTTTATTCCTATTATTTTAATATTAAATTTTAATTTCCAATTTCAAGTCAATTTCAATTCTAACTTCAAATTAAACACATTTAACACTTAGATTTCAGACTTAATTTCAATTTAAACTTCAATTCAACCTTAATCTCAAATTCAATTTTCAAAATCGGGTTTTAATTTCAATTTCACTATTCATCTCAATTTTAATTTCAATTTAACTATTCTTTTCAGACCCATTTCACTTCATATTTCAAATTCTCTTTTATTTTAACTTTAATTTTATTTCTAATTGAAAAGAGACTTTTTTTTTAAAATATCTCACATCACTAAAATATGGTGTTATTAACAAATGGATTATTAAATCAAAATAAACATAACCAATATCATATTCATCACTAACATAACATCCATTCAACCAATCACATAACATATGATTTCAAATCCAACATTCACTATTAATACTATAATGGGATATATTATCACAATTCGATTATCTAATCAACTATCAAATCATCCGAATTAAGAATCAATTTGGTATGAACATTCATATGTCATAAGGGTATAAATGTGATTATTTTAACATAACCAAAGTAAATTAAAAAGCGATGAGAATTCCTCACCTTTATATCCACTCCGTCAATCTTTAGGCGAATTTGTATGCTTACGACTAACGAACTAACATGCTATTTTCCGAACGTCTCAACTCTTGCTGTTTCCTTTCCTTCTCTCTTTTTTCTTTCTTTCATTTTACTTTTCTTCTTTTTTTTCTTTATAAGAAAGGAGGGTATATGGCTTGGCTAAGGGGTGCATGGCCTAGGGAGGAGGGTAAGGCCTAGGTGGAGGTGGGTAGGTGGTGTGTGTAGGGCTCGACTAGGGTGGTTGGGGCGTGAGTGTGAGTGCTTAGGTGATAGGTGTGTGGAGGGTGTGGGGTTTTGGAGGTGGGTAGGTGTGTTTGGCTGAGGAGGATGTGGGTTTAGGTGGTGGTGGAGCTTGGTGGAAGAGAATGGAGAGGTGGGAAGCCATGGAAATGGAGGTAAAGAAGAAGAAGAAAGTGAAGAAGGAAGGTAGAGAATGAAGTGTGCAAAATGAAAGGTATGGATGCTTACTTATACTTGAGCTTTGGATGACAAATAACTATAATACCCTTCACTACTTTTTGACTTTCAATTTATCTTTCTACCCTTGATTTAACCTCTTAAGGACGAGCATTAATGGGGATGTTAAAGATAGGAATGATTACTTACTTTTCCTTTGTTTATTTTGTATTTTAAAGAGAAGACTTTTGCTTTGATTTGATTTGCATTAATTGTAAGCATATGTGTCACTAATCCCTTTAGTTAGCTTTCTTTTCATAATTTATTCTGGTTGACCATAATTCTATGTGTATAAGTCTCATCTTTCATAAGAGAAAAGAAGTGTGTGTAATGATGTTGTTTTATAAAAGCTTTAATTAAATTTAAATTTGTCAAATCAAAACTTTACATTTTTTGTTTATGCAAACTTTTTCAAAAGTAAACTCTTTTTGTCTTTAGTGCTAAATGTAAAGTGTTTAAATAGTTTATAAACTTGTATTCATGTGTTAGAAAATGTATCAAGTTGCAAAAACTTGTCGACAACTTGTTTTGGTTGAAAAAGGTATTTTTTTGGACAAATTTTACAGTCAAAATTTGACCTTTTTTTAAGTTATATTTTGAAGTAAACCAAACTTTAAGATGAAATTTTTACTTCTTTAAATAAATTAAAACATGTCTCTTTATATTTAAAAATCATATTTAAATAATATCAAAATCTCTAATTTTACAATGCATGTAAAACTCACAAAATGCGATAAATTTTGGTTATTTTTGTAAAACGATTATTAACATACTTTTAAATCTTTTATATACTATTATTATCTTTATTAGATGTTTTAAATAAGATTTATCTTTTTAAATAAATACGCCTTTATTTATTATTAACAAAACTTAACTTTTGTCGATTTGTTCTAGAATCCAAATTTATACTTTTTAATTTATTAACTATAAGTATAAAATGATTTCTTCATTATTATCAATTATATATAACATATTTATTTAAGTTTTAAATCTTTTAAATTTAGAAATAAATGAAATCTTTCATTTTCGAAGTAGTGAAATTACGGGTCGTTACATTCTTCCCTACTTAAAAGCATTTCGTCCTCGAAATGAAAGTTAGATAAAGGAATCTATCTCATACTCATATCCCCAAATAATTTGACTTATTTATACTGATGATAGAAAGAAGAAGGTCGATATCATAACAACACTAAAACAAATAATACCAAACATACATACAAAGAATCCCCACACTAACCTGAGACTTATCATGTACTTACGGTTATATATACATACATCAAGTCAGACTTCTATCCTACCCATCCTAGTGCGTACTGCACACTTAAGATAATATATACAACAACCAAATAAGACTATACACCCAAAAATAACCAAACTGATACCATATCAACATAAATGAATACATCCATATACCTCATTCCCTAACCTATGCATGTACTACATCTGAGGTTTATATACACACACATGTCAAAACATCAGTCTAACCCCTATATCTCAGTGTCTAAGATAACTATCCAACTACTATGTAGACAGACCCAAAACATCATACTATATGTATTATTTGATTTGATCTACTATTCGAATCCACAACTTTTCTTTCGAACTAGTATCGATCCTCAGATTTCCTAGTGCGGACTTTGATCAGACTTCCTAATCACAAGCCCTTGCTTTCCTTGCATAGCTCTCAACTGTGATATAAAACTTGAGTACATAATCATAAACTCTAATCAATGCACGCCGTCAAGAATCGAGTGATAAATCCTTTTTCAGATTGGTATAAACACCTCAAACTTTTGTACTCAAATCGTAGGTCAAAATTTATGTGCTGAAATAATCTATGTTTAACATATGTACTTATTAACATTCATTTTTACCTAATACATTTTTTCCAAAATTTCTATTAATCCAAGTTATTTCACAACCATTTACTTTCTTCTAAATACATTATTACTTAAGCATACAAATATGACTTAAACTTGTATAATATACATTTACTTCCTAAGAGTATATATACATATCCCCAAACTTCAAAATGTTATTACTTCAATTAGGATGTTTAACCAATGTAGAATTCTACTATTATCTCAAATTAATAAGTTATATAACTCAATCCTTAGTTTTATTTATCTAAGGTCTTGATTTAGCTAATATTATTTATCTTATCCATATATTAATAAGACACCTTTACTAAGTGTACATCATTTTCTTACTAATCCTATAATTATCTACTTAACTTAATTACCTATCCATTTCTAAATAAAATTTCTTAACCTTAAATATATCAAATACCTTATAGTCAAATTGTGAAACTTAAGTCACATGGTATTTGTTATTAAAACATTTTCATCCAACAATCAACCTATTAATCATATTATTCAAAACTATCCACTTCTAGTCTTACTTCATTTTGAATTACAAATGTTACCCTAAATGTATCACTAATTCCAATTTTTATATTAGGATGATATTTCTTATATCTCTTATTCATAAATTTCACCTTGATTTTAACCTAATCAAAGTGTCTACGTTTTAAATTATCTTATCTCCTTTATAAGTTATAGAACTAACACTTTCATATTATATTTACCCAAAATCTCAATTTAGGCTTATCTTTTTCTATCTCGTTGATAGGACCTTTTTTTCTAAGTATGCATTTTCTTTTTACTTTCTCTAATTACAACTTCTAGCTTCAATATTATCATCGAATATCTTATAGTCATGTCGTGAATTTTAATTCACAAGATATTTGTACCTAATCCTTTTAAATCAACCCATTTTGTACTTATCATGTTGCTATTATTTATTAAGACTGAATGTCTAGGGATATATGATAAAATTTCTAATTCAAGTTCTCAACCGATTGATTATATATGAAATATAATATAGTCATGCAATTCTAATCACAAGATATTCGTATTTTAGTTTTACTAAGCTAAATTACAAACAATCCTCAATTTCTAACCCAAAAATAATAATATCCCTTTTGTATATTTGAAATATAAACCCAAGGTAAAATTATTTCATTTACCAATTTCCTTAAAATAAAACTGTTTTTTATAAAATTAACAAGTACACGTTCAATATATATAACACTCTCAAAACTCATTCTAGGGTATTACTAACCCTATCTCTAATGGGTTACTCATCCTAGGATATTACTAATCCAATCTCTGATGAGAATTTACCCATAACAAAGCCAAGGTTCTCGCATAACCTTCAGCTCTGATACCAAATGTCAAGACCCGTTTTTCCGTACCCTTGGAATCGACAATAAACCACACATGTCTAACTCAAGTTGTATGAAAATACGAAACATGAAGGTTAATAACAAAAATAGACAGAACAGAATCTCACTTGAATGGAATAACATATAATATCGACTAAACATTTTTACAGCGGAAAACTTTTAAATACATATATCAGAGTCTAACATAAATTCAGCTTGGACAGTTATAAACATCTGTCCTTACAATTGTTGACAAACATCAACCAAAACAAGCTAAGTATAGCGGATAATAGAATATGTTCATCCGTATATGAATATCTCCAGCTCTCCTTTGGAAACTCCAACCGTCTTCGACTAACGTGAAACTACTCGGATCTGACCCGAGTATTAAAAATATACCCATATCAGGCTTGATAAACCAGCGTGAGAAAAACTCAATAATAAATGAGAGTGTCGTATATCAACCTTTGAATAAAACCTTTTGAAAAGAAAGAGAATCTCATAAGACCACGTTTACACATAAACACGGACGGGGTTTTTACCTTATGATAACTAAAATACTTTTATATCAAAACATTGATATTATTTCTAGTGACATCTCTTTGAAAACATTTGCAAATAAACTTATTAATCTTAGCCGACATTGTTACCATTATTAAATTCCAGCATACTAGGTTCTACAATCAAGTCCGTAGGTTCTTATTGAAGAATGGATTTCCATATAAATGACCAGGTGAATGATCTACCTTCCTAAATGGGTACACCTCTAGCTGTATATCCCAAGGCACAGAACATCTGCCCTTTACCAACACAAGACCGACCTACCTCTTAAACTAGAAAGTACTGAATATGCCATCCCCCGGTCGTTACCGACCTTTAACCAAGTGCTCGTTACCATACACCACATTAATTTCCATCCAGAACGTCATAGCGGGAAAAAATATATCTAGAAGGAGATGATCAAACCCTAAGTGGGAATGACCTACTTAGCCTTGACGCATCTAATCCTGTTTCGGTCATTTCCGATTTGATGAAGCTTGAGGCAACGATTATCTTTTCACTGGCACATATGACATCTTTGAATGCTACATTGCCATTTCCATTAACTATTAATTGCCTTCCACAAAAATACAACACATGAGCTCATACGTCTCAAGGAGGATGTTAAGCTAAGAGAAGTTGCCTTCTCCACAACCACTGATGCACGTTTGTAAAAACCAATGTACGTAATCGTTAGAAATGCAATGTCAGACAAACGTCCATACGAGTTGTGTAGGAACAGGACGAACCGAATGCACTCTCCTGCTATGACTAGTAGCAAGTAGTACTTGCAATTCGAAAAATCTCCACAACGAGGATACCACTGGTATATATAACTCTATAATGGGTGTGACCCCGAGTAAATCAACAAGCAGTCCTCACACTATGAAGATCCACGGTCTTCAATAATCATCATTTTCAACATGTCTTCACATTTGAACGTATACATTGGTTCGAAGTGGTTTTTGGATAAGAATTACCCAAATCCGACTTTGGTTCCTTCGAAATCCAATTATCGAAAAAAAAAAAAGTGAATATGAATATACATGATTTATTAAGTCTCTTTTCACTTTAATTCTTTTCGGATGATTTCGAAATTTCCTTCTTTTTGACTTAGAATAATTATAAGTAATTCATTCTTTTACTTTGGATAATATCTCGAATTTCCTCACTTAACTCTCGATCCAAATTCCTTAACTTTTAGGTGGGTTAAAAATAATGTTATTAAAGATATCATTTACGATAAACCCTAAAATCAATCTTAGCAAACATTTTTGAGTAAATAGAAATCATTCATTCTGGAGATTGCTTAAATTTCGAATAATACTAATTTTCTTTTATTTTGGAAAACTTAACAGCATCCTTTTTATTTAAGAGCATCCGGGCTTTCCTTTCGATCTGTTCCACCCCTCGCCTAAAAAAAGAAAACATAGGCCAGCTAAGTTCAGGTCACTGGTTGCTCTATACCTAACCTTAGTTAAATACCTTATTTTATTTTTCCAGATCTCATGGGCAGGACAAATGTACTAGTCCCCCCGCTAATGGTGACCTGCTGCTCGTTCCATTTCCGTTCGCATTGCTTCTCCTCATTTTGACCTGCTGCTCGTCAATCCATTTCCCCCCTCCTTCCTCGCCCCTTCCACCCTTCTTGTATGCCTGTTTTCCATCTCCCACTCCCATTCGCTCCTTCCCCTTTTCGCTCAACTACTAGATTTGGTCGGTTTTACAGTATCATGCCGACATCGCCGCTGCGGCCTTTGCCTCATCTCCTTCTGTCGCTGACTTCCCTCCTTTACCCGCTCCTCAGTCATCTCCACTAGCTCCTGTCGCTCGCCCATTTGTTAGTTCTGTGGTGTCCAAATTTGTGCCTGCTGCGGTCTCTTTACCTATGGATACTATGCTTCCTTCGTGTGCGATTGGTGAGTTTCCCCTTCTCTCAATGCGTGTCGTACTGATCTAACTGTGTTAGGTTGGTAATTCGAAAAGTGGCATTGGGAATTCCGATTCAGTATTAAATGTGAACGTCTCAGTGATGTCCTTGTTGACTCTGATGGAATTGGTATGGTGGATACTTTTCTTGGACGTGATTTGCGATTAGTTACTGCTGAATTGCCTGGCGTTGAACGACGCTCTATTGGTGCTCGTGTAAATGCCTGTGGTAATAAGTGTTCAGTTTGTTTAGGCCTGTTTCTGTTGGTATGTCCCATGAAGTTGTGCATCTTGCATCATCTAGCCATATTCCTGCTACCCCTACCCTAGCTGGCTCCAAATCCTGGACCTCGCTATTCTCCTCTTTGCCCCGTAAGGCGGGAGACTACATTCCGATTAAGTTTGAAATAATTGAGCAGGATGGAGTGATGGTCCCTTCTATTGTGATGCAGGCCGGTATGGACTTTTGGTCGGATTACCTAGTTGCTTTCTTTTTGGATCCTAACCACCGCCTGCTTAATGCGACTACTGTTTGTCGTAAGACCTGGAAGCTTCGTGGTGGTTTGCGTGTTAAGCAGGTTAACTCCATGTATTTCCCAAAAAATTCATCCCCCGAGGAACGCCGTCTAGTGCTTGAGGCTGAGCCTTCCTTTTTTGATGGGCAACCCTTTATTATTACTCCTTGGTCCCCGACTGTGGCTAGTGCCCGAGAGCAAGTTCTTTCTATCCCTGTTTGGGATTATTTTTCGCAAATCCCCTTCGCTCTTCAACCTTTGCTTGGTTTGAACTGGCTAGCTTGTAACGTAGGAAAATTAAAATGTTTTGATTCTAATACTGTTGCTCGTGAAAAATCGGTGTATGCTAAGGCTTTGATTGAGATTTTCCCTAATAAGCCTCTCCCTTCTTCTAATCCTGTTCAGCTAGCTGTTGGGCATGTTGTGGAGGTTCGTGTTCGCTACGGATGAGTTCCGGATATTTGTACTTCATGTCATTCTTTTGGCCACCTAGCTATTGCCTGTTCGCATTCTGTCTTCGCCGCTGCTGCTCCTAAGATTCCTCTGCCTCGCCCCCACTAAGGAAATGGGTTCCCAAGTTGTTGTCTCTGCTATTGTCCCTCCTCTGGCTGGTCCAATTCCGGTCTCAGGGCCGCCTCCATCTTCTGCTACTGGGCCTTCCTCCACTTCTTCTTTGTTGGTCGCTGGTAATGGTTCTGTGTTACCTGTTGCCGTCCCTGATCCGGTTCCTCCTAGACCTTCCGTTGTTTGGGATAAGGTTGAGAGGCGTTGGGTTGATCACCTTTCTGATATGATATTTAACCCCTTGACTAAGTCCTACTTTAGATTCGTTTGCGATGATCTTCTTGACCTTAGGTGCCTTTATTACATTCCTTCTGGTGATTCCTTAGTCCTTGATGTGGACGGTCATTTTGCGAATTCGAATTTTATCTTGCTTGCCGATTCTTCCTGGGATCGAACCTTTATTTACTCTCCTGATGCTGTGGCATATGATCCTTGTCTTGCTGCCCTTTTTCACCCCTTTGCTGGTCTTTTGGGGAAAGTACCTTTGGTATCTTCCCAGGTTTCTGTGGATGATGGAGATTCTTCCTCTCCAGAGGAGTAGTTTTGTTATTGTTATTCATATAGTAATTATGGTAAGTCTACCACACTCCTGTGCTGTATTTTTACTTTTTCTTACTAGTTAAGGTGTTTTTACCTTACTCCTATATTTCAACTTTTATTACGTTCGTAATAAAAAGTGGACGGTCCACTATAAAACCGGCTGGCCTTGCCAAAAAAATGTACTATTCGTTTCCGCATACTCATATTTTCAACATTATTTCGTAGCTACTCATGAATATTCCAAATTATCTTTCAAAACATTTAATTTTCCTTCTAAAAACATTCATAATTGATTTCAGGAAAAATCGTTACTTTTAAACTCCTCTTTTAAAAAGTTATACAATTCGCAGCATAAAGTGCTGCGGAAAGTGCTGCATAAGCTTATTTGATTTAAACAACTTTTAAACATTCGATACTTCATATTTTCCAATTCAAATCTCCTTTAAATCATTTATATCAAATTTATTCCATATTTTTCCACAATTAAAAACATTCATTTAAACAAATTTCCTGTTATAGTCACTTAAATGCACTAGCACGATTTTTTATAGAAAATTGTTTTAGACTTAATTCAAAATCTACAAGATCAAACTTGATTTTCTTTCTTTGTTTCAAAGATATGGATATAATAGTCCGGACTTTTCATATCTCGAAGAATTCTGAGCCATATTCCACTCTACACATTCATTTGAACTTTTCGGTGCGAAATCGCGAACTACCGTTGCGCGACGCGTCTAGTTTTAACTTATTTTTCAATATTTGAAATAATTTATTCAAATGGAATCCTATTACTTATAAAATCATTAAATCATTTTAAATCAATATCTCCGCTTTTTATAGCATTTAAAATGTATTTTCAATATTTCCATATTATAATATTATTTTATTCCTATTATTTTAATATTAAATTTTAATTTCCAATTTTAACTCAATTTCAATTCTAACTTCAAAATAAACACATTTAACACTTAGATTTCAAATCTAATTTTAATATAAACTTCAATTCAACCTTATTCTCAAATTCAATTTTCAAAATCGGGTTTCAATTTCAATTTCAATATTCATCTCAATTTCAATTTAACTATTCTTTTCAAACCCATTTCACTTCATATTTCAAATTCTCTTTTATTTTAACTTTAATTTCACTTCTAATTGAAAAGAGACTTATTTTTTCAAAATATCTCATATCACTAAAATATGGTCTTGTCAACAAAGGGATTATTAAATCAAAATGAACATAACCAGTATCCATATTCATCACTAACATAACATTCATAAACCAATCACATAACATATGATTTCAAATCCAACATTCACTATTAATATCATAACGGGATATATTATCACAATTCAATTATCTAACCAACTATCAAATCATCAATATTAGCAATCTATTTTGTATAAACATTCATATGTCATAAGGGTATAAATATGATTGTTTTAACATAAACAAAATATTAATTAAAAAGCGATGAGAATTCCTCACCTTTATATCCACTTCATCAATCTTTAGGTGAATTTGCATGCTTATGACTAACAAACTAACATGCTCTTTTCCGAACGTCTCGACTCTTGCCGTTTCCTTTCCTTCTCCCTTTTTTCTTTATTTCCTTTTTCTTTTCTTCTTTTTTTATAAGAGAGGACGGTATATGGCTTGGCTAGGGGATGCATGGCCTAGGGAGGAAGTTACGACCTAGGTGGAGGTGGGTAGGTGGTGTGTGTAGGGCTCGGCTAGGGTGGTTGGGGCACGGGTATGGGTGCTTAGGTGGTGGATGTGTGGAGGGTGTGGGGTTTTGGAGGTGGGTAGGCGTATTTGGCCGAGGTGGATGTGGGTTTAGGTGGTGGTGGAGCTTGGTGGAAGAGAATGGAGAGGTGGGAAGCCATGGAAATGGAGGTATAGAAGGAGAAAGTGAAGAAGGAAGGTAGAGAATGAAGTGTGCAAAATGAAGGTATGATGCTTACTTATACTTGAGCTTTGGATGGAAAATGACTATAATACCCTTCACTACTTTTTGACTTTTAATTTACTTTCTGCTCTTGATTTAACCTCTCAAGGACATACTTTAATGGTGATGTCAAAGATAGGAATGCTTATTTACTTTTCCTTTCTTAAATTTTGTATTTCAAAGAGAAGACTTTTGCTTTGATTTGATTTGCATTAATTGTAAGCATACATGTAACTGATCCCTTTAGTTAGCTTTCTTTTTATACTTTATTTTGCTCGAGTTCTATGTGTATAAGTCCCATCTTTCATAAGAGCAAAGAAGTGTGTGTAATGATGTTGTTCTATAAAAGCTTTAATTAAATTTAAATTTGTCAAATCATAATTTTTACATTTTTTATTTATGTAAACTTTTTCAAAAGTAAACACTTTTTGTCTTTAGTGCTAAATTTAAAGTGTTTAAATAATTTGTAAACTTTTATTTATGTGTTACAAAATGTATCAACTTGCAACAACTTGTCGACAACTTGTTTTCGTTGAAAACGATGTTTTTTGTCGATAAATTATATAGTCAAACTTTGACGTTTTTGTTAAGCTATATATTGAAGTAAACCAAACTTTAATGAAATTTTTACTTCTTTAATAAATTAAAACATGTCTCTTCATATTTAAAAATCATATTTAATTAATATCAAAATCTCTAATTTTACAGTGTATGTAAAACTGAAAAAATGCGACAAATTTTGGTTATTTTTGCAAAACGATCATTAACATACTTTTAATCTTTTAATATACTTTTATTATCTTTATTAGATGTTTTAAATAAGATTTATCTTTTTAAATAAACATTTAAATCTATATATTTACGCCTTTATTTATTATTAACAAAACTTAACTTTTGTCGATTTGTTCTAAAATCCAAATTTATACTTTTTAAGTTATTAACTATAAGAATAAAATGATTTCTTCATTATTATCTTTTATATATAACATATTTATTTTAGTTTTAAATCATTTAAATTCAAAAATGAATGAAATCTCTCATTTTTGAAGTAGCGAAATTAAGGGTCGTTACATCTGCCATTTCTTATTCTCCGCTTTCTTTTTAAGTTATAAATATAGGATGTTTGTATCTATATTCACACAAATTAGAGAAGAATAGATATCTAACAAAAAGGAGAAGAGAAGAGAATCAACCATATGCGTATCTGAGGTAATCTATATATTTGTATATATTTTCTCTTCTAATCCAAAATCACTTCTTAGATCTGTAATTCTAATATATGTATAATCCTTTTCAAACATATTTCTTGAGTTATAAAAGATTTGGAGATGAATCAAAGGTCTACTTCAGATTTGGAGATTTGGATCAATTTTAGAAGGTGAGTGAGAAATTTTATAGATTGCCATAATAAGAAAATTATCTCGTTGTGCCTGATTGGATAACTGTATATGAGTTGTTGGTAGAAAATTGAATATAATCTAAATTAATAAATATCACATATATATTTTTATTTACGAATTGATTTAGAATCGTTTAAAACCTGATCTAGAAATCAGTCACAAAGGTAAGAATTTATAATATTGATTTGAATGAAATTTATTCCATATCTGAAATAGTTTATATAATAAATTTGGATTATTACCCTAATCTTACTGGAATGTAACTTTTCTATGTTTGGAATTATTGGAATTTAGATCCGTTTAATAATTGTAAATTAGTTTGATTTCTTTCTGAAACGACCCGCAAACCCGTACCCCTTAAGTCGACACTATTCTCCATCCAATTCAACTCAAGATGAACGAAAATACGAACCATTAGGGTTAAAGAAGAAAGAGGTAGAAGAAGAAAATAGAAACAACATCAGAATCTCACAAACGCAGCGGAATAAAATATATTAGATAATAAATGATCTTTACACAAAAACAAATTTGTTTATACATTACATCATCAGAGTATACATAACACACAGCTGGACAGCAATCTTAACCGGTCCTCACAAAACTGAATGCACAGCTACTCAACACAGCAGAACATTTAAAACAAGTATGGGAGTACGTATCGCCATTCAGCTCGTCTCCTGAGCTCCTCAGCATCCTTTCCTGTAATCTATAATACTCGGTCTGACTCGAGCATTATAGTGAAATAACACCCGAGTCAGTCCGGAATACGAGCGTGAGAAAACCGCACTTAAATTGATTATTAAAGTTTCAAAATCCTTTTGAAAACAAAAGCATCTCGTAAGACCATGCCATAAATAAACATGTCGGGTTTTTACCCTACGATAGCCAAAACACCTTTATTAAATTCGTCTAACATTATAATAGTGTCTATAGAAAGTAAAATAGAATCTAGCTGAAATGCTTGCATCTCACGTTTAAGCAATAGTTGGGCACAAATAAAACCATAAAGGCGCGTAGGGAGAATGGATTTCCAACTAATGACTAGACACTTGGTACCACCTGTCATAGTACATGGCCTAGATCACCGTACCAAGGATCCCTCCTGATCTCCTGCAACACAAGACCGGGACTTTCCCTTGCTGGATAATCCCAAGTAAGATCACCCCGTGGTTGGGATCAGTAACCACCCACACAGCCAAAATAGAAAGTGACATCTAGACAGGGATGACCTTACCCTAATGCGTGCTACCCACTTAGCCTTGCTGCATCCCCTGATTTTTAGTCATTCCCGGTTGATGAGGCTCGAGGCTAAGCCTTACCTTTTTAGAGCATATCACTTAGAATGCTCATCGTCCTTCTGACGATGTTCTGAAAGCATTCATCCATACAATTCAGTTCCGGGTTCGAACGGAACCGAATGCACTACTCCTACTACATCCATTTTGGAATCACCTCAGGATTAGTAGCGACTAGCCCTTGCACTTCACTGCTCAACCTTCGAATCCAAACTCTGGTTTTTCCACACGAAAACGTTCAAACCAGGTCGAAGTGGTTTTCAGGACATAAATCCCAATCCCGGTCTCTTCGAAACGATCAGCGCATTGGCCAATATTGATAGCTGGTTATTTAACTATCAAATTACATTCACAAACAACCATCAGACATATATAATTTCACCAAATTATTTATTAATCTCAAAATGTCTTCACAAGATATATTTCCACTTTTCAACCCTTTGAAAACAGTTTTCAAACCACACTCTTCTCATGGAATGAATTCCCAAATATTTATTTCCACTAGAAACACCAGGTACAATACTTTAGATTTTAAAATAATTTAAAACACCTTATTCTAAATTATACTTTAAAACATTTAAAATAAAAAATACTTTAATACCTTATTCAAAAATATATACTTTAAGAATATTGAAATAAAGCTACTTTATAAAATATAAAACTAAATTTTTCTCTTTTAGAAACATAGTACCAAGCCACCTTTAAATAATTACTACTATATTAAATTTGAAAAAAGACTTACTTTAAAATTTGAAAATAATATATTTTCTAAAACATACTTTTTGTAGAACAACTTTAAACTTTTAACTTATACTTATAAATTTGTTTTGAAAACGTACTTGGCTATCCAGGGAAATACGCTTCTCTTTCACAGCTTTTAAAACTAAACCACTATTTAGTTTTAAACAAATTTACCCATTCCTTTAATAAATTCCGATCGTGAATTTATTTTCCAAATATCCACTGATATATTACTTCACTTTTATAAACCCAGTTTATAAATTCCATAGTCTCATTTCCCCTTTAAAATTCCAATTTTAAACACTTAAATCAATTTTCAAATTGATTTTCAAATTACTCCATTTTGATATAAATTTCTTTACTTACTCAATTTATTCAAAACTCATTAACTTCAGATTTTATTTCTTAATTATGATTTAAAATCTTTTTAACTGAAAATACCAATTTCAGATTTCCCAAATTCCTTCTTTATCCTTTTAAATAAATTTAAACCTTGAAATTTAAAATAAATTCTTTATTCCTTTAAATAATATCACTTAAGTTTTTAAAATTCATTATTACTCTGTTTATTCAAAATCCCCTTTTCCATACTTAGAACTTATTTATTAGAATTTTAAAATCACTTTTATTCTTTTCCAATTCATTCTTAAATTTATTCAAATTCTCCATAATTATTTTACTTAAAAATTCACTCTTTTATTTTCTTTCCAAAAATCCAATTCTATATATTTTGATAACTCGGTGTACCGAAGTATATTCAAGCAACCATTGCATCCAATATTCCAATTATCAGTAATACTCATCACAGAATATCAAATATTCAAAACACGGAATATTAAACAATCTAAATAATTTTGAGGAATCCAGTTGGATCCCTCCAACCTGTTTCCCTGCATCGACAGGTGTTAGCACAATATAAAATACCAATTCCAATTCGAGGTGGACTATCGCGGTACATGGGTTTATATAATATCATCCGCTATTATGTGGCGCATAGGGTCTCATCCGCTATATAATGCAGGAATTCAATCACTCCAGTATATACTATATACTACTATATATAATATAGCACATCAAATCAATTCAATCATTCAACCAATTATTTAAATTTAACCCTTTAAATTTAAATAAAATCCAAATGAGTGAGATTAACCCACCTTTGCCCCTTAAATTTGCAAATCCACTTCATTCTCGATTTGATTCCACGATTATTGACCTTGTATAAATATTTATACAATTTATTAATATTTGAAATAAATCGAAAATCAATTTCCTTCTAATAAATTTAATTAACTAACAATTTGATTTTAACTAAATAATTTTTCCTCTTTCTTTTTAGAAAAAATCTTTTTGTAACTAAAATAAATTTAATAAGTAAATTAATCAGGTTAATCACCCAAATACATTATTTTTTTATAAGATAATCTATATAAACTGAAAGTCTAATTTTAATATAATTGTTCAAACCAAAATGTTTTAAAATCCCTATTTCATCCCTATATAGTTTCCAGTAAATAAAAATAAATTTTCTGGTTTTAACTTACACACTAAATTCAAATAAATAAAATTCCTTTTATCCCAAATGAAAGTACATATTAATTTTAAACGGAATTGTTTCGAATAACTTACTGTAAAAATATTACTTTCTTTTTCTTCCTGTAAAATTTTCTTCTTTCTGCTCCTGTGTATATATATATATATATACATATATATACATTATTAATTTTAAATTAAACGAAAGTAAATCGAATGGTACCTCACTGACTCGCTGCACGCTCGACCCCTCCATACGAGATCCGTCCTCATCGCTCGTGCACAGCCGTTCCATTCGAACGAAACCCCAAATCGCTTGATCGACATCTCATCTCCCTAAAGCTCTACACCTCGATTTCACCAAAACCCAAGCGCTCAGCTCGACGTCTCCTATGCACGCCTCCTTCAGCTCGAGGAAAGCCTAAAGCTTCATTGCGTTAGGGCTCCGAACGAGCTACCATCCTCATCGAGCTTATCTCTGCCGCATGCTCGCGATATCCCCTAACGGCTTCCACTTCACGCGAATCGAGCTCGCGACGCCACGAATCGCACCTTTTTTCATCGTTTAAATCTTGCTTTGATGCGTGGATATAAAAAAGAACAGAGGGAGACAGGAAGCGATGGTCGTGTGTAGCAGATGAGCTACAGTGAATTGCAGGGGAGACCAAAAAGCTTTGATGCTGAAAGAATTTCAGCTGATGGAAAGAATATTTGACCAGTCAACCATATATATTTTACATTTAAATTTTCAAAATTTAAATTTAAATTGACTTGAATCCACAACTTAAAATCTTGACTTCCTATCGAGGTGTGCCACTAGGCGTTTATAATGTTATACCCCTATTCTGAATGCAATGGAAAAGGTTTCGAGTCCTAGTTTGATCGTATGGAGAAGATAGCTTTTTGGACCTAGTTATTAAATTGAATTTTCTAGATTTAAGCGCGTTTATCTAACGTACGATCACACGACAACTCCAAACGCTGTGAAATTTTAAATCCGATAATATTACACTATTACGGAACCAATGGAACTAGTTTCGTCGCTGTGCCTCGGAAGGCTATTTTTAAATATCAATTTAAACGATATATTTTTAAAACCGAACGAATCACTTTCAGTTTCAATTTAAAAGCTTTTATTATCTTCAGAACTATCAATATAAATTTTACAAGCCCTTAAATTATTTTTAACAAGCTTGAAACTCAAGATTAAATATTTTACTCAATCTCACATTATTGAATTGAGTAATTATATTATTCAACAAATTGCTGTATCTACACTCTGAATAGATAAATCCAAGTGTTCCATATTCAAAACCAATTTATAATTCAGTTCCTATATTTAAAACCACCTAAATATTATAGATTTAACGCTGAAAAATCTGGGTCATTACATTACTCCCCCTTAAAAGAATTTCATCCCCGAAATTGCTAAGGCATAAGAATGTCCCAAACCTATTAACTTACTAAAACCCACTCAGTGAAAACTCGATATTCACTTTTTTCTTAAACCTTTTTAACTTTAATCAAAACAATTGGTTTCCATTTTCCAGTTCAAATCTTACATTTTCATTACCGTTTGAAAATCAACTTTCGTTAACAAAAAATTTCCAAAAATTTTCTGACTCGAAATATTTTGGCAGTCTTCTTTGTACGGAGGAGCTTTTGCAATTTGATAAGAGATATAAATATATATACATCGACCCACACGGTCGAAAAAACAAAAAAAACAACAATAATTCATATTTCTTAACTTTTATTACATAAGCGTACCATTATTTAGCATTTTTAAGCAAGTGGCTTATTATTTTAGCAATTAGCGCAACCAAATCCAGTCACACGGCTTCCTTGTACCTGTACTTACTCAATTTAAACATGTAAGCGCCATATATATGAAATTCATTATCATTTCACTCTTTTAAACAACTACAACTCACGAATACTAAAAGCAATGCACACTAAATACTTTTCATAAGAAATTTCAATGTTCCAACATTAATTTTAATTTCCTACAACCAACCACACATCAATTTACTTAATCCAAATGGTTAACAACTCACATGCTTACATTCAATTTATTTTTAAGCAAAACAAACTCATATTCAATTCAATTGATCTCAATATCCTTTATCAACTCATAGAATTTTAATTACCTTCGTTTACGTCAAACGCCAATTCATTCTATGCAATTTGATGATATCCATGTGAATAAATAATAACTTAAGTTTTATAACCAATTTAGATTGATTCTGACTTAATTTATATTTAATTCCATTCCATTTTTAAATTTATTCACAATCATTCACTTGCATTTCATATTCGCATAGGTTTCATTCGAAACCATTTATGGGACTTGAAAACATACCATGATATTCAATTAAATAACCATTTCACACTTACTTAAGTTATTTCAACCCATAATAATTCCATTTCATTATTCAAACAGGTTCCATTCAAAACCATTTCATAAAGCTCGCTAACAACCATTTAACAATTCACTTAAGTTAACAACTTAAGTTCATCTCACATTTCCAATTAAACTCCATTCTATCAAATTCAATTACTGTACTCATTCAATCTATTTTAAACTTTGTTTCACATTTCAATTCACTTCCAACTTATTTTATTAATAACAAGACCATTTCAATTTTATTTCTACTCACTTGGATTTATTTACAATTCAAACCATCACTATTATAATCCAATTCCATTATTCATTTACACTTTCAACTTTTTCACTACCAAATTTAAATCCCATTAACATATTCAATTAACTAATTTATTCCAAATTAGTACACTCTCATCTTACAATTCAATATTTGATTTTACCTTCAAAAATCACTTTAGTTAATTTTCTCGAGTTTAATCTATTTTATAATTCATGTTTGGATTTTTATTTCATTTCGAAATACCAAACAAATTTATTTTGGTCCTTATTTCACTATTCAAATTCTCATAGGTCACGCGCTTATATTTCATACTTCCTTTTATTTATAATTAAGCACATCCCCGTTTCATTTTAACTCGAGATCCTTACTTAACCCAAGCAATTTTTTTATTTTTATTTTTTTATTCTAATCCAATTCAGCTTACTTCCATTTATTTAATTAAGAATTTTATTACATTCTATATTACCAATAACTCCCTGAATTCATTTTTAATTCAATCCATTCCAACTTTATTCAAATACAACTAGATTTTATTTCAGTTAATTCAAATCCAACTCAATATTAAATTTAGCTTAATTTTATTCATTTCAACTTAATTTTATTCCTCCCTTATTTAAAAATCATCTCAATTTTTTATAAGTTAATAACTTATCTCATCAGGATTTTCAATTCAAATAAGGATTCAGGATTTTTAAACACTCGACTTTTGGTTTCAAATCATTTTGAAATCACCATTATCTCAAAATCACACTTCTCAAATTTTTAAACCAATCCTGATTTTTTATCTCCAACAAATTTCCTTTGAAATTTCAAAAACAAAACTAATTCTTCTGAATAAATCAATTTGGCAGCAATCCGTCACTTAGAAACTCAAATATGAATACTAAAGATTCGGCCGTCGTCATTAGAATTATTTTCCAGCGACTGAAGTGAGCTCAATGCTATATCCCTTCCCAAAATTTATTTCAAACAATTTCCTTTCAGAAATACCTCTAAAATAATAATGCAATTATTTATCTTCAAAACACTTCGAAAAACACTTCCAAAATCTCCAGGATTTAAATTTCCAAGTTTAATTTTAATCCAGTTTTAACTATAATCCATTTATATAATTTATGCTCATACAATTTTTCCCTTTGATTATACAAGTCGTTTCAATTTTCATAATCTTATTTGTTTAAAATATTATCATCCAAACATATAAGTTACATAACAATTTAAGAAAATATTTCTTTTATATCAAAATATGTTTATGGCTAAAATTATTCCATTTACCCACTTTCGAAAACAATATTGTGTCGAATTGTTCTATTCAAGTGTTTAGAAACCCCTTCGATACAGTTGTCCAAACTGTGTCGAAGAAGGTTCATATGAAACTGAATAAATCAATCAACACAATATAAACCATTTTTATATCCACTAACAAATACACGCTCATAACTATTAATACGCTCAAACTCATTTTGGACTACTACTGACTCTATCTCTAATGAGTAATTCCTAACAGAGCCAAGGTTCTCGCTTAACCTTCCGCTCTGATACTAAGTGAAACGACCCGCAAACCCGTACCCCTTGGGTCTATACAATTTCCATCAAATTCAACTCAAGATGAACGGAAACACGAACCATTAGGTTTTACGAAGCAAGAGGTAGACGAAGAAAATAGAAACAACATCAGAATCTCACAAACGCGGCGGAATAAATCATAATAGATAATAAATGATCTTTACAGAAAAACAAATCTGTTTATACATTACATCATCGGAGTATACATAACACATAGCTGGACAGTAATCTTAACCAGTCCTCACAAAACTGAATACATAGCTAATCAACACAGCGGAACATTTAAAACAAGTACGGGAGTATGTATCGTAATAATACTCGGTCTGACCCGAGCATTATAGTGAAATAACACCCGAGTCAGTCTGGAATACCAGCGTGAGAAAGCAGCACTTAAATTGATTATTAAAGTTTCAAAATCCTTTTGAAAACAAAAGCATCTTGTAAGACCACGCCACAAATAAACATGTCGGGTTTTTATCTTACGATGGCTAAAACACCTTTATCAAATCCGTCTGATATTATAATATAGTCTATAGAAAGTAAAATAGAATCTAATTGAAATGCTTGCATCTCACGTTCGACAATAGTTGGGCACAATCAAAACCGTAAAGGCGCGTAAGGAGAATGGATTTCCAACTAATGACTAGGCATTGGGTACCACCTGTCACAGTACGTGGCCTAGATCACCGTACCGAGGATCCCTCCCAATCCCTGCAACGCAAGACCAGGATCACCCCTTACTGGATAATCCCGAGTAAGATCACCCCGCGGTTGGGATCAGCAACCACCCACACAGCCGAAATAAAAAGGGACATCTAGACAGGGATGACCTAATCCTAATGGGTGCTACCCACTTAGCCATGCTGCATATCCCCTGATTTTCAGCCATTCCCGGTTGATGAGGCTCGAGGCTAAGCGTTATTTTTTAGAACATATCACTTAGAATGCTCATCGTCCTCCTGACGATGTTGTGAAAGCATTCATCCATACAAGTCCGTTCCGGGTTCGAATGGAACCGAAGGCACTACTCCTACTACATCCATTTTGGAATCACCTCCGGATTAGTAACGACTAGACCTTGCACTTCACTGCTCCACCTTCGAATCCAAACTCTGGTTTTCCACACGAAAACGTTCAAACCGGATCGAAGTGGTTTTCAGGAAATAAATCTCGATCCCAGTCTCTTCGAAACGATCAGCGCATTGGCCAATATTGATAGTCGGTTATTTAACTATCAAATAACATTCACAAACAACCATCAGACATAAATAATTTCACCAAATTATTTATTAATCTCAAAATGTCTTCACAAGATATATTTCCACTTTTCAACCCTTTGAAAACAGTTTTCAAACCACACTCTTCTCATGGAATGAATTCCTAAATATTTATTTCCACTGGAAACACCAGGTACAATACTTTAGATTTTTAAAATAATTTAAAACACTTTATTCTAAATTATACTTTAAAACATTTAAAATAAAAACTACTTTAATACCTTATTCAAAAATATATACTTTAAGAATATATAAAATAAAGCTACTTTATAAAATATAAAACTAAATTTTTCTTTTTTAGAAACATAGTAACAAGCCACCTTTAAATGATTCCTACTTTAATAAATTTGAAAAAAATACTTACTTTAAAATTTAAACATTTAAAAATAATAAATTTTCTAAAACATACATTTTAAAAAAAAACAACTTTTAACTTTTAACTTATACTTATAAATTTGTTTTGGAAACGTACTTGGCTATCTAGGGAAATACGCTTCTCTTTCATAGCTTTTAAAAATAAACCAGTATTTATTTTTAAACAAATTTACCCATTCCTTTAATAAATTCCCACCGTGAATTTATTCTTCCAAATATCCACTGATATATTACTTCACTTTTATAAACCTAGTTTATAAATTCCATAGTCTCATTTCCCCTTTAACATTCCAATTTTAAACACTTAAATCAATTTTCAAATTGATTTCCAAATTACTCCATTTTGATATAAATTCCTTTACTTACTCAATTTATTCAAAACCCGTTAACGTCAGATTTTATTTCATAATTATGATTTAAAATCTTTTTAGCTGAAAATACCAATTTCAGATTTTCCAAATTCCTTCTTTATCCTTTTAAATAAATTTAAACCTTGAAATTTAAAATAAATTCTTTATTCCTTTAAATAATATCACTTAAGTTTTTAAAATTCATTATTACTCTGTTTATTCAAAATCCCCTTTTCCATAGTTGGAACTTATTTATTAGAATTTTAAAATCACTTTTATTCTTTTCCAATTCATTCTTAAATTTATTCAAATTCTCTATAATTATTTTACTTAAAAATTCACTCTTTTATTTTCTTTTCAAAAATCCAATTCTATATATTTTGATAACTCAGTGCACCGAAATATATCCAAGCAACCATAGCATTCAATATTCCAAATATCAATAATATTCATCACAGAATATTAAATATTCATAACATAGAATATTAAACAATCTAAATAATTTTGAGGAATCCAGTTGGATCCCTCCAACCTGTTTCTCTGCATCCACAGATGTTAGCACAACATAAAATACTAAATCCACTTCGAGGTGGAATATCGCGGTACATGGGTTTATATAATATCATCCGCTATTATGCGGCGCATAGGGTCTCATCCGCTATATAATGCGGGAAACCAATCACTCCAATATATACTATATACTAATATATATATATATATATATATATATATATATAATATAGCACTTCAAATCAATTCAATCATTCAACCAATTATTTAAATTTAACCATTTAAATTTAAATAAAACCCAGGTGAGCGGGATTAACTCACCTTTGCCCCTTAAATTTGCAAATCCACTTCATTCTCGATTTGATTCCATGATTATTGACCTTGTATAAATATTTATACACTTTATTAAAATTTAAAATAAATTGAAAATCAATTTCCTTCTAATAAATTTAATTAACTAACAATTTGATTCTAACTGAATAATTCTTCCTTTTTTTAAAAAAAAAATCTTTTTGTAACTAAAATAAATTTAATAAGTAAATTAATCAGGTTAAACACCCAAATACATTATTATTTTTATAAGATAATCTATAAAAACCGAAAGTCCAATTTTAATATAACTGTTCAAACCAAAATGTTTTAAAATCCCTGTTTCATCCCTATATAGGTTCCAGTAAATAAAAATAAATTTTCTGGTTTTAACCTACACATTAAATTCAAATAAATAAAATTCCTTTTATCCCAAATGAAGTACATATTAATTTTAAATGGAATTTTTTCAAATAACTTACTGTAAAAATTATACGGTTTTTCTTCCTGTAAATTTTTATTCTTTCTGCTCCTGTATATATATACATATATATACATTATTAATTTTAAATTAAACGAAAGTAAATCGAATGGTACCTCACTGACTCGCTGCATGCTCGACCCTTCCGTACGAGATCCGTCCTTGTCGCTCGTGCACAGCCCTTCCATTCGAACGAAACCCCAAATCGCTCGATCGACATCTCATCTCCCTAAAGCTCTGCACCTCGATTTCACCAAAACCCAAGCACTCAGCTCAATGTCTCCTATGCGCGCCTCCTTCAGCTCGGGGAAAGCCTAAAGCTTAACTGCGTTAGGGCTTCGAATGAGCTACCATCCTCATCGAGCTATTCTCCACCGCACGCTCGCAATATCCCTTAGCGGCTTCCACTTCACGCGAATCAAGCTCGCGACGCCACGAATCACGCCTTTTTTTCATCGTTTAAATCTTGCTCTGATGCATGGATATAAAAAAGAATAGAGGGAGACATGTAGCGATGGTCATGTGTAGCAGATGAGCTACAGTGAATTGCAAAGGAGACCAAAAAGCTTTGATGCTGAAAGAATTTCAGCAGATGGAAAGAATATTTAACCAATCAACCATATATATTTTACATTTAAATTTTCAAAATTTAAATTTAAATTGACTTAATCCACAACTTAAAATCTTGACTTCCTATCGAGGTGTGCCGCCAGGTGTTTATAATGTTATACCCCTATTCCGAATGCAATGGAAAAGGTTTCGAGTCCTAATTCGATCGTATGGAGAAGATAGCTTTTTGGACCTAGTTATTAAATTGAATTTTCGATATAGATTTAAGCGCGTTTATCTAACGTACGATCACACAACAACTCCAAACACTGCGAAATTTTAAATCCGATAATATTACACTATTACGGATCCAATGAAACTGGTTTCGTCGAATTCTGAGACTGTGCCTCAGAAGGCTATGTTTAAATATCAATTTAAACGATATATTTTTAAACCCGAACGAATCACTTTCAATTTCAATTTAAAAGCTTTTATTATCTTCAGAACTATCAATATAAATTTTACAAGCCCTTAAATTATTTTTAACAAGCTTGAAACTCAAGATCAAATATTTTACTCAATCTCCCATTATTGAATTGAATAATTATATTATTCAACAAATTGCTGTATCTACACTCCGAATAGATAAATCCAAGTTTTCCATATTCAAAACCAATTTATAATTCAATTCCTATATTTAAAACCACTTAAATATTCCAGATTTAACGCTGAAAAATCCTGGTCATTACACTTTCCCTTCTAGAAAATACAGCGCTTGATCTAACAAGGAATATATATAAATAGAAAGAGAAAAAGATGTATAAAGTATGAATTCCCCACGGTTTACATTGTCCACTTCGGTAATAAAAATAAATGATTATTCTACGTAATTTCAAATGACGTAATCATTCATATTTTAAAGTTAAATATTTTGTTTTGGACTAATTTATGGAAATTGTAACGGATAATCTTTCAGATATGATTTCAACAATTGAACATCAAAAAGAATATGTTAGTGAAGATATACCATTAGAATATGTTTGATAAATGTAGATATTTGTATGTAAGTTACCATGCCTATATTAATTAAAAAAAGCTAATAATGAAGCTTGCACGTAATATTCGCATTTAGGATAATTAACTAATGGAAAGGAATTTAGAAGGTGTAACTCGAATAAATGGGGAATAAATGGTAATAAATATGGGAGTTTCAATAATCTGATATGGTAAATGGATTAATGGGACAGATAAAAATGGAATAGATATAAAAGGTTACTAATTTGAAATTACTAATCATACATAAATGTCTCAGGAAATGTCCATTAGGACTTTATGGGAAAATGGCATTTATAAGCATTAAACTGGGACTTATTGTAGAAAAATATTTAAGGTAAATCTTATCGCCTTAAATAAAAAGGGAATTAGTATGCTAAGTCCAATGACTAACTAAGAAAATATAAGTATAGACTTAGGATGGTTAGTTGGACTTAGTAGGTTTGTGATGCGAGGTCAGTAGAGTCACTCGACGGAAGATTGCCCTTCTCTTTAAGGCTACCAACATTCAGGTGTACTTACTACTGATGTGAGATGTCACTAATCCTAGGAACATAACGATGTGAGAAAATAGATTTGCTTTTTTATAGGTTTGCTTTCTTAATTGGAAAGTATTAAATGGTCCAAATTGGGAATTAGGAACGACGAGGGATATCGCCGATGTGCTAAAGAGTTCTAACTATAGAAGTAGTAGTTAAATAGATATCGCTGATGTTAAATAGAAAGACTAGTTTCCTATCTAGTAATATTATATTTTACACTAGTTTTAAAGAGTTCTGACTATAGAAGTAGTTGTGGTTCCACTTCGAAGGTATTGGCAAAGCACTTATGTGTTGGAATCTTAGAGTTAAGTTTTTCATGCTGACCTCGTAGTACCCCACAGAGTGCTGCTGATGCATAAGCTTTGTTGATGAAGAGCATAAGTATGACATATGGCTAAATCCTGGAGACTGGAGGTGTTCGACTTGATTGTTGAGATTCTATCTACCTTATGATTTTGGATTTTGAGTTCCACTCAGATACACACGTTTATTAGAGATGGGTGGAAAATTAGAGTCTGTATGTCACAATTGTCTAGAAGCAAGTTTTTCCTAGGGTGCATTCATTGATCACCTCTTTGATGGAAAACATGATTATTTTTTTTGGATAATTAATGCCAAATCCTTAGTCTAAAACCTATGAGAGAATTTTTATAAAGTATGTTTTCGAAACACCTTAGATTTTGGAAAAGGGGTTTTCAAAGGATTTCTGTTCCCAAAGATTTATTTTTTAAATTTTTTTGGGAAAGTTTTGAAAATTCAATTTTCAAAGAAACATATAAACCACTAAGTTGGTCGTGTTAAAAAATTCTTAGTTTATAAAAGATTTATTTTTAAAATCCTTGAATATATATATATATATATATATATATATATATATATATATATCACAAAAAGGCTTGGTTTTGATTATTGGCAGGGCAATAGAAATTTATGTTTTAAAAGAAGGCTTTTGGAAACCTAAAATATATATATATAAGTTTGATTTCAAAGAGAAGTTTTAGTATGTCTATTATTTAGATAGAAGTAGAAAGGAGTGTATACTTAGCTCGGTGATTTTTCTACTACAAAATCGAGGTTTTTATATTTTCTCACGTTAAAGTACGGACAAAATATGAATGACATTCAACTTTATTGGGGTATATAAATCAAAGTATTTCTGTACCACTAGCCATTGGAAGAAATATTTGTGTGCGAAGTAGAAAGGAAATAGTAGTTGGAATATTTTTGGGTTTTTGGAAATGATGTTGGTCGCAACAGTTTTGTTGAGGCTATCGCAATTTTACCAAGAAAGGTTCTAACGATAAGGTGGATACCATCGTATGGAAGGTAGAATTTTTATTGAAGGGTTAAGCTGAAGATGATGTGAGGAGCAGTTATTAGAATATTAATTAATTTAACTGGCTTTATTGGGTCCAGGTTCACGCCGTGCCCAAACTTGGGTTAGCAATAAACACAAGCGGTCGACCATAGCAGTCGACCGGTTGAATTAATAGCGGTCGATCATTAGGTGTATTCGGGCCGAACCCGAACCTGGAATGTGACAATAAGGCGCGTCCAAACCATCGACCACTGCATCCCCTTATTCTCTTCCTCCTCTCCATTTTCAGCCGAATCCCATTTCCACCTCCACCTTCCTCCGCTTAATCAAAGCCTATATCCTCCATTCTTCCACTAAGTGATACGAAAATTCTTCCTCCTCTCCTTTTTTCCAACCGTCTCTCACCCAAGGCATAGTCATGCACCGGTAGTTCTTCCTCTTGTCATCTCGGCCTCACTTCATAAGAAGCCGCTTCGCTTGACCAAAGCGAGCAGAAGATTGCCACTTATCTCAGAATGGTCGACTTTGATTTTCTCCATGGGGCAACCGTTGAAATTCATAGATTTGGTTGCTGTTAGGCTTGAAGATATTTTCTTCATGGTAAAACTTACATTTACCCTCCACTTCAAGACTTATGAGTGAGAATATTATTCGCACTGCGTCCGTCTTTTCGATGCACAGATGGTGTAGAATTTTGATGATGGCAATAGCTATATGGAGATATCTGCGGTAGGCGTAGATTTGGATGACATAGAGATGACTAATCCTGAGATTCTTTAGCGAATCTTTTCTAGAAATGTAAGTGATTGGAGGACCGATAATTTACGACCAATTGTCTGTCTCATCGTGTGCATCATTCATCACAACATTATTCCAAAAACAAGAAGCCTCGACCAGATCCGTACCTTAGTGTGGAGAGCCGCCTATGCTATAATTGGCGGCATAGCCATCATTTGGGCTCATGTTTTGATGTTTTATATGGTCGTTCGGGGAGTTAGTACCCCGAGGACTCATTTTCCATTTTGTCACTTGCTCACTTGAGCGTTTAGGAATTACAAGGTAAATTTGAGCGGAGAGCCAAAAGTGGGTGTTAGTCCCTGAGAAGATGGTTTTGATGACAACAACCTTAGAATAAGATTATAAAATATAAATACTAACATTATAGTTTAGATATATACATATGTATATGCAGGATTTAACCATGTAGGTACCAAGAATAAAGACCGTACGGTATAGAGATTCAAGATATCAAGATTGAAGACTCATGAGCATCAAGATTATCAAGATTTCAAGATTTCAATAATAAGTAATTTATTTAGGAATTTTGTTAAAACTCCTAGAAAACCACTGGCATCTTAAAGGGATGGAACCCCAAGTAGGATGGAACCTACGAAAATCTAGTGGAACATTCTTTATATCTACTAACTTTATTCAAATGTTTTTACAAAATTATATCTTGTTTTCAAAATGATTTCAAAACCTTCCTTTTAAAAAGAATCAAAAACACCTATCCTGGTTTTTAAGTATTTTTAGCCTCAAAATAATCTTTATCTTCAAAATCAAATTATCCTTGATTTTTAAACTATCTTTTAATTATAATACATTTGACTTTTAATATTTATACTTAGATTTAAATATAAAATTATAGCAAAATTTTATATATACATACCAAAATATTATTCTCTATACTTACTTATGTATTCTAACTATTGTTAAATATATTTATAAAGTTTAAAAATAGTTTTAATACAAGATAGAAGTTATTTTCAAAGAAAAATAAATTACCAAAAAATATCATAGGCATGTCGACAACACCTACATACCCTTATCGACAAGGTGGAAATTTGTTTCAAAAATTAGAATTTCAAAAGAAGTCTATTCGTCATATCCTTTCACGAATGGACATGGCTGTTGTTCTACTATAAATAGGTACAATTTTAAACGAATTTATATACAATTTTTCTCTGATTTCACTCCTCTTCTTCTTCCACATTTCTTTATATATTTTTACTATTACTCTGTCGAAATCACCATTGAATCTAACTAGATCATTTCTAGTTTGATTCTCTATCACTATCTCAATAAGATCCCAGTGCTATTTACAGTTATAGCCTTCTTTGTAATAAATTGTGTGATAAAAGGTATGATTGTAGCCTGTGAAATCAATCAAGCGATAAAAGGTGTAATTGTAGCCTGTGAAATCAATCAAGCGAGAAAAGGTGTGATTGTAGCCTGTGAAATCAATCAAGCAAGAAAAGGTGTGATTGTAGCCTGTGAAATCAATTGGGTGAACTTGTTGCCCGTAAAATCAAGTATCTCTACCCAGAGGATTGTGAATATGGAGTGGTGTACCTCGTGGCCTTGAAATCGAGGGTGTAGATGTAAAAATTGCTTTCTAAGGGAAATCAGTACTTGTGTGCAGGACTGGATGTAGGGTATCTCCGAACCAGTATAAAATCTGGTGTGTTCTTTCCTTTATTGCTTTTACTTTATTTCTGCATCTGTGTTTGATTCTGTGATCATATCTATGTTTGAATATTGCATATATTTGTGTTCAATCAACATAAACTCAAAATGATTTAGTAATTCCTTAAAACACTATTCACCCCCCTCTAGTGTTAATTCTAGCCTTAAGATCCGTAATCCGCATTTCTCACATTTGATATCAAGCAAGGTTTTCAAAGTTTCATAATATGATTTTTGAAAAAGCTTTTCAAATGGATATGTTTATAAAACTTGTTAATACTGGTTTAGAAATATTCAGATCATCATTGTCTCTTGAGTCTGCATATAATCAATATTCAAATTCAAGTTGTCTACCAAAATTGTATGATGTGTAGGAAACATGCTTTATGGGTGTTAAGGAATCAATCCATAATGGAAAAATTGTGCAGATCAAAAAGAATAAATGGATACTCAATAGTGGATGCTCTAGATATATGACTGGTAATCCAGATATGCTGAATGATATAATATTCAAAGACGGAGGACTGGTTAACTTTGGAGACAACTCAAAAGGATATGCGATTGGCATCGGTAAATTTGGTAACTCTGAAACTCCTATTATTACTAAAGTTTTGCTAGTTAAGAATCTGAAACATAATCTGCTAAGTATTAGTCAATTTTGCGATAAAGAATATAAAGTTAAATTTGAAAAAGATAATTGTCACATTGAAGATAATAGTTCAACCATAATATTTGAGGGAATTAGGAAAAAGAATATTTGTATTCTTAGTATGAAAGTTTCAAATGATAACCGGTGTCTTTTGGCAAATACAAGTGACCCTTGGATTTGGCATAAGAGATTTGGGCATTTGAATTTCAAACTCTTATCTAGACTGTCAAAACATCATCTAGTAAGAGGTCTCTCTAAAATGAATTTTAAAGTGGATAGTTTAAGTGATGCATGTCAATTAGGAAAACTTAGAAAAAGTTCCTTTAAATTAAAAGATATGATTCCAACTTCAAAACCTCTTGAGTTACTTCATCTAGATTTATTTGGTCCATCTCAAAATCTGTCAATAAATCATAGTAAATATGTTTTTGTAATTATAGATGATTATTCTAGATTCACATGGACAATATTTTTGTAACATAAAAGTGATACTTTTGAATGTTTTAAGAACTTTAAAAAAAGTATTCAAAATCAACTTTCTCTAAAAAATTATAACCATCCGTAGTGATCACCGTGGTGAATTTCAAAATGAAAAGTTTGAGGAATTCTGCAATAAAAAGGGAATAACTCACAATTTTTTATTTCCAAGAACTCCACAACAAAACAGAGTAGTAGAACGAAAAAGTAGGATGATTCAAGAGTGTGCGAGAACTATGCTTTTAGATAGTAAATTACCAAAGTATTTTTGGGCAGAAGTAGTTGCTACTGCCTGTTATATTTTAAATAGCATTTTAATTAGACCTTTAACTGATAAGACATCTTATGAACTTCTCCATTCAAAGAAACCTAAGGTATCTTATTTTAGAATTGTTGGAAGTAAATGTTTTATTTTAAATACAAAAGATAACTTAGATAAATTTGATCCTAAATCCGACAAAAGTATCTTTATTGGATATTCTAATAGAAGCAAAGCATATAGAGTGTTTAATTTAAGAACTAACACCATCGAAGAAACAATGCATGTTTCATTCGATGAAAGTTCCAAAAATTTTGAAGATACAAATGATGAAGAGGATTTAATCACTCAAAATCAAGAGTCAACTAAAATTAATAATGAAATTGATCATCCTAATAAAAAGATTAAACTTTTAAAAGATCATCCTATAGAAAATATACTTGGAAATATGCAATCTGTTGTTACAACTAGAAATCAACTAAGTAAAATGAGAAATGTAGCCTTTATAGCAACTATTGAACCCGAAAATCCAAAACAAGCATCAACTGATGATTCATGGATTTTGCTATGCAAGAAGAACTAAATCAATTCACTAGAAATGATGTTTGAGAACTTGTTCCTAGACCTGAAAACAAAACTATAACTGGGACTAAATGGGTTTATAAAAATAAAATGAATGAACAAGGGGAGGTTGTTAGAAATAAAGCACGGTTAGTCGCTCAAGGTTATTGTCAAGAAGAAGGAATAGATTTTGATGAAACCTTTGCTCCCGTAGCAAGATTATAAGCCATTAGGATTCTGCTTGCTTTCGCAAATCATAATAATTTCAAACTATATCAAATGGATGTTAAAAGTGCCTTTTTAAATGGATTTGTAAAAGAGGAAGTATATGTTGAACAACCACCACTTTTTGAAAATGAAAAATTACCAAATCATGTTTACAAACTTAAGAAAGCTCTATATGGTCTAAAACAAGCTCCTACAGCCTGGTATGATAGACTAAGATCAATCAAACTTTGAGCCTGGTATGATAGACTAAGATCTTTATTAGATGTTTTAAATAAGATTTATCTTTTTAAATAAATACGCCTTTATTTATTATTAACAAAACTTAACTTTTGTCGATTTGTTCTACAATCCAAATTTATACTTTTTAATTTATTAACTATAAGAATAAAATGATTTCTTCATTATTATCTATTATATATAACATATTTATTTAAGTTTTAAATCTTTTAAATTTAGAAATAAATGAAATCTTTCATTTTCGAAGTAGCGAAATTGCTGGTCGTTACATTCTTCCCTACTTAACAGCATTTCGTCCTCAAAATGAAAGTTTGATAAAGGAATCAATCTCATACTCATATCCTCAAATAATTTGACTTATTTATACTGATGATAGAAAAGAAGAAGGTCGATATCATAACAACACTAAAACAAATAATACCAAACATACATACAAAGAATCCCCACACTAACCTGAGTACTTATCATGTACTTACGGTTATATATACATACATCAAGTCAGACTTCTATCCTACCCATCCTACTGCGTACTGCACACTTAAGATAATATATACAACAACCAAATAAGACTATACATCCAAAAATAACCAAACTGATACCATATCAACATAAATGAATACATCCATATACCTCATTCCCTAACATGTGCATGTACTACATCTGAGGTGTATATATATATATATATATATATTTATATTTATATATATATATATATATATACATGTCAAAACATCAGTCTAACCCCTATATTCTAGCGTCTAAGATAAATATCCAACTACTATGTAGACAGACCCAAAACATCATACTATATATATTATTTGATTTGATCTACTATTCGAATCCACAACTTTTCTTTCGAACTAGTATCGATCCTCAGATTTTCTAGTGCGGACTTTGATCAGACTTCCTAATCTCAAGCCCTTGCTTTCCTTGCATAGCTCTCAACTATGATAGAAAACTTGAGTACATAATTACAAACTCTCATCAATGCTCACCGTCAAGAATCGAGTGATAAATCCTTTTTCGGATTGGTATAAACACCTCAAACTTTTGTACTCAAATCGTAGGTCAAAATTTATGTGCCGAAATAATCTACGTTTAACTTATGTACTTATTAAAATTCATTCTACCTAATACATTTTTTCCAAAATTTCTGTTAATCCAAGTTATTTCACAACCATTTACTTTCTTCTAAATACATTATTACTTAAGCATACAAATATGACTTAAACTTGTATAATATACCTTTTGTAACGACCCAGGATTTTTAGTAATTAAAATTTGAATATTTAATTAATTTTAAATATTAAGAAGTGAATTTATAAGTCGAATAAATTTTAATTCGAATAATTGGATTTAATTGGATGATTAAATCAATAATTTGATATGTTAAATTATGGAAATAATTAAAAATTGAGTTAAATATGATTGAAAATGATTTGTAAAATTTTATTTTATCATATTGGAGTTAGAACGATATTTTAGAACTTTTAAAATCGAATTAGAAGTTAATTTGTAAAAATTGAATATTTTAATATTTAATCGACTAGTGAAAATAGCCAATTTTTGAACAGTCTCATAATTGAACGAAACCAGTTCCATTGGATCCGTAATAGTTAGTTATTACTGGATTTCAAATTTCGTGTCAATCGGAGTTATCGTTTGATCGTGGCAGCTCGAAACGCATCGAATTGTTTTTAATATTAATTTGGTGAGTTAAAATAGCCATTTTTCAAAAAGTCTCGTATTTCGACGAAACCAGTTTCATCGGATCCGTAATGTGATATTGTTGTAAGGTTTTCAAATTTCGTGTCAATCGGATTTACCGTTTGTCCGGTACAAATTAAAACGCCTAGAAATCGATTTAAATCGGTTTAATTTAAATCGATCGTTTGTTGCCATATCTCGCACAGATGACTGAATTAGCTTTCGAAACCTGTTCCATTGTGTCCGGAACGTGGGATAAACCCTAGAAACGTCAGTTTCGGCGCGTAAATCGGAGTTTGGAAAATCGGAATGAATAGTGTTCGATTTTTTCCTATAAATACCCCCATAAATCACAAGAAAATAAAAAAAACTAAACCTAACCCTAATCTATATGCAGCCGCCACCTACAACAGTGAATGGCCGAAATTCCATCTCGTTTCCCCTCCGATTTCATCCAATCCACAAATCGATTCACGAAGCTATCAACTACAAAGAGGTAGAGCATGAAGAGATCTCGAGATCCAACGGTGGTGATCGAGTTTCGAGCAACGTAGAGGGAGATAATGGGGCGCGTTCATCATGCGTTCATCTTCATGCGCGCGTATCAGGGGATGGCCGAGCTTGCTCTTGTCGAGGCCGAACGTAGAGGAGGCAAGGGGCTACGCGATGGAGTATCTTGATCGTGTTTTCATGCGTCGAGGTGATCGAATTAATTAACCCTAGTTAGGCGTGATTGGGTTCGGTTGCGTGAAGTTTGACCTGGGGAGGAAGATGATAACATATGCGGCCGTGATTTTCCCCTCTGGAACGAACGGTGATGATGAAGTTTTGGTTATGTTGTAATTAAATTATAGTTTAAATTGTATTAACTTCAAAAATTCATATCTTTTTCATACGAGATCGTAAACGCGCGAAACCAGTTGCGTTGGAATCGTATGGACGAGCACTACGCGATGGAATTGGATTGGAGTCGTTTGGAGTTAGTGAGAATTTTGGGTAAAATTAAACGTATTCGAAATAAATCGCTAAAACGAAATTGAAATCAAGGTGAGAACTTCTCACTCAATCGAATCAGATTCAATTTTATTTTAAATAGTTAGATTTAAAATATTTGAATGCATGTTTGAATGATGATTGTTATCTATTGATTGTTAAAATAGACATTATGCGCCGTTAGTAAGCGGATGTTATTTATTAAAAACATATACCGCGAATATTTCATAAACAGTGAAATTGGTATTATATATAATAGCAATATATATATATATATATATATATATATATATATATATATATATATATTGGCATATGTATATATTGGAGTTATTGATTTCCCGCATTTGTTTAGCGGATGAGACCCTATTGCGCCGTCTATTAAGCAGATAATATTTAAAATCCCATATACCGCGATAATTTCGTACTGGAGCGAAATTGGTATTGTGCTAATGTTTGTGGATGCAGGAAAACAGGTTGGAGGGATCCAACTGGATTCCTCAACAGTTTTTATTTGATTTCAGATATTTTGATATTTGATGGATTATCATATACGATATATGATGTCGTTGTTTGTCGTGATTGACTATTTGGTGCGTAGCATCATTGGACCCAGATTTTGGGATTTTAAAATGATTTTTAAAGTGGTTTTTGAAAATATACTTTATTTTTGGAATTGATCCATTATAAATAAATAACGATATAATTTTTAATGTTATAAAAATTATGATTTTTGAGAAATATAGTTAAAAGTTGATTTTTGAAATTATGGGGTTAATAATTTTATAAAATGGTTTAAATTGGGAAATTTGAATTTATTGTGAAAAGTTTAAATATAGGATTTATAAAATTTCATTATTTTATAAATCAAGAGAATGGTGAAATTATAAAGGAGTTTAAAGACGTTTTAAAAAGAATAATATAAATTGATTTATATTAAGAGATTTATAAATGGATATTTATAAATTGAAATATTGACATTATAAAACGAGTTTTTATAAGTGTTAGAATGAATTGTGAATGAATTTCACGAATGAATGAAATTTATAAAAGTATAAACGGTGAAGTTATAAATGAAATTTTATAAACAGTAGGTTTATAAAATTTATAAAGTTATTGAAAGAATGGATTTTGGATAAATCATTGAATCTTATAAGTTATAGGATTTATAATTATGAAGTTCAAAGGAACGATTTTTGCAAACAAATAAATCATAAGTATTTCACTTATAATATGAACCTTTGTTTTATAATTGAGTTATAAATTGAATAGGTTAATAAAGGAGTTTATAAACGTTGTTTTATAAATCCGCAAACGACTTATTTTGATAAGTAAATTGTTGAAACCTATTAATGGAGTTATATTCACGTTTTAGACAGTGAATAATCCTTTAAGATAAAATGTATAGAAGGATGAAATTTGTTAACGAAGTATATTCACGTTTTTGAATAGTGAATAATATGTTAAAGAAAATGTTTAGAATGTGATATTTTAAATAAAATTAAAACGATCTAACGATGATTTAAAATGTGTTGAGATTCGAAACCATAGATTTCAACATTTATTGTTGAAATAGACGTTTTCGAGAAATAGAAGGAAATGGTGGACTATAACACTGTTGTTATAGTAAATGATTTCCGAAAGGAAATGTTTTGTATAGTATTGGGATTTATATATCTATTTTAATTTCGAATCCCTATACTAGTGATTTTGGGTTGTCGTAACGATGTTTTACGTAACATTCGTTTTGGCCCAAATAAATATGTTTAAGAGAATGATTTCCTTAAAGAATGAAATATATACTAAATCTCGATTTAAGTATATTGAATTTTTTCCAAAGGTTGAAAATAAATAAAATTTGTGAATTTCTTATGAATAAATAAGTATGGAAATGTTTTCCAATATAAAGTGAATATTTTGAGAATTTATCTTTTTGAAGATAAATTGAAATGAATAATTGAAATCGTATATGCATGTATATTGTGAAATATAAATTCACTATGGAATTTATGAATGAAAAGGAGAATTTGTTTAAAAATAAATATTGATTTATTTTTGAAGTGTGAAAATTATATATCTAGTAAAGATATTTTGGAAAATAAATAATTTGGAAAATTATTTGGAATCTGGTGGTGTTGTGCATATCTATTGATAGTTCAATAACCGACTATCAATATTTCCCTTTGAATGGGTAATTGATGTGATTTGTTTGAATTTGAATGCCACACTTATTTTTTAATAAGCGCTCACTATTCGGGTTAACCGGGAAAGAGCCATGGGGTCGTATAACCCATTTCGAATATGTGATACGTCGTTATGAATTGCATTTGAAGATCGGTGTTGAAGACCCGGTATTTGCGAGAGCGATAGGATGACCTGTCGATTGACTTTGCACCGAGTAGCTACGGTATTGAGTTCTCCATATGTGATGGTGAATCCGATCAGGATTGTGGATATCCGGATTGCAAGGACTTCTTTGTAAGTGCCTTCGGTTTTGTTCGAGCCCGGAACAAACTTGTATTGATTGTATGTCTGACGTTACAAATTGAGATATAAAGCAGATTTCTTTCAAATATATTTCTGTTGGTGGCGGAGAATTTATTCTTTTAGCTTAACACCCTTCTCTGAGACGTACGAGCTCAGAGGTTATGTAGTTGAAGGTTATCAGCGATATATTCCCAATTTGGTAATGTGACATGCTGAGTGTTGCTGTAAATGATCATTGTGTTGATTATTTGTGATAGGATCGTTTATTTGATCGTCTATCTTGGTGATCATCTCTATGATCATTTGTTGACCCAAAGCATGGCTTTTGTATAAAGTATGTTTTTGTGGACGTGACTTCGTCGAGCCTCACACCCCGTGAATGGTCAAAACAGGAAAGAAGCAGCAAGGTTATGAGGGGTAGCGCCCTTTAGGATATGTGCATTTCCTTCTGGAAAAGGGTGGTATCATGGTATGGAGCCCAGATGCTTACTCATGTTGAAAACACTTTATGATTGTGTGAATTGATTGCGAGCGCTCGGTTGAAAGGTCCCAAAGGACCGGGGGATGGCATATTCGGTCAGTTGTTACTCAGTTAGGGGTAACCCGGCCTTGTGTTGGTAGAGATCCGGTTTGGTTCTCGGGGATGTCCATCCAGAGGCATTCTCATGTGGCAATGGGAAGTTCCTTGGCCTGATCATTCGTTGGAAATCCAAAGAAACAATACGAGACTTATACGGTTTTAGTTGTAGAACCTGCCATTTAATATGGTAGCTATAGTAAGCATACTGTAATGGTACCTATGCTGGCTAAGATTTATATTCTACTTTCGAAATGAATTTTTCTCTACACTATGCACTAGTAATAATATCAAATGTTCTTTTTAATACGTATCAAGCATCTTTGACTATCATAAGGAGAAATCTCCTCCAAGTCTGCGTTTGCATTGTGTGTGTGGCGGGAGGTCTTATGGTAGTCTCATTTTTAAAAGCATTGCGAATTGACTTTAAAAATATTCTTCTATTTTGATTTTAAAGATAAATAAACTGTTTTGAGTTCCCACACCAGTCACATGACGGACTCGGAGTTTATTGTTTTCCTTCCTAAACTCTAGGTGCCCACCAATTTCTACACGGGCAGTCAAGAGTTAAGGTTTATCAGGATATTCTGGAGTTGCTGGATGCAAGATGGATGGCATGGCGTATCACTAGTATATAGTATTTCTTTTTCCGCTGCACTGTTTGTTGTTGTTATACACTCTGATGATATGATGTAATGAAATGTGATGTAATGTAATAACTGATATAGTTCTTTGTTTAAAGATTACTCATTTATTATTATATGTTGTTCCGCTGCGAATTGTGAGATTATGATATTGTTGTGTTGTGTTCTGTCCGGTTCTATTTTCTACCTCATTTTCTATTTTCTTTTTCTCTCTATTTTCTATCTTCTTATCTCTTCTTCTCTACTTTTTCTTTTTCTTAAACATTGAGAATTCGTATTTCTATTCATCTTGAATTAATCAATGGAGATTAGTGTATATTCAAGGGGTACGGATTTGCGGGTCTTCACACCTTTACTTCCTAAGAGTATATATACATATCCCCAAACTTCAAAATGTTATTATTTCAATTAGGATGTTTAACCAATGTAGAATTCTACAATTGTCTCAAATTAATAAGTTATATAACTCAATCCTTAGTTTTATTTATCTAAGGTCTTGATTTAGCTAATATTATTTATCTTATCTAACAGCTTTACTAAGTGTACATCTTTTTCTTACTAATCCTATAATTATCTACTTAACTTATTTACCTATCCATTTCTAAATAAAATTTCTTAACCTTAAATATATCATATACCTTATAGTCAAATTGTGAAACTTAAGTCACATGGTATTTGTTATTTAAACATTTTCATCCAACAATCAACCTATTAATCATATTATTCAAAACTATCCACTTCTAGTCTTACTTCATTTTGAATTACAAATGTTTCCCTAAATGTATCACTAATTCCAATTTTTATATTAGGATGATATTTCTTATATCTCTTATTCATAAATTTCACCTTGATTTTAACCTAATCAAAGTGTCTAAGTTTCAAATTATCTTATCTCCTTTATAAGTTATAGAACTAACACTTTCATATTATATTTACCCAAAATCTCAATTTAGGCTTATCTTTTTCTATCTCGTTGATAATAATTTTTTTCTAAGCATGCATTTTCTTTTTACTTTATCTAATTAAAACTTCTAGATTCAATATTATCATCAAATATCTTATAGTCATATCGTGAATTTTAATTCACAAGATATTTGTACCTAATCCTTTTAAATTGACCCATTTTGTACTTATCATGTTGCTATTATTTCTTAAGACTGAATGTCTAGGGATATATGATAAAGTTCTAATTCAAGTTCACAACCGATTGATTATATATGAAATATCTTATAGTCAAATTGTGCAGTTCTAATCACAAGATATTCGTATTTAGTTTTACTAAGCTAAAGCACAAACAATACTCAATTTCTAACCCAAAAATAATAATATCCCTTTTGTATATTTGAAATATAAACCCAAGGTAAAATTATTTCATTTACCAATTTCTTTAAAATAAAACTGTTTTTATAAAATTAACAAGTACATGCTCAATATATATAACACTCTCAAAACTCATTCTAGGGTATTACTAACCCTATCTCTAATGAGTACTCATCCTAGGATATTACTAATCCAATCTCTGATGAGAATTTACCCATAACAAAGCCAAGGTTCTCGCTTAACCTTCAGCTCTGATACCAAATGTCAAGACCCGTTTTTCCGTACCCTTGGAATCGACAATAAACCACACATGTCTAACTCAAGTTGTATGAAATTACGAAACATGAAGGTTAATAAAGAAAAATAGACAGAACAGAATCTCACATGAATGGAATAACATATAATATAGAATAAATATTTTTACAGCGGAAAACTTTTAAATACATATATCAGAGTCTAAGCAAAATTCAGCTTGGACAGTTATAAACATCTGTCCTTACAATTGCTGACAAACATCAACTAAAACAAGCTAAGTATAGCGGATAACAGAAAATGTTCATCCGTAGATGAATATCTCCAGCTCTTCTTTGGAAACTCCAACCGTCTTCGACTAACGTGAAACTACTCGGATCTAACACGAGTATTAAAAATATACCCATATCAGGCTTGATAAACCAACATGAGAAAAACTCAATAATAAATGACAGTGTCGTATATCAACCTTTGAATAAAACCTTTTGAAAAGAAAGAGTATCTCAAAAGACCACGCCCACACATAAACACGGACAGGGTTTTTACCTTATGATAACTAAAATACTTTTATATCAAAACATTTGATATTATTTCTAGTGACATCTCTTTGAAAACATTTGCAAATAAACTTATTAATCTTATCCGACAATGTTACCATTATTAAATTCCAGCATACTAGGTTCTACAATCAAGTCCGTAGGTTCTTATTGAAGAATGGATTTCCATACAAATGACCAGGTGAATGATCTACCTTCCTAAATGGGTACACCTCTAGATGGATGTCCTGAGGCACAGAACATCTGCCCTTTACCAATACAAGACCGGCCTACCTCTTAAACTAGATAGTACAAAATGTCATCCTCCGGTCGTTACCGACCTTTAACCGAGTGCTCGTTACCATACACCACATTAATTTCCATCCTGAATGTCATAGTGGGAAAAAATATATCTAGAAGGGGATATCAAACCCTAATTGGGAATGACCTACTTAGCCTTGACGCATCTAATCCTATTTCGGTTTTCCGGTTTGATGAAGCTTGAGGCAACGATTATCTTTTCACTAGCACATATCACATCTTTAAATGCTACATTGCCATTTCCATTAACTACTAATTGCCTTCCACAAAAATACAACTCATGAGCTCGCACGTCTCAAGGAGGATGTTAAGCTAAGAGAAGTTGTCTTCTCCGCACCACTGATGTACGTTTGTAAAAACCAATGTACGTAATCGTTAGAAATGCAATGTCAGACAAAAGTCCATTCAAGTTGTTTAGGAACAGGACAAACCGAATGCACTCTCTTGCTACGACTAGTAGCAAGTAGTACTTGCAATCCGAAAAATCTCCACAACGAGGAGACCACTGGTATATATAACTCTATAATGGGTGCGACCGCGAGCAAATCAACAAGCAGTCCTCACACAATGAAGATCTACGGTCTTCAATAATCATCATATTCAACATGTTTTCACATTCGAACGTATACATTGGTTCGAAGTGGTTTTTGGATAGGAATTACCCAAATCCGACTCTGGTTCCTTCGAAATCCAATTATCGAAAAAAGGTGAATACGAGTATACATGATTTATTAAGTCACTTTTCACTTTAATTCTTTTCGGATGATTTTGAAATTTCCTTCTTTTTGACTTAGAAAAATTCTAAGTAATTCATTTTTTTACTTTGGATAATATCTCAAATTTCCTCACTTAATTCTCGATCCAAATTCCTTAACTTTTAGGTAGGTTAAAAATAATGTTATTAAAGACATCATTTACGATAAACCCTAAAATCAACCTTAGCAAACATTTTTGAGTAAATAGAAATCATTCATTCTGGAGATTGCTTAAATTTTGAACAATACTAATTTTCTTTTATTTTGGAAAACTTAACAGTATCTTTTTATTTAATAGCATCTGGGCTTTCCTTTCGATCTGTTCCACCCCTCGTCTAAGAAAAGAAAACATAGGCCAGGTAAGTTCAGGTCACTGGTTGCTCTATACCTAACCTTAGTTAAATACCTTACATTATTTTTCCAGATCTCACAGGCAGGACAAATGTACTAGTCCTTTCCGCATACTCAGATTTTCAACATTATTTTGGAGCTACTTATAAATATTCCAAATTATCTTTCAAAACATTTAATTTTCCTTCTAAAAACATTCATAATTGATTTCAGGAAAAATCGTTACTTTTAAACTCCTCTTTTAAAAAGTTATACAATTCGCAGCATAAAAGTGCTGCGGAAAGTGCTGCATAAGCTTATTTGATTTAAACAACTTTTAAACATTCGATACTTCATATTTTCCAATTCAAATCTCCTTTAAATCATTTATATCAAATTTATTCCATATTTTTCCACAATTAAAAACATTCATTTAAACAAATTTCCTGTTATAGTCACTTAAATGCACTAGCACGATTTTTTATAGAAAATTGTTTTAGACTTAATTCAAAATCTACAAGATCAAACTTGATTTTCTTTCTTTGCTTCAAAGATATGGATATAATAGTCCGGACTTTTCATATCTCGAAGAATTCTGAGCCATATTCAACTCTACACATTCATTTGAACTTTTCGGTGCGAAATCGCGAACTACCGTTGCGCGACGCGTCTAGTTTTAACTTATTTTTCAATATTTGAAATAATTTATTCAAATGGAATCCTATTACTTATAAAATCATTAAATCATTTTAAATCAATATCTCCACTTTTTATAGTATTTAAAATGTATTTTCAGTATTTCTATATTATAATATTATTTTATTCCTATTATTTTAATATTAAATTTTAATTTTCAATTTCAACTCAATTTCAATTCTAACTTCAAATTAAACACATTTAACACTTAGATTTGAAATCTAATTTTAATATAAACTTCAATTCAACCTTATTCTCAAATTCAATTTTCAAAATCGGGTTGCAATTTCAATTTCACTATTCATCTCAATTTCAATTTCAATTTAACTATTCTTTTCAAACCCATTTCACTTCATATTTCAAATTCTCTTTTATTTTAACTTTAATTTCACTTCTAATTGAAAAGAAACTTATTTTTTCAAAATATCTCATATCACTAAAATATGGTCTTGTCAACAAAGGGATTATTAAATCAAAATGAACATAACCAGTATCCATATTCATCACTAACATAACATCCATAAACCAATCACATAACATATGATTTCAAATCCTACATTCACTATTAATATCATAACGGGATATATTATCATAATTCAATTATCTAACCAACTACCAAATCATCCATATTAACAATCAATTTGGTATAAACATTCATATGTCATAAGGGTATAAATGTGATTGTTTTAACATAATCAAAATGTAAATTAAAGGCGATGAGAATTTCTCACCTTTATATCCACTTTGTCAATCTTTAGACGAATTTGCATGCTTATGACTAACGAACTAACATGCTATTTTCCGAACGTCTCAACTCTTACCCTCTCCTTTCCTTCTCCCTTTTTTCTTTCTTTTCTTTTTTTTTTTTTTATTATAAGAGTGGATGGTATATGGCTTGGCTAGGGGGTGCATGGCCAAGGGAGGAAGTTACGACTAGGTGGAGATGGGTAGGTGGTGTGTGTAGGGCTCGGCTAGGGTGTTTGGGGAGTGTGTGAAGGCCCGAAAATCCGTACTCCTTTGAGCTGGCAACATTCCACAACAACCCAACCAAAGAGGAACAAACATACGAGTCTTTAGGGTTAAAGAAAAAGAAAAGATAGAAGAAGAGAGAGAAAGATAGAACAGAACAGAAAGAAACAACAGAACAATATCGGAATCTCACAATCGCAGCGGATCAACATATAATAATAAATGAATAATCTTTAAACAAAGAACTATATCAGTTATTACATTTCATCATTTTACATTACGTCATCAGAGTGTACAACAAAAAACCACAACAAACAACGGAAAATAAATACTATATACTAGTAATACGCCATGCCTTCCAGCTTGCCTCCAGCAACTCCTGAATTCCAGAATATCCTGATAAACCTGACTCTTGACTACCCGTGTGGAAATTGGTGGGCACCCATAGTTTAGGAAGGAAAAAAATAAACTCCGAGTCAGTCATGTGACTGGTGTGAGAACTAAAACAGTTTATCTTTAAAACAAAGAACAGGATAATTTTAAAATAGATTCGCAATGCTTTTTAGAAAATGAGACTACCATAAGGCCTCCCGCACACACACACAATGCAAACGCAGAATCGGAGGAGATTTCTCCTTATGATAGTCAAAGATGCTTGATACTCATTTAAAAGAAACATTTGATATTATTACTAGTGCATAGTGTAGGAAAAATCATTTCGAAAATAAAGATATAAATCTTAGCCAGCATAGGCATTCCACACTTATGCCTACTATAGCTACCATCCAAACAGTGGGGCGCCACCATAAGTGAATGATAGGTTCTGCAACTAAAACCGTACAAGATCGTATTGTTTCTTTGGATTTCCAACAAATGATCAGGCCAAGGAACTTCCCATTTCCACATGGGTACGCCTCTAGAAAGACGACCCGAGAACCAAACCGGATCTCTGCCAACACAAGGTCGGGTTACCCCTAACTGGGTAACTACTGACACGAATATGTCATCCCCCGATCGTAACCGATCTATCCAAGGATCCTCGATTTCCAATAACCACAAAGCAATAAATTTGCAGCAACAACATAGGTTAAGTATCTGGGCTCCATACCATGATACCACCTCTATCCAGAAGGAATGACATACACTAAAGGGGTGCTACCCCATAATAACCTTGCTTCATCCTTCCTATTTTGACCATTTCCGGGGTGTGAGGTCCGACGAAGTCTCGTCCACAAAGCCACGCTTTATACAAAAGCTGTGCTTTGGGTCAACAAATGATCAATGTAATGATCATCAAGATAAATGATCAAACAAATGATCATATCACAAATGATCAAACAATGATCATCCCACAGCAACACTCAGCATGCCACACTACCAAATTGGGAGTATATCACTAATAACCTTCAACTACATAACCTCTGAGCTCGTACGTCTCAGAGAAGGGTGTTAAGCTAAGAGAATAAATTCTCCGCCACCAACAGAAATATATTTGAAAGAAACCAGCTTTATATCTGAACTTCTAATGTCAGACATACAATCCATACAAGTCCGTTCCGGACTCGAACAGAATCGAAGGCACTTACAAAGAAGTCCTTGCATTCCGGATAATTTCTAATCACATCCGGACTTCCCGTCACTAAGGGTGATAAAGATCTGCCGATGCAGAGCAACTCAACGGTAATCCTTCCATTTTCGAAAATATCCGGTCTTCAACACCGGTCATCGAATGCAATCCATTACGACGTATCACATATTCGGAATGGGTTATACGACCCCAAGGTCCTTTCCCGGCTAACCCGAATAGTGAGCGCTTATTCAAAAATAAGTGTGGCATTCAAATTCAAGCAATCACAACAAACACCTATTTAAAGGTAAATATTGATAGTCGGATTATTTAACTATCAATAGGCATGCTCAACATCACCAGATTCCAAATAATTTTCCAAATTATTTATTTTCCAAGATATCTTTACAAGATATGTATATTTTCCACACTTCAACATTTGAAAACTAATTTTCAAATCACTTTTCACCTTTACCACTTTCGAAAACAAATTTCAATCATTTTCCTTATGCGAAATACTTTCATTTCAACATGGTTCATTTAAACCAATTAAATAAATCCTTACCGATTTACTTTATATTTACGTTCCAAATCCGTAAATTAATTCCCACACTTCAAAAATAAATCAACGTTTATTTTCAAACAAAATCCCCTTTTCATTTATAAATTCCATAGTGAATTTACAATCCAAAATATCTATGAATATACAATTTCCAAATCAATTTCTAATATTCATTTTAAATTTATCTTTATAAGATAAAATCTCAAAACATTCACTTCATATTGGAAAACATTTCCATACTTATTTAATAATAAGTAATTCACAAATCCATTTATTTTCAACACTTGGGAAATATTCAATATACTTTAATCGAAATTAAGTATATATTTCATTCCTTAAGAAATCATTCTCTTAAACACATTTGTTTGGGCCAAACCGAATGTTACGTAAAGCATCGTTACGACGACCCAAAATCACTAGTATAGGGATTCGAAATTAAAATAGATATATAAATCCCAATACTATATAAAATATTTCCTTTCGGAAACCATTTACTATAACAAAAGAGTTATAGTCCATCATTTCCTTCTATTTCTCGAAAACATCTATTTCAACAATAAATGTTGAAATCTATGGTTTCGATTCATAATCTATTTTAAAACATCTTTAAATCGTTTTAATTCTATTTAAAACATCACTTCCCAAAATAATTCCATTTTATTTAATAATGTATTCACTGTCCAAAATCGTGAATATACTTCCTTTAATAAGCTATAATAATTAACTTATCAAAATAAGTCGTTTTCGGATTTATAAACAATGTCTATAAATTCCATTTCTATATTTTATAACAACTTCGTTTTGTAAATCTCCTTTATTAACCAATTCTATTTATATTCCATTTACATGTCGAAATCTAGTTTATAAATAAATTATTTATAATTCATTTATTCACAAATCCATTCTTTTATATCAACAATAATTTATAAGTCAAAAATTCTTATTTACTTATGAATCTAGGTTCAGACTTTATTTTAACACTTATAAAAGCTCGTTTTATAATTTCTATATTTTAATTTATAAATATCTATTTTATACAACTTTTATATAAATTGTTTATAATAATTCAAAAATCCCAATTTAAACTATTTTATAATTTATCAACTACTTATTTCAAAAATCACATTTCAGTTATGTTTCACAAAAATCGTAATTTTAAAATATTAGAATTTTAACGTTTATTTTATTTAAGATGAATCAATTCAAAATTTGAATAAAACGTATAATTTCAAAAATCACTAAAAAAATCCCTTTGAAATCAAAATCGTTATTTTTAAACTTTAAAAATGCATCCGATGATGCAACAGCACCAAATAGTCAATCACGACATCCAAATATCATATATCAATATGATAATCAACAAATATCACAATATTTGTAAATAAATCAATATAGTTGAGGAATCCAGTTGGATTCCTCCAACCTGTTTCCCTGCATCCACAGATGTTAGCACAATACCAATTCCGTTCCAGTACGGAATTATCGCGGTATATGGGATTTATAAAAATATTATCCGCTTAATAGGCGGCGCAATAGGGTCTCATCCGCTATATAATGCGGGAAATCAACTCCAAGTACATAAATAATACCAATTTCACTATACGGTGAAATATCCGCGGTATATGTTTTTAATAAATAACATCCGCTTACTAACGGCGCATAATGTCTATTTTAATCAATAACAGATAATAATTTATCATTCAGGCATACAATCAATAATTTTAAATCTAACTATTTAAAATTAAAATCGAAACCGATTCGATTGAGTGAGAAGCTCTCACCTTGATTTCAATTTCGTTTTCAGCTTTTATTTCGAATAAAATTAAACGGACGTTTAATTTTACCCGAGATTTTTTCTAGCTCAAAACGACTCCAATCCAATTCCATAGCGTAGTGCTCGACAATACGGTTCCAATGCAACTTGTTTCGCATTTTTTCAATCTCGTACGAAAAAGATATTGCATTTTAAAGTTCGAACAATTTAATATATAATTTAATTTACAATTTCTATTTTAATTTCTAACCCTAGGCAATCTCGGCCGCACGTTTTCTTCCTGCAGATCACAGCCGGCCATCCTTTCTTCTCCCCTCACGTTTATTCGCACGCAACAGCCCAACAACGGCCATCTTGAAACCCTATTCACGTGGCAACTACGTGCAGTTTGAAGGCGATCAGGCGATGCCACTTCGAAGAGCATCACACGTACGACACTCGGCTGGAATATCATTGAGCTCGGTTGCATGCAGGTCGAGGAAATCACGAACGAACGCACGTGGTTCAAACTCAATTTGCTGCCAATCCACTTCGTTGTTTTCGATCTCCACCGTTGAAGTCATAGAACTCGAGACGATCTACAAATTGTAGTTGGAAGTTTGTTGAATCGGTGAGTGGATTTGAAGAAATTGAGGGGGAAAGAAACAAGTATTCTCGGCCATTGGTTGTATATGAGGCGGCAGAGCATAGAAATTAGGGTTTTGCCAAAAATCAAAGGGAAGGGGTCCTTTTATAGAAAAGCTTCAAAACACTATTCATCCCGGATTTTCCGAACTCCAAACGAAGCGTGCCGGTTGGCGTTTCGAAGGTTTACCCCGCGTTCCGGACACAATGGAACGTGTTTCGAAGGCCAACTCGATCATCTGTGTGAGTTACGGCAATAAACGATCGATTTAAAATTAAACCGATTTAAACTAATTTCTAGGCATTTTGGCTTGCCCCGGACAGACAATAAATCCGACTAACAAGAAATTTCAAACCTTACAATAATATCAAATTACGGATCCGATAAAACTGGTTTTGTCGAAATCCGAGACTATTTGAAAAATGACTATTTTAACTTGCCAAATTAATATTAAGACAATTTCGATGCGTTTCGAGCTGCCACGGTCAAACGAAAACTCCGATTACTGCGAAAATTGAAATCCGATAATAAAAACTATTACGGATCCAATGGAACTAGTTTCGTCCAATTCTGAGACTGTTCGAAAATTGGCTATTTTTCAGTCGATAATTAAATATTAAAATATTCAATTTTCACAAATAAACTTTTAATTCAATTTTCAAAGTTCTATAACATCTCTATAACTTCAACATGATATAATAAAATTTTACAAATTAATTTTATTCATATTTAACCTAATTTCCAATTATTTCTGAATTTTTCACTATTCAATTATCGATTAATTTATCCAATTAAATCCAATTATACTGAATAAAATTTATTCGGCTTATAAATTTCACTTATTAATATTTAAATTCAAAAAAATATACAAAGTTTAACTGACAGAAATTCTGGATCATTACATACTTCCCCCCTTAAAAGAATTTCGTTCTCAAAATTACCAAGTAAGAAAAAGTTACAGAATCCATTAACTTTCCAAAACAAACCATTCAAATTAGATTTTTAAAATCTCTTAAGTGTTTAAATTTCCCAAAATTCATAGTTAAACTTCTTACAAAATCTTTACTAAGTTTCCAAAACCAAACTTAGTTTTCAAAAATTTCCCAATTTTCTCAAAAATATTCTAACACCTTAAATTTTCGAAAAAAATCGCTAGAGTCTCCTTTGCGCGGTCCGATCCCGAAAAAAAATGACAGTATATATATCACAAATATACATCTCATCAAGTGATGAGGTATCCCGCAGGGAAAAAAGGTGTAAAGGTACGGTATGTAATCCGAGATATGTACCTTATTATTAGCGAGCATATATGGCTAATATAGCGCGAAAGCGAGCTCCAAATGCGAAGCAAACGCGATTCGCACCTACTAAACACTCAACAACAACATGAGAAACATGTATATAGAAAGTAATATCAATATACAACATATATCTACATATGCTAACATAGCAAATGCAACAAAAGCAATAAATGCAACTACCAAATAACTAACCAAATAAATATTCATTCATATTCTCATTAATATTCAATGAATTGGTTTTCATTTTAACCACATTTGATTCATTAACAGTGGATGTTTTTACTAACATTCATTTTCAATTAGTTTATATTCACTAATTCATATTCAAGTTGGTTCACTTCCAAATCAAATTCAATTCTATTCAAGTTCATTTTCTTCCAAGTTGGATTCAATTTCTTTAGCTTCCAATTTTGCTAATTCACTTTAATTAACACTTAGTGAATTTATATATAATCAACTAACATCCATATAACAACCAATGTATATTCAACATAACCAAATTATTTAGTTTACATTCTATTCGGTCCAACACTTTTTAACTCCAATTGGTTGATATTAAATTGATTCTCATTCAATTATTCAACTTCCAATAACATTAGCTTTTAATGAATTTACACTTTCATCCATTATCCCATATCAATTTTATTTACATTCAATTCATTTACATTCATTTCATTAGTTTAATTCAATTGCTAATTCCTTTAACAATATAAGTTGAATTTCTTTCATATAACTCAAGTTCAAATTCTTAATGACTTCATTTCATTAATTCACTTATTAATTTACTTTGACACCAAAAATCAACTTCATTCAACATCACTTAAGTTATATTCCATTTCAAACATCTTATCAAATCCAAATCAATTTATTTAACTTTCCTTTTATTAAATTTCAAATCACATGTCTTTGATGACAACTCAAATTTATTTCAACTTGGATTTTATTGATTTACTTATACTTACTTTTAATTCAACTCCATCCTTTAAGTTAAATTTATTCTATTAAAACTCGAATTGTATAAGTTATCAACTCATTTATCATTCCCATAAATATTTTAAATAGGATTCCAGAGTCTTTTCAACTTTTCAAAACCATTTTTGAAACTAATTCAATTATCCTTTGAATTTCAAAACCAAACCCAAATTTTCCAAACAACTTTCTTTTAAACAGTTTGGCAGCAATCCCTCTTTTGGAAACCCAAAAATGAACACCGATGATGTCATGATCATCATCGGAATTATTTTCCAGTGACCGAAAAGAGTTTAGAGCTTTAATTTCTCCAAAACAATTCTCCAAAATATCAAATCCTTTCAAAGCACTTCTCTGGAATTTTATTTTCAGAATATAAATCATATTTATAAATCTTTTACTTATATAATTTCACTTCTTATATATAAGATTACTTCACAAGTGTAAATCATTTTAATTATAACTCTATACTTTATAATTCAATTGCTTATACAATTATTCTTTTACAGCTGTTGGTTTTGTTTAACTTATTCAACAACCAAACAATCAATTTATATGCACTTAATAATCCTGAAAAATTATTCCTTTATATATAAAATATAATCGAGGTAAAATTTTTTCATTTACCTTATTTAAAACGATATCGTGTCAATTTGTTCTGCACAAGTGTTTAGAGATCCCTATCAACAACGTTAATTACTCGTGTTGACCAAAATCCATATACCACTCGACAAACCAATCATCACAATATAAAACAATTTCATATTCACTAACAAATACGCGCTCATAGCTATTATTACACTCAAACTCATTCTAGAGTACTACTGACTCCATCTCTAATGAGTAATTCCCAACAGAGCCATGGTTGTCGCTTAACCATATGCTCTGATACCAAATGTGAAGGCCCGAAAATCCGTACTCCATTGAGTTGGCAACATTCCACAACAACCTAGCCAAAGAGGAACAAACTACGAGTCTTTAGGGTTAAAGAAAAAGAAAAGATAGACGAAGAGAGAGAAAGATAGAACAGAACAGAAAGAAACAACAGAACAATATCAGAACCTCACAATCGCAGCGGATCAACATATAATAATAAATGAATAATCTTTAAACAAAGAACTATATCAGTTAGTACATTTCATCATTTTACATTACATCATCAGAGTGTACAACAACAAACAACAACAAACAGCGGAAAAGAAATACTATATACTAGTAATACGCCATGTCATTCAGCTTGCCTCCAGCAACTCCAGAATTCCAAAATATCCTGATAAACCTGACTCTTGACTGCCCGTGTGGAAATTGGTGGGCACCGAGAGTTTAGGAAGGAAAACAATAAACTCCGAGTCAGTCATGTGACTGGTGCGAGAACTAAAACAGTTTATCTTTAAAACAAAGAACAGGATAATTTTAAAATAGATTCGCAATGCTTTTTAGAAAATGAGACTACCATAAGGCCTCCCGCGCACACACACAATGCAAACGCAGAATCGGAGGAGATTTCTCCTTATGATAGTCAAAGATGCTTGATACTCATTTAAAAGAAACATTTGATATTATTACTAGTGCATAGTGTAGGAAAAATCATTTCGAAAATAAAGATATAAATCTTAGCCAGCATAGGCATTCCGCACTTATGCCTACTATAGCTACCATCCAAACAGTGGGGCGCCACCATAAGTGAATGATAGGTTCTGCAACTAAAACCGTACAAGATCGTATTGTTTCTTTGGATTTCCAACAAATGATCAGGCCAAGGAACTTCCCATTTCCACATGGGTACGCCTCTGGAAAGACGACCCGAGAACCAAACCGGATCTCTGCCAACACAAGGTCGGGTTACCCCTAACTGGGTAACTACTGACACGAATATGTCATCCCCCGATCGTAACCGATCTATCCAAGGATCCTCGATTTCCAATAACCACAAAGCAATAAATTTGCAGCAACAACATAGGTTAAGTATCTGGGCTCCATACCATGATACCACCTCTATCCAGAAGGAATGACATACACTAAAGGGGTGCTACCCCATAATAACCTTGCTTCATCCTTCCTATTTTGACCATTTTCGGGGTGTGAGGTCCGACGAAGTCTCGTCCACAAAGCCACGCTTTATACAAAAGCTGTGCTTTGGGTCAACAAATGATCAATGTAACGATCATCAAGATAAATGATAAAACAAATGATCATATCACAAATGATCAAACAATGATCATCCCACAGCAACACTCAGCATGCCACACTACCAAATTGGGAGTATATCACTAATAACCTTCAACTACATAACCTCTGAGCTCGTACGTTTCAGAGAAGGGTGTTAAGCTAAGAGAATAAATTCTCCGCCACCAACAGAAATATATTTGAAAGAAATCAGCTTTATATCTGAACTTGTAATGTCAGACATACAATCCATACAAGTCCGTTCCGGACTCGAACAGAACCGAAGACACTTACAAAGAAGTCCTTGCATTCTGGATAATTTCTAATCACGTCCGGACTTCCCGTCACTAAGGGTGATAAAACCTCTATATCGGAGATCAGCCGATGCAGAGCAACTCAACGGTAATCCTTCCGTTTTCGAAAATATCCGGTCTTCAAAACGGTCATCGAATGCAATCCATTACGACGTATCACATATTCGGAATGGGTTATACGACCCCAAGGTCCTTTCCCGGCTAACCCGAATAGTGAGCGCTTATTCAAAAGTAAGCGTGGCATTCAAATTCAAGCAATCACAACAAACACCTATTTAAAGGTAAATATTGATAGTCGGATTATTTAACTATCAATAGGCATGCTCAACATCACCAGATTCCAAATAATTGTCCAAATAATTTATTTTCCAAGATATCTTTACAAGATATATATTTTTTCCACAGTTCAACATTTGAAAACTAATTTTCAAATCACTTTTCACCTTTACCACTTTTGAAAACAAATTTCAATCATTTCCCTTATGCGAAATACTTTCATTTCAACATGGTTCATTTAAACCAATTAAATAAATCCTTACCGATTTACCTTATATTTACGTTCTAAATCCGTAAATTAATTCCCACACTTCAAAAATAAATCAACGTTTATTTTTAAACAAATTCCCCTTTTCATTTATAAATTCCATAGTGAATTTACAATCCAAAATATCTATGAATATACAATTTCTAATATTCATTTTAAATTTATCTTTAAAAGATAAAATCTCAAAACATTCACTTCATATTGGAAAACATTTCCATACTTATTTAATAATAAGTAATTCACAAATCCATTTATTTTCAACACTTAGGAAATATTCAATATACTTAAATCGAAATTAAGTATATATTTCATTCCTTAAGAAATCATTCTCTTAAACACATTTGTTTGGACCAAACCGAATGTTACGTAAAACATCGTTACGACGACCCAAAATCACTAGTATAGGGATTCAAAATTAAAATAGATATATAAATCCCAATACTATATAAAACATTTCCTTTCGGAAACCATTTACTATAAAACAGTGTTATAGTCCATCATTTCCTTCTATTTCTCTAAAACGTCTATTTCAACAATAAATGTTGAAATCTATGTTTTTGATTCATAATCTATTTTAAAACATCTTTAAATCATTTTAATTCTATTTAAAATATAACTTCCCAAAATAAATCCATTTTATTTAATAATATATTCACTGTCCAAAATCGTGAATATACTTCCTTTAATAAGCTATAATAATTAACTTATCAAAATAAGTCGTTTTCGGATTTATAAACAATGTCTATAAATTCCATTTCTATATTTTATAACAACTTCGTTTTATAAATCTCCTTTATTAACCAATTCTATATATATTCCATTTACATGTCGAAATCCAGTTTATAAGTAAATTACTTATAATTCATTTATTCACAAATCCATTCATATATATCAACAATAATTTATAAATCAAAAATTCTTATTTACTTATGAATCTAGGTTCAAACTTTATTTTAACACTTATAAAAGCTCGTTTTATAATTTCTATATTTTAATTTATAAATATCAATTTTATACAACTTTTATATAAATTGTTTATAATAATTCAAAAATCCCAATTTAAACTATTTTATAATTTATCAACTACTTATTTCAAAAATCACATTTCAGTTATATTTCGCAAAAATCATAATTTTAAAATATTAAAAATTTAACGTTTATTTTATTTAAGATGAATCTATTTCAAAATTTGAATAAAACGTATAATTTCAAAAATCACTAAAATAATCCCTTTAAAATCAAAAACATTATTTTTAAACTTTAAAAATGGACCCGATGATGCAACAGCACCAAATAGTCCATCACGACATCCAAATATCATATATCAATATGATAATCAACAAATATCACAATATCTGTAAATAAATCAATATAGTTGAGGAATCCAGTAGGATACCTCCAACCTGTTTCCCTGCATCCGCAGATGTTAGCACAATACCAATTCCGTTCCAGTACGGAATTATCGCGGTATATGGGATTTATAAAAATATTATCCGCTTAATAGGCGGCGCAATAGGGTCTCATCCGCTATATAATACGGGAAATCAACTCCAAGTACATAAATAATACCAATTTCACTATACGGTGAAATATTCGCGGTATATGTTTTTAATAAATAACATCCGCTTACTAACGGCACATAATGTCTATTTCAATCAACAATAGATAATAATTTATCATTCAGGCATACAATCAATAATTTTAAATCTAACTATTTAAAATTAAAGTCGAAACCGATTCGATTGAGTGAGAAGTTCTCACCTTGATTTCATTTTCATTTTCAGCTTTTATTTCGAATAAAATTAAACGGACGTTTAATTTTACCCGAAATTTTTGCTAGCTCCAAACGACTCCAATCCAATTCCATAGCGTAGTGCTCGATAATACAGTTCCAATGCAACTTGTTTCGCATTTTTTCGATCTCGTACGAAAAAGATTTTGCATTTTAAAGTTTGAAAAATTTAATATATAATTTAATTTACAATTTCTATTTTAATTTCTAACCCTAGGCAATCTGGGCCGCACGTTTTCTTCCTGCAGATCACAGCCGGCCATCCTTTCTTCTCCCCTCACGTTTATTCGCACGCAACAACCCAACAACGGCCGTCTTGAAACCTTAATTCACGCGGCAACTACGTGCAGTTTGAAGGCGATCAGGCGATGCCACTTCGAAGAGCATCACACGTACGACACTCGGTGGGAATATCATTGAGCTCGGTTGCACGCAGGTCGAGGAAATCACAAACGAACGCACGCGGTTCAAACTCAAATTGCTGTCAATCTACTTCGTTGTTTTCGATCTCCACCGTTGAAGTCGTAGAACTCGAGACGATCTACAACATTGCAGTTGGAAGTTTGTTGAATCGGTGAGTGGATTTGAAGAAATTGAGGGGGAAAGAAACGAGTATTCTCGGCCATTGGTTGTATATGAGGCGGCTGAGCATAGAAATTAGGGTTTTGCCAAAAATCAAAGGGAAGGGGTCCTTTTATAGAAAAGCTTCAAAACGCTATTCATCCCGGATTTTCCGAACTCCAAACGAAGCGTGCCGGTTAACGTTTCTATGGTTTACCCCGCGTTCCGGACACAATAGAACGTGTTTCGGAGGCCAATTCGATCATCTGTGCTAGTTACGGCAATAAATGATCGATTTAAAATTAAACCAATTTAAACTAATTTCTAGGCGTTTTGGCTTGCCCCGGATCCGATAAAACTGGTTTTGTCGAAATCCGAGACTGTTTGAAAAATGACTATTTTAACTTGCCAAATTAATATTAAAACAATTTCGATGCGTTTCGAGCTGCCACAGTCAAACGAAAACTCCGATTGCTGCGAAAATTGAAATCCGATAATAACAAACTATTACGGATCCAATGGAACTAGTTTCGTCCAATTCTGAGACTGTTCGAAAATTGGCTATTTTTCAGTCGATAATTAAATATTAAAATATTCAATTTTCACAAATAAACTTTTTATTCAATTTTAAAAGTTTTATAACATCTCTATAACTTCAACATGATATAATAAAATTTTACAAATCAATTTTAGTCATATTTAACCCAATTTCCAATTATTTCTGAATTTTTCGCTATTCAATTATCGATTAATTTATCCAATTAAATCCAATTATTCGGAATAAAAATTATTCGGCTTATAAATTTCACTTATTAATATTTAAATTCAATTAAATATACAAATTTTAACTGACAGAAATTCTGGGTTGTTACAGCGTTGGTATGGGTGCTTAGGTGGTGGGTGTGTGGAGGGTGTGGGGTTTTGGAGGTGGGTAGGCTTGTTTGGCCGAGGTGGATGTGGGTTTAGGTGGTGGTGGAGCTTGGAGGAAGGGAATGGAGAGGTGGGAAGCCATGGAAAAGGAGGTGAAGAAGGAGGAGAAAGTGAAGAAGGAAGGTAGAGAATGAAGTGTGCAAAATGAAGGTATGGATGCTTACTTATACTTGAGCTTTGGATGGCAAATGACTATAATACCCTTCACTACTTTTTGACTTTTACTTTACTTTCTGCTCTTGATTTAACCTCTCAAGGACATACTTTAATGGTGATGTCAAAGATAGGAATTATTATTTGCTTTTCCTTTCTTGAATTTTGTATTTCAAAGAGAAGACTTTTGCTTTGATTTGATTTGCATTAATTGTAAGCATATGTCTCACCGATCCCTTTAGTTAGCTTTCTTTTTATATTTTATTTTGCTCGAGTTCTATGTGTACAAGTCCCGTCTTGCATAAGAGCAAAGAAATGTGTGTAATGATGTTGTTCTATAAAAGCTTTAATTAAATTTAAATTTGTCAAATCATAATTTTTACATTTTTTTATTTATGTAAACTTTTTCAAAAGTAAACTCTTTTTGTCTTTAGTGCTAAATTTAAAGTGTTTAAATAGTTTGTGAACTTTTATTTATGTGTTAGAAAATGTATCAAGTTGCAACAAATTGTCGACAACTTGTTTTCGTTGAAAACGGTGTTTTTTGTCGATAAATTTTACAGTCAAAATTTGACGTTTTTGTTAAGCTATATATTGAAGTAAACCAAACTTTAAAATGAAATTTTTACTTCTTTAATAAATTAAAACATGTCTCTTTATATTTAAAAATCATATTTAATTAATATCAAAATCTCTAATTTTAAAGTGTATGTAAAACTGAAAAAAAAACGACAAATTTTGGTTGTTTTTGCAAAACGATCATTAAACATACTTTTAAACTTTTAATATACTTTTTTTATCTTTATTAGATGTTTTAAATAAGATTTATCTTTTTAAGTAAATATTTAAATCTATTTATTTACGCCTTTATTTATTATTAACAAAACTTAACTTTTGTCGATTTGTTCTAAAATCCAAATTTATACTTTTTAAGTTATTAACTATAAGAATAAAATGATTTCTTCATTATTATCTTTTATATATAACATATTTATTTTATTTTTAAATCTTTTAAATTCAAAAATAAATGAAATCTCTCATTTTTGAAGTAGCGAAATTAAAGGTCGGTACATCTACCATTTCTTATTCACCGCTTTCTTTTTAAGTTATAAATATAGGATGTTTGTATCTATATTCACACAAATTAGAGAAGAATAGATATCTAATAAAAAGGAGAAGAGAAGAGAATCAACCATATGCGTATCTGAGGTAATCTATATATTTGTATATATTTTCTCTCCTAATCCAAAATCACTTCTTAGATCTGTAATTCTAATATTTGTATATATCCTTTTCATACATATTTCTTGAATTATAAAAGATTTGGAGATGAATGAAAGGTTCTACTTCAGATTTGGAGATTTGGATCAATTTTATAAGGTGAGTGAGAAATTTTATAGATTGCCATAATAAGAAAATTATCCCGTTGTGCCTGATTGGATAACTGTATATGAGTTGTTGGTAGAAAATTGAATATAATCTAAATATAATAAATATCACATATATATTTTTATTTACGAATTGATTTAGAATCGTTTAAAACCTGATCTGGAAATCAGTCACAAAGGTAAGAATTAGAATATTGATTTGAATGAAATTTATTCCATATCTGAAATAGTTTATATAATAAATTTGGATTATTACCCTAATCTTACTGGAATGTAACTTTTCTATGTTTGGAATTATTGGAATTTAGATCTGTTTAATAATTGTAAATTAGTTTGATTTCTTTCTGAAATGACTCGCAAACCCGTACCCCTTGAGTCGACACTATTCTTCATCCAATTCAACTCAAGATGAATGGAAAACAGACCATTAGGGTTAAAAAAGAAATAGGTAGAAGAAGAAAATAGAAACAACATCAGAATCTCACAAACGCAACGGAATAAAATATAATAGATAATAAATGATCTTTACACAAAAACAAATCTGTTTATACATTACATCATTAGAGTATACATAACACACAGCTGGACAGTAATCTTAACCGGTCCTCACAAAACTGAATGCACAGCTAATCAACACAGTAGAACATTTAAAGCAAGTACGGGAGTACGTATCGCCATTCATCTCGTCTCCTGAGCTCCTCAGCATCCTTTCTTGTAATCTATAATACTCGGTCTGACTCGAGCATTATAGTGAAATAACACCCGAGTCAGTCTTGAATACCAACGTGAGAAAACCGCACTTAAATTGATTATTAAAGTTTCAAAATCCTTTTGAAAACAAAAGCATCTCGTAAGACCATGCCATAAATAAACATGTCGGGTTTTTACCTTACGATAGCCAAAACACTTTTATCAAATCCGTCTGATATTATAATAGTGTCTATCGAAAGTAAAATAGAATCTAGCCGAAATCTTGCTTCTCACCTTTTAGCAATAGTTGGGCACAAATAAAACCGTAAAGCCGCGTAGGGAGAATGGATTTCCAACTAATGACTAGGCACTGGGGTACCATCTGTCACAGTACATGGCCTAGATCGCCGTACCGAGGATCTCTCCCGATCCTCTGCAACACAAGACTGGGACTACCCCTTACTGGATAATCCCGAGTAAGATCACCACGTGGTTGGGATCCGCAACCGCCCACACAGCCGAAATAGAAAGTGACATCTAAACAGGGATGTCCTTACCCTAGTGGGTGCTACCCACTTAGCCTTGCTGCATATCCCCTGATTTTCAATCATTCCCGGTTGATGAGGCTCGAGGGCAAGCGTTACCTTTTTAGAACATATCACTTAGAATGCTCATCGTCCTCCTGACGATGTTCTGAAAGCATTCATCCATAAAAGTCAGTTTCGGGTTCGAATGGAACCGAAGGCACTACTCCTACTGCATCAATTTTGGAATCACCTTAGGATTAGTAGCGACTAGCCCTTGCACTTCACTGCTCCACCTTCGAATTCAAACTCTGGTTTTCCACACGAAAACGTTCAAACCAGATCGAAATGGTTTTCAGGAAATAAATCCTGATCCCGATCTCTTCGAAACGATCAGCGCATTGGCCAATATTGATAGCCGGTTATTTAACTATCAAATAACATTCACAAACAACCATCAGACATATATAATTTCATCAAATTATTTATTAATCTCAAAATATCTTCACAAGATATATTTCCACTTTTCAACCCTTTGAAAACAGTTTTAAAACCACACTCTTCTCATGAAATGAATTCCCAAATATTTATTTCCACTGGAAACACTAGGTACAATACTTTAGATTTTAAAATAATTTAAAACACTTTATTCTAAATTATACTATAAAACATTTGAAATAAAAAATACTTTAATACCTTATTCAATAATATATACTTTAAGAATATTTAAAATAAAGCTACTTTATAAAATATAAAACTAAATTTTTCTCTTTTAGAAACATAGTACCAAGCCACCTATAAATAATCACTACTATAATAAATTTGAAAAAAGACTTACTTTAAAATTTAAACATTTAAAAATAATAAATTTTCTAAAACATACTCCATTTTGATATAAATTCCTTTACTTACTCAATTTATTCAAAACCCGTTTACATTAGATTTTATTTCATAATTATGATTTAAAATCTTTTTAGCTGAAAATACCAATTTCAGATTTCCCAAATTCCTTCTTTATCCTTTTAAATAAATTTAAACCTTGAAATTTAAAATAAATTCTTTATTCCTTTAGATAATATCACTTAAGTTTTTAAAATTCATTATTACTATGTTTATTCAAAATCCCCTTTTCCATACTCGGAACTTATTTATTAGAATTTTAAAATCACTTTTATTCTTTTCCAATTCATTCTTAAATTTATTCAAATTCTCTGTAATTATTTTACTTAAAAATTCACTCTTTTATTTTCTTTTCAAAAATCCAATTCTATATATTTTGATAACTCAGTGTACCAAAATATATTCAAGCAACCATAGCATTCAATATTCCAATTATCAATAATATTCATCACAGAATATCAGATATTCATAACACAGAATATTAAACAATCTAAATAATTTTAAGGAATCCAGTTGGATTCCTCCAACCTGTTTCCCTGCATCCACGGATGTTAGCACAGCATAAAATACCAATTCCACTTCGAGGTGGAATATCGCGGTACATGGGTTTATATAATATCATCCGCTATTATGCGCTGCATAGGGTCTCATCCGCTATATAATGTTGGAAATCAATCACTCCAATATATAATATATACTACTATATATAATATAGCACATCAAATCAATTTCATCATTCAACCAATTATTTAAATTTAACCCTTTAAATTTAAAAAAAACGCAGATGAGTGGGATTAACTCTCCTTTGCCCCTTAAATTTGCAAATCCACTTCATTCTCGATTTGATTCCATGATTATTGACCTTGTAGAAATATTTAAACAATTTATTAATATTTGAAATAAATCGAAAATCAATTTCCTTCTAATAAATTTAATTAACTAACAATTTGATTTTAACTAAATAATTTTTCCTCTTTTTTTTTTAAAAAAAACTTTTTGTTACTAAAATAAATTTAATAAGTAAATTAATCAGGTTAATCACCCAAATACATTATTCTTTTATAATATAATCTATATAAACCGAAAGTCTAATTTTAATATAACTGTTCAAACCAAAATGTTTTAAAATCCCCGTTTCATCCCTATATGGTTTCCAGTAAATAAAAATAAATTTTTTGGTTTTAACTTACACACCAAATTCAAATAAATAAAATTCCTTTTATCCCAAATGAAAGTACATACTAATTTTAAACGGAATTGTTTCGAATAACTTACTGTAAAAATATTACTTTTTTACTTCCTGTAAAAATTTCTTCTTTCTTCTCCTATATATATATATATGCATATATATACATTTTTAATTTTAAATTAAGAGAAAGTAAATCGAATGGTACCTCACTGACTCGCTGCATGCTCGACCCCTCCATATAAGATCCGTCCTCGTCGCTCGTGCACAGCCCTTCTATTCGAACGAAACCCCAAATCGCTCGATCGACATCTCATCTCCCTAAAGCTTGCACCTCGATTTTACCAAAACCCAAGCGCTCACCTCCTTAAAGCTTAAAGCTTAAAGCTTAAAGCTCATCTCCCTAAAGCTTAAAGCTTCACCGCGTTAGGGCTTCTGTAACAACCCGGGATTTCGCAATTATTTTATTATGGTCATTAAACGATTAATTGATTGCTAATTACTAATTGAAGTTTTTAAATTGAGTTGAAATTCTTTTATAAAATTGTTAAAAGGATTTGTGGGCTTTGAAAATTGAATTGTGGCCCATGTTTTATTTTGAGGCCGTGAAAATTTGCAAGACTAGTACCCGTTCTTTTCCCCCCTTTCATTTTTCATTCACAACCCTAAAACAGAATAAACAAAAGAATGGCGGCCTCGTTTTCCTCTTCGCTCCGAAACTAGGGCTTCATGATTATTTTCGAAGCTGCGCCTTAGTCGATCGATTAATGGATAATTGTATGTTGATTTGTCGATTGTTCGTCTCCTTGTAGCTTGCTTCGGCTGTTTCGGTTCGATTTGCAAAGGTGAGTGATTTAAGTATCACCCGCATCTAATTCAAATTAATATAAATTTTGTTACTTGACTTTCTCGGCTTTGAATTCTCTGATATTTATTTGAATTCGTCTTGGTTTCATCTCGGTTGCGTGTTGTGCTTGGATGTTGATGATTTATCTTTGATTTGTTCTAATGCGTATATAATTGTTGCTTGTTAATCACGATGTTGACTCATTTCGCGATGACCGCGACTTGATCGATTCTGACTTTGAACAGTTCGTTTCGTTCTTGTTACCTTCGATGTTGCTTAGCTTTGACTTCGACTATTTTCGATTTCGTGTTTTTTTTTGGTTGACCTGTTCGGTTACCATTTGTGTCGACCTGGACTTGTTCGATTTTGACTTGATTTTGTTTACTTAATTTTTGGCTTGCACTAGTGATTATGGCTTTGATTTCGTGGCCTCAGTGTACTTCGGCTCTGACCATCTTTGGGTTCATCCCTAAGCATTTTCATTCTGCTGTTTGTATTACTCCATACATGTAAGTTGTCACTGTTTTTGCTTTGGTTTAGCTTACTAATCCAGTTTCGGTTTGCATATGGGTATTGATGACCATTCACGTTGAGTCTCGTTTCTTTATAATTGGTACTCCTGAGCCTGCATTGTTGTGTAATTTCTTGATGGTTTGGCCTTGCAGTTGTGTTGAGTACTAATAACAGTGACTTGACCTCTGTAGTTAGTTAATGATATTGGTCATTGATGCTTTATTCCCTGTATTGGGTTTCGAAAATGGTTATTTCAGTATTGAGGCTGTTGCACAAGAAAACTTTGCTGTGCATAGCATCATATATTGGTTGCACTTGCTTTGAGAACTGACTTTGGGCAACATTCCAGTTTTCACTATGGTACATGCTCTGGTCATACTGTGTTGTTTGAAACTGAAATTGAAGATTCACTAGCTGTTGTAGTTTGCACATTCGTGTGCTTGTTGTCCCACTTGTATTTAGTTGATCTAGTGTTTGTTAAGTAGTTGTTGTGTCATCTCTATGGTATAACATCACCTGTGTACATACATTCATGGATGTATATATGTGTATGTTACCATATTGTTCAGGTTGCTTGCCTCGATATGCTTTCTTCTTTAGCCTGAACCAGTTTAGTGAACCTGTACACTGCATGCATATTTGTTGTACCTGATGTTGCTTGAGATAAATTTCACGTTCAGTGTATCCCCTCTCTAAGTGTTTCATGCGTGTACAGTTGGTTGTTTTTCATTCTCCAATTGTTGCATACGTACCCTATTTAATGGATAAGACAAACTTCAAGTTGATGATAGTTTTGCCTTAGCCATTCTTTTTGCTGAACTGTATATGTTGTACTTCCTTGTTGTATTCACCTTTGTGCTTATGCATGCCATGGTTCCACTTTTGCTTGTATATGTCTTTTGTCGAACCTTGTGTTTCAGTTTTACCTTGTGCATGATTTTCCTGTTTAGTATTTGTGCACTTGGCTAGCATACAGTCTTCACAGTGACCTTGCACTTGGGACTGTATGTAGCTGTCATGATCACTTGATTGTATTTGGATTTGTTTCTCGAATTCACTTGTGTTGAATCCAGCTTGTAGCTCGGATTTGACCTTGTGCTGAAAGTTGCGACATTATTTTATTACACTTGAGTTGAATTCGGCATTTCGGGTTTGACCTTATGTTCGTTTGTGAATTTTCATTGTGTACATACGTGCACATTGTCCATGTCTGTCTACTTTGACCATTGAGGCCGTGGCATTGATATTTGAATCTTCATTGATTTTGGTTCGTTGATCTTTTGTGTACATCATCACTGTAGTGGCAAGGCAGTGCACGCAAGCATGAACTGCAGCCACACGGTATTGATTTTATTGGTATTTCTTTTGCTTTTGATGCGTTGAACTTTTGTGTAATGCATGTCGTAGTGGTGAGGCAGTGCACGCGTGCGTGTACTGCAGCCCTACCCGAGTTAACATTTAATTGATATTTCAATTGTTTGAATTGTTTCGTGTGTCCAATTCAATATTTTGAATCGTATTGTGTTTTGGTTTGATTTGATCATTTTGTTGTTGTCTAATTATCTATTTGATAATTAGATTATGATTTTCTAATTATTTATTAATAATTAGATTTTGTCGTTAATGGCCGTTTAGGCAATTCTGATGTTTTTCTAAATTATCTTCATTGAAATTCTTTTCACTTATCTTTGTTGATGATTTGATTATGCTGGTTTGTTGTGTAACATTGTTATGTGTTATATTTATCGTTTTTCGATTTCTTTATTTAAGAATCGGATAGGTAAATTTATTGGGATTGTCGTCTATTTGATTATTTAATTATTATTGCTTCTGCGCATTAATAACTGAGTTTGAATTAGACCGACCCGTGTATTATTTTCTTTTGAATGTAATACTCGGGTCAGACCGAGTTATTACAAGTTGTAGATATCTTGCTTTGGGTTGCTGCTAGAGCTATGAAGTTTCTTTATATCATTTGGAGTAGATGTTGTCATAGTATAGGATGTTGTATATTCATGTACATTATTTACGATAATGTACTTGTATATGTAACTTCCAGAGTCGACAGTTGTAGTTGTATCATATGTATTGTATCACATGTATATCAACTGACTTCAGTTATATATATGAGACTTTTTATTGTCTGTAATCCGCATTTGACATATCTGTGTTATTATTATATATATTGTCCTAAACTATTATGAACCATCGTAGTTCGTTTTATACTGGAATTGGGTATGTCGATGGGAGTAAATAAATAAGAGATGAAAAATAAAAAAATATATACCACTCCTATCGAAATAACCAATACTGGTGTAAGGCCTAACTATGGATGGCCACTCCTATCCAGCCTTATTCTTCATGATAACAGACAGTATTTCCTTTAATACTCTTTTTTATTGTGAGCATAGAGGTGGGGCGTCACAGTTGGTATCAGAGCTTGGGGTTTATGGACATAATATAAAACATAACTTAGATGGAACATGTGTTACAACTATTTGTCGATGTTTTTAATTGTGCTTTGAGTCAAAAATAAAGTTTGAAATTATGATGAAACTTTTAAATATCTTTATTTAAAAATAAAAAGTGAAACTGTGTTTTGATGATTGGTTGATTCGTGTTTTGTTTATCAGAGTGCGCAGCGAAAACAGTGAGACTGTCTTCGCTGAATACAGCTGATAACCTTTTTGATTTGAAAATCGAAATATGAAGTTGAAATGAATTTCATTTGTTGTTGACATAGCTGTGTTTAATTTGTTTTCTTTGAAAATTTCGAATCCGATTGAGGATCCGAAGCGATTGCAGTTTTGTGAATTTGTTGAGATTTTTGCTGTTTTGAATTATTTTCATTGAAGATATATTCGAATGATTTCTCTGTTCATTTTGCGGTATACGTGCAAATTTATGTTGCACATTACTGCATTATATTTACGTTGAACCAATGTTTGGTTCTAAACGTATTTTGTTGCCATTATTTTTATGACGAGATTTTTACACCAATGCTAAATCTTTGAAGCACGGTGTTTTATTGACATTTTTAATGAATGAAAATTCATTGGTGTTATATTTTGATGCAAATTATTTTAAGGAGACTTTGACATATGAAAATCACTGTCGCTTTGACTTCAGTGACCGTCATATTTTATAGTAGATTTTCAAGCGGTTATCTCGCAATGCTGATTTTGTTGTCCGTTTTTACGGTATTTTGAGAAGTGCAATTTCCTTATTGAAGTTGCTACTAACGTTGCTATTTTAATCACGTGTTTTAAAAATTATTTCAAAATAAAAATTGTTTTCAAAAGTTTTACAATTTACACTTTCAAAAGAATGAGGAAGTGATTTAAACGTTTCAGCAAAATCGAGGACTATGACCCCTTTCTTTTACTGATTCGCTTAATTCCGGACTTGTTCGGTTGAGAATGTAATACTTTTATAAAATAAATGAAATTATTTTCATAAGTTTTGTAGTTTGCGTTTTCAAAAGAATGAGGAAGCGATTTAAACATTTCAGCAAAATCGAGGACTATGACCCCTTTCTTTTACTGATTCGCTTAATTCCGGACTTGTCCGTTTGAGAATGTGAAATGTTATTTTGAAATACACAATTTTGCACTTTCAAGGAAACGATGAAGATAATTAAACGATTTAATTAAACGATTTAGTAAAACTCGTGGTTATGGGACATATGCGTTTGCTATTTCGGTTAATTCCGGACTCGTTAATTGAAATATTTGGTGTTTTGATGATTTGATGATTTTCGTGTGCTTTTGAGCCACTATGTTGGACCTTCGGGTCATATGCTGGACCTTCGGGTCAATACCAGTACCAGACCTTCGGGTCATTTGTTGGACCTCCGGGTCATTTGTTGGGCGCCAAAATTATGTTGATGGTACTTGGTAGGCTTCGGCCATTTGTTGATGCACGTGCGGCGTAGGTAAAACTCGCCATTTGTTGGGATCGATCCACCTTTTATGTTGATTTTCTAGTTATCTTAATTGATTCTAGATATTTGTTGTTTCCAATTATCTACATGTAATTGGATATTTGTTGATATGAGTTCTAATTATCGTTTTTGATAATTAGATATTTGTTGATATGAGTTCTAATTATCGTTTTTGATAATTAGATATTAGTTGATTCTGATTATCGTTTTTGATAATTAGATCTTTGTTGATATGAGTTCTAATTATCGTTTTTGATAATTAGATATTAGTTGATTCTGATTATCGTTTTTGATAATTAGATATTAGTTGATTCTGATTATCGTTTTTGATAATTAGATATTTGTTGATTCTGATTATCGTTTTTGATAATTAGATATTTGTTGATTTGAGATTTGGTTATTGTTTGTGATAATTAAATATTTGTTGATTTGAGATTTGATTATCGTTTGTGATAATTAAATATTTGTTGATTTGAGATTTGAGTATCGTTTGTGATAATTAAATATTTGTTGATTTGAGATTTGACTATCATTTGTGATAATTAATTATTTGTTGATTTGAGATTTGACTATCGTTTGTGATAATTAAATATTTGTTGATTTGTGATTTGATTATCGTTTGTGGTAAATAAATATTTGTTGATTTGAGATTTGATCATCGTTTGTGATAATTAAATATTTGTTGATTTGAGATTTGATTATCGTTGGTGATAATTAAATATTTGTTGATTTGAGATTTGATTATCGTTGGTGATAATTAAATATTTGTTGATTTGAGATTTGATTATCGTTTGTGATAATTGCTGATTTCTATCTATCTCTGTTGATAGTTAGAGTTTGCTGATTATGGATTTCGTGTTTTTCTGATTTTCTGGTTGATAACTAAATAATTGCAGTTTTCCGAATTGTGATTTATGTTTCTAATTATCTTTGTTGATAATTAGATTTTGCTGTTCTCTAATTGTCGTATCGATAATTAGATATTGTTATTTTGTGATTTCTGTATTCTAATTATCTAATTGATAATTGAGTATTGCTGATAATTGCATTTACTCAGTTTTGTTGTTTTCTGATTATCTACTTGATATTTAGATTTTGTTGAGAATTTGTGAATTTCTTTTATGAAATTAAAAGATTTCTTTGGCGTTGGAATTCCCAACTTTTATTTTTCTAGCTTAACCAGTTTATGTTAGAAAAATAATTGTTATTGACGACCTTAATTATGAAAATTGCGGGGACGCAATTTTTATAAGGAGGGGAATCTGTAACAACCCGGGATTTTATAATTATTTTATTATGGTCGTTAAACGATTGATTGATTGCTAATTACTAATTGAAGTTTTTAAATTTGAGTTGAAATTCTTTTATAAAATTGTTAAAAGGATTTGTGGGCTTTGAAAATTGAATTGTTTCCCCATGTTTTATTTTAAGGCCGTGAAAATTTGCAAGACTATTTCCCGTTCTTTTCCCCCCTTTCATTTTTCATTCGCAACCCTAAAACAGAATAAACGAAAGAATGGCGGCCTCGTTTTCCTCTTCGTTCTGAAACTAGGGCTTCATGATTATTTTTGAAGCTGCGCCTTGGTCGATCGATTAATGGATAATTGTATGTTGATTTGTCGATTGTTCGTCTCCTTGTAGCTTGCTTCGGCTGCTTCGGTTCGATTTGCAAAGGTGAGTGATTTAAGTATCACTCGCATCTAATTCAAATTAGTATAAATTTTGTTACTTGACTTTCTCGGCTTTGAATTCTCTGGTATTTATTTGAATTCGTCTTGGTTTCATCTCGGCTGCGTGGTTGTGCTTGGATGTTGATGATTTATCTTTGATTTGTTCTAATGCGTATATAATTGTTGCTTGTTAATCACGATGTTGACTCATTTCGCGATGACCGCGACTTGATCGATTCTGACTTTGAACAGTTCGTTTCCTTCTTGTTACCTTCGATGTTGTTTTGCTTTGACTTCGACTATTTTCGATTTTGTGTTTTTTTTTGGTTGACCTGTTCGGTTACCATTTGTGTCGACCTGGACTTGTTCGATTTTGACTTGATTTTGTTTACTTAATTTTTGGCTTGCACTGGTCATTATGGCTTTGATTTCGTGGCCTCGGTGTACTTCGGCTCTGACCATCTTTGGGTTCATCCCTAAGCATTTTCGATCTGCTGTTTGTATTACTCCATACATGTAAGTTGTCACTGTTTTTGCTTTGGTTTAGCTTACTAATCCAGTTTCGATTTGCATATGGGTATTGATGACCATTCATGTTGAGTCTCGTTTCTTTATAATTGGTACTCCTGAGCCTGCATTGTTGTGTAATTTCTTGATGGTTTGGCCTTGCAGTTGTGTTGAGTACTAATAAAGTGACTTGACCTCTGTAGTTAGTTAATGATTTTGGTCATTGATGCTTTATTCCCTGTATTGGGTTTCGAAAATGGTTATTTCAGTATTGAGGCTGTTGCCCAAGAAATCTTTGCTGTGCATGGCATCATATATTGGTTGCACTTGCTTTGAGAACTGACTTTAGGCTACATTCCAGTTTTCACTATGGTACATGCTCTGGTCATACTGTGTTGTTTGAAACTAAAATTGAAGATTCACTAGCTGTTGTAGTTTGCACATTCATGTGCTTACTGTCCCACTTGTATTCAGTTGATCTAGTGTTTGTTAAGTAGTTGCAGTGTCATCTCTGTGGTATAACATCACCTGTGTACATACATTCATGGATGTATATATGTGTATGTTACCATATTGTTCAGGTTGCTTGCCTCGATATGCTTTCTTCTTTAGCCTGAACCAGTTTAGTGTACCTGTACACTGCGTGCATATTTGCTGTACCTGATGTTGCTTGAGATAAACTTCACGTTCAGTGTATCCCCTCTCTAAGTATTTCATGCGTGTACAGTTGGTTGTTTTTCATTCTCCAATTGTTGCATACGTACCCTATTTAATGGATAAGACAAACTTCAAGTTGATGATAGTTTTGCCTTAGCCATTCTTTTTGTTGAACTGTATATGTTGTAATTCCTTGTTGTATTCACCTTTGTGCTTATGCATGCCATGGTTCCACTTTTGCTTGTATATGTCTTTTGTCGAACCTTGTGTTTCAGTTTTACCTTGTGCATGATTTTCCTGTTTAGTATTTGTGCACTTGGCTAGCATACAGTCTTCACAGTGACCTTGCACTTGGGACTGTATGTAGCTGTCATGACCACTTGATTGTATTTGGATTTGTTTCTCGAATTCACTTGTGTTGAATCCAGCTTGTAGCTCGGATTTGACCTTGTGCTGAAAGTTGCGACATTATTTTATTACACTTGAGTTGAATTCGGTATTTCGGGTTTGACCTTGTATTCGTTTGTGAATTTTCATTGTGTACATACGTGCACATTGTCCATGTCTGTCTACTTTGACCATTGAGGTCATGGCATTGATATTTGAATCTTTATTGATTTTGGTTCGTTGATCTTTTGTGTACATCATCACTGTAGTGGCAAGGTAGTGCACGCAAGCGTGAACTACAGCCACACGGTATTGATTTTATTGGTATATCTTTTGCTTTTGATGCGTTGATCTTTTGTGTAATGCATGTTGTAGTGGCGAGGCAGTGCACGCGTGCGTGTACTGCAGCCCTACCCGAGTTGACATTTTAATTGATATTTCAATTGTTTGAATTGTTTCGTGTGTCCATTTCAATATTTTGAATCGTATTGTGTTTTGGTTTGATTTGATCATTTTGTTGTTGTCTAATTATCTATTTTATTATTAGATTATGAGTTTCTAATTATTTATTAATAATTAGATTTTGTCGTTAATGGCCGTTTAGGCAATTCTGATGTTTTTCTAAATTATCTTCATTGAAATTCTTTTCACTTATCTTTGTTGATGATTTGATTATGCTGATTTGTTGTTTAACATTGTTTTGTGTTATATTTATCATTATCCGATTTCTTTATTTAAGAATCGGATAGGTAAATTTATTGGGACTGTCGTCTATTTGATTATTTAATTATTATTGCTTCTGCTAATAACTGAGTTTGAATTAGACTTACCCGTGTATTATTTTTTTTTGAATGTAATACTCTGGTCAGACCAAGTTATTATAGGTTGTAGATATCTTGCTTTGGGTTGCTGCTAGAGCTATGAAGTTTCTTTATATCATTTGGAGTAGATGTTGTCATAGTATAGGATGTTGTATATTCATGTATATTATTTACGATAATGTACTTGTATATGTAACTTCCAGAGTCGACAGTTGTAGTTGTATCATATGTATTGTATCACATGTATATCAACTGACTTCAGTTATAAATATGAGACTTTTTATTGTCTGTATTCCGCATTTGACTTATCTGTGTTATTATTATATATATTTTCCTAAACTATTATGAACCATCATAGTTCGTTTTATCCTGGAATTGGGTATGTCGATGGGAGTAAATAAATAAGAGATGAAAAATAAAAATATATATACCACTCCTATCGAAATAACTAATACTGGTGTAAGGCCTAACTACGGATGGCCACTCCTATCTAGCCTTATTCTTCGTGATAACAGACAGTATTTCCTTTAATACTCTTTGTTATTGTGAGCATAGAGGTGGGCGTCACAGCTTCGAACGAGCTACCATCCTCATCGAGCTTATCTCCGCCGCAAGCTCGCGATATCCCCTAGCGGCTTCCACTTCACGCGAATCGAGCTCGCGATGCCACGAATCGTGCCTTTTTTTCATCGTTTAAATCTTGCTCTAATGCGTGGATATAAAAAAGAACAGAGGGAGACAGGAAGCGATGGTCGCATGTAGCAGATGAGCTACAAGGAATTGCAGAGGAGATCAAAAAGCTTTGATGCTGAAAGAATTTCAGCTGATGGAAAGAATATTTGACCAGTCAACCATATATATTTTATATTTAAATTTTCAAAATTTAAATTTAAATTGACTTGAATCCACAACTTAAAATCCTGACTTCCTATCGAGGTGTGCCGCCAGGCGTTTATAATGTTATACCCCTATTTTGAACGCAATGGAAAAGGTTTTGAGTCCTAATTTGATCGTATGGAGAAGATAGCTTTTTAGACATAGTTCTTAAATTGAATTTTCGATGCAGATTTAAGCGCGTTTATCTAACGTACGATCACATGACAACTCCAAACGCTGCAAAATTTTAAATCCGATAATATTACACTATTACGGAACCAATGGAACTAGTTTCGTCGAATTCCGAGACTGTGCCTCGGAAGGCTATTTTTAAATATCAATTTAAACGATATATTTTTAAAATCGAACGAATCACTTTCAATTTCAATTTAAAATCTTTTATTATCTTCAGAACTATCAATATAAATTTTACAAGCCCTTAAATTATTTTTAACAAGCTTGAAACTCAAGATTAAATATTTTACTCAAAATCCCATTATTGAATTGAATAATTATATTATTCAACAAATTGCTGTATCTACACTCTGAATAGATAAATCCAAGTGTTCCATATTCAAAACCAATTTATAATTCAATTCCTATATTAAAAACCACCTATATATTCCAGATTTAGCGCTGAAAAATCCGGGTCGTTACATTCCTTAAAAGAATTTCGTCCCCGAAATTGCTAAGGCAGAAGAATGTCCCAAACCTATTTATTTACGAAAACCCACTCAGTGAAAACTCGATATTCACTTTTTTCCTAAACCTTTTTAACTTTAATCAAAAAAATGGGTTTCCATTTTCTAGTTCAAATCTTACATTTTCATTACAATTTGAAAATCAACTTTCGTTAACAAAAATTTTCCAAAAATTTTAAAAAAAATTCTAACTCCCAAAATTTTCGAAATTTTTTGGCAGAGTCTCCTTTTTACGGAGGAGTTTTTGCAATTTGATAAGAGATATAAATATATATATATCGACCCACACGGTCGAAAAAAAACAATAATAATTCATATTTCCTAACTTTTATTGCGTAAGCGTACTTTTATTTAGCATTTTTAAGCAAGTGGCTTATTATTTTAGCAATTAGCGCAACCAAATCCAGTCACACGGCTTCCTTGTACCTGTACTTACTCAATTTAAATATGTAAGCGCCATACATATGAAATTCATTATCATTTCACTCTTTTAAACAACTACAGCTCAAGAATACTAAAAGCAATGCACACTAAACACTTTTTATAAGAAATTTCAATGTTCCAACATTAATTTTAATTGCTTACAACCAACCACACATCGTTTTACTTAATCCAAATGGTTAACAACTCACATGCTTACATTCAATTTATTTTTAAGCAAAACAAACTCATATTCAATTCAATTGATCTCAAAATCAATTTATTTATCCTTTATCAACTCATAGAATTTTAATTACCTTCATTTACGTCAAACAACAATTCATTCTATGCAATTTGATGATATCTATGTGAATAAATAATTATTTAATTTTATAACCAATTTAGATTGATTCTGACTCAATTTATATTTAATTCCATTCCATTTTTAAATTTATTCACAACCATGCACTTGCATTTCATATTCGCGTAGGTTTCATTCGAAACCATCTATGGGGCTTGAAAACATACAATGATATTCAATTAAATAACCATTTCACACTTACTTAAGTAATTTCAACCCATAATAATTCCATTTCATTATTCAAACAGGTTCCATTCAAAACCATTTCATAAAGCTCGCTATCAACCATTTAATAATTCACTTAAGTTAACAACTTAAGTTTATCTCCATTTTCAATTAAATTCCATTCTATTAAATTCAATTAGTGTACTCATTGAATCTATTTTAAACTTTGTTTCACATTTCAATTCACTTCCAACTTATTTTATTAATAACAAGACCATTTCAATTTTATTTTGACTCACTTGGATTTATTTACAATTAAAACATTCACTATTATAATCCAATTCCATTATTCATTTACACTTTCAACTTTTTCACTACCAAATTTAAATCCCATTAACATATTCAATTAACTAATTTATTCCAAATTAGTACACTCTCATCTTACAATTCAATATTTGATTTTACCTTCAAAAATCACTTTAGTTAATTTTCTTGAGTTTAATCTATTTTATAATTCATGTTTGGATTTTTATTTCATTCCGAAATACCAAACAAATTTATTTCGGTCCTTATTTCACTATTCAAATTCTCATAGGTCACGCGCTTATATTTCATACTTCCATTCATTTATAATTAAGCACATCCCCATTTCATTTTAACTCGAGATCCTTACTTAACCCAAGCAATTTTTTATTTTTTTTATTTTTATGTTTTTATTCTAATCCAGTTCAACTTACTTCCATTTATTTAAGTAAGAATTTTATTTCATTCTATATTACCAACAGCTCCCTAAATTCATTTTTAATTCAATCCCATTCCAACTTTATTCAAATACAACTAGATTTTATTTCAGTTAATTCAAATCCAACTCAATATTAAATTTAGCTTATATTTATTCATTTCAACTTAATTTTATTCCTCCCTTATTTAAAAATCATCTCATTTTTTATAAGTTCATAACTTATCTCATCAGGATTTTCAATTCAAATAAGGATTCAGGATTTTTAAACACCCGACTTTTGGTTTCAAATCATTTTGAATTCACCATTATCTCAAAATCACACTTCTCAAATTTTTAAACCAATCTTGGTTTTTTATCCCCAACAAATTTCCTTTGAAATTTCAAAAACAAAACTAGTTCTTTTGAATAAATCAATTTGGCAGCAATCCGTCACTTAGAAACTCGAAAATGAATACTAATGATTCGGCCATCATCATTAGAATTATTTTCTAGTGATTGAAGTGAGCTCAATGCTATATCCCTTCCCAAAATTTATTTGAAACAATTTCCTTTCAGAAATACCTCCAAATAATAATGCTATTATTTATCTTCAAAACACTTCAAAAACACTTCCAAAATCTCCAGGATTTAAATTTCCAAATTTAATTTTAATCCAATTTTAACTATAATCCATTATATAATTTATGCTCATACAATTTTTCCCTTTGATTATACAAGTCGTTCCAATTTTTATAATCTTATTTGTTTAAAATATTATCATCCAAACATATAAGTTACAAAACAATTTAAGAAAATATTTCTTTTATATCAAAATATATTTTTGGGTAAAATTATTCCATTTACCCACTTTTGAAAACAATATTGTGTCGAATTGTTCTATTCAAGTGTTTAGAAACCCCTTCGATACAGTTGTCCAGACAGTGTCGACGAAGGTTCATATGCCACTCAATAAATCAATCAACACAATATAAAACCATTTTTATATCCACTAACAAATACGCGCTCATAACGATTAATACGCTCAAACTCATTCTGGACTACTACTGACTCTATCTCTAATGAGTAATTCCCAACAGAGCTAAGGTTCTCGCTTAAGCTTTCAGCTCTGATACTAAGTAAAACGACCCGCAAACCCGTACCCCTTGAGTCTACACTATTTCCATCCAATTCAACTCAAGATGAATGGAAATACGAACCATTAGGATTTAAGAAGAAAGAGGTAGACGAAGAAAATAGAAACAACATCAGAATCTCACAAACGCAGCGGAATAAATCATAATAGATAATAAATGATCTTTACACAAAAACAAATCTGTTTATACATTACATCATCGGAGTATACATAACACACAGCTGGACAGTAATCTTAACCGGTCCTCACAAAACTGAATGCACAGCTAATCAACACAGTGGAACATTTAAAACAAGTACGGGAGTATGTATCGTAATAATACTCGGTTTGACCCGAGCATTATAGTGAAATAACACCCGAATCAGTCTGGAATACCAGCGTGAGAAAATCGCACTTAAATTGATTATTAAAGTTTCAAAATTCTTTTGAAAACAAAAGCATCTCGTAAGACCGCGCCACAAATAAACATGTCGGGTTTTTACCTTACGATAGCCAAAACACCTTTATCAAATCCGTTTGATATTATAATAGTGTCTATAGAAAGTAAAATAGAATCTAACTGAAATGCTTGCATCTCACGTTTCGGCAATAGTTAGGCACAATCAAAACCGTAAAGGCGCGTAGGGAGAATGGATTTCCAACTAATGACTAGGCACTGGGTACCACCTGTCACAGTGAGTGGCCTAGATCACCGTACCGAGGATCCCTCCAGATCCCCTGCAACACAAGAACGAGATTACCCCTTACGGGATAATCCCGAGTAAGATCGCCCCGCGGTTGGGATCGGCAACCACCCACACAGCCGAAATAAAAAGGGACATCTAGACAGGGATGACCTTATCCTAATGGGTGCTACCCACTTAGCCTTGCTGCATATCCCCTGATTTTCAGTCATTCCCGGTTGACGAGGCTCGAGGCTAAGCATTATCATTTTAGAAAATATCACTTAGAATGCTCATCGTCCTCCTGACGATGTTGTGAAAGCATTCATTCATACAAGTCTGTTCCGGCTTCGAATGAAACCGAAGGCACTACTCCTACTACATCCATTTTGGAATCACCTCAGGATTAGTAACGACTAGCCCTTGCACTTCACTACTCCACCTTCGAATCCAAACTCTGGTTTTCCACACGAAAACGTTCAAACCAGATCGAAGTGGTTTTAAGGAAATAAATCTTGATCCCGGTCTCTTCGAAACGATCAACGCATTGGCCAATATTGATAGTCGGTTATTTAACTATCAAATAACATTCACAAACAACCGTCAAACATAAATAATTTCACCAAATTATTTATTAATCCTAAAATATCTTCACAAGATATATTTCCACTTTTCAACCCTTTGAAAACAGTTTTCAAACCACACTCTTCTTATGGAACGAATTCCAAGATATTTATTTCCACTGGAAACACCAGGTACAATACTTTAGATTTTTAAAATAATTTAAAACACTTTATTCTAAATTATATTTTGAAACATTTAAAATAAAAACTACTTCATTCAAAAATATATACTTTAAGAATATTTAAAATAAAGCTACTTTATAAAATATAAAACTAAATTTTTCTCTTTTAGAAACATAGTAACAAGCCACCTTTAAATAATTACTACTATAATAAATTTGAAAAAAGACTTACTTTAAAATTTGAACATTTAAAAATAATAAATTTTCTAAAACATACATTTTTTTAAAAACAACTTTAAACTTTAAACTTATACTTATAAATTTGTTATGAAAACGTACTTGACTATCCAGGGAAATACGTTTCTCTTTCACAGCTTTTAAAAATAAACCACTATTTATTGTTAAACAAATATACCCATTCCTTTAATAAATTCCCACCGTGTTGATATATTACTTCACTTTTATAAACCCAGTTTATAAATTCCATTTTCTCATTTCCCCTTTAATATTCCAATTTTAAACACTTAAATCAATTTTCATATTGATTTCCAAATTACTCCATTTTGATATTAATTCCTTTACTTACTCAATTTATTCAAAACCCGTTAACTTCAGATTTTATTTCTTAATTATGATTTAAAATCTTTTTAGCTGAAAATACCAATTTCAGATTTCCCAAATTCCTTCTTTATCCTTTTAAATAAATTTAAACCTTGAAATTTAAAATAAATTCTTTATTCCTTTAAATAATATCACTTAAGTTTTTAAAATTCATTATTACTCTGTTTATTCAAAATCCCCTTTTCCATACTCGGAACTTATTTATTAGAATTTTAAAATCACTTCTATTCTTTTTCAATTCATTCTTAAATTTATTCAAATTCTCTATAATTATTTTACTTAAAAATTCACTCTTTTATTTTCTTTTCAAAAATCCAATTCTATATATTTTGATAACTCAGTGTGCCGAAATATACTCAAGCAACCATAGCATTCAATATTCCAATTATCAATAATATTCATCACATAATAACAAATATTCATAACACAAAATATTAAACAATCTAAATAATTTCGAGGAATCCAATTGGATCCCTCTAACCTGTTTCCCTACATCCACTGATGTTAGCACAACATAAAATACCAATTCCACTTCGAGGTGGAATATCGCGGTACATGGGTTTATGTAATACCATCCGCTATAATGCGGCGCATAGGGTCTCATCCGCTATATAATGCGGGAAATCAATCACTCCAATATATACTATATACTAATATATGTAATATAGAACTTTAAATCAATTCAATCATTCAACCAATTATTTAAATTTAACCATTTAAATTTAAATAAAACAAAGATGAGTGTGATTAACTCACCTTTGCCCCTTAAATTTGCAAATCCACTTCATTCTCGATTTGATTCCACGATTATTGACCTTGTATAAATATTTATACAATTTATTAATATTTGAAATAAATCGAAAATCAATTTCCTTCTAATAAATTTAATTAACTAACAATTTGATTTTAACTAAATAAATCTTCCTCTTTTTTAAAAAAAAATCTTTTTGTAACTAAAATAAATTTAATAGGTAAATTAATCAGGTTAATCACCCAAATAAATTATTTTTTTATAAGATAATCTATAAAAACCGAAAGTCCAATTTTAATATAACTGTTCAAACCAAAATGTTTTAAAATCAATGTCTCATCCCTATATAATTTCCAGTAAATAAAAACAAATTTTTTGGTTTTAACTTACACATTAAATTCAAATAAATAAAATTCCTTTTACCCCAAATGAAAGTACATATTAATTTTAAACGAAATTGTTTCGAATAACTTACTGTAAAAATTATACTTTTTTTCTTCCTGTAAAATTTTCTTCTTTCTGCTCCAGTATATATATACGTATATATACATTATTAATTTTAAATTAAACGAAAGTAAATTGTGACGACCCGGAATTTTCTAGCATTTAAAATCGAGATGTTTTATTGATTTTAAATATTCAATAGAGTAATTTTAACTTAAATTACGAATATCATAATTTATGTGATAATTGAATTATTAAATTAAACAATTTGAAGTTGGGTGAAATGTTGAATCTTCAGTTTTAAGCCTGTTAAAAAATAATGTGGAGGCTTATCAAATTTATATTGATAATACAGAGGGTAACAGAAGTTTTAAAATTTAATTTAACATTGATTTGTTTAGTTTTGAAATTTTATCGTTTAAATTGACATTTAAAAATAGCCTTCCGAGGCATAGTCTCGGAATTCGACGAAACCGGTTCCATTAGATCCGTAATAGTTAGTTATTATCGGATTTCAATTTTCGTAGTAATCGGAGTTGTCGTTTGACCCTGACAGCTCATAACGCTTAGAAACTATTTTAATCGATTTAAATTAAAATTGATCGTTTACTTCCGTAACTCGCGCATATGATCGAATTAGCTTCTGAAGCACGTTCCATTGTGTTCGGAACGTGGGTAAAACCGTATAATCGCTTAGCGGCATTCCTTAGGAGGAGTTTGAAAATTTGAATAGGGATTAACGAGATGTTCTGAAAGTTATATATAATCTAATAAAATTTAAAGTAAAATGGTCAAAGATATTTTATTAACAAGAACGCATATTAAAGAAGCTTTCCTAAATTGATATTTATCCCCGTCTCCTTCTATAATCGAACACGCATATAAAAAAAATAAAGGAAACAAAATGGCCGACCTCTCTCCTTTCCCCTCTTTTTTTTCTTTCAGCAAACGAAATCCCTAAATCGAGCACTCTGATCTAAATCGTAAAATCGTGAAACCCTAAACACCTTCGATAGTCATCCCAAATCCTTAGCTGTAATCAACGGTAGACCTCCGTCGTTTTCCTAGAACCCTAAGTCGCGTTCGCGCGTGTGATGAGGCATCACGGCGACTGGATTGTCTCGTGCACGAAGTCACGTGGGATTTTGGCAATGCGGCAACTCGAGAAAGCCTGGACGCGTGCGAGTGGGTTTGGGCAACTGGCTCGTGCATTTAGGAGAGCGAGGAAGGGGTCGCGTGAAGGACAGTGGGCGCGAACAAGATACGATGGAAGCGTCAATGTGAGGTCTGATAACCGAGCTATGGTGGCGTTCAACGTGGAACTGGAGATCAGGTTTTTTTTATATCGAGTATTGTGGTATTCGTTCACTTTCGATTTAGCTTGTTTTCTTTATATATATAATAATATATATATATATGCATATATATATATATGAAGATTGAAGATTACATATAAAAATGTAGTTATAAGAGTTGCTACCAGGAAGTATATACATATGAGATTTTGAGGTGGAATATATAAGAACTGTAAATCAGTTTATTTTACTTTTACAAAATATATATATAAAAGAATTGATGTTTGTTAATTACATAAATATTTTAGTGTGGGATAAAACAGCTCTGCTTTAGTTTAATATATATTGGTGGGAAGGAATTTTATTAAGGTTCAATATAGATTTGGAAGAAAATCTGTTTATTAGAGTTAATATATGTATATATATGATTTTAGAAAATAAATAGGAATTTGAAATGTTGAAGGGTTTATAAAAAAAATTAAAATTAATTAATTAGATCTTTAGTTTTAAATATAGATTATAAACCAACTATTTAATTTTTAAAGTATGGATTATAATGGTTTACATGTTCAATCCACTTGTTCAATTACGTTAGTTACTAAAATAATTGGAAAAGGCTAATTGGTTCAAATAAACTTATTAGTTTAAATTAAATTGTTAGTTTAAATTTAAATCAATAGGTAAATTAAATTATCAAATAATTTGAATGGTAACTTATATTTCGATTAGTTCAAATATTGATAAAATGAAAATGTTTTTACAAGGTTTGAATTGTGAAGAATTGTGAAGAAACAAGCCGGATGGAATAAATTGCCAAAAAAGCGAGTTAATCTCACTTAGTTAATTTAAATTTAAATTTAAATGATTAAATATAAATAATTGTTTGAATGGATGGGATTGATTGATGTACTATAGTAGGGTAATTTTGGAATTGACATATTATATTGTGCTAACATCTGTGGATGCAGGGAAAACAGGTTGGAGGGATCCAATTGGACCCCTCAACATTTATTATTTAATATTCTCTGTTGTCATAACTTGATATTCAATGTTGAATATATTGGAATATTGAATGATTTGATTTGATTGGATATATATTGGGCGTAATGAATTATCAAAAATATATAAATTGGATTTTGGGAAGAAAATAAAGGAAGTAAATTTGTAAACGAAATAATCTTAGAAAATTTAATAAACTAAGAATGAATTGAGAAAGAAATGGAAGTATGTTAAATACTAATAAATAACTTCAAATATGAAAAGAAAAGGATTTGAATAAACAGTAATTGGTGAATTGTAAAATTATGTGATATTAATTTAAAGGAATAAAGAATTATTTTAAAACTTAAAGTTTTAAATTTATTTAAAGGAATAAGAAGTAAATTGAGAAATCTAAATTGGTATTTCAATTAAAAGTAGTTTAAATCATAATTAAGGAATAAAATCTGAAATTTAAGGATTTTTGAATAAATGAAGTAAATTGGAAATCAATTTGGAATTGATTTAAGTGTTGAAATTGGATATTTGGAAGAATAAATTCAGGTGGGAATTTATTAAAGGAATGAGAAAAATTGTTTAAAAATAAATAGTGATTTATTTTTAAAGGTTGTGAAGAGAAGTATATTTCTCTGGATAGCCAAGTACGTTTCAAGTAAATTTTTAAATATAAGATAAAAGTTTAAGGTTGTTTTAAAAAGCATGTTTTGGAAAATTTATTATTTCTGAATGTTTAAAATTCTTAAGTAAATATTTTTTTCAAATCTATTATTGTAATAATTATTTAAAGGTGACTTAGTATTTTGTTTTAAAAAATGAAAACTAGTTTTATATTTATAAAGTAAACATTATTTTCAAATATTCATATAGTATGTATCTTTAACAAATTATTGAAATAGTTTTTAACTTAAAGGTTTTAAAGTATATTTCAATAAAGTGTTTTTAAATTATTTTAAAAATCTAAAGTTTTGTGCTTGGTGATTCCAGTGGAAATAGAAATACTTGGAATTTATTCTTAGAAAGGCAGATAGTTTTGAAAACTGTTTTCAAGGAGTTTGAAAAGTGAAATTTTATCTTGTGAAGATATTTTTGAGATAAAAAATAATTTGAAAAATTATTATTGTGTGATGGTTGTTGTGAATATTAATTGATAGTTAAATCACTGACTATCAATATTGGCCAAATGCGTTGATCGTTTAGAAGAGACCGGGATTGAGATTTATTTCTCGAAAACCACTTCGATTTGGTTTGTACGTTTCGTTGGAATCGAAGATTCAAAAATGGAGCAATGAAGTGCAAGGGCTAGTCGCTACTAATCCTGAGGATATTTCCAAATTGGATGTAGTAGGAATAGTACCTTCGGTTCCATACGAACCCGGGACGGACTTGTATGGATGAATGCTTTCGAAACATCGTCAGGTGGACGATGGGCATTCTAAGGGATATGTTCTAAAAAGGTAACGCTTAGCCTCAAGCCTCATTAAACTGGAATGGCTGAAAATAAGGGGTTATGCAGCAAGGCTTCGTGGGTAGCCCCCACTGAAGGGTGAGGTCATCCCTGTCTAGATGTCCCTTTTATTTCGGCTTAGTGGGCGGTTGCTGATCTCAACCGTGGGGTGATCTTGCTCGGGACTGCCCTGTAAGGGATGGTTCCGGTCTTGTGTTGCAGGAGAGTTAGGGTGGCTCCTCGGTACGCTGATCTAGACCAGGTACAATGACAGATGGTACCCCAGTGCCTAGCCATTAGTTGGAAATCCATTTTCCCTATGCGCCCGTACGGTTTTGATTGTGCCCATCTATTGCTGAAACGTGAGATGTAAGCATTTCAGCTAGATTCTATTTTACTTTCTATAGACACTATTATAATATCAGAGGATTTCAATAAAATTTATTTTTGCTATCGTAAGGTAAAAACCCGACATGTTTATTTGTGGCGTGGTCTTATGAGACACTTTTGTTTTCAAAGAATTTCTGAAACTTTAAGAATCAATTGGGTGTGATTTTCTCACGCTGGTATTCCAGACTGACTCGGGTGTTATTTAACTGTAATGCTCGGGTCAGACCGAGTATTATAGAATGCAGGATATGATGCTGTGGAGCTCAGGAGTCGAGCAAGATGACGATACGTACTCCCGTACTTGTGTATATATACATACATACATACATACATACATATATATATATATATATTCCGTTGTGTTGAGTTGTTGTGTATCCATTGTACGATATTGATGATTGAACTGTGATTGATGTACTCTAATGATGTAATAGATAAACAGAGATATTTGATTCTTGAGTAAAGATTATTTATTATCTATTATATTTTATTCCGCTGCGATGGTTAGATTTTGTTGTTATTTTCTATTTTCTTCTTCTACCTCTTCTTCTTTAACCCAAATGGTTCATATTTCTCTACAACTTGAGTTGATTGTTGTAGAATAGTGTTAACTCAAGGGGTACTGATTTGCGGGTTGTTTGACTTGGTATCAGAGCTTAGGTTGGTGATAACCTTGGCTCTGGTGGGGATTACTCATTAAATAGAGGTCGTAGTACTCTAAAATGAGTTTGAGAGTATTAATAGATATGAGTGCGTATTTGTTAGTGAATATAAAATTGTTTTTATATTGTGATGGTTTATCGGTAGAGTGTTTATGGGTTCTGGTCGATATATGGGACGCCATGTTATCGATAGGAATTTCTGAACTCTTCAACAAGATAAACCGACACAGTATTGTTTTAAATAGGGTAAATGAAATAATTTATCCAAAATTATTTTGTATATAAAGAAAATAATTTTCGTAAATTATTATAGTTATATATGGATGTTTGGTTATTAGAAAGTGATAATATTAAATTATTACATGTATGATATTTGAATAAGAAATTAAAATAATAACAAGCGATTAATGAATAAATTAATAAATGAAATTTGTGAATGTGATTCATAATTGAATCTGGAATTGAACTCATAATTAAAAACTAAGAAACAAATTCATAAACAAATGAGATTTGTGGATATAAACTAAATGTGAATTATAGTGTGATTAATTATTAAAGTAAGATAAAATTCCAAAGTAATGTTTGAATATAAACTTAAAGAGTTTGGAATTTGAAAATCAAGGAATTTAGATTCCTTTGAATTTGATAATGATTCTCAAGGGTTGGGAAGATAATATATATTGAGAAATATTTTTAAATCGGATGTGAAATCTAGAGAGTTTTGGAATTTAAAAATGTTTGAAGGGTTTTAAAAGAGATAAAAGCATTAAACTCTTTCGATCGCTGGAAAATAATTTTGGTGATGACTGCAGCATCATCGATGTTTATTTTCGAGTCTCCAAGGAGAAATTGCTACCAGGATGTTTTGGATTAATGTTTGTTGGAGGAATTTAGTTGATTTTGAAAATGCAAAGGAATAATTTGGTGAGATATATATATGTTTTCAAAATTTAATGTCGAACTTAAGTTTGGAAAAGAAAATTAGTTAAGTTGGATTAAGTAAATAAAGTTTTAAGATTAAAGTTTATAAGTAACTGATTAATTAATATGGTATGCAAATGAAATGAAATAAAATTTGATATTGGATGATGTTTGATTTAATTGTGTAAAATAAGGAGCAGAATAAGTTCAAATGGACTAAAAATAATTAATGTTTGAAAACAAAATTCATTGGTTGAAAATGAATTTGTGAATGAATAAATGAATCAACTATTGAACTGATAAAGTAAAGTTGATATTAATAAGAAGGAACTGAAAATTTTAACCCGACAATTAAAATTTAACTTAAGTGAATGAAAGTAAAGAAAATATATTGAATTTAACTTGAGATAAGTTAATGCCGAACTTAAGTTTGGAAAAGAAAATTAGTTAAGTTGGATTAAGTAAATAAAGTTTTAAGATTAAAATTTATAAGTAACTGATTAATTAATATGGTATGCAAATGAAATGAAATAAAATTTGATATTGGATGATGTTTGATTTAATTGTGTAAAATAAGGAGCAGAATAAGTTCAAATGGACTAAAAATAATTAATGTTTGAAAACAAAATTCATTGGTTGAAAATGAATTTGTGAATGAATAAATGAATCAACTATTGAACTGATAAAGTAAAGTTGATATTAATAAGAAGGAACTGAAAATTTTTACCCGACAATTAAAATTTAACTTAAGTGAATGAAAGTAAAGAAAATATATTGAATTTAACTTGAGATAAGTTAAATAAAATTGAAACTTAAACTGAATTAAATTGGATTATAATTGGAAGTGTTATTAAATGAAAATTTGAATTGGATTTAAATGATTATGGTGTGGAATATAAACAAATTCAATTCAAGCATAAATTGAATGGCCTTATTATTAATAAATTCAACAAAGATTGTTAAATGTAAATTAAAATTTAAAGTGGATAAAAGAATAGACTACTTAGATAAATTAGTGAAATGGTTGGGGATTTGATCAAAAGAAAATCAAATCAAAGATTGTGAATATGTAATAGAGTTTGGAAATGAAGCTTGAGTTGTATGGAATTGGATTAAGATAAAAATGATTTGTGATGAAATAAATCCAAGTCGAGTATGAATAAATTAAAACGAGAATGAACTTAAGTTATGAAATGGTGGTGAACTGAAGTAAATTAACTTAAGTTTAACACTAGTTTGAATTTTCAAATGAATCCAATTCGAGAAAGAATGAATTAAATATGGCCTTGGGTATAATTCTAACAAAATTTAAATGGATGTATGAGAATGGCTAATTAAAGTAAATGGAATTTGATTACATGAGTAGCAAATAAATTGGAAATGAAATTAAGTATGAAGTTGAAATAAATAAATTAACTTAAGATTAAAATTTATGGAATGGTGATTTCGAGGGAAGTGGAAAATTTATTAAATGAAAGCCTGAATAATTTAAGTTGAATGAAATAAAATCCTTATTCGAATAGAAATAGTTGGATAAGGATTAAATTGAATAAATAAACTTCCATTGCTTATCAAAAGAAATTTAATTGCTTGAAATGAAAGTATGTTTGGCTTAATAAAGGTAAGATCTTGAGTTAAAAGTGAAAGATAAATGAGATTGAGTGTAAATGAATGGAAGCAGGGGAAAATAAATGAGTGTGTGACTTATAAAATTTTTAAAGTGGAATAAATAAGTCAAAATAAAATATTTTGTATCTTGGAAATGAAATAGACATCCAAACTTGAATTATAAAATTAGAATTGAACTCAAAAAATAATAATATAATGAAGTGATTTGTGATAAAAATCAATATTTAATTGAAAATGAAAGTAAACTAATTTGGGATAACTTAATAAGTTGAATTGAGAGTTAATAAACTTTGATTATGACCTAGAATTGAGTTATAAATAATATTCAATGCATATTGTCAGTAAACTAAATTGAAGTATTGTCAATTGAAAGAGTTAGATTATGGATTGAATTACAAATAAATTCAAGGGAGTGGGAATAAAATTTTGAATTGGCCTTATAATTAAATAAATAGATTCGGAAATGAACTGTGAATGTGAACTAAAAAATTTCAAATGAATACATGAATAAACAAAGTGAGTTAAGTTAGTAAGTGAAATGGGTTTAGTAAATAAAAATCAAATCAAGAATATAAATTGGAGATTGTTTATAAATAATAATAATAATAATAATAATAATAATAATAATAATATAAATAAATAAATATAAACTTGGGTTATAAAGCTGGAAAAACATAAGTAACTTAAGCAAATAATTGAATGGAAGTTCGGCTTTAATAAATATGTTGAATGATTGCTTAAGGGAGTGTTTCTAGGCCAAATAAAATGGTTTGAATGAAACCAAGGTAAATATGAAATAAAATGCAAATCTATAGTTTGTAAATAAAAATTGGAATGAAATTAAATATAAATTGAGTAGGAATCAATTTTAAAATGATTACAAAATTAAAGAAATTGTTTGTTTAAGTAAATATGATTGCCTAACTTGGCCGTTCGACGTAAACGAAGGAAAATAGAATTCCATGGATTAATAAAAGTAAATAAAATTGATTTTGAATCAATTATAATAAATATGAGTTGATTAGATTATAAATGAATTGAATGTGAGGAAATGAATTAGAAATCATTTCAAACTGGATAGGATGATATAAAAATCGAGTAAAGCAACTGAATTAATTTTAAGACCTTACCAATTGTTTATAAAACTGCTTTGTGCGTATTGTTTGTAAAAGAAGAAAAATAAAATATAGCCTTGTTGTTATTATAAACTGATAGAAGTAGCAGAGATTGATTTTTTTTGAAATCAATTAAATCGAAAATGAGTTGTTTAGACATAAATATGAATCGAAGATAAGTAAATGAGTTGTAACTCACTTGTGATGATTGAAAATGGTATATGAATCGGTTAAAAGCAAATTGAACTAGTTTGGAAACTATACAAATTGCTTATGGAAGTATTTATAATGCATTACTTATGTTGTTGATATGTTGTAGCAGTTTAAATGAATGAAATGTTATAAATTTCATAGATATGTTACTTATATGTTTAAATTGAGTAAGTACAGGTACCAGAAGACCGTTTAGCGAGAGTTTGGGCACACAAATGCTTAAATAATTACGCCGCTTGCTTAAAATGCTAAATAAGGTACGCCTATGCAATACAAACTAGGAAATATGAACTGTTTTTGGTTTTTCCGACGTGTGGGTCGATGTATATATATTTATATCTTTTGTCAAATTGCAAAAGCTCCTCCGTACAAAGGGGACTCTGCCAAAATTTTCCGAAAATTTTGGGAGTTAGAAAATTTTTGAAATTTTTTTGTTAAGGAAAAAACGATTTCAAACTGGAAATTGAAATAAATTAGTGAATAAAACTACTATAAAATTTTATTATGAATCAGTTAAATGAAAGATAAAATTTAATATACATAGTTGAAAATAAATTGAATTCGGACGGAAATGCAAGAATCAATTTGAATAGAATAGATATAAACTAAAAGTGGTGAAGTGAAAATAAATAAAGAGGCATATTAAATACTTATACCAAACTTAAGAAAGGAATAGTGAATTCTTAATTGGAAATTGATAATACAAATATATTCCAAGTTAATATTTGGATGGATAGATATTGGCATTTTGTGAGAAAGTCGATAAAATGTTTTGGGAATATTGTGATTGGATATTGGTGCTAAGCAGGATATGCAGGCATTATAAAAGGGAAAAGAAAATTGGTTTTGATTTCAGATGATAAATTTGGATTGCCCGACAAAAAAGTATGTATTTAAATTTTGGTATGAAATTTGATTGGGTTTTTGATCGAGCCACTTGGCCTTTTTATTTTCTTTTGGGATTTGGGAGCCCGTAGAGGCCTTTTGTAGTAGTACCGAGCTAGCCGCGCAAAGGAGACGCTGGCGAAATTTTTCGGAAATTTAGAGAGTTAGAAAATTTTAAGAAATTTTGGAAATTTTAAACTTGGGTTTGGATTATAATTTGAATAGTTGAATAAGTAAAGTTATTTGGGAACTATGGAAAAGCTTGGAGAGTTAATAAGAATAATAATGGGTCTTTTATAAAAAGATTGTTGATAGGATGTTGAATCGCTGGTTTTGAGAAAAGTACACGGGTATTGGACCATTCTTCCTAACCAGTAATTTCGGGGACGAAATTCTTTTAAGGGGGGAGGAATGTGACGACCCAGAATTATCGAGTATTTAAAATCGAGATGTTTAATTGATTTTAAATATTCAATAGAGTAATTTTAACTTGAATTACGAATATCACAATTTATATGATAATTGAATTATTAAATTAAACAATTTGAAGTTGGGTGAAATGTTGAATCTTCAGTTTTTAAGCCTGTTAAAAAATAATGTGAAGGCTTATCAAATTTATATTGATAATACAGAGGGTAATAGAAGTTTTAAAATTTAATTTAACATTGATTTGTTCAGTTTTGAAATTTTATCGTTTAAATTGACATTTAAAAATAGCCTTCCGAGGCATAGTCTCGGAATTCGACGAAACCGGTTCCATTAGATCCGTAATAGTTAGTTATTATCGGATTTCAATTTTCGTTGCAATCGGAGTTGTCGTTTGACCCTGACAGCTCAAAACGCTTAGAAACTATTTTAATCGATTTAATTTAAAATTGATCGTTTACTTCCGTAACTCGCGCATATGATCGAATTAGCTTCCGAAGCATGTTCCATTGTGTTCCGAACGCGGGTAAAACCGTATAATCGCTTAGCGGCATTCCTTAGGAGGAGTTCGAAAATTTGAATAGGGATTAACGAGATGTTTTGAAAGTTTTATATAATCTAATAAAATTTAAAGTAAAATAGTCAAAGATATTTTATTAACAAGAACGCGTATTAAAGAAGCTTTCCTAAATTGATATTTATCCTCGTCTCCTTCTCTAATCGAACACGCATATAAAAAAAAAGGAAACAAAATGGCCGACCTCTCTCCTTTCCCCTCTTTTTTTCTTTTAGTAAACGAAATCCCTAAATCGAGCACTCTGATCTAAATCGTAAAATCGTGAAACCCTAAACACCTTCGATAGCCGATCCCAAATCCTTGGCTGTAATCAACGGTAGATCGCCGTCGTTTGCCTAGAACCCTAAGTCGCGTTCGCGCGTGTGATGAGGCGTCACGGCGACTGGATTGTCTCGCGCACGAAGTCACGTAGGATTTTGGCACTGCGGCAACTCGAGAAAGCCTGGACGCGTGCGAATGGGTTTGGGAAACTGGCTCGCGCATTTAGGAGAGCGAGGAAGGGGTCGGGTGAAGGGCAGTGGGCGCGAACAAGATAAGATGGAAGCGTCAATGTGAGGTCTGATAACCGAGCTATGGTGGCGTTCAACGTGGAACCGGAGATCAGGTTTTTTTTATATCGAGTATTGAGATATTCGTTCACATTCGATTTAGCTTGTTTTATATATATATATATATATATATATACATATATATATATGCAGATTGAAGATTACATATAAAAATATAGTTATAAGAGTTGCTACCAGGAAGTATATACATATGCGATTTTGAGGTGGAATATATAAGAACTGTAAATCAGTTTATTTTACTTTTACAAAATAGATATATGAAAGAATTGATGTTTGTTAATTACATAACTATTTTAGAGTGGGATAAAACAGCTCTACTTTAGTTTAATATATATAGGTGGGAAGGAATTTTATTAAGGTTCAATATAGATTTGGAAGAAAATCTGTTTATTAGAATTAAAATATGTATATATATGATTTTAGAAAATAAATAGGAATTTGAAATGTTGAAGGGTTTATAAAAAAAATTAAAATTAATTAATTAGATCTTAAGTTTTAAATATAGATTATAAACCTACTATTTAATTTTTAAAGTATGGATTATAATGGTTTACTTGTTCAATCCACTTGTTCAATTACTTTAGTTACTACAATAATTGGAAAAGGGTAATTAGTTCAAATAAACTTATTAGTTTAAATTAAATTGTTAGTTTAAATTTAAACCAATAGGTAAATTAAATTATTAAATATTTTGAATGGTAATTTATATTTCGATTAGTTCAAATATTAATAAAATGAAAATGTTTTTACAAGGTTTGAATTGTGAAGAATTGTGAAGAAACAAGCCGGATGGAATAGGTTGCCAAAAAAGTGAGTTAATCTCACTCAGTTAATTTAAATTTAAATGATTAAATTTAATTAATTGTTTGAATGGATGGGATTGATTGATGTACTATAGTAGGGTAATTTTGGAATTGACATATTATATTGTGCTAACATCTGTGGATGCAGGGAAAACAGGTTGGAGGGATCCAACTGGACCCCTCAACATTTATTATTTAATATTCTCTGTTGTGATTACTTGATATACAATGTTGAATATATTGGAATATTGAATGATTTGATTTGATTGGATATATATTGGGCGTAATGAATTATCAAAAATATATAAATTGGATTTTGGGAAGAAAATAAAGGAAGTAAATTTGTAAACGAAATAATCTTAGACAATTTAATAAATTAAGAATGAATTGAGAAAGGAATGGAAGTATGTTAAATACTAATAAATAACTTCAAATATGAAAAGAAAAGGATTTGAATAAACAGTAATTAATGAATTGTAAAATTGTGTGATATTAATTTAAAGGAATAAAGAATTATTTTAAAACTTAAAGTTTTAAATTTATTTAAAGGAATAAGAAGTAAATTGAGAAATCTAAGTTGGTATTTCAATTAAAAGTAGTTTAAATCATAATTAAGGAATAAAATCTGAAATTAAAGGATTTTTGAATAAATGAAGTAAATTGGAAATCAATTTGGAATTGATTTAAGTGTTGAAATTGGATGTTTGGAAGAATAAATTCAGGTGGGAATTTATTAAAGGAATGAGAAAATTTGTTTAAAAATAAATAGTGATTTATTTTTAAAGGTTGTGAAGAGAAGTATATTTCTCTGGATAGCCAAGTACGTTTCAAGTAAATTTTTAAATATAAGATAAAAGTTTAAGGTTGTTTTAAAAAGCATGTTTTGGAAAATTTATTATTTATGAATGTTTAAAATTCTTAAGTAAATATTTTTTCAAATCTATTATTGTAATAATTATTTAAAGGTGACTTAGTATTTTGTTTTAAAAAGTGAAAACTAGTTTTATATTTATAAAGTAAACATTATTTTCAAATATTCATATAGTATGTATCTTTAACAAATTATTGAAATAGTTTTTAACTTAAAGGTTTTAAAGTATATTTCAATAAAGTGTTTTTAAATTATTTTAAAAATCTAAAGTTTGTGCTTGGTGATTCCAGTGGATATAGAAATACTTGGAATTTATTCTGAGAAAGGCAGATAGTTTTGAAAACTGTTTTCAAGGAGTTTGAAAAGTGAAATTATATCTTGTGAAGATATTTTTGAGATAAATAAATAATTTGAAAAATTATTATTGTGTGATGGTTGTTGTGAATATTAATTGATAGTTAAATCACCAACTATCAATATTGGCCAAATGCGTTGATCGTTTCGAAGAGACCGGGATCGAGATTTATTTCTCGAAAACCACTTCGATCTTGTTTGTACGTTTCGTGGGAATCGAGGATTCGAAGACGGAGCAGTGAAGTGCAAGGGCTAGTCGCTACTAATCCTGAGGATATTGCCAAATTGGATGTAGTAGGAATAGTGCCTTCGGTTCCGTTCGAACCCGGGACAGACTTGTATGGATGAATGCTTTCGAAACATCGTCAGGTGGACGATGGGCATTCTAAGGGATATGTTCTAAAAAGGTTACGCTTAGCCTCAAGCCTCATCAAATGGGAATGGCTGAAAATCAAGGGTTATGCAGTAAGGCTTCATGGGTAGCCCCCACTGAAGGGTGAGGTCATCCCTGTCTAGATGTCCCTTTTATTTCGGCTTAGTGGACGGTTGCTGATCCTAACCATGGGGTGATCTTGCTCGGGACTTCCAGTAAGGGATGGTTTCGGTCTTGTGTTGCAGGGGAGTTAGGGTTGCTCCTCGGTACACTAATCTAGACCAGGTACAATGACAGATGGTACCTCAGTGCCTAGCCATTAGTTGGAAATCCATTTTCCCTACGCGCCCGTACGGTTTTGATTGTGCCCAACTATTGCTGAAACATGAGATGCAAGCATTTCAGCTAGATTCTATTATACTTTCTATAGACACTATTATAATATCAGAGGATTTTAATAAAATTTATTTTTGCTATCGTAAGGTAAAAACCCGACATGTTTATTTGTGGCGTGGTCTTACGAGATGCTTTTGTTTTCAAAGAATTTTTGAAACTTTAAGAATCAATTGGGTGTGATTTTCTCACGCTGGTATTCCAGACTGACTCGGGTGTTATTTAACTGTAATGCTCGGGTCAGACCGAGTATTATAGAATGCAGGATATGATGCTGTGGAGCTCAGGCGTCGAGCAAGATGATGATACGTACTCCTGTACTTGTGTGTGTGTGTGTGTGTGTGTGTGTGTGTGTATATATATATATATATATATTCCGCTGTGTTGAGTTGTTGTGTATCCATTTTATGATATTGATGATTGAACTGTAATTGATGTACTCTGATGATGTAATAGATAAAAAGAGATATTTGATTCTTGAGTAAAGATTATTTATTATCTATTATATTTTATTCCGCTGCGATGGTTAGATTCTATTGTTGTTTTCTATTTTCTTCTTCTACCTCTTCTTCTTTAACCCAAATGGTTTGTATTTCTTTACAAATTGAGTTGATTGTTGTAGAATAGTGTTAACTCAAGGGGTACGGATTTGCGGGTTGTTTCATAAATCGAATGGTACCTCACTGACTCGTTGCGTGCTCGACCCCTCCATACGAGATCCGTCGTCATCGCTCGTGCACAGCCCTTCCATTCGAACGAAACCCCAAATCGCTCGATTGACATCTCATCTCCCCAAAGCTCTGCACCTCGATTTCACCAAAACCCAAGCGCTCAGCTCAACGTCTCCTATGTGCGCCTCCTTCAGATCGAGGAAAGCCTAAAGCTTCACTGCGTTAGGGCTTCGAACGAGCTACCATCCTCATCGAGCTTATCTCCACCGCACGCTCGCAATATCTCTTAGCGGCTTCCACTTCACGCGAATCGAGCTCGCGACTCCATGAATCGCGCCTTTTTTCATCGTTTAAATCTTTCTCTGATGCGTGGATATAAAAAAGAACAGAGGGAGACAGGAAGCGATGGTTACGTGTAGCAGATGAGCTACAGTGAATTGCAGAGGAGACCAAAATGCTTTGATGCTAAAAGAATTTCAGCTGATGGAAAGAATATTTGATCAGTCAACCATATATATTTTACATTTAAATTTTCAAAATTTAAATTTAAATTGACTTGAATCCACAACTTAAAATCTTGACTTCTTATCGAGGTGTGCCACCAAGCGTTTATAATGTTATACCCCTATTCCGAACGCAATGGAAAAGGTTTTGAGTCCTAATTCGATAGTATGGAGAAGATAGCTTTTGGACCTAGTTATTAAATTGAATTTTCGATATTGATTTAAGCGCGTTTGTCTAACGTACGATCACACGACAATTCCAAACACTTCGAAATTTTAAATTCGATAATATTACACTATTACGGATCCAATGGAACTGGTTTCGTCGAATTCTGAGAATGTGCCTCGGAAGGCTATTTTTAAATATCAATTTAAACAATATATTTTTAAAACCAAACGAATCACTTTCAATTTAAAAGCTTTTACTATCTTCAAAACTATCAATATAAATTTTACAAGCCCTTAATTATTTTTAACAAGCTTGAAACTCAAAATTAAATATTTTACTCAATCTCCCATTATTGAATTGAATAATTATATTATTCAACAAATTGCTGTATCTACACTCTGAATAGATAAATCCAAGTTTTCCATATTCAAAACCAATTTATAATCCAATTCCTATATTTAAAACCACTTAAATATTCCAGATTTAACACTGAAAAATCCGGGTCATTACACTTTCCCTTCTAGAAAATACAGCGCTTTGTCTAACAAGGAATATATATAAATAGAAAGAGAAAGAGATGTATAAAGTATGAATTCTCCATAGTTTACATTGTCTATTTCGGTAATAAAAATAAATGATTATTCTACGTAATTTCAAATGACGTAATCATTTGTATTTTAAAGTTAAATATTTTGTTTTGGACTAATTTATGGAAATTATAAATGATAATCTTTCAGATATGATTTCAACAATTGAACATCAAAAAGAATATGTTAGTGAAGATATACCATTAGAATATGTTTGATAAATGTAGATATTTGTATGTAACTTACCACGCTTATATTAATTAGAAAAAGCTAATAATGAAGCTTGCACGTAATATTCGCATTTAGGATAATTAACTAATGGAAAGGAGTTTAAAAGGTGTAACTCCAATAAATGGGGAATAAATGGTAATAAATATGGTAGTTGCAATAATCTGATATGGTAAATGGATTAATGGGACATATAAAAATGTAATAGATATAAAAGCTTACTAATTTGAAATTACTAATCATACATAAATGTCTTAGGAAATGTCCATTAGGACTTTATGGGAAAATGGCATTTATAAGCATTAAACTGGGACTTATTATAGAAAAATATTTAAGGTAAATCTTATTGCCTTAAATAAAAAGGGAATCAGTAAGCTAAGTCCAATGTCTAACTAAGATAATATAAGTATCGACTTAGGATGGTTAGTTGGACTTAGTAGGTTTGTGATGCGAGGTCAGTAGAGTCACTCGACGGAAGATTACCCTTCTCTTTAAGGCTACAAACAGTCAGGTGTACTTACTACTGATGTGAGATGTCACTAATCCTAGGAACATAACGACGTGAGAAAATAGGTCTGCTTTCTTAATTGGAATATATTAAATGGTCCAAATTGGGAATTAGGAGCGACGAGGGATCTCGCCGATGTGTTAAAGCGTTCTAACTATAGAAGTAGTTGTTAAATAGATATCGCTGATGTTAAATAGACAGACTAGTTTCCTATCTAGTAATATTATATGTTACACTAGTTTTAAAGAGTTCTGACTATAGAAGTAGTTGTAGTTCCACTTCAAAGGTATTGGCAAAGCACCTATGAGTTGGAAATATCTTAGAGTTAAGTTTTTCATGCTGACCCCGTAGTACCCCCACAGAGTGCTTCTATGCATAAGCTTTGTTGATGAAGAGCATAAGTACGACATATGGCTAAGTCCTGGAGACTGGAGGTGTTCGACTTGATTGTTGAGATTCTATCTACCTTCTGATTTTGGATTTTGAATTCCACTCAGAGACAAAGTTTATTAGGGATGGGTGGAAAATTAGAGTCTGCATGTCATAATTGTCCAGAAGCATGTTTTTGCTAGGGTGCATTCATTGATCACCTCTTTGATGGAAAACAGGATTTGTTTTGGATAATTAATGTCAAATACTTAGTCTAAAACCTATGAGAGAATTTTTATTAAGTATGTTTTGGAACTACCTTAGATGTTGAAAAAGGGTTTTTCAAAGGATTTCTGTTCCCAAAGATTAATTTTCGAAATTTTTTTGGAAAAGTTTTGAAAATTCAATTTTCAAAGAAACATATATGCCACTAAGTTAGTCGTGTTAAGAAATTCTTAGTTTATAAAAGATTTATTTTTAAAATCCTTGAATATATATATATATATATCACTAAAAGGCTTGGTTTTGATTATCGGCAAGGCAATAGTTTTCCATTTTGGAAATTTATGTTTTAAAAGAAGGCTTTTGGAAACCTAAAATATATATATATAAGTTTGATTTTAAAGAGAAGTTTTAGTATGTCTATTATTTAGAAACAAGTAGAAAGGGGCGTATACTTAGCTCGGTGATTTTTCTACTAAAAAATCGAGGTTTTTATATTTTCTCACGTTAAGGTACGGACAAAATATGAATGACATTCAACTTTATTAGGGTATATAAATCAAAGTATTTCGGTACCATTAGCTATTGGGAGAAATATTTGTGTGCGAAGTAGAAAGGAAATAGTAGTTGGAATATTTTTGGGTTTTTGGAAGTGTTGTTGGTCGCAACAGTTTTGCTGAGGCTATCGCAATTTTACCAAGAAAGGTTCTAACGATAAGGTGGATACCATTGTATGGAAGGTAGAATTTTTATGGATGGGTTATGCTAAAGATGATGTGAGGAGCAATTATTAGAATATTAATTAATTTAACTGGCTCTTTGGGTCCAGGTTCACGCCGTGCCCAAACCTTGGTTAGCAATAAACACAAGCGGTCGACCATAGCAGTCGATCGGTTGAACTAATAGCGGTCGATCATTAGGTCGATTCGGGCCGAACCTGGAATGTGACAATAAGCCGCGTCCAAACAATCGACCACTGCATCCCCTCATTCTCTTCCTCCTCTCCATTTTTAGCCGAATCCCATTTCCACCTCCTCCTTCCTCCACTTAATCAAAGCCTCTATCCTCCATTCTTCCACCAAGTGATACGAAAATTATTCCTCCTCTCCTTTTTTACAACCGCCTCTTAGCCCAAGGCATCGTCATGCACCGTTAGTTCTTCCTCTTGTCATCTCAGCCTCACTTCATAAGAAGCCGCTTCGCTTGACCAAAGCGAGCAGAAGATCGCTACTTATCTCAGAATGGTAGACTTTGATTTTCTCCATGGGCAACCAGTGAAATTCATAGATTTGGTTGCTGTTAGGCTTGAAGATATTTTCTTCATGGTAGAACTTACATTGACCCTCCACTTCAAGACTTATGAGTGAGAATATTATTCGCACTGCGTCCGTCTTTTCGATGCACAGATGGTGTAGAATTTTGATGATGGCAATAGCTATATGGAGATATCTGTGGCAGGCGCAGATTTGAATGACATAGAGATGACTGATCCTGACGTTCTTTAGCGAATCTTTTCTAGAAATGTAAGTGATTGGAGGACCGATAATTTTTACGACCAATTGTCTGTCTCATCGTGTGCATCATTCATCACAACATTATTCCAAAACAAAGAAGCCTCAACCAGATCCGTACCTTAGTGTGGAGAGCTGCTTGTGCTATAATTGGCGGCACAACCATCATTTGGGCTCATGTTTTGATGTTTTATATGGTCGTTTGAGGAGTTAGTACCCCGAGGACTCATTTTCCATTTTGTCACTTGCTCACTTGAGCGTATAGGAATTACAAGGTAAATTTGAGCGGAGAGCCAGTAGTGAGGTGTTAGTCCCTGAAAAGATGGCTTTGATGACAACAACTTTAGAATAAGATTATAAAATATAAATACCAACATTATAGTTTAGATATATATGTATATGCAAGATTTAACCATGTAGGTACCAAGAATAAAGACTATACGGTATAGAGATTCAAGATATCAAGATTGAAGACTCATGAGTATCAAGATTATCAAGATTTCAATATTTCAATAATAAGTAATTTATTTAGGAATTTTGTTAAAACTCCTAGAAAACCACTGGCATCTTAAAATCCAATTTATTCGTGGAAAGGAATCCACTTTGAGCCCGTTAAAGGGATGGAACCCTAAGTAGGATGGATCCTACGAAAAATCTAGTGGAACATTGTTTTATATCTACTAACTGTATTCAAATGTTTTTACAAAATTATATCTTGTTTTCAAAATGATTTCAAAACCTTCCTTTTAAAAAGAATCAAAAACATCTATCCTAATTTTTAAATACTTTTAGCCTCAAAATAATCTTTATCTTCAAAATCAAATTATCCTTGGTTTTTAAACTATCTTTTAATTATAATACATTTGACTTTTAATATTTATACTTAGATTTAAATATAAAATTATAGTAAAATTTTATATATATATACCAAAATATTATTCTCTATACTTACTTATGTATTCTAACTATTGTTAAATATATTTATAAAGTTTAAAAATAGTTTTAATACAAGATAGAAGTTATTTTCAAAGAAAAATAAATTACCAAAAATATCATAGGCCTGTCGACAAACCCTACATACCATTGTCGAAAAGGTGGCAGTTTGTTTCAAAAATTAGAATTTCAAAAGAAGTGTCTATTCGTCATATCTTTTCACGAATGGACATGGCTGTTGTTCTACTATAAATAGGGATAGTTTTAAACGAATTTATATACAATTTTTCTCTGATTTCACTCCTCTTCTTCTTCCACATTTCTTTATATATTTTTACCATTACTCTGTCGAAATCACCATTGAGTCTAACTAGATCATTTCTAGTTTAATTCTCTATCACTGTCTCAATAAGATCCCATTGCTATTTACAGTTATAGGCTTCTTGGTAATAAATTGTGTGATAAAAGGTGTGATGTAGCCTGTGAAATCAATCAAGCGATAAAAGGTGTAATTGTAGCCTGTGAAATCAATCAAACAAGAAAAGGTGTGATTGTAGCCTGTGAAATCAATTGGGTGAACTTGTTGTGCGTAAAATCAAGTATCTCTACCCAGAGGATTGTGAATCTGGAGTGGTGTACCTCGTGGACTTGAAATCGAGGGTGTAAATGTAAAGATTGCTTTCCAAAGGAAATCAGTACTTGTGTGCGGGACTGGATGTAGGGTAACTCCGAACCAGTATAAAATCCGGTGTGTTCTTTCCTTTATTGCTTTTACTTTATTTCTGCTTCTGTGTTTGATTCTGTGATCATATCTGTGTTTGAATATTGCATACATTTGTGTTCAATCAACATAAACTCAAAATGATTTAGTAATTCCTTAAAACATTATTCACCCCCCTCTAGTGTTAATTCTAGCCTTAAGATCTGTAATCCGCATTTCTCACATTTGGTATCAAAGCAAGGTTTTCAAAGTTTCATAATATGATTTTTGAAAAAGCTTTTAAAATGGCTATGTTTAAAAAACTTGTTAATACTAGTTTAGAAATATTCATAAGCAAGGTAATCCAGATATGCTGAATGATATAATATACAAAGACGGAGGACTGGTTAACTTTGGAGACAACTCAAAAGGATATGCGATTGGCATCGGTAAATTTGGTAACTCTGAAACTCCTATTGTTACTAATGTTTTGCTAGTTAAGAATCTGAAACATAATCTGCTAAGTATTAGTCAACTTTGCAATGAATGATATAAAGTTAAATTTGAAAAAGTTAAGTGTCACATTGAAGATAATAATTCAACCATAATATTTGAGGGAATTAGGAAAAAGAATATTTATATTCTTAGTATGAAAGTTTCAAATGATAACCTGTGTCTTTTGGCAAATACAAGTGACCCTTGGATTTGGCATAAGAGATTTGGGCATTTGAATTTCAAACTCTTATCTAGACTGTCAAAACATCATCTAGTAAGAGGTCTCCCTAAAATGAATTTTAAAGTAGATAGTTTATGTGATGCATGTCAATTAGGAAAACTTAGAAAAAGTTCCTTTAAATTAAAAGATATGATTTCAACTTCAAAACCTCTTGAATTACTTCATCTTGATTTATTTGGTCCATCTCAAATTCTGTTAATAAATCATAGTAGATATGTTTTTGTAATTGTAGATGATTATTCTAGATTCACATGGACAATATTTTTGAAACATAAAAGTGATACTTTTGAATGTTCTAAGAACTTTAAAAAAAGTATTCAAAATCAACTTTATCTAAAAATTATAACCATCTGTAGTGATCACCGTGGTGAATTTGAAAATGAAAAGTTTGAGGAATTCTGCGATAAAAAGAGAATAACTCACAATTTTTTATTTCCAAGAACTCCACAACAAAACGGAGTAGTAGAACAAAAAAATAGGATGATTCAAGAGTGTGCAAGAACTATGCTTTTAGATAGTAAATTACCAAAGTATTTTTGGGCAGAAGCAGTTGCTACCGCCTGTTATATTTTAAATAGAATTTAATTAGACCTTTAACTGATAAGACATCTTATGAACTTCTTCACTCAAAGAAACCTAAGGTATCTTATTTTAGAATTTTTAGAAGTAAATGTTTTATTTTAAATACAAAAGATAACTTAGATAAATTTGATCCTAAATCCGACAAAGGTATCTTTATCGGATATTCTAATAGAAGCAAAGCCTATAGATGTTTAATTTAAGAACAAACACCATCGAAGAAACAATGCATGTTTCATTCGATGAAAGTTTCAAAAATTTTGAAGATACAAATGATGAAGAGGATTTATCACCCAAAATCAATAGTCAACTAAAATTAAAATGAAATTAATCATCCTAATAAAAAGATTAAACTTTTAAAAGATCATCATATAGAAAATATACATGGAAATATGCAATCTGTTGTTACAACAAGAAATCAACTAAGTAAAATGAGCATTGTAGCCTTTATATCAACTATTGAACCCAAAAATCCAAAAGAAGCATCAACTGATGATTCATGGATTTTGCTATGCAAGAAGAACTAAATCAATTAACTAGAAATGATGTTTGAGAACTTGTTCCTAGACCTAAAAATAAAACTATAATTGGACCTAAATGGGTTTATAAAAATAAAATGAATGAACAAGGAGAGGTTGTTAGAAATAAAGCACGGTTAGTCGCTCAAAGTTATTGTCAAGAAGAAGGAATAGATTTTGATGAAACCTTTGCTCCCTTAGCAAGATTATAAGCCATTAGTATTCTGCTTACTTTCGCAAATCATAATAATTTCAAACTATATCAAATGGATGTTAAAAGTGCCTTTTTAAATGGATTTGTAAAAGAGGAAGTATATGTTGAACAACGACCACTTTTTGAAAATGAAAAATTACCAAATCATGTTTACAAACTTAAGAAAGCTCTATATGGTCTAAAACAAGCTCCTAGAGCCTGGTATGATAGACTAAGATCTTACTTATTACAATCAAACTTTGAAATTGGTAAAGTAGATAATACTGTTTTTATTAAAAGAAATAAAAATGATATTCAACTAGTTCAAGTCTACGTAGATGATACCATTTTCGAATTAACTAATTTTGAAATGAATAAAGAATTTTCTGAAATAATGACAAAAGAGTTTGAGATGAGTCATATGGGTGAATTAAACTTCTTTCTAGGATTGCAAATAAAACAATTAGATAATATTATCTTTATTAGTTAAGAAAAATATGCTTAAGATCTACTTAGTAAATTTGGTTTGATTACTGCAAGTGGAAAACCCACTCCAATGGCAACCAATGAATACCTAAGTAAAGATGATCTCTCGAAAGATGTAGATCAAAAATTATATAGAGGAATGATTGGATCACTACTCTATATCACTGCTAGTAGACCTGATATCATGCATAGTATTTGTCACTATGCAAGATATCAATCCCAACCTAAAGAGACCCACTTAGAAGCTGTAAAACGTATCATAAGATATGTTAAACACACCTTTGATTATGGCCTATTTTATCCTAAAAATGATTCTTTTGAATTAATATCTTACTATGATGCTGATTATGCTGGTTGTAAATCAGACCGAAAAAGTACAAGTTGAACTTTTCACTTTTTGGGGAATTCTCTGATTTTCCGGTTTAGTAAAAAGCAAAACACGTTTTCTTTATCAACAACCGAAGCAGAGTATATTTCTGCTGCTTTGTCTTGTTCTCAAGTAATATATATGCAATAAACTTTAAAAGATTTTGGTTTAAATATCTCAAAATCACCAATTTATTGTGATAATACTAGTGCAATAAATTTATCCAAAAATACTACTCATCATGCTCGAACTAAACATATTGATATCAGACACCATTTTCTCAGAGATAATATAAGTAAGGAAGTAATTACTCTCGATTATATCAATTCCGAGAACCAAATTGCTGATATCTTAACAAAACCCTTAAATGAATCTATATTTACTAAATTAAGAAAAGAATTAGGTATTTGTTCAATAACTAAAATATAGAATATAAATAACAAAGTATAATTAAAAAATTAAATTAAAAATCAAATAATAAAAATATCAAGTACCATGTCGACAACCCCCTTCCACCTCTATCGACATATAACGATTTTTTTATTTTTGAAATTTTCCCACCAAAATTCAAATAAGTGGTTATATATTCTTCTTATTTCGAAATTTTGATCATTCTTTCTGTTCTCTCTTTGTTCTAACTTTCAAAAACAATAAAACAATGGCCTCCTCTTCCAAATCAAATAAAATTTCAACCATTTCATTCCCTTCTCCTTCTACTGGACCATTTCAACGAATTACGCTTGCACGAGTGATGAAAATGGAGGATTCCTTGAAGGATGCACTACAGCTGATGACTGAAATTCAAGTAGTGTAACTCAGAATGGCCAATGAACAAAAACGGAAAGGCAAAATCCTTAGAAATTTGCAAAAGTTTCTAATGGACAATCATGCTAATCCGATCTTGATTGATGAAGAATCTTCAAGAGATCAAGTGCAAGAGGACAGCGAGGAAGAAGAAGAAGCCTTTATGGAAGAAGAGCACGCTGAAGATGACGATAATGTCATTTGCATTGGCGAAGTGTGCTTTGACAAGGATGGAAATCTAGTCGAACAACGTGGAAATTTCCGTTTCCACTATCCAAATTGTTCAGTTCATAGATCTCCCATTTTCAAAGACACACGTTAGTTTCTTTTCTCTCCTTCCTATTGTTGTTTGTTCTTACTTACGTTCTCTACGCAAATGCAAATATAAAAATAAATTATTAATAAATGATTTGTGTTCTTATATTTGATTTCTCACATTATCACTATTATAAGTAGTATCATATATAGATTCTTAGTTAGGATAGTTAGTAATTAAGGACTAAAGTTTTAGTTTTAGAATTAAGTGTTGATTATTTATGATAACACTATCATTATAATCACATGTCATAGAGTATTAGACTAAGGGGGAGTTATATAGTTTAGAGTTAGTTTTTGTTGATGACAAAGGGGGAGAAGTATAAAATATGATCGTTAGGCATAGATTAAGGGGGAGTTATTAGTTTTAGGGGGAGTTATTAAGATAGAAGTAATAATTTATAAACAAAGGTTGTCATCATCAAAAAGGGGCAGATTGTTAGTCCCTGAGAAGATGGTTTTGATGACAACAACCTTAGAATAAGATTATAAAATATAAATACTAACATTATAGTTTAGATATATATGTATATGCAGGTGCCAAGAATGAAGACTGTACCACTACAACAAAAAGTGTCTTTTGTAGCGGCATATAGCCGCTATTAATCACAACCATAGCGGTTTGATAAGCGCCGTATATCGACATGTTATAAAAAACAGTTGAATATTTAAAACACAAAATATGCTGCTACGGTTGAGCTTAGTTTTATAACGCAAATTGGCCGCTATGGTACGTTAATTCAATAGCTCATTATAGTCGCTATAATACAGCTAAATCTCAATGGAACTGGAAATCTTTATAACACCATTTTGCCGCTATAAAATATTTATTCGATGACTCATTTTAGCCGCTATAATACAGCTAAATCTCAATGGAATTGGAAATCTTTATAACACCATTTTGCCCACTACAAGAAAAAGGCAGAATACCGACAGCCAAGACCGACGGCTTCCGACGGCCATTTTCCGACGGCTTTCGACGGGCCGTCGGCGGCCGTCGGAAGCCGTCGCAAATTTGCGATTATACCAGCCAGCCGAGCCCTTTCTTCCTCCTCCATTTCATACGAAAAAAACCCAAAAAACCCCCCAAATTCAACCCCTAAGCTTCCAATCCCTAATTTTTAGCTTCCGGATCTTCCAACGCACTCTAATCAAGCTTCAGTACTCTTAATCTCAGGTATAATCTCTTATTTTTATGAAAAATTCAGTTTTTACCCTAATTATAGATTTGCATAAATTGATAAATTAGGGCGAATTAATGATTGCAATTGTTTCCACTAGCGTAATAACGGTTTATAGCATCACATGGTATACCAATTTCATCTTTTATCGTGAAATTGTGATAAACACGTATAATTTGTGCATGTTCATGTATATGTATTTTGTTGTGTATGCCTTGATTCGACGATTGTATACGTTATTTGGAATAAGATAAAATGATTGAATGAACTAGGAGTATTATATTGTGCACGTTTTTACTTATGACACAAAAAAAATGCATTACTCTAAATTATAATTGTGTGTATTGAAAAATGACAAAATGTTAAACCAGCCCTAAGTTGATGCGTAATACGTCGAATAAATGTGTGAAATTAATATATAAATGTGAACAGTGAGTAAAACTGTATTTTTGAGTAAAATGCGCGCATGTTAACCGACAAATGTCCCTTAGAGAGTTTTTGGCCCCGTCTGACGAGTGTTGTACATGATCGTTGTATAAATAGTCGTTTTTTTCGAAAAACGACCATTTATATTCATCTGGTACAATGTTTGTCGGATTTGTCCCTGTATTGGACAAGTTATGAACACAGTAAGAATTTACATTTTGTATACTACTTCGTCTCAAACGGTTCATAAAATTTCGCCCTAACTTTTCTTTTTTGTTTCCTGCGTACACGCATTTGTGTACAATGCAGGGAACAAAAGGGAAATGCTGCCGAAATTTTATTGAATCGTTTGGGACGAAGTAATATACGAAATGTAAATGCTTACTGTGTTTGTAATGGGAGGTAGGATGTCTGACCAATGAAAAAAAATTATATATTTTTAATCGTTACGTACGTTAAAAAATGAAATGTGCCCTATTTGAAAATATTTTTAAATTTGTGAAGTTGTTCTTTAAATTCAAAATATTATACGAACATGAAAATAATCTTTTTCGAATGTGTATTCTTCAAAATAAATATTAAATTTTGAACTTCTCATTTTGTCAAATAGGAAAAATGATTGATTATTTTGTTGATCGAAGGAGATGGATGTACCAAAGAAAAGGAATGAGGGGCTCAATAAAAGAAGATTTTTATAACGGTATAAACGTGTTTGTTGAATTCGCCTTAAGTAATAACGGAAACGATCCAGAAATTCGTTGTCCGTGTAGTAGGTGTAGACATTTGAAGTTTTTGTTACCAGATATTGTGAAAGTTCATTTGTGCCAACACGGTTTCACACCCGAATATTATGTTTGGGATCGGCATGGAGAAGTTGTAGCAAATACTTCTGTAGAGTCTGAAAGTGTCGTTAACGAAATAGTTTCAACGACCCGTATAGAAAATATGGTCGAAGATGCAGCACGATCAATGTTTCCTATGGTTGAAGTTGACGACGATGATGTAAATGTTGAAGAACCAAATATTGAAGCTAAGAAAATTTATGATTTACTAGATGCAGCTAAAAAACCTATTTGGGATGGTTGTAAAAGCGGCACGCAGCTGTCAGTAATCGCAGAATACATTGCGATGAAGTCAAAATACAACATCACTGAAGCTGGGTTTACGGCTGTTGTACAAGCTGCAAAAAGACATATGCCGCCCGATAATCTAATGTGTGAAAATCACTACGAAGTTAAAAAACTTATGTCGGCTTTTGGTTTACCGTATCAGAAAATAGATACATGTTTAAAAGGATGCATGTTGTTTTGGAAAGAAGACGCAAACCTTAGAAATTGTAAAGTTTGTAACCAGGAGAGATACAAACCAAGAAAAAAGAAGGGTAAGGAAGTTCCGTACAAGCGTATGCACTACTTACCCATAACTCCAAGACTTCAAAGATTATACGCATCTTCTGTAACTGCGTCTAATATGAGGTGGCATAGCGTGAGAACGGAGGAAGAGGGTACGTTGACACATCCGGCCGATGGAGAAGCATGGAAGCATTTCGATAAAACGTATCCAAATTTTGCAGCGGAGAGTCGAAATGTTAGATTAGGATTATGTACGGACGGTTTTTCTCCATTTTCTCAATTTGGTTCTAAATATTCATCCTGGCCCATTATCGTCACACCGTATAATTTACCTCCATGGATGTGCATGAAAACGCAATATATGTTTCTTACTGTTGTCGTTCCTGGCCCCGACGATCCGACACAAGGAATCGATGTATATTTACAACCGTTGATTGAGGAGTTAAAAATACTGTGGAACGAAGGAGTAGAAACATACGATGTGTCAAAGAAGAAAAATTTTCGTATGTTTGCTTCTTTGTTGTGGACTATAAGTGATTTTCCTGCCTATGCAATGCTTTCGGGATGGAGTACTGCCGGTCGTCTAGCATGTCCATATTGCATGGATGAAACACGAGCGTTTTCTTTACCTCATGGTAAGAAAATTTCATGGTTTGACTGTCATCGATATTTTCTCCATGTAAATCATCCCTTCAGAGGAGACAAGAAAAACTTTTTAGCTAATAGAGTAGAAAATAGACAACCACCGACGATATGGTCAAGCGAAGACATATATGAACTTGTTAAGGACTATCCAAAGATATATGAAACGGGGGAGCAAACAGAAATTGAAGGCAAATCAGTTGTTCATAACTGGTGCAAACAAACTATTTTTTGGGAGTTGCCGTATTGGAAACATCTTCTGCTTCGCCATAACATAGATGTGATGCACAATGAGAAAAATGTATTTGATAATGTGTTTAACACAATTTTGAATGTGAAAGGGAAGACGAAGGATGATTTGAAATCAAGACGTGATATAGAAGAATTATGCAAACGTCCCGAGCTTCATATGAAACCAAATGACAGTAAAAAACCAAAAGCTTGTTACGAATTAGATAATAATCAAGTTAAAGCTGTGTTAAAATGGGTGGAAGGGTTAAGATTTCCTGATGGGATATCATCAAATCTTCGTAGATGTGTTGACTTTAAAAATAGTAGATTGAGCGGAATGAAAACTCACGACTGTCACATAATGATGGAAAATTTATTTCCCGTTATGTTTAAAGAACTACTGCCGTTAAAAGTTTGGAAGGTAGTAACGGAGCTTAGTATGTTTTACAAAGAGCTTTGTTCGACTACTTTAAAAGTGCAACGTTTACGTAAACTTGAAGTGGACATTCCTATATTGCTTTGCAAATTAGAGAAAATATTTCCGCCAGGTTTTTTTAATGTGATGGAACATTTACCTGTTCATCTTCCATCTGAAGCACGACTTCGAGGTCCTGTCCAATACGGATGGATGTATCCATTTGAGAGGTATGTAATATGTTATAACGTAATTTAATTGCATTTGAAAGATGAAGTTAATATAAATTAATGTTGCATAGATATTTGAATCATCTGAAGAAAAAAGTGAGACAAAAAGCACGAGTTGAAGGTTCGATATGTAAATCTTACATCGAAGAAGAAGCTTCGTTCTTTTTCTCTCACTATTTCAGTGACCATGTGAATATTTCATTTCAAAGTGTTCCTCGTAATGATGAAGGCGACGAACAAGAGTCCTCTCAAGCAATGTTATCTATTTTTAGACAACATGGTCGGCCTTCTGGAAAATGTGTGGAAATATGGCTAGACGATAGAGATCTTCGTGTAGCACACACTTATATTCTTCTAAATTGTGCCGAGGTTGCACCGTTTGTTAGGTAATCTGAAATAATAATTTTTGTTTTATTCTTTTCTGTAATGCATGCGCGTGTATAACCTAATGTAATAATTTGTTTATATAAACAGTGTTTATGAACGGGAACATCCGAACGGAGATCTCAGTAAAGAATTTTCCCGTTGGTTTTCAAATTACGTTTATGAGCCGAAAAATTGTGTTGTTGACGAAGGGTTGAAACATCTTGCAATGGGACCAAAAAGAGTGGTCAAGACATATCCAATATATTTCGTCAATGGATACAAATTTAACACTAAAGAATACGGTGCAGAAAAATTAACAAATAATACTGGTGTATTTGTTAAAGGTAGTGACGATCCAGAAAACCATTTAAATGATTTTTATGGCGTTCTAACACAAATTTTGCAACTGACATATTTCTCAAGACCCGCGGAGGAGGTGTTTCTATTTAGATGCAATTGGTTTAGCAATGTTCCAGGTTCTGGAATTAATGTGCATAAGGATTATAATCTTATCGAAATAAAGCATACATCGCACTATCACAAGTATGATCCTTTTGTACTAGCCAAACAAGCATTGCAAGTTTATTACGCTCCTTATCCGTCTCTAAAAAGAGATAAAGCAGATTGGTCTGCAGTTTTTAAAACAAAGGCCAGATTCACATTCGATGGGAAGAATATTCCGGACGAACAAGCTTATCAGGCAGATCTTGAGCAAAATAACGAAATAATAATTACAGACGATCATACAGATTTTGGTCCTTTGATCGATGAATCAAATGTTTTGGTAGAAGCGTTTGACAGTGCAGAGGAAAATATCGTCGAAAACGAGACCGAATCTGAATCAGAAGACGATGATGACTGATATAAATTTGAATCTGTTTTTTTGCAATTGATGTAACTATGTTGAATTCTTGATGTATTATGAAATTGATGTAACTATGAAACTAAATCCGTTTACTATTGTTTTATGTTATTTCAATTTGTCATTTATTTAGCAATTTTTATTAAAAATGCAATGAACTCTGCTTATCGTAGGAAGAGTACACCCATCATGAATCAGGTATAACAAACTTACATGTCTATTTACATTTCAGTCATTATAATTAAGCAATTTATACCATTGATGTCATGTTCATATGAAATATATTTCATTATCATGTTTTTATTCTCTTATATAATGATGTGTAAACGTCACAGGTTTATCATTATGTCACATAGAGGGAGGAGCTCTTCCCGTTCTTCAGGAGGCGATGGCAGTGGCCCATCGCAAGCGCCACACCGTCCAGTTGTTACGTTAGCCCCCAAAGCAGATGGGTAAAAATTAAATCTTATTCATCATCTTATTTTTTCTATACTATACGTATGTACTTATCTGTATCGTACTTAAAAACAGGGGGTTCGAGCTACTACCCACTAAGGTAGTGTTGGACGTCTCCAGAGCAGCATATCGTAGTAGGATGAGTGCGTGCTGGCCAAAGTGGGATACCATCCCTCCGCACATCATAGAGTGCATATGGCAGGATGTCCTAGTATGTGTAATTTTTATGTTTTCCATTTTTAATTCGTTTTTGTCGTTTTTCTACCGTTTATCGTTTAAAGTGTAATCTTTTTTTAACACAGGCTGAGATAGACATCCAGACAGATGATATGCAGCTGGCACGAGCATACTGGATGAGGAAGATGCGAAAGAACTACAGAGACACGATATCTGAGGTTAAGAAATCCGGGAAGAGACCACGGTGGATGGGGGAGAGCGTGTGGCAAGCTTGGTTGAGCTACTGGGAGACGGACGAGGCGAAGGCAAGTATACTAATTTTTTTTCAATTATTAATTTAACGTGATTGAAAAATAATGTATCAAATTTTGAATGTACAGGCAGAGTCAGATAGAAACTCTGCAAATAGAAATAAGAATCCCGTTACTCATCGCGGAGGATCGAAGTCGTTTCAGCAGTATCGGCAGGAGTTGGTAAATTTAATTACTGAATAATAAATGTAAATAGTTTATGCTATATGATTTTAAATGTATAATAATTGTATGTAACAATCAACTTCAGGAAGCCGAGGCACATGGTCCTGTCAGCTATATGGACGTGTTCACCCGTACGCATGCTGTTGAGCATGTTAATCCAGACGGGACTGTTTCGTACACATGGCAGGACGATAAATCCAGTAAAAGCCATGTAAGCATATTTCATTTTATTCAGTATTAGTAATTGTTTTAGTTGTCAAATTATTATGAAATAAGATATGATATTATTAATTTGTCAATGCAGGAGATGTTTATGGAGCAGCGACAGAAACTCCTTTCTGATACGGGTCGAGAGCAGCTGACGACCGATGAAGAGGACATTATTTTTGAGTCCGTTATGAGTCCACCAGAGCATGGTCGACGATACGGATTTGGCAATTTAGCGGTAAATAATTTAATTTTTCTTAAAATACTTAAAATATGATATTCTTACCTTTTCAAAACAATAAACTTTGATTTTATTTATTTTTCAATTATTGCAGTCCAGTAGTCAGAGTAGGAGACGGCGGAGTAGACCTCAGAGCGAGCTAGCAAGTATAGAAGAATTACAGACTAGAGTTCAGCAGTTGGAGGAGCAGAACCGCCAACAGGCCATGCAGACGGCACAGTTATTTGAGTACATGCAGCAGTTTGGTGGCCGCTTCCCTTCATCGGCTGGCTCTGGATCTGGGGCAGATTGATTCATTGCTTTCTAATTCGTTCGTGCAGGTATGTTTAGTTTTAGTTTACAATGATTTGGTAGAAGGAACAATTAATTGTTGATATGTATAATTATGTATAATACACTTGGTTCTGTAGCTGTATCAGGATATGCATGATTAGAACAGTTATTGTTAGTATTATTGTTAATGTTGGAATGTTATGTATATTTTGTATTTTATTTTTATTCTAATTTAGTTTATTTCTGTGTCTATTGAATATTTTGGAGTATTGGTTTGCATGTTTGGTTGGATTATTGTTTATTTGATTGTGCAGTATTGATATTGTAGTGTTTGGAAGAGAAATGTGGTTGGAAGGCTCTATTTGCAGCAGATTTTAAAAAAAAACAACAGGTTTCCGACGGCTTCCGACGGCTCTCGACGGCTTATTGGTCGAAATTTTCCGGCGGTTTCCGACGGGTTCCGACGGCTTATTGGCCTGATTTCCGACGGTTTCCGACGGTTTCCGACGGCCGTCGGAAGCCGTCGGAAACCGCCGGAAACCGCCGGAAACCGTCGATAATGTATACGGCATCACCCGTCGGTAGCCGTCGGAAATACTGCTCCCCGACGCCTTCATTTCCGACGGCTTTTTCCGACGGCCGCCGACGGCTTCCGACGGCCGCCGACGGTTTTCAGCCGTCGGAAATCCCCCCTCCCCTTGTAGTGGCCGCTATAAAATATTTATTCAATAGCGGTCATTTCACGCTATTAATCAACATGTTATAGTATTGATAAATTCTTTTACAGCTCATATATGCCGCGATAAAAATCGTAGATACACTTTTCAAGAGCTATTCCTATATATTAAATTTTAATAATAGCAATCAAACTAAATCTTCATAAACGAATAAAGATTATAATCAACAAATATAACACAAGAGCATGCTCAGAAAGAAATGTGATATATTTTTCATTACAGTGTACAAACATTAAATCAAGTGCATAACCATTGAATAAAACATAAGCCTGCAGCCAAGTTAACATAGAGAAACAGAAAATAATGTCAATTTAATAAGTGTACAAACATTACAGTGTACAAACATTAAAGCAATCCTTCCAAATATTACAGAGTACAAACATTACAGAGTTCCAACATGCAAGATCTGATCTAGTTGCATACTAAGGACCTTGCTTCCTTCCAAATAAGCCTGCGAAGTTAACACAAAGAAACAGAAAATGTTAAAACAAGTGCATGCTCAGATAGAAATGTGATATATATTTTTCATTACAGTGTACAAACATTAAAGCAAGTGCATGAACTGCATGAACTAGAAACTACAATTGATTATTTCTACAGATCTATTTTCCCAATATGGAAAATAGATTAAAGCAATGTTAACCTCACTTTTCTCAGTTGCAGCAACCATATGTTGAAGCATTTCTAACAGTCCAACATTTTGCCATACATTTCTAACTGTTATTTCTTTAATGCACCCATGAAAATACAACATATCCTTCCACCGCGTGCTCCATACATACCAACATTTTCTTTTATCTATTTTCTGCTACAAGAAGTGTTTGTGTAACTTATATTCAGTATTTATTTTGAATTTTTATCAATTTATCATTTGTTCACCTATAAATGGATATATTACTAATCATAACGATTCAATATATATTTTACTCAAATTTGTTTCATGTAAAAGATCTTTTAATTAGGGTAACTATTACACCAAGAAGAGATGAGTATGGTTTTGCTTCATCATGCTGTGTCACTACATACATTCAACTGTATCATCTCTACCTCATCCCTGAACTCCAAACAGTCAACTACAATCAAACCACCACAATTGGTACTCCACCAACCAGAATTTAAAGCTAATTTCTAAATGTAACAATAAACAAAAAAAATGAACGGTAAAGACTTACTCAAAATTCATTCCAGTACAATGTGCGTAGCAGGCCAACCTATAATAGAAGAGATGGCATCTTCCATGTACTGTAATTCGGATGTTTGCCTCCATAGCTCAACCGTTGGCTCTTTTACGGTCATTATCCAAACTTTAACTGCATTGTGTCCTAGTGGTTTGAAATGCACCCTTGCATTTGGATCGTTTGACTCCACCCATCCTAAAGCAACTACTTTCCCATTTCCGGATAAATCCATTAACTTGCATTTATTGTTTTTTGTTGAATTTGCAGTCTGTAAGTTGAAAAAACAAAAAAAAATAATGAAGTTGCTAATCATTAAAAAATAGAAACACACAATAAAAATTGAGTACCATAAATGTTTTCACCACATCCATAGGCGTAATAGGAGCTGTAGTGTCAACCATCTCAACAACTACTTGCGATTCAGGCCATGCAACTTTCTTACCAACAGCATCGACAATTCGGATCAAACCAGGGGCTGAAACCAAAACTTAACTTAACGAGCGTCAAGCTTAAGGTGATGACTCAACTGTAGACTTTGCTTCTCGTCAGGATAAGGGTGTCGAAATTTTAATCTGCTACAAGGACACCAATTAAGGCAAACATAAATAAAGTCGCTCAACTTATTAACTCTATGGTTACCCTATTAAAGGGGACAAACTAAACGAGTTCACCACCGTATAAATGTGATATAAATACAAATAAGACTATTACATACCTCTGAGTTAGGTTCACCAATAGGACATAGTGCTGCTTCAGCTTCACGAAGTAGCTTCATTTGGAAACATGAGAATGCAAACAAGTATTTGGGCTGAGGCATTTGTTTGCCTTTATATTTGATATGTCAAGTTAGTTTCAACTTGTAAGTAAAAATATTTTGAAAGGCAATATCTACAGCAATTAATAGTAGGAGATGTATAATTAAGTATTGAGTACAATTAAAGAGAAACATGTTCTTCTATCATTTGAATTATAGCCTGAAATTTAATGAAACGGTGCAGGTACAATGAATAGCTGGACCACAATAGTAACATGCTAAATAATATATTGTGATCTAATTCATCTTGAATATTCCAAATATAGTATTTACCTTTCAAGATATGATATGCATAATAGGCTTGGTTGTTCCTCAAATAACAAGTGGCCATCAGTTGCAAATTTGGCAGCATTTATCAACATGTGTTAGAGCAAGATTGCAAATTTACACATGACCTATCATAAATAAGCGACATGATGCAAGAAAAATAGATATACATTTGGGTAAGTTGCAATTATCTACGATTGTAAAATGTGATAGCCAAAGAAATTGTTAAAACTAAGCAGCAACCAACTGTGTTATACTTACTCCATCGACTACAATGTTGTCATTGCACATTTCTCAATTGTCAACATTACTTGTTTCTTTCATTTCATATAAGGCCAGAGTTCTAACTACTGCCTCTATATGTGGCAAACTTCTATTATTTATTTATTGCGTAACGAATATCCGCTCTTTCAACCACGGAAGATACGTTACAAAGTAATGATTATTAATGATAAAATTAAGTACAAACTTCAAATTGTATTAGTAATAAAATTTTATTACTAAACCCTCTCTACAACGAAGATTACCCGCTATTACACCTATCCAAAAACAGATATAAAAATTTATGAAGTATAAAACTTCAAATTCTATGTGTATATATGGACCAGCATTTAAGTTCACGTTTAGGAATACTAAAGGGTGACAAAATCAGATAACTACTCAAACTAGTCAAAAATATCCCAGCAAAAACAAACTTTGCAGCCTTACTCAAAAACGAACCCTAAACCCTCAATTACTTAGAAAACACTCAATCCAATTATAATAAACTAAAAAGAAATGTACTTACAAGTGCACTTCAGGAAAACCAGTTCTGGATAGGCAACTGCTGCCACTAACCAACCGAAACTACAGTGGAAAAAATACATAATTAAAAATTATCAAGTGATAAAAAACGTAAGACATAAACAATAGTGGACTAGACTGCCCTATTATAATTTATTAAGACTGTAGATATTCAGATACACAACCTAGCAAAAATTGTCTCAGGTGTGCATCAACTTCGTACGACTGCAATCTAGCCAATCTAGCCATGTTTAGTTGCTATGCATATAGCTTAAGGGCTCACAATTCACTTTTCAACGCACATTTTGCTCTAGCCAAGAACTACCTAGAGCTTCAATTTCATTTCAGTTGCTTTAGGCATTCCATATCATTGTCGAGCATTTCTTTCTCAGTTAGGATCTGATGTCCTGCCCGCTTTATTTTTCCACATTATGATGCTCAATACTGAATTGTTTCCATCCTAAAAATAGGAAGGCTTTTAAAAAAAATAGAAAATGTGCTAGAAGAAACATGAATTATTGGTTCAGTAGTTTTATAAAAAGCAGAAAAAAGACCAGAATATATTGTTCATTCTAATTAAACATGCATTCTTTTTCAGGGCAAGAAAATCAATTAATGCCCTTAAATGTTTAAGGAATAGCTTGTGTGTAGGATAAATCAAGATAATAAGGTACATGACTGAACAATCTTTTTTCCTACAAATAAAAAATGCATTGAACTACAACAAAGATATCAAGGTACTTCTGTTCCTCAGTTAAATGCTTTCTTAACAACACTGTAACCTCACGTCACTGGTTATAAGTTAGATCATCTATATTGTTCCTTAGTTTAAGTTAGAAAATTTCATCATCATCACCATCACTATCATTATTATTATAAGCAACTTGGCACGACTAAAGTGATCCTCAAAAGAAATTACCAGTGACACCATAATTTTGAGATTGACGTGCTTAAATTAAATACAGTCTTCTGAAATTAGGGTGCAAACAAACATGAATGCAAGGTTATTTAAGTGGAATAATACCAAAAAATGAACACATGCCTCATTCTCAAAGAAAACATTTGGTAGAGAACAAACTTCACCAAGAACTTGACCAACAAGACTATCAACTCTAGTCAATGTAGGGGCCATAGTTGTACCAACTCCAATAAGTACTACAGGCACTGCAAACTGTAATCCATGAATACATATCATTCCAGGTCATACTTCAATTAATTAATTATCTTTTAAAACTCCTAGAACATTCACATACCACATATTTAATGCATGTCAAACATTAAGCATTCCCTATAAACAAGGCAACATCATAATTTTTTCCCTGGTTACCTCGCTCCTAGATAATAATTGAAAATAATGTAACTCCCTTTTATATCATAACAAACAACGGTTAATAGCAGAATGAATGCAACTTCTACCATCTACATATAAAATCTTTGCAAGTTTACTGAGCAACTTTTTGAAGCAAGATATATCATTTCTTCGCTGTATCAATCATAAATTATCAGTTAAATAGTTGTACATGGAAACAATTGCATGTTAATCAACTAAAGACTGGCGCATATAGTATATATACACGTTCGAAAATAAAAACTACAATATTGCACACACACAAAAATATCACAAGAAAGATATTTGAAAAACTGGGAAATGATCAGTACAGTAAATCTGGAAAAAAATTCATTGTTATATTGATTGAATAAAAACAAAAAGAAGAGTGATTAGAACCTGTCTGTATTCGTAAAAAACATCATAGCAGTCAGCGGATTGATTGACAATGAATTTCCATCATCACTTCATTTAACAATTAATATTGGAAATTAATAGAAAGGCTTACAATGCGGTTAAACGTGCACTACATCTACTTGACCCTAACTCAATGGTTTAACCCAATGAATCCTGGATCTACTGTTTAAAATGAGCTCAAGATAGAGTACATCTTAAAAGCTTGACCAAAATATATAGCAGGCTTTTATGGACAAGAGCAAGTTATCATGTCAATTTAAGGAAGATAAGAACATTTAGCTGTAAATAGAACTATACAACGCTGAAATTTGATCTGAAATAACTTGCTGAATCATATTATTGGATTCTATGAACAAAAAATTTCCACCAACTAACAATAGAGTAAATCAAAATATGTTTCATTTGACAAGGACAAATAGTTTACAGAGCGATCAGAACCTGTTGGGATTCACGAATAACATAATACGAATCAGTGGTGTTGACAAATAACCATGAATTAATCACATCAAACTGTTAACGCACCAAGTACTAGCCTATCAAACATAGGAAAATAAGCAATCAATAATTTGAAATTACCCCTGACTTGACTATATGGTTGTTAATGTCTGATTGATCTGCGCTTAAAGGATCAAAATCTTGTTCTTTTACATCAAAATAGGCCATCAAATCATCAGCCAAATAAAAATCAGTAACAGTAGGCTCGAATTCGTTTATGTTCATATAAGTATCTTTTGTAAATCAAATCATTCCTAGGAGCATCGTAAACATGTAATTAAATGAACATCGAATCTGGCAGATATTGATGAAGAGCGAAATCGAAGATCGGAGATTAGGGTTCGAGACAATGTCGACTTCACAACTGTTAAAGATCGGAGATGGAGTAGAATGGCTGAACATTGGTAACTAGAGATGGAGATGGAAGAGAACGTTGGTTAGGGTTATTTCGTTTTGGGAGGGAGATGAAAATTGTTAAGTGTTATTTGGAAGGGAGACCAAACTGGTTAAGTGTTTTTGGAGGGAGATGCAAATTTTGGGGGCAAAACGTTACACACGTACCGTACAAAACAAGAGGACAAATAATTAGAGGTAAACAATAACGCTTTTGGATAATGCGTTATTAAATGGCGTTATTGATAACATGTTTTCTTGTAGTGTACAGTGTAGAGATTCAAGATATGAAGATTGAAGACTCATGAGTATTAAGATTATCAAGAGTTCAAGATTTCAATAATAAGTAATTTATTTAGGAATTTTGTTAAAACTCCTAGGAAAGCACTGGCATCTTAAAATCCAATTTATTCGTGAAATGGAATCCACTTCGAGCCTGTTAAAGGGATGAAACCCTAAGTAGGATGGAACCTATGGAACATTGTTTTGTATCCACTAACTTTTATTCAAATATTTTTACAAAATTATATCTTGTTTTCAAAATGATTTCAAAACCTTCCTTTTAAAAAGAATCAAAAACATCTATCCTGGTTTTTAAATACTTTTAGCCTCAAAATAATCTTTATCTTCAAAATCAAATTATCCTTTGTTTTTAAAATATCTTTTAATTATAATATATTTAACTTTTGAATTTATACTTAGACTCAAATATAAAATTATAGTAAAATTTTATATATATACCAAAATATTATTCTCTATACTTACTTATGTATTCTAACTATAGTTAAATATATTTATAAGGTTTAAAAATAGTTTTAATACAAGATATAAGTTATTTTCAAAGAAAAATAAATTACCAAAAGTATCATAGGCCTGTCGACAACCCCTATATACCCTTGTTGACAAGGTGGTAGTTTGTTTCAAAAATTTGAATTTCAAAAGAAGTGCCTATTCGTCATATCCTTTCACGAATGGAAATGGCTGTTGTTCTACTATAAATAGGGGCAATTTTAAACGAATTTATATACAATTTTTCTTTGATTTCACTCCTCTTCTTCTTCCATATTTCTTTATATATATATATTTACCATTGCTCTGCCGAAATCACCATTGAATCTAACTAGATCATTCCTAGTTTGATTTTCTATCACTTTCTCAACAAGATCTCAGTGCTATTCAGGGTTATGGGCTTCGTTGTAGTGAATTGAGTGATAAAAGGTGTGATTGTAGCCTGTGAAATCAATCGAGCGATAAAGGTATGATTGTAGGCTGTGAAATCAATCAAGCGAGAAAAGGTACTATTGTAGCCTGCGAAATCAATTGGGTGAACTTGTTGTCCGTAAAATCAAGTATCTCTACCCAGAGGATTGTGAATCTGAATGGTGTACCTCGTGGCCTTGAAATCGAGGGTGTAATTGTAAAAATTGCTTTTGAAAGGAAATCTGTACTTGTGTGCAGGACTGGATGTAGGGTAACTCCGAACCAGTATAAAATCCTGTGTGTTCTTTCCTTAGTTGCTTTTTCTTTATTTATGCATCTGTGTTTTATTCTATGATCATATCTGTGTTTGAATATTGCATACATTTGTGTTCAAATCAACATAAACTCAAAAGGATTTAGTAATTCCTTAAAACACTATTCACCCCCCTCTAGTGTTAATTCTAGCCTTAAGATCCGTAATCCGCATTTCTCATATGAGGAAGGTCCCTCCTGTGATTGACGAAACCATTATTAAGAGGATGAATATTTCTTTACCGCCTGACGCACCATAAGTACCAGCACCTGAGCAGCATTGCTAGGAGTAAGGAATAGCGCAGAGCATTGATGGATACTTGAGTCCGGAGCTTGTTGTTATCTGTCAGGTTCAGGCAAAGCTCTAAGAGGTTAGGGCGGAGCTTGGAGCAGCAGCACAGAAGGTGTGAGATTGGGTGCATAAGCAACATGCTACGATCATTCCTCGTTTGCTGCAATGGCTCGAGCTCTAGTCGTGGAGCGATACTTTTTCACAGTATGTTGGTTGCGTTTTATTTAGGGTTGTTCTATCTTTTAATTTTTTGCATTTGTTTTTTCTTTTCAGACGTTGGGTTGTAAAACTGTTCATTGTCTCTTATAAAAGGTACGCAGGATATTATGAGCTTCTATTCATTTTCTATGTTATTGTTTCTGGATATGTGAAATCTTTGATTTTGAAGGCCACATGTTAGGCGTAAGAAGAAAAATAGAGTTAGAATTTATGGATTTAGCGGTACGTTAGGGTCAACAATGTGATGAATGCAAGCGGTGATAAGGGACAATCTGTTTTAGCTTTGGAATTTCTATATCATACCTTGTCAACAACACATGCAAGTTTATTTTTAGACTTAATTCTATTTTAGAGCTTAAAAATAGGCCTTCTTATGTGTTTTGTGCATGTAAAATTTGGAGTAAATCCAGGGCATCGAAGAAATTTCCACTATACTATGGGATTAGAAAGATTATGGTGTGGTAAGAATGTTAAATTATCCACCTAAATTCCTTTTGTCGGCATAAGAGTAAAGTTTAGGAAGTGATTTTTCGATGCGTTAGATTAATGCATGGTTGGAAGTGGATGCAAATTTAGTTGCTTCATACTTCTATTTGTAGGAGTATGGGGCTTTAGGTGAGAAGATCATTCAAAAGCTGCATACATAAAGAACGACCAGTATATATGTAGGTCGTTTGCATAATGTTTTCGAAAGAAATGCATTCATATAGGAGGATCTGATTTAGAATCATTCTACATACATATCTTTCATGTAGTGATATAGTAATACACTATGCATTTGTGCACGTTTTGTTGCAAAATTTATCGTGCAATCATTGGTTGTGTAGTTTAGGATAATTAGGAGCCAAAACCTTGGCTTAGCCATTGGTGAAATTTTCGGGGATGAAATTATTTTTAAAGGTGGAAGAATGTAACATCTTATAATTTTACGTTAGTTATTTAATTAGTTAGTTAGTTGATTAATTAGGCTAGAATGGAATTTGGAAAAAGGATGGAATTTGACAACGAAACTTGCACTATTGCGCTTGTGGTGAAACTCTGAGCAACTTTTATACTTGAAATTTCGTGATCGAAGTCCAAGTGAAGAAGTTACAGACGAAAAATGAATTCAGAAAGAAAATAAATAAATAAGACAAATTAACAGTTTTAATTTATTAGCTGGGGACCATGGGTCAACCTGCATGTTAGAGCAGTCGACTAGGGGTGGTCGAACTCGTCGACTACTTCATGTATGGTGGCTCCAGTAAACCTAAGCCATGTAGGGCCCATATTTAATATATTTCTATGTAACGGTTCTGGTTGATTCAGACGCCTACAAATTTAGGTCTAGCCCTCACATCTCTTATCATATTTTTCAAGAGGTTGTAGCAAAGCTTTGCCATTTCTTCTTCTTCACTTTCTTTCTAAATTATAAAGATAAGATATTTATATCGTTATTCATACAAATTGGAGAAGAATAGAAATCTAATAAAAAGGAGAAGAAAAGAGAATCAACCATATGCATATTTAAGGTAATCTATATATTTGTATCTACTTTCTCTCTAGATCCTAAATATCTTCTCAAATATGTAACTCTAATGTATGTATATACTCTTTTAATACATATTTTCTTAGATTATAAAGGATATGGAGATGAACCAAAAGTTCTACTTCAGATATGGAGATTTTGGTCACTTTTAATAGGTGGGTTGGAAATTTTTATGGATTGTTATAATCTAAAAATTATCCTGTTGGTGTTTATTTGATTTTTATGCCTAGTTGAATAATTATATATAACATGAAGGCAATAACTTGAATATAATCCAAATATGATAAATATCGTCTATGTACTATTATTTGTGAATTGATATAGATTGTTTATAACCTGATATGGAAATCAATCTCAAATGTATGAATTTCAATATTGATTTGAATGAAATTTATTCCAAATCTGAAGTAGGTTCCGTAATAATGTTATAGATTTGGATTATTACCCTAATCTGGTTGGAATGTAAACTTTTTTATGTTTGAAATTGTTGGAATTTAGATCCGTTTAATATTTGTAAATTAGCTTGATTTCTTTTCCTTTTAGAAAAATACAGTGCTTGATCCAATGAGGAATAGATGAAAAATAGAAAGAGAAAGAGATGTGTAAAGTACGAAATTTATGGTAATTTACACTTCCTATTTTGGTAATATAAAGAAATGATTATTCCGTGTACTTTCAAATGATGTACTTTTATATTTTAAAGTTAAATCTTTAGTTTTGGACTAATTTATGGTAATTATAGAGGATAATTTCTTTAGATATGATTCCAACAATCGAACTTGGAAATGAAAATTTTAGTAAAGATATATCAATAGAATATGTTTGATAAAAGTAGATATTTGTATGTAATTTACTTCGCTTATAATAATTAAATAAAAAGCTAATAATGATGCTTGCACGTAATATTCACGTTTAGGATAATTAACTAACGAAAAAGAAGTTCAAAAGGTTGTAACTCCAATAAATGTTTATAAATATGGGAGTTGCATCAATCTAATAGGGTAAATGGATTAATGGGACTGAAAAAATGAAATAGATATAAAAGGTTTCAATTTTGAAATTAGTAATCATACATAAATGTCTTAGGAAATGTCTGTTAGATTTTATGAACAAACAGTTATTTATAAGCAATAAACCGAGATTTATGGGTAGATAAATATTTAAGGCAAATCGTATTGCCTTAAATAAAAGGGGAATCAGTAAGCTAAGTCCAATGTCTACCTATGATAATATACGTAAAGACTTACAGTGGTAAATTAGACTTAGTAGATTAGTGATGCGAGATCTACAGAGTCACTCGACGGAAGACTGCCCTTCACTTTGAGGCTACTAGCAGTCCAGTGTACATACCACTGATGTGAAATATCACTACTCTTAGGACCTATGGCAACGTGAGGGATTGGGCTTGCTTTCTTAATTGGAAAGTATTAAATGGTCCAAAATTGGAATTAGGAGTGGTGAGGGATATCTCCATAGGGGTTCGTTTCTGATTTGGTCTTAAGTGGCTGTAGGGTCCTCTTTCTCTCCTAAATGGAAGTATTAAGTAACTTTATGAGATTCGACATAAATAAGGATGTCTCTAAGAAGGTTTACTTTAATGTCAAGGGATTAAGTGGCTTAGGGCCCGCCTCCCTACTAAAAGAAGTAACCTAATGAGATTCCATATTTATAATTAAAGAGTGATAGTGGACATCTTGAGAAGGGTACGCTTTTGGTTTGGGGTATTAAGCGACTGAAGGATTCGCCTCTTTCCAAATAAATGAAGTATTAAGTAGCCCAATGAGATTTCCAAGCAATATCAGCTAAATATTACCAGTGAGGAGTCCGCCCTGGGTTTAGGTATTAAATGACAAAGGCCTACCTATAAATAGGTGTTAAATGTTCAGGAGTCTGCCTAGTCCTTATTAATAAGGTATTAAGTGGCTTGCATACAGTCTCTAACATTGCTAAGACCATAATAACGATAGTACCATTGAGGAGCATGCTTTGGAAATAAGTATTAAATGACGGGGTCTACCTTAATGGAGGTATTAAATGACCAGAGTTTGCCTATTTTCCTATAAAAGGTATTAAGTGGCTTGGGTATTATTTATTACACGGCTAGGATTTTATCCACGATAGATGCGATAAAAGTTGGACACTAAATGTTGGAAGCCTTAAGTAGTGGTTAGAAGTCTTTTATAGTTAGCACCCACTGACCATAGACAACATTGTTAGGAAGCCACCTTAGAAATATGTCTTGAATGCTGGGGTATACCTTTGATTAGGTCTTAAATGATGAGATCTACCTTAATTGAGGTCTTAAATGATTGAGTCTGCCTATTTCTCTTTTAAAATTATTATAGAAGTTCGCTTCATATTTATAAGCATTAAGCGGCAAATGGGTTTGGAAGTGTTGGGCAGTTGATAAGGCTTTATCACTATTTTGTACCTTGGGAATCGGTAGGAAAGAAATTGTGTGTGCAATGTAAGGTTAGATTAGAATTACTAATCTGAATGGACATAACTATTAAATGGATATCAATCAGCATAAATTTATGTTATAGACAGTTTATATATTTTTCCGGTCACTAGAACGTTGTTCTGACCCCCTCGTCATTACAACCCATAGGATAGAATTTAGTGGAACATATCATTGGAGTTGGTTGTGTCTTTGTTGTTGGAGAAGTCTTCTTTCTCCCACGCTCAATGCTGATGTGATAATCTACTATCCAAGAAACACAATTAATTCCAAGGTAGTAGTCACAGTCAGTATTCTTATCCTATTATTATTTCCACTGTGAGTTTAGATTTCTATCAATCTTTGATAATGCTCATGCTTATCTACAGGTACCAAATCCAAATATCAGTGTTTTGATAGACTTGGTTTCGATTTTTTTCGAAATTTTGGCCATTAGGGTATGGGTTGTTATAGGATCTTACTCCAGGTAAGCTACAAGCAATTGAATCCCTCCGAGTAATGCACGAAGAAATATTCATTCTTGAAGGTAGAACGTTTATTAGGCAATCTATCAACGACCTTACAACCTCTCTAGTCCTCTATAATCTCATAGGACAGGCAATCCTGCCTTCTTTTGAACAGTAGGAATGTCAACACATCGAATGTCGGAGGCCATGCGAATGTATCCATGTGAAGAACATACAACGAGCTCAGTTGCTTATCCATTCGGATGGACTTAGAACAGAGCAACTACAATCTCTTTCAAGAAACGACTTAGAAATGTGTTGAATGGTGGGACTCCATTGCCAATACACGTGTTTTGATTACAAGCTATGAAGCCTTAAGGGGGATTGTGAGGAAGCTCGTCTCTTGCCGGAAAACAAACTTTATCTTAAAGGATGCCATGTTGAATGCTATTTCGAATCGACCTAGACGACAAGCTTAAAGGCACCTTTTATAGCGAATCGGTTAAAATCCTCGGCCTTAAGGGCGGTCGATGTACTAGTGGACCAATTAGGACCAATTGGCCTTGAGATTCTGAACTTATAGGCTGCTTTGTCTCGGTTGGAATGGAAGGTGAAGCCAGAGCAGTAGAAGATCCAACTTCTGAAGGAGTGGAAGTTCTCATAACAGGCTTAAAATGGGGAGACAAGTGAGTCAATCTGAATAGGAAAACTTAGCATTCAACATAGTCAGGCAAGTTTTAATTAAAATAAAATTCCCAAGTGATTGACATCGGGAATCCGAAGTAAGTCGATGTGCATTGACCTTTCGAATCCTGAGCATTAACAGAGGCAGTGCAGTGTGTTATCTATGTGAAGTGAGTTTAGTGTACCAAACACCACAAAAGGACCATATTGTGTAGATAGCACACTCGCATTAGTAAGACGATCTGCATCATCCTTTAAAACTATCTTTATATACTTACCCGTTATAGATGAGAAATCAATAACCGATTTGTTTTCCAGAGCGACATGGAAAGTCTTTCTTTTTAGGATCACTAGAAGTGTAGAAAAAGAAAGCGATGCGATGGGATCATCCACTACATCCATAGTCAAGGAAAAACTTCATATTGCAATTATTTGACAGTTGAGACTTAGCAAATTTCAAGGAGAAGATAGTTAAGGTTGGAGACCGCAACTTGCCTCCAAAGCCACATGCATTCATCCAGGGTAAAACCTAAATCCAAACACCGACCGAATACACCCAAAATCAACTATCTCAATACAAATTGAAATCGATCAAATCTAAATCTTCATCACCCCCATCACCATCTTAAATCCCATCACAACCATCCTTCAAATTCGCTTAAAATCCAAGGCGATGACTAGGTTCAAGTGGGTCGGAGTCGAATCTTTAGGGATTTGATCTAATAGCGGGGAGCGATGCCGGAGGTGGTAGAGATGAGCAATAACGACAGTGAATGGTCGAGGGACGGGCAGAGCTTGGATGGAGTCGGGTTGGATAAAATCTAGAAATGGCTGTAGTTAAATCGGTGGAGCAATGACTCGGGTAGGAAGCTTGAGAAATCCAAGCTGGAGACAAAAGTAGGGGGAAAGGCTTAAGGAAGTTGGTTAAGTAGAAAAAGTTCGGTGAAATTTTTTAAGCTCCTGACTTGGTATTGAGTTAACGCTGTGACTCTGTATCGACTTATCCTTATTCGCACATATCTGCTCCAAAACATCGCAGATTACATCCTTGTTAAACTAAAGCATTACATAATCTCCAGAGGGTGAATTGCAACATATATGAAGAAAGAAAAATGTAAGTCCAAACTAAAGCAGGCAATTAACGAATATCGATCAATCGGAGCTAGGTAAAAGCAACGTCTTGAGACGACATCTGAACGATCAACTAGAAATCATAGGCTAGCAATTTAGGATGTCTTGTTCCGGAGCACACTTTGTATTCAACGAAAGCATACTCTTGGGGGCCAAATGTTAACTAGGTTTTTAACTAACCAGAAGTTAATGGATGTTTAAACGTTGAGACGACGACAACGACTTGAAACTTTGTAGGCACACTCATATGGACTAAAGAAATAGGTTGGGAAATGTTGGACCAAAATGTGCTAAATCCATAACTCGGCACCGAGTTATACCTACAACTCGGACAGATTTATGATGCTTCATAACTGGCCTCTCCAACTTTGAACAAGTGATTCAATACTTCTTATGTGCATGCCCAAGTGATTTCATAGAGTTCTGGAAAACCTATCTCAAGAATTAAAGAGTTAATTTCTATAAACTGCAGAACAAAATGAGTTATGTAGGAACAGTCATCAAAGAAAGCCATCGATCTATGAAAATGCAAGGGATACTCCAAAATGAAGTAAGAAATACGATGCAGAAGATGGGGAGGAGTTTCCCCTTAAGGGGTTAACTTGCCACTAAATTATCACCTTAACTCCATGGCTCCCCAAACTTTTCACACAACTTCAGGTCGATATTTGGATCTCTTTGGCAGCGGGCTTTTGACCCACTGTGGATGCTACCCTTATAAATACAAACCATAGAGCAACCAAAATACGATCTAGTTTATGCCATCGTTAGGCGGATTCTCTGCCTTTTCTTCGTCTCCTTCCTCTACACAATAGTCACCAAGGCAGATATTCTAGGAACTTCAAGATTTAGAACTTGTGCAACCCCTGTATTAGTAACTCGTTCTCTCTCAAACCCCCCGTAATCTAAAGCAAACTACAGCAAATCTATAAGAAACAAAGCTATAATTAGGAAAATGCCATATATTGTCAAACCACTATAAAACCTTATGTCTCTCTTTCTTATTTCTGTTATTTTCCTTTTTACTTTTACTACTATCTGCTAAATCTAGATCTCATAGGTTTCCTACAACCTATTCTTAGGTGTTGATCTATTTTTGACGTTGACGATAACTTAATTAAAATAGGTAAATTTTATCCAAATATATTTGCAAAAAATCATTTGACATATATTGATATTTTTTTGTAAACTAGGAACATAACAAGATCGAAAATCCATGTACAGATCAATTTGATTACACATGGATTTAATCCAAAATACAATAAGGAAATAGATCCTATAAAAATTTTATCACATCGCCACTGGCATCCCAACATACGGTATGGATGCACTCTATGCCCTAACACTATATGGAAATAAAATAACAATGCATTATCATAGATCTTGTCTTTTATCGCATTCGTCCGAAAGCCATCACAAATAATAAGTATACATATACGTATTCTTCAAGATACTTTATAGTCATCAACCAATGTAGATTATTCTTTCTTTCAAACAACTAAAGCATCAATCATATACACTTGGTCAAGGTCAAAAATATTATAACCAAAAGGTATGCCTATAATACCAAAAGGGTTAACATAGTGCAACATATAGATTAAACATAATAAAAGTTACATTACTTCATGAAATAACTTAAAAAATTTCAAATTTAATATTTTTCCTCATCTTAGCAATAATAGTTATGGCCAATGTTCCAGCTCATTGGCTTTCCCAAAGATCTTCCTTCGTTTTCTTTTCTTTGGGCAAGGCCCGCCAGTTTTTGTAGTGGACCATCCACTTTTATTACAACAAAGTAATAAATACATATGAGAACCAGGAGTTAGACCGATTGCCTAAAATACTAATTATTTGGAACTAATCAAGCTTATAGCATATGAGTTAGGAGTTAGGAGTTAGACAACACGCCTAAACTACTGAAATGATTTTTATAGTGGACCGGACACTACAACCCACCAATGAGGAACTTGCTAAAACAACATTACAACTCACAACAGCACCACACAGGGTGAACATATCACTAGAGCAGACACTTATACAAACTTACTCTCACAACACGCCGGGTGAAAACATGACAACGATTGCACAAAGCCATCAACAACCAACAAAAATCATTTCACTTGCAAACAACAGTTGCAAGGACAACAGGAAACAAGCCGACATTAACTAGAAAAGACTCGGACAATAGCATATCACCAATAGAAGAGCGCAAACACAAACTCCATGATAAAAACCAATGCCAAACAAAACACAGGAATCCAAAACCCAGGCAAAGACAAGCAGCAGCACTCCAATGCTCAACATGACAACGAATAACATAAATAAACTAACCTCCATTACAAAGCAGTCGTGGAGGCTAGGCATGAAGAGGCGAGAAAACAGCATAGAGTGCAGCCATCGGAACACCAGGAATCAGAGATGCATTAGGAGCAGGCAAAGAAATCAGCCAATCGCTAGAAACCCAAAGAAAACTCCAACATCACCACCACAAAATGAAGACCGAAGACCCGAGAGGAAGCCAGATTGCCTCATCATCAACACCAAACCTTCCAACAAGCCAATTCCAAAACCAACCACTCCAAGCTAATTCTAAAAAAGCCACGCGACCAACCTTAGTCAAAACCTGACAAGGCGACAAAGCAGGCAATGGCAATCACCACGATAGGGAAGGGAAGGCAAAGAGGCTTAGGAAAAATCATAACAAAAGAGGAGACAAAATGCACCAAGCAGAGGCTACAACCAAAAATCAAGGCGGATCTAAAGGAAAATTATGAAATCCAAAAAAGAGGATTTGGTAAAAGGCAAAAGGAGCAAACTAACGGCAGCGAGGAAAGCTGGGGCTGGGGGAGAAAGGAATGATGAAAAAAAGTCTAGAATGGACGTGAATGGGAACGTGAAAAAGCAAAGGAGGCAGCTGGGAATTAAGCCCTAGTCCCCATTGATGAGAGAAAGCTCCTTCCGCGAGGCTTCCTTGTTTGTTTTTCTTACTTTTGCTTAGTTGTAATTATTTTCTTACTTTTGTTTAGTTGTAATTATATTTCTCTTTCTCCATGGCTGGGCTATTTATAGGTGAAAAGAAGGGTACTTTAGTAATTATCTGATCTCTTATAGCCCATTCTGATTTGACCAGGTTTTTGTCTAATAGAAAAGGAAAGCTTAGAGTGTAAGCTTAAATATAATAATTATGTGGATAAGTATGAAAAATTTGGTCTAATCAAAGAGTAAACAAATTCAAATCTTATAAGTTTAAATATAATATTATATGGATAAGTCTAAAGGTGTGGACTAATCCAAGAGTATAAAGATTTAACTTTTGTTCTTATAAGTTTGAATATATCGGCATCCTTAGTGGCCTTATAATTCGAACTTCTGTTAACTAATATTCTACTTCCACTTTAAAAATCTATTTGTGGCATTTTATTTAAATTTTTATTTTACTTATAAAATCTATTATTTGATCATTTAGAAATATATTAAATACTCATATTTAAAGTGACTAAACAGGTCGTTACAATTTGATATACAAGTTTTACAAACAAACATGAAGGTATATTGATCGGGTTCTTACAAAATCGTATTTTTATATCGATTTTTCTCCTTATGTTAGCTATAAAATTAATCACTACCGGGCTTAGAAATAAAAAAACCGCTTCATTCACCCTCTCATCCATTGTGAGCATGGTGATTAAAACAACCTCACCAGTAGCGAACATGGGTGATAACAACACTTCGCCCATAGTAGGCATGGGTGACAATACCACCCTAGCATATAGCAAGCAAAAGTGTTTTACTTATAAAATAAAATGCACTATTCTAGTGAACTAAAATTTGTAGTCTACATGGTGTTATTTTATACCCATGTCGCATGTAGCTATTGCTTAAGGTCCTATCTAACTTGGTGTAAAGCTGATAAAATAAAATAAAGTAGAAAGGAGTAAAATGGAAAAATGGTAGAGTATGAAAGGATAAACAAATAATGTAGGAGTTTAGAAGTTTTTCTAGGATGCAAAAGGAGGATTTTGGACGCAAATAGCGTTGGCCCGTACACTCATTTAAAATAGGAGTGTTGTTAAACACACTAAAAAAATACAATGATTTTTTGTCCTGTCTTGGTAATACCATGTTTCTTTAAATATCAACTTGTTAATACCTTATATACACCACACTCACCTTAATTAAAAAAATTAAAAAGGCTGCTGAAGTTATCATGACTCTAAAACAAAGTCAAATCAAATAATTATATTATACGGTAGAAATCTACACTTGTTTATCCTACACTACAAAAGGGTGTCTGAACCCGTCTTAACTTCTAATTATCAAAAAAAATTAAGTTTTATTAATCGAATCTTTCAATTCTCCATTGTTTACCTTTTGTAGTAAGAATAATGACTTGACGAAATTGACAACATAATAAATTTTTTGGAAATTTTAAAGTCAGACCATGATCATTTTTGAGATAATTATGAGATTTAGATGAACAAAATACAAATATACAAAATACCAAAAAGTCATCATTAAAAAGATTGAATTTATTATTAAGTAAAATTTAGATTACGTTAATCAATTTTGAGAGCGTGAATTTGATTAAGTGAATTATCTGCATTATTACTAATGAGAGAAGAGAAAGAGGTAAACAATTTACGTTGTTGTCAATGATGATATTTTTGGGTGTAGAAAAAAGGATAGCATTTTTCTGATATTAATCGGTACTTAATATGGTGTATTTACGACTACTCTAAAATAAGGCATTACGGTTTGAAATACAAAATTAGGCTTCAACAATCACAAATGCAATAATAGGATAACCATTTGTTTAGTCTGTCACTTGATCCAAATTTAGGTTGTAATCAAATACATAATATTAAAAGGAGAAAAGAATAGAGAGTGGAATTTAAAGTAAACATAGATGACCGGTTAGTGCCCCAAAGTGGCATTATGAGTAAATATTTCATGTTTATTACGATATCAGTTCTTGTAGACAGTGCATTCATACTTGAAGTTTCTATGCTGGGCCTTGATATGGTCATCTATCGAATTATATGAGCGTGTTACTTTGTTTCTGCTCAACGAAAAGGACTCACTGCAGGGTGCCTTCCCATTTGTAAATAGCTCATCGTGCTCTCTCATGAGTATGGGATCCTCTCAGTTTGCTGCTACAACCATCTTTTGTGCATTCTGTACCAAATAGGATGGCACCCGGCAGTTAATGCTTTTGGTTGAGCTGAAACAATGTATCACACTCCTATAAGTGAATAAAGGACCATAGCAAGGACAAGCATAGAAACTTCAAGTACAAATGCAGTCCGACAATGATTTTGATATATTGAGTCCCAGTGTATGAATCAAAATCCATAATTCCAAACATACTGATGCATATACATAAAAAGCTCTGAAGCGACGTATCATAAATGATGAAAGTCAAGCCTTAATTTCATAGTCTCTAAAAGTTAACTTTTTGCCTCTTAATAAAAATCTAGTGTAATGTCAAACAATTATTTTAAATTACTGAAGGTTAAATTAAAAATGGTTACACGTTACCTTTTTTTCTCTATATATGGCTTTGGGATGATTCGCCAGCGCTAGTTTGCATAAACAAAAATATGTTATTGAATGGTATAGATTTTTTTATGCGTGCTCCATGTTTTCGTGACTAAAATAATTTAGGAAATAACAGTATAGATTTTCTATTTTTTTGATTTTATAAAAGGAGTGGTCTATGTTTTTGTTTACATATTTTTATGAAATATAACAAAAACATGTTTTTATAAAAATATTTTAAGAAACATATCTTTACAAAATCTATACTATATTTCTAAAAATATTTTAAAGACAAAGTTGAACTTCCTAGTATATTTCTTTCTAAACCATTCAATAACATGATGAAAAACATAACAAAAACTAACAAATTGAATTGTTGAATTTGAAAAAATGTAAAACTAGACTAAAATTAGTAGAAGCAACATTGTTATTACTGTTAATTAAAAAGAATGTAAACGCCAAGGCATATAGGTGACCTACTAAGGTTTCAGTACAAATTTGATGAAATCACACTATAGCTTCAACAAGACTAAAATTGATCAAAATCCAAAACCATGCGTAAACCTAAAATTGTAAGGTCTCAGAGAATACCTTTTGAAAGGGTTTCAACATCTAACAGCATTGACAAGAGGATAACAACTAAAGAATAGAGACTTTGTCGCAAAATCAAGGGAGCTTGCTAGTGATCGAGAATACTATGGTGAAAAAGACGGTCATACCAATTTTTAAATAATAATGAAAAGTAAACTTGAAATTCAAACATACTAGTATTGATAAATGACCAAACAGATGACGATGCGGCATTAAAGAAGATATGATATATCAACCTATCGGATGTAAGGAAAAATTATGGATGCGCTATTTATAAAAAAGAAAATTATTTTAAGGGCGTAAGTGGACTCCAATTGTGGAATTTTCGGACAGCAAGGGCATATTTTATAATGTGCTAAATACCCAAATTAAGAACCATTTAATACCAAAAAATGCTGTCCTTATTTTCTGTAGCTAAAAATATCATCGTTGAAGGCAACCTAAACTATTTACCTCTTCTTCGTTTCCCATTAGTAATAACGTAGATAATAATGAGGAAGACAAACCCTAATTTTTAAGCCGCCGCTCTTCTCCATAATCGCCTCCCCTCCGATCTGCCGTATCAACCCCCTCCTCCTCGCCATCGATGTCTTCAACCATGCCATCAGTTCCCCAGTCCAACCGCCCCCCAGATCCTCCACCTACAGCCATGGAATCCCCTCCGGGCTTCCCGCAGTTAGCATCCACGGATCAAGGCCCTACTGACAACGAAGGTTTTACCCTGGTGACTCGTCGTAAATGGAAACGCGTTTCTACTTACTCGTCTAATTCACAAACTAGTAATACTGCAAGCGGAAATTTCCATCAGAAATCTTTGAACCCACCTCACCAACCCACTGTTCCCAATATTAATAAATTTAATCAAAGTTCACCTTATAATAATGATATCCAATCTCCCCATACCATAAAAAAAATCTGCTCCGAATAGGTGGAATTTTTCTACCACAGCCAGTCGGGCTTGGAATAAAGCGGTTAAAGGAAACAACATTCCTGTCACTATCCCACTGAAATTCTATCAACCACGTGAATTAAATTCATTTCAATGTGCCAAAATGCCAAAAGAAGTGGTGTTAAAGGCTAAAAAGCAATGGGACAATGCTATAGTAGTATATGTAGTTGGTCCTAAACCATATTACCCATACTTTAAAGAGTATATCCTTAGAGTCTGGAAACCAAAAGATGATTTCTCAATTTACTCCTAGGAAAATGGATTCTATGTGATAAAATTCAACAAAAAACAAGATTGTGATAAAATCCTGGAAGGAGGTCCTTATTTCTACAATAAAAATTTAATGATGATGAAAAGGTGGTCTCTGGGAATGCAACTCAATAAAGAACTTCTTCACTCAATCCCGATTTGGATACGACTCCCTAACCTTCCCCTTGATTATTGGACAGAAGAAGGAATCAGTCGTATTGCCTCAGTGCTTGGTTCCCCAATCAGGATGGATAAGTTTACTGAAGGCATCATCAAAATAGCCTATGCGAGAGTGCTAATTGAAATAAAAAACTCGTTCAAATTCCCTAATAAAATTCCCATAATAACCGAAGACGATAAAATGATATGGCAAGAAGTGAGTTATGAATGGAAACCATCATTATGCACAAACTGTTCAAGTTTTGGTCACGCTAAAATTAACTGTCAATTCAACAAAGTGTGGCAGCCAAAAACAGGTAATGTAACCTCAAATGAGGATAACTCAGACATGATGGTAGATATCAATGGAAATACTATGGAGAACGAAGTAATCAATAGTCATAATATCACCGAAATACCGACTGTCTCTCATAAGCTTCCTGAACTTTCAGATCAAGAAAAATCAAAAGATATTAATCCTGTAAGCATAGATAACATAGACACATCACAAAATCAATCAGATTAATTTCAGTTAGTCCATCCAAACTCTGCAGATTTGAATACTATTACATGTTCAAGCTCAAAAATTATGAATACAGAATTACAATCAAGTGTACAACCTACGAATGTAGACATAAATATTCTCTTTAGCGACTTCAGTGAAGAGTGCATAGACCAATCTGATAAGGATAGAATGCCTGAATCCACAGAGCAAAACACCACTTCTTTTCGAGCTTCCAAGTCCAGTAACACACGAAAAGTTAGGAAAGATGAAACTCCTTTTGAATTCAAAGCCTCAGCCAATTCAGATGTTGTTGACAATCCTGCATGGCATAACATGGTGAATCAATTAAAAGGAAAGAACAAAAATTCGAAAAAAGCAAAGTTACTGGGGAATGCTACTCCCCTAAAAAAACAGTTGCAATTCTGAAGACAAGTAATAGATGGAGTTCCTCTTTTGGAACATCAGGGGTATGAATGCCCCATCCAAACAATTGGAAATTATGAGATTATTAAATGGTAACAGGTTTTCTTTTATTAGCATTCTTGAAAATAAACTTTCGTTAAATAATATTGATAGTTTCATGAATAAAGTCCAAACTAAATGGAAATTGTCACATAATATTTTAGACGGTCAGAAATGTCGTATTCTTATAATCTGGGATTCCACACAGTGGTCTAGTATTATACTTCATACGAATGATCAATACATTACTCGTATCCTGCATAATTCTAGTGGTCTAAGCGTGATATGTACCTCTGTTGAGGGCCACAACGATGAAACGAGGAGAAAAGACCTATGGAATTATATTATCGAACAATCTTTGAGAGTTAATCTGCCTTGGTTAGTGGCATGAGATTTTAACTCAATTTTATCACCCACAGAGAGATTAAATAATGGGATTTGTAATGATATGGGTGATCAAGAATTTGTGGATTGTATAAACAAATCAAATTTAATTGAACCAAATTTCTCAGATAATTTCTATACATGGAGAGGAGGCCTTCATTTCTCTATACATAGTAAAATTTATAGAGCTTTTGTAAACTTTTTATGGTCTGAAAAGTTCAAACACTATGGTACAAATTTTGGAAATCATTCCATTAGCGACCACACTCCTATCACGATTAAACTATCTAACCAGACTATGAAAAGAAGGTGCATATCATTCAAGTATAATAACTCGTGGCATCGTCAAAGAGGATACCAGAACATCATACATCCAGTCTTAGAGCAGGAACTCCCAGGTAATGCTCTCTACAATCTCCTCTGTTAGTTGAAAATTGTGAAGTCTAAGCTGAAAATCTGGATATCAAATAAAAGCGATATATACTCAGTATTAGACAAGTTAAAGGAGGAAACAAATGATGTATATAAGCAGTTAGTTCGAGAACCTCTAAACAATTATCTAGTTGAAGAATACTGCATGAAAAATGATCATACACATGATATAATGTGGAATATTGCGATAGATAATGAACAAAGAATGAAAATAAACTGGTTGACTAAAAGAGATAAACCCACAGAGTTTTTCTTCTCGAAAATCAATAATATAAAACCACCAAGAGGGAATAATCTCATTCTTCAAGACAATGGATCTTGGTATTCGGCATCAGAAAAAATTGTTTCAGCAGCAACATCATATTTTACAAATCTCTTTTCATCGCCTATAGACAAATTACAATTTCCAGACATAATTTGCAAGAAAATCCTAACGGAAAATGCAAAAATAAATCTCTGTAAACCTTTTCTTCTTGAGGAAGTTAAAAATGCAGTTTTCCAGATTAATGACAATAGTTCCCCTGGTCCGGATGGAATAAATTCAAAATTCTACAAAATTCATTGGGAGCAAATCAAATATGACATATGGAATGCTATGAACAGTGTTCTACAGTCAGGGAAAATTATTAAAGAAATCAATCATACGTTTATTTGTATCATTCCAAAAAAACCAAATGCATTGGATATGATTGATTTTAGACCAATCTCTTTGTGTAACGTGTCTTATAAGATTCTAGCAAATCTTCTCTGCAAAAGAATGAAATTATTTATAAATGATCTTATTTCCTATAACCAGAATGCATTCATCCCTGGTAGAGTAATTTCAGATAATTCCTTCTGGCCTACGAAATGATTAGAGGTTTCCACAGGAAAAAAATCTAACAATTTATGTCTGAAAATTGATCTGCATAAGGCGTATGACAAAATTAATAGAGATTTTATTCATCATATGCTGATCTCAATGAATTTCCTCCTCAGATTTTTGGATCTCATATATGAATGTATTTCTACCCCCACTTTTTCGGTGTTAGTAAAAGGATCACCTTATGGTTTCATAAATAGCTCAAGAGGTTTAGGACAAGGTGACCCCCTCTCACCATATCTGTTTGCCATAGCTATAGAATTTTTGACTATTAACTTGGATATGGAACTTCACAAAGGTAATTTAAATCCCATTTATCAAACAGAACCGATGATTACGCACTTGATTTATGCAGATGACATTCTGATCTTAACCAAAGCTACAGTTCAAAATGCCATCTGTATCAAGCATGTTTTTCAAGATCTGAATAACATAATAGGGCTGGAATTAAGCCCCAAAAAATCTACACTATTTCTTAGTAAAGGGGCCACAAATAAAAATCAGCTAGCTAGCATTTTTAATGTTCACATTGGTAACCTGCCAATAATTTATCTAGGCATACCATTATCGAATAACAAATTAAGAGCAAGGGACTTTGGAGGGTTGATAGACCAAATAAAAAAAAGTTTAATCATTGGCACAGCAAGATGTTAAACATCAGTGGCAGAGGTGAATTAGTAAAAACTGTAATTCACCCTATATTGCAGTTCTGGCTTCAATTCACACAATTCCCACTGACAGTTACACAACGAATTAATACTTTGTGTACAATTTTTTTATGGAAATCTAAAGCTCACCAAATGAAATGGGAAGAGGTGTGTAGAACCAAAACTGAAGGTGGCTTTGGTAAAAGAAAATTTGAAGATATCTCTAAAGCAGTGGCTACTAATCTTCTATGGAAATGTATCGGTTGTGATACTCTATGGGCTAAATGGATTCAAAATTGTAAATATGCAAACTTCTAGAATGCTATCATAGACCCCACTGCATCATATACTTGGAAGACCTTACTTAGAGCAAGACAGTGGTGCAAAGATCTCATTACTAAAAACATTGTCATTGGGGATACCACAAGTTTATGGTTTGATCCTTAGATCAATGGATCCTCATTAATAGATAAAATAGGCTGGAATGCCATGTCAGTGGTTAGAGGATATGATAGAAAAGTATCTGTTTTGATCTCTAACAATAAATGGAAACAAAACATTAATTATGTTCCAACTCAGTATCATCAAACTATACACAATATTAACATTCAACCTCAGTTGGAAAAAGACTACTGGAACTGGATCCCCAGCAACAATAGTCAATTTACATTGAAGTCGGCATGGAATCATCTCAGAAACAAGCACTCAGAACTTTTTTGGACAAAGATCATATGGGGTAAGGGATGCGCTCCTAAAATGTCAACATGTGCTCTACTAGCCGTCCAAAACAAATTGAAAACTAAGGTTCGTATCAGTAGATGGAACATAAATATTGACCAACAGTGCAATTTATGCTCAAGTCAATTAGAAGTCCGAGACCATCTTTTTTTCAATTGCCTATACTCAAGTAGATTATTGGAGAATATCATGAAAAAATTGAACTTAGATTTCAATCTCAACTTCAATATTAACCATATTCTGGAATGCATAAGTAAAGGAAATAGGAATCAAACTTTAATTAGCCAAATCACCAACATTGCTTTCACTTCCCTGATTTGGAACATCTGGTGCGAGAGAAACAACAGAATCTTCAAAGGAATTGAAATGCCAACAACTATTAGAAGCATCCTGATAAATCAAGATGTTAAACTCTTATGCAGTATATAATCAAGAATCAAGAAATAAACAGAGATACGAGACTTATCTTCGATAATTGGAACATCGTCATGAGGCCTTCGGAACCTCAGCATCCCTCCTGATTTTATCCATCTTCCCTTTGGATGCTGATGACTTCACTTTTTTGAAGCATTAAGTGACTCCTTGTTTGATTCAGTTTTCTTAGATCTACCTTCTCGAGATCTGTGTCACCGCTTTTTCTCTCCATGATTTTGTTTTCCACTTGAGAAAGACGATTCATCATGTCTTTTATGAAGGCTCTGTCCTTTCCCTCGTGAAGGCTGGCCTTTTGCATTTTTTATTTTTCTTGTTGTCTTGTTGTCTTTGTCAACTGGCCAAGTTGTTACTACGGATGGTTTTGAGTGCGTTTTATATTTTTTTCAACTCCTCCATCTGTTCAACAACTTGGATCTGTCTTTATAGTGTTGTAATGTTAATATATAGAAGCGATATGTACTCTTTTTCCTTGTAAGGCACCCGTTTAGGTTAGGGGGATTGCAAGGTTTTAATGAGGCATAACATGGAAATATATGCTCTTTCTTGTTAATAAAGTACCTGTTCTAAAAAAATAACGTAGATAATTCAGTTAACCAAGTTCGTACTATCAAAATTGAATAACATAATCAACATTTCCGTTAACAATGAATTTGATCTTTTTGATGACTTTCATGTATTTTGCATAATTCTATTTTGTTCAACTAAACTACATCATTGTCTCAAAATTGGTCACGATATGACTTATAAAATTTCAAAATATTTTGTTATGTTGTTAATATTGTCAGGTCATTATGCTTGTAATAAAAAGTAAACAACAGAGAATTGAATGATTGATTATCAAAATTTTAAATTTTTTGAAAATTGAAAATCGGAAGGGGTTTAGACACGCAATTATAGTGTATGGTAGATCTGTATAGATTTTTGCAACATAATATAACCATTTGATTTGTCTTCGTTATAAAGTCCTGATAATTTCGTTAGCTTTTTTGTTTTGAATTAGGGTTAATAAGGAGAGTGGTATATATATGGTAATGATAAAGGGATATTTAAAGAAGTATGGTACTTTCAAGATAGGGTGAAAACCAGTTTATTTTTTGGTCTATTAATCAACACTCCTATTTTAAGTGAGTGTATAGGCCAAGGCTATTTGCACCCAAAATTCTCCTTTTACATCCTAGAAAAACTTCTAAACTCCTACAACATTTGTTTCTCCTTTCATACCTCGTCATTTTACCATTTTGCTCTTTTTCTACTCTATTTTATTTTGTCTGCTTTACACCAAGTTAGATAGTACCTTGGGTACCTAATGTGGGTATAAAATAATATCACATCGGCTACAAACATTAGTTTGCTGTTATCTTCCCTTGGCCCAATGCATTTTACTTTTTAAATAAAATACTTTTTCCTACGATAAACCAGGTTATATTGTCACCTATGCCTGCTATGATTGGGGGTGTTGTTACCAACCAAATTTGCTACTAGTGGGGTTGTTTTCATTACCCACGCTCGCGATGGACGATATGGCCACTGAAGCATTTTAAGCTCGGTTGTGATTAATATTATCATTAACCTAAGGGACAAAACGGTAATAAAAATATCATTAAATTTTTTGAAATAGGGGAGAATCTTGGGATGCAAATACTATTGGCTAAGGGAATAAATTTAATCCCACTTTAATGAAATATTTTCCTATAATCATCTGTACCACAAAATCTGTGTGATTTGTTATGCAAACTAGTGCTGGCGAATCATCCTAATGTTGGTTGCGGAAAGGAAAAGCAATGTGTAACCATTCATAATTTAACCCCTAGTAATTTGAATAATCATATGAGATTAAACTGTATTTTTATAAAAGGCCAAGAAATTAGATATTGGACACTATGAAATAAGAGCTTGACTTCCGTCATTATGATACTTCGCTTTGGAGTTTTTTAAGTATATGCATCAATATGTTTAGAATTGCATATTTTGATTCTGACATTGAGATTCGATATATAAAAATCATTATAGGAGTGCATTCATACTTGAGGTTTCTATGCTAGTTCATGTTAGTGCCCGAGATATTGGTTAGATGACAACAACTTTAGGAAATTATATAAAATATAAATACTAATGTTTTATCAAAGTGTATAGTTTATAGTGCAGGATATTAGACAGGTAATGATTTAAGAAGATTGTACAGTATCAAACAAAGATTCAAAAGTATCATAATGTTGATATAAAAACTCAAGTGCTAGAGAATGAAGACTCATGAGTACTGAAGAATTTCAAGATTTCATGATATTCCAGATAAGTTATAGAGTCATAGATTTATGTTAAAATTCTGATAGCACCTGATCTCTCTCTCTCTCATCACTCTCTCTCATCACTCTTTCTATTTTTAAATAAGTTTTTAAATATTCTTTTTGAAACAACTTTTAAATAGTTTTCAATTTCTTATACTTATAAATATTATTTTAATTTTTTGATATTTTACTAAGTTATTGTTTTTATTAAATGTTGTTTTATATTGGTTTATTATTCAAAAATCCTATCATATAATTTTACTCAAGTTTTATTATGATTTAAAAGTGCATAAATTATATTTAAGCATGTTTACAAAGTATCAAATTATTTTACAAAGCCATACATTTTCAAATAATATTTTAAAATGTTTGTCAAAATTATAAAGATTATGTCGACATACTCTACCCCTATATGACGACATACTAGCCGTGATTTTCACAAATCAAATTTCAAAAGAAATGTTTATTCATCCTATCTCTTCACGAACGGACATGACCATTATTCCTCTATAAATACCTGTCTTCCGAACAGATTTTATAATCAATTTTCATTCTTCTTCTCTCCTCCTTATCCTCTTTCACTTTCTAAATAAAAAAATAACTATACTCTATTGAATTTCAACCAAAATCAAACTCAATCACCACTAGTTTGATTCTATATCATTTTCTCTTTGATTTCTATCACCTCTCTCACTCTAATCAAGATCAAAGTGATATTCAAGAGTTATGGGATTAATTTTAATTAAGATGGAAGATCCAAGTCTGTAAATGTAATGGCCTGTCTTTCCATACCATTTGAATCGATAATAAATCGCACATGTCCAACTCAAATTGCACGAATAAGCGGATCATTAAGGGTAGAAAGAAAATAAAGACAGAACAGAATCTCGCACGAATGGAATAACATATATTATTTCAATTGCTGACAAACATCAAACTAAAACTAATAAACCACAGCGGATAATAGAATACGTCCATACGATGATGAAGATCTCCAGCTCTCCTATGGAAACTCCAACCATCTTCAACTAAACCTAAAACTACTCGGATCTAACCCGAGTATCAAAAATACCTGGATCAGGCTTGATAAACCAACGTAAGATACTCGAAATTTAAATGTATAGATCATGACGTTGTTATCAAAACCTTTGAAAAGAAGGGTATCTCATAAGACCACGCCTATACATAAACACGGACGAGTTATTACCTTATGATAACCAAAACATTTTTATACCAAAATACACTTGATTTATTTTTAATGACATTCTTTTGAAAACACTTTTCAAATAAACTTATTCAAATAAGGTATCAATACCAGGACTAAGTCTAAGGTAATATCCTGGACTAGGTCAACGGAATATCCCAATGGAATATATGATACCAAAAGGGGTAGCTGAAATGTTTGCAAGTCATTACAGCTATTTTGGGTATACAATCAAAACCATAAATCTCGTATTGGGATTGGATTTCCAACATGATAGGAAACTAGTGGAAAGATCAATCTGTATCCACGACTTACGTTCATGACTCAGATGCCATTATACAACAACACAAATGGCTAAAAGTGGATACAATCTACGAATAACATCCAAGGACTCGGACTTCGCGTATCCCTGCCATGAGGCCCAGATGTATCTGGTACCTGGGGATAAGAACATATGATAACTCAAATCACTACTATCCAAAATGCGAGCATACATCTGACCAGATAGAATCCCATCATAACCGGGGTGTGAGGCTCACGAGGCTACGCTCAGTTTCTTCAAAGCCACGTTTTTTATACAAAACCACGCTTTGATCATAACAGGTTCCACTTTGAATGCCACACTACCATACCTTTGATCAATATTTGACTCCCACAAGCATACAACCTCTGAGCTTGTATGTCTCAGAGAAGAGTGTTAGGCTAAGAGAAGTTGCCTTCTCCGCCACCACAGATGTACATTTGTAAAAGACAAACGTTGTGTCTCAGAAATGCAATGTCGGACATTCGTCCATACAATTCGTTCTGGGACTGAACGAAACTGAAGGCACTCTCCTACTACCACTAGGAGCAAGTAGTCCTTGCAATCCGAAAAATCTCCATCACGAGGAGACCACTGCTATAAATAACTCTATAATGGGGGCCAACCAGAGCATGTACAATAAGCAGTCTTCAAGCTATGAAGATCCCCGGCTTCCAATAATCATCATCTTCAACATGTCTTCACATTCGAACGTATACATTGGTTTGAAGTAGTTTTCGAATAGGAATTACCCAAATCTGACCCTGGTTCTTTCGAAGCCAACCATCGATTTTAAAGATGTTAATTTCATAAGTGGATATCAATTATCAATCAATTACTTCATCTTTTATTTAAATCAAATATCTTCCTTAAATATATTCTTTTCAATTTATTCCATTTTCTTCTCAAATTTGTATGGAATCATTAAGCCTCATTTATCAAATCATTTAGTTTTTTTAAACCTTTCCTAAATCTTGGAATTACTCCAAAACATTTTCTCTTTTACTTAGAAAAACCTTTCCAAATCATTCATTAAGTCTTAATCAAAGACTTCTTATATTCAAGTTATAACTTTTAAAATAGGGAAAATATTCCTAAATCATTCATTAAATCTCAATCAAAGATTTCTTATATTCAAGTAATAACTTTTAACTTAGGGAAAATATTCCCAAATCATTCATTAAATCTTAATCAAAGATTTATTTCTTAATTTCAACTCATATTCTTGCAAATCGAACATTTTCATAATAGAGTGCTACTGCCACATTAGATATGGTAAATTTCACCTCCATGGACTAATGGCAAGTAATCCTACATCATGAATACCTTTGACTTTAATGATCATTGTCTTCAATATATTTTATTTCCAAAATTAGTTTGAAAGGGGTTTTCGGATTGGAATCGCCCTAATAAGATCCTAGTTCCTTCGTACTAATCATCAATAAAAAGATGTTAAGTGGTTAAACAACATTCAAAGAATTTTTTTCATTTCATTTATCTTGGAAAACCTTAAATATGATCTTTTAGAGCATTCGAGCTTTCCTTTCGATCTATTCCACCCCTCTCCTAAAAGGAGAAAACATAGGCCAGGTAAGTTCAAGGCACTGGTTGTTTCATCCCTAATCTTAGTTAAACACCTTATTTACCTTCGTAGATCTCATGGGTGGGACAAATGTACTAGTCGTTTCTACAAACTTAGTTTGTTATTGCATTCAATCCTCTTCACATGTGGAGCATCTGTTCTTTGATTGCAGTGAATTAAGGGGATTGTGGACTAGGCTTCTCAGTTTTACCAACCAAAACTACAATCAGGGGCCTACTAGTCTTGACTGGGATTTGATTGGTAAAGCAACCAAATGGAGAAAGAAGGATAGATTTGTGCACTTTTTCATGATCAAAAAATACTTGTCTCTAGTATGGGAAGAAAGAAATCAGAGAATATTTGAGAACAAACATAGAAATAGCCACCAGCTATGGAATGCATTGAAGGCCAGCATCATGATTGGTATGCGGGAGAGTAAATTTGATTTCAGTGGTTTCTACCCTTCTGACTGGTTATAGCTCCTTCTTTTTTTCTCTGTTTCATTGTGTTCTTCCTTTTTTTCCTGTCCTGTCTGTTGTATGTTCTTTCTTCTTGTGTTGTTTTACTCTGTGGCTTGTGTGTTTTTTTTTTTTTTTTTTGTGACATGAGCTAGTTCATGTCTCCCCTTTGTTTGTACCATCTCTCTTTTTTCTATTTATCAATAATCTGGTAGGGGACCAGTTAACCCCGCTTGCCCTGCAAAAAAAAAAAAAAAAAAATAATTTCTCTTAACCATTTATTCAAACTCTTATTAAAACTTTCAAATCATCTTTACATTACTTAATTATTCCTTTAAAGTCATTCACAAAAGATTTAGGAAATAATTGTTAAGTTTAAACTCATATTCAAAAGGTTATACAATTCGCAGCATAAAAGTGCTGCGGAAAGTGCTATATAAGATTATTTGATTTAAACAACTTTTAAACATTCGAAAATTCATATTTTTCATTCCAAATCTCTTATAAACCATTTTAATAGATTTATCAAATTTATTTCATATTTTTAATCATTTAAAAATATCATTTATAAAGAAATCCCTTTTTGGATTCCGAACTGCAAAACCACGATGTTTTTAGAAATTTTTTTGGGACACATTTCAAACTCTACTTGATGAAATCTTGATTTTCTTTCTTCATTGGAAAACTATTATCATTGTGGACCAAATAATGTTTATTTCGAAGAAATCCGACTTATAAATCATTCTCTACATTAATTTGAAGTTACAGGTCGAAATTTATGAACTGCCGCTACACGACAATCTCGATTTTGACCAATTTTATGAATTGCTTCGGAACTTGTCCGAAACCCTTCTAATTTGTTTTAAACCATATTTAAACTATTTTAACTTATTCGAAATCATTAAGAGGCTAAATAACTTCCATACACATATTTGTATGGAATTAATTCTTATTTAATTAACTATGGTTAATTACTAATCATTTCATTTTTCATTTATCAAACAAGTTATCAACCACATATATAATCATATAATCATCCAATTTCACATCCAAGTTATCAAACATTCAATCATTCAACATATTTAAACTTTTCAATCATTATCCTTGAAATAAGTTATGGATTAATTAGTAAATATGAGTACTCACCTTTAGCCAAATTGTTCACTTCCTACCAACATTCAAATCATCCAACACTTCATATATCTTTTATCTTCACCAAATCTTTTTTCTAGACTTTCCTTTTGATCCTGGCAGCACTTCCTTCTCTTTTCCTCGCTTCGAAGCTTCACGACTTACTCCTTCTCTTATATATGTTCGGCCTTGCCTTGATTATCCCCTTCCTCCAACATTTCTTTACTTATTAGATGCTACACAATGTTCTAATGGTATTATAAGGTCTTTGGCAAAGTTTGGTGGTGTTTGGAGTTGATTTGATATGATTTTGAAAAAGTTAGTAAGCAAGTGGAAGAGAAGAATAAGCCATTAAAGCTCTAAAGAAAAAGAAGAGAGCTTAGAAAAAATAAAGAGGAATGAAAAGTGTGAAAAATAAGTGAGAAAGTGGTTGGTATTTATAGAAAAAGAAATGAAGTGGTAAGTTACCAAAATATCCCTTTACCAAATTACCAAAATAACCTTACTTACTTCTAAAGTAATCTTGTTTTTTCCAACACTTAACATCAAATTTCAAATCATTACTTTATGTCATTTTCACTTAGATATTAAGTATAGTAAGTAATAATTATGTTTCTTTGATCTGAAGTTTTACTTTTTGCTTGGAAATAACATTTTTGTCATTTTGTGCTTACTTTTTCTTAGTTGTTTTCTAGAAGTTTCTAACCTTGTTTAGTAAAAGTAAACTTGATTAGTGAATTAATTAATACTTATATTATTTAAATATATGTTCCTACATGAAAAAAAGGTGCGACGACGTTGCGACAACTTTTAATTGACGAAACGTCGTGTTTCGACAAAATGTTTTACGATCATATTATGACGTTTTAGTTAAACTATTTATTTATGTAAACCAAATTTAAAAATGAACTTTTTACTTCTTTTCAATAAATTAAAACATGTCACTTTATATTTTAAAATCATGTTTAAATAATATCAAAACCTCCAATTTTACGGTGTATGTAAAACTGACAAAATGCGATAAAATTTGGTTATTTTTATTAAACGATTATTAACATACTTTTAAATATTTTAATTTCTTTTATTATCTTTATTAGATGTTTTCAATGATATTTATCTTTTTAAATAAACATTTAAACCTATTTATTTAATCATTTATTTATTTTTAATAAAACTCAACTTTTGTTGATTTGTTCTAAAATCCAAATTTATACTTTTTAAATTATCAACTATAAGAATAAAAAATTTCTCTATTATTATCTATTATATATAACTTGTTTATTTAAGTTTTAAACCTTTTTAAATTTAAAACAAACAAAATCTCTCATTTTCAAAGTAGCGAAATTACGCTCGTTACATTCTCCGCTACTTAAAAGAATTTCGTCCTCGAAATTACCCAAACAAAAGTTTTCCCAAAATATTTATCTTCAAAATTAATTCCATATAATATGCACAGATCATCCGTATGAAATATCTTACTCGATCTACTATTCGAATACAACACTTTACTTTCGAACTAGTATCGATCTCCTGATCCTCTAGTGCGGACCATAATCAGGTTCTTTACTTAGAAACCTTTGCTTTCCTTGCACAGCTATCAACTATGATAGAAAACTCAAGTACCCAATCATAAACCCTAATCAATGTTCGCCATCAAGAATCGAGTGATAAATCCTTTTTCGGATTGTTGTAAATACCTCAATGTTCCAAACTCGAATATTATATCAACATTTGTGTGACGAAATGATCTACATATAATATATGTATTTATTAACTTTAATAAAGAAACTTTCATAAAAAGTTTATCTTAAGTTTAAACATTCTATAAAGGTGCTTCTTTATATAATCCCTTTAATTATTTATTTCCAAATATTTTATTATTTTAAAAGGAACATTTTATTCCAATTTTTTTGAATTTTCTTTGCTAATACATCTTCTTATAGATTTTATTTTCAAAATTATCTTAAGTTTAAATAACTTTCCTTTACTTATTTAAATTATTTCAAAAGATTATGATAAAATTTCCATAGGTTCATCCTTTTATTTTTAAATAATTTTCTAAACTTTAAAACTTTTTTTATAAAGCTATTTCTTTATAATATTCCTTTGAACTTTTTATTTCTAAATATCTTATTGGACTTGATCGGATATAAGATTGAAGAAGTGCATCGAGAGGATAATCAAAAGGAAGTTTACTAAATAACATCATATCCATACATCTATTTCTATCTCTAGCTGGCATTACAAAATTTTAGAGATAACTTCCCTAAGGAATATAGCCTATCACTTACTACCATTACTTAGATACTTAGACTACTATATACTATTCTTGAATTCCTTTTGAGATAGACGGTGCTTTATCTTTTAGGCTTAATTCATCGGACCTTTCCCTTGGACAGTCCCCCGAATGTCCATATTTACAACATGATCTGCAAGGCCATCAAATTGTGGCTTTCTGAATGGTATGCACCTTAGCTGATTTTTCTCCTTTATTTAAATTGCAATCTATGACTATATGTCCTAACTCTTTGCACCGATAACAACAGTTTTCCTTCCCTTTTGGGGCTTTAGGTTTCTTCTTTGTTCTAGGGCAATCATGTAGAAAATGTCCTAACTTCTTACACTTAAAACAGCCTATATCTTTTTGAACAGGTTTTTCTTCCTTCTATTTCTTTATTTTCCTATCACAACAAACTGCGTAATGCCCTTCTTGAAAATACCTAAAGCAGTAGATGCCAACATACGCTCCTAGTTTGTTTCTTTTCTACTTCTCTTTCTGCACGTGCTCTTCGTGCCTGCTTTGGAGTCATCTAAAACTCATTACTTGACATATAATAAGCCATTCAGACCCTAAGTGATATTTCAAGATACGATTAGAAGTGTTTATACTATTTCCATTTCATCTTATTCAAACATCTTTTATCCAAATACTTAATTCAACTTGTTTGGATTTGAACTTGCCTTCATCCTCCAATGATAAGAAGAATAATTTACCAAGTGCTCAATACCGTTTGCCCAATCCAACATATGATTGATACTTAGAAGATTATTTTAATCATCACTAGATGAATTAAGACCTTATCCATGGGACTTCCCTAAGGGAATATATCTTACAAATTTCCTTAAATGCATAAAATTTTGTATCTTTTGTAAGACAGTCCTTTATATGTAAAATATAATCTTTTCAAAACAGTGTGTCGGTTCGTCTTGTTTAAATGTTTAGGAACCATCATTGGTAACAGTGATCAGGCGCATTGATCAGAATCCATAAATCACTCAACAGATAAATCAACACAAAACATTTTTATTTGTCACTAACAAATACGCGCTCATATATAATACACTCAAACTCATTCTAGGGTGTTACTAACCCTATCTCTAATGAGTTACTCATCCTAGGTATTACAAACCCTATCTATGATGAGTCTTTACCCCAATCAAAGCCGAGGTTCTCGCTTAACCTTCTGCTCTGATATTCCATACCATGCGAATAGACAATAAACCGCCATGTCCAACTCAAACTGCACGAATAAGCAGATCATTAAGGGTAGAAAGAAAATAAAGACAGAACAGAATCTAACACAAATGGAATAACATATATTATTTGAATAATAATCTTTACAGTGGAAAATTTTAAATACAATATCAGAGTTTAACCAAAATTCAGCTTGGACAGTTATAAATACCTGTCCTTACAATTGCTGACAAACATCAAACTAAAACAAACAAACCACAGCGGATAATAGAATACGTCCATACGATGATGAAGATCTCCAACTCTCCTCTGGAAACTCCAACCGTCTTCAACTAAACCTGGAACTACTCGGATCTGACCCGAGTATTAAAAATACCCGGATCAGGCTTGATAAACCAGCGTGAGATACTCGAAATTTAAATGTATAGATCATGACGTTGTTATCAAAACCTTTGAAAAGAATGGTATCTCATAAGACCACGCCCACACATAAACACGGACGGGTTTTTACCTTATGATAACCAAAACATTTTTATACCAAAATATACTTGATACTATTTTTAATGACATTCTTTTGAAAACACTTTTCAAATAAACTTATTCAAATAAGGTATTAATAAATGGACTAAGTCTAAGGTAATATTCTGAACTAGGTCAATGAAATATCCCAACGGAATATATGATACTAAAAGTGGTAGCTGAAATGTGTGCAAGTTATTACAGCTATTTTAGAAATACAATCAAAACCGTAAATCTCGTATTGTGATTGGATTTTCAACATGATAGGAAACTAGTGGAAAGATCAATCTGTATCCATGGCTTACATCTATGACTCAGACGCCGTTATACAACAACACAAATGGCTAAAAGTGGATACAATCTGCGAATAACATCCAAGGACTCGGACTTTGCGTATCCCTGCCATGAGGCCCAGATGTATCTGGTACCTAGAGCTCAAAACATCTGATAACCCAAATCACTACTATCCGAAATGCGAGCATACATCTGACCACATAGAATGCCATCATAACTGGGGTGTGAGGCTCGCGAGGCTACACTCAATTTCTTGATAGCCACGTTTTTCATATAAAATCACGCTTTGGTCATAACAGGTTCCATTTTGAGTGCCACACTGCCATATCTTTGATCATTATTTGACTCCCACAAGTATACAACCTCTGAGCTCGTATGTCTGAGAGAAGGGTGTTAAGCTAAGAGAAGTTGCCTTCTCCGCCAGCACAGATGTATATTTTTAAAAGACAAACGTTGTGTTTCAGAAATGCAATGACAAGTTCGTTCTGGGACTGAACGAAACCGAAGGCACTCTCCTACTACCACTAGTAGCGAGTAGTCCTTGCAATCCGAAAAATCTCCATCACGAGGAGACCACTACTATAAATAACTCTATAATAGGAGCCAACAAAGCATGTTCAACAAGCAATCGTCACGCTACGAAGATACCCGGTTTTCAATAATCATCATCTTCAACATATCTTTACATTTGAACGTATATATTGATCCAAAATGGTTTTTGAATAGGAATTACCCAAATCTGACCTCGGTTCCTTCGAAGCTAGCCATCGATTTTAAAGACATTAAGTTCATAAGTGGATATCAATTATTAATCAATTACTTCATCTTTTATTCAAATCAAATATCTTCCTTAAATATATTCTTTTCAATTTATTCCATTTTCTTCTCAAATGTATATGGAATCATTAAGCCTCATTTATTAAATCATTTTGTTTATTTAAACCTTTCTTAAATCTTGGAATAATTCTAGATCATTTTCTCTTTTACTTAGGAAAACCATTCCAAATCATTCAATAAATCTTAATCAAAGATTTCTTATATTCAAGTTATAACTTTTAGCTTAGGTAAAATATTTTCAAATCATTCATTAAATCTTGATCAAAGATTTCTTATATTCAAGTTATAACTTTTAGCTTAGGGAAAATATTTCCAAATCATTCATTAAATCTTAATCAAAGATTTATTTCTTGACTTCAAATCATATTCTTGCAAATCGAAGATTTTCATAATAGAGCACTATTTCTACATTAGATATGGTAAATTTCACCTCTAGAGAATAATGGCAAGTAATCCTACATCATGAATACCTTTGACTTTAACGATCACTGTCTTCAATATATTTCATTTCCAAAATTAGTTTAAAGGGTTTTTGGATAGGAATCGCCTTAATATGATCCCGGTTCCTTCGTACTAATCATCGATAAAAAATGTTAAGTGGTTAAACAACATTAAAAAAAAAATTCATTTATCTAGGAAAAACTTAAATATGATCTTTTAGAGCATTCGGGCTTTCCTTTCGATATATTCCACCCCTCGTCTAAAAAGAGAAAACATAGGCCAGGTAAGTTCAGGGCACTGATTGCTTCATCCCTAGCCTTAGTTAAACACCTTGTTTACCTTCCTAGATCTCACGGGTAGGACAAATGTATTAGTCGTTTCCGCATATTCAGTTTGTTATTCCATTCAATCTTCTTCGCTTTTTGTTTAAGTGTTACAAACAATTTCTCTTAATCATTTATTCAAACCCTTATTAAAACTTCCAAATCATCTTTACATTACTTAATTATTCCTTTAAAGTCATTCACAAAAGATTTAGGAAATAATTCTTAAGTTTAAACTCATATTCAAAAGGTTATTGAATTCACAGCATAAAAGTGTCGCGGAAAGTGCTATACAAGCTTGTTTGATTTAAACAACTTTTAAACATTTGAAAATTAATATTTTCCATTCCAAATATCTTTTGAACCATTTTAATAGATTTGTCAAATTTATTTCATATTTTTAATCGTTTAAAAATATCATTTATAAAGAAATCCCTTTTTGGATTCCGAACTGCAAAACCGCGATGTTTTTAGAAAATTGTTTTGGACATATTTCAAACTCCACTTGAAGAAATATTGATTTTCTTTCTTCGTTGGAAAACTATTATCATTGTGGACCAAAGAATTTTTATTTCGAAGAAATCCGACTTATAAATCATTCTCTATGTCAATTTGATGTTACAGGTCCAAATTTATGAACTGCAGCTACGCGACAATCTCGACTTTGACCAATTTTATGAATTGCTTCGGAACTTGTCCGAAACCCTTAAAATTTGTTTAAACCATATTTAAACTGTTTTAACTTACTCAAAATCATTAAGAGGATAAATAACTTCCATACACATATTTGTATGGAATTAATTCTCATTTAATTAACTATGGTTAATCATTAATCATTTCATTTGTCATTTATCAAACAAGTTATCAACCACATATATAATCATACAATCATCCAATTTCACATCCAACTTATCAAACATTTAATCATTCAACATATTTAAACTTTTCAATCATTAACCTTGAAATAAGTTATGGACTAATTGGTAAATATGAGTACTTACCTTTAATCAAATTGTTCACTTCTTACCAACATTCATATCATCCCACACTTCACTAAATCCCTTTATCTTCACCAAATCTTTTTTCTTGACTTTCCTTTTGATCCTTGCAGCACTTCTGTATCATCCCTGAAATTTTAGTTAAGATAATTTGGCAATTAATTTAATTTTAAAATTAAATTATGAATTTGATTATGAAATAAATAGAAAATTTTTAGAATGAATAATTTTTTTTGGATTATAAATAGAATTTGGTATTTTTGAGATTTATTAAAGATATGTTCTGTTGTTTATTTATATTTATAAATTTAGTTTAAATTAAACTTTGAAACTGAAATTCAAAATTAAAAATCTTATAAATACATTGGGTATGAAACATTATCTTTTCAATTAATAAAAATCTGTTTTCCAAATTATATTAAATATATATTTTGAATGAGAATTTTAGAACATGTATTTATTAATAAGTTTAATATCTTAAATTTAAGATAAATATATTGAAAATCAAGTTTGGAAAAAATTATAATTGGGATAAAATTTATATTTGTTTACTCATTTATAAATTGATTTTTATATTAATTTTTGAATTGATATCTAAAAATAAATGTTTTAAATAATACATTCGGAAATAATAAAAACATTGGAACATATGCATATATGTTAAGTTATAAAAACATAAGAGATGAATTGATACAAAAATATTAAAAATAAAAATAAAATAAGGTTTAAATGCAAATGCATGAATTAATTTTAAATAAGGTTTAAATTTTAATTTGTATAAGTATAAATAATACATAAGAAGGTATTAAATAATTTGTTTCAACATTTGTAAACTATTAATAAAGGGATTTAAACATATATTTAAATATGTAAACAAAGTTGTAAATTTAAAATAAAACAAGGTTAAAAACATAAAAATACATATTTTTACAAGTGTAGACCTTATACATAAGTGGTTTTACAAGTGTAAGGGCATGGATTATGAAATCATTCAATTGGCAATATAACTATTTTCTTTTAGTTAAATTTTTTTTAATGAATCTAGAAACTTTCTACAAAGCAAAATCAGTACAAACCTTAAAGTAAAATAAAAAAAAGATACATCTTCAAACTCAAAATTAAAAACCCTTCTCTCCAATAAAAATTCTAAGCAAAAATTCAATCTGAAAACAAATCAACTCAAAGACTTGAGCAAGGCAAAACTCCAGGCAGTTTCAAATTGTCAACAAATTCAAGTAAAAGAAATTTTCAAATCTGGAAAATGAATTCAACCTGAAAACAAGCTTCAAAGCAATTCTATCTCAATGTTTCAAGCAATGAAAATTTCTGGAAATCAAACCAAAGAAACCAGATAACCTGTAATCAAGTAAAATTAGAGTTCAATGCAAATCAAATAGCATATGAAAGGCAAAGTCTGGAAAAACAATTGAGATTGCGAGAAAAAAACAAAATCAAATCACAATCTGAAGCAATAAGAAGCAATCAAACAATGCAAAGATAGAAGAAAGTCGGTAACTTCAAGTTTAATTAAAGTAAAGAACAGAAACTTGAAAAACAAATCTCTTCACTATCCTCTATTTTCAATCAGGTGAGCAAAACTTCACCTTTCCTATTTTTGAAATGCCTGTGAGCAACTTTAGTTTAAAAAAACAGTTTCTTTGAATCTAATGCTTAAGAATCTGAAGCTTTAAGTATTGTTTGGTGATGATGTTGAAATTAGTTGTGAAATTTTAACATGCGTGCAAATCTGTATATGGTTATAGGCTGAGGAAAATGTGCATGTTCAAGCTACAGGCGCATTTGCCTCTGTTCATTCTCAGGTTGTTAAAACCTGTTAAAAATTTCAATTCCTCTTTATTTGATCCTTATCTAACTTTATAATCTGATCTAACTTTGTTTATCTAGCCTTATTTTGAAGTTTTAAATTTTATTTGAGTAAATTTAAAGTAAGTATTTTTGGAGATACTGGAAACTACAGGAAAATCAAACTGCATTGAAAATTGATTTTTATAATTTTTGTTCTCAATTATATGAATGAAAACGTTTCTAAAATCTATGATTTTTAAAGCAAAATTGGAATTTTTAATAAGGTATTATTGGTGAAATTCGAAGATGAACGGCGTGACCATTTTTGCGAAATGCAGGTGATTAGGGAAGTGTTAATTCTCGTGATTGAAATTGGAGCTTCCCGGTAGATCATGAAGCTTGGGAAAAATGCTTGATAAAATTTTAAATCAACGTGGAGGTTGATTTTGATCGAAGTAGGGTTTAAAGCCATAGTTGTACTAGCGTCATTCTTGAATTGTTTTTGAGGTCATGCGTGGATTGCGGTGAACCGGACTTCGAGGAGAGCGAGTGGGACAGTGGAGCAGCTGTGGGAGGCGGAAGCATGATCGTTGGTGACCAGAGGTGGCCACGCGGAGCGAATTTGTGAAACTGGGATTGGGTTTTTGGGTCAATGCATTTGTTTCCAGTTGAGCTCCAAAGCTCGATTTAGATTTCACGCTTGAATCGATGATTGGGTGGTCGGATTGGGGTACGAGAATGGTTATCGACTTGTCGACGCTAGTGGTGATGGCCGGAGCCGCTGCATTTGGAGGTTCATCTGCACGCGAGACGTTGTGTATCTGCGTTAATTAAGAATTGGGGAAGATGATGTTATCTGGGTCGAACTCGAAGCATACCTCGGAAAAGCTTGCGTATTAACTCGAGTTTAACTCAAAGTAAGAATTGGGGCGAGAGTGTAATTACTTAGAAAATTTTGTAGGTTGGACGTTTGGGGCTCTCCGATTAATTGGTTAGGAAACTCGAAGAAGGACACGAATTTTTCAGGGTTTAGCTCGGGATTATTGGTTTTGGGCAGGAGCAGTTTCAGTTTTTTTTAAAAAGAGAAATCAATTTCACTTTGAAAAAAATTAGGTTAAACCAGTTTCGATTTTGATTAAAAATTTAATGTTAACCATTTGTTTTAAATTACCAAGTTTTAAAAAAAAAATGATTTAAAATACAACCTTTATTTTGGAAAGTTCTTTTAACTTAATAATATTAGAATGTTTTAAATGATTAATAAACTTAATTTTTTAGGTTAAATAATTTATGTTTTATTGGTTAATAGATTTTATTTGTTAAAAAGATTAATTACTTGAAGTTAATTGCTTAATGTAAGTAATTAAAGTAAAGTAGGTATAAATTCAAGTTAAGTAATCAAGTGATTAATTAATGATTTAATAAAAATAGTAATTACTTAGTGAAAGTAATTAATGGTAGAATAATTAAAGATTAAAGATTAATTAATCAAAATATTAAGGGTTAATAACTTTAAAGAATAATTAATATGGTTAATTAATTAAGGTAATTAAATTAAAAATAATTAATTTAAGGTTAATTAACTTAAAGTTATTAAGAAATCATCATTAATTAAGGAGTAATTAATTTAAGTAATTAATTAGGGAATAATTAATTAATAAAAGTAATTAAGATTTAATTAGTTACAGTTAAGGGTTAATTAATTTAGATAATTAATTAAGAAAGATTTAATTAATGATTTGAAATTAGTAATCAAATAATTAACAATTAATTAAGTTATAGATTAGCACTTGATTAATTAAATAATTAGAGATTAATTAATGGGTTTTATAGATAATTTAATTTTTAATTATTAATGATTAATCTCAGTTAATTATTTTAATAAAACAACTAAAGATTTGTTAGTGGTTAATAAAAGTCATTAACTTAGGATTATTAATAATTAATTAATGTGATTAATTGTTTGAATTAAGATAATTGATTAAAGAAATGATTTAATTAATAAAAGTAATTAAGACTTAATCAATTATAGTTAACGATAATTAATTACTAATGAAAGTAATTACGTGGTTGATAAATTTAAAACCACTCAAACTATTCATCTTAATTGTAGTTGTTTGATTGCTATTGAATGCTATGATGATAGGTTAATATATTTGACATGTGATGTGATGCTTTGCAATGCTTTGTGCTGAGTTGCTATTTGTGATGAATATATTGTTATATGAATATGCAAACCCGTAAATGACATTTGAATTTCGATGCGACAGGGAGTCGGATCCCAATTGGTTATCCGAAACCCACATCGAATCGTAAATGATGAATATTTGCAATTGATAGATGTACTTTATCTGTGAATGAAGATAAGCGTTATAGTTATACTACTTATCGATATTGCTGCATTTTAAATCTGTGATGTGATGATTGTTGTTGCACTATTGTGTGTAAGCCCTGGACTACACTATACACACACAAATATGGATTGCACGTGGAAATCGGTTAAGTCACAGACTTTTTTTTTAAAATAGTTTTAAATTTGAAATTTTAATTCAAAGGGTTTTGGAAATGAATTGAGTTTAAAGTGATACACTTTGAAAAGGTGTTTTAAAAATGAAAGTTATTTTGAATAACTAAAGAAAGATTAAAATTTAAATCATTTGATTTAAATTTGAATTCAATATCAGAAATTGAATTCTATATTTGGTATTTATGACGTAAAAAGGTTATACAAATTATGATTTCAAATTTGAAATGGAATGATTTTGAAAGCTATATCTTTGTGAAAGATAGTTGAACCCTAATTTAAAATTGAAGAAGGTTTTAAATGATGTGTCTTTTATATATATAAAAGATTGAAACGGGTACTGTTTTGAAAGCTATGGAATGAATCTTTAATTTAAAGACCGAATGAGTCAATCCAATTTGAAATGGAATTGTTTTGAAGGTTACAAATGAATCTTCATCAAAGATTATTAAACCTTTTTTGAAATTGAAAAGGGGTTTTAAGGTGAATATTTTGTTTAAAAGATTTAAACGTGGAAATTGTTTAAACCATTGAAAGGTTTTTGAAATGAATCTTTTTGGTTAAAAAAATTTATAAATGGTAATGTGTTTAACCATTTGAAAGAAAAGTTTTGGGTTTTAAAGTTATGACTTAACTTAATTCCATTATCCATATGTTTTTAAATATTGCCTCACTATTCGGATTAGCCGGGAGAGGACCTTTGTGTCATATAACCCATTTGAATAGTGATACAACGTTATGGATAGCAATTGAAGACCGGTGGTAAAGACCGGATACTTTCGAAAACGAAAGGGTTTCTTGTCGAATGTCTCTACATCGGCTGATCCTCGGTATAGAGATTCGAGCACCCATTGTGATGGGAAGTTCGGACGTGATTAGAAATTATTCGGATTTGCAAGGGCTTCTTCGAAAGTGCCTTCGGTTCTGTTCGAACCCGGAGCAGACTTGTATGGATTGTGTGTCTGACGTTACATCTTGAGATGTAAAACCGGTTTCTATCAAATACATTTTTGTTTGGTGGCGGAGATTTATTCTCTTAGCTTAACACCCTTCTCTGAGACGTATGAACTCAGAGGTTATGTAGTTGATGGTTACCAGTGATACATTCCCAATTTGGCAATGTGGCATACGAAGTGCTGCTGATCATTTGTTGATCAAAGAATGACTTTTGTGAAAAGCGTAGCTTTGTGGACGAGACTTCGTCGAACTTCACAACCCGGGATGGTCGAACCAGAAAGAATGCAGCAAGGTTATTTGGGGGTAGCGCCCCCTAAGGGTATGTTCATTTCCTTCTGGATAGAGGTGGTATCATGGTATGGAGCCCTGATACTTAACCTATGTGGTTGCTGCAAATTTATTACTTTGTGGTTGTTGGTGAATCCCGGGATAAAGGTTGGTTACGACCGAGGGATGGCATACTCGTGTAGTAGTTACCTAGTTACAGAGGTAACCCGGTCTTATGTTGGCAGAGATCCGATTAGGTTCTCGGGGCGTCCCTTCAGAGGCGTACCCACGTGGCAATGGGAAGTTCCTTGGCCTGACCATTTGTTGGAAATCCAAAGAAACAATACGCGCCCTGTATGGTTTTAGTTGTAAAACCTGCCATTTAAAATGGTAGCTATAACAGGCCTAATATAATGGTACCTATGCTGGCTAAGATTAATATTGTATTTTCGAAATGATTTTTCTACACCGTGAACTTATAATAATAATATCAAATGTTTTCTCGTATCAAGCATATTTGACTATCATAAGGAGAAATCTCCTCCAAGTCTGCGTTTGCATTGTCTGTGGCGGGAGGCCTTATGGTAGTTTCATTTTCTAAAAGCATTGCGGATTTCAAATTTAAAATTTCTTTTGTTTGTTTTAAAGACCAAATGTTTCTGTTTACTCATACCAGTCCCACGACTGACCCGGAGTTTATTGTTCCTTTCCAAAACTCTGGGTGCCCACTATTTTCCACACGGGCAGTCTAGAGTTGGGTTTTTCAGATAGTAGATATAGATATTGATCCTGTAGCTCTCAGCTTTCTCTTTGTATTCTTCGGAGATCTTGGATATTCGAGTCTGTGGATTCATGGACGAGACTTGCTCGTCTTGGTGCAATGTGATGGTGGTTGGAGTTATTTCTGGATTGGTGCTTTGGAGTTGCTGTTGCTGTTTTGGAGTTTTTGTTTTCTGCTGCTTGTTCATTTGTTATTCCGTTGTAGCATTATTTTTTATCTCTGATATTGATTCATATTGTATCATTGTTGAATCGAATGTGGTATATCAATGATATTCATTTCTTTTCTTCCGCTGTGCTGTTATACTTAATTGTGTTATAAGCTCCGGCGAGCCAGGTTCGACGTTTGGATCTGCGGCATTTGAATACAAGTGTCGTATCGGTGCCGATTTTCGAACGTCGAGTCAGGGTCGTTATATTTGGTATCAGAGCTGAAGGTTGAAACTTTAGCTCAGGAGTATAACACATTAAGTAACTCGTTAGAGATTGGGTGAAGTATACCCTAGAATGAGTATATCCCTAAGAAATCCATTCGAATGCCTCAGTAAATTCTCTTACTATTCACTAACAGTGAGTATGAGTTCAAGAAGAGGACGAGATAGGGGAGTACGACTACAAATGGTCGATACCCTACAATAGCGGAAACAACTTTCTCTACCAATCTTCTTTGATTCGTCTTTTCAATTCTTTGATGATTCATGGCAGCTCGAGGAAGAAGCTTTGATATATTTGCATGGGAAATAAACTCCAAATTGGTCAGAATTGTTTGTTTGGATGAATTGTTTGATTTGGTTGCTATGGTTGATAGATATATTTAGGTTGGTTAAACTAAAAATTTTAGGATTGTATCCATATATCTGTTTATTCTGTTTGGTCCAGGTATATTCAACGAACGGTTAGTGATCTCTCGAACTAACCAGTGCCTCTATATATTCGTAGATCTGGTGACCTTAGTATCTTGATTCGTTCTGAAATCCATTATTGATATTCTGATTTGGGAAGCCAAATTCAGAACAGATATTCAGTTTAATCTAGTGATTCATCTCTCTATCTCTCTATATTCTTTTGTCGTCTCCCTACTTTCAAATTTCGAGGATGAAATGTTCTAAGGGGGGAATCTGTAACATCCCTGAAATTCTAGTTAAGATAATTTGGCAATTAATTTAATTTTAAAATTAAATTGTGAATTTTATTATGAAATAATTAGAAAATTTGTAGAATGAATATTTTTTTTGGATTATAAATAAAATTCGAATTTTTTTAAGATTTATTAAAGATATGTTCTGTTGTTTATTTATATTTATAAATTTAGTTTAAATTAAACTTTGAAACTGAAATTCAAAATTAAAAATATTATAAATATATTGGGTTTGAAACATTACCTTTTCAATTAATAAAAATCTGTTTTCCAAATTATATTAAATAGATATTTTGAATGAGAATTTTAGAACATGTATTTATTAATAAGTTTAATATCTAAAGTTTAAGATAAATATATTGAAAATAAAGTTTGGAAAAAACTATAATTGGGATAAAATTTATATTTGTTAACTCATATACAAATTGATTTTTATATTAATTTTTGAATTGATATCTAAAAATAAATGTTTTAAATAATACATTTGGAAATAATAAAAACATTGGAACATATGAACATATGTTAAGTTATAAAAACATAAGAGATGAATTGATACAAAAATATTTAAAATAAAAATAAAATAAGGTTTAAATGCAAATGCATGAATTAATTTAAAATAAGGTTTAATTTTTAATTTGTATAAGTATAATAATACATAAGAAGGTATTAAATAATTTATTTCAATATTTGTAAACTATTAATAAAGGGATTTAAACATAAATTTAAATTTGTAAACAAAGTTGTAAATTTAAAATAAAACAAGGTTAAAAACATAAAAATACATATGTTTACAAGTGTAGACCTTATACATAACTGGATTTACAAGTGTAAGGGCATGGAGTATGAAATCATACAAATGGCAATACAACTATTTTCTTTTAGTTAAATTTTTTTAATGAAAATCTGGAAACTTTGTGCAAAGCAAAATCAGTACAAACCTGAAAGTAAAATCAGAAGAAAAAAAAAGATACATCTTCAAACTCAAAATTAAAAACCCCTTCTCTCCAATAAAGTTCTAAGCAAAAATTCAATCTGAAAACAAATCAACTCAAAGACTTGAGCAGGCAAAACTCCAGGCAGTTTCAAATTGTAAACAAATTCAAGGAAAAGAAATTTCCAAATCTGGAAAATGAATTCAACCTGAAAACCAGCTTCAAAGCAATTCTGTCTCAATGTTTCAAGCAATGCAAATTTCTGGAAATCAAACCAAAGAAACCAGATAACGTGTAATCAAGTAAAATCAGAGTTCAATGCAAATCAAATAGCAGATGAAAGGCAAAGTCTGGAATAACAATTGAGATTGCAGGAACAAAAACAAATCAAATTACAATCTTAAGCAATAAGAAGCAATCAAACAATAGAAGAAAGTCTGCAACTTCAAGTTTAATTAAAGTAAAGAACAGAAACTTGGAAAACAAATCTCTTCACTATCCTCTATCTTCAATCAGGTGAGCAAAACTTCACCTTTCCTATTTTTGAAATGCCTGTGAGCAACTTTAATTTAAAAAAAAAACATTTCTTTGAATCTAATGCTTAAGAATCTGAAGCTTTAAGTATTGTTTGGTGATGATGTTGAAATTAATTGTGAAATTTTAACATGCATGCAAATCTGTATATGGTTATATGCTGAGGAAAATGTGCATGTTCAAGCTACAAGCACGTTTGCCACTGTTCATTCTCAGGTTGTTAAAACCTGTTAAAAATTTCAGTTCCTCTTTATTTGATCCTTATCTAACTTTATAATCTGAGCTAACTTTTTTGTTTAGCCTTATTTTGAAGTTTTAAATTTAATTTAAGTAAATTTAAAGCAAGTTTTTTTGGAAATGCTAGAAACTACAGGAAAATCAAACTCCATTGAAAATTGATTTTTATAATTTTTGTTCTCAATTATATGAATGAAAACGTCTCTAACATCTATGATTTTTCAAGGCAAAATTGGAATTTTTAATAAGGTATTATTGGTGAAATTCGAAGATGAACGGCGTGACCATTTTTGCGAAATTCAGGGGATCAGGAAAGTGTTGATGATCGTGATTGAAATTGGAGCTTCCTGGTAGATCATGAAGCTTGGGAAAAATGCTTGATAAAATTTTAAATCAATGTGGAGGTTGATTTTGATCGAAGTAGGGTTTAAAGCCATAGTTGTACTAGCATCATTCTTGAATTGTTTTTGAGGTCCTGCGCGGATCGAGGTGAACCGGACTTCGAGGAGAGGCGAGCGGGATAGTGGACAAGCTATAGGGGGCGGTCGCATGATCGCCGGTGGCCGGAGGTGGCCACGCGGAGCGAATTTGTGAAACTGGTGTTGGGTTTTTGGGTCAATGCAGTTGTTTCCAGTTGAGCTTGAAAGCTCGATTTCGATTTCACGCTTGAATCGATGATTGGGTGGTCGGATTGGGGTACGAGAATGGTTGTCGATTTGTCGACGCTAGTGGTGATGGCCGGAGCCGTTGCATTTAGATGTGCATATGCATGCGAGACGTTATGTATCTGTGTTAATTAAGAATTAGGGACGATGATGTTATCTGGGTCGAACTCGAAGCATACCTCGGAAAAGCTTGCGTATTAACTCGAGTTTAACTCAAAGTAGGAATTGGGGCGAGAGTATAATTACTTTGAAAATTTTGTAGGTTGGACTTGTGGGGCTCTCGGGTTAATTGGTTAGGAAACTCGAAGCAAGGCACGAATTTTTCAGGGTTTAGCTCGGGATTATTGGTTTTGGGCAGGAGCAGTTTCAGTTTTTTTTAAAAAGAGAAATCAAGTTTCACTTTGAAAAAATTTGGGTTAAACCAGTTTCGATTTTGGTTAAAAATTTAATGTTAACCATTTGTTTTAAATTACCAAGTTTTAAAAAAAATGATTTAAAATACAACCTTTATTTTGGAAAGTTATTTTAACTTAATAATATTAGAATGTTTTAAATGATTAATAAACTTTATTTGTTGGGTTAAATAATTTATGTTTTAATGGTTAATAGATTTTATTTGTTAAAAAGATTAATTACTTGAAGTAAATTGCTTAATGTAAGTAATTAAAGTAAATTAAGTAGAAATTCAAGTTAAGTAATCAAGTGATTAATGAATGATTTAATAAAAGTAGTAATTACTTAGTGTAAGTAATTAAGGGTAGAATAATTAAAGATTAAAGATTGATTAATCAAATATTAAGGGTTAATAACTTTAAAGAATAATTAATGTGGTTAATTAATTAAGGTAATTAAATTAAAAATAATTAATTTAAGGTTAATTAACTTAAAGTGATTAAGAAATCATCATTAATTAAGGAGTAACTAATTTAAGTAATTAATTAGGGAATAATTAATTAGTAGAAGTATTTAAGATTTAATTAATTACAATTAAGGGTTAATTAATTTAGATAATTAATTAATAAAGATTTAATTAATGATTTGAAATTTAGTAATCAAGTAATTAACAATTAATTAAGTTATAGATTAGCACTTGATTAATTAAATAATTAGAGATTAATTAATGGTTTTATAGATAATTTAATTTGTAATTATTAATGATTAATCTCAGTTAATTATTTTAAAAAAAATAACTAAAGATTTGTTAATGGTTAACAAAAGTCATTAACTTAGGATTATTAATTATTAATTAATGTGATTAATTTTTTGAATTAAGATAATTGATTAAAGAAATGATTTAATTAATAAAAGTAATTCAGACTTAATCAATTATAGCTAATGATAATTAATTACTAATGAAAGTAATTACGTGGTTGATAAATTTAAAACCACTCAAACTATTCATCTTAATTGTAGATGTTTGATTGCTATTGAATGCTATGATGATAGATTAATATATTTGATATGTGATGTGATGCTTTGCAATGCTTTGTGCTGAGTTGCTATTTGTGATGAATATATTGTTATATGAATATGCAAACCCGTAAATGACATTTGAATTTCGATGCAAAAGGGAGTCGGATTCCAGTTGGTTATCCGAAACCCACATCGAATCATAAATGATGAATATTTTTAATTGATAGATGTGCTTTATCTGTGAATGAAGATAAGCGTTATAGTTATACCGCTTCTCGATATTGCTGCGTTTTAAATCTGTAATGTGATGATTGTTGTTGCACTATTGTGTGTAAGCCCTGGACTACACTATACACACACAAATATGGATTGCACGTGGAAATCGTTTAAATCACAGACTTTTTTTAAAAAAATAGTTTTAAATTTGAAATTTTAATTCAAAGGGTTTTGGAAATGAATTGAGTTTAAAGTGATAAACCTTTGAAAAGGTGTTTTAAAAATGAAAGTTATTTTGAATAACTAAAGAAAGATTGAAATTTAAATCATTTGATTTAAATTTGAATTCAATATCAGAAATTGAATTCTATATTTGGTATTTATGACGTAAAAAGGTTATACAAATTATGATTTCAAATCTGAAATGGAATGATTTTGAAAGCTATATCTTTGTGAAAGATAGTTGAACCCTAATTTGAAATTGAAGAAGGTTTTAAATGACGTGTCTTTTATATATATAAAAGATTGAAACGGGAACTGTTTTGAAAGCTATGAAATGAGTCTTTAATTTAAAGACCGAATGAGTCAATCCAATTTGAAATGGAATTGTTTTGAAAGGTTACAAATGAACCTTCATCAAAGATTAGTGAACCTTGTTTAAAATTGAAAAGGGGTTTTGAAGTGAATCTTTTGTTTAAAAGATTTAAACGTGGAAATTGTTTAAACCATTGAAATGTTTTTGAAATGAATCTTTTTGGTTAAATTTTTTTATAAATGGTAATGTGTTTAACCATTTGAAAGAAAAGTTTTGGGTATTAAAGTTATGATTTAACTGAATTCCACTATCCATATTTTTTTAAATATTGCGCTCACTATTCGGATTAGCCGGGAGAGGACCTTTGTGTCATATAACCCATTCCGAATAGTGATACGACATTATGGATAGCAATTGAAGACCAGTGGTGAAGACCGGATACTTTTGAAAACGAAAGGGTTTCTTGTCGAATGTCTCTTCATCGGCTGATCCTCGGTATAGAGATTCGAGCACCCATTGTGATGGAAGTCCGGACGTGATTAGAAATTATCCGGATTTGCAAGGGCTTCTTCGGAAGTGCCTTCGGTTCTGTTCGAACCTGGAACAGACTTGTATGGATTGTGTGTCTGATGTTACACCTTGAGATGTAAAACCGGTTTCTATCAAATACATTTCTGTTTGGTGGCGGAGATTTATTCTCTTAGCTTAACACCCTTCTCTGAGGCGTATGAACTCAGAGGCTATGTAGTTGATGGTTACCAGTGATACATGCCCAATTTGGTAATGTGGCATACGAAGTGCTGCTGATCATTTGTTGATCAAAGCATGGCTTTTGTGAAAAGCGTAGCTTTGTGGACGAGACTTCGTCGAACTTCACAACCCGGAATGGTCGAAACAGGAAGAATGCAACAAGGTTATTTGGGGGTACCGCCCCCTGAGGGTATGTTCATTTCCTTCTGGATAGAGGTGGTATCATGGCATGGAGCCCAGATATTTAACCTATGTGATTGCTGCAAATTTATTACTTCGTGGCTGTTGGTGAATCCCGGGATAAAGGTTGGTTACGACCGGGGGATGGCATACTCGTGTAGTAGTTACCTAGTTACAGAGGTAACCCGGTCTTGTGTCGGCAGAGATCCGGTTAGGTTCTCGGGGCGTCCCTTCAGAGGCATACCCATGTGGCAATGGAAAGTTCTTTGGCCTAACCATTTGTTGGAAATCCAAAGAAACAATGCGCGCCTTGTACGGTTTTAGTTGTAGAACCTGCCATTTAAAATGGTAGCTATAGCAGGCATAATATAATGGTACCTATGCTGGCTAAGATTAATATTGTATTTTCGAAATGATTTTTCTACACCATGCACTTATAATAATAATATCAAATGTTTTCTCGTATTAAGCATATTTGACTATCATAAGGAGAAATCTCCTCCAAGTCTGCATTTGCATTGTGTGTGTGTGGCGGGAGGCCTTATGGTAGTTTCATTTTCTAAAAGCATTGTGGATTTCAAATTTAAAATTTCTTTTGTTTGTTTTAAAGACCAAATGTTTTTGTTTGCTCATATCAGTCCCACGACTGACCCGAAGTTTATTGTTCCTTTCCTAAACTCTGGGTGCCCACTATTTTCCACACGGGCGGTCTAGAGTTGGATTTTTAGATAGTAGATATAGATATCGATCCTGTAGCTCTCAGCTTTCTCTTTATATTCTTTGGAGATCTTGGATATTGGGGTCTGTGGATTCATGGACGAGACTTGCTCATCTTGGTGCAATGTGATGGTGGTTGGAGTTATTTCTAGATTGGTGCTTTGGAGTTGCTGTTGCTGTTTTGGATTTTTTGTTTTCTACTGCTAGTTCGTTTGTTATTCCGCTGTAGCATTATCTTGTATCTCTGATATTGATTCGTATTGTATCATTGTTGTATCGAATATTGTATATCAATGATATTCATTTCTTTTCTTCCGCTGTGTTGTTATACTTAATTGTGTTATAAGCTCCGGTGAGCCAGATTCGACGTTTGAATCTACGACATTTGAATACAAGTGTCGTATTAGGTGCCGATTTTCGAAGGTCGAGTCAGGGTCGTCACAACTTCCTTCTCTTTTCCTCGCTTCGAAGCTTCACGACTTGCTCCTTCTCTTACATATGTTCGGCCTTGCCTTGATCATCCCCTTCCTCCAACATTTCTTCTATTATTAGATGCTACACAATTTTCTAATGGTATTATAAGATATTTGGCAAAGTTTGGTGGTGTATGGAGTTGATTTGATATGATTTTGAAAAGGTTAGTAAGCAACTGGAAGAGAAGAATAAGCCATTAAAGCTCTAAAGAAGAAGAAGAAGAGAGCTTAGAAAAGAAAGAAGAAGAGGAATGAAAAGTGTGAAAAATAAGTGAGAAAATTTGTTGATATTTATAGAAAAAGAAATGAAATGGTAAGTTACCAAAATATCGCTTTCCCAAATTACCAAAATAACCATACTTACTTCTAAAGTAATCTTATTTTTTTCAACACTTAACATCACATTTCAAATCATTACTTGATGTTATTTTCACTTAGATATTAAGTAAAGTAGGTAATAATTATGTTTCTTTGATTTGATGTTTTACATTTTGCTTTGAAATGACATTTTTGTCTTTTTGTGTTTACTTTTTCTTAATTGTTTTCTAGAAGTTTCTAATTTTGTTTAGTAAAAGTAAACTTGATTAGTGAATTAACTAATACTTATACTATTTGAATATATGTTCATATATAAGAAAATAATGGTGCGACGACGTTGCGACAACTTTTAATCGATAAAATGTCGTGTTTCAACAAAATGTTTTATTGTCATATTTTGACGTTTTAGTTAAACTATTTATTTATGTAATCCAAATTTAAAAATGAACTTTTTAATTCTTTTAAATAAATTAAAACATGTCTCCTTATATTTTAAAATCATATTTAAATGATATCAAAACCTCTAATTTTATGGTGTATGTAAAACTAACAAAATGCAACAAAATTTGGTTATTTTTGTTAAACGATTATTAACATACTTTTAAATATTTTAATATACTTTTATTATCTTTATTAGATGTTTTCAATGATATTTATCTTTTTAAATAAACATTTAATCCTATTTATTTAAGCATTTATTTATTTTTAATAAAACTTAACTTATATTGATTTGTTCTAAAATTCAAATTTATACTTTAAATTATCAACTATAAGAATAAAAATTTTCTCTATTATTATCTATTATATATAACTTGTTTATTAAAGTTTTAGACTTTTTAAAACAAATGAAATTTTTTAAAACATATGAAATCTCTCATTTTCGAAGTAGCGAAATTACGGGTCGTTACTTTAAAACTCTATCGAATCAAACCGCTAAGCTTGTGGTTGAGATTGTAACCCGCTAATCAATTGGGTGTGCTTAGTATCCCGTAAATCTAGTGGGTATGCTTGTAGCCCAAAAATTATGTGACTCTAGTCAAAGGTCGGGATTTTGGAGGGTGTGTCTTGTGGCCTTGAAATCGAGATTGTATTTGCATTTACTAGTTGAAAAGAAATCCGTACATGAAATTGTGCGGGGATGGATGTAGTGTAACTCTGAACCAGTATAAAATTCTGGTGTGTTCTTTTCTTTTACTTTACTGCTTTTACTTTTATCTATGTTGATTCTTTGATTGTTTCTGTGATTAATAATTGCATAATCCTAAGTATAATTTCAAAAGATTTCAAAAAGATTCATATAAAATAGAAAACACTATTCATCCTCCCTCTAGTGTTAATTTAGTCTTAAGATCCCTATTCCACAGTCTTACATTTGGTATCAGAGCATTGGTTTTCAAAGTGTTCATAATCTATTTTTTGAAAAGTTTAAATGGCTACTAAGATTGGCAATAGTACTGTTAGTAACATGGTTAATACACTTGTTTGTAAACCATTTGTTGAAGGACAGTCTATTGCTAGACCACTTTTTAATTGCAGTAACTACATATTTTGGTCATGTAGAATGAATTTTATTTTACAATCAATTGGATTAGACACTTGGAATGTCACATAAATCGAGTACACTAAACCCGAGACAATTTTTCATAATGGACTGCTGAAAAAAGGCAGTTGCACAAAGTAACTCAAGGCCATGAAGATATTATTCTTTTCACTAGATAGAAATGAATTTAATAGAGTACCTATATGTAAGTTTGCATTTAAAATTGGAGAAATTTGCAAGTTACACATGAAGAAACAAGTAAGGTTAAACAAACCAAGATTTCCATGTTAACAAACAAATTTTAATTATTTAATATGAGTTCCAATGAGTCCATATCTGATATGTATTGCAAATTTCAAGACATAGTACACTCACTTATTGCATTGGGTAAAAGTTTCTCTAAGGAGGATTAAGTTAGAAAAATCCTCAATTCACTTACTCTAGAATGATACCAAAAGACTCTTGTAATCGAAGAGGATAATGATATTAGCAAACTAAAGAATGAAGGGTTAGTTGGCAATTTAATGACTTTTGAGGCACAAATGCAAGGCAGAAAAGAAAACAAAGCAATAGAGAAGGAATCCATAGCACTCAATGCAAATTATGCAATGATCGATAATCTGGATTCAAATAGTGATAATGATAAAGAAATTTCTCTCATGACAAGGAACTTTGAAAAATTCTTGAAATATTGGAATATAATTTTTTTTTAAAGAAATGACAACAAAAATCCTGGAAACAGAAGCGAAAGCGGAAATGGAATCAGATGTTATAACTATGAAAAACCTGGTCACTTAAAATGAGACTGTCCGCATCTAGAGAAACTGAAAACAACATTTAATACCAATTCATCTAAAAAAAGGAGAAGAGCCTATACTGTAACACTAGATGACTCAAACACATCATCAAGTGAAAATGAATCAGATACGAAAATAGCCAACATGTGCTTCACAGTAATATAGAATTTAGATATATTTAGTGAAATAGGATCAGGAAGAGGTATGCATTTAATATATTAAGAGCTTTGTATCATTTGAGTTTTTGATTGTTTGATTATTAGGAATATCTTATAGATTAATAATAATATTGGTTGAATATTGTATGATTTTATATTTTTATATTTATTATAATATAATAATAATATAATAATAATATAAAATATATTTAAAATAATTTTTAACTATATTTTTCATATATTTTTCTATAAATAGAATAGCTATAAATAGTTGTATGTAAAATAATATAGGATATAGTTAAAAGGCAAATCACTTTTGAAAAATTCAATGCATATGTCGGCATACACCCGTAGCATATGTCGACATACATGTGCAGCATTTGAATTTCAAATTCAAATTCAAAATTTTAATTTTTCCTCCACTTTTTCACCCACCCCGATGTTCTGAAAAGGTATCTCTTGACCAGAGAACGTGTCATTCGATTCTCTATTTATTATTCCCATATCTTTTCATTCGATTCACATTTCATTCTAAAATTCAAACCTTCATTACCTCCCTTATCTCCTTAAAAAAATTCATCAATGGCTTTCTCAAGCACTCCAACCTCCATGAGACTATCCAAAACTATCAATAACATTTTTTTACATGATCAAGAAGCCATGAAAGCTTATATTAGCTATATGAATTATGGAAAAGTTTCTATGGGAAAGTTTGCTATTTTTAATGATTTTCTACTTATGGAATTGATACTCTTTATTCTTAAAATGGAATTTTCAGTTTAATCGATGCTTCTCAAATGATTTTTTTGTTATCCACACATGGTCAAAATGTTTTATGCAAATCTGAAAGGGAAATTTCATGAAGGTGTAGAAGGAGGAGTGTGGAGTAGTGTTAAAGGAACTTTAATCATTTTAAATTGCGAACTTTTGGGTATTTTTGAATGCAAATCTATCAGAATGGACCTTACTTCTTTCAAAATTGATGAGCATGATCGTAAAGTTTTTCATAACATTTTTGAAGGTGATGATATTTTTGAGTTTAAAACCGAAATTTTGGTCCAAAAGCTAGAATTACTAATCTTCTTTTTCAACATACCATCACTCCTCGTTTGGGAAACTTTAGTAGTCCTATCTTGAAAGTTTGTAAAGCTCATTTTACCATATATGATTGATGTGACATAAATTGGACACAAGTTATTTTGGATGAATTTTATCTCAAAAATCTTTCCAACAATGAAAATACACTATTTCATGGTATTTCTCTTACCTGAATTTTCAACTACTTAGATGTTTGCTTTAAAAGGAGAGGAATTTGTCTCTCATAACGTGTTTAATCAAGCAAATATAGCTCTTATGAAAATTCCACCAATTTTTGAGCCATATGAAACACTTGCGGAGAAAGAAGTGAGGTTAACACATGAAGAGGAGGAAGAAATGCAAGAAGAGGAGGAAGAGGAAGAAGGGGAAGAAATGGGTATCTAAGAAGAAGAGGAGGAGGAAACCTCCTTAGAAAGCATTGAATATCCACTTCGCCCAACCAACCAAGACCTTCTCAACAACCAAAAGAAGATTGTTGAAAACCAAAAGATTCTTAAGCGTTCCTTGAGTAAGAAGTTAAACACTGTTTCCAACAAAATGGACAATTTTTTTGGAAAAGTGAAATGCAAGCTTGGAATCTCTTCATCGTCCTCTCAATCCAGTAGTTGTTTAAATATGTTGTATTTGGTTGTTTTAGTTTAAGCACAGTTTGAATCTATGTATCTTTTCGTTTTCTTATGTTCTATGTATTCTCTAACTTAATATTAATGAAAAATCTGTTTCCTTACTGTTATATGTTGATTATCATATCTGTGAAATCATAACTAGTAAAATAATATAAGTTTAATACGCTAGAATATCAAAACAAAATAGTTTTTAAAATTTGTATGTATATGTCGACATACTCTAGGTATGTACGTTGACATACAACGGTAAGTTTTCAAAAAATTTAAATTTTGAAAATTGAATAGACACATAATGTCTATTCAATTCCAGCGACTTTCCAACCCTTTAAATATACATTCAAAACAGAAATCACCCATTTTCCACTTTCTTTCTTCTTCCTTTACGTTCCTAAACTCCAAATCATAGATAATGGCTTCTCCTATTCAAAAATTAATCGAAAACCTCGAAAAAATGCTTGAATCTTTCAAAAACATTTTCCCTTTCATTCTACAAAACCAAAAACACTGAGGATTAATTGAGTCATATGAAGATGATCAAGGAGCAAGAAAGGCATTTCAACACGATTCGATGGATGATCTCAGCCCGAAACAAAGAAAAACCAAACGTTAATCCATAGTGCACCATCAACAAATATGATGAAGATTGGGAGGCTATTAAAGCGAATCCCATCTTTGGCACTGATGGATGGGTTGAAGTCCCATGAAATGTCTAGTTTAAAAATAAGTTTGATTTTGTGTGTGTGTGTGTGTATTTTATTTTATTCGATTGTTTTGTTTGGATTTGATTGGTTTTGAATTTGTTATAATTTGAATATTGTTTAGTATGTGACATTATGTATGTTTGGAATTAATTAAATTATTGAATAATGTTATCTCATTTTGAATACCATATTTCTTATATATCATTCTGTTCATTTTGTATTTTATGATCTTGTTACTTATCACTTCTATATACATATGCCATTATGAGTATATTGTGTTTTATTTAGGGGGAATCAGAATTAATATCAAGAGACAGGGTTAGAATTATAGTTATAGTTAATTATTTTTTATTAATTATGAAAGGGAAGAAATATATAAAATACTAGGCATAGATTATGGGGCAGTTTTATTAAGCATAAACTACGAATGGAGTTATATTATATTTTATGTACGATGTTGTCGTTATCAAAAAGGGGAGATTGTTAGCACTTGAGATATTGGTTTTGATGACAACTTTAGAAAATCATATAAAATATAAATACTAATGTTTTATTGGTATATAGTGTATAGTGTAGGATATTAGATAGGTAATGATTTAAGAAGACTGTATATTTCAAGAGATTCATAATGTTGATATAGAAACTCAAGAGTTAGAGAATGAAGACTCATGAGTATTGAAGAGTTCAAGATTAGAAGATATTCTAGGTAAGTTATAGAGTCATAGATTTGTGCTAAAATTTTGATAGAACTTGATCTCTCTCATCTCTTTCCCTACTTTTAAATATGTTTTTAAATTTTCTTTTCAAAGCAACTTTTAAGTAGTTTTCAATTTCTTATACTTAAGAATATAATTTTAAGTTTTTGATATTTTGCTAAGCTATTGTTTTTCTTAAATTTTATTTATATTGGTTTTTTTTTAAAATCTTATCATATAATTTTTCTCAATTTTTATTATGATTTAAAAGTGTATAAATTATATTTAAGCATGTTTACAAGGTATTAAATTATTTCACAAAGCAACATGTTTTCAAAATAACATTTTAAAGTATTTTACAAAATTACAAAGAGTATGTCGACATACTCTACCCCTATATGTTGACATACTAGCCGTGATTTTCAAAAATAAAATTTCAAAAGAAGTGTCTATTCGTCGTATCTCTTCACGAATGGACATGACTGTTATTACTCTATAAATACCTATCTTCCTAATGAATTTATGATCAATTTTCATTCTTCTTCTCTCCTCTTATCCTCTTTCATTTTCTAAACAAAATATAACCATACTCTATTGAATTTCAACCAGAATCAAACCTAATCACCACTAGTTTGATTCTCTATCATTTACTCTCTGATTTCTATCATCTCTCTCACTCCAATCAAGCTAAAAGTGCTATTCAAGAGTTATAGGATCAATTGTAATCAAGATTAAAGATCCGAGTCTGTAAAACTCTGTCAGATCAAACTGATATACTTGTAGGTGAGATTGTAGCACATAAATCAATTGGATGTGCTTAGTAGCCCGCAAATCTAGTGGGTGTGCTTGTAGCCCAAAAATCAAGTGAATTTACCTAGAGGTCGGAATTTTAGAAGGTGTGTCTCGTGGCCTTAAGATCAAAATTTAATTTGCATTCACTAGTTAAAAAGAAATTTGTACTAGAAATTGTGCGGCACTGGACATACGGTAACTCTAAAACAGTATAAAATCCTGGTGTGTTCTTTCATTTCTCTTTTACTGCATTTACTGTTATCAGTGTTTTGATTCTACGATTAATAATTGCATAATTCTAAGTATAATTTCAAAATATTTCAAAAAGATTCATATAAATTAGAAAACACTGTTAACCCCCACCTCTAGTGTTAATTTCGCCTTAAGATCCCTATCGCGCAATCTTACAGTCCTTGCTATGGTCCTCTATCCACTTATAAGAGTGTGATACTTTGTTTTTGCTCAACCAGAAACAATCACTATAGGATGCCATCCCGTTGGCATAAAATGATGAAAAGATGGCTATAACTTCAAACCAAGAGGATTCGGTACTCATGAAAGAGCATGATGAGCTATTTACAAACGAGAAAGCATCTTATAGTGAGTGCTTCTAGGTGAGTAAAAAAAAGTAACACACTCTTATAAGTGGATAGAGGACCATAGAAAGGACAAGCATAGGAACTTTAAGTACGAATGAACCGTGTGCAAAAACTGATACCGTAGTAAGCGCGAAATACCTACCCATTGTTCCACTTAAGGGCACTGACCAGTCATCTGTGTATATTTTAAATTCCCTCAATTCTTTCCCCTTTTGCTTTTGTCTATTTTTTTGCAACCTAACTTTGGGCCAAGTAGCAGACTAACAAAATGGTTATCCAGTTATTGCATTTATGGTTTTTGAAGTCAAATCATGTGTAGTTTTTATCATTTTATCATTCTAGAGGTCTGAAATATCTTTGCCAATGCGACTAACAAAAAGAAACTAACCAGCAAACAAGCAATGCAACAAAAGAAGAAGAAAACAAAAAAACTAAATAACAGAAAAAGGACACAATAGACTGAAACACCAAAAGAAGAAGGACAGAAGATCACTCAAATCTCTGAATTACATTTTCTGGGAAATCGAAAGCACAAAGCACAAAGGCTTCCCTGATTTCATGCCGAATAAAAGCTTCATTTGTACCTTATTCTTATGCTTCCCATGAAATACAGCCCAGTTGACCTCATTACATATGAACTTAAAAAAAATTTTGAGCACAAAGAGAAGGACAAAGGACGGTTGACTTCTCCGTATAGTAGCTTTAAAAATTAAAAGCCATTCCTGTGCACTGTTCCTCGAGCGGCATTGAATTCCAAGTTTGGACAAAATGTAAGTCCAAAGAAAGTGTACGTTCCTGCAATTAGAAAACAGATGTAGGGTACCTTCAGGTGCATCATCATAGAAACGACACCTAAGAGGAACAACACATCCTTTGGCATGGAGATTTGTTTTAGTGTGAACTGCATTGCTAACAATTTTCTAAAGCATAATATTTTCTCTCTCATTAATATGTTTTAACCATACTCTTTGATTCCAACTGAAATTAGGAAACTACCATTGCACATCAATGAGTGGTACACAGTTGAAATGTTGAACAATTATATGAAACTACTGTTAATGCCTCAATTACTAATTTTGATGACAACAACCATATACAATCATATAGAATATAAATACTAATTTTTTGCCAAGCTATATAGTATATAGTGCAAAATATTACACAGGTGCTGAATCAAAGAATGTATAGTATAAATACTGAAGATTAAGATATGAAGACTCATGAATGAAAAGACAAAGAAAAGAAGATTTCAAGGTTGTAATTTAGTGTATAGAGTCATTAGTATACATTATTAAAGCCCTTGATAGCAACTTTTGATCTCTATATTCAAATTCTAATCCTTAAACTAAAATAAACTATTTTAATTTCAAAATTATTCTATAAAAGTTTTTTGAAATTCAAAATATTTAAAAACTATGTTCAAATTATTTTACAAAATATAGGATTTTAAAAGCATTTTAAAAAGAAAACAATTTTCATTCTGAACCAACATATGTCGACGTACATCAATAGGATACGTCGACATACAAGCCACCAAATGGTATTTTCCAATTTTGAATGGAAGTGTCTATTCGATACACCTTTTATAAATGGACACAACTATTAATTTACAATACAAAGAGAAGTGATAACAAATTTTTTGAAAACTAATTACTTGCTTTCTTCCTTCCTCTTACTCTCTTTAAAATTATACTCTATTCTATTCAAAATCATATAGAATCAATTCATACTTCATTGTACTGATTCAATTCTAATTTCTTATTGTTTTGGAAACATCTCCCTCTCATTTCAAAGATTAAAGTTCTATCTAAGAGGTTATAGAATCTATTATATCTAAAGTACAAAAAATTGTCTTTGGAAAAACAATCAACTCTATTTGTGTTTTCTTGGATGTGATTATATCCTGTTCAAATCAAGTGGATGTGCTTAGTCCACTCAAAACTAGTGGGTGTACTTATAGCTTGGTTAAATCAATTGAGTTTACCCCAAACTCGGAATATAGGAGGGTGTGTCTCATAGCCACAAAATTGATATTTCATTTGGGTTTGTCTTTTTCTGGTTAAAGATTGGCAGTTGGAAAAAAAAATCTATACAGGCAATTATGTTGTTTTCGGGTTTTGACCCAACATGAACTAACAGAAAATGGGGCAAACTTGTGTAGGCAGGATGGTTCTGGACTCAACCAGAAAACTATGACAAGAGATCGATAAGGGCAAAGCTATATGACTAAGGTAATGGATGGGATCAGTGAAGCCGAGAGATTAGCATCCCTTTAGTCCAATCAGTAGCTGAGCATAAACAACCAGTGATTTCTCAAAATGTAAGAGCAATGATAAAAGGCTATGGGGACATCTTCAAGTCCAGATTCCAGAAAATCCTAAGTGCTTAGCTCGCCAGTAACCCATGCCTCTGCTCAAACCATCAAACGAACTAGATATAGAACACAGTTGAAAAGAGGAAAAACTTGGTCCACAAAACGAACCCAGTCTATGGGTCACTAGCGACCCATAGGCCACCGGTCAGCAACCTAGGGCATTGGCTCGTTTTGCGAGCCAAATTCCCTCCAGGTCACCTGTAACCTACCTGATAGCTGATAATGATAGGCCTGGCCCAAAAACTCTCCAACCTCTATAAAACCATCCCATCTGCGGCATAAAGAGGTTCTTCTCTGGACTGACTACTAAAGCTCTGCTGGAATTATTCTTCACTCTCTACCTCCCTCACAATGATCTCCAAAGGAATACACTGTGATTCTCTTGTGGATTCCTACTTTGGAGATTCAATCTAGCTAGGAAACAATCATAACCTTGTAATCAAACAACTCTTGTAACTACAATCAGTCTATAGTAACGCTATAAAGTGGACGTAGGCTTCATTAACAACCAAACCACTATAAAAGTTCTCTATATTCTTTCTTTTACTGTTCTTTTTCTTTATCTATGATCTGTGATATTGCTTTATTAGAACAATGCTGGTGCTTTCAAATCAAAACTAGGGCGCTGGTCATTTTTTGGGTCAACATTTTGGTCCTTTCACTAAGAAATCCAACTCGGGATCCATATCTAGCTGTCTACTTTGAATCCCATAGGTCCAGAAGTTAGATCCTTAGTCTTTGCTTGAAGAATACACTGTTTAGGACCAATGAACCCTGAAAGAAGAAGAACTTCCTCTGGAAGATCCATAGGGGCAGTAGTAGCTGGAGAGGATGTTAATCCCCAAAACACTGAAGTAAATGGTGCTAGCTTACGAAATCAGGCATCAGCCTCTTATAGTCAGCGTGAAGTTGTTACCAGGGATGAGTTAAATCAAATGGTTGATGAGATCAACCAAAAATGGAAATTAGCCAAAAGGCTCTAATGGATAAGCTCAACACTCTCCTGACCCTACAGTCAAATCTAGTTCCAAGAACTATGCCCGAACCCACGGCTGCTATGGAATAAGAGAATTCCTCTGTTTCTGGTCTACATAGAAGAAATGGAAACAACCACAAAAAGGGAGATAACTGGACTTAACATGGATGGAAATGTAAGTACTCCATTCGCTACAAGGTAACCTATTCTAAATTTAAGCCAAGAGGCAAAGGCCGATGTGGAGGACATAGCTATGGATCTTTCTGACTCGAAGGACGGAGAGTAAGACGACAAACTGGAAGAAGACGCCAATGCATTTGATAATGCAAGGAATACCCAAACTGCTCCAGTGAGAGCAACCGCAAGCCAACGGGATCCTATAGGCGTGGCTCTCCGGAAACAGGAGCGCCTAGGCCTCGGTCCACTAACCACGACCGTTTGCAAAGTCAAATACTTTGCGCAGTGACTGATCGCCGTCCTCAGGACTACCAGATATCTGAGGCTTACATAGCGGACATGGTTAAATGATTAATGGAGGAGAGTAAAGATAGAAGAGATGATGAATGAGGATCTATGCCAAGTCGGACTCCCTTCACCAATGAAATCCTAAACAAGAGATACCCAAAAAAGTTCATAATGTCAACTATTCCGTCCTATGACGGAACGAAAGGCCCAAAGCCTCAGTTGTACAAATACAATTAGTATATGGACAGAGCGAATGCCTCTGAATTTGTCTGATGTAGATGCTTCCCTATCATTCTCGAAGGGGTTGGTCAATGTGATTCACTAGGCTTCCACCAAGATCTATCTTCACTTTCGACGAACTAGCAACAAGATTTCTTGATCAGTTCAGACTCCATACTACGCAGCCAAAAGATGTCATGTCCCTATCCGAGTTGTTCCAAGGGGGTAATGAATCGCTGAAGTCCTTCATGAACAGGTTTAACACCACGGTGACAAAAGTAAGCAACCCCAATGAAGACATGATTTTTATGGCATTAATTCGTGCTATTCACCCAAAAAATAAATTCGAAAAGTGGATCAAAATGAAGCAGCCTACCACCAGGAAAGATTTCAATCGAAAAGCAAGTCAGTACCTAAGGTTGGAGGAAGCACATGAATTGAAAGGGAAATCTGCTAGTGTGCAACCTGCAAATGCCGAGCAAAGTGATGTAGCGATGAATCAAAATGCACACACTTCTCGAAGTGCGGAAGGAACCACTGGGAAAGATGGAAATTCGAAAAGAGAAGGTCAAAACTCCAACAGAAGAATGGCAATGGCAACAATAAAATGCCCAAAGGGTTTATGCCCGAAGGCTACACTCCCTTGAGCGACACATTGAAAAACATTTTTTCCGTAATTCAAGGGATCGAGGAATGCAAAAGGCCATCCAAAAAGGAGGCAAATAGTAGCAGAAGTGCTCGGGAAAGTTCTATCGCTTTCATGAAACACATGGCCACAATACGAACGAATGCCGCCGCCTAAAGAATCTCATTGAGGAACTGATCCAGAACAACAAACTCCAACAATTCGTAAAACAACCACAAACCCTCGGTCAATCTGCAACTCCCTAACACCCAAGAGAATAAAGGAACCAGCGAAGAAGGGTCGAAACAAACCGACCAGAGACTCATCATCGGAATAATATCCGTGAGGACCGCATCATGCACAAAGAAGTTGGGGGAAATGGAGCAATACGCAAGTTCGTTGAAGAATGCTCCAAAGGAATCATGTTTGGCTGTAGAAGACGAGACTCCAGTTAAGATGTAGAAGATCTTGAATGATGATATTGTGTTCCGAAATCGGGATACCGAAGGGATTGAAGCTCTAATTCTTGATCCGATGGGGGTGAGGATAGGAATTGGGCCTGCTGTAGTTCGACGGGTGTTGATTGACAGCGGTAGCTCCATTAGCATTCTCTTATAATGCACTTTTGATCAAATGAAGATTGGCATGAAAAGTGTGTCTATGTGCCAAACAAAGATCTAGGGTTTTACTTGTTAACCCAAGCAACTGGCGGGAATAGTTGACCTACCCGTGGAGCTCGGAGAGGGTGAGCGAAGGGTCAAACTCATTTAGACCTTTGTGATCGAGGATGAAACATTAGCATACAACGCCTTCTTGGGACAACCCGCACTACCTGAATTCAGAATAGCACTGGCCCAATGGTGCCTTACAATGAATTCCCTACGGAGCGCGAAGTCGAAATTATGAAGGAGACCAAAGCGTCACCCGAGAATGCTACATTGCAGAATTGCATGAGTCGAGAAGAAAGGAAAAGGGAAAGGATGTGGGGAAAACACTCCACATCCATGAACCTTTCGAATAGAAACTATAAAACCACCCCTGGCTTGGGGACCATAACCAATTCGACAAGGCTTTGGACCCTAGAAAGATGAGCTCAGGGGAGGATCGAGTAGCACCGGTTGAATTGTCGGTGTCTGTCCCAATCTGTATTGATGACCCAATACGGGTCCCGAAAATTGGGTCGCAGCTTGGAAACAAGATGAAGTCAAAACTAACAAATTCATTCGTGCTAACTTGGACGTGTTTTCTTGGACACACTTCGATATGAGTGGGGTATCACCTAAGATTTCCTGCCATGCTTTCAATATTGACCCCAAATTCACACCGGTAAAGCAAAAAAGGTGCAGCTTCGGTCCTCGAACGTCCAAAGCATTGAGAGAGATAGTAGATAAATTGATGGCTAACGACTTCATTCGAGATGCAGCTTACCCTGAATGGATGTCGAACCCAGTCCTAGTCAAGAAGTCCAATGGAAAATGGCAAACCTGTATTTATTTCTTGGACCTGAACAAGGTTTGTCCGAAGGACAGCTTCCCGCTCCCCAGGATTGATCAACCAGTGGATGGAATGGCAGGACATGAACTGCTATCATTTATGGATGTGTACTCGGGCTATAACCAGATCTTGATGCATGAACTGGACCAAGAGAACACCAGCTTCATCATCGATTTGGGAATGTACTACTACCGAGTAATGCCATTTGGTTTGAAAATCGCAGGGGCAACGTACCAAAGGCTAGCAAATACTTGTTCAAACTCTAGATTGGGAAGACCATGGAAGTTTACGTGGATGATATGTTAGTCAAATCTCGAGTGGCTACTAACCATCTCGATAACCACGCTGAAATATTCGAAATACTATGAAAATATGGAAAGAAACCTAACCCACTCAAGTGTCACTTTGATGTATCCTCGGGAAAGTTCTTGGAATTCATCGTGAGTGCTGGGGGCATCGAAGCGAATCCAGAACAAATAACATTGTTACGAGAAGTCCAACCTCTTAGAAACAAGAGAGAGCTTCATAGCTTGAACGGAAAGGTTGCAGCACTAAGTCAGTTCATCTTTAAAGCTACAGACAAGTGCATACCTTTCTTTGACGTGCTGAAGAAAAGAAAGAAAAACTTTAAGTGGAGCGAAGCTTGTCAAACAGCTTTTGAGGAATTGTACGACACATTAAAATTCCCCCGATCTAATCAAAACCGATGGATGGAGAAGACCTATTCATCTACTTAGAGGTTTCCTCGCACGCACTAAGCGTGGCTCTCAAGTGGGAAGAAGCAAGAATCTAGCGACCTGTGTACTATGTTAGCAAATGATTCACTAGAGCTGAGAAGAATTACCCAAAGCTGGAAAAATTTGCATATTGCCTTTTGATCGCATTCCATAAATTAAGACCGTACTTCCAGGCCCATACGATCAGAGTATTGACTGACCAGCCCTTGAAGAAATTTTTATGCCGGCCAAAAACTTCCGGATGACTACTCAAATGGAACATAGAACTGAGCCAATATGACATCACATACCATCCGAGGAAGGCAATCAATGGGCAAGTGTTGGCCAACTTCATTGTTGAATTTACCATAAGAGACGACGAGGAGGAATATCAATCAGAAATAGACGCACAATGGAAGCTCTTCGTCGACTGTGCATCAAACAACTTCTGTTTGGGTGTGGGCATAGTACTTGAAACCCTCAAGGGCAGTCCATTAGCTATGCTTTATGCCTGGAGTACCCGGTTACGAATAACGAAGCGGAATGTGAAGTACTGATTGTGGGATTGAAGGTTGTAAAGGAACTCAAAATAAAGTCTGTCCACATATATGGCAACTCCCAACTGGTCATATGTCAAGAGAAAGGAGAGTAGTAGGCGTGTAGAGAAAATATCGCCCCATACCTGTTTAAAGTACAAGATCTATTGAGTGATATCGAGCACTACACTATAACACACATCCCACGAGAACAAAACACCAAGGAAGACAATTTGGCCAAGCTGGCAAGAGAAGCCCAATCAATGGGATTGGTTTCGGTCGAAATGCTAACCAACCCAAGCATAGGAAATATGGATGTGGACTGGATTATAGAGATTATCATCGACACAGAGACATGGATGACTCCGATAAAGGACTATCTACTTATAGGAACCCTACCAACTGACTGAAATCAACAGAAGAAGCTCCTCCGTAAGACGCCGAGGTTCATGATATAGGATGGAATACTTTATCGAAGGGGTTTCTCGATCCCCCTTCTTAGTTGTGTGACCGATGATGAAGCACGATAAATCCTGAATGAAGTACATGAAGGCGAATGCGGAGGACACACTGGAGGGCAGACGTGGCAAGGAAAGTCCTTCTATGCAGATACTTTTGGTCAATAATAAATCATGACATCGTAGATCACATCAGAAGTTGCGATCACTGTCAAAGTTTTAGAAAAATTAAGAGAACTCCTTCAACAGAATCGACACAAATGGTCAGCCCACGGCCACTTGCGATATGGGGATCGATATGATTTGTGTTCTTCCAATAGCCAAAGGAGGAGCCAAATATGCTATAGTTACCGTAGATTATTTCACAAAATGGGCCAAAGTGGAATCATTGGCCACCATAACCACAAAAATAGTTATTAACTTTGTCACTAAAAACATCATTGTATTGCTTATGATTTTCTATATATAGGATCAATATATGGGGGCCGTACCCACACAACAACAGCCAACAAAGAGAAAATACAGACTCTACAGTACGGACATAAAGTGCAGACTCTGCGCTTGAACAAAGTGATTAGGAAAGAAAAAAAAAGTCAAAACAAGCTAGTTTTGCTGCAAATTGTTGGCCAAAACCAAGTCCATCCTCGCGCCACTCGCTTAATGCTTTTTGCCACTGCTTCCCTTTCCAACTCTGGTGGGTAGTTTCTGGTTCTTTTTGGGAGAGGTATCACTGCCAATAATGTCAATGTGCACTTTGGTGGCAATTTCCTCCTCCTTCGAAAGTTTTTCAGAAGAGCTTCCCCTTCCCTTGCATTTCTTTGATTTTCGAGAACTCTTCGAAGCCTTGACCGCCTCCACATTTTCTTTCTTGATGGCAACCATCTCGTGCTGAGTCTTCAATGGATGCTCTAGCTCCGTCCCCTGCTCCTTGGCTCACCACGGTTGTATCAACTTCCAAAGACACTGAAGGGTCGTCCAAGCCATGGAGTGCCGCTATTTTCTCGGCCTCAGACCCCGGTTGCAAACTGGAAGTGGATGCGAGGAATGAAGCAGGAACGAATACAATCTCCGAAGATGTGAAAATGGTAGGAGTCGCAGGCGCTAAGGTAGTTGGCGTATCAACATGAAAAGTGGATGGACCTATTAGATCGAAAGGGAAACTATTAAACTCCTCTTTCTCCTATGGTGTAAGATGGAGGCTCCCGAAGTCGGGAGAAGCATGGACGTTACCTGCACCAAAGGAAGGATCATGAATGACGACCTCGAACTCATCTTTTCCACCTTTTTTTCAGGGCTCCACCATATGAGGAACAATATTCATTCGACTCGGAGGATCTTCTGGCCCTCAAGCAACGCTGCCTTGGATTCATTGTTAAGATAGGCATCTCACAGCTCTTGGTCGGAGTAAGCTCGGAGCCGTCGTTTCCTTCTCCTCCTCTAACTATTTAATTCTAGCGTCTCGATCAGCCAACCCCCTTTTAAAATCATCTTTCTAGGTTTTGAAGGAAAGTATCTCTTGATAATTATTCCTATTCATGTCTGCTAGCTACTTGTAGAGCTTCTCCCATTTCTCAGTCTACTCAAGGTCACTTTGGATAGCTTGGAGATGTGGCACATATGAATCCCTGCGAATGAGATGAATGTCCATATCAAACTTAACTCCTCTAAGAAACCAACTTAGAAGGGCCACCTCAAGCTTAGGTGGGCCCATAGGAAGAGTGTAAGCTAGCATCCGGTAGGGATGAGATGTGCTGGGGCAGCGTTAAGAATATAGGAAGATGGAACATGTATTGGAGGCAAAATCAGGGTAAAAGAAATAGGAACCTCTAGACCTATGGAAGTATGCTTTGAAGCAGGCTCGGAAGGATGGGAGCGGTAGTCACTTTGATTTCTTCGATGGCACATCTATTTCCTCATGAGACCATCTTTTCTCATACCCGCCTTTGTGCAAATGAGCCTTATCTCTCTCCTCTTAGCAGCGGGTGTCGGCCTCGAGCTCTTTCCTTCGCCTATACTCGTCCTCCATTTCCTGGATTTGGTGGCAGCTAAAGGAGCTCTCCAGGTACCCCTATGAGTCGGTATAATATTCGAAGTCGTCGTAGAAGCCTCACCCTCTTGTTATACCTAGAATAAAGTGTACGTGAAAGATTTCATAAACACAACATGAATTAGGCAAATATATGAGGGAATGGAAGACTAGAAATAAGTATGATCCTAGTGTGATGTGTCGTGCATTTTGAATAGGGCCAAAGGCATCATCACAAACTGGAGCGAATAGTTGTTGAAGGAGGAATTGGGATGGCTTCGGTTGTTATAAGCAAAACTAGGCTAATTGGTGGAGCAAAATCGCCTGAACAAGAAAACGTCATGTCGAATTCGAAATTCCCATTCATAAGCGCATTGAAGTCGACAAATACACCATTAAAATCTCCAAGGTCCACACTGACATTCATGCTTTTGGAATCTTGGCGTCAACTAGTTTTCGGGGAATTGCACTTGTAACTTGTGTCAGAAGAGGGAAAATGCGGAAGGACGGGACTTATCCCTGGAGTCTTGTTGTAAGACTCTGAGTCGTCACCTTCAGATTCCGACAAAAAGTAACCACTGGAAGTAGTTTCAGCACTGCTACCTTTAAACTCCCATTCCTCTTCCCCAAAGTCCACCATGGCTTTACTATCTCTATCTATGGGCTCTTCTTCCATTTTCCTCCTGGATTGGAGACATTCTAGTTGAACCATTTAGGCCAGCCACGGTGGCATCTTCCTCCTCATGGGCCTCATCTGTGGTCTTTTGAACGGACCACCTATCTTCTGACCTTCATCAGAATCATTGAATAAGAAGAGGGCCTCGAGCAAACTCTAGCTCGACTAGGAGAAGAAGCTTCACGTTGAGCAACGGACCTGTCCGAAGCCAACAGTCTGTATTGGCGTAAGTTCTCGTCGGTCAGCAAGACTCTAACGCACCGCTTCTCGGCATCGATAGCCTTTAAAGTTTGGAAAATCACATTAAGAGCTACGTCTCTGTTCAGCCTTGGAATAACTACAAAGGACACACGATCGGTTATAAATCCTATTATAGCACTTCAAAGTCCGACAAACGAAAAAGAAAAGCTTACCCTTATTTTTCATTGGCGATTGAACCCCCTTGGGGCATCTAACAAAGAAATACTATGTCTTAAACTATGACAGATTTCTTTGTAATCACAAGATGATCTTCTGTTTCCGTTGGGCTTCGATTATGATCAAAGAGGGGCAGTCGTCTCTCCTCTTGAACAACAAAAAATACCGTAATCCATCAAAATTTGGAGCACGGTCGATCATTCGCATGAAAAGGACATTCAACCAAGTAAGGACAGCATAACCATTGGGATGAAGCTGGAATGAGGAAATTCTCAAGTTCGAAAGCATTTGGCGTAGAAAATCATTGGAAGGAGGCACAATTCCATTCAAACACATATACTTATGGCAAGCGTTATAACCCATGGGAGGCATATGAGCAAACTCATCATTTGTGGCCAGATGCACATCTTCATTGGGAATCCCATGCTATACACATATATTGTGAAGAACCTTAGCGGAGACCACTGATGAGGCTCGTTTAGGTGGATTGAGCAAAAAGCGAAAGTTGGAAGGCGTACGGTCCATGATGGGCCCAACCAAAACTAATTGGCCGAACTGGACTTGCGAGGTAGAAGATGATTCAGCTTCGAAGAGTGTTGGGCTTCGCCCACTTGACTTACAGTGTACGCATGGCTACTTCATTCTATATAGCAAAACTCGCATCCGTAAGCGGTCAGGTAAATCTATCTTAAATTTGTAAATTTCCCTAATCATACATGAATTCCGAAAAACATTAACTTGTAATAGACGCGTCGAATTTCGAGTGCGAACTGGGGCAAGTGTGTAAGTGTAGTATGCTATCTATATGGGATAAACGTGGGCTCAGAACACTGCAAATGCTCCATCCCATCACTCGCAGTGAGAGAAGAAAAGAACTTCCCATGTCAGTTCGTTTTTCCATTTTATCTAGTTTTGGTGCACTTACCCGTTGTCGATCAATGATCAATAACAGATTCATTGTCCGGACCGAAGTAGAAAATTCTTCTCCTTGCAGGAATGCCGAACATGCAACAAGAAAACAAGAGGAATCTGAGTCCTAGAAAGAAATCAACATCGACTAAGTAGATGTGCATGGTGTACAATAACGTCTATAAAGTTGGGCATGAGTCAATTCTAGTTTAAGGATGAAGATAGAATAGTGCGTCAAGTTTGGGGCCATAACCCAATTTTCACTTTTGAAGAAGCTCAAGACCCGGTTGGCTGTCTCGACCATTAAACCATAATCAACTTGAACTTCTTGTAATCAACATTGTGAATTGATAGTAGATGACTAGTCATCACACAAATGCAACAATTAGCAAACCAATTCAACGAACCTACCTCTAACTGAATTCAAAGGGACAAGAAGAATCAAAAATTAAATTTGACAAGCTATGGAATAGATCGATGGCGAGCTACTTTAGGTCGGCTACAGTTCGAAAGCAAGCTAGGACTTAGTGATAGGTCGGCTAGGGTTTCACGAAATGTGCGAGATCTTAAGAGAATCAACAGCGGATGGATGAATCAGGTCGAGATGATCTTTGGTTGCTTGGAATCGAATAGCCAAAAACTAGATCGTTTTAGGAAGCAAGATAGGTTCAAGCAAGTAAAGAAGTTGTGGGTCGGTTCGAGTTTAAGTAGGAAAGAGATGAAACGAAAATTTTCACTAAGTACTCGGATTGCCAGCGACCCAACCCATAATGGGTCGCCAACTACCCGACCTGACAATATAAAATCTTTCCTGTGCACTTAGGGCGCCAGCGACCTATACCACATTGATCGCCAACGACCCAAAAAAATTAAAATAAAAAAATATAATACACATATTGAAAGGAAGAAAGAGAGCCATCTATTCATCTCAAACGCAATCAACCATAACCATTTGTCATTCCAAAGGCATCTGGAAAGCTACAAGCGGAAACATGATAGATTGTGGTAAGTCACGATAGTCAAAACAAAAGAAAGATGACCGGTTACGTTGGGCTAACATATTCGTAGAACTCTAATATCACTTGAAAATCAACAATTGAATATTGAAGACGATAACTTCTAGAGCACACCTTGTTTACAACGAAGACGTACTTTAGGGGGCAAATGTTATCCGGGTTTTTAATCCAGCGGGAACTAATAGAAAACGAAGAAAACTTATGTAGGCAAGATGGTTCAGGACTCAACCAAAAAAACTAAGATAAGGAATCGACAAGGGCCAAGCTATATGACTAAGGCAACGGATGGGGTCAGTGAAGCCGAGAGATTAGCATCCCTTTATTCCAATCAGTAGCTAAGCGTAAAAAACCAGTGAATGGCCATCAAAACGTAACAGCAACTATAAAAGGCCATGGGGACATCTCTATGTCCAGATTCTAGAAAATCCTAAGGGCTTAGCTTGCCAGTAACCCATGACTCTGCTCAAACCATCAAATGAACTAGATATGGAACGCCGATGAAAAGAGGAAAAACATGGTCCACAAAACGAACCAAGTATATGGGTCGCCAGCGGCTCATGGTATTGGCTCGTATTGCGAGCCAAAGTCCCTCCAGGTCGCCTGTAACCTACCTAATAGTTGATGATGATAGGCCTGGACTAAAAGCTCTCCAACCTCTATAAATACCATGTCACCTACAACATAAAGACGATCTTCTTCGGACTAGTTTCTAAAGCTCTGTTGGAATTATTCCTCACTCCCTACCTCCCTCATAATGATCTCAAAAGGAATATACTGTCTCCAGTGGATCCCTACTCTTGATATCCAATCTAGCTAGGAAACAATCAAAGCCTTGTAATCAAACAACTCTTGTAACAGCAATCAATCTATAGTAAAGCTATCAAGTGGATGTAGGCTTCATTAATAGCCGAACCACTATAAGAATTCTATGCCTTCTTTCTTTTACCGTTCTTTTTCTTTTTTGTGATCCGTGATATTACTCTGTCAGAACAGGGCTGGTGCTTTCAAATCCAAACTAGAGTGTTCGTCCATTTTTTTGGTCAACATGTACAGAACAGGATGTAGGAGAAATATGAACTAGTATAAACTCCCTAGTGTCATCTCTCTAACTCTTTACTTTTTTGATTTTACTTTTATCCATGATTGCATCTGTAATCGACTATTAGTATAACTATGTGTTGTTAATATGTTATTTAATATCAATCTTGAAAGAAAATTAAAAAGATTTACATAAGTTAGAAAACACGATTCACCCCCTCTAGTATTAAATTAGCCTTCAGATCCATAATTCTACAACCCACATTTGGTATCAGAACACAAGGTTTTCAAAAACACATAATTTGATTTTTGAAAAGTTTAAATTGCTCGAAACATGGTTATTACACTTGTAAACACTTTTTTCGAAGGACAATCTACTGCTAAACTCCACTTTTTAATCGTAGTGATTATATTTGTTGGTCATGTGGGATGAAGATTTAGTTACAATTTAATGGTTTGGATATTTGAAATATTACACAGAATGAGTATACAAAAACCCAGACTAACATTTCAAAATGGCTGCTAACCAAAAGACAGTTGCCACTTAATAACTTTAAGGCCATGATTATTTTATTTTTCTCACTAGATAAAATTGAACATAATAGAGTCTCTGTTTGTAAATCTGCATGTGATATTTGGAGAACATTGCAAGTCACTCATGAGGGCACTAGTACAGTCAAATAGACCAAAATTTCGTGATGAATAATTAGTTTCAATTATTTAAAATGAATCCAAATGACTCTATTTCTAACAAGTATTGCAGATTTCAAATAAAACGTTCTTTAGTATCGTTGGGTAATTTTTTTTGAAAAGGACCAAGTTAGAAAAATCCTAAAATCACTATTTTAAGAGTGGAATAAAAAGACACTATTAATTGAAGAGGCTAATGATATTAGCAACCTAGAAATTGAGAGTTAATGGGTAATTTATTGTCCTATGAAGCATAATTGCTGGGAAAAGAGAAAGTAAGGCAACAGAAAAGAAATACGTTGCATTCAACGCAACAAGTAACGACTAGGATTCAAACGATGACAATGATGAGGTGATTTCTTTCATAACCCGAAATTTCAAAAAGTTCCTGAAGTATAAAAGAACGAACAACTTTTGAAAACTTGAAAACAAGACTCCCGAAACTATAATTGCGATTAGATTTTCAACTATAATGAACCTAGTCATATGAAAAGAGATTGCCTGCAATAGAATAAATCAAGAATCTCACCAATTACCGATTCATTCAAAAAAAGAAAGAAGGCTTACACAACAATATTAGATGATTCAGATACTACTTTAAGTTACAATGAATCATATAATGAGGACACTAACATGTGTTTAACGACAATAGTAGAATAATCAGAAAAGATCAAATAAATGGAACAAAAAGTGGTGTTTTTTACATATAATTTTGATTCTATTTTCAGGAATAAAATATAGACTAATAATAATATTGGATGCATATAGGTATACACACACAAAAGAATACTTTACATTAATTTTAGTTTGAATTTTACGTTCTATATGTCAACATACTCAGAGCCTATATTTTGACATATCTGCCAGAATTTTGAAATTTCATTTCAAATTCAAATTTTGAATTTCCCTCTCTTTTGCATTAACTCCAATAACTAAAAAGACATCTTTCAAAACTAAAATGTCAGTTCTCAATCTATTAAATCATTTTATCTCTATCCATTCATACAGTCGCATTATTTCAAAATTCAAAATATCTCTTCACTTTCTCAACTCTTTAGAAAGTCAAAAATGGCCTCCTCTTGTCAACCACCAAAAACCATAAGGCACTCAAAAGAATCAAAGGCTTTCTTTTCAATAACAAAGAAGCCATTAACACTTATGTTGAATATGCTACTTTCAGAAAGTTTTTTCCCAGATGATTAGATAAATTTGGTGATTTTTCTTCTTATGGTCTTGAAGATCTTTGTATTCAGAATGGTATTCTTGTTTTATTTTTTTTTGGCAAGGCAAACGGGGTTAGAAATGGACCCCTACCATTTTATTGATATACCAAGAGAGATGTACAATGAAGAAGGTAACAAAGCCACCTAAAAAAATAGGCAAACAAGCAACACAGAAACAAGGATACAAAGAAGAATAGGCATATCAAAAGCAAGCTATAAAAAAACACAACACAAGAACACATAGTCTAGCCAGAATTAGGAAAGACCTGACAGAAATTCAAGTTCAACTCATGGCTAGTAGCAGCAATACCAATCCTCAATCCCTCATCAATGCAATCTTTCATTTGTGTGAATGTTTTCCTTTTTGCACTGAAGATAATTGCATTTCTCTCGTTCCAGATCATCAATATGAAAGTTTTCAGGGTAAACGACATAACATTCTTGGTTTAATTAACTCTTTTGAAAATGATTTTTTTTTTTTGTTATATGGTTTAGTTAAGGTGTTCTATGCAAATTTGAATGGAAAGCTTTTTCAAGAAGAATAGGAGCAAATTTGGAATAATGTAAAAGACAGTACTATTGTTTTATTGAGAAAATTTGGGTCGAATACTTAGATGCAAATTTAGTGGAATTGACTTCTGCACCATTAAAATTTATGAAAAAAATCTAGTAATTTTTCATGATATTTTTGAAAGTGATGAAGAATTTGATTTAAAAAACAAAATCTTAGACAAAAATCAAGACTTATGAGTCCCATTTTATAGCAAGGCATCACTTCGAGCATGGGAAATTACAATAACCCGAATTAAAAAGTTTTAAAGGCCTTTTTGTCATCTAAGGAAACTGTCATATCAATTGAGAACAAGTCATTTTAGATGATTTCTTTCAAAAGAATATTTCTAGACATGAGAATATACTTTATTGTGGTGAGTATCTTATTAAAGTGTTTGAATATTTTGGTTTTGATTTACTAGGAGAACCCATCATGCCTCGAAATTTTTTTGACAAGGCCAACATCTCTTTTAAGAATATTCCTACTTATTTTAAATCCTATGAAGTTATTGTTGAAAAAGAAGAAAGATTGACATGGGAAGAGGAGTGAGAAATTCAACAAGAAGAGAAAGGCAACGAAATGGAAATGGAAGAAAAGGGCAATCAAGAAGAGGAAGATGAGAAAATGGATACTTCCTTAGAAACTTTTGACAAACCTTCTCACCCTTCTATCAGACACTATAAGAAATTGATCCTTTTGCAACTTGTTACTTACAACTAGTGTAATATTGCAGTTGTAATAAATGGTCTTTAACAATTGACATTTCCTACAAGTTGCGACAAAGGGTTTTAACAACTATGTTTTCCTGTCAGTCACAATAAACACATTTGTTAAGAAATGTCTTTTCTGGTCAGTTGTAATGAACATATTTTTAATAACTGTGTTTTCCTACCAGTTGTGATAAACATATTTTTAACAATTGCTTTTCCTACCAGTTGTAATAAACATACTTTTAACAACTGCATTTTCCTACCAGTTACAATAAACATATTTTTAACAACTGCATTTTCTTACCAGTTGCAATTAACATATTTTTAGTAACTTTTTATTTTAGCTAGCTGCAATAGAAACTATAACATTTGATTAATTTCGACTGTTGTAAATATTTATTGAGAACCATTTCCTCTCATATTTAACTTTAATAATTAATTAAAAATTAATTAACTAGTTAATAGTATATTTCAATAAACAACGGTTAATAATTAATGATTAATGATTAATATGTGTATTATAATTAAGAAGTAATGAGCAACAATTTATAATTAATAATTAACAAATAAGTAGTTTTTAACAATTAATTTTTAATAATTAATAATTACTATTAATAATTAATAATTCAAATTAATATTTAATATTCACTATTTTATAATTAATAAGCAATCTTTGATAATTAAGAAGTATTATTTAATATTTAATTTATATGTATATTTAATATTTCAAAAAAAATTAAAACATTTATAAAATTTAGAAGCATAGTTTTAAAATTTTCACAAAATTTTAATAATAAAATTTAGAAGTTTTAAAATTTTCTAAAATAAATTTAAAAGTATTTATAAAATTTAGAATACTTATAAAATTTTAAAAAAATTTGTAACTTTTTAATATTCAAAAATAAAAATTAAAAATTTTAGATAATTTCAAATTTCGAGTAATATTCAGATTTTCGTGAAATTCGAAAATGTTAATAAAATCTCTAAGTATAAGTTTTTTGTAACTATCTTCTTTGACATATACAAGTTTATTTAGTTCTAAGTAATGAAAATTTTGGCTGCACTCTGAAATATTTTCTAAAATTGTAAAGTTTTATTTACAACAACTTTTTATTAAGTGGTCTTGCTAATAAATATCAAATGACTATTTTTTTCTAAAAAGTTGAAACAAATATATTTAGTAATTAGTACTAAATAATTAATAATTACCATTAAATGATTAACTTTAAAAATTAATATTTAATAGTTTTCGATAAAATATTACTTTCATACGCATTTAAAAAAATTCGGCAATTTTCTTCTTTGACTTATACAAGTTTTTATTTTCTAGCTCCAAAACCAAATTTTTAGCTTCGGTTTTTATCCTCGACCATAAAATTTTGTCTCGAAACACAAATTTTTGTTATAACCACCCTTGTCCTTCAATGTATTGTTCTCTCCATTTAGCCCTTCGCACTTCCCTTCACTCCATCCATCGTCCCGGCCTTCCGTTCCCAACTTAATTTCACCTTCTCATCCACCTCACTCTCCTACCAACTCACGCTACCTGCTGACATCATCCTCCGCATTTTTTCTTCTTGCTCCTTTGCCCGCCCTACCCATTGTTGCCCTGCTCTATCCACTTCCTTATTCTCTGCCTACTCCTCCACCCTCTCCCTCCCTCCTCTCGGCCTGCCTAACCGCCTGTTCGAGTTGCCCAATGACTCTAAATCCTGTCCTGGCCAGGTCAGCTGAATTATCGACAGAAAATTCAATTTTCAATTCTCCATTATTGATAGCTCATTCACAACCAAAAGAAAGTTGAATAATTCGAATCCGAACTCCGTAGCCATTATAATCAAAAACCATGTAAACCAAATTTGCTCTATCAAATTTAACACATTGGTTTCAAATGTCGGTAAAAGTTTAGCCAAGGATAAGTATATGTGACACCCCATATTTGTTGGTAACATTATTTAGGATATTTAATTTGTTGAATTAAATAAAATAATGTGTTAATTAGGGGATTGAGATTTGATTGTAATTAAGGTGTAGCCATGCCATTTAACCATGAACTAAAATAAGAGTTAACTTGAAATAAAGGAGGCGCAAAATAGGAAAGAGGCCATTCCTATATCCTCCAAACCTTGGCCATGTAAAATTTTACACGTCCATTTTTCTTTCTCAAATTTTGAAATAAGGGGTTGGCCACCATTAAGAAGGAAGAGAAGAAGGAAAGCTAGGAAGAAGCTGATTCAAATCAAATCTATTCACATCTCAATCTCTATAATCTCTAAAGCTAAGGTGAATAATGTTTACATCTCATTTTTTAGTATATTTTTGATTTTTAGATAAATGCCAAACATTTTGCATTGATTTGCCATGATTTTGAATGATGAAATGTTTATATATACATGTTGATGATTTATGTATATTCATATTGATTTTATGGTATGTTTTAAGGAGAAAACCCCATAGAATGACGTCCAAATGCTTGAGATTTTTTATGAAGGTCATAAATAATATTTAGAGACGGATTGCATTTTTGGAATTTTATGAAATTATTTGGAATTTACATGAATATTCTAGTGAAGAAAATATTAATTTGGGTTAATAACTATTTTCGGTTAAATAATAAAAAATTTGGGTTTGGAATTTGATATGTTTGAAAACATATTTAATGTGATTTTGTAGAATTTTTCTAGATTTTTCCTAAGTGTTTTAATGGTTATATAAAATTATTTAAGGTATGAGACTTAAATGTTTTATAATTAAAAGAGGGGAAGGTGCTTTTTGTAAAATGATTTAAATTTTAAAATCTGAAAATTCGGCAGCACTTTTGAAAAAGTGCAATACTTCTTATTGGTGAAGAAAGAGGCAACCAATCACAATTAGACATGTAAGGCAGGTTAGTGAAAAGAACTAATGCTACAAATTTTTCACTGTTTCGACACCGTCGGCACCAGGTTCCGCCTCCTCATCTTTTCTTTAACCAATGCACATACTATCAGTTTACTGGTACATAGTGACTTAGATGTAGGTGAAAGATTGAAAGTCGAAACCAGGGGTATCGAAGGGGTTGACGCAGTCCTTTGTTTTAAATTAAATAAATACGCCTGCTTGCTTTCGACTAAATGGCATTAGACAAAGTAGCTTTCGACCAGGTCAATTGTTTTAAAAGAAATGTTTTTGATTGGGTTGCACCTAAGTTTTTGAACAATTGCTTTTGACTAAGTCGAGGCCTTTTGCTGCCACCTTTTTACCATTCGATCTAGATGGTTTTGAAAGGGTTGTTTTGTTTTCTAAAACCTGGCCACCTCTCTAATGCTTTCGATGGGATGGTTTCGACACCATCACTTCATTACTTAGGAAATAGTTTCAAAGCAGGTGCTTTCAACTTAAATGTTTAAGGCCCTTTTTCTATAATTGAAGTAAAACCCAAATGGTTTCGAAAGAGATAGTTTTAAAAGGTTTTGAAACAAATGCTTTCGATTTTAAAGGGTTTATGATCCTTTTGCTCTACTTGAAGGCAGAATCCAAATGGTTTTGACCGAGACGTTATTGAATGGCTTCAAAAGGTTTCCACATGTTTTAAATTTAACCCAAAGTGCTTTTGAAAGGATTGAGTTTGGATTGTTTCAAAAGGTTTTAACAAATGGTTTCGAAAGGGGTGGTTCTCTAGGGTTTCGAAAGGATTAAAAGGAAGATTTTCCTATGTTTTCGAAAGGCAATATTTGAAATATTTTAAAGGAGGATGTCTAAAATATGAAGCTTTTGGAGAAAAGAAAGGAAAGGTTTTTCTAATGTTTTCGAAAGGCAAAATTTAATGGTTTTGAAAGGATTTTCAAAGGGTTTCGAAGGGGTTACCTTCATTGATTTCGAAAGGGTTGTTTAACTGTTTTAAACAAAGGTTTCGAATGTAATGGATAGGCAATGTAGCCTAAGTATTTTCAAATTAAAAAGGGTTTTGATTTGTTATGGGAGGACTTTTAATCCTTATTAACTCCCATCAACATCATTTTGAGTAAAGTATACATAACATGGAAAAATGGCTTAAAGTAAGGCTAAATATATATTTTCCTTGTATATATATATATATATATATGATTTGGAGGACTAAATCATTTTGAAAGGGTTTTCAAGGAAAATTTAAAGGGCGGTTAACCATAAGAAAATAATTCAGATAGTTAGTCTATTTTACAGGCAGTTGGCCTAGATTCGGACAGTTAGTCCAGTTTGTGGTTAGTCAGCCTAGTTGTATGGATAGAAAATCCATTTGTAGCATATGGGGTCTTACTATTATATTGTGGGTAGATTGTTCACGTATTAACTTTTTACAGATAGATAGTCCATTTATTAGCATAAAGGATGTTGCTATTTTGATATAATAAGTATGATTAACCAGTTTGGTTGTAGGAAAGGATTGCAAAATATATGTTTTGTAAAGAATATTAATGAGGGGAAACCGGTTCCGCTAACCGGCATGATCTCATTTAATATTAGTAAACTAAGATGTAACAGAATTATTCAAACCAGGCTTTATGTCTGACTTGGAGTTTTTGTTTTCGCCTAAACTCTCGGGTGCTTAAAAATTGATTTAAGTAAGCTGAGGGATGTGGTTTTTAGGTTTTAGTCTTTTGGCAAATAAAGCATCCGGAGATGAGCAGGGGGCTGACAGATAGCTAATTAGGATTTGCAGTTTCATTTTGTTTTGATTCCGCTGTATATATTAAGTTACATATGATTATATTACTTTGATTAACTAAGGGGGAATCGTTATATGTCGCTCTTGGCATATTTTTGTAATGATATATTGAAGAAATGGCTGGAAACATTAAGGGATTATGTAACATGGACATGAATTATTATTTTGAAATGTAATCAACATAATGTTGTTTTCGAAATCTGTGATTTTGTTCATATTCCTGTGCTTTTGATCTTATAGACAGTATTATCATTATCGTATTTCATCACCATAAGTTAATACTATGGATGACTGCAACATCTATAGCGCTTAGCCTTTGACCTCTAGATATGGATGTTATAGTATATAAAGGAAGTTTCATTTTTTTCATATCAAAGACCTATTTTTCTTTTTGTTTATTTTGCTACTATAATTGTCATTGAAAGAGTTCGATGTGCCACCTAACCACGATGCTGTGCCAAATAGCAGTGACAAACGAATAATTCTGATACTGATAATTTTTCTTTGTTCATGACATCTTCCATTATCATTGAAGACACGTGATCAGCGATACACTAATGGCACCAATGATCAACATCGTAAACATAAGGTTAGATCAGCATTGAAGGATTAGGGTGTAATACTTCGCCAATAGAAGGATATAGACAATGTCGCAAGTAATAAAAGGAATAATGGTGCCAAACCTAATAAGTATCGTAAGTGATCGACATCATAATCCATCAATGAGTGGTAATGAAACCCATATCGAATCTTATTGATGCAGTACTCTAGCGACGCCATTATTTACCTATTGTAACCGCGACAAGCTCTTTGTCGACAACCATAAAAGATGTTAGCATCACATTAAAGCAGCGCTACACTTCATAGCTCTTGGGGGATATTGCACAACAAGGACACGGAGGATCGTCAACACTAAAGTAATACAAAGTAACATCACTCTTCATTAATGCCTAACACGCACTTCCTTTTTTATGCAGTGTGTTTCCTTAACATTTGGAGGATGTCGCATGTCTATGCAAAGAGGTGTTGATGGTCGACACCGTCATTATCCATGAAGCCATTATTACTGCCTTATGGTTGTCATTACTTCATGCTTATGTTAATTCAAGCTGGTGTCATCACCCACCCATAAAGGACGTCGACCATCATGATAGAAACCACTGATGCCATAGTTTGTCGTTCTCGCATATCACCACTAAAGGAATAAAGAGGGAGCCTAGTGCATAACAACATCAGAGTCACCAAATTCGTTGCTAACACTATTGTTGAAGCTAATGTTGAAGTCTATCAACCCCGAAAGCCATGCCGCTTTTTCCTTATAATTATAGACCTAAGGGTGCCATTTCGATGACGAATTCATTCTCTTCCCACCTCTTAAATTTTCAACTTTGTAAACCCTAAATCAATTTGGGGATTTTTTACGATTGTAATATTTTAACTCCGAACACATAAGGTGTTGAATATTGAACAATTGCATAGCTTATTGACTCAGTTTGAATTTGTGACTTGCATATTGTTTTTACTTCGCATTGAGACTTAAATATCGACATATTGACTTACACCTTAACTTGCATATCGACGTGAACCATATATGATGTTTTATATATCTTTGGTAACTAGACTAAGAATTGTTATGGACGCATACTTCAACATGATGATTTCGGCTAGTTTCAACAAAGCCTACCTTTGAATTAACCTAGCTTTCCACAAACTTGTGGGGTTAACAAATATATTCATTAACATTTTGGTGCTAAAAGGAGGGCTTGAACCTCTGTCTCTGCTAATATCCAAAGTAGAACTATACAAGCCTGCATATTTAGGGTTTAAATTTTCCCAACCAAGCATATCCCATCCAAGCTGACCAACCTCATATCTTAACACCATGCCAATCAATCATGTTAAGTTGTCTGAAAAAGGATCCTCCAAACCCTAAACAACTAAGCGCACTTATCAAATCGCTAATGACCCCTGGCTTTATGGGGAACAAGTGCTAAGAATCAGGGCACTACAATTTATGGAAAATAAGAGAAGACAAGCAGCGTCTTACAACCTATAAAAATGAAGCTTGAATCTGTTTCATTTAGAGCCATCGTCGAGTTTTTCCTTAAAAAGCGGTGCAAGAGAGATAATGTCGTACCAAAAATAAGAAGAGACATTCAACTTAAAGCTAAGAGGAATATTTTTGAAAGAGAAATGACCATGGTTTTCGAACGATTCACTAGAACGTGGGAAAGTATTCTTAGCCACTCCCAAGGACAAAATGAGACTCGAGATTCTTTAAAAAGGAAGCTTATTATGGAAGCTAAGAAACCTAATATGAGCAACAAAAGAGCTAAATATCAGCTAAGGGGGATAGTCTCTAAATTACGACTTTCAAAGGATTGCATTTTCATTACTTCTATTGAAAAAAATGTTTATTGACCTAAAATGAACTCAACTGTTGGCCTTCACAAAAAAGGAGACCCAAGTTTAAACAGAATCGTAGAAGATCATATTGTCATCTAGCAAATGGATACGACATCAACCAATGTAGGAGCTAGGAAGGGATGATCATTAAATTTTTAAGGTAAGAAAAACTCAATGAATTTGTAAAGAGATGTCAAATAAATTTCAAAATAAGGAAGGTTCTTCGAATAAGTGAATCTACATGGCAGAGGAGTAAGATTCTCCTAAAATAATGGAAATGCCTAAACAACTACCTAAGATAGTAGTAAGGGGCAAAAACATTTGATCCCACTAAAGTGGCCCGGTCAAAGCACCCCCTAGAGAGGATGAAGTAAGCCTTTGGTCCCGACCGAAAAGACCTGACCAAATCACCTACTAAGCTATCGGCCCCGCCAACATGGCCTGGTCAGAGCATAAGCCCTTAACTCCTATCCAAGGCCTGGTTAAGGAGCTGCTAGAGGAAAGCCAGACTAATCCTTTGGTTCTGCCCGAAAACGACACGTCCAAAGTTTTTACTTCAACCCCTGCCTACGGAGCTTGGTTGGAAAGCCTCCTAGAGGGAGGACAGGTATGACTTGGCCTATCCAAAGCATCAAACCAGCCTTCAGTGCTGTCATCAAAGGCCTCACTGAAGTGCCTCCTAGAGGGAGGTCAGATAAGTCTTTGGTCTTGCTTAAGATAGCTAACTAAACACACCATAAAACAGATATAAATCATCACTGAAGCCCATGATAAGGGGTCCAAGCCAAGTAGTGCTCCAATTCAATCAATCTTCTAGAGGAAGATCTATCAAAATCCAATCCAAGTAGTACTCCAGTTCGATCATTGTTCTAGAGGAAGATATATCAAAATCCACGCCAAGTAATGCTCTAATTTAATAAATCTTTTAGAGGAAGATCTAAAAGAATCCAAGCCAAGTAGCGCTTTCAAATCAAAAAACCTTCTAGAGTAAGGTCCAACAAATATGAGTTATTTATGCTCCCTAATAAGTGTAATTGTCGACTACCAGATGAGGATTTTTGGTTTTCTTCTACTATTGCCTGATATGAATTTCTAGTCTCTTTCAATAATCAAATATTGGTTTTTGGTTTTCTTCTATTATTGCCAGACATGGATTTTTGGTCTTCTTCTATTATCGCTGGATATGGATTTCTAGTCTTCTTCTTTTATTGCCAGTTATAATTTCTGACCTTTTCTATGGCCAAATATTAATTTTGGTTTTCTTCTATTATTATCAGAAAAGGGTTCTGGTCTTTTCCTATTAACAGATTAGATTTCTAGACTTCTATTATTATTGTCGAATAAGGATCTCTGGTATTGACTAACAAACAAAAGGATTATCTGACAATGGAAATTCACTAAATCAGTTCTCGCTTTAGCTTTGGATCTGTCTAACGGGAATCTTCGTTACAAAACAAAACATAGAGAATTTACTAATGAAGAGCGAGATTTAAAAAATCTCAATTGACAAAAAATTTAGTTCTCTAAACAAGTAAAGAGTTGATCTATATATCGAAAAGCTTGAAGTGCAGAAAAGTAAGATATCAATTATCTGATTCAAGGCTGTATATTTACCACCAAAGGTAACATGTGGTCAATTACAAATTTATTTACAATTTAATACACTATATATACAAAGTCATAGTTACAAAAATCAGGCAAAATAAATTCAAAGTTCAAGGCTTCTTGTTGTCTTCTTCTAGTCCTTGGTAGTTAAAGGATTGATAATGCGGCGAATGGCCACATACATAAGTCCTTTGAATTTCTTTTCCTTTTTCAAAATGGTATTCATATCATCAATGGAGTCAATTTGGGTTTTGGGTTTTTAAAGTGTGCTGGAGAGTTCTATTGGCTCCTCATAAAGTTTGAACCATGCTCTTTAACCCTTTGATCTTTTGTTTAAAAGTATATCTCTTACACTCGAGCTCTTGAACTCTATTCTCATATTCATTGATAAACTAAGATACATTTTTGTCCCTTTTTTGCTAAAGTGTTGTAAGCATTCAAATTTTACTTTTCCACCCCATTTAGAGATCGTTTCATCGCTTAAGCCCGAGGGTGGGTTTAGTAAAGTGGGGAATTCTTGGATCGCTAAAGATTGAGATTTGGTTGTTCTACAAGGAGTAGTGGTAGAAAGGCCAAATTTTCCTTCACTTGCAATAAGCTCTAATGACTGGAAATAAACTTAAATCTTTACTAAATCTACTTTAAGATCATTTATTCTATGGTATATTTAGCTATCTCTGTGTTACTTCAGTTGAAACACCAGACCCATGAACCGAGTTAGTTTTCTTCTTAAACACTTGAAGCTCATTCTTTTTTCTTTAAGCTATTCTTTTATGAGGGCGGTCATTTCTTTATAATTCGTAAACATTGACTTTAATGTGTAGTATTTTTCGTACCACCCTTGCACCTTTTGATTATCCGAAAATCACAAAGCTGAGGCATTTTGAGACGACTGTCTCTTTTCTATATCAGCAAGCAATCTATCCTTAACATCAACCACTCAAGAAAGATATCTTAAGGGTCAGATGTGCACACTAACTGTGTTGCCTATTAAAAATAAGTGAAACAAGAATTATACATGAAAAACCATCTTTTCCATTAATAACAACCAAAATTACAGAAAACCAAGATTACATCATACTACACACTTAGCTAACATCTAGATTTTTTAAACTATGATTTTAGCCTTTCGAATGATCGATAAAGAAAGTATATAATCAAAGGAAGATATAATTCCTTCCGGGGTATAAAAAAGGAACCGATGATAATCCTATTCCCCGACTGGAGGGTTACCATGACCATATATTAATTTTGTGTGACGGGATCAGATTTCACTAAGTAACTTATTCTTTTCATCACCTAGAAAGTCAAAGCAAAAGCAAGAGAATCGCATGAAAACGTCTTGTATCTCTTTGAGGAAGCAATGTTTTGCCAACTGTGATATTTTGAGAATTGAAGATTTTACCCGATACTTTTCTTTAACTTGAAAATTTTACTCAAGAGATCCCTATAGAACAAACTGCATGAGAGGTCCTTAGTCTATACAACATGTTGAAATTAGAATAAGGATAAAAAAACTAAAGCGATCCATGAGTAAACCAAGTAATATTTACAATCATATAACAATTCAGGTTCATACAAGAATGATTTCTTATGCATTTTAGAAATAAACCTCTTCCTGTTATACTTACGTTTTTTTCGAGGGAAAGAGAGTGAGAAGCAAGAGGAATAGGAGTGACTCTGGGAAGATTCCAACATGCCTTGGGATAAGGATCAGATGCTTGTTCATTCAAATATCTACAATGAAAACGTGTGAGAAAACCCCCATAGTTATCACCTAAGTAGGAGAAATTGACAAATTGACCCCTCAAGTAGGCTCTGTAGAGAAATTCTTCTAAAGTGTTTCTATCATCACCTAACATAAAAAAGGAGTCATTAGCTCCGAATTCACCGCTAGGAGTTTTTCCCAAAAAAGGCATGGTTTCTTCATTCATGGAGAAACCTCTCTTTCTTTAAAGAATCTTAATTTCGATGCACTCACGGCAAGTTTCTTGTACTTCTTAGACAATTCGTTATACCCCTTTAATTGCCTATATGGTTCCTTATTTAATTGATCTACATCCGCCTGTTTCTTCTCAAGCATAAATCATAACGGTATTATGATATTCTTCTTAACGTTATCAATGTATTAACTAAAAGTTACTTGATAACTTAAGATATTTGGATAAAGAATTCCATACTTAAGAAAGCAGAATTGAAGGCGAGAAGATTTTTCCCTTGTCTTTGGATTTTTGTCCGTGTGGAGCGCTGCACTTTATAGGAGAATCTTTCTTTGAAAGATCAGGCACATTAGGAGTTTTTGCATCTTGGATGGTTGGGTGTAGGTTAGCATCACCAGATCCATCCTTATCATCAGGCTGTCCAGAGAGCCCTTTTTCATTTCCCTCACCATCATCATCGTTGTTATCATCATCATCTTGACCGTCGTTATCATAGTCGTCTTCACCCTAACTACCACCACCTTTGTTCACATTATCATCTTCCTCTTCCTTATCCGACGTCGACTCAACATCGGTCGAAGGGTCATCAAAATTTAATAATTTATTAGGGTCATTCTCTTCCTCTCTCGAAGGAACCTTCTCTAGATGTTCGAGATTTGTTCAACATTGCTTCTAATTTATCCATAAAAATTTTGTTCCACACTGGAGGGAGAGAAGGGAAGCCAAAATTCAGACATTTATGAGCATTGTCAACATAAGCAACAAAAAGGGCTGTCTCATGAGAACTTTCGATGATGGTATCAAGAGGCATGCTAAGAAAATGGGATATCTTTTGTTTTGCATCATCGATTATGTTGGTTGACTTGTCTAAAAGAAAACGGTTTCTAAGCAGCTTTTTCTTTAGAGATGCATTCTTCCATATAAGCTTATCCTTCCTCATGCTAACATCCGCAAGTGCAATTTCTAAACTTTTACCTCGTCATCCGAAATTTGTTTATCACTCTTTTCTTTGAGGAGTAAACCTTCTGTATCCTTAAGAGTGGTAGCTATCTTTTCTTCTTTCCTTCATGGCTTCATCTCTCGCTATGGTAATATCAATTATATAATTGTTAAGTGAGGATTTTTGTTCCTTAAGCTTGGACATCTCGCTAAGTGATCCTGAAGTTTCCTTTTATAGTGAAAACAGATGTTTAGCAACCTAGAACAAGTAAAAAAATTTGAGTCAAAATGTAAGTTGTAAAGGATTAAGAGCTTAAAACAGCTAAATAAGAAAAGTATGTACCATTAAGTATTGCTTAAGAAGGGCAAATCGATGATCTTGAGTGAAAGTGGAAGGTTGTGATGGCTTAAGAGCAGTAAAAGAGATGGATTGGGTGACTAGTTGGAGAAGGTCATCAAACTTATTAATGGGATTTGAAGATTGAGAATTTTAACAAAGCAAGTCCTCGTATATAAAATAAAGTCTGAGATCTTCACAAATGTGATTCAAAATTTCAAGAGAGTGTAGGAAACTAATACGGAGAAGTGGGTCTTAAAAATGCCCTGCTTCAACCACCCATTGGGCCTCATCTCTAATAGTGTTAAGATTTGAGGTCTCGAGATTTGAATCGATCCCAACCAATTCTTTCACTTGTATCACAATAGGGGAATGCATATCCCCGACCTTGGGCTTCTTGCTGAGAGTGGGTGCAGCAAAGGAACTATTGCTCTGTTTCCTTTTTTCAATTGTGAATGAGCTAGAGATAACATCCTTAAGATATTGGGATTCAAGAGCCTGAATCAAGGCCAAAGTTCCATCTTTATTTAACTCATCCTGATGTGTATAACTTATGGCCTCCTTTACAGGAGAGACTATTAAGGCAAATGAACCCGAGTCAAGGGAATAAGCTTATCAGATGATACTATAATAGATTATGAATAAATGCAATAATATCTTACCAATTAACCTGGCTAAACGAGGGAGTTAGATGTAAAAGATTCAAGTTTTCTCATTACCAATGTGCTTTTTCCTCAAGCATTGAACTTTACCATCGAACGTTCTCCCAAGACCTTATAGAAATCCAAAATGATAGAATATTGAAGAAGCTTAGCTTGGGTTAGTAGTTTAAGCATGTTAACCGTTTTTCCTACTGCCCGAGTTAGCGGCCGCACTAGTTTTTTATCTTCAGAATTTAGATTCTTAGGGGCGAGATCTGAAAGAGAGACACCAGTTAATAAAGAATAATAAACCAACACAAGTGACTAGGTGAAAGAAACTTACTAGTAGTAGAAAATATTCCCTTAATATTAGCAAACATTTAATGAAGAAGAATTGGGTTTCTCATCCTTTCAACTTGTTGACATAATCAGAAATCATGTTTTTCTAGTGGGAATGGATTTTATACAATTGATGACCTGGTTGCTCACCAACCTTAGAAAGACCACCATGAAAAGGATAATTTCAACATTAAGATAGAGGAGTCCTACCTCTCAAGCTAAGACTTCTAAACAAGTCAAACATTTATAAGCATCTGGCAGGAGTTGGATTGGTGCAATATTCAGATGCATCAAATATCGTAGGAGAAATCTAGGGAAAGGAAGATGGCCTGTGTGCTAGGCATCTATGGGTGTGAAAGCAAAGTATCCATCTAGTAGGCTATGTTGTCCGACGGGCTAGGAATGGCTTCAAATCCAGTAATTCCAAACTGTTAAGGAATAGAATCCACCTTAGCCTGGGTGGTGATGTATAATGGATTCGAAATGATATCTCCCTTCTTGCCTGCTAAAGGTGAAGCTTAGGTCCTTTACTAGTTTTTTTTATCAACTTCTTGTTGGATTGATGACCTTCCATTTTCCTGTCAAGTGATTTTATTCCAAGCTTAAGAAATTACCATGACTTACGTTATATAAAAGGTATACTGCGTGCCAAGTTCAAAATTATTGTTTAAGCAATCTATTTACTGTCGAAATGACAAAATGTACGACAATCATAAAAAAACAACATATAAATAACATATGATAGGCTTGTTAGAAAATGTGAATTTCAATCTCGATAAAAGAGCCTAAGTCCGTGCAGACTAAGATAAATCATTGCCCAGTGTCACGTAATCATATAACAATGGTAAATAGTATAATTTAGCTAATGAAGAAAATAATGAGGTTATCGTCGTTAACAAATGAGTGTTTGTATAATTTGATAATGTGTTAAACAATTAGACGATTTACAATGTGTTAAAATATGAATATCGTGAGTGGCGGTACCTATAAAGCTCCGTTTGTAATATGAAGGTCAATGATCGAAAATAAAGCTATTGGCATCAATAAGCCCATTTTGATAATGTCATGAAACTTATGCTATAAAATAATTACAAGATCCACAACCATGATTAATGTACAGGCAATAAAGATATCGATGTTGATGAGTAGGTGTGATGTGAATTGGAGACATATTAACTGGTTAAACAATTTGTATTGTGTTAAAAGTAATGGTGTTGATAGTAGTGATTTCGTATAGAACACCATTTGTAACATTGAAAAAGATTATGAAAAAATGAAGAAAACCAGTAAGGCCGTTGGTATTAAACTATGCTTGTATGTAAACGTTAAAGATGAATGGCTTTGTCCTTAATTAATGTCGAGTTTATCAACATCGCATCTAATCAAAACACAAATTGCAGATGACCTCTATGTTCTCAGCTAAGGGTTGTCGCGATTCAACTTAATCATAAGATGTGAAATGATTTTGGCATTGTTGATGTATATTAAACAATAAGGAACCCTACTAGTGTCGACTTTCACAAAAATAAGAGATTGTAACGTCTCATTATAATTAAAGTTCGATGTTGATGAAGAAGTAAATTTATTAGCACTTAGCCTATTAATGTTACATTCAATTCACTCTTATTATTTAAAATATGAAAACTTCTGGCTATAAAATAACAAGATAATAGGAGGACTCATTAATTTCGAGAATCATAATAGGTCGGTGGCGATCAATGTCGATATGATGAAAGACGAAGTTGAGGTCATCTTTATCATTGATGAACTTAGAACATTAAAATTTTCGTATCTATATTGACTAGTATGGAGCCTATTTACGCAACAAGGAACCATTACGATAATGGTTTAGCAACTGATAGGTCAATCAACCAACATCGAACTTATTAGTAGCGTCATGAACAACGACAGCAGTATGGGTCCAAATATAGATGGATATAGGTTCAACAAACGACATACATCGTCATCGAACTGAATGCTTTAAACACTCAAATCAACATCGAATTAAACAGTTAATTAATTCAAAGATTAATACAAATACGTGACATCCATCAATAATAAATTTGCAATTTCAATCCTTAACACATAATAATCAAGTTGAAATTAACAAAACCCCTAAATTGAACACTAATAACAAACTTAAAACCCAATTGTTTCATTCGGCTTCTTAACTAAACTGATTTGAAATGAGAATCCTGCCTAAATGGGGATTGAATTCTTAAGAACTTAAGAAGTTTAAATTTTATTAGAAATTTCTGATTCTTTCTGCTTGAGCTATCAATTGCAGTTAAAAGGAAAAAGGGAAGAGGCTCACATATTTATAGAAAGAAATAGCCGCACAAGTGCTGTTGGATTGATTTTAAATAAAGGGTTAGATCGCTGAGAGGAGACTAAAAGGTGGGAAAATAAAAATGCCAAGACCGCTGACTTATAAAGTCAATGACTTCTATACTAGGGAGAAAATGTTACTATTATAATTGTCATCGAAAGAGTTCGATATGCCACCTAACCACGACATCGTGCCAATTAATGTGTCAAAGTAGTAATTCTGATACTGATAATTGTTCTTTGTTTATGATATCTTCCATCATTATCATCGAAGACATGTGATCAGTGATACGTTAATGGAGCCAATGATCAACATTGAAAACATAAGGGTAGATCAGCATTAAAGGATTAGGGTGTCACACTTCACCAGTAGAAGGACATAGACAACGTCACAAATAATAAAAGGAACAATGATACAAAACCTAGTCAGTATCATAAGTGATCAACATCGTAAGCCATCAATGAGTGTCGATGCAATAAATATCGAATCTTTCTGATGCAGTATTCTGGTGCCATTCCTGTTTACCTATTGTAACTAAGACAAGCTTATTTTCGACAACCACAAAATATGTTAGCATTACATTAAAGCAATGTTGCACCTCACAGCTCTTCGAGGATATTTCTCTGCAATGATGCCAAGGATAGCCAAAGGAATACAAAGTAACGCTGCTCTTTGTTAATGCCCAACACCATACTTCGTCTTTTGTGCAACACAATTACATGTCAACGCAAAGCTGTTTTAATGGTGGACATCGTCAATATCCATTAAGCTATTAATACTGCCTTATGGTCATCATTATTTCATGCTTGCATTAATTCAAGCTGGTATCATCACCCACTCATAAAGGACGTCAGTCATCATGATAGAAACGCCGATGCCATAGTTCACCATTGCTGCATATCTCCACCAAAGGAATAAAGAGGGAGCCTAATGTATAACAACATCAAAGTCAACATAATCGCGAAAGCTAATGTTGAAGTTTATCGAAACCTAAATCCTAGTGGTGCCATTTTAGGATGGATTCATTCTCTTTCACTTCTTACGTTTTCAACTTTGTAAACCCTAAATCAATTTGGGGATTCTAGCCAGTTGTAGTACTTGAACTTTGAACACATAAAGCATTGAAAATTGAACAATTACATAGCATATTGACTCTTTGTGACATGCATATTCTGTTTACTTAGAATTGAGACTTGAATATCGACTGCATATTGACTTGTACCTTAATTTGCATATCAACATGAACCATATATGATGTTTGACCTAACTTTGGTGACTAAACTAAGAATTATTATGTATGTATACTTCAACTTGATCATTTCGACTAGCTTCAACAAGCCTCCCATTGAATTAACCTTCCTCACTCTTTTGGGTTAACAAATTTATTCGTTAATGGTTGAATTTTTAAATGAGGTTAGGAGTAGTATAATGAGAAAAATTTAGAAGCTTTATGCTTCTTGATTGGAAGTTGGGTAATCTTGGACTTGCTATATATGGAAATGATATGTTTGTTTAAAGTTCTGAGTTAGGTTTGAGGCTTGGTACTAAGATATACAATGTTATTATTGATGCATTGGGTAAATTGAATTTCTTAGATTTATCCTATTTCAAGTTTCATAAAATGGCTTCAGTTAATTGAATAACGGATTGGTTCACGTATAATAGTTTGGTTCATGGAATTTGTACACTAAACTAAAATAGTATTATTAATAAAAAAAATCTAATAAGAGAAAAGAGGACATGTATTGGACCATTAAAATGAGGTGGTGTATGCAGACAAGTTCCATTGCGATCGGATGCGCCATGTGATCGCACGAGCATGAAACGTAGGATGATTCATTTGAGAATTCAAATAAATAATAATTCTATATTATTTAAATCAAACCCTCACTCAACCCTCTCTTGCTCTTTAAACCATTGTTACATACATTCTTCGGGAAAAACGGTTGCGTCCATTTCTATCTTTTCAAAAATTAAAACTAAGCAATCCGCTTAACAAAAATTTATGAAACCAACTATGTTGAACTTGTGTCGAAGAGAGCTTCAAGTCTCTATAGACTTTGAGTGGTGCGATTACACTTGGCCACGATTCGTTTTCTATGGTCAATATAGGGTTTCACTTTGGAGGTGCTAGACACTAGGCAATGGCGACGGGACCATTGATTTTCTGTACGCATAGTACATCTCCCTACGAGATTTGGTCAAATTCGATCTACCATAGAGGAGTGGACATATTTTTGTCATGATACTAGATCACCAGGTCGCTTTATGTATAAGTAGGACCATCTTTTTCTTTTTGGGTCTGGAACTGAGAGGAAGAGTTGAGTGACGCGCTACAATTTTCCATTCATTGATTCTTTAGGAAATGAGTGAGATTGGGAGGAGAGAAGGCGTTGAACAAGGTGGATTTGGGTATGTTTGTGCACGACCATGTACAGGGAAGGGGGATTGTTAATTTGGGGAAGTAAGTAAATTAAATTAAATGTTAATTAATTAAGTTAATTAAATACTTAATCCTAAATCTTGTACGCATATCTTTTGCATATGAGGTCCACTTTGGACACCGTTACTTGCTTTGTGCTCGTGATGGTGAGCTCTATGATTTGGCAATAATTTGGAAGGCTTTTGTCGAGGTGAGATATATTGTCTCTCGGCATATTATGTTTGTTAGTATAGTATTAAAATGATGTTTTGAAATGATTTCTAACTTTAAAACTTGATTTCTAGTATTACCTACATCTTATTTTCTAAAAGAATTTAAAAGCATTTTAAAATAGGTTTAAATTAAATATGACATTTTTTCCATTGATGCACTGTTTTGGCGATATTACTAGATTTAGGCTCTTTTGATATTAAACCTACATTGGTTGCTTAGATGTATTGTATGTATGTTATTATAGATGTATATAGGTTATTATAGACATTTCTATGCTTGTTGGTTGCATGTATGCTGGTTTTCTTAATTTGGTTGAAAACGCTGACCGAATGCGATATGGTGCTAGAAAATATCCCATAGAACAAGATTTCATGCATAGAGTTTTGTGCAAGCCTATTGATCTGAAGATCGAAGATGAAATTGGAGATGTGCATTGGATTTTAGGATGGATATGGGATGTATTCGGTTGGTTCGTAATCAACCACTTTTAGTTAATTGCACGACCAAAGTGGTCGTTATCGGCTGTTCTAGAGTGGTTGATATCTACCACTATTGATGATGGCCGATTTAGTTAATTTTTACATGGATGATAGAGAGGATTCAAGGAGCATGATGTGATGGTTCGTTTGATATTTGATTTCGATATTGTGGCTCTTTGTTGAGCGTTTTGGCACTGAAGAAAGGATGCAACGCTCTGACGTGATGACTTCATGATTCGACGATGATGATTCCATGATGGAAAGTGACGGCTTTAACGATGGATAGCTGTAATTGAGATGCGAAATAAGAGACGACGTGTCAGATTGATGGAACTGTCAGATAAGGGTTGTAGGATGCATAATGACATTCTGTGACTAATGATGGCTATTTAGGTTGTTTCCCAAACCGCGACGACTTTAGACAGTAGTCATAAGGACTGTTCTAGGTTGAGCTCTGCTATGGAGAGGCATGCAAAGGGATCACTGATATTTGTAGGTTTTGAACCATTCTCGTAAAGCAGGGATATGCAAGGATGCTCACTTAGGCTATGTTGTGTGCCCTAAATCTACCTTGGACTGTTATGTATGTGTAGTCCAATTCTTGTCCTTCTGAGTTGCATGGATTTGGTACCGAGAAACTGGTACATTGAGTAGTCCTTGACTATATGATAAGGTCATACGAGTGTCATATATCCAATGCACTGAGTGAGTGATGTGAGGATGGATGATGGATGCCAGTTTGCTTTGGTTACTTATCACTCTAGGGATGTCACATGATGTAGTTATCTTTGATGTAGATACCAAGTGTAACGACCTGTATTTTAACTATTTTTAATTATTAAATTTAATACGTTTATTGAATAAAAATGGCAGGAAATAAAAATTTATATCTCATTAATGTAACTTATTTAATATGAACTTGAATAAAATTTTGAAATAACAATTTCAATAAGATTTAAGGAAATTATATGTATCAGAATGAAGTTTAATATATTTAATATGTTGTAATCAATAGCATGAATTGAGTAATAAATGTTGGATTAATTAGATGAAAATAAAATAATTGATTTATAACAAAAAGTCATCTAAAAATCTAATATTGAATTTGTCGCAAATTGAATTATTATGATGCTTTGATTTGCGAAGTGGAACTAAGTGTAGTAGTTGTTTTGTTAAAAGTTAAATTTTAAAAGCTAGATAACTATATTTCAAGTATCATGATTTAGTGGATAATTAAATTGTTCAAATTTAATATTGGAAATTATTTAAATAATTGAATCTTGGATTTAATACGAATGAAAATGATTTCGAAAGTTGATTTAAATTTTATTTAAGAATCAAAATTGTTAAATTTTAAAATTGAATTTAAAAGTAAATAGATTGGATTTCGAAATTTCTCTAATTAACATGTAAAAATAGTCTTTTTGGGTACTATCTTGGATCTCGATGAAATTAGTTTCATCGGATCCGTAATAGTGAATTATTATAGGATTTCAAGTTCCGTAGCGATCGGACTTATTGTTTGGCCATGTGAGCTTGAAATGCATAGAAATCAATTAAAGGAATTTAATTAAAATAATTTGATTTTGAAAAGCTAGCTTCTAAATATGATGGAATTGGCTTTCGAGACTATATCCATTGTGTTCAAAAAGGGGTATAACATAAAGAATGACTGGGTTTGGAGTTTGAAATTTTCGCGGATAGACTGGGTTGGAAATTTATATAAAAGGTCACGTTGTGTTTTCATTTTTGAAACCATAAACTAAAACATCGGCTTTTCTCTTTCAGTGATTTTAATGGCTGAAATCGCCTTATCTTCTCTCCTCATTTTCTCTCAATCCGCCTAACTAAATCAAATGACAACAAATGGAAAAGTGCATAACTTGATGAGCGTTATAAGATGGACGGTTGGATCGAGGCGAATCGAGTCAAATTCACCAAGATCTAAGTTTGTAGTCGTGCGGGTTTTGGGATTCATGCGAAAAGATGGCGGTGGCGGAATCAACCGTACCGAAGGCGGTGGTGGAGCAGCGCGAGGTGGCGTCATAGCGATGTCTGATCGAGCTCCGATAGCCTGTGGTGGCATGCGTCGCGAGAGTTTGGTCGCGACGGTTGGGATTTCTCTACGCTTGGAACGTGGAGGATTAAGGAACCAGAGGGTAGGTTTAATTTTAACTCCTCATTGTTATATTAATTAATTTTAATTATATTCAAATGTTAAAAACTAATAACTTTTTCATACGAGGTCCGATATGAGCGAAACAAGTCGCGTTGGATTTGTATCGATGTCGTCTATGGTCTGGAGTTGGATTGAAATTTATTTGAAGCTAAAAATTTTTAGTTTCAAATAAAGGTGAGTGTTTTAAACCGCTCACGAAATACAAAAATATTTATGATGTTAGTTAAATTGAAATCATGAAGTAATTTAATTTTACTGATTGTTGTTTGATAAATTAACTGATATTTAAATTGACAGTTAAAGTGAAATTGAAATTAAAGTGCTAGTTAAAGATCTCATATTTAATAAGTAGTTAACTATTGTTATATATTGACTGTTTTGGATGCTGATTGTGATGGATGGCAATTAGATGATATATTGGATGATTGGATGCTTATTAATTTATATATATATATATATATATATATATATATATATATATATCATGTTATCACCCTGTATATTATTTGACAGTATATAAACTATTATTTGAATTATTTCGAATAAATTAAGAAATAGGTTGAAACAATATATGCCTATGACATTTATTTTGGATTGAAATGATATATATCCAGCCCTGAAATTAAAATTGAAAGAACTATTCACTTAGCTATAGGATAGGAAATTATATACGGACACCGGATTGGTTAAAATTAATGGTTTTACAATTTTGGTTTTGAAATTATTTAAATGATGTTGTTTTAAAAAAATAAAGGAATAAAATTTATAAGAATTCAATTATTTTTAATTTGAGCTTTGAAATGTTGAAATCGGAATTAAAATTAAATTGTATTAAATAATTTAATTTGGAATGTGAAGTTACAATCGATATGTGACTTGAATTATGGAAATTGAGTTGTTTAAAAGGTTTAAATTTTTACTTGAACTTTGAAATTATTTAAGTAAAGGTGATATAGCTGATATTTCAACGTGGGCTCGAAATTGAATCATTTTAAAGATTTGAACCTTAAATTGAACATTGAAGTTTAGTTTGATTTAAATCGATATTCAAAATTTGAACTCGGATAAATTGAAATGGTTTAAAATTGAGAATTGAATTGAACTTAAACTATTTGAATTGAATCAATGAAAATCAAATTGAAATTAATTCAAATTGAAATCGAACTCGAAATTGATTTGAATTGAAATTGAACTTGAAAATGATTTGGGTTGAAATCGAAATTTAGTAAATTTGAATTGAATTGAGATTGAAGATGATTTGAATCGAGAGATTTGAAATCGAATTAGTTTCATTTAAATTTTGATTGAATTCAGATTTATTGGAAATGGAAAGTAACAATTTTGAATTTGAAATTATTTTCACTATAAACTATTTTCCTATGAACTATTTTAAAATTCATCTTTTTGAATTTCCAAATTATTTAAATTTTCAAATCATTTAATATATAATCTATTTTAATATTTTAACTATTTAAAATATTTTAATTTTTTTAACTATTTAAAACTATTCAAACTGTTTTCTAAAATTTTAAACTATGCAAAGTTGGAATGTTATATTTAAAACATGGATTTAAATGCAAATTTAGTTAAAATGAAGTTATAACCTAAGTTGAAATTCGAAACAATTTTGGAAGTGAAATTGAGATATTGGAGTGAAAAATGATTTTAAATGAAATTAAGATATTTTAAGTAAATATGATGATTTTGAAATAAAAAGATTTTTGAAGTGAATATGATATTTTGATATCAAGTATGAATCTTTCGAAATGTAAAAGAACCAACCGGTGTGTAAAATGACGTTTGGTTGTTAAAGAGACCGGGGACTCCTATTGACAAATTCTCTGTCAATATTGGAACCACTTTAACAACTGTGTACATGGAGGAGACTCAAGAATGAAGTGGTTGAATTTGGTGTGCGTTGCTGGATTTGAAGAAAGAGAACGATGATGGATAGCCCTGACACTTGTGTCAATTTGAAATGACTAAAATAGGAGCCACGCCGGGCCGTAGCTACCTCTAGCAGACACGCTCCTTCATATTCTATCTTTTTTTATTGATTGGTGACCATTTGTAATTTTAGGAGTGTTGTGCTTTGGTGGGCCATTAGGGGTTACCACCAGTCTAGATCGGGCAAACTGGTAGTATCCTACCTTGGGGATTTCCTCACATGCCTTGTCACTCTTTTATCCTTATACAATACCACTATGATTTTGATTTTGTTTGTCATATCACGGTGCATCCCTATCCATCGACAGTTTACTAGTGTTTTATATGCAAACTCTACGACAATGCTTAAAACTAAATTAAGGGGGACAATAGTAACACCTTAAAATTATTTTAATATTTTATATTATGGATAAACATTACATATATAGTGTATCCTACTATATATAGATATTTTGATGGATCCTTAGGAGATGGAAATCCCGTAACATCTCTTAAGTTATTGCACGCACGTTATACACTTGATAGGAGATGTAAAACCCCGTAAACATCTCTAATGTTGTTACACTCTTGTTGTATGTGATATTTATTTGACTTACATAATAATATTTTAGTTCTGACTCGAGTGTATTATTTTACTTTATGCTCCGGTCAGCCCTGAGTTATTAGTGCATTGAAGATCATATTTTCTGGAGGACGAAAATGAAGATTTGATACTAGTATTATTTTTTGCATAATGTTGTTCTGCTGCAATATTCTACTGTTCATTTGTATGTATAACTCTAATAGATGTTGTTAAATTTTAATCAAAGGTATAGTATAAATAACTTCATGAACTATTTATTTGATTATTATATTTTGTCATTCTGCTGGGAGATTCTATGTTTATTTTGTTCTTTTCTTATTTTTCTTAATTAACCCCATTGTTATCTGTGTTTTGAATTGTTTTGAGTTGGACATGTGTGATTTATTGTCGACTTAAACCTTTCGAAATATGGATTGTCACAGTTGGTATCAGAGCTTTGGTTTAGCGATAACCATTTCTTTGTGGTTTTAGACTCATTAGAGATAGGGTAGTAAAGAATGAGTTTGCCTAAGTGTATATGTATATGAGAGCACAAACTTGTTGGTGTTATAAAATGTTTTATATTATTTTTCCTTGTCTATTAAGTTGTTTACGAATTCTAATCGGTGCATGGGATGCTATGTTATCGCTAGGGGTTACTAAACACTTAAACGAGGTAAGTCGACATAATATTGTTTTAGAAATTGGGTAAATGAAATAATTTTACCTATATTATATCTTATATATAAAATGAAAACTATCATGAACCTGTATGATTAGTGATGAATATTGTTTGTTAGGAGATTATAACATTTAGTTATCATTGATTATTGGCTGAATTAAACTAAAAACGAATACTTTGTGAACTTTATTTCATGAAGCCTTCGATAATTAGATTGAATTGAAATCTAATTATAGTAAGAATTATTTGCAATAAAAAAGGTGTGAATTAACGAAATGTTTCATAATAAGTAATGGAACTGTGTAAGTATATTTATAATATAGCTTATAAATAGAAAGGATTTAAAAGCTGAGAATTTGAGAACTTAAATCCTGGTGCTTTTGAAATTATTTTCTAAGACGGTAATATAATAATTAGTATTATTTAAAAATATTTATGAATAAAAGTGTTTGAAAAGGAATTAGAAGGAAATAAGTCCCGTAATACCCTCTTTTGTCACTGTAAATAATTTCGGTGATGACGGTCGCATCCTCGACATTCATTTTCAAGTCTCGAAGTGGGGGAGACCACTTAGTAGCTTCGCTATGCATTTTGTTTGATAAACATATTTTGATTTAAATTTTCTAAATATGATTTTATATATATATAAGATATGAGTATATATATTATTTCAAAATGATTGAAATGAACCCAGTATTTGAATTCTTAAGTTTCTGTTAATTAATGATTTTCAATTGTAGGAATAAGTGAATTTTTTTAATAGTTGGAAACTTCTAAAATGAGGAATAAGAAATTGAAGCTAAGTGTTTAAATGAAATATGAGAAGTTAACTCATAAATTTCAAGATAATGGAAATTTAAACATATGTAAATTATTGAACATTCTTATTAACTAAAATGAATAAGATAAATTTGTATAACCTCAATTACATTCCAAAAACATATATAAAACTTACCAAAAATGTTTAAAAAGTTGAATGTTAAATATGAATATGTAATAGAATATTATACAAGTTTGAACTTAAGAAATAAAAAAATTTCAAATTAAAATTGTGGTTAAAGGAACGTGTTTAAAAAAAGGAAATACTATTTAGATATGAAATTAATAAAAGGTAAACAAGTAATAAATTATATCATATCTTTTTAAATTGTTTGTAAAATAAAAAAATAGATTTTCAAAGGATGTTTTAAGATTAAGTTATAGCTTTCTGAAATAATTATAATTTGAATAATATTGTGTAAAAGAAGATACATCTGTATAAAATGAATATAAATTTGAGAAATGATTAATGAAATAAGAAAGTTGAAATTTGAATTATGAAATGAAATTTTACTTAAGTCAAGTTGAATGGAATGAATTAATTAAATAAATTAATGAAATAAACTATAGGATGAAAGTTAACTTAAGAAATGTTGAATGAAAGTGATTGCGATAAAAGGAAATTTTATTAATATGAATTTGAGTTTTAAAATAAATTTTATTCAAGTAAAGTTAAGGATATGAATTAATGAAATGAACCAGTGAAGTAAATCAATGAATTAATATGTACTTAAGTTATGAAGTAATAATAAACATGAGTTGCGTTTTATAAAATGTTTATAATAAACGTAAATGGTTTATAAATGATATTAATATTAAAGAGAATATACTAAGTGGTAATGAAATAAAATTTAACTTAAATACGGTTAAATGAAATGATTTTATAAAATGGTCCATAATTGAATTGATATGAAATGTTGTTAAACATAAAGTGAAATAATTGAAATTTGAATAAATTGAATGTAAATGAAATAGATGTGAATAAATTGGAAGCAAATCAATTGGATGTTAATAGAGAATGGATATTAATAAGAAAGAAAGTGTATAAATGAACGATGGACATTGTATAATGTAGATTGATATAGTTATGAATTAGTTGGACGAATATTAATGGTTGAATGGTTTCTTTTGTTGTAAACCATTGTTATTACTGCTTTTGATTGCATACGATTATTATGTTGTGTATTGGTGCTTGTGAATATGATTTGGATTCAGAATTCATGTTATATAGTTCTATTAAACTCATCCATGTTTTTATATTCTTTTATATGAAACTAATATTCTAAATTGAGTTGAGATAGATACATATGTAGACCGTTTGGACATATACGCTATTCGAATTGCTTTTACTTACTTAATATGAGCGAACTCGCTCATATTAATAATGATAAGGTACATATCTTAGATTACATAGTGTGCTTTTATGTTTTTCCCTACGGGATGCCTTGACATTGAGATGAGATGTATATTTGGTATAAATATGTATACTGTAAATTTTTATGATCAGCCGCGCAAAGGAGACGCTGTCGTAATTTCCCGTAAATCCGAGAGTTAGAAAATTTTTTATATTTTAAAATTTTATAACTAGTTTTTATAAATAAGTTGTAAGTTCCGTAAAGCCGATATCGGAGTGGCGTAGTGGAAGGCATGGTAAAGGTTTTGTAAATAAGATTTTAAAGTTTTGTAAGTTGATTATTTTGAGAAAAATATATCGGAGGTTCGATTCTCTACTTAACCGCTTTTCAAGGACGAGAAGTTTTGAGTGTGGGAGATTGTAACGACTCGTATTTTTAACTATTTTAAATTATTAATTTAATATGATTATTGAATAAAAATGGTTGGAAATAAAAATTTATGTTTTATTTATGAAATTTATTTAATGAACTTGAATAAAATTTTGAAATAACAATTTCAATAAGATTTAAGGAAATTAGTTAAATATATTTAATATGTTGTAATCAATAACATGAATTGAATAATAAATGTTGAATTAATTAGATGAAAATAAAATAATTGCTTTATAACTACAATTCATTTAAAAATCTAATATTGATTCGTCGTAAATTGAATTATTGTGATGCTTTGATTTGAGAAGTGGAACTAAGTGTAGTAGTTGTTTTGTTATTTGAATTCATTTTAAAAGTTAAATAACTTATATTTCAAGTATAATTATTTAGTGGATAATTAAATTATTTAAATTTAATATTGGAAATTATTTAAATAATTGATTCTTGAATTTAAAATGAATGAAAACAATTTCGAAAGTTGATTTAATTTTTTAAACAAGAATGAAATTTTTTGACTTTTAAATTTGAAATTTAAAAGTAAATAAATTGAATTGGAAATTTCTCATTTTAATTAACGTGTAAAAATAGTCGTTCTGGGCACTGTTTTAGACTTCGACGAAATTAGTTTCATCAAATACGTAATAGTGAATTATTATAGGATTTCAAGTTTCGTAGCGAGCGGACTGATAGTTTGGCCGTGTGAGCTTGAACGCATGAAATCAATTAAAGAAATTTAATTAAGATATTTTGGTTTTGAAAAGCTATCTTCTGAATATGATGGAATCGGCTCCAAAGACTAGTTTCATTGTGTTCGGAATAGGGGTATAACATATAAAACCCCAGGCGGCACGCTTCGTTTGGAGTTCAAATTTTTCGCGAGCAGATCGGGTCGGAAATTTTTATAAAAGGTCATGTTGTGTTTTGGTTTTCGAAACCCTAAACTAAAACTTTATTCATTCTCTTTCAGTGATTTTAGTGGCCGAAATCGCCTTATCTTCTCACCTCGTTTTCTCTCAATCCGCTCAATGAAATCAATCGACATCAAAAGGAAAAGTGTAGATCTCGACGAGCTCTACAAGATGGATGGTTGGATCAAGGCAAATCGACTTCAATTCGCTTGGATCTGGGTCTGTAGTTGTGTGGGTTTTTGAATTCGTTCGGGAAGATAGCAGTGGTGGAATCGACAGCACTTGAGGTGACGGTGGAGTAGCGTGAGGCCCGCGTCGTGGCGATGTTTGATTGGGCTCCGATGGCCTATAGTGGCGTGCTTCTCGAGAGTTTAGTCGCGATGGTTGGGTTTTCTCTAGGCCTGGAATGCACGAGATTAAGGAATGAGAGGGTATGTTTAGTTTTAACTGCTAATTGTTATGTTAATTAACTTTAATTATATTCAATTGTTAAAAACTCGTAACTTTTTCATACGAGGTCTGATTCGAGTGAAACAAGTCGCGATTGATTCGTATCAATGATGCCTACGGCATGGAGTTGGATTGAAGTTTATTTGAAGCTGATAATTTTTCGGTTTCGAATAAAGGTGAGTGTTTTAAAATGCTCAGGAAATACTAAAATATTTCTTATGTTAGCTAAATTAAAATCATGAAGTGGTTTGATTTACTTATTGTTTTTTGATAAATTAACTGACATTTAAATTGCATATGAATTGACTGTTAGGAAATAAAATCGACAGTTAAAGCGAAATTGAAATTGAAGTGCTAGTTAAAGATCTGATATCTAATAACTAGTTAACTATTGTGATCTATTGACTGTGTTGGATGTTGATTGTGATGGATGGCTATTAGAGGTTATATTGGATGATTGGATATTTATTTATTTTATAAATATCATGTTATTGCCCGGTATACTATTTAACAGTGTATAAAATATTCAAATAAATTAAGAAATAGATGGAAATGATGTATGCCTATGACATTTATTTTGGATTGAAATGATATATATCCATCGCTGAAATTAAAATTGAAGTAACTATTCACTTGGCCAAAGCATAAGAAATTATATATTGATACCGGATTGGTTAAATTAAATGGTTTTCAAATTTTGGTTTTGAAATTATTTAAATGGTATCATTTAAAAAAAATGAAGCAACCGAATTTATATGAATTGAATTATTTCTAATTCGAGCTTTGAAATGTTGAAATCGGAATTGGAAAAGAAATTGTTTTAAATAATTTAATTTGGGATATGATGTTAAAATCGGCATTTGACTTGAATTACAGAAATTGAATTGTTTTAAAAGGTTTGAACTTTTACTTGAATTCCGAAGTTATTTAAGTCAAAGTGATATAAATTAATATTTCAACTTGGGCTCGCAATTGAATCATTTTTCAAGATTTGAACATTAAATTGAACATCGAAATTTCATTTGATTTAAATGATTTAACCTGAATTTGAACTCAAACTTTATATAAACTTAAATGGTTTTAAATTGAGAATTGAATTGAGCATAAACTATTTGAATTGAATCAATGAAAATAAAAATTGAAATTAATTTGAATTTAAAACGAAATTGAAGTTGATTTGAATTGAACTTGAAATTGATTCGGATTGAAATTGAAATTGAGTCAATTCAAATTTAATTGAGATTGAAGATGATTTGAATTGATAGATTCAAAATTGAATCAGTTTGATTTAAATTTGGATCTGAATCCAAATTTATTGGAAATGGGAAGAAATAGTTTTGAATTTGAAATTATTTTCACTATAAACTATTTTCTATAAACTATTTTAAAATTTATCCTTTTGAATTTCCAAATTATTTAAATTTTCAAATCATTTAATGTATAATCTATTTTAATATTTAAACTATTTAAAAAAAACTAGTTAAAACTGTTCAAACAATTTTCTAAAATTTCAAACAGTGCAAAGTTGGAATGTTATATTTAATTCATGGAATTAAATGTGAATTTAGTTAAAACAAAGTTATAACCTAAGTTGAAATTCGAAACGATTTCGGAAGTGAATTGAGCTATTGTAGTGAATAATGATTTCAAATGGAATTGAGATATTTTAAGTAAATATGATGTTTTTGAAATAAAAAGATTTTTAAAGTGAATATGATATTTTGAAGTATGAATCATTTTCAAAATGTAAAAGAACCAACCGGTGTGTAAAACGATGTTTGGTTGTTAAAGAGACTGGGGCCTCTTATTGGCATACTCTTGGTCAATATTTTAACCACTTTAACAACCATGTATGTGGTGGAGACTTAAAAATAAAGTGGTTGAATTTGGCATATGTTGCTAGCTTTAAAGAAAGAGAACGATGATGGATAGTCCCGACACTTATGTCAATTTGAAATGTCTAAAAGAGAAGCCGTGTTGGGCCAATGAGGTTAGCTACCTCTAGCGGAGACACTCCTTCGTATTCAAACTTTTGTTATTGGTTGATTACCACTCATGATTTTAAAAGTGTTGCGGTGGGCCTTTAGGGTTACCACCAGTCCGGTTCAGGCAAACAGGTAGTATCCTACCATGGGCATTGCCTCACGTGCCTTGTCATACTTTTATCCTTATACGAGACCACTACGATTTTGATTTAGTTTTGTCGTCTCACGGCGCATCCCATACCACTGACGGTTTACTGGTGTTTTATATGCAAACTATACGACAATGATTAAAACCACGTTAAGGGGGATACTGGTAAAGCATTAGCGTTATTTTGATATTTTATATTATTGATAGACATTACATATATAGCTTATCCTACTATATATAGATATTTTGTTGGATCCTTAAGAAATAGAAAATCCCGTAACATCTCTTAAGTTATTGCATCCACGTTATACGTTAGATAGGAGACGTCAAACCTCGTAAACATCTCTGACGCTATTATACTCTGGTATATGTGATATTGATTTGACTCACATAAGAATGTTTTAGTTTTGACTCGGGTGTATTGTTTTACTTTATGCTCGGGTTAGCCTTGAGTTTTCAATGCATTGAAGCTCGTATTTTATGGTGGATGAAGATAAAGTTTTGATATATTATATTACTAGTATTATTCCCTGCATCATTTTCTTCTTTTGCATTATTCTATTGTAAAGTTTTATATATAACTTTGATAGATGTTGTAAAATTTTAATCAAATGTATATTATAAACAGCTTCATGAACTTTTTATTTTATTATTATATTTTTTCATTTGCGCAACGAGATTCTGTGTTTGTTTTCTTCTTTTCTTACTTTTCTTAATTAAGCCTATTGATTATCTGTGTTTCAAATTGTTTTGAGTTGGACATGTAGGGCTTACTATCGACTTAAACCTTCCGAAAGGCGGGTCGTCACACCAGGACACCCAGTAGTACTTGACATATACCATGATGACTATGAAAGAGTAACATATATCTTATGTTATGTCCTAACTCTTTGGATGCAGGGACATGTCAGGTATTATTCTCTATACCCTCTGTTCCATTACTATACCGACTTTTATAGTGTTTTGAGATTATTTATCACTCACACCGTATTATTGTCTGACTTGATGTTTTATGCTTTGCTTCTTATTACCTTGGATACACTTAAATGAGTAAAGTAGAAAGCACGTGGAAATGGTACACGGAGTTTTGCAAATGGACTAGCAGGAGGCGATGCTTTCTCATACTTATGTTTGGGCTTATTGTTGTAATTCCACCGTGTGACATTTTGGAGCCTTGACACTATTCAACTTATTATTATTAGAGACAACTTATCAGTTGAGATTTTTTATAAGTTGTATAAAATTTTCCACTATTTTGTACAACTGTATGAGCATGTGTACTCTGATTCTATGGTTCATGTAGTTATTATTGTCTCGCCTATTTTATATCTATGATAACTATTATATTTTATTTGTGCATTGTTAGATGTACAACATGTTATGTGATTTTGTGACGTTTTCTTTCTCATCTATTTTCTTCTATTTTCTTCTCTTCTACTCCTCTTCTCTACTTCTTTTCTTTCCCTTGACAATCGTTCTACATTCGTCGGGTGCTCCAACAACGCACTGTTCGATTATATGAGCATCAATGGTGTAGGGCGGTCATCACAACCCCCGTTTCGGCTGCTCTATTTCTATGTCTACTACTTTGGTCAAATGAAGTGCCAGAGTACTTCAGCCTGTTACTGTTTCTTTGATGTAGGCGGATGGTGGTAATTTTCAACTTGCTATTTTTTCTTTTGCTAAAAATAATATGAACAAAAAAATGCATGCTGCATAGGAATCATACTATTGCCTAAGCATATTTCAGCCATGCAAGCTTTGGAAAAGGAGTGTATCTCCTTTTCTTTATGAAGATTCCCTCCAGGAATATTAGGGCTTAGGGACCACTGATAAATGTTCCTTAATTATAAACTTTATCTCCCTCCTCAAGCTTGACATCCTTTTTATTTAAGAATCAAAGATCGCTGACCCACCATGTTCTTTTCCCTAATATCGGAGGTTCTTTTCTGACTGGCTTGGAATTTATTAAGGCTTCTAGTTATAAGAGTGGTATCCTCACAGCCTGGGACGAAGCGTAGTGGAAACTTATCAACGTAATTAAACACCCTGATGTTCTTCAAATTATTCTTCAGCATTCCCCATCGGGCATCATCTATTTTTTCTAACATTTCTGGTCCTCACTCTAGCCATGTTAGACTAAACCTGTGGACCAATAGCACTAAGGTTTTGAATTTCTATCAAGGACTCCTTTGTCTTTAGGTCGACTTTAACATTACCTGATATCTGAATGAAAGAAATTCAAACTCATCCTTTTGTCCTAACATGGATAAATTTAACGCCTTTATTGATTCTTGCGCTCTCGATGATCCCATATTAGTAATTGCCTCTTTAGTAAGAGAAAAAAGACACTCATCTTCTTGTCTTGCTAAACTAAACCACTTTCTTTTCAATGCCTCCTAGGAGGATTCTCCTCCTCTTTCCTCCATCCATTTCCTCCCTTCGATCCCTTCTGACTACTATCCTATTCTCCCTGACTCTAGTGGCTCTACGGCTCCTAGATTTATCTTTAGTTTCAATAGGCTTCGGCTCCTGGAGCCTGGCTTTGAGGTTTTGGCCAAAGACAAGCCCATTCCCTCTGCTTTTGCCATCCTTTTCCTCAAACTTAGATCACCAAGGAAGTCTCTCTGATCCTAGTTTAGATCTATCTAAGGTTCCCTTAGATCTCGTATCTTTGGCCTTAGGGATGTCATCTTTAACCTTAATATCCTTGAATAGTCCAGAGCTATCTATCTCAATCTAAAAGATCTAACCTTTTTCTTCTTGAAAATGAGCTTTAAAGACTTGAAATAGGAAGAAATTGGTTGGAAATAGTGCTCCTAGGCCCTTTGGCATAAAGACAATAACCACAATACTGTTGACTTCCATAGGTTGGCTAATGGTAGAAGAGCGAAATGCATATTCGAGATTCACCACAACGGATCCACCTTCCACGACAAGATCGAGCTCAACAATATTTTCACCTCCTATTACCAACACTTTATGGGTAGATTCCGTCCTCTTTTGCCCTCTATCGCCTGGGACAATCTCTACCTTAACACCACCCATCTTATAATTAATTACCCGTTTTCTGAGACAAAGATCCTTGCTGCTCTCAAAGAGATAAAAGATGACAAATCCCTAGGCCCTAATGGTTTTGGCCTCCTATTCTTCAAACACTTCTAGCCCATTATCAAAACCAACATCATCGACATGTTTGAAGAATTCAACTTTAAACCTTACCTTATTGCCAAAATTAACTACATGAATGTTATTCTTATCCCTAAAAAGTTTGGTGTTAACCCTGTCTTTAATTTCCACCCTATTAACCTCCTCAACACTACTTTTAAACTCATTACCAAGGTTCTTTCCAACTGCCTCCAGCTTCATATCTCCTCTCTTGTCGATCCTGGGTAATCTGCCTTTATTGAAGGGCGAAATATCCTTAATTATGTTGCTAATGCCTAGAAAATCATCTGTCACTGTAACAATAATAACACTCCTTGTGCCCTCCTCAAGCTTGACTTCTCCAAAGCCTTTGACTCCATCAATTGGAACTTCATCCTTGACACCCTTTGCAACCGTTGCTTCCTTCATATGTGGACTAGCTGGATTAGGCACATTCTGCACTTGATCATGTCTTTTATTATGGTTAATAGAATTGATGGTGGTTTAATCAAGTCTGCTTGGGGTATGTGTCAAGATGACCCCCTCCCTCCTCTTTGTACGTATTGTTGATTTTTTACTAAAATGAATAAGCTAGCAGTTCACCACCATCTCCATACTGTCACTTGCCTCCAAAACTCGAACTTCAGGATCTCTATCATCCAATATGCGGATGAAAGTATTTTCTTTGCTTTCCCCGTTCTGGCCTACATCCACAACCTTAAGCTACTCGTGTACTCCTACGAATTCATTTTTGGCCTCACCATTAACTTCTCTAAAAGCTCAGTTATTATGATTGTGGGTGACCAACATCTCGGCCTCTCTATTACTTTAACTCTAAACTACAAGCTCGACCAATTCCCTATCTTATATCTTGGCATCACCATCCGTCATTCCAAGCTCCTATGAGATGACTAGGAACCGATATTTCCAAAATATCTAACCGCCTTGCTACCAGGAAAGCCTCTTCGCTTTCTGGTGCCATGGGGGCTCATTCTTGTTATATCGGTCCTCTCTGCCATCCCTGCTTACTGGCTCTCATTCCACAAATGCCAAAATCGATCAACTTCGGCATAACTTCTTTTGGCAATGTTCTTCTACTATCAGCCTTGTGAGCTGGCATATTGTCTGCAAATCCACTTCTTAAGGAGGATTAGTGATCCTAGATATCAAACTCTTCAATTTGGCTCTCCTTGCAAAATGGATCTAGAGATGCATCTCTGATGAAAACTCCATTTGGAAAACTTGAATCTTGGACCAATACTATGGATCACATCTTTCCTCTATCCCATAATCTACCACCAATTGCAAACCTTCCCCATTCTAGTCTGGTGTCATATGCTCCTCGTTATGGATAAAATCCTATGTTACTATCAAAATTGGTAATGGAGACAACTACAACCTTTGTTAGGATTCTTAGCTCAACGACTCTCCTCATTGTCTCACTCAACCGACCTCTTCTCCATTGTTAATAATCAGTCCATCTCTGTGGGTAAGGCCCTTAGGTCGTGGATCATTAATTTTTCACTCCAATCATGCTACAACCAACAAGGCCCTCATCCAACTCCAGATCCTCGTATCCTGTCTCCACAATCTTCCCACAACCTCCTCCTCTGATCACTTTATTGGGGGCCGGCTTTCTATTGGAAAATTCTTTGTCGGGTCTCTCTACAACTACTCTAATGAGTATGGAATAAACTACTCCTATCCCAGGCTTTGGAACTGCAAGGTCCCCCTAAGAGTCAAGTTCCTCAAGTAGCTCCTTGTCATGAAAAGATTAACACCAAAGACCACCTGAGTCGCAAAGGCCTCAGCATTAATCCTACCTTCCCCATGTGCCACTCTAGCTCTAAATGCATCAACCACCACTTCTTCAACTATGATCTAGCTTTCTTTATTTGGGCCGACTATGCTCCATTTCCTCCACAGGATCCCCTCCCTTACTTCCTTCTATGATCATTGGCAGTTCAAGTCTAACTCCCAGCTTGTTGATACTCTCCTCTCTTCTTTTAGCTAGGTTATATGGACTGAAAGAATCACTATATGCTTCAATAGCAATGCAAGTTCTCCCATTAACTTACGCCATAAAGATTTACACTTATTTTCTATCTAGACATATCGAAGCTTCTTCCCTCTACAACATAGATTGGGTAGCCCCAAGTTGGACAACATGGCTGTCAACAGCTATGACGCAATCCAGCCTTTCATCCTAGGTGATGTGGGTTGCTCCAATGTCGGCTAGCTTTTTGCGTCCATGGTTTTGGGGTTGTTGGAGATGTCACACTTAGATATGCTCTACTATTTTGTTTAGTTGCTATATTTTGATGTTTAGCTACCTTATGTTACTTGTACTTATTTATGTTGGTGTGATATTTCCCACCTAACTACTAGACTTATCTCATTTTGTTGCCATCAATCAAGCATGTTGATTAAAAGACTATTCTACCTTTAGTTATGCTTTTGGCTATGTAGTCTCACACTATACATCCATTTCCTTAAAAATCCTAAGGAAAACATAAAAATCTTTTGATTTCTCTGGTGGACATTAGGACTCGATTGCCTTTGGATTATGGCCATGAGGAAAGCTCAACAAATCATAGGCATGCAAGTGGTGGATAATACCTTATTGGTTGTATCATATACGACTCCTAACTTGTGGTCTTTGTCCTAATCTCATCTTGACATTGAGGAAAGCTCAACAAATGAAAATAGATTATTCACTTGTATCCACCAGTTTGCATCGGCCGAAGTATAATGCATATACCTTGAGGAAAGCTCAACAAATATACGCAGTTATCTTATATCATCTATTCTATATGTTAATAGTACTATACATAACATCCCGAGCTTGAGGAAAGCTCCACAACTAAGGAGTATGTAAGTAATCTATTAATATATAAATGGTAAATGACAATTTTCATATTATAGATTCATAATCTTTAATATATTTATTTGAGTGATATCATTTTAGGGAAATGTATTTCATTCATAATACCCTCGTGATTTAAGTTTCAAACGTATCTAAATCGTGGTATATGTACTATAAAAATGTACTTATTCCTTAAATCTCAATTAGGTTTCTTTCTAGTTCCACTTGATTTTATACATCCATATTTTATATAAGTTTATTCAAGATATAACCTTTTATAATTTAATTAACTTATATAACATTCTTATGTATATTATTAGTTAAAAAATATTTGATTAATTTTAATTTTGCAATTTAATCATCTAATTAATTAAATTATTCTTAAAATTTGATTTTTTTATTTTATTCATCCTAAATAATTTAAGATGAATATTAACTATAACATGTATAGTTTTGCATGCATATATCGTTATATATGTATATCTTATTTTATTAATTAACATTTAATTAATTTATTTATCAAATAAATATTTTATTTAATTAAAACAATTTTAATTAAACTTTTAATCAGTTGAAAATTATTTTAATTTTAATAGTTTACCTTAAACAATTTAAGATAATCTATATACATGTTATACTATAACATATAGTTATATATTTAAATTTATAGATATACACACATATCAACATATATATGTTTTACTTTAATTAATTAACTTTTATTTATTTATTTAATCTAATTAATTAAATTTCATTTAATTTTGGAAATGCTATTTTATTTTAAAACAATTCTAAAAACGCATTTTATAACTTTTGTTTCATTTTTTAAATATAACTTTTAAATTCAAAATATCTTTTAAAATTTCAAACATATGTTAAAAATTAGTCCTAGGCCTAAATTTTAAATTGGATTTTTTCTATTAGGGATAATATTTAGGGTCACTTCACCTTTCAGGCCAGGTTGGTAGCCAGGTAGGGTACCCAAACCTAGCCTAGACACTACTTTTCTAGACGCCTTACTAAATTAGTAAGCTTAATCAGTTGGTCCTAACATGATTAATTCAGATCGCATACACTATGTGGCTTTGGTACCGATGTATGAACTGGGCCATTTGAAAGTAGGTTAAATGAGTGAATTTTTTTCCATTTTTATCTTAGTTAAGCCTTTGAAACCTGAATTGATTTTAAATCTAATCTAAAACTTTGAATAAAATCTTCATTTTATTTCTTTTGTTAAAAACTAGTTTAATTTTAATTTAAATTGTATTTATGTTAAATGAGAGCATCAAATGCACTCATGTATGGAAGTGAAAGTGCAAGTGCAACATATGGAAAGTATACATAGTTAATGCGAATATTCTTTAGGAGCTGAGATTTACACCATAATAGACACATTTTCCCTTTATATATTCCATTGTCATCCTAAGTAGTTTTTTAAATAAAATATATATATATATATATATATATATCTGTGTGTGTGTGTAGTTGTTTACATTATAATAGATTTTATTTTTATAACATGCATTAAATTAAAGTAGACAATTAAAGTTGGTTTCAATTAATAGATAGTTTAAAAAATTACAATATTTTATTTAAAATTCTATTTCGTAAACCTTGAGTTAAATACATTCATATATACATACATACACACACATAGATATATGTATATCTACATGTGTGTATATGTTTTTATGTATGTATGTACATACGTATGTATGTACGTATGTACGTTTGTATGTACATAAAATAATTCAGTCTCTTTGAAATCAAACAACATAAAAATTATATTCAACTAGTTAGTAATTAAAAGACATTCCTTTAAACAATAAAAATAATCTAGCTTGGATCCAATGGTTAATTAAAAAGGAAACTAAAATTTTTAGAGTATTTTATGAAATAAACTTATGTATTTTTAATTCACTTAAATTTTCGTGTAAACAATAACCGAAATTTTTTCAAGACAACTTATAGTAAATGCATTCAATTCTCAACCTTTATAATATGAAACTTAATCTATTAATTAAATTGTTTCAAAATTTATTCGAACAATAATTTTCTGAACCAAAAATGAATTAGACAACTTAGTCATATATAAATTTGTGATAATGAGATTCAGATCTAAATTATATACACAATATGAATAAACAAACAAGAGCAGCACCAAATCCAAAATTATTATCATTGATAACATATGAATAACACATAGAAGAACAATAGGATCTTAAAACATATTACCAAGATGATAATAGAACCGATTCAAATAAAAAATTAGATATTCAAATCATAACATAAAATCCATATAGGTGAAAGAGATAGGAGAGGTGGAGGATAAAAATCACATAAGCTAGATGAGTTTATATTTAAATAAAATTGAAAATTACCTTTGAGATGCATCTAAAGAGAAACATCTTGAATGAATAAATGATTCCTAGATTCAATGAACTAATATCTAGATCTTGCAACAGTCGAGAGATAACCAACTTTTGATTTAATTTTTTTTGAATTTAGTTGTTGAATTTTGAAACACTAGCCACCATGAAATTTTCGGCCCTAGTTGGAGTTGAGAAAATGGAAAATGAATGAGGCAAGAGAAAAATAAAGGGAGAAATAAAGATGCCATTAAACATATGAGGACTCACCTTCCTTTAATTAAGATTTGCCTTTTCATTTCAAAACCAAAAGTGCGATAGTTGCAAAGGCTATGGTTGGGCCAAGACGGGATTGAAGCCAAAAGTGATGTAGAAATATGAGGGTCCAGTGTAACTCAATTAGTATGATAGGCACGTGGTTCAGCCTACATGTATGGTTCGGCGTGTTTGAGTAGCCCGGTACATTTAAGTGGACCGGCCTTAATTGTGGTTCGGCCCTAGGAGTGCTAGTTCCTGTGTCGTTCGGTCTTATGGGACGGCATGTCTTGCTCGGTCCACTAGGTTATGGTGGTTAGTTGTGCATCGCTTGGTTAAGGAATGAAACCCAAAGCTGCTTTGGTCGAATGAGGCTTTGCCTTGGTGGCTCGGCGTATGTCGGTCGACATTTGTATACAGCCGGACACTATGGTTCCGCTTTGGTTGTATGGTATATGGTTCGGTATGGATCTGCTTGGTGAAGGAGGATCAGTCATATATGGCACGGCACATATAGTTCGGCCATGGTGAAAAGGCTGTGGTGGGTTGGTCACGTATGGCTCGACTTGTGTCACTCAGTACATATGGTTCGATAGCTTGAGCCCAATCCTGGAAGCTCAGCATATCCAGTTCGGAATATACAAAAGGATCCTACAAATTACCACAGGGGGATACGGTCGTTGCTTTCATGCTTCGAATCGTGTACCTAGTTGCTCTGAGTCATCTAACAGCTCACTTTGAGTCATCTATGGGAAAACCCTGGTTCGGCATTGCGTGGATCGGTGATAGAGGTTTGATGCATCGAGATCGATCGACCTGAATCATCTTTGGTGGGCCGAATTGTCTTGTTCATTGGGCCTGCATAGGGGAACCCGCTTACCTTCGTTTATAAATAAAGTGGAAGGAGTCTAGTTGAAGGGACCTTTTTTCAAGAATTCCAGAGAGACTCTGCCATTTTGGACACTTGCTTCCTTTCTGCTACAACTTGGATTCAAACTGTTTGTTTGCTGATTGTATCTGTATTCAAGTATTTGGAAAATTAATAAAGATTATATTCAAAGTGGATGTAGGAAGTTACGCCGAAGCACTATAAATCTGGTGTTCTTGTTTTTTGCCATTGTTTCTGCATTCTATTGTGATATTCCTCTGTTTTAATTTACCATCTTCGTTAATCTCCCTACACAAATCTATTCAAGGTCGTTAGTGACCAATTTTGATGCTAACATTTTGGTGCTTTTACTGAAAATTGAATCTCAGCTTGATTGGATCTCATCGTCTACTAGTGGATTTCCATATTCGCGAGATAGATCCAGTTGTTTACCAGCAAACTTCCTATTCTACTCAGATTTGAAAGAAATCTAAAGGAAGCTGATAGCCATAGTCAGAGAAACTAAGTCTACCACCTCTGTTTTTGGAAGATTTGATTATGCTAATTTTCTTCTTTAGACTTAATCAAGTGTTTATGTTCATGTGAAAGGATTGGATTCACTGATATACGCAAGATCTGGGGATTGGATGTTGAAGTTTTCACTCAAGTTGAATGAAGGCCAACCCCCACCCCTCTGAAGGCAATTCAACCGATCTCTCATATGGCCGAACCCTCACCAAGGCAAACACACATATACCAATCAGTCCAAAATCTCTATATACCAATCGGTCCAAAACTGCTTTATACCGACCGCTTCTAAACCTCTCTATATACCGACGGCTCCAAAACCTCTATATACCGATCGATCCAAAACTGCTGTATAGCGATCGCTCAAAAACCTCTATATACCGATCGGTCCAAAACCGCTGCATAGCGACCGCTCAGAAACCTCTATATACCGATCGGCCCAAAACTGCTTTATACCGACCGCTTCAAAACCTCTATATACCGATCGGTCCAAAACTGTTGTATACCGACTGCTCCAAAACCTCTATATACTAATCGGTCCAAAACTACTGTATACCCACCGCTCCAAAACCTCTATATATCGATCGGTCCAAAACTGCTGTAGACCGATCACTTCAAAACCTCTATATATCGATCTGTCCAAAACTTCTGTAGACCGATCACTCCAAAAGCTCTGTATAATCGATCACTCCAAAACTGTTGTATACTGACCGCTCCAAAACCTCGATATGCCAATCGGTCTAAAATTGCTGTAGACCAATCCCTCTGCAAGTATGACAATTTCTTCATATTACCATTTCCTTCATACTCCGTATAGCAGATACCACTCTCAAAAAACCATCTGACCGATCCCAATACTAAAATAATAATAATAATAGTAATAGTAATAATAATAAATTCGGGTATGACTCAAATTTTAAGATTCAGAACTCAACTTAGTAAAGGAACATTCCATTCACTTCCCTTAGATCCTACGACCGACTAGGGCATAGAGGATTAAGCGGCAGCTTCTGAATGGCAACAAGGGAACGAACAAGCATCAACTACTCAAACGATACTCCTAAAGGTTGGAGAACATAAATGGTATGACTCTAGGAAGATGTCAAGATGACTCTAAGCACCATTCTTCACCGACCCAGCACTTCGAATTTAGTGACTCCAAGCAAACAAATGTTTGTCTCTAACCAATTGGTTCCAAATTCTAACAAGGATATCGTACTGATCGAGTTTGAGGGGAGTTGACCTCCAGATATATGTTGGATACTAGTTAGCTGGACAGTCTCCAATGACCATGAATCATTTCTATTACAAAATGAATCTGAACCAAAGTAAGAAGGAGTGGAGCAGACTAGGAAAAATAACAATGCAGGCCCGTTTGCTAAGGAATCTGATTCCAGTAGACAAAATAAGATCTCAAAATTCGACTCATATGCTCTTTGAAAGATTCGATCGATAGCCTCTACTTGTAGACTAATGCTTCAGAGTGGTACTGAAAACCAACCTCGAGAGAGTCCACCGAAGTCAAAAGAAAATCAAGGGAATGTTGTATATTCCAAAATGCTCATTGATCCTAACACGGGCGATCACAAACACCCTTGAGGTGTGATCGAAAAGCCTATCTGGAAAGGAAAGCTTTAACGGTATGTACAAGTCCTGCAGAATGGCGGGCAGCTAACATCTGATGCCTATCAATAATGAGCTATGATTATCAATTGTACTGCTAATGGTCGACATCCCTTTGAAAGGGGCTAGGGGCAAAGTTGAACAGTGAGCATACGATGCTGCATCACTTATCAATGAGATTTATTCCAATCTTATTTGAATTATTTCTATTTCTATTTCAAATGTTCTATGAACTACAAACAACTTGAACTAAACTTCTTCCAAAACGGTGTAGGTGACCAAGAAAGAGTATGCCACCAACCTGTCCACGCAGACCTTAATTGGACCTATGGAGTTTCATCAAAAAGAGCATGATTCGATTGCTTATCATCAACCATGTGCCTTCGATTTGAGGCCAAGGACTAGAGATTGAAAAGCTCGTCATGGTCAGAGCCCAATACAAAGCGAACATGACCGACCGCCTATTCATCGACCTCCACATTTGACTTGGATCCTAAGCAAGGCTTGGAATGAAAATGGCCCTCACTCGAGTCATAAAACAAAGTTCAACAAAAAAATGCCTCTCCTGAAGCTCAGTGATGCCGAGATCTATTTAGAGTGGATATGATTAGATCATCTACACATCAAATCCAACCTGAACACAAAAGGTAGTTCAAAAGCCCAACTTGAAGTAGTTGTGATGGACTACCAACTTGTTACCGCTCTCAATATATGGACATGAATGTACCTTGAAACATATGCAACTTACTTTGTCTACTCAATAATCCATTATCCCCGACTTTTAGAAAGAGATGCAAAGCAAATTGTGCGAGACCTGATTATCCAACCCCACAATGCATGTGATCCAACCATCAATCAAATACCTCCTTCCCTGACTTGATTGGAAGAACAACAATAACCAAGCGAGCGAGAATCGGCCGTCCATTTTTCAAGTTTCATCCTTGATGCTGGGGTCAGTGTCCTATTCCATGAGCAAATGCGGTTCGACCGTTCATTCGACAACATTATCCTTGACACGATAAATGAAATACGAATCAACCGGGTGGAAATACGACCACTCCCAACAAAAATATCTAAGTCCCTGAAGTGGACTAGAGTACTCTGAGTCCGAAGAGTGCAGACTAGAGTATAAACGACCTGAGAATAATTTCTAAGTCCTTAGAGCGGACTAAAGTACTCTGAGTCCCAAGAGTGCAGACTGGAGTATAAACGACTAAAGAAAAATCCCTAAGTCCCTGAAGCAGACTTGAGTACTCTAAGTCCCCAAAGTGCGGACAAGAGTATAAACGACTTAAGAAAAATCAGTAAGTCCCTGAAGCGGACTAGAGTACTTTGAGTCCCCAAAGTACGGACAAGAGTATAAACAACATGAGAAAAATCTCCAAGTCCCTGTAGCGGACTAGGGTACTCTGAGTCCCCAAAGTGCGAACTAGAGTATAAACGACCTGAGAAAAATCTTTAAATCCCAGAAGTAGACTACAGTACTCTGAGTCCCCAACGCGGACTATAGTATAAACAATTTGAGAAAAATCTTTAAGTCCCTAAAGTGGACTAGAGTAATCTGAGTCCCTAGAGTGCGGACTAGAGTATAAACGACTTGAGAAAAATCTCTAAGTCCATGAAGCGGACTAGAGTAATCTGAGTCCCATGGTGCGGACTAGAGTATAAACGACTTGAGAAAAATCTCTAAGTCCGTGAAGCGGACTAGAGTACTCTGAGTCCCTAGAGAGCGGACTAGAGTATAAACGACTTGAGAAAAATCTCTAAGTCCTTGAAGCAGGCTAGAGTACATTGAGTCCCCATAGTGCAGACTAGAGTATAAATGACTTGAGAAAAATCTGTAAGTCCCTGAAGCGAACTAGAGTACTCTGAGTCCCTAGAGTGCGGACTAGATGATAAATGACTTGAGAATAATCTCAAGTCCCTGAAGTGGACTAAAGTACTTTAAGTCCCCAGAGCGTGGACTTGAGTATAAACGACTTGAGAAAAATTTCTATGTCCCTAAAGCGGACTAGAGTACATTGAGCCCCAAGAGTGCGGACTATAGTATAAACGACTTGAGAAAAATCTCTAGGTTCGTAAAGAAGACTAGAGTAATCTGAGTTTCCAGAGTATGGATTAGAATGTAAACGACTTGAGAAAAGTCTATAAGTCCTTGAAGTGGAATAGATTACTCCGAGTCCCCAGAGGGCGGACTAGAGTATGAACGACTTGAGAAAAATCTTTAAGTCCCTCAAGTGGACTAGAGTAATCTGAGTCCCTAGAGTGCGGACTAGAGTATAAACGACCTGAGAAAAATCTCTAATTCCCTGAAGCGGACTAGAACACTCTGAGTCCCCAGAGCGCGGACTAGAGTATAGACGACTTGAGAAAAATCTCTAAGTCCTTGAAGCGAAATAGAGTTCTATGAGTCCCTAGAGTGCGGACTAGAATACAAAAGGCTTGAGAAAAATCTCTAAGTCCCTGAAGTGGACTAGAGTACTCTGAGTCCCCAGGGTGCGGACTAAAGTATAAACGATTGGAGAAAAATCTCCAAGCCATGAAACGGACTAGAGTACTCTGAGTCCCCAGAGTGCGGACTAGAGTATAAATGACTTGAGAAAATTCTCTAAGTCCCTGAAGCGGACTAGAGTACTATGAGTCCCCAGGGCGCGGACTAGAGTATAAACGACTTGAGAAAAATTTCTAAGTGCTTGAAGCGGACTAGAGTACACTGAGTCCCCATAGTGCGGACTGGAGTATAAATGACTTGAGAAAAATCTCTATGTACCTGAAGTGAACTAGAGCACTCTGAGTCCCTATAGTCAGACTAGAGTATAAACTACTTAAGAAAAATCTCTAAGTCCCTGAAGCGGACTAGAGTACTCTGAGTACCTAGAGTGCGGACTTGAGTATAAACGACTTGAGAAAAATCTCTATGTCCCTGACGCGGACTAGAGTATACTGAGTCCCAAGAGTGTGGATTAGAGTACAAACGACTTGAGAAAAATATGTAAGTCTGTGAATCGGACTAGAGTACTATGAGTTTCCAGAGTGTGGACTAGAGTATAAACGACTTGAGAAAAATCTCTAAGTCCCAGAAGCGGAATAGAGTACTCTGAGTCCCCAAAGGGCGGACTAGAGTATAAATGACTTGAGAAAAATCCCTAAGTCCTTGAAGCGGACTAGAGTACTCTAAGTCCCCAAAATGTGGACTAGAGTATAAATGACTTGAGAAAAATCTCTAATTCCCTGAAGTAGACTAGAGCACTCTGAGTCTTTAGAGGCGGACTAGATTATAAACGACTTGAGGAAAATCTCAAAGTCCCTGAAGCGGACAAGAGTACTCTGAGTTCCCAGAGGGCAGAATAGAGTATAAACGACGGGAGAAAAATACCTAAGTCCCTGAAGCGGACTAGAGTACTTTGAGTCCCCAGAGTACGGAATAAAGTATGAACGACATGAGAAAAATCTCTAAGTCTCTGAAGCGGACTAGAGTACTCTGAATTCCAAGAGTGCGGACTAGAGTATAAACAACTTGAGAAAAATCTCTACTTCCCTGAAGCGGATTAGAGTACTCTAAGTCCCCAAAGTGCAGACTAGAGCGTAAACGACTTAAGAAAATTCTCTAAGTCCCTGAAGCGGACTAGAGCACTTTGAGTCCCCAAAGTGCGGACCATAGTATAAACGACTTGAGACAAGTCTCTAAGTCCCTGAAGCGGACTTGAGTAATTTGAGTCCTCAGAGCGTGGACTAGAGTATAAATGACTTGAGAAAAAACTCAAAGTCCCTGAAGCGGATTAGAGTACTCTAAGTCCCCAGAGTACGGACTAGATTATAAACGAATTAAGAAAAATCTCTAAGTCCATGAAGCGGACTAGAGTACTCAGTGTCTCCATAGTATGGGCTTGATTATAAATGACTTGAGAAAAATCTATAAGTCCCTGAAGCGGAATAGAGTACTCTGAGTCCCTAGAGTGCGGACTAGAGTGTAAAGGACTTGGGAAAAATCTCTAAGTCCCTGAAGCGGACAGGCGCTCTGAGTCCCCAGGGTGCATACTAGAGTATAAACGACTTGAGAAAAATCTCTAAGTCCTTGAAGCGAACTAGAGTACTCTAAGTCCCTAGAGTGCGGACAAAGTATAAACGACTTGAGAAAAATCTTTAAGTCCCTGAAGCTTACTAGAGTACTTTAAGTCCCCAGAGTGCGGACTAGAGTATAAACGACTAGAGAAATTCTCTAAGTCCCTGAAGCGGACTAGAGTACTTAGAGTCTCGAGAGCGCGGACTGGAGTATAAACAAATTGACAAAAATCTCTGAGTCCTTGAAGAGGACTAGTGTACTCTGAGTCCCCATAGCGTGGACTAAAGTACAAGCGACTTGAGATAAATCTCTAAGTGTTTGAAGCTGACTAGAGTACTCTGAGTCCCCAAAGTGCGGACTAGAGTATAAACGACTTAAGAAAAATCTCAAAGTCACTGAAGTGGAGTAGAGTACTCTGATTCCCAGAGGACGGACTAGAGTATAAACAACTTGAGAAAAATCTCTAAGTCCCTGAAAGGGACTAGAGTATATTGAGTTCCAAGAGTGCGGACTAGAGTATATAAACGACTTGAGAAAAATCTCTAAATGCCTAAAGTAGACTAGAATACTCTACGTCTCCAGAGTGCGGACTAGAGCATAAACTACTTGAGAAAAATCTCTAAGTGCTAGAAGCGGACTAGAGTACTCCGATTCCCCAGAGTGCAGACTAGATTGTAAATGACTTGAGAAAAAATCTCAAAATCCATGATGCGGGCTAGAGTACTCTTGGTCCCTAGAGCATGGACTAGAGAACAAACGACTTAATAAAAATATCTAAGTCCCTGAAGCGGACTAAAGTACTCTGAGTCCCCAAAGTGTGGATTAGAGTATAAACGACTTGAGAAATATCTCTACGTCCCTGATGCGGACTAGAGCACTCTGAGTCCCTAGAGTGCGGACTAGAGTACAAATGAATTGAGAAAAATCTCTAATTCCATGAAGCGGACTAAAGCACTCTGAGTCCCTGAGTGCGGACTCGAGTATAAATTACTTGAGAAAAATCTCGAAGTCCCTGAAGTAGACTAGAGAGTACTCTTAGTCCCTAGAGCGCGGGCTAAAGTATAAAAGACTAGAGAAAAATATCTAAGTCCTTAAAGCGGACTAGAGTACTCTGAGTCCCCAAAGTGCGGACTAGAGTATAAATGACTTAAGAAATATCTTTAAGTCCCTGAAGCGGACTAGTCTACTTTGATTCCCCAGAGTGCGGACTAGAGGATAAACGATTTAAGAAAAATCTCTAAGTCCCTGAAGCAGATTAGCGTACTCTGAGTCCCCAGAGTACATACTATAGTATAAACGACTTGAGAAAAATTTCTAAGTCCTTGAAGCGTACTAGAGTACTCTAAGTCCCTAGAGGGTGCACTAGAATATAAACGACTTGAGAGAGATCTCTAAGTCCTTGAAGTGGACTAGAGTACTTTGAGTCCCCAAAGCACGGACTAGAGTATAAACGACTTGATAAAAATCTCTAAGTCTCCGAAGTGGACTAGAGTACATGGAGTCCCTAGAATGCGGACTAGAGTATAAACAAATTAAGAAAAATCTCTAAGTCCCTGAAGCGGACTAGAGTACTCTATGTCCCTAGAGCATGGACTAGAGTATCAATGAATTGAGAAAATTTTCTAAGACATTGAAGCAGACTAGAGTACTCTGAGTCCCCAGAGCGTGGACTAGAGTATAAATGACTTGTGAAAAATCTCTAAATCCTTGAAGCGGACTAGAGCACTCTGAGTCCCCAGAGTGTGGACTAGAGTATAAATGAATTGAGAAAAATCTCTACGTCCCTGAATCGGACTAGAGTACTGTGAGTCCCCAGAGTGCGGACTAGGATATAAACGACTTGAGAAAAATCTCTATGTCCTTGAAGCAGACTAGAGTACTCTGAGTCCCCAAAGTGCAGATTAGAGTACAAAAGACTTGAGAAAAATCTCTAAGCCCCTGAAATGGACTAGAGTACTCTGAGTCCCTAGGGTGCGGACTAGAGTATAAACGCCTTGAGAAAAATCTCTAAGTCCCTGAGGCAGACTAGAGTACTCTGATTCCCCAGAGTGCGGACTAGAGTATAAACTACTTGAGAAAATTCTTTAAGTCCCTGAGGCGGACAAGAGTTCTCTGAGTCCTAGGCACGGACTAGAGCACTCTGAGTACCCAGAGTGTGGACTTGAATATAAACGACTTGAGAAAAATCTATATGTCCCTGAAGCGGACTAGAGTACACTGAGTCCCAATAGTGCAGACTAGAGTATAAACGACATGAGAAAAATCTCTAAGTCCGTGAAGCGGACTAGAGTACGTAGAGTTCCCAGAGTGCGAACTAGAGTATAAACGACTTGAGAAAAATCTCTAAGTCCCTGAAGTGGAATAGAGCACTCTGAGTCCCCAAAGTGTGGACTAGAGTATAAATGACTTGAGAAAAATCTCTACGTCGTTAAAGCGGACTAGAGTACTCTGAGTCCCCAAAGTGCGGACTAGAGTATAACGACTTGAGAAAAATCTCTAATTCTCTGAAGCGGACTAGAGCACTCCAAGTCCCTGGAGATGGACTAGAGCATAACGACTTGAGAAAAATCTCAAAATCCCTAAAGCGGACTAGAGTACTCTAAGACCCTAAAGGGTGGACTAGAGTATAAACGACGTGAGAAAAATACCTAAACCCCTGAAGTGGACTAGAGTACTTTGAGTCCCCAGAGCGCGGAATAGAATATAAACGACCTGGGAAAAATATCTAAGTCCATGAAGCGGACTAGAGTACTCTGAATTCCCAGAGTGCAGACTAGAGTATAAATGACTTGAGAAAAATCTCTAAGTCCCTGAAGCGGACTAGAGTACTTTGAGTCCCCAGAGTGTGGACTAGAGTATAAATACTTGATAAAAGTCTCTAAGTCCCTGAAGCGGACTAGAGTACTCTAAGTCCCCAGAGAGCGGACTAGAGTATATACGACTTGAGAAAAATCTCTAAGTCCGTGAAGCAGACTAGAGTACTTTGAGTCCCCAAAGTGCGGACTGGATTATAAAAGACTGAAGAAAAATATCTAAGTCCCTAAAGCGGACTAGAGTACTCTGAGTCTCCAGAGTGCATGCTAGAGTATAAACGACTTGAGAAAAATCTCTATGTCCCTGAAGCGGACTGGAGTACTTTGAGTCCTCAGAGCGCGGACTAGAGTATAAACGACTTGAAAAAATACTATAAATCCCTGAAGCGGACTAGAGTACTCTAAGTCCCTAGCGTGCGGACCAGATTTTAAACGAATTGAGATAAATCTCAAAGTCCATGAAGCGGACTAGAGTACTCAAAGTCCCCATAGTATGGGCTAGATTATAAATGACTTGAGAAAAATCTCTAAGTCCCTGAAGCAGACTAGAGTACTCTGAGTCCCTGGAGTGCGGGCTAGAGTGTAAACGACTTGAGAAAAATCTCCAAGTCCCTGAAGCGGACAAGCGTACTTTGAGTCCCTAGAGTGCATACTAGAGTATAAATGACTTGAGAAAAATCTCTAAGTTCCTGAAGCGGACTAGAGTACTATGAGTCCTCCGAGTGCGAACTAGAGTATAAACGACTTGAGAAAAATCTTTAAGTCCCTGAAGAGGAATAGAGTACTTTAAGTCTCCACAGCGCAGACTAAAGTATAAACGACTAGAGAAAAATCTCTAAGTCCCTGAAGCGGACTAGAGTACTTGGAGTCCCTAGAGCGCGGACTGGAGTATAAACAAATTGAAAAAAAATCTCTAAGTCCGTTAAGTGGACTAGAGTACTCTGAGTCCCCAGAGAGCGGACTAGAGTATAAACGACTTGAGAAAAATCTCTAAGTGCTTGAAGCGGAATAAAGCACTCTTAGTCCCCAGAGTGTGGACTAGAGTATAAACATCTTCAGAAAAATCTCTAAGTCCCTGAAACGGACTGGAGTACTCTGCTCAGAGTGCAGACTAGAGTATAAACAACTTGAGAAAAATCTCTAAGTCCCTGAAGCAGACTAGAGTATTCCGAGTCCCCCAAGCACGGACTAGAGTATAAACGACTTTTGAAAAATCTCTTAGTCCTTGAAGCGGACTAGAGTACTTTAAGTCCCTAGAGAGCGGACTAGATTATAAATGACTTGAAAAAAATCTCTAAGTCCCTGAAGCATACTAGAGTAATCTGAGGCCCCAGAGTGTGGACTAGAGTATAAACGACTTGAGAATAATCTCTAAGTCCTTGAAGCAGACTAGAGTACTAAGAGTCCTCGGAGTGCGGACTAGAGTATAAATGACTTGAGGAAAATCTCTAAATCCCAGAAGCGGACTAGAGTATTTTGAGTCCCTAGAGTGCGGACTAGAGTATAAATGATTTGAGAAAAACCTCTAAGTCTCTAAAGCAGACTAGAGTACTCTGAGTCCCCAGAGCGCGGATTAGAGTATAAACGACTTGAGAAAAATCCCTAAGTCCCTGAAGCGGACTAGAGTACTCTGAGTCCCCAGAGCGTGGACAAGAGTACAAATGACATGGAAAAAAAATCCCTAAGTCCCTGAAGTGGGATAGAGTGCTTAGAGTCCCCAGAGCACGAACTAGATTATAAACGACTTGAGAAAAATCTCTAAGTCCCTGAAGCGGACTTGAGTACTCTGAGTCCCTTGAGTGCGGACTAGAGTATGAACGACTTGAGAAAAATCTTTAAGTCCCTGAGGCGTACGAGAGTACTCTGAGTCCCCAGAGTGCCGACTTTAGTGTAAATGGCTAAAGAAAAATCTCTAAGTCCTTGAAGCGGACTAGAGTACTTTGAGTCCCCAAAGTGCGGATAAGAGTATAAACAACTTGAGAAAAATCTCTAAGTCCCTAAAGCGAACTAGAGTACTTTGAGTCCCCGGGGGCGGACTAGAGTATAAACAACTTAAGAAAAATCTCTAAGTCCCTACAGTGGACTAGAGTACTCTGAGTCCCCACAGTGCCGACTAGAGTATAAACGACTTGAGAAAAATCTCTAAGTCCTTGAAGCGGACTAGAGTACTCTGAGTCCCAGAGTGCGCACTGAAGTGCAAAAGACTTAAGAAAAATCTCTAAGTCCTTGAAGCGGACTAGAGTACTTTGAGTCCCTAGGGTGCGGACTAGAGTATAAATGACTTATGAAAAATCTCTAAGTCTCTGAAGTGGACTAGGTTACTCTGAGTTACCAGAGTGCGGACAAGAGTATAAACGACTTGAGAAAATTCTCTAAGTCCCTGAAGCGGACTAGAGTACTCTGAGTCCCCAGGACGCGGACTAGAGTATAAATGATTTGAGAAAAATCTCTAAGTCCTTAAAGCGGACTAGAGTACATTATGTCCCTATAGTGTGGACTAGAGTATAAATGACTTGAGAAAAATCTTTAAGTCCCTGAAGCGGAATATAGTACTCTGAGTCCCAGAGTGCGGACTAGAGTATAAACGACTTTATAAAAATCTCTAAGTCCCTAAAGCGGACTATAGTACTCTGAGTACCCAGAGTGCGGACTTGAGTATAATCGACTTGAGAGAAATCTCTATGTCCCTGAAGCGGATTAGAGTACATCGAGTCCTAAGAATGCGGACTAGAGTATAAATGACTTGAGAAAAATCTCGAAATCCATGTAGCATACTAGAGTACTTTGAGTTCCTAGAGTGCGGATAAGATTATAAACGACTTGAGAAAATTTTTTAAGTCCCTGAAGCAGAAAAGAGACTCTGAGTCTCCAGAGGGCGAACTAGAGTATAAATGACTTGAGAAAAGTCTCTAAGTCCTTGAAGCAGACTAGAGTACTCTAAGTCTCCAGAGTGCGTTCTAAAGTATAAACGACTTGAGAAAAATCTCTAATTTCCTGAAGCGGACTAGAGCACTCTGAGTCCCTGAAGGTGGACTAGAGTATATATGACTTGTGAAAAATCTCAAAGTCCCTGAAGCAGACTGGAGTACTCTGTGTCCCTAGAGGGCGGACTAGAGTATAAATGACATGACAAAAATACTTAAGTCCCTGAAGCGGACTAGAGTACTTTGTGTCCCCAAAGAGCGGAATAGAGTATAAACGATCCGAGAAATATCTCTAAGTCCCTGAAGCGGACTAAAGTACTCTGAATTCCCAAAGTGCGCACTAGAGTATAAATGACTTGATAAAAATCTCTAAGTCCCTGAAGCGGACTAGAGTACTCTGAGTCCCAAGAGTGTGGACTAGAGTATAAACGACTTGAGAAAAATCTCTAAGCCTCTGAAGCGGACTAGAGTACTCTAAGTCCCTAGAGCACGCACTAGAGTATAAATGACTTGAGAAAAGTATCTAAGTCCCTGAAGCCGACTAGAGTACTTTGAGTCCCCAAAGTGCGGACTAGAGTACAAATGACTTGAGAAAAATTATCTAAGTCCCTGAAGCGGACTAGAGTACTATGAGTCCCCGGAGTGCATACTAGAGTATAAACGACTTGGGAAAAATCTCTAAGTCCCTAAATTGGACTGGAGTACTTTGCGTCCTTAGGGCACGGACTAGAGTATAAACGAAAAACCTCTTAGTCCCTAGAGTACTCCAAGTCCCTAGAGTGTGGACTAGATTATAAATGACTTGAGAAAAATCTATAAGTCCATGAAGAGAACGAGAGTACTTAGTGCGGGCTAGATTTTAAAGGACTTGAGAAAAATCTCTACGTCCCTGAAGCGGACTAGAGTGTAAACGAGTTGAGAAAAATCTCTATGTCCCTGAAGCGGATAAGCGTACTCTGAATCCCTAGAGTGCATACTAAATTATAAACGACTTGAGAAAAATCTCTAAGTCCTTGAAGTGGACTAGACTACTCTGAGTCCCTAGAGCGCGGACTGGACTATAAACGACTTAAAAAAAATCTCTAGGTCCCTGAAGCGGACTAGAGTACTTTGAGTCCCCAGAGCACGAACTAGAGTATAAATGACTAGAGAAAAATCTCTAAGTCACTGAAGCGGAATAGGGTACTTGGAGTCCCCAGAGCACGGACTAGAGTATAAATTTAATTGAGAAAGATCTCTAAGTCCCTGAAGCGGACTACAGTACTCTAAGTCCCAAGAGCATGGACTAGAGTATAAAAGACTTGAGAAAAGTTTCTTTGTCCTTGAAGCATACCAGAGTACTCTGAGTCCCTAGAGTGCGGACTAGAGTGTAAACGACTTCAAAAAATCTATAAGTCCCTGAAGCGTACAAGAGCACTCTGAGTCCCCCGTAGTGTGGACTAGAGTATAAACGACTTGAGAAAAATCTCTATGTCCCTGAAGCGGACTAGAGTGCTCCGAGTCCCCATAGCGCGGACTAGAGTATAAACGACTTGTGAAAAATCTCTAAGTCCTTAAAGTGGACTAGAGTACTTTGAGTCCCCAGAGTGCGGACTAGATTATAAACGACTTGAGAAAAATCTCTAAGTTCTGGAAGCGGACTAGAGTACTTTGAGTCCCCGGAGTGCGGACAGGAGTATAAATGACTTGGGAAAAATCACTAAATCCCTGAAGTGGACTAGAGTATTTTGAGTCCCCAGAGTGCAGACTAGAGTATAAATGATTTTAGAAAAATCTCTAATTCTCTGAAGCGGACTAGAGTCATCTGAGTCCCCATAGCGCGGACTAGAGTATAAAGATTTGAGAAAAATCTCTAAGTCCCTGAAGCAGACTAGAATACTTTGAGTTCCCAAAGAACGGACTAGAGTATAAACGACTTGAAAAAAATCCCTAAGTCCTTGATGCGGACTAGGGTACTCGGAGTCTCCAGGGCATGGACTAGATTAAAAACGACTTGAGAAAAATCTCTAAGTCCCTGAAGTAGACTAGGGTACTCTGTGTTCTCTGAGTCGCCAGAGTGCCGACTTGAGTATAAACGAATTGATAAAAATCACTAAGTCCTTGAAGCGGACTAGAGTACTCTGAGTCTCCAGGGTGCAGACTAGAGTATAAACGACTTGGGAAAAATCTCTAAGTCGCTAAGCGGACTAAAGTACTTTAAGTACCCAGAGGGCGGACTACAGTATAAACGACTTGAGAAAAATCTCTAAGTCCCTACAGTAGACTAGAGTAATCTGAGTCCACAGAGGGCGGACTAGAGTATAAACGAATTGAGAAAAATCTCTAAGTCTGTGAAGCGGACTAGAGTACTCTGAGTCCCCTGAGTGTGGTCTAAAGTATAAACGAGTTTAGAAAAATCTCTAAGTCCCTGAAGCGGACTAGAGTAATCTGAGTCCCTGGAGTGCGGACTAGAGTATAAAAGACATGACAAAAATCTCAAAGTCCCTGAAGCGGACTAGAGTGCTCTAAGTCCCTAGAGTGCGGACTAGAGTATAAATGACTTGAGAAAAATCTCTAAGTCCCTAAAGCGGACTAGGGTACTTTGAGTCCCCAGAGCGCGGAATAACATATAAACGGCCTGAGAAAAATCTCTAAGTCCCTGTAGCGGACTAGAGTGCTATGAGCACCCAGAGTGCGGACTAGAGTGTAAACGACTTGAGAAAAATCTCTAAGTACCTGAACCGAACTAGGGCACTCTGACTACCTAGAGTGCGGACTAGAGTATAAACGACTTCAAAAAATCTCTAAGTCCCTGAAGCGGACTAGTGTACTCTAAGTTCCCAGAGTGCGGACCAGAATATAAACGACGTTAGAAAAATCCCTAAGTCCGTGAAACGGACTAGAGTACTCTAAGTCCCAAGAGTGCGGACTAGAGTATGAATGACTTGAAAAAAAATCTCTATGTCCTTGAAGCGGACTAGAGTACTCTGAGTCCCCAGAGCCGTACACTATGGAGTGGATCCGTGACTGGCCGTACTCCATTCATCCTTCCTTACGGCTCTGAGGTCGTCATCTGTGTAGAACTTAAAGTTCCCTCTCATCGTGTGGGTGATTACAACTATTATTTCACAAGAAAATATGAACAAGGAACTACAATCGAAGTGCAATTAAATTAGATGAAATTGGTGATGACTTATGAGCATATAAAATGCTCTGAGAACCAATGGTAGGAATGAGTGGCCGAACATCCACGTGTATATTCGAAAAAATTTGACTTCTTGAAATCAACAGATATTGCATTTTCACTTAGGATTATTAAGAAATGACTGGATCAGATAGCCGAAGCTTGCTAGCCCTATGGAACCGGACATAGATGGCCACTGATGAACTACAATCTTGAATTCATACAATTGGGAATCAACCAAGCATCATGACGACCAAAGAAGGATACGACACTTTGGGAGGATAAAATTGAAGGATAATTACTATTTAGGAAACATGATGGATTTCTCTCTGGAGACTCTAACTTGCTTCGATTTAAAGCATGTCATGTATGCAGCAAGACATACTTCGGGGGGAAAATGTTACCCGACTGCTTGACCCGACTATAGAGCGATAGTTGCAGAGGCTATGGTTGGGCCTAGACGGGATTCAAGCCAAAAGTGACGTAGAAACATGAGGGTTTGGTGTAACTCAATTAGTATGATAGACGCGTGGTTCGGCCTACATATATGGTTCGTCATGCTTGAGTGGTCCGGTACATTTAAGTGGATCGGCGTCAATTGTGGTTCGGCCCGAGGAGTGCTGGTTTGTGTGTCGTTCAGTCTTGTAGGATGGCATGTCTCGCTCGGTCCACTAGGTCATGGTGGTTCGTTGTGCATCGCTTGGTTAAGGAAGGAAAGCCAAAGCTGCTTTGGTCGAATGAGGCTCGGCCTTGGTGGCTTGGCTTATGTGGATCGACAATCGTATGCGGCCCAGACACTGTGGTTGGGCTTTGGTTGTATGATATATGGTTCGGTATGGATCTGTTGGGTTAAGGAGGATCAGTCATATATGGCTCAGCACATATAGTTCGGCTATGGTGGGAAGGGTGTGGTGGGTCGGTCACATATGACTCGGCATGTGTCACTCAGTACCTTTGGTTCGATAGCTTGGGCCCAGTCCTAGAAGCTCAGCATATGTGATTCGGTATAAGAGGATCCTACAAATTACCACAGGGGGATACATCGTTGCTTTCATGCTTTTGGTCACGTACCTAGTTGCTCCGAGTCATGTAACAGATTGCTTCGAGTCATCCACAGGAAAACCCTGGTTCAGCATTGGGTGATTGGTGATAAAGGTTTGGTGCATCGGGATCGGTCGACTTGAATCATCTTTGGTAGGCCGAATTGTCTTGTTCGTAGGCCAGCATAGGGGAACCAACTTGCCTTCGTCTATAAATAAAGGGGCAAGGGTCTAGTTGAAGGGACCTTTTTTCGAGAATTCCAGAGAGACTCTGCCATTTTGGACACTCATTTCCTCTCTGCTACAACTTATATCAAGCTATTTGTTTATGGATTGTATATATATTCAAGTATTTGAAAAATCAATAAAGATTATATTCAAAGTGGATGTGGGCAGTTATGTCGGACCACTATAAATATGGTGTTCTTGTTTTTGCCATTGTTTTTGCATTCTATTGTGATATTCCTCTGTTTTAATTTACCATCGTCATTAATCTCTCTACACAAATCTATTTAAGAGTGCTAATGGCCAATTTTGGTGCTAACATGAGGCTTGAGGCTAGGTTTTACCTTTATTTAGCACTTCTTACTTGGAATGCTACACTGCCCTCCGGGCATCAACGCAATGCTAGCATTCATCTATACAAGTTCATTTTGGGTCCGAACAAAACCGAAGACACTACTTCTATTACATCCTTTTCAGAGAATCCCTCCCAGGATTAATAGAAAATAGCCTTTGCACTTTAAATCTCTATCCTCGATTCCATATTCTTCAAGTTGTCTTTAAGTCGAAATGCTTAATTTGGATCGAAATGATTTTTGGATAAAATATTGAATCCCGATCTCTTCGAAACATTGTCATTTTTCAATTGGTTTCCTTTTTACTCTTTTATTCTTGGATAAAATATTGGATCAAATTGTTATTTAAGTTTTTTCTATTGTTTCCCTTTTCACTCTTTTATTTATTTTCATTCATTCATACAATGTCATTTTTCCATTAATTTACATTCATTTAGTTACATATGTTAATTTTCATTCAATTATCTAGAACATTAATGAATCAATTCTTAAAATAGTATATAGGTTTCTTTGCAAATTTAATTCATAGTTATTATTTACTTATAAAATTGATTTCCATTTAATGTTAATATTTCATTAGTAAATAAATTCATACTTAAATTTTTCTATTTTTTCATATTTATTTATTTCATATATAGTACTATTGAATATAAATTTATTTCTGAATCATTTCAACATTTTCTGAAGTTATAATCATTTACTTAATATAGTATCCACTTTTTTCCAATTTAACTTAATTATTAGCATTTCAAACTATTAACTTATGTTTATAACATTCTTGTAACATCTTAAATTTTCATTTATAAACATATATTCATTTTGTTATTAAGCTTTTATTTATATAATATTCTATCACCCATTCATATTAGCATTTCAACTTTTAAACATTTCTGGTAAGTTTTGTACATGCTTTTAGTGTAATTGAATGTTATATAATTTATCTTATTTAGTTTAGTTAACAAAATGTTCAATAGTTCAAATCTTCTTAATTTTCATTATCTTTAAATTTACAAGTTACAAATCTCCAATTTCTTTACAGTTCCATTAACCACCTAACTTCTAAAATTCTTATTATTTCATTTTAGAAGTTTCCAACTATATAATTTCCATTTATTTTTACAACTGAAAATCATTAGTTTAACAGGGACTTAAGAACTAAATACCGGGTTCGTTTCAAATCATTTTAACATAATATATATATAGACACACACACACACTCGTATCTTTTATATATCCAAATCATATTTAGAAATTTAAAATTAAGATTCACTTATCAAAACAAATGTGTAGTAAATCTACTACAGCAGTTTTCCAGTTTGAAACTCAAAAATCAATGTCGATGATGCGACCATCATCACCGAAATTATTTTCCAATGACAGAAGAGGGGAGTACATAACTTATTTGCTATTAAAATTCTTTTAAAACATTTCTTTCAATTCACCTTGAAAATATTTATACCTGAAAATACTTCCAAATAATACTAATATTATATTCAAAATCTTTTGAAAACCAATTTTCAAAACCCCGAAACTTCAGTTCTCAAATTTCCAATTTATATTTACTTTATTTGTAAATCCTATTTTGCAACCAATATTTATAAAATTTCACTTCCTAACAAAAAAAAATATCACATACAACTATATAAATTTATTAAATTATTCTTTTATATATAAAATACAGTGCTAGGTAAAATTATTTCATTTACCTATATTTCAAAAACAATATTGTGTCGGTCTGCCCTATTAAGTGTTTAGAAATCCCTGTCGATGTCATAACGTCCAATGTACCAACCATAATTTATAACTACTAAACAGAACAAATTAACGCAATATAAAAACAATTTTATAACACTAATGAATACGCTCTCTCATATATATACACTCAAACAAGCTCATTCTAGGGTATGACTACCCTATCTCTAATGAGTCAAATCTTACAAAGCTAAGGTTATCGCTAAACCAAAGCTCTGATACCAACTATAACGACCCACCTTTTTGATGGCTTAAATCGAATATAAGCCACACATGTCAACTCAAACCATTCAAAAGGGAGGATTTTTAATAGGGTAAATAAGAAAAAGAAGAGAAAAGAATGAAAACAAAACACAGAATCTCACAATAGAGTGACAAAATATAATAATCAAATAAACAATTCATGAAGTTGTTTTACAAATAACATTTGATTACACTTTTACAATATATCAGAGTTATATATACAACAGGAAAAAAATTAACAAAATGATGCAGTGGATTAATGCTAGTAATATAGTACCAAATCTTTGTCTTCGTCCTCTAGAAATTATGATATTCAATATACTAAAAAGCTCAGGCTGACCCGAGCGCAAAGAAAAGAAAAAACTCTTGAGTCGGAACTAAAGTATCTTATGTAAGTTAAATCAAAATAAGTAAATTTGAGTGTAAGGCTTCAGATATTTTTATGGGATTTTACATCTCTTATCCAATGTCTAACGTGCGTGCAATAACTTAAGAAATGTTCGGGATTCCATCTCCTAAGCATCCGTGAAACTATCTACATATGTGTTTGCACCAAAAATGGGCAAACACCCTTCGGAAGTTTTTGAAGAGATAGTGAATAAAGAACTTGAATTGGAAATAGGGACTATCTAACAAAAACTCCAAGTCACAGAAAAATAAATTGCGCAGAAGACAAGGATTTAGAGTGGTTCGGCTATGCGCCTACGTCCACTATGAAGTTTTTTCACTTTATTTCTTAATACTTGAAGATTACAAGTGCTTTTCAGCAAATTACAGCAGGAAATGGACTTAAATTCCAAATTGACAGCAATTGAGACAGCATGGAGTGATCCTGGCAGCGTTTAAACTTGTTCTTCTTCCCCAAATTCTCCGACCCCCCTTCTGAATGACCAGGGAGCTCTATTTATAGGTGTGGAAGGCCAAAATCCCGCCTAAATCATGGAGAGACTGCTTGGCACGTGACGGGGGACCCACAGGCCCGAGTTCTTGAAGTGCGTGCCCAGTTTGGGATCGATTCGAAGTGAACTTCGAATCGATCAAAAAATCATCCAATTGCGATGAAACTTGGCGTGGAAGTTCTTCGTCATGTAGACAAACTTCTGTAAAAATTTCATGGGATTTGGATCAGTAGATTGGGAGTTATGATCGATTCGAGATGAGGCATCTCGGTACGCTGGTTAGTTCGAATCGATCCTCTGGGTCATTCGAATCCATATGTTTCGAATCCATATGGTTCGAACCCTTAGGTTCGAATCCATATGTTTCGAATCCATATGGTTCGAACCCATAGGTTCGAATCGAACTTGTTGTATGAGGGGGCGGTGACGCTTCGAATCGATGGCTCCAGATCGATTCGAAGTTGTTTTTAACGTGTAGGGTTCGAGGACAGCATGGATTCGAAGCTGTGATGGACCCGAAGCTGTCATCGATTCGAAGCTGTCATCGATTCGAAGCGTATTTAGGCGGTGATGGATACAAAGTTTGATGGATGGATTCGAAGTACCAATTGGCTTGATGGATTCGAAGGAAGGCGTTGGCTGATGGGTTCGAAACGGATGGTTTCGAACACGATGGGTTCGAACGCGATGGGTTCGAACGCGATGGGTTCGAATATGATGGGTTCGAATCATGATGGATTCGAATCATGATGGGTTCGGACCGAGCAATGTGCACCTTCTTAACTTGAATCCATCATATCTTGAGCATATGACCTCGGATTGTCTTGAAATTTGAATCGGTGGCTTCTATGGTCTTTCTTGTTACGCCCTATCAATTGTGGCCCAATCCGTACTCGGACAGAATTCATCGATATCCATAGCGGACTGAAGTACGATCAATCTCTGAGGCGAACTGTCTCCTGTCTTTGACCAACCTTTTGGTATCACGGCTTTTGTCCAAAAAGCGGGATAACATTTTGCCCCCCAAAGTACGTCTTGTGGGAACATGACGTGCTTTGAATAGTCGCCATTTTATTCTGAAGATTATTGCTCCCTTTTCGTCGAGACTCATATACCGTATTGCCGTAACCTTGCCTTGATATGATTGATTACTGTGTGATTGTGCCTAACCGTTGGCTGTCGTTGCTATAACAGGGTAAATATTTGATCCCTGCGAATGTTCAAAATCGAACATTAGTTCGTTATGTGTGTGTACATACATTAGCTCCGCCCTTATTAACGTCGTGTGTCCATGAGTCATGTCGGTCTTTGTTTGCTGCCGAACTCCGTCCCGGTTTTCTCCTGAATCAATTTTAGATTTAAGCCAAAGTGTTGTTAATTAGTGGTTTTTGATGGGTTCGAAGCTTAGAAGGATTCGAAACTCCTGATGGATTCGAAGCTTAGATGGATTCGAATCAGTGATGGATTCGAGGACTCTGATGGACTCGAAGCCCTTGATGGACTCGAAACTTGGATGGATTCGAAGTTTCTCGTGGATTCGAAACTTAGATGGATTCGAAGTTTCCCGTGGATTCGAAACTTGGATGGATTCGAAGTTTCCAGTGGATTCGAAACTTAGATGGATTCGAGTCAGTGATGGGTTCGAAGACTCCGATGGATTCGAAACTGGGATGGATTCGAAAGTGGTCGTTCGAATCGATGGGAGTCGAAGTGACACTAATCCCTCTTGGAATCCGTATAAATACATGAGGTTGACTTCATTTTCACTTTTTACCTTTTACCATTGCTTTAGCTGCTTCTCCGAATCGATTTCCCAGAGCCAAATCAAACGTGCTTTTTCACGAATCGACCAAATTCCTTCTAGCTTCCATTTGTAACCAAACTAAATCAGGTAATCAAGGGGTCGATTCGGTTTTGAGAATGATAGATTAATCTTTTTTGGCATTGATTCAACCCCTTCTTCTGGAACTTTTTGGAGAGTGACGAGGTTTGAACGAAGTAGGCCGACTCCATGGAACTGAGGAATGCAAACCTTTGAGCCGTATCGATCAGGGGTGCGCGCTTTGAGTTGGTTTCGAATGTGTAGCTTCGAACCGATGATTGCAGGAGAACACAACAAAAAAGGCGTGCGGTGATGGATTCGAAACAGTGGCATTCTGATCGATTCGAAGGAGCTCACTACTGATCGATTCGAAGCAATGATACGTTCATCGATTCGAAGGAGTTCAACTCCGATGGATTCGAAGCTAGGTGGGACTCCGTGGATTCGAACCACTCTTGATGGATTCGAAGGAGCACGATTTCGATGGATTCGAAGTCAGGTGGGCTTCCGTGGATTCGAACCGCTCTGATTCGAGGTTCACCGATCTGACTCGTGTCGAATCGAGTCGATCGATTCGAACGTTCTTGCTTCTGGAACTTCCACCTCATCGATTCGTTCCAATACCTAAACTACGACCACTTTTAAATCGAACTTTAACAAACTCACTAAATTTTTAGCATAATTGATTCCGACGAGCTTCGTCCTTCGCATGATCAAAGTTGACCTGACCTGTCTTTTTGAGCTCGTCGATGGCACCGTGACTTAAACGAATTCATACTTGAATTGGTCAGTAGTATCCGAGGGACGCGAAAGCGACGGTCAGTGATGACGGTCGTTTTCGTTCTCTGATTCAGAAGCCTAGTCGTTCAGACACCGCGTTTTACTCTTGTAAAATTTGTTTTAGTTATGTATTTGCATTGCACGGCATATCCATATGCTTCACACCGGGGAATATACGGGCTTTCTTCGTTTTTAACGCTGCTTTTTCGTGAGTTAGTTAGTTATGGAGTCTTCGGGTTCTGAACAACAAGAGTTACAAAGCTTGCCTCCTCTGATGCTAGAAATTCCAGAGATCATTCCTGAAGTAATAGATCCTGCTCCGGACGAATTGCCGGAGGCCTTACTTATCGAGGATCCCATAGATTCCGTCCGATCTAATATTTCTGGAGCATAATTGGGTCGGATATGTTCGAAGCATAGCTTGTCCCCGGATGATGTTTTGCTACCGGGAGTTGATGATAGGCCTCACAATCCACCCGAGGGCTATACTGCTTTTTATCGCCACGCTTGTGCGACTGGAACTCTCCCCCCGTTTAACCAATATATCAGGGAGATGCTATCGTTCATTGGAATCGCTCCCGCACAACTTCACCCCAACGGACACGCGTTACTGAACAGTGTTTTCATCTTATTCATGGACCGCCTTTTTCGTCCGCCTAGGCCAGCTGAGATTAGACATATATTTAACTTCAAGAGCAGGGGTGATAGTCCATCGTTCACCTTTCTGGAGGCAGTTAGAAACTGCCAGATTGTGACGGGAGCCTGGACCAGACTCAGTTACTTTAAGAATGAATGGTTCTTTGTCCGATGCCCCCCAGGATTCGCTAGGCGATGGCTGTCCAGACGTACGTATCGTAAATCGTGTTAGCCTTCTTTAATGGTCATTGTCAACACTTGAACTGACATCAGGTGTTTTTTCTTGCAGCTATCATATCAAGGCCAGACGGTGGTCGATACAGAAACGTCATCCGAAGTCTACAAGAGGTTCCGAGTGACCTGCGGCACATTGACTTGGTCTTAACCGATGATAACTTAAGGACGCTGGGCTTAATTGAGACGAACCAAAGTATTGTCGTTGAAGGGTTTGTGAAATCGGCTCCGAAGGCAAAGAAGAGGACCGGTGTAGCGATAAGAGGAATGGGCGATGATGAGAGGACGCCTACTGACACCGGGCTAGCGGCTGATTTTCCCCAAGCAGGAAAAAAGCGGAAAGGCAAGGCCGTTGTTCCTAAATTTGCGAGACGGAAGTCTGTAATCGTGTCTCGCTTGATTCCTGGAATTATTTCTTCTGACTCCGCTCTTTGTCAATCAGGAAACATTTTCACAGGACTGGATGACGTTCCCATCCCGGAATGCGTTTCTCTTTATCACAAGTCCGGGTTGGTTGAGCTCCGGGAAGCGTTAGACATAAGCGGGCTTTTACCCACTAGTGCAGTCGAAACCTCTGGTTGGTCGGGGGCTTTGCACATTTGCATACACTCTCATGACACTACATGACTGCTTCACTTGCCCTATTGATTTTTCCTGGTACTTAATTGAACTGTATCTCTTTTCCAGGTAACATGGCTGGTCGTCAGACTACATTGGACAAACTCCGGAGAGTGCATCACCCCTCAACCTATTATGAATCTCGTCGTGGAGGCCCCGATCGTGATCGTGACCGGAGGCAATATGGCCAGGTGTATTATGCAAAGGATCATCGCCGTGGTAACTCCAGCCAGGAACGATCAGACAGAGATCGTAGGCATCGCTCCCCATCTCGATCTCCTCCGCAATCCCGAAGTCATGTCCAGGCATCCGAGCCTCTGCGACATCAGTCATCTTCGCAGGTTTCAAGGCCTGAGCCACATCATTCTCGAACCGGGGTCGCAACGTCTATGTCTGGGGAGGAGACCCTTATTGAGTCTTCTGGCGAAGGGGCCATCAGGCTTGCACAACTGAGGAAAGATTTTCCAGAGATTTGCTTTGATGCTTGTATTTTTCCTCCCAATCTTAAAAGAATTCCCGATGATGCCGCGACTTCGGCGCTCAACTACACCCGTGACTTTTTTGCTCAGTACAAAGAATGGTTCAAAGCGGCTGTTAAGGCTTCCAAAGCTGCCTTCGACCGGGCCCAAATCATTGAGAAGCTAGAGGCCGACTTGGCTCAAAAGAGTCGCATCGTCGACATACTCCAATCTGAGGCGGAATCTTCCCGCAAGGCCGAGGTCGAGTCGTTACAGAAGGTTGATGAGACATTAGCTGAAATGGCGAAAATGCAACAGGCACATTGTACTTTAGTTGAAGACTTAGGCCATCGATACAAGAACGTTGAATCTGAGCGGGATGCGGCAGTGAAGGAACTAGAGGAGCTAAAGGCTAGGTTCGCTGACATGAATAAAGAAAAAGACGACGCGAACGTGGCTGCGCAAGAGGCGTGTGAGCAGGCTGTATCTTTTCGGGCCGAGCGCGATGCGGCAATTGCAAGGGTTAAGGAGGTTGAATCGGAGTTGGAGGAGAGAGTCCAAGCAGAGAGGTTCAAGATGGAGGCCGAATTCGACGATCTTTTGGACACATATAATGCCAATGTATTGGAGCATAGAAATCTCTCCTGGCTAGGGGATTACTCGATGCCTCTCTACAATGCTTGGAAGAAATTAGTGGAAAACAAGAGGATGTCTTGTCCGGATTCGGTATTAGATGAGTTTGAGCTTGAGTCACGTCTGCTCAGCGAGGATGAGAGGAGGACCCTTCATGAAGCAATCATTTCTGTTGAAAAAGAAAGACTTGTCGTCCATCAAACGGAGGTTGGCGAAGGTTCGGGTATCGTGCACCATAGCGAGAATACTGAAGTCCCTGTTTCGACTTCACCCGAAGCTGCTGCCGTGGTTGATTCACAAGCTATTCCCGCCTACAATCCGGACCAACCGGAACTGTCTTCGGGCAAGACGCTCGTCCCCGAGCTTGTTCAAGCTCCAAGGCAAGGTAAAGTAGGTATTTCCCTTTACGTCTTAAAACATTGATTTTCGAGGGAATTTCTTGGTCTGATAGCTCTAATTTTGGTTGTTTAGTGACCGAGAGTGTCGCACCCGTGCTCCCTGTCCCTTCGGCTTTACATCCTACACGTGGAGTTATTGTCACCGAGGCGATTTCAACTGCCGCCATGGTTGGTGATATGGGAGAAGGAGGCTCAATGTCATTCGATGTTCAAATGTTTGAAGAGCTATTTGGTCATCCTCTTGACCCCATGCCCGACCTCTCTTTTGTGACGAGCGGAGCTGCTCCAGTTTCTAGTTCGATGGTGATGACCACTGGCGTACCTAGCGCAGCTCAACTGTCTCGAGAGGAGGAGATTTTAGCAGAGATAAGTGCCGAGATGGCCAAGACAGTGACAGTTGGTCCCGGTGGTGACGCCGTTCCTTCAAGCTTATCTTCTCTAATGATGATTTCTCCTGGTGGCACAGTAACCGTCTCGAGTGTTGCTGAACAAGTATCTGTTATTGCTCCCATGCCCCCGGTTCGTCCTTATAAAAGGATCTCCATCCCTTCCAGTTCTGAGGAAGATGTTAATATCATGCCGGAACCGGAGGATGTTCCAAAGAAAGGCAAAAAGTCTCGTAGGAAGCCAGGCAGTGGGTCTAGCGGCTCGACTCCGAGGAAGAAACACCGGAGGAAGAAAGAGTGAGCCCCTCGCTTTGTCGTGAGATTTACGGATAACAATTCTTTTGCCTCTTCTTTTGTTCTTTCTTGGGCCATGTGTATGTACGGATGCGGCCTCCACTTAATTGAAACATCTTTACTTGCCATGTAATCAAACTTGTTTTTGTTGGTTGATGTGATGGGAAGTTACACTTTTCTTCTTACCTGAATGCCTTGCAGTATTTGTGTTGTATCCGCTCAGTATTTATATAGCTTCGTGTCGTGATTTAATGAATGAGTCGGATTCTGAGTATATTATTACTTAAGCCAGCGATTAGCACTCAGCTTTTTGCCCCTTAGTTGCGGGGAATAATACTCATATTCTGGCGGCTGATTGCGTTTATTGCAAGCCCTGAACACATGCCCCCCCCCCCTTCTGGGGATTCATGACAATTTGAGATTGATAATCTGTCCTGCATTCCAGGAATCTGAGGGTTATCGATGTTTACACTCCATTCCACGCTATGGGAATTGGGAGTCGATATTGATATCTCGGCCCGTATTTTGGGAACATCGAATTGTTACTTGTACTTTGATTCGCACTTCGGGAATCTGGATTAGATGGTTATACTCCAATTCGTACTCTGGGAAGTTGGAGTCCGTTCGCGCTCTGGAAACAACTTATTGGATGTTTTATACTCCGATTCACACTCTGGGAAGTTGGAGTCCGTTCGCACTCTGGGAACGATTTATTGGATGTTTTATACTCCAATTCACACTCTGGGAAGTTGGAGTCCGTTCGCGCTCTGGGAACGACTTATTGGATGTTTTATACTCCAATTCACACTCTGGGAAGTTGGAGTCCGTTCGCGCTCTGGGAACGACTTATTGGATGTTTCATACTCCAATTCACACTCTGGGAAGTTGGAGTCCGTTCGCACTCTGGGAACGATTTATTGGATGTTTTATACTCCAATTCACACTCTGGGAAGTTGGAGTCCGTTCGCGCTATGGGAACGACTTATTGGATGTTTTATACTCCAATTCACACTCTGGGAAGTTGGAGTTAGTAAAAGGATTGTCGTGTATCAATCCCTGTGAATGCTGGTATTGTGTTTTGCCCCTGAGCTCGGGTCTTATTTAGTAAGTGACTGGTCGTATCACAGTTACTCCCTATTTAGATAAATCCCACCGTGTGATGGAATTTAGCTCTTCGTGCAATGTGATATTATGTGCCATTTTCAGTGAATCACAACTTTTGGCTCGAAGAGATGGCGTTTTATTGCTGAAACAAAAGAAGCATGACAACATCAGTTGCCTTATTACAAGTTCAAATTTCAAAATGCAAAAAACAAAATGCTAAGGAAGAAATTGATAGAAAGACAAATAAAGCCTGTTAGGTGTAGTAGGGACGGAGGCTTCCGCTATTCCAGGCTCTTGGTAAAGTGAGACCATCAACGGTCGATAACTTGAACGTGCCATCTCTGAGTTTTTGTGAAATCATATACGGCCCTTCCCAATTTGGGTTCATGTGCGAAGGAACCGGGTAAACTCTTTTGAGTACCAGGTCGCCGGATTCAAAAGTCCATGGGCGGACCTTGGCGTTGTATATTCGAGCGACTCGACTTCGATATGCAGCTGCCCTCACGTCGGCTTCTTCACGTTTCTCATCAAGCAGATCTAGGGATTCAGCAAGTAATATAGCATTCGTTTTCGGGTCGTAGTATGTCACACGGTGAGAGTGAACTTCCATTTCGACCGGGATAACTGCTTCGGAGCCATAGGATAGAGAAAAAGGGGTGTGTCCGGTCGCAGTTTTATGAGTTGTTCTGTATGCCCACAGAGCCATTGGTAGTTCATCGACCCATTTGCCCCCGGCTTTCTCCAATCTTTTCTTCAATATAGACTTGATAACCTTATTGACGGCCTCGACCTGACCGTTTGCTTGTGGGTGCGCTACTGCTGAGAATCTCTTATGGATGTGAAATCGCAGACAGAAATCCCTGAATTCAGTACTGTCGAATTGGGCTCCATTATCGGTGATAATAGTATGCGGGAGACCAAACCGGCAGATGATGTTGCGCACCACGAAGTTGATCACCTTTTTTGTTGTTATCGTTGCAAGGGGCTCAGCCTCAGCCCATTTGGTGAAGTAATCAACCGCAACTATGGCGTACTTTGCACCCCCTTTAGCTAAAGGCAATGCACCGATTATATCCATCCCCCACATTGCAAATGGCCACGGGCTGACCATTTGGGTTATTTCAGAAGGCGGGGTTCTAGGGATCCGAGCGTGTCTCTGGCATTTATCACATCTCTTGGCATAATCCATAGCATCGCGGTTAACGGTAGGCCAGTAATATCCGTATCGAAGTATTTTCTTGGCAAGCGCTTGCCCCCCAGTGTGATCGCCACATTCTCCTTCGTGCACCTCACGCAACACTCGCTTGATTTCGTTATGCGCGATACACCGGAGAAGAGGAACAAAGTAACCTCTCCGATACATAACTCCGTCTTGAATGACAAATCGTGACACCTTTCGAAGAATCTGTATTCTTTCACTTCGTCGTTCGGGCAGTGTGCCATGCTTAATATAATCTTGGTAGGGAGTCATCCATGATTCCTTCTCGGAGGTAGCTTCTAATGTGAATTCATTCTCCGTTCGATCAATGCTCGGAGAGGATAATGTCTCGACAGGGACGAGTCCCAAGTGTTGAGCTTCGCCTGTACTTGCCAGCTTTGCCAATGAATCGGCTTTCTGATTGTGCTCTCGGGGTATGTAGAAAATGGTATAATAATCAAACTGATCCAGTATTTCTCGGACCCGGGCTAGATAAGCGGCTAGCCTTCGATCCTTGGCCTGATATTCACCCCGAACTTGACATACCACCAACTGGGAATCGCAGTAGATTTCCACAGCGATAATTTTCAGGTCTCGGGCCAACTTCAACCCGGTGAGCAAGGCTTCGTATTCAGCTTCGTTGTTGGTTGCCCGGAAATCAAACTTTAAGGCGTAGCAGATGGATCGGCCCTCGGGGGTCTCAAGCACAATCCCTGCGCCCGAGCATCGATCGTTGGATGCGCCATCAGTGTATAGTTTCCATATATTTTCGGGGGAGTCACTAGTTTCGGGTAAGTCTTCAGGAACAGTGAATTCGGCAATGAAATCTGCTAAGACTTGACCGTGTATGGCTCTACTTGGAACATATGCGATGTCGAATTGACTCAGCTCAATGTTCCACTTTAGTAACCTGCCAGACGTCTCAGGTCGTGTGAGGACCTGTCGTAACGGTTGGTCGGTGTATACAATGATAGGGTGAGCCTGAAAATATGGACGGAGCTTCCTCGAGGCGATGACTAGGCAGTATGCCAACTTTTCTAGCCTTGGATAATTTCTTTCGGCCCCGGTTAATCGTTTACTGACGTAATAGACTGGTTTCTGTGTTCGGTCTTCCTCTCGAACCAATGCAGCACTAACAGCGTTTTCAGATACAGCCAGATAAAGGTATAATTGCTCGTGATCAACAGGTTTTGAAAGAATCGGTGGTGTGGAAAGATGCTGGATTAGCGATCGAAACGCGCCCTCACATTCCGTAGTCCATTCGAAGTTTCGTTTCCCTTTTCGGATCAGATCGAAAAAGGGTATGCATTTATCCGTTGATTTCGAGATGAACCTGCTCAGCGCTGCAACCTTTCCGTTGAGACTCTGAACCTGTTTTATGGTCCTCGGGGTTTGAAGATTCCTGATTGCCCAGATCTTCTCGGGGTTGGCCTCTATTCCCCGGGCGTTGACGATGAATCCAAGGAACTTTCCGGAAGCAACCCCAAAATGACATTTTAACGGATTTAGCTTCATCCCATATCTCCGGAGGACATTGAACATTGACTCCAAGTCCTTGACATGATCAATGGAGTATCGTGATTTTACCAACATGTTATCCACATAAACCTCCATGGTTTTCCCGATCTGATCGGCAAACATCCGGTTGACTAAGCGTTGGTAAGTTGCTCCGGCATTCTTTAAACCAAAAGGCATGACCATGTAGCAGTATAGTCCTAGGTCAGTTACGAAGCTTGTATGTTCTTGATCGGGCACATGCATGGGTATCTGATTGTACCCGGAGTAAGCATCCATGAAAGACAATAATTCGTGTCCGGCCGTCGAATCCACAAGTTGATCGATTCGAGGAAGTGGAAAACTGTCTTTTGGACAAGCCTTATTTAAGTCAGAGTAGTCGACGCACGTTCTCCATTTTCCATTCGGTTTGCGGACAAGTACAGGATTGGATACCCATTCCGGGTATAAAGCATCTCGGATAAACCCATTCGTCTTCAACTTATCGACTTCTTCTTTGAGGGCGGCAGATCTCTCGGATCCATACCGCGTCTCTTTTGCTTGACCGGGATGTATCGCGGGTCAATATTTAAGGTATGGCTCGCGATGTTCGACGAGATTCCACACATATCGGAGTGCGTCCAGGTGAATACGTCTAGATTCTCTTGGAGAAATTCGACCAATTCCTGTTGTGCTTGTAGGTTTAGCTGAGACCCAATTTTCAATATTTTCGAATCGTTATTGTCATCAATTGGAACCTCGATCGTCAGCTCGGCTGGAGAAGCTTGACTTTCCTTGGATTCGTCATTATCTTTAGTGTCTCGAGGGTCAAGATCCTTCTGGAATTGGTCGTGGTGCCCGGGCCGAGGCCCAGGCGCTAATTGTCAATCGTCGGCAAAGCGGACGCGGAGAGATTCCCCCACGCCCTTTCCTTTCTCCTTCCTTTGCGCTTATCGTAGTTCAGCAACATAACAGGCTCTCCCGGCAGCCTGGTCCCCTTGAATGACCCCAATCCCGTGGTCAGTAGGGAACTTTAGAGTCAAACACCACGGGGCAATTGCTGCCCTAAATTCTGCAAGGGCTGGTCGGCCCAAAAAGGCATTATAGGGTGAATGGATATCCAGGACAACAAACTGTAACATTCGGACTCTACGGCGTTCTCCGTTTCCCAATTCTACTGGCAATTCCACCATCCCGGTGGGTATATTAGCACTTCCATCGAAGCCGTGGATCCTACATTGACAAGGCTTTAGATCTTTAGCTTCCATCTTCATCTGATCATATGCCTCTTTAAACAAGATGTTTACTGAGCTCCCACTGTCTACCAGGATCCTCTTCATCCAAGCAGGACCAACCTGTGCGGATATGACCAGTGGGTCTATGGTCGGGGCTTCGACTTTGTCAGCATCTCGGTTTCTAAATACGATATCATCCGTCATCGTCTTCTGTTGTTTAGCCGGAGCCCCTTCATCAAGTGTACTACAGCTTTCAAAACTTACGTGCCTGATCGAATTGGCGTATGATTCCATTTCCCTCCAACTTCGATTCGCTGGATGAGGGCCACCACTGACTGTATTTATGACCAACCTTCCGCTTGTACGAGCGGGCTCTTCCTGTCTTTCTTGGTTCTGCGCACGATTTTGGTTTGACGGGCCCACACCACCGGTTTGTGGTGCTCGCACAAATTGATCCAACTTCCTCTCTCTGATCAGTTTTTCAATAAGGTCTTGCAGATGCCTGCAGTCATTGGTGTTGTGTCCATAGCTTTCGTGAAATCTACAAAACTTCCCCGTCTGAATTTGTTTCTCCGATGATAATTTCGGAGTCGGCTTCTTATATTGCATCGCATTACAGGTTTGTAGATATACGTTTTCCAATGTCGTATTCAGTGGTGTATAGCTTTCAAACATTTGCGCCCTACGTCGCGGGCCACGGTTCTGATCCTGCTTCTTATTCCTATTATCGCCATTCCTTGGCTGGGTTTGCTTGTTCTGAATATTCAACTGCACCCTTCCTGAGCCCTCTCCTGACTGTTTAACCGCCACATTGCTTTGAACCCCTTCCTTGTTGGGCCTTGCATCGTCCTGCTTCCTAGATTGTTTCGCATCCTCACGCCTCAGGAATTGGGCGGCTTTGGAATAGAAATGATCCAACGACGCGGGAGGTTTTCCAGCTAGCCAGTTTCCAAAATCAGAGTCGGGGTCAACCCCCTTAGTCAGAGCCATCAAGATTGAATTATCATTGGGGTTAGTGATTTCTGCGCAGGCGGCGTTGAATCTTTCCAGGTATCGCCTGAGTGTTTCCCCAGGAGCTTGAGTGACACTAGATAAAGTGTTTACGTCTTTAGGCCTAGCGATGTGCATACGGAATTGTTCGATAAACTTGGTTGCCAACTGGTCAAACGAGGAGATAGACCGTGGTGGTAATCGTGTAAACCACATCGTCGCAATCCCCCCCAAGGAAATAGGAAAACTACGGCACTTTACTGCATCATCAACTCTTGCAGCAGTCATTGACCATTTGTACTTTAGAATATGCTGGCTAGGGTCGGAGTTTCCTTCATACATGGGCAAAGCCGGCATTCTGAATCGCCGGGGAGGCTCAGCATATAATATGTCATCGGTGAACGGGGTGTGACTTCGAGAGATCCCCCAATCGTCATTTGTCAAACCTTGACTTTCGCGAACCATTTGGCGGACCATAGCTGAGAGATCAGGTGTTGCTGTATTCGAAGGGTGTCGAGCCAAAGTGTGGTCGGACTCCACAGTGCGAGGTTGGATCGGGCGCTGTCGACGATCCGAATCTCGCCTCCTTGGCTCGACATCTTCTGGGATATTCGGTCCTGGGACACGTTCCTGTGGGTGGTAGTTTGGACTGGAGTGATTTCGGGTGTCAACTCCTGTGCCAACTGCGGTGGCTTGGTTGTCTGCGGTGTGCTGTGTAACAGTGCCTCCTCGAGAGGAGGGTCCCGTATGAAAACTGGCAGAGGGGCCAACTCTTATTTGCCCAACAGTCAATGTCTGCCGGAGGCCAGAAGCATGCGCATGACTTCCGTCTAGCCTGGGGCGCGTAGATCTGCCGTCATAGTCAGATGAGGCAGAGCTTTCCGTGGAAGAATGCGGAGCGTGGTCCCTTTTTGATCTCCTTCGCCCTTGGTGGTTTAGTTGGTTAGCCAATTCAGCATTGACACGTAGCTGCTCAGTCAGCTGTTGTCGGCTTTTAGTTAATTCCTGCAGTAATGTTTGGAACTCCTGTCTTGTAACCGGACCCGACTGATCCGCTTGCCCAACGGCATTCTGATTGGCTGACTGTAGCTGTGCGGGATTCTGCCTATCCTGACCTTCTTGGTTACCAACGTTGGAAGTGGTTCTCGTACTAACCATCCTGAAGGTTGGATTCCTATCCTAGATTTTGAGCAAACCTGAAAAGAATGGATGGAATCTGAATTTGAAGTCTGGATCTCCCTCTTAGATTTGTGCAATCCGGTATCGAAGATAGATCCACGGAGCGGGAGAAAGAACTGGTTCTTTTTCTTTCTCAGTGAAAGCACCAAAATGTTTGCACCAAAAATGGGCAAACACCCTTCGGAAGTTTTTGAAGAGATAGTGAATAAAGAACTTGAATTGGAAATAGGGACTATCTAACAAAAACTCCAAGTCACAGAAAAATAAATTGCGCAGAAGACAAGGATTTAGAGTGGTTCGGCTATGCGCCTACGTCCACTATGAAGTTTTTTCACTTTATTTCTTAATACTTGAAGATTACAAGTGCTTTTCAGCAAATTACAGCAGGAAATGGACTTAAATTCCAAATTGACAGCAATTGAGACAGCATGGAGTGATCCTGGCAGCGTTTAAACTTGTTCTTCTTCCCCAAATTCTCCGACCCCCCCTTCTGAATGACCAGGGAGCTCTATTTATAGGTGTGGAAGGCCAAAATCCCGCCTAAATCATGGAGAGACTGCTTGGCACGTGACGGGGGACCCACAGGCCCGAGTTCTTGAAGTGCGTGCCCAGTTTGGGATCGATTCGAAGTGAACTTCGAATCGATCAAAAAATCATCCAATTGCGATGAAACTTGGCGTGGACGTTCTTCGTCATGTAGACAAACTTCTGTAAAAATTTCATGGGATTTGGATCAATAGATTGGGAGTTATGATCGATTCGAGATGAGGCATCTCGATACGCTGGTTAGTTCGAATCGATCCTCTGGGTCATTCGAATCCATATGTTTCGAATCCATATGGTTCGAACCCTTAGGTTCGAATCCATATGTTTCGAATCCATATGGTTCGAACCCATAGGTTCGAATCGAACCTGTTGTATGAGGGGGCGGTGACGCTTCGAATCGATGGCTCCAGATCGATTCGAAGTTGTTTTTAACGTGTAGGGTTCGAGGACAGCATGGATTCGAAGCTGTGATGGACCCGAAGCTGTCATCGATTCGAAGTTGTCATCGATTCGAAGCGTATTTAGGCGGTGATGGATACAAAGTTTGATGGATGGATTCGAAGTACCAATTGGCTTGATGGATTCGAAGGAAGGCGTTGGCTGATGGGTTCGAAACGGATGGTTTCGAACACGATGGGTTCGAACGCGATGGGTTCGAACGCGATGGGTTCGAATATGATGGGTTCGAATCATGATGGATTCGAATCATGATGGGTTCGGACCGAGCAATGTGCACCTTCTTAACTTGAATCCATCATATCTTGAGCATATGACCTCGGATTGTCTTGAAATTTGAATCGGTGGCTTCTATGGTCTTTCTTGTTACGCCCTATCAATTGTGGCCCAATCCGGACTCGGACAGAATTCATCGATATCCATAGCGGACTGAAGTACGATAATCTCTGAGGCGAACTGTCTCCTGTCTTTGACCAACCTTTTGGTATCACGGCTTTTGTCCAAAAAGCGGGATAACAATATGTAATATGATACTCTATTATAATATGTCTAAAGTAAAATAAAGTATTAAAATAGTGTTAAGGCATTACCCATATCCCCCTTAACACATTTTTATATAAATATCGTAGTCTATACAGTACCGTAATTCCTCCGTAAACAGGAGGGATATCAGAGGGCACTCCATAGTGTACGACACAAGCCAAGCTTGTAGTGGCTCGATCAAGATAAATATGAAAAGGCGCACGAGGAAATGCCTATGATAGGATCCTACCGTTTTGTAGAACCGGGCTGGTGGTAAAGCATAGCAGCTACTACTGCCCACCTCGAGACACACTCCCATAATCAAAGGTGTGCACCAATTAAATAACAAAGTAATAGATATGGTTTCAAAGAAACATGCTCATTAGGGGGAGCGACCCCTCTTGGCCCAGGTATAGCTTCTATTTTAGTCATTTTAATTATGACCCCAAAGTCAAGCTATCCACCATCGTTCTCTTACTTCATTCTAGTAGCGTTCGCCAATCCATCTTACTTCATTCTGGATTCTCTACCACGTGCATAGTTGTTAAAGTGGTTTTCGGTATTAGCGGAGAATACGACAATATCTGATCCCAGACTCTTTAACAACCAAACGCTAATTTCACACCGTGGTCATTTTATCGGTTTTATTCCGTTAATTTTGATTAAATTTACAATTTAATCTTATTTCTACTTTCCTTATTTTATTTATTAAAGTTGTTATATAATCTATATTAATTGTATTAAATTAAATTTTTTAAATAAAACTTTAAAGCTATGCTGTATATGAAATTGAAAATTATTTTACTAAATTAATTTTTTATTAAATTATTGTATAAAAACCTGTATTTATTATATTAAATTAAAATAAATTAATTCTATTAAATTAAATCAAAATAAATTATATTAAGTAAAATCTAAATTAATTATATTAAATTTTATTTAAAAAATATGTTTTAAAACTATATTAAATACCTTATTAAGTACAATTTAAATTATTTATATTATATATTAAAAAATAAATAAAATTATGACTTAAAATCTAAATTGACATTTAAAACAATATATTTGCCTATAATTTAAAACTTTAAAACATATAAAATAATTTATTTTCCAAATATAAGTTTTAATAAATCATTAAGTAAAATTTAGAAATCAAATTTGTTAAACCAAACTTACTTTATAATTTTAGAAAATAATTAAAAATCGACCAACGGTGTCCGTATATAATTTTCTACCCTATGGTCAAGTGATACAGATATATATCATTTCAACCCGCAATAATTTAATTTTTTGGATATTTATCATTTCAATGAGTATCCCGAATCATAATTTTCCAAAGATATAAAATCGCTCGGGTTTATCATTTCAACCCATAACGACTTTTCCCTAATCTATAAGACCGTTCAGGTATGTATCATTTCAACCGATAGTGATTTTCTTAACAATAACTAAGGGAACTTATAGAGTTATAACAACATATAAAATAAACACAACATCTAATCATCCAAAATGTCAATAATTTAAGCATCCATCACAGTCATCATTCAAATCAACCAATAAATCACAACAATTAACTAGTTATCATTATCGGGTATTTAATTAACAATTTAAATTTAATATTAATTTAAATGGTAATTTAGTTCAGTATAAATTCAAATTAAATTTAAATGATAATTTAGAATACCAAACAACAATTTATAAATTTCTAATCACATCATAAATTTAAGCTAACTAACATAAGATGGTTTAGTATTCATGAGTGGGTTAAAACATGCACCTTTAATTTATCGTCGATTTAAATACAGTTAAAGCCTAAAAATTTAACAGTCTTCGAATGTAGATAAACCTGTTCCATGTCATTCAAAATTTCAATATGATCGCAATGGAGAAAACCGCATCCAAATCCGAGTTCATTTACAAAAGTTATTCGAGTTAGAACATTTGAAATACATTAATTTAATGGTTAATTAACAAATAAAAAAACACATCTCCACCGAAACCCTGCCCTCTCAATATCAAACACGCACACGACCCATCACAGCAACCGCCACCTATATCTCGTTGTCGTGCCTCCTACAGCTTCCTACGACCAGATTCACCCACGCCATCGTCCCCCACGCCTCGATCCGCCCCTACATGCTCCAAGCGGCCACCTCCGGCACCCCAGAGACGAACCGTCGCCAACCACGTAGGTCGCCACCTTTTGGCGATCTCCTCGACCATAGCCACGAACGAAATCTAGATTTGAAACCAGTTTCGCGACCTTTATAAGCCTGCGCCTCCCGATCGTCATATAATCGACGATTCACCATTGGATCGAAAACCCTAGGAATGAGGAGTGGACGGATGAGAAAGATCGTTAATTTCTGGCCAAACCATGGTTCGATTGCAAAAATGAATTATAGCAGTAGTTTGCACTTATCCAGAGCTTTCCAACGATATATAATATGACAGGGTTAGATGAATTTGAATTTTTGATTTTGATTTGATATTAGGGTTTTGAAATCGGGAATTAGGTTTCTGCCGTTGGAAGGAGGAGATAGGAATTAGCAATAAGTACAAAATCAGAATAGAATGTTAAGGTTTTAGAAAAAGAAATCTATTTATATGGACAAAGATAGATAAGACTGAATGGACAGATCGAAATTGGTCGAAACGACAACAACGACCCCAAAATCTCGTTTCATTTCCGAAACGAAAGTGGGTCATCCAATATATCAAAATATAAGTTTTGATATTTGTAAACTCAATGGAACAAGTTTCAAACCCAATTCCATTGTATATAGAAGTTAGCTTTTAAAATAAAATTATTTTAATTAGATTCATTAAATTGATTTCTATGTGTTTTAAGCTCGCACGATCAAATGATAAGTCCGATCGCTACAAAACTTGAAATCCTACAAAAATTTACGGTTACGGATCCGATGAAACAGGAATCGTTGAAATCAAGACAGTGACCACAATGGCTATTTTCACGTTAATTAAATAAATTATTATTAAATTAATTTAATCACTTTTAAAATCAAATTTGAAAGTTAACAATTTAATAATTCTTGATTACATATAAATTTATAATCTTTTGAAATAAATATTCCATGTCAAATTCAATATTTAAATATTGCACAAATTTCAGTGTTCAATTACGACTGTAATAAAATTTCAGTTAGTCATATTTTAATTTCAATTAAATTCTTTTGTTTCGATTTACACTCTTTTTATTGAATCAACTATTTCCTTTTGAATATAATTAACAATGGTTTACATCTATTTACATTCATATTCTACAATTATGACTTTAACTCGTATTAATTTCAATGTTTAATTACATTAATTCCAACAATTTTTTTATTCCTTATTAAGTTATAATTATAATCAAATTAACTTTACAATTATTTCAATTGATTGGAATTACATTAAAATAGTTGTCAATATCATTCAAACAACATTACTAAATCGTATTCTAATTATTTTTCTCATAAATAAATCATAAATTTTAATTTCTCACAATATTAAATTCCAAAATCTTATTTAATTTAATGTTTTTAATTATCAAAAATTATGGGTCGTTACGCGAACCTTCGTCAAAACTGCATCGATAACGATTATCCCTACTTGCAAATGTTTCATCTTTTCTCTTTTAAAACATAATACTAGAAAGCTCACTAACTTTTCAAAACACAAAATAAATAATCGAAAACCAAGTTTCTTACTTTTAAAATTGATATTGATTAAAAAAACAAAACTCATACTATTCACAAAGGATTCTTCGTCGATAACCAAATCTAACTTGTTAACTTTTCTTTGCACAATAACCATATAATTATGTCAATAATAACTTATCCATACCACAAACCCAAACAAACAAGATCACACTTTTACATCATTCACAAAAATCTAGACTTCACATTCAAGCACACACTAACTTAACCACATGCATTCACATATATATGCGTCTAAACCATACAATAAGCCAACCAAACAATCAAATTATTTTATCACCAAATAGTCGTTAAATGCAAAATAAAAACTTTCCAAAAAATTAAGAAGTTAACTCACCAAAAGTTTGCAAAAATCTTTTGAAAACTTGAAATACTTTCGAACTTGCAATGCTTGAAAACCCACAAAATCAACTCGAAATGCATCATCTTTTACTTGATTTTTGGCCATGTTACTCTCGGAATTTGGAATGGTGATCAAAATAAAAGTTCTTGAAAATTATTTTCTCTACAATTTCCAAAAAGAATCGTTCAATTTGGATTTTTTAAGGAAATGGTCAAAAGAAGGAGTGTTATTTTCGGGCTTGAAATTATGGGTCCGAAAATGAGTAAGATAAAAATGTATTTTGACCTAAAAATATTCAAAATTCGTTAATGTGGTTCAATAAAAAGTTGCAGCCATTGGAATTATACATAGTTATGGCTGAATGAAGTGGGAGGAAAATAGAAGAAAATGGTGTGGATTTTTAAACATTTCTACGGAGTTAAAACAATGGAATCATGGTATTTAATCTTCATAAAAATTTTGTGGAGGCCATTAAAGTTCTCACGAAGACATGAATGAGTTTTACAAACAAGGAAGTTTAATGGAAAATGAGAATGGAAGAAAATAAGAGAAAACGTTTTGTATAAAAAGAATAAATAAAATTAATAAATTACCCTTGAACATTTGTTCTCCATTCCTCTTGCTCCACCTCACCTTGCCTTCCTCCATCCATTAAACCAAAGCCACCTTCTTGTCCCTCCCCCTCTCATTTCCATGCCAACATGTCTAATACATGTTTAAACATGTTTTATGTACTTTTTTGTACTTATCGTTCCCTATGATGTAACACTTTTCATTTTTATTTTAAACTTTATGTACTTAACTATAAATACATATATACACATACACTAATACATCCATATATATATAATATCTTACTTACAAATGTGTACTTATGTTAAAGAGTTCATAGCATTTTCGACAACTTTTATTTGACGAAAAGTCAAAAATTCGAAAAATGAATTTCGGTCACATTTTCAACTTTTCTTCGAACTAAATATATTTGTAAACCAAATTTGAAAACAATTTCACCATCAATAATTATTTTTAAAATATTTTTATTCTAATTATAAACATATTATTTGAATGTTTAAAATGAATTAAATATTTGCAAATCAAAGCAGTGAAATTCAAGGTCGTTACAATATCTTTTATCAAAATATCTTAACTAGGAGTATTAAAACATGTTATTTTCAATGTGGTAAAGTTCCCATGATTACAACACTTTGCAATTACTATCATATAACAAATCATTTAAGGATTTTCCATCTATACACTTTAAACTAGTTACTTAATTATTTATCTTAGTATATAACAACTATATAAAAACAGAAAACACCTTTGATTTTAATAATATTGGTCACAAAGTTTAATATATATAACAAAATACATAATTGCCTCTAACCCCTAACTTTATCGGTATATACGTACTATATGTATACCATGATTTTTGATGTGTCCAACCCTTGAATCATGAGGGTGTTTCATAAGAGCTACATTTGACCTAAATCGATATCACTCAAAATATATATTAAGGATTTTGAATCTTAAATAAAAGTTGTCCTCTATCATTTATATATTAGTAAATTACTTGAAAAATCTTTAGTTGTTGAGCTTTCCTTAAGGTAGATATGTTATGTATAGTACTATTAATATGTTGATTGGACGAGGTAAGTTACATGCACATATTATGTTGAGCTTTCCAGAAGGCATGCACTTTACACTTAGACCATTGTGGAATGGTAGGTACAAGTGAATGATCTCTCTTGATCTGCTGAGGTTCCCTCAAGGTCGAGATGAAATTAAGACGATGATCATGGGTTGGGAGTTGTATATGATACAACCGATAATGTCTTATCCATCACATGCGGACCTATGGTTTGTTGGGCTTTCCGCAAGGTCAGGATCCCAAGCAAGCGAGTCCTAATACAAACTAGAGAAATCAAAAGATCCGAATATTTTTCTTATGGTTTTGAGAAACATAAAAAAATCTAGTGGGGACATTATTATAATATTGAAATGAATACATTTAATCTTTTTAACATTGCAAGAATATATGTTATAAAACTAAAATAATCCACTTTGACAGGTTTATGTAACTAATATAATTGACAAAATGTTTATCAGTTAAAATAGTTAAATGAATCAAATTAAGATTGACATAGAAATATAAAATATACCTACTAATAAATCTTTCGACATATTGTCACTTCAGGGCTCATGCGAAATCCAATTTATATAACTGCTAAAACATGCATGTCTCGGTCGCTTAGGCATTTATTTGCCAAGAAAGTGTGTTTTCTTATACGAGTTTCGAACTCTTAAAACAATACTAGAATTGAATATTTCATCCATATTTGATCATACCTGGTAAACAGTCGTGATTCATACTGAAAGGAAATTAAATGAAATTAGTGCATACAAAAAAAGAAGGTAAACCATAATGCAAGACCGTGTATTCAATATGAGATTGGTTACAATAATGATCTTGTTTCGTTACATGTAGCAATAGACCAAGAGCAATAAGTCAAACCTAGGGATTCGATCAATTAAATGTAGCTCGATGAGTTTGCATAAGGTGTAATTGATATCTTTAAGGATGAACAAATGCATTTTTGTAAAGAGTTCGATGCAGTCTTATAGCAAGAGTTTCCTTTGAATGGTTTAACAATTTTGGAAAGGAAAGCAAGGGTACAATAACGCACGTAACATGGGCATGGTTGGGATGAAGAGAGTGAATGGTCATCTATACTGAAGAAACATTAAAGATGAGAATTGTATAAAATAAATTGGTTACTTAACATGGAATGAAAAACATGAATTCTATTCCAGATTGTATTTTCATAAAAAATTATTTTCTATGAGATTTATTTCCTTATGTTTAAGACATCTAGTCTAAAACTCTCGACCAAAACTAGTTACGGTATATGAAATAAATAGCCCATATTAAGTGGTTGTATGAAGCTTCGTATGCTTTTATAGCAATGGAAGAAATAGCGTGAGTGTACCATAAAACACTTCTTAATAGATACATCAAGTTATGACAATTATTTTTGTAATATACCAAATATTATTTATTAAACCATAATTGTTTTCAGTATTGAGTGAAAATAGATATAGTTTTATTTTGACATGAATATTCAATCTAAAGTAAATATAATAATGGTGTGTATTACAAGAGGTGATGCATTAGAAGATATAGAGAAATTTTTACAGTTATTTTGGAATCAAGGACAAAGCCTTAGTTTTGAAAAATAATTCTTTAATGATATGATTATGAATCAATGGTATCGGTGAGTTGTATCTCAAACTACTAAGCAAAAAGCACCCATTAAGTAGAAGCGACATAAGAGTTGGTGAACTCTTATGATTTATACATATATATGTACGTAATCGTAAGTCTAATGATACCACTTACTTCATTGAATTCAGTGATGAATTATTACAAGAAGAACATGTGTATTATAATACTTATAGTGTGTCTATTATAAGTTCATAAAATATAAATTGGAAGTAAATAACATAACGTGCAAATGAAAATAAAAGAATTTGATTTGATCAAATATATGAATATATTTGAAAGGAGTTCTAATTATACATAAAAAGAATAAGATTTCTATCTTAAAAGTCGCTCCTCCCTATTACACATGATGATGTATCAATAAGGAGTAATCAGACATTGTTGGATAGAATATGGTTGATGATGAGTGAAGTTGAGTTAATTTCCTTTTGTAAGGACATGTACTTAAAAGTAAACACATAAGGTCAAATTTAATTTCATGCAAAAGAAAGTCTACTGAATCATTCAATATAAGAGTCTATAAAACAGCCCCTACATATCATAGGTTAATTAGTTGACATGTTGTGCAAGTCGAAAGGTTTCATCCAATACTTGCTCGCGAGGGATCTTGTGTGGAGCAACCTAAATGAGGTTGGGCCCGATCAATATTGATTGATCAATTTTTTATCATGAACATAAGTTTTGTAACTAAAAACCCAAATTTTTTTACACATTTATAAGCAATTCATTGCATGTTTATGAATAACTGTTCTGTTGCACTGGGAAATAATTATTATCACTTTCACGACGAAGGAATTTCTTTCAAAAATTATTAGTAGTGAAATATATTTGGATACAATCTAATGATAAAACTTTTTATAAATGATGAAATGAAATTGACCAAGCCTGACCTGACACAACTGATTAGAATGCCTAATAAGAACTCTAGCATATTAAAGAGAAACTATGATTTTCTTATCAATGTAGAGAAAAGAATTTCCTGAATTGTCAATAAGCCATTAAGAGTATTGACTCTACAATATGACATGAAGCACAAATCCAGAATGGATTTCAAACACATTACCAAATTATGATTTGATTGTTGTACCCGAAGGGATATAATCCATAGGTCGTAAAAGTATCTTGAAGGGAATACGATCCATCGGTCATAAAAGTATCTTGAAGAAAAAAGCTAATGCAATTGAAATATGGTAAGTTACATTGGTAGAATTAAATCATAAATTTTAGTTATTGAAATTAACATGACAAATTCATCATTCAATACACTTAAATTAAATGGATTTTACTCACAAAATTATCACTCGATGTAACTTTGATTTTCGGTATATGTATGTTGAAATATAAATTCTAAATAATGATTTAGAATATGATATTTGCATGTAGTAACTGAAGTGTCTCGAAGTCAGTGGGAGTGATTTTGAGTCTGTGGGTTATTGGACAAGATCTAAGAACCGGTACAAAATTAGCCTTCAACAAGCAATAAATTGATCCAATATTTCGGTAGAAAAATTAAACAGTTTAAATTTCAATCAAAAATGCAGAGGAAGCACGTTTCTGTAAGAAAGAACTATGAAGGACTAGAATATTTTTAAAAACTACAGGAAAACAACATACTTATGATTGTTAACGATACACCAATGTTAAAACTAGTATAATTTGGTTGTTTAATTCTCGATATTGGATTTGAACGAACGTCTTTTGTAATCGATATAAAAAGATGATGAGAATGTCCCAAAATGATAAACATAGACACCACATTTAAATGTTTAATATGGAGCATGTAAGATGGATTTCTTACGCATTGACAAAAAATTATCATGCATGTTGTGTTGTATATAATATCGTATTTCACTTATGAATTTTTTCCACAAAGAAAGTATCAAATCCGAATTAAGATTTCTTAGTGATAATTTAGAGCATTCTTGATATTTATGACATACCCAAGAATTGTTTATACAAACAATGAAATCCTGATAAAGGAGTGCACGGACTCACACTTCATAAGTGAAATCAAACATAGTATGTGAATCCCTAAGTTATGTTTAATCCTAAGTTAAGAACTTTAAGTTGGAAATGATACAAATAATAAGTAGTAGATAGGTTAACCAAAGGATAAATACATTAACTTGAATAGTGCTACAATATAAGAAGTATAAATAAATGCACAAATTTATAACTTAACTGAGGTGACTCATAATGTTAATAATCCCATAACATTGTTATCCATAATAATGTTACTATACAGTTAATAAAAGAGCCTAAAGCTCACTAGAAGTTGAAAAGCATACTTTAATGGGTTCCACATGATAAAAGCAGTTTATCAGCATCAGAAAGAGTTAATTGACAAGGTAGGATATTAAAATAAAATAGCATATCCATTCACCAAGGGACTAGCTCAATCAATTTTGAGAAAATCGATTGAAGGAATGGAAAAAAGGTTCCTTAATTGACCTCAAGTACCAGTGGAACTTTAATAAAGCTAGAGATATGCCTTAGGGTAATTACATAATTATATAATTTGTTACATCTATCTAACTCTATGACCTATCTTGTTCATAATAAAAGTATTTGATTTCTATTATATACTTTGTTATATAGTGATATAGTTAAGTGCTGATTGATCTAAAATATATAAATAAGGAAACCCATAAATGAAATGATATGTGATTACTATTGCAAATACTTGTAATCGTGAGTAATTAATAACAATAAAAAATAATATTTTAAGTTAAATTTTCCTGGTCAAGATATTTTGAGAAAGAATATCGATACATCTATTGGGACCGGAGTATGTAACATTTTCCAAATATTAAGCAGTGCATTACTCATGGCTGCTAGCGGCCATCAAGGGATTATGTATTGGTAATTATTAGATAACTATGGAATGACTCACTCATGAGTTTTCTATTGTTTAATTATAAATATAGTCAAACATGGGATCTTGAAGTGATGATGTTACACAGTTTCATGACTTTAGAATACTATGGAACTTCAATATGATACTCCACTTTGTTTATAGTCAAACCATGGAATGATCATCCATCGAGCATCTTTAGTTGGGTCTGAGTTGAAGATTGGATGTAAAACACTATTTAGTAAAGAATTCATCTTCTCGGTTGTAAGATATCATGATCAACTGTTGTCAACCTGAAGTCGTAGTCTTTAGCAAGAGCCATATGGTTAATAATAAATGTTATTATTAAACTAAGTATTATGTGATTGGACTAATTGAGTTAAATGTCGATGATATCGAAATTTTGACCAAACCCAAATTCCATGTCTTAAAGTGATATAGTTTTAATGATAAGAATTAATGTAAATGTTCATTACTAAAAGATGCCACTTGAAACAGTAAAATTTGATTTTACTGAAATGATGCGTAAGCGATAAATTTGCTGAAATTGTCACATAACTAGCAAATTTGACGTGTGAACATTAATATTAGAATTATTCGATAACACTCGTCGATCGAATTTTCACCTAGGAGTCGCACAATCGTAATGATGAATACTCTGAAATATCACACCATTTAATTAATTTTATAACCGTTCTAAATTAACTAAATTAATTAATATTTATGAAATATGAATTATTATATTTTATTTGATTTTATGATGCCCTTAGTATTTAATAATGTTCGTATATAAAAGTTATACATGTACGTATCAATATACATTATGGGCAAAATATTTAATTTAAATCATTTAATTACTAAATAGGTTTGGAAATTTTTGAAGACCCGTCAAGGATCTAGCATGGCCAGCCATAGGGTGCAAAAGGGGAGAGTTTGAGTGTCCAAAATGGTTTTAAAATAATATTAAATGAACGAGTAATGGAAGGAGAAAAGTCATGCACCTTTTCGTTTTACTATATGCCTACTTAAACACAGTTAATTATCATTTTTCCTCTTCCTTCTCCTCTCCATTTTTGTCCAAAAATAACATGGCAAGAGAGGGCTTAAGTGTTCAAAAATTGTTTTGAAATGGTATTAAATGGTAGTAAAAGAAAGGAGAAAAGTCCTCCTCCTTTTTGTCTTATTAAATGCCTACTTAAACATTAATTGTCATTGTTTATTTCCCTCCTCCTATTCATTTTCAACCAAAAATAACATGGTAAGAGAGGGGTTAAGTGTTCCAAAATTGTTTTGAAGTAGTATCAAATGAATGAGTTAAAGGAAGGAGAAAAGTCCTCTATCTTTTCCTCTTCTTAAATGCCTACTTAGACATAAGAATTATCATTATTTTGGAAGCTTCTCTCTTCTTCATTCTAGCAAAAAAAATCATGGCTCCATGGCCATATAATTCCCAAAAACAAATCAAATCAAAATAAAATTAATACAAGGGAGTGTTCGTCTCTAGATCGTAGCAAAATCCAGAGTCTGATTCAGTTGAATCTAGGAGGTATTCAATCATTCAAGGTGTGAATCTTTGCCTACTAATAAGGTAATCATCCAATCTCATTTTGATTATATATTTCATCATGTTAGTATAGTTTAGATGACATGTCTTACACAACGAATTTGTATATGCCTATGTTTCTCAATCTATTGTTTGCTGTTGTTTTTGAAACTAATGCTGTAAAGAAAAAACATTCATAACAACATTATATTGAATTACTATTGGTCATAATCTTTTAAAAAATTGGATTTAAAAACAATTTTAATTAGTTGAAAAAAGAAAATAGTTTTATAACACATTGTGTATATAAGTAAACTACATATATTAACTATTTAAGGTTATTCCATGAAATTGAATATCAGTTTTATGCATATATGTTTTGAATATAAAATATATTTTGTTGTTATCTATATATGTATACAAACACATATATGTTGTTTCAATTAAAATTTTATAAACGGACCTTTACATAAAATCACCGATCTAAATTTTGGATTTCCTAAGTCAAATTTAGTTTTCGAATTGCTAATTTTTAATTTTCAAAACATATAAAATTGGTCAAAATAATTTTTAAGATGCATACACACACACACACATATATATATATATATTATTTGTATAATTTCATAATAAAACCATGGACAATAAGGACAGATAAATTGTGAATGTGTCGGTTACGGTGTAAATCCCATCACCTACAAACATACACATTAACCATGTACACTACACTTGCACTACAATTACATGTGCATATTCAAAATATATACTAAATATAAATTTTGCCAAACCAGTAATGGTAGATGTAATTCCTAGTTAATTGGTTATTCATGACATTAATGATACATTAAATAGAATCCCATAAGTTAAAATTTGACTCTTAACTCACTAAATAATACAAAATTAGCAAATGTTATGCACATCTGTGTAGTTAAAGCGCTCGGCAGATTCGAAGCGGTGGAGGTGCAAAAAGTCATATCAGGGATACAACGAGGATATAGCGGGATATAGGGATGGCTCTAAAATAGCATATAAAACTCGTACTTAATGTTTTTACAAATATATAAATGGTAATTAAATAAAAAATTATCATTCAGTTGAATTATAATTAATAAATAAATAATTTTAAACAAAAAACATATGCGAATATACTTTAAATAAACGTGAAACTGTAATATAATGTAATTAAATTTAGTAGAATATTAGAGTATTTTCATTTCTGAAAATATATTAAAAATTAAATCAAATAAATTAGTTTCATAATTTTTATAATGTATAAATGCAATTTTTTAATTCATTTTATTAAAGAAGATATAGCAGAAATAGCAAAAAATAGCGGGAATAACGGGATATAGCGGAAATAGCGGGGACTAATGCGGAAAGGCTATATTAGGGCTATATGGAAAAATCGTATTGGTAGAAATCCTCTATGAGATATAGCGGGGTTATAGCGGGGTAATAGTGGGGCATTAACTACACAGATGCACATATATATATATATATATATGCACAAGGGTATTTATAATATACTTCATATTATATAATATCAAATTGATTAAAATAAATCGGTTAGTTAAACCCTTTTAAATAAATAAAATAAGATTTTGTTTGAAACAAATTTTAGGTTAGATATAAAATCAACTAGACTTCATAGGCCTAACAATGATCCAAAGTGGCCGTTTTTTAGATTCACCTACTTATTACACTTCCAACTGGCCTGGTTCCTTCAGTTATTTCATAAGAAATACGTTGTTCCATAAATCGATATCAGTCAATGTTTATATATATTAAATATTTTGAATCCTTAACGTAAATTTGTCTACTACCATTAATATATTAATAGATTCATTGCACACTCTTTAGTTGTTAAACTTCCTCAAGCTAGAGATGTTAAGTATAGTACTATTAATACATTGACTAGACAGATAATATACATTCACATATTTGTTGAGCTTTTTTCAAGGTACATACATTATACTCAGGCTGTTTCGAAATGGTTAGTACAAGTAAATAACCTCTCTTGGTTTTTTGATCTTCCTCAAGGCTGAGATGAGTTTTAGACAAAGACCAAGGGTTGGAGTTATATGTGATACAACTGATAAAGTGTTACCCATCGTTTATGGGCATACTATTTGTTGACCTTCCTTAAGGTCAGAATCCCAAGGTAAGCGAGTCCTAATGCCCACTAGAGAAATCAAAAGATTTTTTTTCTTTTAGATTTTTGAGAGACATAAACGTCTTATGGAGCTTATTAGATAAATAAATGTAACATTTACCCTATTTAATAAGATAAGAACATTTGATATGTTTAAACTGTCCTAATCTACCTAAATTTAATTTATAGTAAAATGAGCAACCGAAGACTATATTCAAGAAATGATAAACTCATCGAACCAAACTATATCAGTTGGCTAATCATTAAGTGAGAAACCAATGGACGACGCTCAAACTGAAGTAGTAAAAGTTTACAAAACTTAGGTAGCGGACTACCAAGTCGCTCAAGTTTTCCTATTGTCTATATTAGACAAGTCGTTGCAAATGCAACACGAGAACATGTCTATCCACAAAATCTTTAAAAGTCTTTAAGCTATGTTTTGGGAGAAATCTCGTACTATAAGATATGAGATTACTAAGAAATTGCTCGACATAATGATAAGTGGGGATAGCCGCATTAGGGATTTCTTCTTAATCATGAAAGGATACATTGATAGACTATAGAGCTAGATGTGAAAATAAGTTATGAACTCCAAATAGATTTGATCCTAGGCTCGCTGACTTCATAATTTGATCTGCTCATATTAAACTACGATATGAACCAGTTGATCGTAAAATTCATCGAACAACTCAATATGTTGAGGTCGGCCGAGGTATCGTTCAAGGATCATAGCATGATGTTAGTTGTAATGGGCATGGTTATACCTTCGAAAGGAAAGAAGAATGCTCCTAATATTAAACGTGAATGCCATCATTATCATAAAAAGGGAGGCAATGGAAGCATTATAGTCCGAATTATTTGAAGATGGTTAAAGAAAAGAAAGAAAGTGTTTTTCCGCTTCTAGAGGCATGTCTACAATTTTAAATTGTTTTGCAATCAATAAATTATCTTAGGTTCTTGATACTGGATTTGGGACTCATATCTGTAATTTTTTCAAGGACGTAGGAGTAGGCAACATGTAACGAAGGGTGAAATGATGCTTCAAGTTTCTTATGGATCTATAATAGATGCAACTACAGTTGGAGATCCTCACTTAAGTTTGCCAAATGGATTCGGTTTGGTTTGAAATAATTGTTATTATGTTAAAAACTTTATTTGTGGCATTATCTATTTCCATACTATTTGAGACGGGTTTTATTCTTCATTGTAAAGACATTATTATGAATATTGTGTTCGATGGAAATAATATTTGCAATGGTGTTTTAGATATTGGCATTTACGTACTGAATTTTAATTATATATGTGCTATGAATAATTCTTCTATGGACATTAATAATAGTTATTTATAACATAGTAGGCTTGGTTATTTTAGTGACCAAAGACAGCACAAAATGAAAACTGAAGGTTTTCTACCATCATTTGACTATGATTCATTTGAGACTTGCGAGTTATGTTGTAACATCCCCCACTTGGAGGCCCAAAACTAACGGCAATAGATGCTACAGTCATCCATAGTTATATATCCCCGACGACCAAATACAGAATGTCAGATACATTGATATAACAGAAACACATGGATATGGAAAAAATTTAAAACCATTAAACAACATTCACATTCCATTTCAAATCATTTCAACATTCATTATATAATCCCATTGCAACACCCCTATTTTTGATAACATTATTCAAAAGATTTAATTAGATAAATTAAATAGAATAATGTAATAATTAGAATGATAAGGGGATTGAGATATGAAAATAAATTAGGGCCATGCATAATTAATTAATTAAATTTGCTTGAGAATGGGTTATAAGTTAATTAATTTATATAAGCGCATAATGGTGAATTAGCCGCGCATAACCCTTATCCTTATATATATTCTCGTTCCATTCATGTTTCATTTTTCCCATCCATGTTCAAAAATAAAACAAAAACGTAAGAAGAGGAGCCGACCATTACTAGGAAAAAAAAGATGAGAAAATTCAAATCAAGCTAAGGATTAAAGCAAGGAATTAATCTCAATCTCAATCCAATCCCCTTATCTTAATTGAGGTGAAAAACGATTTATACCATCACTATTTTGTTTTATGATCATAGTTTTCGGATTTACGATTAAATTTGTTTTATGATGATTTGGATGATGATATGCAAATGTGTCATACTTTGTTAAATTTAAACAAGATTGTTTAACAGAGGATTTATGTGGTTTTAGGGAAAAACCGATGGAAAATGATCTTTGAATGCCATGGAAAAAAATAAGTTATGTAAAACATGATTTGGAGTTGGTTTTTAATTTTGATAATTTTCCAAGGTATGGAAAGATTATTATGAATTTTCAAAGGAAAATATGGTTAATTGGGTTCAGAAATTTATTTCAAAAATTATATTGAGAATCTGGGTCTAAAATTTGATATATTAGATAACATGATGAAAGCGAATTTCTATAATTTTTGGGGATTTTTCCTAAGTGATTTACTATGGAAGTAAAATTATTTTAGAAGAAGGACTTATTTGCAATATTGGTTTTGCTTAATGGAAGGACTTATTTTCTAAGTTAACCTTGGTTTAGATCTGAAATTAAGTGGCGGTTATTTCGGTAAATAATTTAAAAAGTTAAAGCAACCAATCATATGTTTACACGTGGCAAGTTGGTTAGAAATATTTGCTTTAATTGGCATTAATCTGTTTTTACACAGAAAAGTTGGTTCTGTCTCCTTTTGAAGTGCCTTTCGTCTCCAATGCCTCCACTTCATATTAGTCGAGATGGAAACCAATTAAAGCCGAAACCAATCCACATGGTATTAATGAGATTGGTACAAAGTGGATTGGTGAAGTGCGGAAGGCAGGGTGTCGAAAGCGTTGTTTCCGATAGAAACGAAACCTTCTGATTGGGTGTCAAAGGCAGGGTTTCGAAGACAGTGGCTTCGAAAGGGGGTTTCAATGCTAACCTTTAATGTGTTACTTAAATGTTTTGAAGCTTTCGAAAGGGAATAGTGCCGATGCCATTTAGTTTTCCCCGATACTTTTATATGATAAAAATGGCTTCGAAAGAGATACTTTTGTTTATATTCACTTTGACCCAAATGATATTTGAATATAAACCCAATAGTTTCAAAAGAAGGACTTTCAGTGATTTTTGAAGGGATACTTCTGTAGGTTTCGAAAGGTGTATTTTCAATGGTTTCGAAGCTATGCTTCTAAAATTTAATAAGTAATACTCTATTATATTCGAAAGGTTTTGAAAGAGAGGTTTTAAAGTGTTTCGAAAGGCAGGTGCCTAATGTTTTGAAAAGAGATTTATATTCTTTCGAAGGAGGTTATCTAGTGAGGTCGAAATCCTAGTTTTGAAGGTTTCGAAAGCCTTAGTTTTCAAAAAAAAAAACCAATCTCAATTTAAAGGAAAACCATGGCATAAATAAATAAAGTGTTTTGGAAGGAGTTTTTAAAGAAGGTTTCTTTGATTTATAGGTTAAAGGGATTAACCAAGTTATTATGTTTGCTTCTTCATATATGTGTATATTCACATTGTAATGGACCCATAACTGTATTTTGGGAAAGGGCAGAATAACCAGCTAGGGTGACCCCGTAGTGAATATAAATTAAGCTAACTCCTGAATGAGTAGAATTGCATCTGGGAGGTTAGGAAGACCAGAATAAAGAATGCTAAAATATTAAATTAAGATATTGGCAGGGGCCAATAGGTTCACAGTAAGCCCATAAAAACTGTGTATAAGAAAAGATATTGGCAGGGGCCAATAGGTTCATAGTAAGCCCATGAAAACTATGTATAAATGAAGATGTCAGGAAGACAGGTTCATATTTAGCTCATGAAAACTATGATTTGATATTGGCAGGGGCCAATAGGATCGTAGTGAGCCTATGAAAACTATATCCGGAGTAAGATATTGACAAATGTCAATAGCTTCCTAATTAGCCCAAGAAAACTAGGATAAGAGAAGGATATTGAGTTACCAATAGGTACCGAGAGAGAACCCATGAAACAGTAAAGATATTGGCAAGGGCCAATAAATTCTTAGTGATCCCATGAAAACTATGTAAGTGGACATGAAGTCCATAATTATTAACAGTTAATAGTCGACCCATAAAAACTATTAGGTTCATAGTAACTCTAGAAACTATAACTGAGACAGATAGTCAAAATGAATAAGGATGGGTAATCCAGAATTGATTCACTTGTTTTGCATATCATCATGTCATACTATTTTGAATTGTTTTAACTATTGTGGAAGCAGAAGCACGGTATATGGTTTTATAAAGTTTTTAGGATACTAGTAAGGGGAAAACCCATTCCACTAAACGGTGTGGTCTCACTAGATATCTAAATTGTTTTAGATGGTAAATTATTATTCATACCAGGCTTTATGTCTGACTCAAAGTTTATGTTTTTCCCTTAAACTCCTGGGTAATCAATTGATTTTGAGTAGTTTGAGAGTTGAGGTTTTCAGATACCTCTTTAGACGAATAACCTTCTAGAGACGTGCAGGATAATAGCTACTTAGATATCTCTTTTATTTTGATTCCTCTGTGTTAGTGTTGTAAATGCAAAGTTGTTATACTACCTATATATACTCTGATCATCAAAGGAGGCATCTTCATATGTCGCTCTTGGCGTAAGTTGTAATAAATATATTTTCTTTGAAAGTGGTTAACGATTGCGGAATTATGTAACGAATTCGAAATGTTTTGAAATGGAATGTGGAACTTGTTTGATGTTTTAATTTTTTCTCATATTCATATGCTTTTGTGTATCAATGCATCTAACATTACCATATTTAGTCATCGAAGATTAACAACTATGGATGACTACAGCATCCGTAGTCGTTAGTTTTGGGCTTCCAAGTAGGGGAAGTTATAAGTTGGTTTTAGAGCATAGGTATATGGAACTTAAAAGAAATTTAAACCTAAAAGATTTTCAAACATAATCTAATGAATTTGAAAATATGATTGGGGTTTGGGTTAACGCTATAGTAACTTACTTGTATTTAATATATATATACACACACACATACACACATGCATACATACATATATGTATGTATCCTCTCTCTCTTAGACCATTACTATGTATCTTACTAAGGCTCATATGCAGATTTACGAGAAAGAAGATATTGAAGCAAGAGACGGAAGAGGAAATCTCAGTGGAGGAAACAGTACAACCAATGGAAATGCTCAACCTAATACCAGGAGGAACCAAGGTCGACAAGCTAATGCTAACCAAATTGCTGATGCCAATGTGGGTGCTGGAAATACACTAGTAGATATGGAGGCAATGTATCAGTTCTTCATCAATATGATGCAAGCAGGAATTGTTGTTGGAGTTCCTGAAAATGTTGGAGGAGCTAATATGTGGCTCCAGTTGGGAATAATTATGCTAAGCTGAGCAGAGATTACACCATTCTAGGTGGGAAGCCATTTATGGGAATGGAGAACGCCATTGAGGTAGAGAATTGGCTGTTGCACTGTGAGAAAATATATACTGATCTGGGTTTAGATGATGAGCAAAAGAGAAGGTTGGCCTCTAGGTAGTTGCAAGGGTCAGCACTTCATTTGTGGAATAGTGTTACTGTTGGAGTTCTAGGTGAGGAATTAACTTGGGTTTATTTTCGAAGGAGATTTGAGCAAAGATTTATGTATGAGGTTGCTAAATCAGTGCTATTGAGTAATATTTTGGATTTGAAGCAGGGAGAGATGTCGGTTATTGAGTATGCTACTAAGTTTGATGAGTTGTACCATTATGGATATAATATTATAGACACCGATATCAGGAGGAATGAAAGGTTCATTCAGGGATTGAGACCGGAGCTTGCTTAAGCGAACTTGACACATATCTGCGACTCTTGTAATATAGTGGTGTGGATGGCTATTCGCCATGAGAAAATGCTTGCTCTTTGTGCTAGAGAGAAGCCAGTTGAAACCCAAGGTTCTCGGGGAAAGAAAAGAAAGTTCTTTAAGAAGATGGGAGCCCAAAATGGAGATGATGCCAATGAGGCAAAGGCTGATTTAATTTTCTACAAGTGTGACAAGAAGGGTCATTATTCTAATGAGTGCCGGTCAGGCAAGGGGAAGAAGGCTGCAAACAAGAAGAATGTGAAGTGTTTCAACTGCGACCAAGTGGGCATTATAAAAATCAGTGTCCAAAGCCAGTCAGGATGGACATAGAAAAGATTTTTTAATAGGACCATCGTCTGCTAAGCCAACTTCAGCTTCAAAAGGGAAGACTATGATGGAAGGTATGTTTTTAATTCATAGTATACCAGTTAGGATACTATTTGATACCCGTGCATCGCATTCATTTATTTCCCAATGTTTGGTTGATAGGTTATGCTTAAAACCCACATACCTTATTACTTCCTTGAGGATTGTGAATCCAATAGGAGGGTAGCAACTTTGGGGGTGAGATGTGAACTTGATTTGTTAGGTCATAAGTTTGCATTCTGTTTGTATGTTTTTGATTTCGTAGAGTTCAAAATCATTTTGAGTATGGGTTGGTTGAGGAGGTATGAGGCTAGGATATTTTGTTAGGATAGGGAGATATCACTAAGACATCCTGATAATCATAACCGAATTATATTATCAGTGGATAATTATGGTCGGAGTAGTTGTGCTTTGTTAAGTGCAATGGAAGTAGGAGAAGAGCTAAGTAAGGTTCGAGTAGTAGGAGAGTTTATAGGTGTCTTTGAGCAAGTCACAGGACTACCACCGAAACAAGCTGTTGAGTTTCGGTTGATCTTATGCTAGGAGTTGAACCTGTCAGTAGACCACCTAGCAGGATGAAACCGATCGAGATGAAGGAATTGAAGGTGAAGCTAGTCGATCTGGATGGAAGGAATTTTATTAGACCAAGTAGTTCGCCTTGGGGAGGGCCGCGGTATTTGTAAAGAAATCAGATGGGTCGTTGAGGATGTGTACCGAGTATTGTAAGTTAAATGAGAGGACGATCATGAATAAGTACCCTTTGTCGAGAACTGGTGATCTATTTGATTAGTTTCGTGGAACCAGAGTTTTTTCCCAGTTGGATCAGTTAAGGGTGGCAAAGGATAGTATTCCTTTGACAACATCACAGACTAGGTATGGTTTGTACGAGTAGTTAGAAATGCCATGCGGGTTAACGAATGCACCTGTTTTCTTCGTGGATTTAATGAACCGAGTCTTCCAAGAGTATTTGGATAGATTTGTGTTGTTATATATAGATGAAATTTTAGTATATTCTAAGGATGAGAGGGAGCATGAAGATTTTCTTAGAGTAGTGCTTGAGGCGCTAAGGCGGCATCAGCTAAAAGCAATGTTTTCCAAGTGTCATTTTTGAAAGAAAGATGTTAAGTTTCTTAGTCAGGTAGTTTCAGAGAAGGAGTTGTCAGTCGATCCAGATCGATGTTGTTAATAATTGGAAGAAACTAGAGACGGTGACTGAGATTATAAGTTTTCTTGGACTTGCTGGCTATTACCGGAGATTCATCAAGGATTTCTCATGGATAGCAGCGCCTTTGACTAAGCTAACCAGGAAGGAGGTGAAGTTTGTTTGGTCCAAAAAATGTAAGGAAGCATTCCTTAAGTTAAAGCATTTGTTGACCAATGCACTAATGTTAGTGTTCCAGATGGAAAACAAGGGTGGACGGTTTATGCTGACGCATATGGGAATAGATTGGGAGCTCTGTTGACGTAGAATGGTAAAGCGATTGCCTATGCTTCACGACAGCTTTGACCGCATGAAGTGATATATCTTACTCATGAATTAGATTTGGCTGCGGTGATCTTTGCATTAAAGATTTGGGGGCATTGTCTCTTAAGGGAGAGATTTTAGCAATACATAGTTCATAAGTCTTTAAGGTATTTATTCTCTCAGAAGGAGTTGAATATGAGACAGCAGAGCTGGCTGGAGTTTATGGCTGCTTATTATTTTGGTACACAGTATACTCCTATACTCCTGGGAAAGGAAATAAGGTGGCGGATGCTCTTATCAGAAGACATTAGAATGTGGTGTAGCTATGTTGGTGGAATGGAAGGATTTAGAAGCTTTGACTACTTGTAGTGTGCAGTTAAGATCGACTGCTAGTCCTAGCCACAGTGCTGTCATGTTGTCTTGCTTAGAAGTTCGACCAGTATTAATCGAAAAAATAGCTTCTAAGTAGAAAGAGGATCCAGTATTAACCGAAAGGATAGAAGGCTTGAGGTTGGAACTGAGATTGATGATCTAAATTATTTTGATCATGACCAGAGAGGATGGTCGAGAAAGAAGGGATGATTACGTGTTCCCCAATGTCGAGGACTCAAGGAAAGCAGTTTTTAAAGAATGTCATCGATCCAAGTTTACGATTCATCCTGAAGGGACCAAGATGTATCATGTTATGAAGAGGAGCTTCTTTTGATAAGGTATGAAGAGGGTGTTGGCTTCTGGGCTAGGTAATGTGCAAGATGTAAATAAGTGAAAGCCGAACATCAGAAGCCGAGTGGATTGCTTCAAACTTTCAAGATTCCAGTTTGGAAATGGGATTCAATATCCATGGATTTTATTGATGGTTTCCAAGGTCAATTAGGGGAAATGAAAGTATATGGGTCATAGTGGAAAGATTTACCAAGAGTGCCCATTTCATTTTAGTTAAGTCAACCAGGACGACGCTTGTTTTGGGTAAGCTATTCGTGAACAAAGTTAGACTTTTGGAGTTCCTATAGCTTAGTCAGTGACAAAGATGCTATATTTGCTAGTGAATTTTGGAAGAGTCTACAGGATGTGTTAGGCACTAAGCTCAAGATGAGCATAGCATATCAACCTCAGATGGATGGGCAAATGAAGAGAGTCAATAAGGTACTCGAGGATTTACTTAAAGCTCGTGTATTGGACTTTAGTGGATCTTGGGAAGATGACCTACATTTGGTTGAGTTCTCTATAATAATAGTTATCAGAGTAGTATAGGAATGGCGCCTTTTGAATCTTTGTATGCACGGCCGTGCAAATCATCGGTATGTTGCTTAGAGATTGAAGATGGATTAGTCGTAGGTCCAGATTTGGTTAGAGAGGCATTGAAAAAGATGGAGTTGATCCAAGCAAGGATGAAGGAAGATCAATTAAGACAAAAGAGTTAAGTAGATAAGAGACATAAAGACCTAGAATTCTCAGATGGTGGTAAGTTTTTCATTAAGGTATCACCGATGAAGTGTGTGGTACGGTTTGGGAAGTCAGGGAAACTGGCATCAAGATATGTTGGTCCATCTAGACTATAGCAAGGATTGGAAAGCTTGCATACAGAGTAGAGTTGCCGAGCAGTATGGTAGGTGTCCATAATGTATTCCATGTGTCTCATCTTCGCAAGTATATGCATGACCCAGAGACTACTATTCCTTCGACAGTGTTGGAAGATTTAGTAGTAGAGCCTAACTCGACTATTGTTAGACAACCAGTTCGAATTGTAGCGAGAAATGAGAAAATATTGAGAGAGAAAACATCAAGTTGGTGAAAGTTCAGTGGAGCGGCAACGAGAAAAACTGTACTTGGAAGACAGAGGACAGGATATGAGATACTTATCCTGATATGCTTTGAAGGTATGTCTATATTAGATTTATATAGATAGTTGCTAGTCAGGTAGACTAGTATGGTTGTTAGGAGTCATTACAGAAGATTGATATGTTTAGTATTTAGTCCTTACTAAATTTCGAGGACGAAATTCTTTAAGGAGGGGAGCCTACAACACCTCTAATTTTTTATAACATTATCTGGAAGATTTAATTAGATAAATTTAATAGAATAATGTACTAATTAGAATGACAAGTGGATTGAGATATGAAAATAAATTAAGGCCGCGCTCAATTAATTGATTAAATGGGCTTAAGAATGGATTATAGTTAATTAATTTACATAAGGGCATAATGAGGAATTAGCCGCACATAACCCTTACCCTTATATTTTTTCTCATTCCATTCATGTTTCATTTTTCCCATTCACATTCAAAAATAAAACGAAAATGTAAGAAGAGGAGCCGACCATTACTAGGAAGAAAAGGTAGAGAAAATTCAAATCAAGCTAAGGATTAAAGCAAGGGGAATCATTCTTAATCTCAATCCAATCTCCTTATCTTAGTCAAGGTGAATAATGATTTATACCATCTCTGTTTTGTTTTATGATCATATGTTTTCAGGTTTATGATTAAATTCGTTTTTACGATGATTTGGATGATGAAATGCTTGAATTATAATTTGTGTAATTTAAACAAGATTGTTTAAAAGAGGATTTACGTGGTTTTAGGGAAAAACTGATGGAAAATGGACTTTGAATGCCATGGAAAAAATTATATGTTATGTAAATCATGATTTTGGGGTTGGGTTTTAATTTTGATAATTTTCCAAGGCATGTAAAGATTATTATGAATTTTCAAAGGAAAACTGGGTTAATTGGGTTTAAAAATTTATTTTAGAAATTATATTAAGAATTTAGGTCTGAAATTTGATATGTTAGATTACATGATGAAAATGAAATTTCATAATATTTTCGGATTTTTCCTATGTGATTTGCAATGGAAGTTATATTATTTTAGAAGAAGGACTTATATGCAATATTGATTTTGCTTAATGGTAGGGCTTATTTTTAGTTCCTGAGATGATTGTTTTGATGACAACAACCTTTGGACATGTTATAAAATATAAATACTAATGTCTTTGTCTAGATATATATGTATATGCAGGATATATAGATATACAGGTACTGAGAATGAAGACTGTATAGTATAAGACTCAAGACTGAATATAAAGATTCAACTGACGAATTCAAGACTAAAGAAATCAAGACCGAAGACTTATGAGTATCAACAGTTCAAGATATCAAGATTATCAAGAGTTCAAGATATCAAGATAAGTAATAGAATCTAGATTTATGTTAAAACTTCATAATAGCACTAAAACCTTATTCAGATTTTAATTGTGGAATGGAATCCACCATCTCGTTTAATAGTGGGATGGAACCCACGACCTCTTTAGTGGGATGGAACTCGGACCTTCTCTAGTGGAATGGAATCCATGAAATTTTCAAAATGATTTTTTTTCTCAAAACTATCTTTTAAAAGTCATCTCTATCAACATGATTCAAAAAAATAATCATATAAATTTCAAAATCATCGCTTGTTTTTAAAAACTATCTCTTGATTTTAATATTTCGGTTTTAATATATTTTAAATCTATATTTAGTTTTTACTATTACTTTTATATTATAAATTACTTTCTAAAACTCTTTATACATTTAAACTATATACAAAATGGTTTACAAAGTTTAGAAATTGTTTTGACAAGTTTTAGTATAGAAATCATTTTAAAGCAAAATCTATTTTCAAAAATAACATAGGCATGTCGACATCCCTCAACCCCCCATGCCGACATCGTAGCCATAGAATTTAAAATTTAAATTTTCAAAAGAAGTTTATATTCGTCATAACCTTTCACGAATGGACATGACCGCTGTTCTCCTATAAATATCAGTTGTTTTCAATGAATTTTAAGGCACTTTTTCTTCATTTATTCACTCCATCTTCTCCACTCAAATATTCTCTTATATTTCAAATGCTTTTACAAAACTCTGCCGAAATTCTAAGTGAATCAAACTTGATCATCTCTAGTTTGATTCTCTGCCACTCTATCTTAAAGATCTCAGTGCTATTCAGAGTTATATGTGTTTGCGCCAAAATTGGTCACAAACACCCAATATCGTGAAAGCACCCGTTTATGAGCATAAATCAGCAACAATCAATATAGAACTCAGATTTAAGCAATAACAATCACAATAGTTCACAAATCACAATCACAAACACAGGATTTATAGTGGTTCGGCGATCTTGCCTACGTCCACTCCGAAGTTTATGTCTTTATTGATTCACTTGATGATTCCAATCGACTACAGCAGATTACAACTGATGATAGCTTTCAAATCTGAATACAACAGTGATAATGAAATATGGAATTGAATCCGTCAGAGTCTGGATGTTGAATGGCGGAAGATCCCCCTTTCTGAAGGCTTCAGGATGCTATTTATAGGCGTAGGAGGCCCAGATCTCGCTCAAACTTAGGGAGACTTTTTGTGGCATGTGAGTGGGCCCACGCGACCGACCCCACCAAGTTACGACTCGATCTGAGATCGATACGAAGTGATTTCAAATCCATCAAAAAATGATCCAATCGAGTTGAAACTTGGCAGGAACAATCTTTACCTGGTATGGAAGCTACTGTGAAAATTTCGTTGCATTTGGATCAGTGGTCTAGGAGATATGATCGATTCAAGTTGTGGTTTTTCGTGAGGGCTGTTGCGTTCGAATCCATTGCTTCGAATCCACTCCCTTCGACTCGATCAGCTCACGTGGTTTTGCGATGAGGTGGCGCACGTCCTTCGAGTCGATCCGGTCTTCTCTCCGGGTTGAACGCTTCGACTCCTTAGATCTCGCCGACTTTGTATTGTTGAATGACACGTCATCCAAGCTAGTTGACATGGTGGATACGAACAAGTGATTGTTCGTGGATTCGAACAAAGGCTTCTGATGGATGCGAAGTGAAACTCTCCGATGGGTATGAAGTTAACTAATGAACTAGAGACAGATGAATGCGAGGGACTTCCGTGATGGATACGAAGCAGGGGAGGCCGATGGTTTCGAACGTGATCGAGTCGAACCGAGGCATCCTGATGGGTTCGAACTCGATCGATACGAACGACATCGGTTCGAAGCGACTATCTTTCGATGGATTCGAACCTTATGGATTCGAATGGAGCGAGGCGAGGTCAAGCTGATGGATTCGAATGGACCATCATCTCGACCTCTTCATGGATACGAATGGCATGCTCTTTCCTTAGATTGAATCGATCATAACTTGCACATACGAGCTCCGATTGACTTCAGATTTGAAACACTGGCTTTCATGGTCTTGCTTGTCATGTCCTATCACTTGTAGCCTGATCCGGGCTCAAACAAAATTCATCGATATCCATAGCGAAGCAAAGTACAACCAATCTCTGAGACGAACTGTCTTTTGTTTTTTACCGATCTTTTGGTATCAGGGCTTTGCCAAAAAGCGGGATAACATTTGCCCCCAAAAATATGCCTTGCGATAGGAAGGTGTGTTTTGTAATGCCATGAGCTGGATGTTCATATCCTGTTGATGTCCTGCAAAGGAAGTTATAGTTTTATGTGACCTCAAACAACGACCGTTCGGGATCTAGATATTTGAGATGAAGTGCGACCGTTCATGGTCAAGCGCCTAACTTCAAATGACGATCGTTCGGGATCAAGCCATTTGAGGTGAAGTGCGACCGTGCGCGGTCAAGTGGCGGACTTCAAATGACGACCGTTCGCGATCAAGCCACTTGAGGTGAGGGGAGTTGTGCCGTTCGGGGCGAGTTGTGACCGTTCGAGGTCGGGTGCCATTCGAGGCGAATTGTGACCGTTCGAGGTCGGGTGCCGTTCGAGGCGAATTGTGACCGTTCGCGGTCGGGTGCCACTCGGGGCGAATTGTGACCATTCGAGGTCGGGTGCCGTTCGAGGCGAATTGTGACCGTTCGCGGTCGGATGCCATTCGAGGCGAGAAAGTGTGCCCGGGAGGGCTTGGTTTTATCGATGCCAGGGTCACGTTTGGGTAAGTTCCTAAATCGTTTGTGTGCCTATTGGAGGCGGATAAGTGTGCCCGGGGGGGCTTGGTATTGTTGATACCAGGTTCACGTTCAAGTGGGTCCCTGGATCATTTGTCAGGGCGGCATGTCGCCATCTCAGAGCATGCCTAAGGACCGTTCGCGACCCCATACATGTGTAAGTAGCTTAGCCATTTCAGAATTATTCGAACCAAATATCCATTAAACTGGTGAGTTTTAAAATAGAAATGTCCAAACAAACAAACTCTAAATGTTCAAATCAAAATGAAACATGAGCAAAGCAAGGATGTCAAAGTGTAAGCTCCCACTACGAAACGGTCAATGATCATTCAGAGCATGCCTGGGGATCGTTCGCGATCTCATACATGTGTAAATGATTTAATTGTGTTAGTAGGAAGCTTATGACTTGTCCATCGTTATTTCAATCAATTGATAATCATACGGTGGCCCGGTTCAGGGCCACCCCTAGTTGATGTAGATGGTGGTCGCTCTGGCTCTACTGCTGGAGCTCGCCTCCTCACGTATTGAAGCAGCATGCCATTCCTGATGTGCCCTTTCACCTCATCCTTCAGATGCCTACAATCGTTAGTGTTATGACCGTTTAATTCATGAAATACACAAAACTTATCTGATTTTCTTTCGTCAGAGGTTGGATCCCTTCGCATTGGTCTACGATACGGAACTTGCTCCTTGGTATCCTGATAAATTCGTTCCAGACTCTCATTTAGCTCTGAATAGGTGGTGAATCGTGCCTCTCTCCGCAGCCGCTTTGGCCCGTTACCACTATCCTCAGCCTTTCGTTTTCCTTTATCCCTGCCTGGGTCCTTTTCGAGAGGCTTTTTGTCTTTAAGCACATAAACTTCTATTCCCTCTCCTTCTTCTCTTTCTGCATTCGCATCCTCTAATCGTAAAAACTTTTCTGCCTCGTCGTAGAATTCCCCTAGTTCCACAGGTGGATCTTTAGTCAATGAATTTTTGAACTCTGTGCCATCAGCTACTCCGGACACAGCTGCCATCACAACCATAGATGGATCTGCTTGATCCACCGAAGCTGCTGCTGCATTGAATCGCGTTAGATAACTCCTCAAAGTCTCTCCGGTTTTCTGCTTTAGGGTTGCCAAAGTCATCACATTCTTGGGTCTTGTAATGTGAACCCTGAATTGCCTCATAAATATTTCAGTTAAATCATTCCATGTTCCGATAGATCCACTCTCTAGTTGTCTAAACCATAATGCTGCAATATCTGCCAAGTACAATGGAAAGCACCGGGCCATAACCTCCTCTGATGCCCCCAGCACTTCCATATGCCTCATATACTTTGTTAGATGAACCGTGGGGTCCGTTCTCCCGTTATACATGTCCAACGATGGTAACTTGAAATCCAGGGGGTTCCTAGCTCGTCTGATTGCTGGAGCAAAAGGACTCCTATTAACATCCTCCAAATCTTTGTTTACCAAACCGCCTCTCATAGCTCTTCTAACCATCTCCGCCAACCTGTCACTGTCTCCGAGATGCAATCTTCGTTCATCACTTTCGACCTGCCCCCCAAGTCCACGAGGGAATTCTGGGATCTGCCCCCTTGACTGAGCGTTCACTCCTCTGCTGCTCCCAGGTTGTACAGATGCTCCTCTTTCTCTCTCCGAGACTGGATCAACATTCTCCATGTGCGTGCCCCCTAGCTCAGGTGCTACGCCGGATGGTCCTGCTCCGTTTCGAACTCCATCTGCTTCTCTATTCTATGCTCCAAGCTGCCCTATCTATTGAAATAAACTATGGATCAACTCCTCTTGTTTCTTCATCATTGTCTCCATCTCGTCTCTAGTGATGAAGATCGACGGTTGATTCGCTCCTAAAGAAGCCTCTTGACTTTCTTGGTGTTCACTTCTCTCTGGCCTTTGTTTCTTACTTGTTTGTCTCATCATGGTTCTTAGATCTAAATTCTTAAGTCTTCAGATTCAAATTATCCTGAATCAGCTTCTCTCAGTGAAAGCACCAAAGTGTTTGCGCCAAAATTGGTCACAAACACCCAATATTGTGAAAGCACCCGTTTATGACCACAAATTAGCAACAATCAATATAGAACTCAGATCTAAGCAATAACAATCACAATAGTTCACAAATCACAATCACAAACATAGGATTTATAGTGGTTCGGCGATCTTGCCTACGTCCACTCTGAAGTTTATGTCTTTATTGATTCACTTGATGATTCCAATCGATTACATCAGATTACAACTTATGATAGCTTTCAAATCTGAATACAACAGCGACAATGAAATATGGAATTGAATCTGGCAGATTTTGGACATTGAATGGCGAAAGATCCCCCTTTCTGAAGGCTTCAGGATGCTATGTATAGGCATAGGAGGCCCAGATCTCGCTCAAACTTAGGGAGATTTTTTCTGGCACGTGAGTGGGCCTACGCGACCGACCCCACCAAGTTACGACTCGATCCAAGATCGATACGAAGTGATTTCAAATCCATCAAAAAATGATCCAATCGAGTCGAAACTTGGCAGGAACAATCTTTACCTGGTATGGAAGCTACTGTGAAAATTTCGTTGCATTTGGATCAGTGGTCTAGGAGATATGATCAATTCAAGTTGTGGTTTTTCGTGAGGGCTGTTGCGTTCGAATCCATTGCTTCGAATCAACTCCCTTCGACTCGATCAGCTCATGTGGTTTTGTGATGAGGTGGCGCGCGTCATTCGAGTCGATCCGGTCTTCTCTCTGAGTTGAACGCTTCGACTCCTTAGATCTCGCCGACTTTGTATTGTTGAATGACACGTCATCCAAGCTAGTTGACTTGGTGGATACGAACAAGTGATTGTTCGTGGATTCGAACAAAGGCTTCTGATGGATGCGAAGTGAAACTCTCCGATGGGTACGAAGTTACCTAATGAACTAAAGACAGATGAATGCGAGGGACATCCGTGATGGATACGAAGCAGGGAGGCCGATGGTTTCGAACGTGATCGAGTCGAACTGAGGCATCCTGTTGGGTTCGAACTCGATCGATACGAACGAGATCGGTTCGAAGCGACTCTCTTTCGATGGATTCGACCCTTATGGATTCGAATGGAACGAGGCGAGGTCAAGCTGATGGATTCGAACCTTATGGATTCGAATGGACCAGCATCTCGACCTCTTCATGGATACGAATGGTATGCTCTTTCCTTAGATTGAATCGATCATAACTTGCACATACGAGCTCCGATTGACTTGAGATTTGAAAACATGGCATTCATGGTCTTGCTTGTCATGTCTTATCACTTGTAGCCTGATCCGGGCTCGGACAAAATTCATCGATATCCATAGCGAAGCGAAGTACAACCAATCTCTGAGATGAACTATCTTTTGTTTTTGACCGATCTTTTGGTATCACGGCTTTGCCAAAAAGCGGGATAACAATATGATCAATTATAATCAAAGATCAAAAGATCGAAATGTATCCAGTCTCTCTCTATCAAAGTGTAATTGGAAATAGTGTGATTGTGGCTGTAAATCAATTAGGTGATCTTATAGCCTGGTTTTAATCAAGAGAGTTTTCCCTGGACTCGAAGATTAGAGGGTGTATGTGGTGGACTTGAAATCGAGGTTGTAATATTGACATTATATTTGAAAAGAAATCTGCATAACAAATTGTGTGGGACTGGAGGTAGGATAACTTCGAACCAGTAAAAATTCTGGTGTGTTCTTTCTTTTACCGCTTTTATTTACTATTTGCATCTGTATATGGTTATGTGATTGTCTCTATGTTTGTGAAATTGCATTTGTGTGTGCTTAATTTAAAAATATTTCAAAAATTCCATAAAATCCATTAAGCACTACTCACCCCCCGTCTAGTGTTAATCAAGCCTTACGATCCGTAATCCGCATTTCCTATATTTGGTATCAGAGCATTAGTTTTCAAAGTTTTCATAATTTGATCTTTGAAAAGTTTTCAAATGGCTGTAAACACTGGTAATGTCAACACTATCACTAGTTCATTTGCAGAGGGTCAGTCTACTGCCATACCACCACCTTTTAATGGGAGTAACTATGCATATTGTGCATGTAGGATGAAAATCTATTTACAATCAATATGATTAGACACTTAGAATATCACACAAACTGAGTACATTGAACTGACAACTATTTTTGCACAGTTGATTGTTGAGCAAAAGACTGCTGCAGAAAACAATTCCAAAGCCATGAATATTCTATTTTGTTCAAGAATGTCTGTTTATAAGTCTGCATATGATATCTGCAAAACTTTGAAAGTTACTCATGAAGGAACAAGCAAAGTTAAACACACCAAAATATCTATCTTGAAAAATCAGTTCCAATTATTCAAGATGAATCCAAATGAGTCCATTTCAGACTGGTACAGTAGGTTTCCTGACATTGTGCACTCATTAATTGCATTAGGAAAGAACTTTTTCAAAGAAGATCAATTTAGAAAAATTTTGAATTCACTCACTCTGGAATCGGATCAAAAGATCTAGCAATTGAAGAGGATAATTATATTATTACTTTGAAAATTGAAGAATTGATTGGGAATTTGATGTTGTTTAATGTACAAATGCAAGAGAGAAGAGAAAGCCAGACCTTAGAAAAGAAGTCAATAGCGTTCAATGCAATAACAGATGGTTCAGACTCAAATAGTGACGACGATGAAGAAACAACCTTGATGACAAGGAATTTTAGAAAGCTTCTGAAATACAAAAAGATGAGCAATTACAAGAGAAATGATCATAAGAATTCTAGAAACATTAATGAAACTCAAAACGACGGCACGTGCTACAATCTAATAAGCTATGCCACTTAAAAAGAGATCGTCCGCATCCATATAAACAGAAATTTTCACCAAGTAGCAATTCATCAAAGAAAGAGAGCATATACTGCTACATTGGACGATTTAGACTCATTCTCTAGTGATGAAGATCGAGAGACGGAAAATTCAAACATGTGCTTTATAGCTATTCACGATTCTGATGATTTTGGAAATATGGATCTAAAATAGGTACACATTTAAACTATATTGATTAAAACTGCTTGTTTGAATGATTTTAATGTTTGATTGTTTGCATGTTTTGAAATTTATTATTGCTTGAATTTAAAAAAAATATTTTCAAAATAATACTATTTTAATTTTAAAATATTAATATTAAAGTGTTATTATCTTTAATATTATTTCCGACAAAATATAAATTATTTTATAGGATATATATAGATATTAAATAAAATAAGAAAAATAAGTCACATGATTTAAGGGACCCATGTCGATATGACCCTACCCTCCATGTCGACATACCTCCAGAAATTTGAAGTTCAAATTCGAATTCAAAACTATGAATTTCCCTCCACCTTTTCACCGACTACAAAGCTCTGAAAAGGTGTCTCTTGACCAGAGAACATGGCTCTTAGATATCTATTTATTTTCTTAACTTTATCCTATCTTTTCACTTTCGTTTCAAAACTCAAACTCTCAAGCTCTCTACTTTCTTCAAAAATGGCTATCTCAAGCACTTCATCCACCATTAAACTGTCCAAAGTCACCAAAGAGTTCCTCTACAATAATCCGAAAGCTATCAAGGCTTACATAAGCTATGTAAACTTTTGAAAGGTCCATACAGGAAAATTTGCTACCTTTAATGATTTTTCTTCATATGAAATCAATGTTCTTTCTGAAGACAATCAAATTCATAACTTCATTGATGATTCTCAAAATGATTTTTCTTTTTAGTATCAAAATCTTGTCAAAATGTTTTATGCAAATTTGAATCGTGGTTTTTACGAAGAAAATGAAGGGGAATTGTGGAGTAACACTAAAAGAACGTGTATTGTTTAAAATAGTGTGATTTTGGGTAACATTCTTGGTTGTAAGTATATGGGAATGGATCTTTTGGATTTTCAAATTGATGAACATTATCGTGAGACATTTCATCACATTTTTGAAGGAGATGATAACTTTGAGTTTACAAACCGAATTTCTTTCCTAAAGCTCGAATTGTAAAACTTATTTTGCAATATACATAACTCCAAGATTGGGAAATTTAATCACTCTACTTAAAAAGTTTGTAAGGCTCATTTTGCTATTTTCGGACACCATGACATTAATTGGGAGCAAGTGATTTTGGATGAACTTCATCCTAAAAATTTTACTTTAGGTGAATACACTTTATTTCATGGGATTTACCTCACTCGGATTTTTAACCACTTTGGTGTTGATTATAAGAAGTAGGAGCTCGTTTCTAGAAAAGTGTTTAACTATACTAACATCTCTCTCATGAAAATTCCATTTGTGTTTCAAGCATATGAAACACTTGCCAAAAAGGATGAAAGATTGGCTCATGAAGAAATGGAAGAAGAGGAGGAGGAAGAGGGGGAGGAGATGGAAATTGAAAAAGAATGAGAGGAGGAGGAAGAGATTTAATTGGAAAGCATCGAATACCCTATCACTCCTAACAATACATCCAACAAAACGCTTCTCAAGAACCAAAAGATTATCATGGAAAACCAATAGATTCTCAAAAGATCAGTTAGTAAAACGTTGGACAAGATTTCCACCAAGACGAACAAATTCTTTAAGAAAGTGAGTCGCAAGCTTGGATTATCGTCATCTTCATCATCCTCTAACCAATACTAGTTTCATTTCATGCTGTAGTAGTTTGTATCTCTCTTTAGTTAATGTTATGTATTGTTTATCTAACGTTAACTAAATTTATCAATGAATATCTTTTATTTCTATTTATTAGCTCTAAGATATCTCTGGAATGCTTGTTATATATTGTATAAGTTTATATATATAGACTTGTGTATAATATAGAGAAACAAAGAAAATTATCAAAATTAACAAGGGAATGTCGACATCCCCCTACCCCCCGGTCGACATGTAATGGCCAGAAAATAGTTTTTGTTTTGAAATTGACGTAACTGCCTTGTGTCTTTTCATTTCAAAAAACTTTCTAACTCTTTATATACCTGTTTCTTCCAGAAAAATGCATACTTTCAATTATCTTTATTTTCTATTGAATTTCTTCATACTTTATCAATAAATGGCCTCTCTTATTCATAATCTACGTGAGAATCTTGAAGAAACTCTCAATTCCTTCAAGAACATACTTACTTTTATCCTTTGCAATCAACGTTACTTAGAATTAAGCCAAATGCATATGATTAAAGAACAAGAAAGGCATTTTGATGCCATTTGATGGATGATCTCAGCCCCCAACAAAGAAGAACTTGAAGCGAATCCAGAAGGAACTCAGGACAAAGATAATGAAGAATGGGATGCTATAAAGGCAGATCCTATTTTCAGTGAAGAAGAATGGGTTCAAGTTCTAAGAAATGTTTAATTTGACATATGTGGTTTGATTTACTTTGATTTGGTTTGAATTTTTTAGTTTGATTTGCTTTGATTTGATATGGTTGGATTGATTTGAATATGGTGTGTAATATATAATTGAACATGGTGTTGTTTGATAAGAACATGATGCATATATTGATTGACTATGTTTGAAATTTTCATATCTCTCAAATTTACCTTACTATATTTTATTCATATTATTATCTATCTCATTTATATTCTACTATACTGTGTTATTATCCTATATAGTGCTATAGTGTAAGATTCAATGGGAGTTATGTATTTGGATTAGTTTATGTTGATGACAAAGGGGGAGAATTATAAAATAGGTTAGTTAGGCGTAGATTAAGGGGGAGTTGGTAGATTAAGGGGAGTTGTTGGAATAAGGGGGAATCAGATTTTGGTGGAGTATATTTTATAAACGTAGGTTGTCATCATCAAAAAGGGGGAGATTGTTAGTTCCTGAGATGATGGTTTTGATGACAAAAACCTTAGGACTTGTTATAAAATATAAATACTAATATCTTTGTCTAGATATATATTTATATGCAGGATATATATATACATATATATGCAGGTACTGAGAATGAAGACTGTACAGTATAATGACTCAAGACCGAGTATAGAGATTCAAGAGTGATGAATTCAAAACTGAAGAAATCAAGACTGAAGACTCATGAGTATTAAGAGTTTAAGATATCAAGATTATCAAGAGTTCAAGAGTTCAAGATATCAAGATAAGTAAAAGAGTCAAGATTTATGTTAAAACTTCATAATAGCACTAAAATCTCCATTCATATTTTAATTGTGGAATGGAATCCACCTCCTCACTTTAATGGTAGGATGGAACCCATGACCTTTTTAGTGGAATGGAACCCATGACCTTCTCTAGTGGAATGGAATCCACGAAAATTTTAAAATGATCTATTTTTTCAGAACTATCTTTTTAAAGTCATCTCTATCAATTTAAATATTTTAACTCTAATTCAAAAAAAACTATTTTTAATCAAATTAATTTCAAAATCATCTCTTCTTTTTAAAAACTATCTCTTGATTTTTAGTATTTGAGTTTTACTATATTTTTAATCTATTTTAGTTTTTAATATTACTTTTATATTATAAATTACTTTCTAAGACTCTTTTATAAGTTTAAACTATATTCAAAATGGTTTACAAAGTTTAGAAATTGTTTTGACAAGTTTTAGAATAGAAATCATTTTAAAGCAAAATCTATTTTCAAAAATAACATAGGCATGTCGACATCTCTCATCCCCCCATGTCGACATGGTAGGAGTAGAATTTAAAATTCAAATTTTCAAAAGAAGTGTCTATTCGCCATAACCTTTCACGAATGGACATGACCGTTGTTTACCTATAAATACCAATTGTTTTCAAAGAATTTTAAGTCACTTTTTCTTCATTTCTTCATTCCTTATTCTCCATTCAAATATTCTCTTATATTTCAAATGCTTAAACAAAACTCTACCAAAATTCTAAGTAAATCAAACTTGATCATCTCTAGTTTGATTCTCTGACACTCTCTCTCAAAGATCTTAATGCTATTCAGAGTTATAGGATCATTTGTAATCATAGATCCAAAGATCAAAGTGTATCGAGTCTCTCTCTATCAAAGTGTGATTGGAAATGGTGTGATTGTGGCCTGTAAATCAGTTAGGTAATCTTGTAGCCTGATTAAATCAAGAGAGTTTGCCATGGACTCGGAGATAGGAGGGTGTATCTCAAAGCCTTTAAATCAAGGTTGTAATATCGACATTATATTTGAAAAGAAATCTACACAAGAAATTGTGTGGGACTGGATGTAAGATAACTTTAAACCGGTATAAAATTCTGATGTATTCTTTCATTTACCACTTTTATTTACTATTTCCATCCATGTCTGGTTCTGTGATTGTCTTTGTGTTTGTAAAATTGCATCTGTATGTGTTTAATTTGAAAAGATTTCAAAAATTCCATAAAATCCATTAAACGCTATTCACCACCCTCTAGTGTTAATCCAGCCTTAAGATCTGTAATCCGCATTTTCTACACTTATTTGCTAAGTTAACCTTGGTTTAGATCTGAAATCAAGTGGCAATTGTTTTGGTAAATAATTTGAAAAGTTAAGGCAACAAATCATATGTTTACACGTGGCAGGTTAGTTAGATAGTATTTGATTTAATTGGAATTAGCCAGTTTTTACCTAGAAAAGTTGGTAACGCCTCCACTAGAAGTGCCTTTCGACTCCAACGCCTCCGCATCATCTCAGTCGAGATCGAAACCTATTAAAGTCGAAACGCATCCACATGGTATCAATGAGAATGGTATGAAGTGGATGGGTGAAGTGCGAAAGGCAGGGTGTCAAAAGCATTGCTTCCGATAGAGACAAAACCTTTGTTTACTTTTAAAAGATATGCGGCTGCCTTGTTATTGAAGGGTGCATTCGACTAAGTCGATACCAGTTTCTTTCGAACTTGCTGCTGCCTTTCTTTATTTAAAAGCAAAGCTTTCGACTAAGACCCTTGTTTATAAAAGAATGCTTTCAAAAATGTTGGTTCAAACCTAATCAAAACTCTGTTGCTGTTTTTATACCTTTCGAGTGGGTTAAAGTCATCAACGCTTTCGAAGGGTTATTTTCATTTTAAACATATACTAAGCCACTTCCTAAATGCTTATGAAATGGTCCAAGGGTTTCGAAAGGCAATGGCTTCGAAAGGAGGTTTCGATTCTAATCTACAATGTTTTACTTAAATGTTTTAAAGCTTTCAAAAGGAGATGGTGCTGACACCATCGATTTTTCCCCAATACTTTTATATGATAAAGAATGGCATCAAAAGATATATTTTCTTTTATATTCACTTTGACCCAAATGATATTTTAAATGTAAACCCAATGGTTTCGAAAAAAGGACTTTCAATGGTTTTGGAAGGGATACTATCATAGGTTTCAGAAGGGGTACTTTCAATGATTTCGAAGGTATGCTTCTAAAAGTTAATAGGTAATACTTTATTACATTCGAATGGTTTCGAAAGAGAGGGTTTAAAGTGTTTTGAACGGCAGGGGGCCTAATGTTTTGAAAAGAGATTTATATGCTTTTGAAGGAAGTATCTTGTGAGGTCAAAAGCTAGGTTTTGAAGGTTTTGAAAGCCTTAGTTTTCAAAACAAATAACCCAATCCCATTTTAAAGGAAAACCATGGCATAAATAAATAAAGTGTTTTGAAAAGTAGTTTTTGAAGAAGTTTCCTTTGATTAATAGATTAAACGGATTAACCAAGTTATTATGTTTGCTTCTTCGTATATGTTTATATTCACATTGTAATGGACCCATAACTGTATTTTGGGGAAGGGCGGAATAACCAGCTAGGTTAACTCAGTAGTGTATATAAATTAAATTAAATCCTGAATGAGTAGAATTACATCCGGGAGGTTAGGAAGGCCAGAATATAGAATGCTAAAATATTAAATGAAGATATTGGCAGGGGCCAATAGGTTCACAGTAAGCCCATGAAAACTGTGTATAAGAAAAGATATTGGCAGGGGCCAACAGGTTCATAGTAAGCCCATGAAAACTGTGTATAAATCAAGATGCCATGAAGACAGGTTCATATTTAGCCCATGAAAACTATTATTTGATATTGGCAAGGGCCAATAGGTTTCGACACCATCACTTCTTTGCATACGAATGCATTCGAAAGATAGGATTTCGACTTAAATGGTTTTAATGACCCTTTTTCTATGTTAAATTATAACCCAAATGATTTTGAAGGAGATGATTTAAAGTGTTTTGGAAAAGAGTTTTTCCACATGTTTTAAATTGAACCCAAGTGAATTCGAAAGGTTGTTGTTATGAAGGTTTTGATGCTTTCGAAAGGTTTTAAAGAAAGGCTTCCAAGGGGTGGTCCCCAGTGGTTTCGAAAGGTTAGAAATGGTATTATTCTAACTATTTCGGAAGGGCCAAAAGGTAGGGTTTCCAATGGTTTTGTAAGGCACTTTTAAAGTGTTTTAAGATAAGATGTTTAAGGTTTCATACCTTTCGAAGGAAAGGTTTTTCAAGGGTTTCGAAATGTTTTGAGAATGGTTTTGAAAGGAAGGTTTTGGCCATTCGGCCTAGGTGAAATAAAGGGTCTTACTTGGTTTCGAAAAAGGTGCTTTCAATGGTTTAGAAAGGGGTACTTTCAATGGATTCGAAAGGGGTACTTTCAACGGTTTAATATTTTCATCAACTATGATTTGTGTAAAGTATATATATAACATGGCAAGGTGACTTTGAGTAAAGCATAGAGTATATGTATTTTCCTTGTGTGAGTTATATTTCATGGTTTTAAATCTGTTTGAAAAGGTATTCAAGGAAAATTTATGGGCCGTTTCTTTAATTAAAATGACTCAGATATTAGAATACCAGATGGGACTATTATAGGGTCGCGCTCTATACATTAGCTATTAGCTTCAGCTACTTTAGTTTAAAATTCTAATGTGTAGGGATTTGTCACATGTAAGACTAAAATTATGATTACACATAGAAGGGAATATATATTTGTATACAGATTGGTTATTGGGGAGCCTACAAAACCATTAGGATCATGTGACCATAGGAGATGTTAAGTTAACGGCAGACTATCCATAAAAGAAGTATTTAACAGATAGTTAAGGACAGACCATCCAGAAGAGATCTGTCTAACAAATGTTAGTTTTTTTATTATATTGCCTGGTAGGCCAAAGTCAACCAAAGGTTAGTTGTTAGTCAAAAAAACTATAGCGTTCGGACAAATAGTCCATTTGTTACCTGGTATTCATATTTACATAATAATGTTATACATCTTTAACCAGTTTTGGTTGCAAGATTATGATTTGCAAAAGATATGTTTTAAAAGGATATTACTATGGGGAAATCTGTTCCGCTAGCGATGTGGTCTCACTTAATATTAAATAATCGAGATATATAGTATTATTCACACCAGGCTTTATGTCTGATTCGAAGTTTATGTTTTTCTCCATAAACTCTCGGGGCTCAAAAATTGATTTGAGTAGGCTGAGGGTTGAGGATTTACAGTTTTTAGTAGGTTGACGAACAAAGCTTCCAGAGACGAGCATGTGGCTAACGGATAGCTATTTAGGAGTTATTGTTTTGTTTTATTCCGCTGTGTTGTATCTAAGACATTAATGCTTATATAGTACTCTGGTCAACCAAGGGGGCATCATCATATGTCGCTCTTGGCATATTTATGTAATAATTATATTTTATCTAAACTTGGGAAACGATCTTGTGGTTATGTAATTTGAATGTGAAACATGGGTTTTAAAATGTAACCAGTAAAAAGATGTTTCTGAAATCTGTGATTTTGTTTCACATTCAAATGCCTCTGATATTATGGATACCATTAAAATAGCCATATTTAGTCGTCGAAAGTCAATACTATGGATGATTGTAGCATCTATAGCGCTTAGCTTTGGGCTTCTAGATAGGGGATGTTACAACTTAGTATCAGAGCATAGATTTATGGAAAAATTTAAACCAAAAATGATTTTGAATACATAATCCTAAGGAATTAGAGTTAAGATCAGGGCATGGTATAACGCTATAGTAATGTATTTGTATTTGCTATATATATATAAGTATATGCTATATCTCTATTCTCATATCTTTGTTAGGCTATTCTTGTGTATCTCTTGAGGCTTAAATACATATATGGATGCAAGAAGTTGCAGAGTTAACCTAGGAAAATATAGCACCATCACCAATGGAAATGTCTGACCCAATACGAGGAGGACTCTAGGTCAGGCTCAAGCCGAGAATGTTGGTGCTCGAGTCCTACAAGTGGATATGGGAGCCATGTATCAGTATATTGTGAACATGATGCAAGATGGGATTACTGCTGGAGTTGTTGGTAAGAATGCAGGAGTAGGAGTTCAAGAAGCTCTAGTTGTCAACGACTATGCTAAGTTGAGTGTAGATTATGCTAAACTTGGAGGGAAGCCATTTACTAGAACTAAGGATGCTATTGAGGTGGAGAATTGGTTGCTACACTGTAAAAGGATTTTTCCTGATTTATGGCTCAATGATGAGCAGAAGAGGAGGCTTGCTTCTAGATAGCTTCAAGGAGTGGCTTTATTTTGGTGGAATTGTATAAAAGCTTGTGTGGATTAGAGAGAATGTCATAGGTAGAGTTTAAGTGGAGGTTCTAGGAGAGGTTCATGCAGGTGACGGCATAGTCTGTTTTGATCCGAAAGTTTGTTGAGCTAGAGCAGGGAGAGATGGCTGTTTTGGAGTATGCTAGTAGGTTTGAAGAAATGGCTAGGTATGGTTATGCCACTGTTGATACATTGATGGATCCGGTGTTTGCTGAAAGGATCAGGAAGTTAAAGGATGGAACGAAGAGCGATGACTTGAAAGATTTCAGTCTTGACCAAAGTGGGTGGTCGAGAAAGAAGGGTAGATTATGTGTTCCAGATGTGTGAGACATCAGGAAGGAAGTTTGGGAGGAATGTCATCGTTCGAAGTTCACTATACATCCAGGAGGAATGAAGATGTATCAAGATATGAAGAGAAGTTTCTTCTAGGAAGGAATGAAGAGAGGTGTAGGCTTATGGGTGAAGCAGTGTTTAAACCGTCGGTCGTTGAAAGCCGAGCATCAAAAGCCAAGTGGGTTTCTTCATCCATTGAATATTCTGGTATAGAAGTGGGATTCTATTTCTATGGAATTCATAGACAGGTTGCCGAGATCTAATAGAGGAAAAGGAAGTATATGGTCATAGTGGAAAGATTGACCAAGGGTGCCCGTTTCATTCCTGTTAAGTCAAATAGGACAGCACCTGTATTAGCTAAGTTATTTATGAAGAATGTGGTTAGACTGCATGGAATTCCTAGTAGTATTGTTAGTCATAGAGACTCCTTATTCACTAGCGAGTTCTAGAAAAGTCTACGGGAAAGTTTAGGAACCAAGTTCAAGATGAGTACTGCTTACCATCCGTAGACAGAAGAACAAATGGAAAGAGTTAAAAAGATCTTAGAAGAATTGTTAAGAGCTTGTGTATTAGACTTGGAGGATCGTGGGAAGACCATTTACATTTAGTAGAGTTTTCATATAACAATAGCTATCAGACTAGTATAGGGATGGCATCCTTTGAAGCTTTGTATGGAAAACCGTGCAAATCTCCCGCATGTTGGTTAGAGACCGAAGATAGATTAGTCTTGGTCCTGATTTGGTAAGAGAAGCTGCAGAGAAGGTTGAGCTGATAAGGGTGAGAATGAAGGAAGCTCAGCCTAGGCAGAAGTGCTATGCAGATAGAAGATGGAAAGATTTAGAGTTCTCTGTTGGAGATCATTTTTTCGTCAAAGTATCGTCGATGAAAGTTGTTATCAGGTTCGGGAAGACAGGGAAGCTAGCACCGTGAATCATAGGACCGTTTCCTATTTTAGAGAGGATCGGGAAACTCGTGTACATAGTAGAATTACCGAGATATTTGGCAGGAGTCCACAATGTTTTCCATGTATCTCATCTGAGGAAGTGTGTTAGGGATCCAGACACTACTATAACACCGATTGTGTTAGAAAATTTAGTAGTGGAACTAGACTTGACTGTAGTTAGGAAGCCTATCTGAATAATCGCGGGAGATGAGAAGAAGTTGAGGAACAAGACAGTCGGATTAATGAAGGTCCAGTGGAGTGACGATGATAGAGACTGTACTTGGGAGACTGAGAGTGAGATTAGAAACGCTTATCTTGATTTGTTTGACGACATGTTTTACCTTTGATTGTTTTTGATGTGTACCTTATTGTAATTTCGGGGACGAAATTCTTTAAGGAGGGGAGATTGTAACACCCCATATCATTAGTACCATTATTTAGTATTTTTAATTTGCTAAATTAAATTAAATAATGTAGGATGATTAATGGATTGAAATTTGTAATTAACAGGAGTAGCTGTGCCATGTTAATGTGTAAATCAAAACGAGATAAAATTAAATAAAATAGACAAAGGATACAAGTAAGAGCAAAATAGGAAAAAGGAACTCCTACCCAAAGCCCATAGCTTCGCATCATCACCTTTATTTCATTTACAAAAATCAAAATTAATTAAAGGCCGGCCACCATTTTCAAGAGCAAAAGAAATAAAGATAAAAGGAAAACTTAATCAACATCAAATTCATTTCAAATTTCAGACTCTTTAATTTCAAACTAAGGTGAATAATGATTACATCTCATTTTCTTAAATGTTTTCGATTTTAAGTTGAATTCAAAGTGTTTTTCATGATTATTCCATTTTTATGATGGAATAAATGTTGATGTATACTTTTTAATGATTTACGCTTGTTCATATAGATTTTATGGTATGTTTTGATATGAAAACCCTATTAAATGACACCCAAATGCCTTATGATTTTAGATTTAGATCAAAATTGGTAGTTAAGAGATGAGTTGCAATTTTTCTTAATTTTCTGAATTAATGAGGATTTTACATTAATTTTCTGGTGAAGAAAATGATTATTGAGTTATAAATAATTTATGGTTAAATTATAAACAATTTGGGTCTGAAATTTATATATGCTAGAAAACAGATTTAAAAGGATTTTTGGATTTTTTGTAGAATTTTCCAAAGTGTTTTGATGAATATATAAAATTATTTAAGGTATGAGACTTAAATGTTTTATATGGAGAAGGGGTGTTTGGTAAAATAAAATTATTGTGTATTTTTGAAATCTTGGCAGCACTTTTGAAAAAGAAATATAGCAACCAATGAAAATTTGATAAATAGAGCAAGTTAGTCGAAAATGTTTCTCTTTTAAGTTAAAAAAAATTACATGTTTTTAGCCTGTTCCGCCACTTCCAGTACGAGGGGTTCCGACCTAGACGTTTCGCCACTATTATTTTTTAAACCAATGCGCATGTTATCCATACATTTGGTACGTAGCAAATTGGATAGAGGCGGAAGATATAGAATCTAAATGTAGAGTTTCGAAGGGGTCAAAGCATGCCTTTGTTTTAAAATGAAGTAGCGCCCGCTTTGCTTTTGAAAAGTTAGCTTTCGACTGGGTTGGCTTCCAACCTGGTCAAATGATTTCAAAGGATGGTTTCAAATGGGTCGCGCTATTTTTTTTAAGAAATGCTTTCGAAGGGATCGAAACCCCTAGCTGCCACTTTTCCCACCTTTCGAAGTCAATGGTTTCGCAAGGTATATTTTGTTTTAAACTTGACCACTTCTCCAATGCTTTCGGAAGGGTGGTTTCGGCACCATCACTTATTTGCTTGTGAATGCATTCGAAAGAGAGGATTTTAAATCAAATGGTTTTAATGACCCTTTTGCTATCTTAAAGTATAACCCAAATGATTTCAAAGGACGGTTTAAAGGGTTTCGAAAAGAGTTTTTCCACATGTTTTAAATTGAAGCCAAGTGCTTACGAAAGGTTGTTGTTTATAAAGGTTTTGATGCTTTCGAAAGGTACTAAAGAAAGGTTTCTAAGGTGTGGTTCCCCAATGGTTTCAAAAGGTTCGAAAGGTTATTATTCTAACTATTTCGAAAAGGATAAATGGAAGGTTTTTCCAATGGTTTCGAAAGGTAGTTTTAAAGTGTTTTGAGATAAGATGTCTAAGGTTTTATAGCTTTCGAAGGAAAGGTTTTTCAAGACTTCCGAAAGGTTTTGAGAATGGTTTCAAAAGGAAGGTTTTGGTCTTTCCTCCTAGGTGAAATAAAGGGTCTTACTTGGTTTCAAAAGAGGTTCTTTCAATGGTTTAGAAAGGGGTACTTTCAATGGATTCGAAGGGGTACTTTCAAAGGTTTAAATGTTTTCATCAACTAAGGTTGAGTAAAGTATGTATATAACATGGGAAGGTGATTTTAAATAAAGCATAGAGTATATGTATTTTCCTTACGTGAGTAAGATGTAAAGGTTTTAAATCAGTTTGAAAATGTTTTTAAGGAAAACTTATGAGAAGGTTTCCCTAAGTAAAATGACTTAGATATTAGAATACCAGATAAGACTAGTATAGGGTCGCGCCCTATACATTAGCTATTAGCCCCAGCTAATTTAGTCCAAAATTCCAGTGTGTAGAGATTTGTCACAGATAAGACTAAAATTATGATTACATACAGAAGAGAATATATTTGTATACAGATAGGTTATTGGTGAGCCCGCAAAACCATTAGGATTAGGTGACCCTATGAGATGTTAAATTAGGGAAAGACCATCCAGAAGAGAAGTACTTGACAGATAGTTAAGGACATACTGTTCAAAAGAGGCGTGCCTAACAGATGTTAGATTATTTTTCTATATTGTCCATTAGGCTCGAGTCAGCCAAAGCTTAGTAATTAGCCAAACAAAACTATAATGTTCAGACAGATAGTCCATTTGTTACCTGATATGTATGTTTATATAATAATTCTTTACAGTTTTAACCATTTTTGGTTGCAGGATTATGATTTGCAAAAGATATGTTTTAAAAGGATACTAGTGTGGGGAAACTTGTTCCGCTAAGTGGCGTGGTCTTACTTAATATCAAGTAACTGAGATGTATAGTATTATTCACACCAGGCTTTATGTCTGTGTCGAAGTTAATGTTTTTCGTCTTACACTCTCGGATGCTCAAAAATTGATTTAAGTAGGTTGAGGATTGAGGATTTACAGGTTTTAGTAGATTGACAAATAAAGCTTATGGAGACGAGCAGGTGGCTGACGGATAGCTATTTAGGAGTTGCCGGATTGTTTTGTTTTATTCCACCGTGTTGTATCTAAGGCATTAATGTCTATATAGTACTCTGGTCAACGAAAGGGGGCATCATCAGATGTTGCTCTTGGCGTATTTATGTAATAATTATATTTTATCTGAACCAAGGAAATGATCCTATAATTATTTTTTGAAATGTTATTAGCAAAACGGTATCTTTGAAATCTATGATTTATTTCATATTCAGATGCTTCTAATATTATGGATACCATTAACATAGCCGTATTTAGTCACCGGAAGTTAATACTATGGATTACTGCAGCATGTGCAGCGCTTAGCTTTAGGCCTCTAGATATGAGATGTTACACGTGCTCTCAGTAGAAATCTAAATGGTTTGAGATGATAAATTATTGTTCATATCAGGATTTATGTCTGACTCAAAGTTTATGTTTTCCTTTTAAACTCTCGATTACTCAATCGATTTTGAGTAGATTGAGAGTTGAGGTTTCAAGTACCTCTTTCGACGAATAAGCTTCGACAGACATGCAGGAGGCATGAAAGCTACTTTGAGTTCTCTTTTATTTTGATTCCGCTGTGTTGTTGTTGTAAAGGCGAAGTTGATATATTGCCAACATATACTCTAATCATCCAAGGGGGCATCTTCATATGTTTCTCTTGGCATATGTTGTAATAAATATATTTTCTCTAAATATGGTTAATGATTTTGAGATTATGTAATGAATTTGAAATGTTTTGAAATGGAACGTGAAACTTATTTGATATTTTAATTTTTTTCTCATATTCATATGTTTCTGTGTATCAATGCATATAACATTACTGTATTTGGCCGCCGATGATTAATAACAATGGATTACTACAGCTTCCGTAGCCGTTAGTTTTGGACCTCCAAGTAGGGAATGTTACACCTATATTCAAGAACCACGCTCAGAGAAAATATAATTATTACAACATACGCCAAGAGCGACATATGAAGATGCCCTCGTGGATGATCAGAGTATATAACTAGGTAATTAAACAACTTTGTCTTTACAATAAACACAACGGAATCAAAATAGAAAAGAACTCTAAATAGAGATCATGCCTCCTTCACGTCTCCAGAAGCTTATTCGTCCTACGAGGTACCTGAAATCCTCAACTCTCAAAGTACTCAAAATTAATTAAACACCCCAGAGTTTTAGGGAAAACATAAAATTTGAGTCAGACATAAAGCCTGGTATGAACAACAGTCTACAATCTCAAACCATTTAGATATCCAGTGATACCTCGCCGCATAGCGGAATGGGTTTTTCCCTCACTAGAATCTTATCCAAAACTTTATAAAAACCATATACCATGCTCTTGTATCATTAAGGTTAAAACATAGCAATTTAAGATATTATGATGATATGCAAACAAGTAAATCAATTCTGGAATACCCATTTCCATTCATTTTGACTACCTGTCACAGTTATAGTTACTAATGTCACTATTAATCTATTAGTTTTCACGGGCTGATTAATAACCTTTTTAATACTTATGGACTCCCTGTTTGATTTCATAGTTTTCATGGGATCGCTAAGAACTTATTAGCCTCTGCCAATAACTTCATCATTCATGGGTTCTCCCCGAACCTATTGGTATCTCCAATAACTTCCCCCTTATCCTAGTTTTCATGGTTGGACTAGGAACCTATTGACATCTGTCAACAACTTAATCCGGATATAGTTTTCATGGGTTCACTACAATCCTATTAGCCCTGCCAATATTATTTCTAATCATAGTTTTCATAGCTATACTATGAACCTATTGGAACCAACCAATAACTTTTCCTAAACATAGTTTTCATAGGTTTACTATGAATCTGTCTATCTGACAACTTCAATATTTAGGCATCCTACATTTTGGCCTATCTGACCTACCGGATGCAATTCTACTCATTTAGAAGTTAATTCAATTTATATTCACTACTTGGTCAACCTAGCTAGTTATTCTGCTCTTTCTCTCCAACATGCAGTTACAGGTCCATTATAATGTGAATATATATATATATATATATATATATATATATATATATATTAGAAGAAGCAAACATATTAACATAACAATACCAACACCTATGGTTTAATATGCTTGAAATCAATTTCATACAGAACATGGTTAATCCCTCTAACTTATTATTTTGTCAAGGAAAGCTTCTTCAAAAATTTCAATTTAAAAGCATTTAAAAACTCTTTTATATTACCATGGTTATACCTCTAAAAATTGAGATTGGATTCTTTGTTTTGAAAAATAATGCTTTCAAAACCTTTAGTCTTTACTTTCGAAACCATTGGAAAACATCCTTTCGATAGCATTCAAATCTTCTTTTCAAAACACTAGGCACCTATCTTTCGAAACACTTTAAAAGCTTTCTTAATGTTGGGCGGATTTTCACCCAGAAGATCTCAAGACCAAGAAGCCGCAGTTTCACCCGGGCTCGCGAGCAACCTCTACTTTGTTATCCCGTTTTTTGGTCAAAACTGGAATATCAATGTCGAGCGCGTCTCCACCACGATCAAGCTAAGAAGAAGCAACCAGCAAGCGTATGTAAGCCCAGAGTTCCACTCAAAATCCAAATACAAAGTCCATTCGGCCTTATACTCTCATGTTCATTCGGCTATGCAAGCATACAGTCCCATTCGGCATTCACATGCGCAAGTTCATTCGGCATAAGCTACCGAACCAACTCCCTGCTACCCCATGCCGAACCAACTCCCTGCTACCCCATGCCGAACCAACTCCCTGCTACCCCATGCCGAACCAACTCCCTGCTACCCCATGCCGAACCATGCTCCTCTCACGAACTCCGCCGAACCACACCATCACCGGTCCAAAACACACCATCACCGGTCCAAAACCCACTACCACCGAACCAACCATGACCGGACCAAACTCCAACTTCTCCAAACACGGCCGGACCAAGCTCCGCCGAACCAGAATGCTACCAGGCCAGATTGCTTCAGCCCGGGCCCACCAGCATCTATATACTTCCAAGACCCCTGCCCCCTACCTCACTCTATAAATAGAGGGGCAGGGGTACAACAATGGCAGAAAAGTTTGAGAGCTCAAGCAAGGAAGGAACTTTCAAACTACTTTCATACACTTGTATACAACGCATTGTACTTGTAACCTGAAAGAAAGAAGATAATAACATATAAAGTGGACGTAGGCACATTCTGGCCGAACCACTATAAATCTGTGTGTCTTTTACATTTCAGCCCCTACTTTTCTCATATTTACATACTCATCTAAAATCATTGAAAATTACATATAATCAACTAAATAATACGACTTGGAGGTGTTTGTCCATTTTTTGTGCAAACATTTTTGGTGCTTTCACTGAGAACTGAACTCAAGCTTCATCCTCTCCCATTCAACCTTCTTCCTAACAACATCGCCCGTTGCTTAGAAATCATGCCTTCCAAACAGAGAAGGGACGCTAACAAAGGAAAGAACATCGCAACTAGCAGCCTTCCAGATCCAGCAATCGCAGATCAGCCCACTTCAACAGCAGTACCGGATGAGAATCAAGAGAATACAACTGGTCCTGCAACGGAACAACCAATCACTAGGGCAGATCTGGACAGAGTTGTGGCTGAAGTAACTAACCGCTTCACATCCCAACAAGAAGCTTTGGTGGACCAACTCATGTCACGTTTAAGGGATGCTGAAGAGTCCAACCGCAACACTGAATCATGGGGCGAATCCCAATCTGGAGGATCTCGGAGGCACCAAAGGTCTCCACTCTTCGAAGAAGCTATCAACAGAAACAACAATGATAGGGGCCGCGCCCGGACTCAGCCCGAATCCCGACTCGAGGAAGCCCTTGGTGCCGAGCCCAACGGGGGAGGCACCAGGCGAGGGTCGGATGTAGCTGAGCCAGTCATGCCACCTAATCATAGAAACCCCGCTGAACGGAGCCGAGCTAGGACCCAGCCCGAAGTTGACCCCATGGATGTGCTCGAAACAGAACCCCACAGGGGAAGATCAAGGCAGGGGGCAACTGTAGCTGGTCCTAGCATGCATCCAAGCAGCCAAAGAGAACCACTGGATAATGCTAGAAGTGATAGATTGTACCATCCCTACCGGTCATCCGGACGAGATAGATCCCGCAGGGAAGAGCCAAGCTCATTTTTGTCCGCTCCAAGTTCTGACGAACGAATGGCACGATTATTCAGGGAATGTGTCCAACGCGAGCAAAGGGACCGGGGGATAGGCGCTAGGGTCACCAGCCCCTTTACCCGAAATATCGAAACCGCCATTACCCCCCGGGAATGGAAAATGCCAACCATGGAACCTTACAAAGGAACTTCCGACCCTATCGTACATTTACAGAGATACACCCAGCATATGCTCATGAGTGGAGCAACAGAAGGAGTATTATGTAAATGCTTTCCGCTATTCCTATCAGATCTAGCTACCTCCTGGTTCTGCCATCTACCCCAAGGATCCATCAACTCATGGGAGATGTTAAAAGAAAGGTTTATTAGCCAGTTCCGCATCCATGTGGAACAACCCAGGGATGCTTATTCTCTATCCAATGTCAAACAGAAAACCGGAGAGACGCTACAACAATATCTAACACGGTTCAACGCCGCAGCGGCAGCAGTTCAAGATGCCGATGAAAAACTCACTCTAATGGCCCTCTGTAGTGGTGTGCATCCAGACACCAAGTTTGCCAGAAGATTAACTAAGGAAAAACCAGTTACCTTGCCTGATTTCTTCCATGAAGCTGGAAAGTATATGAGACTTGAAGACGCTGCTACGGAGAGGCAGCCAGGGCAACAAGGCAAGATAATTCAGGACAAGGTTCCCACTGCAGCTAAGGACGCTCGAAGAAATGAATCTAGAGACAATGCTGGGGGCAGAAAGGGTGAGAAGCGCCAATATCGACCAGGGCCAAGATTTGACTCCTACACTCCTTTGAATGAAACAATCGAAAACATCTACCTAGCCACTCAGGGCGAACTCGGATACAAGCGCCCCCCGCACAAGAAAGAATCAGATAACGCACTCAAGTCCGGAAAGTTCTGTCGCTTCCACGAATCCCACGGACATGACACCAATGAATGCCACCATCTTCGGGACTTGATCGAAGAACACATTAGAAGAAGAAGACTGGAACGTTATGTGAAAAGTCAGAACAGGACTCCAACTCCTGCCAATGAGAACTCAAAGCAACCCCTCCCAGAAGTAGGCGGAGGGAGTCGCAACAATCACAACACCAGTGGCTCTAGTCAAGAGAAGATAGTAGTCCTTACCATCTCAGGAGGACCACACATTGCCGACAGAAGTTGGGCAGAGATGGAAAGGTACGGCAAGTCGCTTAGAAATACCGAAGGATACGTTAACTCCGTCACAGAAGAACGCCAACCGAAACGAAAAGAGAGCGACGACATCATATTCAGTAGACGCGATTTGGAAGGAAGACAGTACCCACATATGGATCCTATGGTCATCTCTGCCTGGTTCGGCCCTGCTAAAGTTTTTCGGATTCTAATAGACACGGGAAGCTCCGTAAACATCTTGTTCAAACATGCTTTCGACAAAATGAAGTTATCAATGAAGGATGTGTCTCCCTGCGACAAACCACTGCACGGTTTCACTGGAGATGCAAAAATGCCCCTCGGGCAACTTGACCTCTTCGTCGAAATAGGAAGTCATCCCCGCTCCGTGGTGCGAAAACAAACGTTCGTGCTAATAGAGAACCACTCGGCTTACAACGCCTTCTTGGGGAGACCAGCCTTGTCTGACTTCCAAATTGTCCTAGCCCCCTGGTGCCTGAAGATGAAATTCCCGACAGACAACGGAATAGGAGAAGTAGAAGGAGATCAAGACGCTGCCCGAGACTGCTATGTAACTGAGCTTCGCAACAACCGCAGAAAGAATAAAGGAAAAGATGCAGAGACTACTCTCTGCATGAAAAGCTTGGAGGCATAGCAACTAAAGAAAGCCCCTCCTCTTCGATACACAAGCGATCCCTTCAATGAACTAGACCCCCGGGATAAAGAGGAGGAGGCTACCGCCGAGCCTGCAGAGGCTATGGAATTCGTATCTGTAGATAAGCATGATTCAAGTAGACTATTAAAAATCGGATCTCAGCTGAAAACGGAATTGAAGGATCGACTCATTGACTTTCTCCGCCACAACTTAGATGTATTTGCGTGGACCCATGCCGATATGACAGGAATCTCCCCAGACGTAGCATGCCACATGTTGAACATCGATCCCACCAAGGTACCAGTAAAGCAGAAAAAGAGGAGCATGGGGGCAGAGCGATCAGCAGCCCTTGATGAGGAAGTAAAAAATCTACTTGCTAATGACTTCATACGGGAAGCCATCTACCCAGAATGGATCGCTAACCCAGTGCTAGTAAAAAAGGCCAATGGAAAGTGGCGAACATGTATTGACTTCTCCAATCTGAATGACGCTTGCCCGAAAGACTGCTTCCCACTTCCCCGAATTGACCAACTCGTGGACAGCACAGCTGGGCACGAACTCCTATCTTTTATGGATGCATACTCAGGATATAACCAGATCCCCATGCACGCTCCCGATCAGGACCACACTAGCTTCATCACCGACCGCGGATTATATTGTTACAAAGTCATGCCTTTTGGACTCAAAAATGCTGGAGCTACCTATCAACGCCTCGTCAACAAAATGTTCGCAGAACTGATAGGACGTACTATGGAAGTATATGTGGATGACATGTTGGTGAAGTCCAGGAAAGCCAACGACCATGTAAGCCATCTGGACGATATGTTTCGGGTACTTCGCCGATATGGAATGAAGCTGAATCCTCTAAAGTGCTCCTTCGGAGTATCATCGGGAAAATTCTTAGGATTCATCGTCCACGCCAGAGGAATCGAAGCAAACCCTGAACAAATCCGAGCTTTAAAAGAAATAAGGATACCTTCCACTCGAAAAGAAATGCAGAGCCTAAACGGAAAGGTGGCCGCCCTAAGCAGATTCATTTCCAAGGCAACTGACAAGTGTGTCCCTTTCTTCGAAGCACTCAAGAAAGACAAAGGGAGGTTCGAGTGGACCGACGAATGCTTAAAAGCCTTCCTCAACCTAATCGAACACCTTCAGAGACCACCAGTACTCTCAACTCCAAATGAAGGTGAAGTGTTATACCTATACCTCGCTGTATCATCTCATGCTCTAAGCGCCGCCTTGGTAAGAGAAGAAGACCGCACACAACGTCCGGTTTACTTTGTAAGCAAGAGATTTACGGGGGCAGAAGCCAGATATCCTAAACTGGAGAAGTTAGCATATTGTTTATTGATCGCGTCACGGAAACTGCGACACTACTTCCAGTCTCACTCCATCAGGGTTCTAACCGATCAACCACTAAGACAAGTGCTCCATCGTCCTGACACTTCTGGGCGACTCCTCAAATGGTGCATCGAACTAAGTCAGTATGATATCACCTACCATCCCCGCACCGCTATCAAAGGACAAGCCATGGCTGATTTCATTGCCGAATTCACTACCAACGAAGGCAAGGAACAATCCGAAGTAGCAAAAAACATCAAGTGGAACCTCTTTGTAGACGGAGCATCGAACGAACAAGGCTCGGGGGCAGGTATTGTGATCGTCACCCCCAGGGGAAGAAAGTTGTACTATGCATTAAGATTGGAGTTCACGGCCACTAACAACGATGCTGAATATGAAGCAGTAATAGCGGGATTGGAACTGGCCCTAGAAATTGGGATCAATTCCTTATGTATTCATAGTGATTCTCAGCTTATCGTAAACCAGGTACTAGGAGAATTCCAGACTCGAGGAGAACGGCTCACAGCATACCTAAAGAAAACCAGACTGCTGCTCGATCGATTGGACCATTATCTAATCAAACACATTCCTCGAGAAGAAAACCAAGAGGCAGATGAACTTGCAAAGCAAGCTAGTATGAAGGACAGCACCATTCCCGGAGCACTAGTAATCTCAAGGCAGCTAGCCCCAAGTTTCGAACAAGTAAATCTGATAACTGCAATCGAAGAAGGAACCTGGATGACTCCTATCCGGAAATATTTGCAAGATGGCATACTACCCGACAGGCGTGACGAAGCCAAGAAGATCTTGAGAAAAGTTCCCCACTACACAATACAAGAAGGCATCCTCTACCGGCGTGGCTTCTCTAGCCCCTTATTAAGATGCGTCGCCGGAAGGGAAGCCAAGGAGATATTAACAAACATCCATCAGGGAGGATGCGGAGATCACACTGGAGGACAGACTTTGGCAAGAAAGATACTCCGATATGGATATTACTGGCCCACACTAAACAAAGATACCCTAGACTTCGTTAAGAAATGCGACAGATGTCAGAAGTTCGCCAAGATCCCTCGACTGCCCACAAACGAAATTACTCAAATGACCAGCCCTTGGCCCTTTGCTGTATGGGGAATTGACTTAATTGGCGAACTGCCAACGGGCCGAGGCGGAGCCAAATATGCTATAGTGGCAGTCGATTATTTCACCAAATGGGTGGAAGTGGAACCTTTAAATAAAATATCTTCAGCAAAAATTATTAACTTCTTGATCAAAAACATTCTGTGCAGGTATGGAGTCCCCCTCAAGATCGTATCAGACAACGGACTCCAATTTGACAGCGAAGAATTTGCCGACTGGTGCCAAGAGCATGGAATTCATAAAAGCTTCTCATCAGTAGCTTACCCTCAGGCAAACGGACAAGTTGAAGCTGTCAACAAAATTCTCAAAACCCTAATCAAGAAGAAACTTGAAAAGTCAAAAGGCGCTTGGGTGGACGAACTTCCTACGGCACTATGGGCATACCGCACATCTTTCAGAACATCAACGGGACATACTCCTTTCTCTTTGGCATATGGATCGGAGGCAATGCTCCCAGTTGAGACTATTGTGCCTTCCCACCGTAGGATCCACTACAACCCAGAAGAAAACGAAGAACTCCTCCTCATGTCTTTGGAACTGATTGAGGAAAGGAGAAACGATGCAGCACTCAAAGCTGCAGCTCACAAACAAAAAGTGGCAGCACTATACAATTCCAAAGTCAAGCATCGCAGCTTACAAGAAGGAGATCTTGTCCTCAGGCGAATCTTTCCGCGCCCCGGGGCACTGGACCCCATCTGGGACGGACCATATGTAATTCACAAAGATCTCCACAACGGAGCTTACATTTTGTCAACAGTGGACGGAGAGGTGTTCCAGAGGGCATGGAACATCCGACACCTCCGTCGATACTTTTCTTAACTTGTACTGCCCATATGAAGTGAATTAACAAAGAGAACCAGTGGACGTAGGCATTTTCGTGCCGAACCACTTTAAAAAATCTTGTCTCTTTTTAACTTGTTCCTTTATGTCTTGGCTACTTGTTAAGTTTTATCCCTTTCTGTTGAACAAAATCCTATGGCATCTCCACTCAAGACGCACCGCGGCCTCATCTAGACTAGGCCTAACAGGTACGCCACGATTCTATGCACTCGCCAATGAGACTCTTTTGCTCCAGCATCCCTCTGCTGCGGGTTAACTCATTGCGCGCCTGCCCTCAAAGCCAACTGTAATGAGCCGATTATAAGTCATCATAAAGGCCGACTATAGCCGATGGCAGCTCATTACGGCGTTCGGCTCGTCGGTAACCGTGAACCTACTTTAAGCCCCAACATAAGGTGTGGCCAGCCAGGGGTAGTTCACGGCCAACGGCACCCACGCTAGCCGGCCACGGTAAATCGAATAATACCCACGATTACGGACCATAACGGTTCGGGTAGTTACCGTGCGCGATCTCGGCTCCGATGTGTCTTAAGTGCGGCTGTGGTAAAAAAGAAAACTCCCCGCGGAGGCGTAAGATGGGTGACAAATGTCTCCAAGACCCACAGCTAGGGAAAGTGACTACAAAACCCGTTTGCCACGAACTTAAGCACATCGACGGCCTTCCGTGACTGGAAGTTTTACTTTTACTATATTTCCATTTCATTTAAATATTTTTCTCCTATCCTGTATAACAAACTCTAAAGTACAGGAAACCAAATAGGAAGCATTCACTCATGAGGCTCTAAGCCTGCGTGCTGGGTAGCAGGGCGCTCTGCTATACCCGTGAACAGTTACACAAGACACTCAAAGCTACCGCCTGCGAATAAAACATAAAGGGCGGTACTCTCTTCTCTTGTACATAAATGCGTAACTATAACTTATTCATACACTGACATTGCAAAACGTGAAATTATATTTCAAGCAAAAACTTAACATCAAACACAAGTGGAATCACAGGCATATACATAATTATACTTCTCACACAGCACATAAAGATAGCAACAACATTTAAACATGACAAAATCAGCTTATATTATAAGATCACACGAAGTTATTCTTTGCAAATAATTTTATTACAGTTGCATATCAAAGACTAACATGAACAGTGATAAAAAAGAAACAAAAAGATGGCAGATGCATCCACACTCCATCACCAACTCCCCCAGCCTACTTAGCCGCAGGATCGGAGCCCCCAGCATGTGGATCTGAAGTCCCACCTGTCCAGATCAGAAGAGGAATTCATTAAACGAACGATCAAGTTATGAAAACACGAAAAGAAAAGAAAGGGAAAAGAATAACTCACCAGCATCCGCCGCTTGATCCTCATCATCCAACTGCACGCCCGCTTCCTCTGCAGCGAGTAGCCGCATCCCCTCCTTCACCGCCGCTTGCTCCTCCTTTGAGAACTGAGCAGTAACCGCACTCAAGTTGAAAGCCTCTCCGCCTTCCTTACCCGCATTCACCCTGGCCTCCTCTAAAGCCTGGAGATACACCTTGGCCATGACCCGAGGGTAATCGTCCATCCAAGACAAGCCGCCCTCCTTCCAAGTGTGGAAGTACATATCCTGCAACATCTCATCCATCATCCCCTCGTTTTCCTCAAACTCCCTCACCCGGACCTCGGAAGCTTGCAACTTGGTGATGGCGACGTCCCTCTCTGATTGGTATCTCAAGCAGTCAGCCTGGAGTGACCTCCTCATTTCCTCTTCCTTCAACTTGAGGGACCTCCTCATCTCCTCCATCTCCTCCTTCAACTCGGCCTGGGCCATCTCCGCAGCCTCGAGCCTCCCGGACAACTCCTCTACCCGCTCGAGATCCGCATTTCGAACCTCATCCACCGTTGTAATAGCCATGTTAATCCGCTCCCTGCAGGTGACCTCCATTTTCCGTAACTCCGCCCTACTTGCCTTCTCCATGGTCTCTTTCAGACGCTGGGAAGCTTCCTCATGCTGGGAGATCTGGATGGCTTGGTCGGCAAGCTGCTTGGCCTGATCGGCAACCTTTAGCCTTAACCGAATGTTAGCACTCCCAATCTCCTCCCCGGCCTTGACCAATCGAGCATGATGCTCCATTAACTTCTTAGTCTCTTCGGCCACCCGATCAATATTAGCCTTGGCCTCGTCCCCCATAGTAACTACTCGGGTAGTAAGCAGATCAAGATCTAGGGACTTGGCCTCATCCAGCACTCTTACCATGGGGTTGCGGGGAAGAAGGTGCTCGCCCGTGGCCTCATCAAATGAAATGTCTTGAGAGCTTGGGTCTAAATCAGGATGGCCGGCAAAAGGGTCACGAGGCACGGGGCGAGGCACATCGGGACGCCTTATATGAATGACAGTAGAACTCTTGGAAGGAGGAGGAGGGGGGCAGGGCTCCGTGCTCTCCTCCGTAGTATCACGAGGAGGCTGAGTAGGGGGAGACAGAGTAGGAAGCTGCGAAGCAGAAGAAGACTCAAATAAGGAACGGCTCCGCTTCCTTTTCTGAATGCCCTCTTCGATGACCCCAAGAAGAGGGCGGTACTTGACTACGTCCCCAGTGCGATCAGTAGAAGGTTTCGCGGAAGCTCTCCTCGACTTAAATTGTTCAAGGCGGTGTCGAACATCCGACGTTTTACCCGCCTGGCCTGCCCCTGGAATAAAGAACAAGTGTTACGAACATACAATAATCCGCAATTCAAAAAATGTGCTAAGTTAAAAAGAAAGAAAAGTGAGGAGACACATCTGTTATACAAACCCGGCGGAGGAGTGGGATACTGCAATAAGTCCTGGATCTCATTCCAGGACGGAAGTGAACCGTAAAAAATTTCTAAGTCCCTATCGAAAATGGAATCGGCAGAAGACAAAAGTTCACCTTGCATCGCCGGGGTCACCCTAGCTGAGGAACCCTTAGAGGATGGGTCAGTGCTAACCACAGCTTTGCCGGTTTCCTCTGCCTTCTCCGTTTCCTTCTCTGTTTCCGACTCCCCCTCTGACTCCCCGAAGGCCCGACGGAGAGCCTCATCCAGTTCGAGGTCCTGCTCAGAGGTTAGAGCAGCAACACCGCTACCACCCTGACCATCGCCATCTCCTCCACCCTCCGACCCTTCTCCAACTTCACCTCCTTCCTCCTCTTCTACACCTTCCTCCTCCGGGACATCCGGGCAAGTACTTGGAGAAGGGCCATCGGACTCCTTGAGCTTCTTGCCTCCTACGACTGGACGTTGTGCAAAGGGCTTCCTCTTGCCACCCTTCGCTGTCACCCCACCTTTAGGCTGGGCAGCCTTCTCTTCTGCCGTGTCCCTCTGTTTGACTACGGACTGATGTGGGAGGATCAAATTATACGACAAGAGCCTGGCATTCCTAATCAGATAAGCAGCCGATCTGTCTCTCCCGGAAATAGCTTCAATTTCTGCTGCCATCCGAACCAAGCGATCATCTTCCACAACCGCAAAACCACCTGTCGCTAGCAAGAAATAAAAGCGCATAAGAGAGTGAATTACAGCCAAGACAGGAATTATGAGTAGAGTTTTTACTTACATCCGGAGGTAAATCGGCGAATAGAGACGGAGTCATCCCTGACAAAGAACCATTCCTTCTTGAACATGCTATACTTCGAGTATAAATCCAAAACAGGCTTGAAGGAAACGGCTGACTCCAAGCTAATATATGGGGACCCCTTCCTGTACCCCCTCAGATTGTACAGATATCGTATTTCCCGGTTGGAGGGGGCGCGCCCATATCTCTTCTGGAAGATAGCATATAAGCATACCAGAATGGCATAAGAGTTGGGCTGAAGCTGGAATGGAGCCACCTTCAGATAAGTGACGAAGCTTAGTATCCAGGCGTTGATTGGAGGAATAGCCCCGCACATGCAATGGTACCGGCTATAAGCGAAGTACCCCTCAGGGGGATCATATGGCATGACCCCTTCCCCCGGTAACAACATAAGAGCCCTGTCTATCCCAAAGGAACGGGATATAACGTCAAGTTGCTCCTCCTTTAAGGAGCTTGGGAAGCAGTCAGGGGGAGAGTTCAAAAGTTCCTGTGGACCACATCCGTCCACTAGAGACTTCGGAATAGGTCGGTGTTGCCCGGATCCTGATTGGACTGGGGGCGAGGAAGAAGAAGGCTCTCCTGTGCCTCTAGACTTCTTTCTGTCTGATCGTGTTTCCGCTTTGCGAGACATTTTCTGCAGCACAAGAAAAACCTAATATTAGAACAAGGAAAATAGAAAAGTAAACAAACAAGTGCGTGCAAGTGTGGAATTTCATTCGCAAGCTGAAGTCTTCCAGATCACAAGTTCATTCGGTTTCCATGTTCATTCGGCTTCCAAGTTCATTCGGTTTCCAAGTTCATTCGGTTTCCAAGTTCATTCGGTTTCAACCCCATTCGGTTTTCATCTCATTCGGCTCCAAGGCAGTAGTCCCATTCGGTGAAGCAAGGACATACGTGTGTATTCGGTAATAAGTATATACCTGGTTCGGTATAAGGTTGGTTCGGCAAACACTTGATTCGGCAATGGAGTGATTCGGCTCTACTCGTTCGGTAAAGAAAAACAAGGGGGGTACGGCCTCTATATATAGGCAAACTCACAACCACCGAACCAGATGTCTCGCCCAACCGGACCAATGATACCGGACCACCAGAAGCCGGATGAGAATAGCCGGACCAACCAAGAACCGAACGGAACCCTCTATCTACCGTCCAAGACCAGGAACTGGGGGCACGCAGGGCGCTTCACTCAGATAAGTGCCGAACTCTAAGAGCTTACTAATAAAATAAAAAATATGATAACAATGGATAAGTCGTGAATCTCTCACTAACATGGATTAATCATTTACACGTGCACGCGACCACGAACGGTCCATAGGCACGCTCTGAATGGCTATTAACCCTATCGTCATGAGAATTTACACTTTGACATCCCTTTTTAAGCCCATCAGTCAAATGGATATTTGATAATTATGAAATGGCTAAGCTACTTACACATGTACGGGGTCGAGAACAACCCCTAGGCATGCTCTGAGCTAGCGATAAACCACCTTGACAAACGATCCAGGGAACCACTCTAACGTGAACCTGGCATCGATAACCCCCTCGGGGTACACTAACTCGCCTCGAACGGCGCAATTCACTTGATCACAAATATTTCGACCCCGAACGGTCGTTATTTGAAACCACACTAAAACTATAAATCTCTTTGCAGGACATCCACAAGATATAAACATCCAGCCCATGACATTACAAGACGAGTCTTCCCACCAACGAGAAACAAAGCGCGACACGTGCAAGCACGTGCCCCACTTTGGGGGGCAAATGTTGGGCGGATTTTCACCCAGAAGATCTCAAGACCAAGAAGCCGCAGTTTCACCCGGGCTCGCGAGCAACCTCTACTTTGTTATCCCGTTTTTTGGTCAAAACTGGAATATCAATGTCGAGCGCGTCTCCACCACGATCAAGCTAAGAAGAAGCAACCAGCAAGCGTATGTAAGCCCAGAGTTCCACTCAAAATCCAAATACAAAGTCCATTCGGCCTTATACTCTCATGTTCATTCGGCTATGCAAGCATACAGTCCCATTCGGCATTCACATGCGCAAGTTCATTCGGCATAAGCTACCGAACCAACTCCCTGCTACCCCATGCCGAACCAACTCCCTGCTACCCCATGCCGAACCAACTCCCTGCTACCCCATGCCGAACCATGCTCCTCTCACGAACTCCGCCGAACCACACCATCACCGGTCCAAAACACACCATCACCGGTCCAAAACCCACTACCACCGAACCAACCATGACCGGACCAAACTCCAACTTCTCCAAACACGGCCGGACCAAGCTCCGCCGAACCAGAATGCTACCAGGCCAGATTGCTTCAGCCCGGGCCCACCAGCATCTATATACTTCCAAGACCCCTGCCCCCTACCTCACTCTATAAATAGAGGGGCAGGGGTACAACAATGGCAGAAAAGTTTGAGAGCTCAAGCAAGGAAGGAACTTTCAAACTACTTTCATACACTTGTATACAACGCATTGTACTTGTAACCTGAAAGAAAGAAGATAATAACATATAAAGTGGACGTAGGCACATTCTGGCCGAACCACTATAAATCTGTGTGTCTTTTACATTTCAGCCCCTACTTTTCTCATATTTACATACTCATCTAAAATCATTGAAAATTACATATAATCAACTAAATAATACGACTTGGAGGTGTTTGTCCATTTTTTGTGCAAACACTTTCAAAACCTTTTGAATGTCTTAAAGTATTACCATTCAATTATAGAAGAATAACTTCGTAACCATTTGAAAGTACCACTTTTGAAACCATTCGGTTTAATTTAAAACATATCTTATTTGGTCTAAGTGAATACAAGAAAAAGTACCCCTTTTGAAACCATTAAATAGAGTTTGAGGAAAAACAGATGGCTTCGGCACCATACTTTTGAAAGCTCAAAACATTTAAGTAAAACATTCAAAGGATAGCTTCGAAACCCCTTTTCAAGCCATTGCCTTCGAAACCCTTGAATCCTTTCGAAAACTTTAGGAAGTGGCTTAGTACAGGTTTAAAATAAAAGCTACCTTTGAAGTGGTCGATGACTTCAATCCATTTGAAAGACATAGGGATGGCAGCAAGGTTTCGATTTGGTCCAAACTACCATTTTTGAAAGCATTGATTTTAAAACTAAGTAACTTATTTGGAAGCTACCATTTAAACAAGAAGCGGCAACCCCTTTCGAAAGAAATTTAAAAAGACCCTATCGAAAGCATATATTGCGACTCCTTTGAAATCATATGTTTTGACTCCTTCGAAAGCATTTAGTAAAACAGGCAAGCGCATTTCTTTGGAAAATAAAACAAAGGGTTTAACTCCATCGAAAGCAAAGGTTTCAACACCATGCCATCCACCCTTCTCCAATCCATGTACCAATCATATGATTACGTTGTGTATTGGTTTCTACATTGGTTGGTTTTGACTCGGTTGAGGCGAATGCATAAGGTCGAAAGGTTGGTTCTAAAAGTGGCGGAACACAATTACTGGATAAAGACTGATTAATGCCTTTTAAAGTAATTACTTTTTAACCAACCTGCCTATTTGTAAACATTTAATTGGTTGCCGTAACATTTCAAATTCTTTACCAAAATAAAAATGCAGCATAATTTCAAATCTAAAAAAAAGATAAATTTAACAAATAAGCCCTTTCATTAAGCAAAATAATTAAATCATTTATTCGACCTTCTAAAATAATTAAATTGTCGTAGTAAAATTACATAGGAGAAATCCCCAAAAATAACAGAAATTCACTTTTAATATGTTATCTAATATATGAAAATTTTAGACCCAAATTCTTCATATAATTACCGAAATTAATTTCTAAACCCAATTTTTCACATTTTCCTTTGAAAATTCATAATAATTTTTCCATAACTTGGAAAATTGTAAAAATTGAATCACTTCTCGAAATTCATGTTTTACATAATATATAATTCCCTCATGGTATTCAAAATTCAATATCATTGGTTTTACCCTTAAAACCATATAAATAATTATCAAGCAATTTTGTTTGAATCAAATATGTTATAAAATCCAAGCATATCATCATTAAAAATCACCATAATGCATTTGATCTTAAATCCGAAAACCAAATGATCATAAAAACAAAATTAGAGATTGTTTTGATTATTATTCACCTTGGTTAGGATAAGGAATTTGAGAGTCGTTCCCCTTGCTTAAATCCTTAGCTTTAATTTGATTACCTCCTCTTTTCTCCTAAGTAATGGTCAGCTCTCTTTCTTTTGTTTGCGTTTTATGTTTTGAGAAAAATGAATGTAAATGGATAGGAAACAAGAATATAAGGTAATGGAATTATGGTGCGCAATTACCCTAAATATCCTTGCATTAATTACTCTTCTAATTAACATACAAAACCATTTACAAGCCCATTTATATAATTAATTAAGCTTGGCCTCTAATTTGTTTTCAAATCTCAATTCCCCTTATCACTCTAAGATTTACATTATTCAATTTAATTTATCTAATTAAATCTTCGGAATAATGTTATTAAAAATTAGGGGTGTTACAGGCTCCCCTCCTTAAAGAATTTCGTCCTCGAAATTCAGTAAGGACTAAATACTAAACATAGCAATCATCTGTAACAGCTCCTATCAACCATACTAACCTACTTGACTAGAAACTATCCATATAAAGCTAATATAGACCTACCCTCAAGCAGATCAGGATAAATATCTCTAATTCTGTCTTCTATCTCTCAAGTATAGTTCTTCTCCTTGTCGCTTCACTAAACATTCACCAACTTGACTGTCTTGTTGCTTAACCTTTTCTCATTCCCGATACAACCCAAACTTGTTGTCTAACAAAACTCAAATTAGGCTCTACTATCAAATCTTCCAACCCTGTCGGGGGAATAGTAGTATTTGGATCATGCACATACTTGTGAAGATGAGACACATGAAACACAGTATGGACACCTGTCATATTTTTCAGCAACTCTACTCTATATGTGAGCTTTTCGGTCCTCTCTATAACTTGAAACAAACCAACATATCTCGGTGCCAATTTGCTCGACTTTCCAAATCGTACCACACCATTCATTGGTGATACATTAATGAGAACGTTATCTCCAAATGAGAATTCTAGGTCTTTACGCCTCTTATCTGCGTAACTCTTCTGTCTGGACTGAGCTTTCTTCATCCTTTTTGGGATCAACTTAATATTTTCTATCGAAACTCTAACCATATCTAGACCTAAGACTAATCTATCTCCAGATTCCAACTAACATACTGGTGATTTGCATGGCCTTCCACACAAAGCTTCAAAAGGCATTGTTACTATACTAGTCTGATAACTATTATTACAGGAAAATTCAACCAAATGTAGATGATCTTCCAAGATCCACCAAAGTCCAATACACAAGCTCTTAATAAATCCTCGAGTACCTTATTGACTCTCTCTGTTTGCCCATCCGTCTGAGGGTGATACGCAGTACTCATCTTGAGCTTAGTGCCTAACACATCCTATAGACTCTTCCAAAATCACTAGTTAACAAAGCATCTTAGTTACTTATTATACTACTAGAAATTCCATGTAGTCTAACTATGTTCTTTATGAACAACTTAGTTAGAACAGGTGTCGTCCTGGTTGACTTAACTGGAATGAAATGGGCACTCTTGGTCAACATGTCCACTATAGCCCATATACTTTCATTTCCTCTATTTAACCTTGGCAGTCCGTCTATAAAATCCATGGATATCGAATTCTATTTCCAGATAGGAATCTCCAAAGGCTGAAGCAACCCACTCGGCTTTTGATGTTCGGCCATCACTTGTTGACAGTTTGCACACTGCTTAACCCACAAACCAACCTCCCCTTCATACCTTCCTAATAAAAGCTCCTCTCATATCTTGATAAATCTTGGTCCCTCCAGCATGAATCGTAAATTTGGACAGATGACATTATACAAGAACTTCTTTCCTTAAGCCTCCATATTTGGAATACATAACTATCCCTTCTTTCTCAACAATCCCCCCTGGTCAAGACTAAAATTCTTTAGACCATCTATCTCAATTCCAACCTCAAGCCTTCTAATCTTCTCGGCTAATACTGGATCCTCTTTCTGCTTAGAAGCAGTCTTTTCGATCAATACTGGTTAAACTTCTAAACCAGACAACATGCGGTGCTCTGACTAGTACTAGTAGTCACTCTTAACTACAAACTACAAGTAGTCAAAGCTTCTAAATCCTTCCATTTTGCTAACAAAGCTAACACCACATTCTGATGTCTTCTGCTAAGAGCGTCGGTTATCTTGTTTCCTTTCCCAGGAGTATATTCTATACCAAAATCATAAGCTGCTTAAAACTTCAGCCACCTCTGTTGTCTTATATTCAGCTCCTTTCGAGAGAATAAATACCTTACGGACATATGATGTGTGTATAGCTCAAATCTCTCCCCTAAGAGATAATGTCTCCAAATCTTCAATGTGACGATCACCTCAGCCAACTCCAAATCATGAGCAGGATATCTCACTCCATGCGGTCTAAGCTATCATGAAGCATAGGCAATAACTTTACCCTTCTGCATCAACATAGCTTTTAATCCAGTTCCGCATGCATCAGTAGACACCACCAACCTTGGTTTCCATCTGGAACAACTAACACAGGTGCATTGGTCACAAATGCTTTAACTTAAGGAATGCTACCTCACATTTGTCAAACCAGACAAACTCATGTCCTTCCTAGTTAACTTAGTCAAAGATGCTGCTATCCGTGAGAAATCCTTGATGAATCTCCGACAATAGCCAGCAAGTCTAAAAAACTTCTAATCTTAGTCAATATCTTTGGTTTCTTCCAATTATTAACAGCTTCGATCTTGTCTGGATCGACCGACAAGCCCTCCTCTGAAACCATGTGGCCAAGAAATTTAACTTCTTTCTTCTAAAAATGGCACTTGGAAAACTTTGCTTCTAGCTGATGCTACCTCAGCGTCTCAAGCACTACTCTTAGATGATCTTCGTGCCCCCTTTCATCCTTTGAGTACAATAAAATGTCATCCATAAACACCAACACGAACCTATCTAAGTACTCTTGGAAAACTGGGTTCATCAGATCCACGAGGAATGCTGGTGCATTCGTTAAACCGAATGGCATTACTAACCACTCGTACGACCCATACCTAGTACGAAATGCTATTAAAGGAATATTTTCCTCTACTATTCTTAACTAATGGAAACTGTCTCCAAATCCAACTAGAAAAATACTCTGGCTCTAGACAACTGATCAAAGAGATTGTCTACTCTTGGCAAATGATAATTATTCTTAATCAGCCATATGATCTGTTTTCTTCACGAGTACCACGACCGCTCTCCAAGGCGAACTGCTCGGTCTAAAAAATTCCATCCTTGTAGGTCCACTAGTTGCACCTTCAATTCCTACATCTTGGTCGGTGTCATGCTTCTTAGTGGTCTACTAATAGGTTCGGCTCCTGGCACAAAATCTATCCGAAATTCAACAGCTCATTTTGGTAGTAGTCATGTAACCGGCTCAAAGACATCTGCAAAATCTCTTGCTATTCGAACCTAACCTAACTCTTCTCCTACTTCCATAGCATTTAATAAAGCACAAGTACTTTGGTCAAAATTACCCACTAAGAATATAATTCAGTTAAGACTATCAGCGTGTCTTAGTGATATTTTCCTATCCTAGCAAAATATCCTAGCCTCATACATACCCGACCAATCCATACCTAAGATGGTCCTAAAATCTACGAAATCAAAAACATACACACTTCATGCAAACTTATGACCTAACAAATCAAGTTTTAACTGGTCACATCCCATCTCTAGAGTTGCATACCCGGCTATTGGATTCGCAACCCTAATGAAGTAACAAGGTACGTGGGTTCTAAGCATAACCTATCAACCAAGCACTAGGATATAAATGAGTGTGATGCACCGGTATCAAATAGTACCCTAGTTGCTATGCTCTGAATCAAAAGCGTACCTTCCGTCATGGTCTTTCCTTTTTCCGCTGCAGTTGGCCTAGAAGATGATGGTCCAACAACAAAGACCTTTCACTTGTCCACCCTTACGGCCTCTGGACAAGGATTCTTATAATGCCCAACCTGTTCATAGTTGAGCACTTCATGTTCTTCTTTTATGCAGCCTTCTTCCTCTTGCCTGACCGGAACTCATGGGCATAATGACCTTTCTTGTTACACTTAAAGCAAATTAAATCAGTCTTTTCCTTCTTGGCAGCTTCTCCCTTCTGGGCTCCCTCTTCTTAAAGAACTATCTCTTCTTTGCTTAATAACTCTGGGTTTCAACCGACTTTTCTCTCACACAAAAGCAAGCATCTCCTTACGTCAGATTGCCATCTCCACAATTACATTACAAGGATCACAGACACGTGTAAGGGTCGCCCTGGCAATCTCAGGCCTCAATCTCCGAATGAACCTCTCATTCTTCTGATGACGGTGTCTATAGTAGCATATCCATATCAGGACAAATCATCAAAGTTAGTCGCATACTCGATTACCGACATCTCTGCCTGCACCAAATCCATAAATTTTCTCATCAACTCTGACTGAACAACTTTAGATAAAAACCTCTGTTCAAATCCCCTTTTAAAATATGCCCAAGCTAACTCTTCCTCTGAAACCCCTGTAGTAACACTATTCCCACCAATGAAGTGCCGCCCCTTGCAACTGCGTAAAGGCCAGCCTTCTCTTCTGCTCGTTATCCAAACCTAAAACAGTGAAGATCCTCACACAATGCAACATCCAATTCCCCACTTCTATGGCATCCTTCATTCCCATAAACGGCTTTCCACCAAGGCTGGTGTAGTCTTTTCTTAACTTAGCATTGTTATTCCCAATTGGAGCCATAAGATTAGCTCCTCCAACATTCCCAAAAACTCCAACATCCGCTCCAGCTTGCATCAAATTGACGAAAAACTAGTACATCGCCCCCATGTCCATTGGTGGTTTCCAGTACCCACATTGGCATCTGCATTTTGGTCAGCATTAGCCTGCCGATCCGTGTTTCTCCTGGTGGGTCCAACATTTCTGTTGATTGTGGTTCTTCCTCAACCAAGATTTCCTCTTCCGTTTTCTGTCTCCATGTCTTCATTTTCATAAATCTGCATATGAGCCTTAGTAAGATATAAAAGAACAGTATAAGAGAGAGGGGAATACGTACTTATATATATATATACACACATATATCAAATACAAGTATGTTACTATAAAATTAACCCAAACCCCGATCTTATTTTCTAATCCATTGGATTATGTCTTGAAAGATCTTTTAGGTTTGAATTTCTTTTAAGTTTCATAAACATATTCTCCGATACCAACCTATAACATCCCCCACTTGGAGGCCCAAAACTAACAGCTACGGATGCTGCAGTCATCCATAGTTATTAATCCTCGACGATCAAATACGGAATGTTAGGTACATTGATATAACAGAAACACATGGATATTGAAATTTTTTAAAATCATAAAACAACTCTCACATTTAATTTCTAATCATTCCAACATTCATTAGATAATCCCATATTCGAGAACAACCTTCATAGAAAATATAATTATTACAACATACACCAAGAGCGACATATGAAAATGCCCCTTGGATGATCAGAGTATATAATTAGGCAATTTAACAACTTTACCTTTGCAATAAACATAGCGGAATCAAAATCGAAAAGAACTCTAAATAACTATCATGCCTCCTGCACATCTTTGGAAGCTTATTTTTCTAATGAGGTACCTAAAAACCTCAACTCTCAAACTACTCAAAGTTAACTGAGCACCCAAGAGATTAAGGGGAAAATATAAAATTTGAGTCAGACATATAGCTTAGTATGAATAATAATCTACCAACTCAAACCAATTAGACATCTAGTGAGACCACACCGCTTAGCGGAACGAGTTTTCCTCTCACTAGTATCTTATTCAAAACTTTATAAAAACTACATATTGTGCTCTTTCGTCCATAATGGTTACACATAGAAATTTAAAATATAATGATGATATGCAAACAAGTAAATCAATTCTGCAATACCCATCCCCATTCATTTTGACTATCTGCCTTGGTTATAGTTTCTAGGATCACTATTAACCTACTAGTTTTCATGGGCTGACTAATAACCCGTTTAATACTTATTGACTCCCTGTTCGGTTTCATAATTTTCATCGGATCACATAGAATCTATTAGCCCATTCCAATAACTTCATCATTCATGAGTTCTCATTGAACCTATTGGTATCTCCAATAACTTCCCTCTAATCCATACATAGTTTTCATGGGTGGACTAGGAACCTATTGACATGTGTCAATAACTTACTCCAGATATAGTTTTCATGGGTTCACCACATACCTATTGGCCTCTGCCAATATTCATTCTAATCAAAGTTTTCGTAGGTTTACCACGAACCTATTGGCACTTGCCAATAACTTTTCCTACACATATTTTTCATGGGTTTACTATGAACCTGTCTATTTGACAACTTCAATATTTAAGCTTCCTACATTCTGGTCTATCTGACCTCCTGGATGCAATTCTACTCATTCAGGAGTTAATTCAATTTATATTCACTACTAGGTCAACCTAACTGGTTATTCTGCCCTTTCTCCCCAAAATGCAGTTATGGGTCCACTATAATGTGAATATATATATATATATATATATATATATATATATATATATATATTAGAAGAAGCAAATATACTAACAGTATAATACCAACACCTGTGGTTTAATATGCTTGAAATCAATTTCATATAAAACATGGTTAATCCCTTTAACCTATTATTTTATCAAGGAAGGCTTCTTCAAGAACTCCAATTTAAAAGTATTAAAAATCTCTTTTATAATACCATGGTTTTACCTTTGAAAATTGAGATTGGGTTCTTTGTTTTGAAAACTAATGCATTCGAAACCCTCAGTCTTTACTTTTGAAACCATTGGAAAACTTCCTTTTGAAAGCATTCAAATCTTATTTTCGAAACACTAGGCACCTACCTTTCGAAACACTTTAAAACATTTCTTCCAAAACCTTTTGAATGTATTAAAGTATTACCATTCAATTTTAGAAGCATAGCTTCGAAACCATTTGAACGTACCCCTTTCGAAACTATTGGGTTTAATTTTAAACATATCTTATTGGGTCTATTTGAATACAAGCGAAAGTACCCCTTTTGAAACCATTAAAAAGAGTTTGGAGAAAACAGATGGCTCCAGCTCCATACTTTCAAAAGCTCAAAACATTTGGTAAAACATCTAAAGGATAGCTTCGAAGCCCCTTTCGAAAGCTTAAGGAAGTGGCTTAGTACAGGTTTAAAACAAAAGCTATGTACCTTTCGAATTGATCGATGACTTCAATCCATTCGAAAGACATAGGGACAGTAGCAAGGTTTCGATTTGGTCGAAACTACCCTTTCGAAAGCATTGATTTTAAAACTAATTAACTCATTCAGAAGCTATAATTTAAATTAAAAGCAGGAACCCCTTTCGAAAGTAATTTAAAAAGACCCCTTCGAAAACATATGTTTTGACTCCTTCGAAAACATTTAGTAAAACAGTCAAGCACATTTCTTTGTAAAATAAAACAAAGGGTTCGACCCCATTAAAAGAAAAGGTTTCGACGCCATGCCTTCCGCCTTTCTCTAATCTACTACGTACCAATCATATCGATACCTTGTGTATTGGTTTCGACATTGGTTGGTTTTGACTTGGTTGGTTTCGACTTAGTTGAGGCGGAAGCATTAGATCGAAAGGTTGCTTCTAAAAGAGGCGATACACAATTACTGGGTAAAGATTGATTTAATGCATTTTAAAGTAATTACATTTTTAATTAACTTGTCTATTTGTAAACATTTAAATGGTTGCCATAACATTTTAAATTCTTTACCAAAATAAATGTAACGGCCCGAGAATTTTACGATTTTTATAATGTAATTAACTAAATTTTCTAAAAAATAAACAGTTAAATTTAAACGATGAAAATTCGATATTTGGTATGCATCTATTTTAACAAAGCAAGTGTCAAATTTCTATTGGAAAATATGAAAGTTTATTCAGTTGTGAAATTTTCAAATTTAAATTTATAATCATTTAATTTGATGGAAATAAGATATTTTGAAATCTGAATATTTTTATACAATTAAAATGTGAATCATTTTCTAAGTGAGACGTCGTATTTCGTTTCGTCAAATTTGGACTACTTTAGCTTTGTTTATCTTATTTTCGGCTTTTTAGCGGCGAAAACCGAGTTTTTATAGGATGATCATATAGATGATATCTATGTACCATTCTATTCGTCTCATCGTGCTGATCTCCATAGCATATTCATTTATGCATTTTGGTGTCCACTACGCGAAAAAAATAGTAAAATGGTTAGCTGTATCGGTCCCGTATTTTGGACCTTTTGTACTCTCTGTGTCCTTTTAAATTTTAATCGTCCAGCCGTGAGAAATTGAATGGCCATTTACCATTATTATTCATCGAATTCACCCTGACTTTTTATTTTCCCATTGTTTTAATATTTATACTAGGTTGTTTCTCTACTCTGTCTCTTCGTTTGTTCTTCTTCATTATAGAAAAAAAAATCAAAGTTTTACTATATGTTTGCATAATTGCATGGTGGAACCGGTTGCCATTCTTCTTCTTTTGCCTTTGAAATCGCTTCCACTTTCTCTCTCGACGTCCACTTTCCTTCCTACACCACTACCGTTCTTCTTCCCTAGATCTGCCTCTTCACCCAGAATTCCCTCCTTGGCCGAATACCCACAGTCACCACCACCAGTCGAAAAACCCATCCCCTCACCACCTTAACAGCCCGTACCTAACCAATAGCCATCGACCACCTATTCCACAACCTCTCTTCTCCTGCTACACTCAGCGCCCGATAGCCTTACATCACACGAGCCGAACCAACGTTCCCTGCTTAGCCATGCTTTGCCCAGTAGCATCCCTCCGCACCACCTGAGCACGGCCTCTGCCACCGTTCGCTTCCCCTCCCTTTGTCAAATTTTTATTAGAAAATATGGAAGTTTATTCAGTTGTGAAATTTTCAAATTTAAATTTAAAATCAGTTAATTCGATGGAAATAAAATTTTTTGAAATCTGAATATTTTTGTATTTTTAAAATATAAATCATTTTCTGAGTGAGACGTCGTATTTCGTTTCGTCAAATTTGGACTGCTCTAGCTCAGTTTACTTATTTTCGGCGTTTTTGCAGCAATTTTGGTAGCGAAAATCGAGTTTTGATAGGATGATCGTATCGTTGATATCCATGTACCATTCTATTCGTCTCATCGTGCTGATCTCTCCAGTATATTCATTATGCATTTCGGTGTCCGGTACGCGGCAAAATCAGTAAAATGATTAGCCGTATCGGTCCCGTATTTTGGACCTTTTGTTTTCTATGCGTCCTTTTAATCGTCCAGCCGTGAGAAATTGAATGGCCATTTACCATCATTATTCCTTGAATTTACCTTGATTTTTTATTTTCCCATTATTTTAATATTTATACTAGGTCGTTTCTCTGCTCTGTCTCTTCGTCTATTCATCTTCACTCTACAAAAAATATATCAAAGCTTTAATATACGTTTGTATAATTGCATGGTGGAACCGATTGCCATTCTTCTTCTTTTGCATGTGAAACCGCTTCCATTCTCTCTCGACGTCAACTTTGCTTCCTACACCATTGCCATTCTTCTTCCCTGGATCCTCCTCCTCACCCAGAATTCTCTCCTTCGTCAAACACCATAGTCACACCCAACAGTCGAAAAACCTATCCCCTTGCCACCCTAACAGTCCGTACCTAACCAATAGCCATCGACCACCTATTCCGCAACCTCTTTCTCTGCCTGCTACACTCACCGCCCGATAGCCTTGCATCACTCGAGCCGACCCAACATTCCCTATTCCACTATGTTTCACCCAGTAGCATCCCTCCGCACCACCCGAGCACGGCCTCTGCCACCATCTGCTTCCCCTCCTCTGTCAACTCCACCACATAGCCCCCCTGACTACATCTACCACTGCAGTTCACCCACCTTTCCGACTGCAAGTCACACGCCTAATCCTCCACCACTTCTCCTCTAGTCTCCCTCTCTTATCCACGTAAGCCTCCTCCCGAGCTTGCACCTATAGTCGCTGCAAACCCTGGTGGTCGCTGACCTCCCTCAAACCCCTTTGTCCATACCCTGCCCCCACAACGACCACACTCCTTGCCTCAAAAGCCATGCTGCAGCCCATTGCTTATAACCAATCCTCAGTCCGCCTTTTCCACATATTAAACATGCAAGCCTGCTTCGATCCTCGCCACCGCACTGGAAGCCGAATGCATGGCCTAGCAGTAGCAGCACCCTTCTCTTCCTCTTCTTAGTGCTTCATGATGTCTCGTTTTATACATATATATTGATTTTTAATATATATATATATATATGAATTTTAATATGTGTGTTTTAAGAAATAATGATTTTGAAATATAGTATATAAAGATTTTAGATTAATATGTTTTAAAATTTAAATATTGATTTAAAATATGTATATATAAAGATATTAATTTAATGTGTGTTGGTTTTAAAATATATATATGAAGATTTTATTTCGATATGTGTTTTGAATTGAATATTGATTTTTAAAATATAGTATAAAAATTTTATTCTAAATATGTGTGTAAATTTTAGATTTTAAAAAAGTATATATTTTTTTCAATGATTCAAGTTCGTCATGCTTTGCTTTGTTCGTCGAATTTGTGTTCATCATGTTATGCTTTGGAATTTGTGTTTGGATTCATAGCTTGTTGTATGTCTAATTTCTCTAGCCTCGAAAGGTAAAAAATCACTCATAATTAACGTTCTTATATTTAGTAAATTTAATTCACATGAAATGACGATTGAAATGTGTTGTTCAAATTTAATTTGTTAGTATGAAAATGTTGAATGATATGTTGATATTTAAATTGTTCACCTATGATTGAGATATGATATCATAATATGTTGTATATATATTATATTTAAATTTGTTAATTATGATATAAGCTCGTCGTTGATACGTTGTGTTATGTTATTATTATTTTCACACTGCAAGTTCCCTGATAGGTAGGAATTCCATATGGATTGAAATGATACATACCCGAACGATTTTATAGATCGGGGAAAATTGTTATCGGTTGAAACGATAAACCCAAACGATTTTATTGATTTTTAATCTTGGGATTGTGGATTGAAATGGTATATGCCCATAAATATTAAATTATTGTGGATTGAAATGATAAATATCTATATCACTTAACCATCGGATAGAAATTATATATGGACACCGTTGGTCTATTTTTGAAAAATGATTTTCAAAATTTTGAAAGGAAATATATGGGTTTTAATAAAGTTGATTTTTAAAATAAAATATAAAGGTTTAATTTAAAATTTTATTATGTGTATAAGTTTAGATTTTAAATTATATGTTTTGGTAATTTTTTAATCATAACTTAAAGTGTTAAAATGTAAATTATAAATTTTTACTAATAATTTTATTATTTTTAAATATATAAATAAGATTTAAAATAGATTTTATAATAATAAGATTTAACCTAATAATAATTATTAATAATAAAAATTATTAAAATTTTAATTTAACTAATATGTGCTAAGGTATTTGTTTAAATTTATATTAATATTTTAAAAGTAGATTTTTTTAATAACTTTAATATATAAGGGTTGGAAAGATAAATTAAAGTTGACGTGACATTTAAATCGGTTAATAATTGGATTTAAATAAGAATTGATTCGTTATTTTATTTTTAAGAATTGAATTTAATAAGCATTAGTTTGAAACTTATTGATTTTGAGATTTTTAAGGATACGATTTTATAACTAAATAACTAATTTTGGATAAAGGTGATTTAATGAATATTTCAAATTTTAAATAAATGGTAACTGAAAGTTTAATTTTGGTTTAAATTTGTAATTTGAGATTTTATTTAATTATTTATAAATGGGTGATTAAGTGAATAATTTCATATTAAATATAATTGAAGTTAGATATTTAATTATTGATTTTATTTAAATTTGTAATATAAGATTTTATTTAAATGTTATTAAAAATGAATTAAGTGAATATTTTCAAATTTAAATAAAATTAAAGTTGAATTTTCAAATATAGAAATTTATCAAATTGAGTTATTATAAATTGTTTGAATATCTGACTTTGAAATCTATTGAATCAGAGGTGGTTTAAATTGTGGTTCAAACCTAAATTTGAAATCAATGTAAGTTAAAATGGTTTGAATGAGAATTTGAATTAATTTGTGAAATTGGAAGAAAAAATTCTATTTTGAATTAATTTGTGAAATTGGAAGAGAAAATTTAAGTAAATTGGATGGTGCTCAATTACACTCTGTTACATTAATAAAATTTTCCTGAAAAAGTTCGAATATAATGAGAACATGTAATTGAATAGTATACAATGTAAATGTAAGTAATAAGATGTCCAAAAACGATATTTTGTTACGGGAATTTATAAATAATAAATTTAATAATAAAAAGAGAATTAATTTATTGAATAATAAATGGTTATAATAAACGTTTATACACTTAATATATATTATAAGATATGGTAAGGTAAATAAATAGAATAATAAAAGAGAATGCTATTTAAGTAAATAAATATGGAATGTTAATATTAAACTTAAATGAATTTGTCAAAGGGTTAATAAGTGATATTGACATTAAAGGAAATGTACTGTGTGAATGAGATAAAATAAATGGAAACTTATATGGTTTGAATTTACAGTTTTGAATTGAATAAAATAAATGAAATTTATATGTTCTAAATCAATTATTGTATCTGGTACAATATATTTTGAAGCTATCTTTCTTTTTGGCTGTTTCTATTCACCTATCTCGTTTCTTTTCGGAGGCGAAAAGTTTTGAGTGGTGGAAAGTGTTACGACCAGAGAATTTTAACGGTTTCTATAACGTAATTAACTAAGTTTTCTTGAAAATAAACAGTTAAATTTTAACGATGAAAATTTGATATTTGGTATGCATCTATATTAACATAGCAAGTGTCAAATTTCTATTAGGAAATATGAAAGTTTATTCAGTTGTGAAATTTCAAATTTAAATTTAAAATCATTTAATTTGATGGAAATAAAATATTTTGAAATCTGAATATTTTTATACAATTAAAATGTGAATCATTTCCTGAGCGAGATGTCGTATTTCGTTTCATCAAATTTGGACTGCTCTAGCTCCGTTTATCTTATTTTCGGCTTTTTAGCAGCAGTTTTAGCGGCGAAAACCGAATTTTGATAGGATGAACATATCGTTGATATCTGCGTACTATTATGTTCGTCTCATCATGCTGATCTCCGTAGGATATTCATTTATGCATTTTGGTGTGAACTACGTAGCAAAATTTTGTAAAATAATTAGCCGTATCGGTCTTGTATTTTGGACCTTTTGTACTCTCTGCGTCCTTTTAATCGTCCAACCGTGAGAAATTGAATGGCCATTTACCATTATTATTCATTGAATTCACCCTGACTTTTTATTTTCCCATTGTTTTTAATATTTATACTAGGTTGTTTCTCTGCTCTGTCTCTTCGTTTTTTCTTCTTCACTCTTGAAAAAAAATCAAAGTTTTAATATATGTTTGCATAATTGCATGGTGGAACCGGTTTCCATTCTTCTTCTTTTGCCAGTGAAATCGCTTCCACTTTCTCTCTCGACATCCACTTTCCTTCCTACGCCACTGCCGTTCTTCTTCCCTGGATCCGCCTCCTCACCCAGAATTCTCTCCCTCGTCGAACACCCACAGTCACCACCACCAGTCGGAAAACCCATCCCCTCACCACCCTAACATCCCATACCTAACCAATAGACATCGACCACTTGTTCCACAACTTCTCTCCTCCTGCTACACTCAGCGCCCGATAGCCTTATATCACTCGAGCCGACCAATCGTTCCCCGCTTCGTCATATTTCGCCCAGTAGCATCCCTTTGCACCACCTGAGCACGGCCTCTTCCACCGTTCGCTTCCTCTCCCTCTGTCAACCCCACCACACAGCCACCCTGACCGCATCTACTATAGAAGTTCACCCACCTTTCCTACTATAAGCCGCATGCCTAATCCTTCACCACTTCCCTATAGTCTTCCTCTCTAATCCACGCAAGTTTCCTCCTGAGCTAGCACCTATAGTCACAGCAACCACTAGCGGTTGCTGACCTCCACTCAAACCCCCAAGCCACAGCCTGTCCCTACAACGACCACACCCCTTGCTTCCTAAATCATGTTGTAGCCCATTGTCATTACCAAACCTCAGTCCGCCTTTTCCACCCTGTCAGACGCGCAAGCCTGCTCCAATCCTTGCCACCGCACTGAAAGTCGAGCGCACAGCCTAGCATAAGCAGCACCATTCCCTTCCTCTTCTTAGTGCTTTATGATGTCTCGTTTTTTTACATATATATCGATTATATATATATATATATATATTTAAATTTTAATATATGCGTTTCAAGAAATAATGATTTTGAAATATAACATATAAACATTTTAGTTTAATATGTGTTAAAAATTAAATATTGATTTTAAAATATGTATATATAAAGATATTATTTTAATATGTGTTGGTTTTAATATATATATATATATATATATATATAATTATTTTATTTCGAAATGTGTTCTGAATTGAATATTGATTTTTAAATATAATATAATTTTTTTTAAATATATGTGTAAATTTTAGATTTAAAAATATATATTATATATTTTGTTTCATCGATTCAAGTCCGTCGTGCTTTGCTTTGTTCTTCAAATTTGTGTTCATCGTGTTATGCTTTGGAATTTGTGCTTAGATTCGTAGCTTGTTGTGTGACTAATTTCTCTAGCCTCGAAAGGTGAGCAATCACTAACGATGAACGTTCTTATATTTAGTAAATTTAATTCACATGAAAAGATGATTGAAATGTGTTGTCAAAATTTAATTTGGTAGTAATTAAATTGTTGAATATGATATGTTGTTATTTAAATTGTTCACCTATGATTGAGATATGATATCATAACATGTTGTATATATACTATATTTAAATTTTTTAATTATGATATGTGCTCATCATTGATATGTTATGTTATTATTGTTTTCACACTGCAAGTTCCATAATAGTTAGGAATTCCTTATAGATTGAAATGATACATACTCGAACGATTTTATAGATTAAAGAAAACCGTTATGGGTTGAAATAATAAACCCAAGTGATTTTATTGATTTTTAATCCTGGAATTGCAGGTTGAAATGATATATACCCGTAAATATTAAATTATTGCTGATTGAAATAATAAATATCTATATCACTTGACCATAGAATAGAAAATTGTATACGGACACCGTTGGTCTATTTTTTGAAAAATGATTTCCAAAATTTTTAAAGGAAATATATGGGTTTTAATAAAGTTGATTTTTAAAATATAATATAAAGGTTTTTTTAAAATTTTAATATGCGTATAAACTTAGGTTTTAAATTATATGTTTTGGTAATTTTAAAAATTAGTTAAAGTTTTAAAATGTAAATTATAAATTTTACTTACAATTTTATGATTTTTAAATATATATAAAATAAGATTTAAAATAGATTTTATAATAATAAAATTTAATTTAATAATAATTAATATAATAAAAAAAATTAATTTTAATTTAACTAATATGTTTTAAGATATTTATTTGAAATTTATATTAATATTTTAAAAGTAGATTTTGTAATAACTTTAATAAATAGAGGTTGGAAAGACAAATTAAAGTTGACATGACATTAAATTGGTTAATAATTGGATTTAAGTAAGTATTGATTTGTAATTTTATTTGTTGATAATTAAATTTTATAAGTATTGGTTTGAAATTTATTGATTTTGAGATTTTTAAGGATACGATTTTATAACTAAATAACTTGGTTTGGATAAAGGTGATTTAATGAATATTTAAAATTTAAATAAAATTATAATTTAATATTTAATTTTGATTTAAATTTGTAATTTGAGATTTTATTTAAATATTTATAAAAGGGTGATTAAGTGAATAATTTCAAATTAAATATAATTGAAGTTAGATATTTAATTATTGATTTTATTTAAATTTGTAATATGAGATTTTATTTAAATGTAGTTAAAAATGAATTAAGTGAATATTTTCAAATTTAAATAAAATTAAAGTTGAATTTTGAAATATAAATGAAATTTATCAAACTGAGTTATTGTAAATTGTTTGAATAACTGGACTTTGAAATCTATTAAATTAGAGGTGGTTTAAGTTATGGTTTAAACCTGAATTTGAAATCGATATAAGTTAAAATGGTTTGAATGAGAATTTGAATTGATTTGTGAAATTGGAAGAAACGGTTCTAATTTGAAACTACTATATATATATATATATACGCTAACATATAAACTATTTTTAATACATAACTATTTTAATCTATAAACTATTTTAAATTACAACTATTTCAATATATATAAACTATTCACACTATTCAAATTGTTTAAGTTGGAACTGTTATGATTTAGATTTGATAGATCTAAATGTGAATACTTTGATATGATGGTTTAAACTATTTTGTAAATATGATTTCGAAAGTGATATGATTTTGAAAGTGAATATGATTTCGAAAGTGATATGATTTTGAAAGTGAATATGATTTTAAAAGTGAATATGATTTCGAAAGTGATATGAATATGATATTTTGATATGAATTATGAACCGTTTTGAAATAAAAACGACCAAGGTGTGAAATAAGCATTTGGTTGTTAAAGAGACCGAGATCAGATATTATCATACTCTCTGCCAATGCTGAAAACCACTTTAACAACTATGTACGTGGTAGAGATTCCAGAACGAAGTAGAATGGTTTGGCTATGATTCTGTATGAGCTACTAACGCCGCCCTGAGTCCCGCGAGTCAGCTTGATGTGGCTAAAACAGAAGCTATACCGGGCCAACTGAGGTCGCACCTCCAATCGAGCATGCTTCTTTGATGTCATTCTATTACTTTATGATTTGATTGGGTGCACCTTTGATTCGGGAGTGTGTCTCGAACTGGGCAGTAGTAGCTGCTATGCATTACCACCAGTCTGGGTGTGAAAAGGTAAAATCCTACTCTGACATTGCCTCGTGTGTCTTATCACATGCCGTATCGCACCTTCTACAAGTTTGGTTTGTGTCATACCTATGGAGTGCTCCCTAATAGCCCACCGGTTTGGTGGAGTTTATAGTACTGTATAGACTCCGGCATTTATTATAAAATGTGTTAAAGGGGATATGGGTAGTGCCTTAACGCATTTAAATAGTTTACTTTACTATAAACATTATACATGTATCGTATTGTAGTATGTATATATATAGTTTAACGGATCCTTAGAGGATGGAAATCCCAAACATCCTTTAAGTTATTTTGTATCTCACTTGAGTTGATTTACTCGTATAAGCATGTTAATCCTGACTCGAGTGTTTTGTGTTTTGCTTATGCTCGAGTCAGACTGAGTGCCACAGCATTTGACTAACCATTGGAGTTTGGAGCTTTGCTTGAAGATCTGTCTCTTATCTATTCAGCTTTATAGCTACCTCGGTTATTTCCAGTTGTTTATGTTCATACTTGTCTATTGCTTTTGTGTTTTGGACTACTTTGTATTTGAGATTTTCTATTGTATTTGTTCAGATTCTGATGTTTATATAATAGCTTCATGATCTACTATTTATCTATTCCGCTGCTTATTGTTATATGACTCTGTGTCTATGATTCTGTGATTGATTTTTTTTACTGTATATGCTAAGTTCTGTTAAATATAGATTCACAATCTATTGTTTTGAGCAATTCAAGTCTGACATGTGTCTAATTATCAATTTGAATGGTTCGGAATAACAGTCGTCGCAATAAAACTGCCACATCATTTTAGATATAAGCAAGGATTAATTTAACAAGTAGGTCCTTCGATTAAGCAAAACAATTAAATCATTTAAGTCCATCTTCTAAAATAATTTAATTCCCATAGTAAATTACATAGGAGAAAACCCTAAAAATTACATCATTTACTTTTGGTATGTTGTCTAACATATAAAAATTTCAATCCCAAATTCTTCATATAATTATAGAAATTAATTTCTAAACCAAATTTCCTTATTTTCCTTTGAAAATTTATAAAAAAAATTCCCATGGAGTGGAAAATTATAAAATTGAAACCCATCTCCAAATTCTTATTTTACATAATATATAATTTTCTCATGCCATTCAAAATTCAATATAATAAGTTTCACCTTTAAAACCGTATAAAAAGTTATCAAACTATTTTGTTTGAATCAAATATGTTATAAAATCGAAACATGTCATCATTAAAAATCTTCATAATGGATGTAATCTTAAATCTAAAAATCAAATGATCATAAAAACAAAAATAGGGATGGTTTTAATTATTATTCACCTTGATTGGGGTACAGACTTTTGAGATTTTATTGAGATTAATTCCCCTTGCTTAAATCCTAAGCTTTAATTTGATTTCCTCCTCTTTTCTCCTAAGTAATGTCCGACTTCTCTTTCTTTTGTTTGCATATTTTTTTTTAAGAAAAGTAAACGTAAATGGATAGGAAACGAGAATATAAGGTAATAGGATTATAGTGCGCAATTACCCTAAATACCCTTGCATTAATTACTCTCCTAATTAACGCACAAAACCATTCATAAGCCCATTTATATAATCAATTAAGCTCGGCCTCTAGTTTATTTTCAAATCTCGGTTCTCCTTATCACTCTAAGATTTACATTATTCTATTTAGTTTATCTAATTAAATCTCTTGAATATTGTTATTAAAAGTTTGGGTGTCACACATATATCAAAGGAAAAATGAAAAGCACCATTTGAGTGGAAGCAACAAAAGAGTTAATAACTCTTAGTTCTTGTACATACTAATGTATGTGGTTCGATGCCTAAAGTGATCAAGAATAATTCAAATTACTTTTTAACTTTTACTGATGACTTCTTAACACCATGATATGTAAGTCGTATGAATAATAACTCCAATGTTCGTGAGAAATATAAAGATTATAATAATGAGGTTGAAAATCACATGAAACATAAAATTAAAATACTTTGATCAGATTGAGGAGGTGATTATGTTGGACAAGAGCTCCAACGGCAATTGAAAGATAATGGCATTATCTCTCTGGTCGCTCCACCCTGTACTCCACAGCATGATGGTGTATCGGATAGAAGGAATCAAACCCTATTGGATATGGTTCCTTCCATGATCAGTAGGGTCTACAACATCCCGCCTTTTTGTATGCTTTAAATCGACGATAAACCACACATGTCAGACTCAAACCATACAAAAGAGCGAATTTTTATTGGGGTGAATAAGAAAAAAATAGAGAAAGAAAAGAACAAAACAAAATCTCGTAGCGGAATGACAAAATATAATAATCAAATAACAGTTCATGAAGCTGTTTTACAAAACGTTTGATTATACTTATACAACATAGAATCAGATACCAAAGAATAATAAATAATGCAGTGGAACAATGTGATGCAGTGGAACAATATAGTAAATAATAGTTTTAATACAATCTTCGCCTTCGTCCTCCAGAAATAAGGTCTTCGAATCCTGAAATGCTCAGACTAACCCGAGTGAATTGAAAAGACAAAATAGTCGAGTCAGAACTAAAAGATCTTATTAAATGCAATTAACTCAGATGATGATTAAAAATATACGAAACATTCATAAATAAATTCATAATCACAACATAAATTAAATTTAACAAACATAAGAAATTTTAGAAGTTGTGAGTGGGTTAAAACACTCACATTTTGAATTTAAATTGAATTTAAATCCAATTTAAACCCAAAATACAAACAGTCTCAGAATTTATCCAAACCAGCGTCAGAATGTCCGGAATTTTGATACAATCCTAACGCAAGAAACTGTGCATGAATCGGAACTCGTACGTAAAAGTTACGTGGATAAGAACATTAGAAATTTCAAATTCAATTTAAATAAAATAAATTAAATAAAAAAACCCAAACCATTACCAAGTCAATTACAACACGCACCCCATACTGTAGCTCACCCAGAAACCTTACCACCCATTCGAACATACACGCGCCGCCATCCTTCAGTGAATTAACACCACCACCAACATGCTCAAGCCTCCGATCGAAGACCCCGCCTATGCTCGCCGCTTCATGCCGAACCCAAAGGAAACTCGCGCAGCCCCACCTCCGGCCAAAAGTCACTCTGCCTCCGTCGCCTTTAGGCAAAAAATTTGGCCAACCCGACGCCATCTAGGTCCAACTATCCATATGGATCGAACCCTCTCGACACGATCAACATGCCTATCTAATCTGATCGATCCCTAGATGATGATCCACCATTGAGTCCTCGAGATTACACACGAACGGCCGAAATTCATTCTAAAATTCTGGACAAACGATGATCCGGTGATAGAAACGGATTGCAAATCGGAGATGCGCTCATCGAGAGCTTCAGATTGATATAAAATTCGTTATATTTTGAGGAGTTTGAACTTTCAATTTGATTTTGATATGGATTTGGTGTTTGGGAATTAGGATTTGTTAGCCATTGAGGAAGAGGAGCAACAGAAATTTATGTATGTACAGAAACGAGAAACGGAAAGGCTGCTAGGGTTTATAACCGAATATATATAGGCAGAACAAAATAGAAGAGATGGGCTCGATCAAATTTGGGTTTTGAACAATAATTGACCTGAAAAGTCCGTTTCGACTCCGGAATGAAAATGGATCAACCCATATATCAAAATAGATGTTTTAAAATATTTTAAAATTGATGAACCAAGTTTCAAGTCCAAATTCCATCGTATTAACAAGTTATGCAAAAATCAAGTTATTTCAAATTGGTTTCAATTGATTTCAATTTAATTGATTTCTAGGCGTTTCGAGTCCGTACGATCAAACGACAAGTCCGATCGTTACGAAACTTGAAATCCTAAAATAATTCACCGTTACGGATCCGATGAAACTAGTTTTTTCGAAATCCAAGTCAGTGGCCAAAATGGCTATTTTCTAGTTATTAAATTAAATTAACAATTAATTAATTAAATCACTTTTTGAGTTTAAATTTAATTATTTGCCCTTTCTATCATTTTTGATTTCTTAATCATTTACAATAACTTAAAAAAATTTAGGCGTCAATTTAAAGTCGATTAACTCATCAATCTCAGTGTTATTTTCCAATTTCATTAAATTCAGAAATTATAAATTAAAACTTCAAAATCCATTTATTAAATTTTTAAACCTCGTTATTCAAGTCTTTTATTACAATAAGGATATAACTAACAGTGTTCTAAATCTTGGTACTTAATATTTCCCAGTTTCCTCTTAATTTCTATCTTCGTAATATTGAAATATCAATTTTCATTTAATTCCAACTAATCCAATTATTAAATTTAAATTAATAAATCTTGATTCCCATTCTTGTTATTCAATCACTCGTTATCATATGAATAAATTTAACATTAGTATATATCCAATTGCCCTAATGTTTTTACGGTCATCAACTAAATTCATATTAACGTAGTTTTTAATTACATTTAATTGCAATGGATTTAAATCTAATTCAATAAATTAAATAAATGGGTAAACAATTAATAGTTATCACTATTTGCCTAATTTAATTCCCATTCATACTTTATTATCAACTAACAATTATTATAATTACTTATCTAGCATTGATTCTATCAAATTACAATTTATTACGTATTATTTCATCAATTAATATAACTTTGAATTTATTTCCCAATTTACTAATTACAATCAATTATAAACTTACAATTGTTTCAATTAATTGGGATTGCACTAAATTAGTTATTTATCAACTTGCATTTACTTTAGTACCTTAATTTACATTCAATTACTATTAATCAATATACTATTTCATTGGTTAATTCAATACTTACTTTTATTTACTTATTTTAAATTTTATAACCAAGTGCAACAATTTACACTATTTCATTATTGGAATTTCACTCCAATTGTTAATAAATAAATTTTAATTACCATTGCTACATTTCATTTCTAACATTTGTTCCATTATAAATTATAAAAAAATTCTTTCTTTCTAAATTTAATTACAGAAATCTTACTAAATTAACCAATTTAATTATCGAAATCTAAGGGTCGTTACACTCTCCTCTACTCAAAACTTTTCGTCCCTGAAAAGGAAAAAGAAGGGAAAAGAAAGAATTAAGTAAACAATACATCTTATTTAAAAATATTAATTTTATGAACAAATAAATTTACAAAATTAATTAATTTGAATAAAATATACCAATTTATATCCATTAAATCTTTTTATACTCACATTAATAAAGTTTGGAGAACATTTTCAAAAAAATTCCAAGTCCAAAATTTTACGGAAAATTTCGGCAGAGTCTCCTTTGTACGGATAGGCTCAGGAGAAATTATAATATAAATAAACAACATATATCAAAATTTTCAAAATAGTATATATCCCAACAACGAGAAAACAATATAATATCGTTAGAAAACCGTAATCCGAGAACGTACCTATTTATCAGGCAATTAACGCTTAATTATGAAACCAAAAGCAGTAGCAATTGCTTCCATTACCTGTATTTCACTTATAATCCAAAAAGAGTTAATAATCATATAAAATGAAATATTTAAATTTGTTTCAACCACTAACAAATAATTAATATAAACAACAATCACTTGCAACCAACATATAATCATCATATAAAATCAACACAAATCAATCATCAATTCATATCAAACAAAACAAATAGTTGTTCAGGTTCAAAAACCTGAAATTATACTGAATGAAAAATAAACTACTAAGTGCACCATTTACTCAACAGTCTTAGATGGAACTAAATAGATTATTCATTCATCCAAACAATTTTAAAGTATCCTTGCTCAAACAACCATAAACCAAACAAACAACAATTCCAAGCATAAATTAAGTTCATTCTTATTAATTTCATTTCACAACATTTATTGTTTCATTTCCCTTTTATTCATATAATGATTTATCTTTTAACTTACATTTATTTCTTGAAAATTTTATTGTATTACATTCATTTATTCACTACTTAATTTCATTTATTTACATTCATTTATCAATAGTATTCATGTTCCATTAAATTTCTTAGCACTTCAATTCATTTAATTAAGTTTATAATCCTTTATTTATAACACCTACCTTTTATTATATTTAATTATATCTTTTGTTTATAGGTTACAAATTTCAACTTTCTGGTGATTTCATTTATAACCTAGCATTTAGTCTCTTATTTCATTTAGAAGTTTCAATTATTAAATAGTTAAGATTTTCATTTCAATTTCAATAATTAAAACCTCTAATTTATGGAAATTTAAGAACTAAATGTCGGGTTCCATTTCAAATCATTTTAAAAATAGTAGATAGATGTATAGACTTACACTTTATATATCCAATTTTATTTAAAACAATTTAAATTTTATATTTGTTTATCAAAATAAATCTGCAGTAAAACTACTACAGCGGTCTTCCCACTTCGAAACTCGAAATGAATGTCGATGATGCGTGCACTCATCACCGAAATTATTTCCAGCGAAAGAGAGGGGAAAACTTATTTCTTTTCAAAGTTTCTTTAAAACAATTCTTTCAAATTATATTGGAATATTTATATCAGAAAATACTTATAAATGATATTATTACATTCCAAATCCTTTGAAAGCAATTTTCAAAATCTCGAACTTATGTTTTAAAATTTCCAAATTTCATTTATTTCATTTTAGATCTTATTTCCAATCAATATTTATAAATTTCACTATCTAACAACCAATCTATTACAAACAAACATAACCTTTAAAAATTTATTACTTTATATACAGAAAATATAATAGGCAAAATTATTTCATTTGCCCATATTTCAAAACAAATATTGTGTCGGTCTGTCCTATTAAGTGTTTAGAAACCCCTATTGATGTCATAGCGCCCTATGCACCAACTAGAATTTATAAATACAAAATGTAACCAATTAACACAATATAAAACTTTTTATAACCCTAACAAATACGCTCTCTCATATATATATTGTAACAAACCGGAATTTTCGATCCCAAAAATTACAGATAGTTATAAAAATGAAGAAAGAGATAGAAGAATAAGAAATCAGAAATACCAACATCTCACATTCGCAGCGGATAAAATATAATAACAAATAATAACTGTTTACACAAGAATTCTGTTCTGTCAAAATACCTTTATAATACATTAGAGTTACACATATATACAGATACTGGATATACACAATCATCATGTCTCAGATATACAACAATATAATACAACGGATACACTCCATACGTTCTTGCCATCCAGCTCGCCTCCTGAGTTCTAGAACATCCTTACCTGAAAATATGTAATACTCGGTCTGACCCGAGCATTACATCAAAGTAACACCCGGGTCAGGCTGGAAACCAGCGTGAGTAAACCCATCCAAAATGGAATACAAAGCATACGACTTATATAAAATCCGGGGTAACTCGTATCAATTTACAAATTCACAATTTGTTATAGGCATCACTTATTTCACACGTCAATTTTCTAAGTACCAAAATTTAGATTAAATAGTCCAATTCACTTGAATCATTTCATTCCAGCCTATTGATTTCACATATCAATCTATAAAAATTTGAAGTGGTTTCGGGTATTTTCTAATACCCGACCCCGGTCTCTTCGAGTCTCATGTCATCCTAACCCAAGTCATACAAATGAAATACGCTTCGAACTTTAAATATAGGATGTCACTTTACACAAAAATTCATCATCGATACATAACCATAATATCATGTCCGCCCAAACATATGATACTACAAAACATTTCATATCAGAGATATCAACTCATCCAAGGCATCCAATACCATTCAATCATCCATAAGTAAACTTGATCACTTTCAACATAAATTTAATCACTTCTAATTGAATTACTAACCTCAATCACTTAGATTCCTTCACTTGACATTAATTAATTTCAAATCAATTAATTAATCATCCCTTAATTATCCATCTTAATTAATCACCCTGGATTAATTATCCTTCAATTACATTCAAGTAATTATCTTTAATTAATTTCACAAATTAATTATTCTTAACCAAAAATAGTAATTAATCTTTAATTACTTCACAAATTAATTAACTATTATTAATTACATTAATCCTTAATTACTTATATTAATTAATTTCTCATAAATCACTTATTATTGATTAATTAATCTTAATTAATCAACCTTAAATTACATCATTAATTATATAAATTAATGATTTCTAATTATATTTTAATTTATCATAATCTAAGTTAATTACATTAAGTAATTAATCATTAATTAAACCACAAATATTGATCACTCTTGATAAATCTCAACCAATAATTAACTACCTATTTATTTACTTCATTAAATAAATTAATTACTTATTTTATAAAAGAAGTTTAAAGGAATTTAAAACCAATGAAAATTCATTTTTAAATTCAAATCAATTTAAAAATGCACTTTAACATTCAAGTTGTTAAAATAATCTAACTTTAAAAACTTTATTTGTTTAAAAACTGAGATTCATTAACTTGAATTCCAGATTTAACTTTGATGCAAAACTTGTTTTAAATCTCTACTTTACAATTTAACTTTAGTTTTTAAATATCACTTTTATTTCTTTCCAATTCATTCTTACTTTTATTCTATAATTATTTCACTTCCAAAATTTACTCTTATATTTCTTTTCAAAAATCCAATTCTATATATTTCGATAACTCAGTGTACCAGAATATCCAATCAAACCATGATAACCAATATTCCAATTATTAATAAAATTCATCACAGCATATCATACATTCATAACACAGAATATTAAACAATCTAAATAATTTTGGGGATTCCTATTGGACCCCTCCAACCGGTTTCCCTACATCCACAGATGTTAGCACAATACCAATTCCACTTCGAAGTGGAATATCGCGGTATATGGGATTAATATAATATCATCCGCTATTATACGGCGCATAGGGTCTCATCCGCTATATAATGCGGGAAATCAATCACCCCAATATATACTATATATTACTATATAATATACCACATCAAATCAATTCAATCATTCAACCAATTATTTAAATTTAACCATTTAAATTAAAATTAAAATCCAGATGAGTGAGATTAACTCACCTTCGCTTTTTGTTTTGCAAGTCCGATCCAAACCGGCTTGTCTCTCCCCGATTTAAGACCTTGTATAAACATTATACGATATATTAACATTTTAAATAATCAGACAGTTAGTTACCATTTCATAATTTAATTAACTAATAATTTAATCTAAACTGATAATTTCCCTTTTAAAAATCTTTTAATAACTATAATAAATTATATAATTTAATCGAACAAATTTAATCACTAAATCTATTATTTTGAAATAAACTAGTAAATTTAAAATGTATATACGTATTATTTATTTTTCTTTTGAAACTACATATATATATATATATATACACACACACTTATATAGATTTCATAAAAATCTAATTTATATAAATTCTTTCAACCTTTAAAATTCTTGCTTTTTTTCTTCAATCTATATATATGTTTTAAACCTAGTTAGTATCTGAAATGATATACCTTGTTGTCCTATATATATACATACATATGTGTGTGTGTGTGTGTGTGTGTGTGTGTGTGGCTGATTCAATTCTTAAACAACTGTTTAAAGCTTGTTGTCTTATATACCGATTAAATTTAAAACAACTATTTTATAACTTGCAGTTAACTTCTGATAAGTGAAATAATAATTACTTTACAAGTTTAAACTTAAGTGACGAAAAATTTAAAATGTCAAAGATTTAAATTACCTTAAACTCGTTCACGAAAATTAAACCAACGAGTTCTGCACTCAAGCCATACGCGAGATTTCCTGACCCCGACGAACCATCTCCACTTGCTCGAATCCCCAAATCGTCGCGACTCCACCTTCGTAGCTCGCACGCACGAACGCCAAAGACGAGCCAAACACCGGCATCGCGACACTGTCCGCTCCAAGCTGTCGTGTTCCTTCCTCTCGCCATTGTTTACACAAAAACTCGCCGACGACAAGCCTCGTCCAACAACAGGCCTCGCCGCCCTCGCGAGCTTCCTCCTCTATCCCCCTCTTTCTTTCTTTGTTCGAGAACGAAGACGAGATTAGGGATTTGGTTCGAATAGGAATGGAAGGTAGATAGGTTGCAATTAAACTATTTTTTATATATATAACGAATTCAATTTGAATTCGTTTCGCTTTCGCAGTTTTTTTAACACGAACTTGACTCTTTCGTTCTTGGCTTTAGAAACTAAGGAGGTCGGGGATATTGAATTAACTTTTGAAATGATTGAGTGAAAGAAAGGAAATGTTGCGTGTCGGCTAAGGCTTGTATACGATGATTTGAAATGTTGAAAAAGTACTGATGTGATAAGTTTTGTCAAGTCAACATATATATATATATATATATATATATATATATATATTATATTTAAATTCAAATCGTCTCGAATACGCAACTTAAAATTTTGACCTCCTATCGAGGCATGCCGCTAGGCGTTTATAATGTTATACCCCTATTTCGGACGTAATGGAAAAGGTTTCGAGTCCGAATTCGATTGTATGGAGAAGATAGCTTTTTGGACTCTGTTATTATATTGAATTTCGATTTAATTTTCAGCGCGTTTACTTATCATACGCCCAAACGATCATTCCAAACACTATGAAAATTGAAACCCGATAATAATACAATATTACGAATTCAATGGAACTAGTTTCGTCAAATTCCGAGACTGTGCCTCGGAAGGTTATTTTTAAATATCGATTTAAACGATAAAATTTCAAAACTGAACAAAACACTTCAAAATTCAATTTTAACACTTTTACTATCTTTAGTACTATCGATATAAATTTTACAAACCCTTAAACTATTTTTAACAGGCTTAAAACTCTAGATTCAACATTTAACCCAATTTCCAGTAATTAATTCCAATAATTTAATTGCTAAATAATAATAATATTTGAATTCAAGTTAAAAATTAACTTTTAAATATTTAAAATCAATTAAATATTCAAATTTAAATTGTTCAAAATTCTGGGTCGCCACATATATACACTCAGCGACTCATCATAGGGTATTACTACGCTATTAACAAAGAGTCAAACCCCACAAAGCTAAGGTTTATTGTTAAACCAAAGCTCTGATACCAAATGTAACATCTCGCCTTTTTGTACGCTTTAAATCGATGATAAACGACATACGTCTGACTCAAACCATACAAAAGGGTGAATTGTTATTGGGGTGAATAAGAAAAAAAATAGAGAAAGAAAGGAACAAAACAAAATCTCGCAGCGGAATGACAAAATATAATAATCAAATAACAGTTCATGAAGCTATTTTACAAAACATTTGATTATACTTATACAACATAGAATCAGAGTTACACATTTCTAAAGAATAATAAATAATGCAGCGGAACAATGTGATGCAGCGGAATAATGTGATGCAGCGGAACAATATAGTAAATAATAGTATTAATACAATCTTTGTCTTCGACCTCCAGAAATAAGGTCTTCGAATCCTAAAATGCTCAGACTGACCCGAGCGAATAGAAAAGACAAAACACTGGAGTCAGAACTAAAAGATCTTATGTGAGTTAAATCAACAGAGATAAATATGAGTGGAACGGAACCAGAGATGTTTACGGGTTTTGACATCTCATATCCAGTGTCTAACGTGAGTGCAGTAACTTAAGAGATGCTCGAGATTCACATCTCCTAAGGATCCATTAAACTATTTACTATGTAGTAATATTTTGCTATTATAATAATGTATATAGTAAAACAAACTTACTTTTAAATAGCAAAGGCTTTACATTTTCCACCTTAAGACGTAATTGTCCCAGTAGTCCATCCAGTATCAGCGTATCTCCAGATTGGAAGACTGCCATAAATACTCCACGGCCAACGGGAGAAAACCAAACTCGTACAAGGAGCGCTAGGGTCAGTGACATAGCACACAAGGCAATGCCAGGGTAGATATACCAATTACGCATACGGGCTGGTGGTAATGTGTAGCAGCTACTACCGCCCACCTCAGATCACACCCCCATATCAAAAATCAAAAGTGACCAACAAATAAACATCAAAGACAGAATATAATATCGAAGGAGTGTGTCCGATAAGAGAGGCTATCTCCTTGGCCCGAGATCGCTCCTATTTTAGCCACCTTATGCCAACTCACGGGAGTAGGGTCCACGTATATACCTCAAAGGAACGCCGCCGTCATCCTACTTCATTCTGGAATCTTCCCCGCATACACGGTTGTTAAAGTGGTTTTCGGTATCGACAGAAAGTATGCCCATATCCGATCCTGGTCTCTTTAACAACCAACGGTTATTATAACACCGCGGTCAATTTCAAAATAGTTTATACTTTAAAACCCAAATATCGTTGCCCTTTTCAAAAACCAAATCAATACGATATCATTTTCATTTCAATTATATCCTTTCTAAAATCATAACATTTTCAACATTATAACACTTCGAAATCAAAACACTTGAAATATAACACTTTCAAATCATAATACTTTGAAACTCATAAGTTTGAAAACATTACTTCCACCACTTAAATGTTTAAAATATTAAAATACTTTATATAATAAACTAGCTCTGTTGAATATGCGTTTATATGATTTTTGTTTGATGATAATAAACATATATACATTCGTTTAAATGTATTTGTTAATGTACTATTTTATTTTTCATAGATTAAATAAATATTTGCTGAATAAAATTAGACATGGAATTTGAATTCAAACAGAAATTTTATTCAAACAAATATTTATTACAATTTTGAATAGTACAAATTCAAGCTCTCACTATTCACTATACAACTTTGATACAAATTCAATTACATCACTATTTTACATTTATAGTTGACCTCACTACATATCACTCACACTCGTCTTTATCTTCAACTTCATTCCAGTTAGAATCCAGCATCTGAGCAATCTGCAAAAATATTCACTAACGCGGTAAAATTGAAAAAGAAATATTTTTGCAATATAAAATAAAATGTGAATTTTGAAAATATTATTTGCCTCAGTTATTTGGGTTGTTCGTCATCATTTATATTTGAATTCATCACACACGAACAATGTGACATGCACAGTGTATCACTGTACATGCCACAAGGCCGTGCACACCGATATACACTTGATAATGCTACAGGGACAGGTGAGCACAAGGTCAAACCCAAATAAAAAGACGGGTTCAACTCAGGTGCAACATAAATAAAATATCGACTTCAGCACAAGGTCAAATATGAGCGACAAGCTGGATTCAACTCAAGTGTAGTGCACAGTCCAACTATAAAATCAACATGACCTGAAAGTAAAACTCAACAGTATGCATATGAATTTAACAAGTGCAACAGTGTGGAAGTGAAACAGTGATGAAACTGGAAAATGCAAAGACCAGTGATGCATTGCAAATACCATAATTATCCACCAGGCCACAACAAAGAAGATGATCAATGCTTATGAATACAGGCAAAGGCTACAAGTATGAAACTCCAAGTCAGACTCAAGTAAAATGCAAACCCAGACCCAAGCCAACATGAAACCAAAGTAGTAAAACTGCACACATGTAGTGCATACACAAAACCAAATGAACAAACTTCAAACAACTCAAAGTGAACAGAGCTAAGAAACTCGAGCTCCAAAAGCTACAGCAACAATGCACCAACGAACACAAGACAGTGTACAACATCAACTACACAATGCAAAGCCCAGTGATCAAACATGAACACTACAAGTCAGTAGAGAACCTATACTACATGAAATACATGGAGACAAAGCCAAACTGCAACAATGGTCAAGCAATATGCATCATGCACAGGTCAGGCCGCAACCAAATGCAACAAAAGCAAGCCGAGGCTTAGTGGTGAACCAACAACAAAACTATAGTGCAGACCAAAGAGCAAAAGTAATTTGGATCAATGAATTGGATGAACAAGACTCAGACCATCAATACACAAAGATGGTGATCAATATGCAAATGAACTCAGTAGCAAATCAAACACATGAAGCAAAATATTGCCAAATCGAACATTGTACAACATGGTCAGACACTTCAATGATCAAACAGAGGTCGAAAAAATAAGCAACCCAGTATCAACAATATTTGGAGTGAATGCAAAACAGTGGTCGAAGCAATACCAAATGCAACAGTTCGAACATACCAAAGTCAAAGAGAAAGTCACGGGTAATCAAGGATTTGACTAAGTTAAACATTCAAAGCCATGGGAAGCAAGCATACGAAATTATACGCATTTGATTTAGTCAGAGAAATCATCAGCATCAAAGTGAAATCGAACGGCCGATCAAAGATAATTGACAAATTCAAATATATTCGTACGAACGCAAATCTAGGGTTACAAACCCTATATAAACAATCATCATCGGTAATCTCATCCATTGAGTTCAAGCATTCAATCACAAAGCAAAAGGAATAAATTACTTACGGAAATTGTAATCGAACTCGATCAATCAAAGTAGCCGAAGTAAGGTAGAAGGAGACAGTCGATCGACAGGCCAAAGGACGAAAATCACAAATTCGATCGATCAATATAAAGTCGGCATCTTCGATTCTTTAAAAGCCCTAATTTATTAAAGGAAGAGGAACGAACAAGAAACGCAAGCCGCCATTATCAATTACAAGGGAACGGGCCGCAATAATATAAAAGAAGAAAAAGGGGCCGGCCCTTTCTTATGTTTTTAAAAGTTTATAAATTATAAGGCTTTGTTTTAAAATTAGGGTTGTTTGTTTTTACATTGTTTTTAATTTATATTTTCTTTTTAAACCGTTTTAAATTTCTAGTTGTGTGACTAGGGGAAAAACTATGTGGCGTAGTTTGAGAATTTGGAACTCAGTGGCTGAGTTGTGGCAGGGTTTTGAGCGTAGAGTTAGGTTTAGTCGATAGTGGGTGTCGCGAGTTTATGTGTGTAAGCGTCTGACTATCTAATTTCTAGTAGAAACCTTGGGGGCAGCACGTAGGCAGGGTTTTTCCGAAACTGGGTAAATTCTGTGTCGTTCTATTTCTACATTTTATTATTTTGCTATTTTTCTGTGCTGCTATTTGTTCGTCGACGGAAATTCTATCGGTTTAGAAAACCGTCGAACGAATTTAGAAATAAAATTTATGCCGCAAGCGCACGGTGTATGAATGTAGCACGCGGCGAATACGGTTCGATCCGCAGGGAATTGATGATTTTAAAAATCTATTCAATCAAATTATACCAAAGTCGAAGAGGATTTGTTAACTAGAAATAAAATGAGGCTAACACTAGAAAATGCGATTCAAAAATTATTAGACTAAAGAACAATTTAGAGGCAAATCCACTCTCAAATTTTTGTAAATCAACAAACACATAATTTATGATCTCTAACTTTGATATTAAGTGAAATAATCATTGCATTTATCATAAGTATGGTTTGTTTATGTTATTAGTTAACATAACTCAAACCGTCAAACTATAATACAACAATTATACCACTTACAATTCTCATGAAAAAGAAGCCAAAGCAAAAACTATTTTAAGTATGATCTATTTACTATTGTAACTAGTAACATAGATCATCAAATTTCATTTTTACTTTCATTTCATAATCAAAAATTAATTAGCAAATGTTGATATACATTGTGTTCATGTTGAATAAGAATAGCTTATTTGCATAAGCAATATAAGCTATCAAACCCACTTGTATAAACTTACATCAAAATTCACATTCATGAAGCATAAACAAAGAGGTCATAAATCATAGAAATTTTGAAATTACATAAAGTTAGAGAGCTTCATCACCCCTAAATTGAAGGGGTTTAGCTACTCATTTGTGGCATTGAAGCAACTCATGTAAGTTTCAACATTAAAAAGAAAAGAAAAATAGAAAATAAGTAAAGAAGGCAAAAGAGATTAGCTACTAACTACTTGCACAAATATAAATCTAAGCTATGAACATAAGGAGAAAGAGAGCATAGAAATAAAAATTAACAATAAAACAAAGAAAAGCATGTAGAAAAGAGAGAAGAAAGAGGCTTGGAAGCCATTTTTATTTCATAGAACATTGTGCTTACACTTGATTTCTTAATTTCCTAAGTAAAATGAAAGAGTAGAAGATGATCTTTTCATGTACATAAGGGGGCTATTTATACATGCATAAAACCCTAATTCTATTTTTAGGGAGCTTCCTAAATTGCCCTTTAGGAAGTGTGGCCACCAAGTAATCATTATCCACTAATTAATCCATCATTTGTTTTGCATGAAGCTTTAACATCCACTTAGTTGTCCATTAGCTCCAAATTGTACATTTAGGTAAGTGGGTGGGGTCCTCCATGTTCATGGCTTGAATTATTTCCTTCTTCTTTCCTTTGTATTCATTTGTGCATGCATATATCTTCATATAAGCCTCTTCCATGTGCATTCAAATTCCTATAAAAATTATCAAAAAATGTCCAAGTATAAATTCTTACATTGACACATGCACAAAATGACCGTTTTGTCCCTGAATGAAGATGAAAATATGATGGTTGGAAATAATTGAATTTTGGTTTTAAACATGTTAAAATGCCCAAATATGATGATTATTTAAATAAAAAGAGATAAAATATGGATGTAAATATATGCACAATTACGTGCATATCAAATACCCCCACACTTATCTTTTTATTCGTCCTCGAATAAAGGAAAACTAAGATAAATCCGTTTTCGTAGGGAGCACGATTGCATTGAGCGTATGCAATAAGCCGTTAAACCTCTGGGTGTCCCCAGTAGGACGAGTGTTGTCTCGTAAGGGTTTTTAGCGGATACTACCCACAAAATCCAAATGCAGGATGAAAATATTTACAAAATGCAAGATTTATTTACAAAGAGATGAATGCGAGTTTTTGAAAATATTTACAAATGAAGGATTTATTTCTAAATTGACACGAATAAGTTAAATACAAGTTTTGGTCATTGTCTTGAAAATTTTACTCGTCAAAATTTCCAATGAAAATCAAGTTGTCATAACAGATAGACCATAGTTTGGCTAGTTGTTTCGGTTGATAACACAATGTAATTATGAAATGGATCCTTAGTTGATTATCAAAGTTTATTAAAGTGGTATTTTCATTTCTTTTCAATAACAAGTTAAATCAAACAAGTTAAAATAGTGCTTGGATTTCAATTGCTTGCTCTCTCATTATTTGCAAGAAAAATTACACACCTAGCTCAGGTAAACTGAGGCCAGATATACCACCCATGCACTGCCTTTCGGGCTTATGTGAGGGGAGTACAGAGCATGGCGAGTGCACACACTTTCGTGCATACACCTATCGACCGTAGGTGGTTTTTATTAAGTCTGTTTTTTTTTAGGTATGTGTTCCATACATACATAACCGTGAGGACTTTTAAATGAGTATGAAAGCACATAATCAAAGATTCCAAGTAATTCACCCATGCATAACCGTGAGGACTTTTAAATGAGAGTGAATACTTTAGATGTTATTATTTTGTATTTTTTTTATATATTTTTTTATGAGAGAGAGAGTTTTGCAAAACCATCTTAGCACCATTTAACTTAGAAGACAAAAATGTTATATCCTTACTTTAAATTTACCACTTTTTAAACAAAGATTTTCAATTAGAACATACTTCATAATTAACATAGATGAACCTTCCAATATACTAGTAAAACCATTGTTATTTGTAATCAAACTTTATTTTTATTTTTTTGTTAAGACAAATAAATTTTCAAAAATTTCAATTTATTAACCAAAACTTATACTTATCCCATAGTGTTTCTTCAAAAATAAATCAAAATGGTAAAAAGAAAATGTTTTTGAGATTTAGGAGTTTTGAGATTTTTTTATTTTTTTTTTGAAGAAAATGAAAATTCAAAAAAAAATGCAATGAAAAACTAAAAAAATGAAAATGAGACTCCCCCCACACTTAATTTTGACTGTGTCCCCACAGTCGATGCATGATATAATAGTGTAACGGGGAAAAATATGTACATATTTACAAAAGAGGATTAACACTCTTACTAGACGTAGCTTGGCTCATGAAGGATCATGAGCTCCTCCTCTTGGTTACCGGGTAATTCCAAGAAGGGTTTTAAACGATGACCATTGACTTTGAAAATTGATCCATCTTTGGGTTTTCTGTTTCTATGGCACCATGTGGAAAAATAGTTCGTACCACAAATGGTCCAGTCCACCTTGATTTAAGTCTCCCAGGGAATAAATGAAGTCTCGTGTCATATAAAAGAACTTTCTGGTTAGACGAAAACGTTTTCCTTAGGATTGACTTGTCATGAAAAACTTTGGTTCTTTCTTTGTAAATTTTCTCGTTTTCATACGCGTCATTCCTAAGTTCTTCGAGTTCGTTGAGTTGTAGTTTTCGATTTTCGCCAGCTTTTTCAAGATCAAAGTTTAAGTTTTTTATTGCCCACAACGCTTTGTGTTCAATTTCAACGGGTAAATGGCAAGCTTTACTGTAAACTAAACGAAATGGGGACATCCCAAGGTTAGTTTTAAAAGTAGTACGGTAAGCCCAAAGTGCGTCGGTCAATTTCTGAGACCAATCTTTTCGATTTTTATTGACAAATTTCTCCAAGATTTGTTTTATTTATCGATTTGAAACTTCAACTTGGCCACAAGTCTGAGGATGATACGGAGTGGATAACTTGTGGGTTATCGAGTATTTTTTCATTAAAGTTTCAAAAGAACGGTTGCAAAAATGGGTTCCGTTATCACTGATTATTGTGCGAGGCGTGCCGAACCTCGAAAAGATATTTTCTTTGATAAATTTTACAACAATTCTATGGTCATTGGTTTTGCAAGGAACGGCTTCGACCCATTTAGAAACGTAATCGACAGCGAGAAGGATATACAAGTTTCCAAAAGAATTGGGAAAAGGTCCCATAAAGTCAATACCCCATACATCAAAGATTTCGATCGTAAGAATGGGGTTTAAAGGCATCATATCTCGTCGAGAAATTCGTCCAAGCATTTGACATCGATCATAAGTTTTACAAAATTCAAACGAGTCTTTGAAAAGAGAAGGCCAATAGAAACCACACTGAAGCACTTTTTCCGCAGTTTTTCGAGGACCGAAATGTCCACCGCACGTTTGATCATGGCAAAATGAAAGAACACTCCTTATTTCATTATCCGGAATGCAATGTCGGATGATTTGGTCGGGACAATATTTGAACAAGTATGGATCGTCCCAATAGAAATATTTCACTTGTGACATGAATTTGCATTTGTCCTATTTGGACCAAGATGATGGAGTTTCTTTTGTGACTAAGTAGTTCACTATATCAGCGTACCATGGATCGATAGAAATTGAAAGAAGTTGTTCATCGGGGAAGTTTTCATTGATCGACAAGGAAGATGGTGCGTTCGAAAGACGAGATAAGTGATCGGCTATGATATTATCGAATCCTTTTTTGTCTTTGATTGTAAGGTCAAATTCTTGAAGTAAAAGGATCCAACGAATCAAACGGGATTTAGCACCTTTTTAGAGAAGAGATATCGAAGCGTAGAATGGTCAGTGTAGACCGTAATGTGTGAACCTATCAAGTAAGGTCGAAACTTTTCAAGCGCAAAAACAACAGCTAGAAGCTCTTTTTCGGTTGTTGTGTAGTTGAGTTGAGCGTCGTTCAAAGTCATACTCGCGTAGTAAATGACATGAAGGATCTTGTTGATGCGTTGTCCCAAGACAGCACCAACGGCAAAGTTCGAAGCATCACACATTATTTCTAAAGGAAGATCCCAATTGGGTGCACAAATGATTGGGGCAGAAATGAGTTCGCTCTTAAGACGTTCAAAAGAAGAGATACAATCAGAGTTAAAATCGAAAGGAACGTCTTTTCCAAGAAGGGTCATCAAAGGACGGGCGATTTTGCTAAAGTCTTTCACAAAACGACGGTAAAAGCCAGCATGTCCTAGAAATGATCGAATGTCCTTAACGGATTTGGGAATGGGTAGATTTGCAATGACATCGATTTTTGCTTTGTCTACTTCAATGCCTTTATTTGAGATGATATGTCCAAGGACTATGCCTTGTTTGACCATAAAGTGGCATTTTTCCCAATTCAAATTTAAATATTTTTCTCTACATCGATTCAGAACCAACTCGAGATGATGTAAACATTGGGAAAAAGAATCGCCAAAGATTGAGAAATCGTCCATGAAAACTTCTAGAAAGCGTTCTATCATGTCGGAAAAGATTCCAACCATGCATCGTTGGAAAGTCGCAGGAGCGTTACATAGTCCGAATGGCATACGTCGATAAGCAAAGGTACCGAATGGACATGTGAAAGTTGTTTTCTCTTGATCTTCGGGAGCGATTGGAATTTGGTTATAGCCAGAATAACCATCAAGGAAACAGTAAAATTTATGGCCGACTAAACGTTCGAGCATTTGGTCAATGAAAGGAAGAGGAAAGTGATCTTTATGTGTTGCGGCATTTAGTTTTCAATAGTCAATGCAAACACGCCAACCCGTTTTAGTACGAGTTGGAATAAGCTCGTTTGAATCGTTCTTGACAATGGTTAGCCCGGACTTTTTCGGTACAACGTGAATTGGCTAACCCATGAACTATCGGAGATTGGGTAAATGATTCCGTTGTCGAGAAGTTTAAGAATTTCATCACGCATCGCATCTTTCATTTTTGGATTAAGCCTTCGTTGAGCGTCATGAACAAGCTTGGCATCATCAATTAAATGGATGCGATGTTGAACCAGAGCGGGACTAATTCCTTTTATATCGGAAATCGACCATCCCATTGCTTCCTTATTTTTCGAAAGGATAGAGAGAAGAGAAGCTTCTTGGTCAAGAGAAAGATTGTTAGAAATGATGACAGGACAAGTTTCATTTTCACCTAAGTATGCGTACTTAAGGTGGTCGGGAAGCGGTTTGAGGTCCAACATTGGAGTTTTTTCGATCGAAGAATTGGGTTGAGATTCGGACTCAACTGGAAGCGATTCAAAAGGAAGAGTGTATTCAATATTGTTGGGAATTTTGTGAAACAATTTTTCATACTCGGCCTCACGTTCATCGTTAAGATTAAGTGTTTCGTTTTCAACATTTTCGTGAATGGCGCTAACTTCCAACGTTTGGTCACAAGGTTCATTCGATTGGCTTTCAAGATTGAAAATATTAAGATCCAAAGTCATACTTCCAAAAGATATTTTCATTGATCCGTTACGATAATTGATTAAGGCATTTGAGGTGGCTAAGAATGGTCGGCCTAAAATCAACGGAATTTGAATCAAGGGATTCGTCACAGGTTGTGTTTTGAGAACGATAAAGTCAACGGGGAATATAAATTGCCCTACTCTAATGAGCACGTCTTCGATTTCTTCCACGGGCTTCTTAATGGAACGATCGGCAAATTGAAGCGTAACTTTCGTGGGTATGGAATCAAGTTGACACTCGCACCTAAATCTATCAAACATTTGTTAATCGTCTTGTCTCCAATTGTACACGATATCGTAGGGCAGCCAGGATCTTTGTATTTAACGGGCATGGATTGGGACAAGACTTCACTCAAACTAGCAGCTAAGAAGACTTTTTCGGGTACTTGAGTGTGTCGATTTTGGGTGCACAAGTCCTTAAAAAATTTCGCGTAAGTGGGGACTTTCTGAACGATGTCAAGAAGCGGGATGTTCACTTTTACTTGTTTAAAAATTTCCAACATCTTTTCCATTTGGTCCGAGTGTTTCTTTGGTCTAAGACGATGTGGAAATGGAACACGATACTCGGTAGGCGGGTCTACTCGAGTAGAAGAAGAAGAATTTTGATTGTCGTTCGATTCGACGTTTGGCTCCACGTTCTGTTCTGAGTCGTTCGTTGTTTCAGAAGCATCGAGAAAAATTTCCGGTAAAACAATTGGATTAACGACTTGATTATCGATTTGTTTGCCAGAACGGAGAGTTGTGATAGCATTCAACTGGGTGACGTTGCTATCTTGAACAACATGGGCTTGATTTGAATTTGCGTTTTGATTTCTGGGATTTGAAAGGGGCTGGCTTGGGAATGTACCACGTTCACGTTCACTTACAGATGTGGCTAATTGACTCATTTGCATTTCGAGTTTTACAATCGATTGGTTTGTGTTTTGCATATATGAAGTCAATAAATTTTGCAAATTGTTGTTTGATTGAAGGCTTTGAGTAGTTGCCTTAGCCAACGTTTCAAGAGTTTTCTCAAGCGAAGTTAAACGTTTATCGTCTTGTGGAGGATGAGCAGAATTTGGTGGAAAATTTGGTTGTTGCGGTTGATTATGAGACAGGCCCGTAAAGTTTGGTTGAAAATTATTGGGCTGAAAGGGAGGATTCGAAGCATTATTCGGAAATGCTTGAAAATTGGGACGAATTGTATTCGTGTTGGGATTGTTTTGGCTCCACGCAAAATTCGGATGATTTCTCCAACCAGGGTTGTACGTTGGAGAAAACGGGTCGTTTTTGGTTTTATTGAAAGCATTGATTTGTTCGACGGAATTAGGACACTGATCGGCTATATGATTAGGATCATTGCATTTATAACACATCGGTTGGGAAGCTTGGTTTATTTGATTTGATGAGAAAACGTTATCGAATTTTTTAATCATTGCGTCGATCTTAGCTTCCAAAGCAACAGAAGATCCTATCGAGGGATGAAGATCCTATCGAGGGTGCACTCGATCGTGAGTATATTGATTTTTCGTTCGAGCGTTCCCATTGGGACGACTTTTCAGCGAGGTTTTCAAGAAATTGCCAAGCATCATCATGATGTTGGGCAAGAAAATTGCCTTGGCACATTGATTCGAGCATCGTTCGTGAGCTGTTTTCTAGTCCATCGTATAACATTTGGCAAATCGTCCATTTTTCAAAGTTATGGTGTGGACATTTTATCAAAAGCTCTTTGAATCTTTCAAAATATTTTCCAAATGGTTCACCCTTGAATTGATGAAAATTTACAATTTCGTTTCGAATTCTACTTGTTTTTTCCAAGGGGTAGAACTTTTTTAAGAAAGCTTTTACAAATTCTTCCCACGTTTTAATTGAGTTCGAAGGTAAGCTGTACAACCATTTTTCAGCGTAATCCGTAAGAGCAAATGGGATTAATCGAAGTTTGATTCCATCATCAGAAAGTTGTTGGAGTTTAATGGTTGCACAAACTTGTTCGAATTTAGTCAAAAAGATGTATGGATCATCGTGCTCGAAATTGCCAAATTTTGGAAGCGTGGCAATATGGTTCGAATGGATTTCGAAATGGTTACCCGTAGGGGCGGGTAACGTGATGCAAGATGGAATAGAAACTCTGTCGGGAAAGATTCTATCCATAAGAGTTCGAGGGGCGTTTTCGTTCGCCATTTCAGGAGGATCGTCTGTTCGAGTTAAACGGTTTGTAGAAGGGTCGCGAGTCCAATGATTCTTTGTTGTGTCACGAGTCCAAGTACTCATGCACAAGTGAAAGTCGAGAAGAGAAAGGAGTTAGAATCGAGTTTAGAGAGTGAAAGAAGATTTGAAAATTTGTTTTTTGTTTTGCTTCTTTTTTTTTTTACAAGGGAGAAAACTATTTAACGAGTGAGATTTATTTTCAAAAGAAAAGTTTGATTTTTCTTTTGGTTTTGGTTTTTCAAGTACTTTTTTTATGTTTTTGGTTTTGTATTTTTTTTTGTTTTTTTTTTTGAATTTTTAAATATTTACCAAAATGATTTAAAAAAAAAAAATTGGAAACTGATTTTTTTTTTTTTCAAATTTTTTTTTCTTTTGAAAAATCAAGTTAAATTTACAATTTTTTTTTGGATTTTGGATTTTTTTTTTAAATATGCATGAACTGATGCAACTAAATGAATGCAAAGGACTTAATTACAGTTTTCTATCCTTAGTCGCTCCTAACCCAAAATTGTATAATCACACTTTGTCTTAAATCAACAAAAGTATTTCTCAGCCAGGTAACGGACAGGAGTTATCGGTGCACCACGAATCACCGTAGCAATGCAGCCGAAGGTTTAAGTACCTTCAGAGGAACAACCAGCATAATATTTATGTATCACCGTAATTTTTATAACTGGTTATTACTCTACCGTAGCCTAGACACCAAGAAATAAAATCGTTTAAATAAAACAATTGTGAAGATACAATTAAGCCCTAAATGAGCTCGTGACACCCTTAGGTGCAACGTCTAACCTTTATTATTAGTCAAATTCTACGATGAAATGTGTTTGTGGGCTAAGGAAAGGGTGATGAAATCCCTCACCTTATGTGAATTGGGGTATTGCCCTTAGAAAAGAAAATAAGATGAGATGAATGCAAAACAAGAAATTAAACGTGTATTAACAATGCAACTAAAATGAAGTTTGTTTTTGGTTTTTTTGGATTTTGAATTTTTTTTTTAATGCAAATGCAAGCAACCAACAATGCAAATAAAGATGGAATTGAAAGAAAGTAAAAAAATGAATGAAATTGAAAGAAATAAAAAAAAACCAAAGATATATATTTTCTGTTTTTTTTTAATAACACAAAGTCAAAAGAAAGTAAAAAAAATGAAATAAAAAGAAGTTAGAAACTAGTTCGTTTGTTCTTTTTTTTTAACAACTAAAAACAACTTCTTTGCAAAAAAAAAAACTTTTTTTATATATATCTCAAACAGGGCCCGGCCCACTTCTGTAAATCATCTTATGAGACACATTATCAAACTAATACCACATAATTCGTTTTCACTTCACCAAGTTCCTAAATTCTCAAATTCACAATCTACAGCAGTTCGAAATCACTGCTTCACACGTTACAAAACAAAATTTCCAAAATCTAATTCATAATCAAAACTTGAAGGATGAAACGACGAATTGAATTGGGTAGAGGTCGCGGTTCGTGGGAGTTGCGGATGCGATTCCAGGTGGAGCTTGGTTCGGCGGTTGGACATTATGGAGGAGTAGTGAAGGCACAGCGATGTGCGATGGTGAAGGGATGGGGAGACGAGGAGCAGAGGTGTTATGTGCATTTGCTGTGTTGCGTGAAATGGTGGCAGGTTGGAGGTGTTGTCTGTTGCAGTTGTGAAGCACTGTGTGATTGCTGGCAGAGGGATGTTTGAGTATACTGGTTTGGTTTGATGTAGGGGCGGAGACTGTGGGATGGCACTGGGCAGGATTTGTTGATGTAGTGGTGTTGGCAGAGGAAGTTGAAGAGGTGACTGTACTGTGTAATGTAGAGAGGAGTTGAGCACTGTTGACTGGAGGAAGTGTTGATAGAGGAGGGGGGTAGCAGTGGCTGTTCAGTGGGGTAGTGGTGTAGTTGGGTGTTTTGTCCGGTCTGTGACAGGGGCAGGAAGGCAATGTGGTTATGGTGGTTGTTGTCTGAGCACAAATTTGTGGGAATGTGATTTATGGAGGCAGTTGGTAATAGAGCTACATGCAGTAGTCGTTTTGTTATGATGATGGACCACAGTTGAATGGGAGGGTTGCTCGTTATTACTTGATGAAGTTGTGGATTGTGGTGAGGAGTTAGTGCAGTGGTCGGTGGTGAAGTACGAATTGCAGTGGGATTATATAGAGGAGGTTGAAGTATGTGAAGGGAAGGTTATTGTGATGAAGTCTGAAGTATTGGAATGGTTTGATTGTGCTTTGATGTGGTGATATGGTATGGATGGTTGATGTTAAGCAGTGAAGGCTGATGTGCTTTGAGCAGAGAGCAGAGAGAAGAGAGGGCTAGTGGAAATGTTTGACAATTGAGTGGTGAAAGATGTTGTGAGGCAGTTTTGACAGTGAAGTGGATTTGTTTTGGTGGATACAATGAGGAGTTCTGTGATGATCAGTGGTCGATGTTGTAAAGAATGGTGGTTTCAGGGTGCACGGTTGTGAAATGAATGGTATGTGTGAGGAATAGGATGATATGATATGCAAGGAAACAGTGAGGCAAGTTGATGTAGGCAGAAAAGCAACAGAGAGAGGGAAATGCAACAGAGAGGAAATGTAACAAAGAAGTGAAGCAATGTAAATAAAAATTTGTAAAATGAAATGTAAACAGAAAATGTATGAAAAAAAAAATTAATTGTTTGTGTATTTTTTGTAATATGCAAATGCAAAAGAAAACAAGAAAAACAAACACGCAACAAGAATCACAAAAAAAAAATCCAAAGAATAGAAAAGCAAAATCAAAACAAATCCCCGGCGACGGCGCCAAAAACTTGTTCGTCGACGGAAATTCTATCGGTTTAGAAAACCGTCGAACGAATTTAGAAATAAAATTTATACCGCAAGCACACGGTGTACGAATGTAGCACGCGACGAATACGGGTCGATCCACAGGGAATTGATGATTTTAAAAATCTATTCAATCAAATTATACCAAAGTCGAAGAGGATTTGTTAACTAGAAATAAAACGAGGCTAACACTAGAAAATGCGATTCCAAAATTATTAGACTAAAGAACAATTTAGAGGCAAATCCACTCTCAAATTTTTGTAAATCAACAAACACATAATTTATGATCTCTAACTTTGATATTAAGTGAAATAATCATTGCATTTATCATAAGTATGGTTTGTTTATGTTATTAGTTAACATAACTCAAACCATCAAACTATAATACAACAATTATACCACTTACAATTCTCATGAAAAAGAAGCCAAAGCAAAAACTATTTTAAGTATGATCTATTTACTATTGTAACTAGTAACATAGATCATCAAATTTCATTTTACTTTCATTTCATAATCAAAAATTAATTAGCAAATGTTGATGTACATTGTGTTTATGTTGAATAAGAATAGCTTATTTGCATAAGCAATATAAGCTATCAAACCCACTTGTATAAACTTACATCAAAATTCACAGTCATGAAGCATAAACAAAGAGGTCATAAATCATAAAAATGTTGAAATTACATAAAGTTAGAGAGCTTCATCACCCCTAAATTGAAGGGGTTTAGCTACTCATTTGTGGCATTGAAGCAACTCATGTAAGTTTCAACATTAAAAAGAAAAGAAAAATAGAAAATAAGTAAAGAAGGCAAAAGAGATTAGCTACTAACTACTTGCACAAATATAAATCTAAGCTATGAACATAAGGAGAAAGAGAGCATAGAAATAAAAATTAACAATAAAACGAAGAAAAGCATGTAGAAAAGAGAGAAGAAAGAGGCTTGGAAGCCATTTTTATTTCATAGAACATTGTGCTTACACTTGATTTCTTAATTTCCTAAGTAAAATGAAAGAGTAGAAGATGATCTTTTCATGTACATAAGGGGGCTATTTATACATGCATAAAACCCTAATTCTATTTTTAGGGAGCTTCCTAAATTGCCCTTTAGGAAGTGTGGCCACCAAGTAACCATTATCCACTAATTAATCCATCATTTGTTTTGCATGAAGCTTTAACATCCACTTAGTTGTCCATTAGCTCCAAATTGTACATTTAGGTAAGTGGGTGGGGTCCTCCATGTTCATGGCTTGAATTATTTCCCTCTTCTTTCCTTTGTATTCATTTGTGCATGCATATATCTTCATATAAGCCTCTTCCACGTGCATTCAAATTCCTATAAAAATTATCAAAAAATGTCCAAGTAAAAATTCTTACATTGACACATGCACAAAATGACCGTTTTGTCCCTGAATGAAGATGAAAATATGATGGTTGGAAATAATTGAATTTTGGTTTTAAACATGTTAAAATGCCCAAATATGATGATTATTTAAATAAAAAGAGATAAAATATGGATGTAAATATATGCACAATTACGTGCATATCACTATTATTCTGTGATCTGTGTTGAAATTATTTATAAGCTTCCGCAATTAATTTTTATAATTTATACCATCACCCTATTCACCCCCCTCTAGGGTGAAATCGATCCTACAAGTGGTATCAAAGCTAGGAATAGAAGTCAATTTTTGTTTTAAAAATTCGTGTTTCAAAAATCATTTTTTTTTAAAAAAAATTTGAATTTTTAAAATGGCTTCTTTTAATAATGCTTTTGCTGAGGGTCAGTCCATAGTTAGACCACCAATGTTCAATAGTGAATATGCTTACTAGAAAAATAGGATGGAAATTTTTCTGAAAACCATTGACGCTTGGGATATTGTTGAGACGGGTTATAAAATACCAACTATAACTGTAGATAATCAGGAAATAGAGAAACCAAAGGAACAATGGACAGAACTAGAAAATAAATTACAAAATACTAATGCTAAAGCTATGAATTCTATTATCTGTTCATTGGATCAATTTGAATTTAATCGTGTCTCACATTGTCTAACTGCGCAGGAAATATGGCACACACTAGAAGTGACTCACGAAGGAACATCTCAAGTCAAAGAATCTCGCCTTGCCATGCTAAGCAGCGAATACGAGAACTTCACAATGGCGAAGGAAGAAAATGTCAAAGAGATGCATGGACGACTTTCCAATATCGTTTATAAATCAAAAGCTCTTGGAAAATCATACACAGAGTTGGAGATAGTCCGAAAAATCCTCAGAGTCCTTCCATGAAAATTTGAAGCAAAGGTGACTGCCGTTCAAGAATCGAAAGATTTAAAACAAATGAAAGTTGAAGAACTCATCGGAAATCTCACCACTTATGAGCTAGAAATGAAATTCAAGGAAGAGCGTGAAGGAAGTGGCACTCGAAAGAAATCAATAGCTCTTAAAGGAACAACAGAAAGTGATGGTGATGATGATGATGGAGCAGCAGAGCTGGCATTACTAATAAAGAAATTCAAAAGGTGGAATCGCAAATACGGAAATCCAGCTCGAAATCAGGAATTGAAAAGCAGAATAGGCAAAGCACTTGACTACTCAGAAGAACAGGAGATCATCTGTCATAAGTGCAACCAACCCGGACACATCAAGCCCAATTGTCCTAGAAATCGACGCGACTTTGGAAAGAAACAGAAAAAGAAAAGTTTTGCAGCCACTTGGGATGAAATGGATGAGAATGATAAAAGTACTAGCAGTGAGAGTGAGAAAACAGATATGTGCCTTCAACGAAATATAACTGATAGCAACGATGACGAGCCAAGCGAGGTATCAAAACTTACTCACTCTGAATTACTTATTTATTTCCACGAAGTAAATGGCTGTTTTGAACAACTTAGGGAGAAATATGCTAAACTTGAATCACAAAAAGTTACTTTGATAGAATTAAATGAACAACTTGACCAATTAGTTAAAACCTATCAAAGTAGGATCCCTAAGTGTGATAAGTGTCCAACATTCGAAAACGAAATTAAAAAATCAGAAATCAATATAAAATCACTTGAAAATGAAATTCTGATTTTAAAAGAAAGTGAAAATACTAGGAGAGAAAATTCTATCAAAAAGTGCACTCAATTGTTGAACGAAAATGAAAACACAAGTCCAACAATTGTCAACGACTTTAGATAAACTTTCAAAAAGTGAAAAATCGTTGAATATGCTATTAATAAAGCAAACTGTTAATACGGTTAGACAAGGACTTGGATATAATAGTTCGAAAATTGTTGAAAGCAATATTAATCAAGTCAATTCTATGTGCACAATTTGTAGAAAATTTGGGCACAATCACAATAGTTGTTGGTATAGACCCAAACACATGAAAACTATACCAATTTGGGTTCCAAAAGGCACAAATATAAAATCTCTCAATGTTGGGCGAATTCTCGCCACCGAACCAAAAAGCTTCTCTAGCAACCCCGGCCGAACCAGGTGGCCACCGAACCAACCCATCCTCCTCATATCACCGAACCATGATCCACCGGACCACGTACAGCCGAACCAACCCATCCTCCTCGTATCACCGAACCAAATCCACGCTACCGAACCAACTACAACCGAACCACCTTCCCTCCACGCTACCGAACCAACTCTGACCGAACCACCTCGCCTCCATGTTCTACCGAATCAACACCGCCTTCATGCCGAACCAATCCCTTCCCCATCACCACCGAGTCGACCTGCCACCGGACCACTCCATCACCGGTCCAAGTTCCACGCCGAATGAAGCCTCGCCGAACCAGAACGCTTTCAGGCCAGATTGCTCCAGTCCAGGTCCACCAGCAGCTATATACATCCAGGACCCCTACCTCCAGCCTCATTCTATAAATAGAGGGGCAGGGGTACAACAATGGCAGACAAGTTTGAGAGCTCAAGCACGGAAGGAACTTTCAAACAACTTTCATATATTTGTATGCAAAGCTTTGTACTTGTAATCTGAAAGAAAAGAGAGAATAACATATAAAGTGGACGTAGGCACGTAATGGCCGAACCACTGTAAATCTGTGTGTCTTTTACAGTTCAGTCCCTGCTTTTTACATATTTGCATAAGTCACCCAAATCATTGAAAACCACATAAAATCAACTAAATAATACGACTTTGAGGTGTTTGTCCATTTTTTGTGCAAACATTTTTGGTGCTCTCACTGAGAGCTTGGAACTCGAAGCTTCAGCTTCCCTCATTTAACCTTCTTTCCCAATAGCACCCTTCATTGCCTAGGAAACATGACTTTCAGGCCGAGAAAAGACGCCAACAAGGGAAAGAACATTGCAACCAGCAGCGCTCCAGATCCAGTGGATTCAGATCAAGAGAACCGTCCCACTACGACAGCAGTGCCAAATGTAGATCGGGCAATTCCGACAGCCTCTTCCGCGGAACAACCGGCAGCAATCACTAGGGCAGACCTAGACAGAGTTGTGGTTGAAGTGACTAACTGCTTCGCATCCCAACAAGAAGCTTTGGTGAACCAACTCATGTCATGCTTGAGGGATGCCGAAGAATCCAACCGCAATACTGAATCATGGGGTGAGTCTCAATCTGGAGGATCTCAGAGACAACAAAGGTCTTCCTTCTTCGAAGAAGCTATCAACAGGAACAACAATGATAAGGGCCGCGCCCGGACTCAGCCCGAACTCCGACTCGAGGAAGCGCTTGGAACCGAACCCAATGGGGGAGGCACCAGGCGAGGGTCGGATGTAGCTGAGCCAGTCATGCCGCCTAATCATTGAAACTCCGCTGAACGGAGCCGAGCTAGAACCCAGCCCGAAGTTGACCCCATGGAAATGCTCGAAGCAGAACCCCACAGGGGAAGATCAAGGCAGGGGGCAACTGTAGCTGGTCCTAGCATGCATCCGAGCAGCCAAAGACAGCCACTAGATAACGTCAGAAGTGATAGGCTATACCATCCCTACAGGTCATCTGGACGAGATCGATCCCGCAGGGAAGAACCAAGCTCATTTTTGTCCGCTCCAAATTCTGATGAAAGAATGGCACGATTATTCAGGGAATGCATCCGACGGGAGCAAAGGGATCGAGGGATAGTTGCTAGGGTAACCAGCCCTTTCACCCGCGACATCGAAACCGCCATCACCCCTCGAGAATGGAAAATGCCGACGATGGAACCGTACAAGGGAACTTCCGACCCCGTTGTACACTTGCAGAGATACACACAGCATATGCTCACGAGCGGAGCCACGGAAGGAGTGTTGTGTAAATGCTTTCTGCTATTCTTAGCAAACCTAGCTACCTCCTGGTTCTGCCATCTACCCCAAGGATCTATCAGCTCATGGGAGATGTTGAAAGAAAATTTCATTAGCCAGTTCCGCATTCATGTGGAACAACCCAAGGATGCTTATTCTCTATCCAATGTCAAACAGAAATCCGGAGAGACACTACAACAATATCTAACCCGGTTCAACGCCGCAGCGGCCGCAGTCCAAGATGCCGATGAGAAACTCACCCTAATGGCCCTCTGTAGTGGTGTGGACCCAGATACCAAGTTTGCTAGAAGACTAACTAAAGAAAAACCAGCTACCTTGCCCGATTTCTTCCATGAAGCTGGGAAGTACATGAGACTCGAAGAGGCTGCCACTGAAAGGCAGACAGGACCACATGCTAAGACGGCCCATGGAAACGCCCCCGCCGCAGCGAAGGACATTCGGAGAAACGACTCCAGAGACAATGCAGGGGGCAAGAAGGGAGAAAAGCGCTTGTACCGACCAGGACCGAGATTTGACGCTTACACTCCCTTGAATGAAACAGCCGAGAACATCTTCCTGGCCACCCAGGATGAACTTACATACAAGCGCCCCCCGTACAAGAAAGAGTCAGATCGCGCAATCCAGTCCGAAAAATTCTGCTGTTTCCACGAGTCTCATGGGCACGATACCAATGAATGCCGCCATCTCCGAGACCTAATTGAAGAACACATCAGGAGAAAGAGGTTAGAATGCAATGTAAAGGGCCAGGACAGGACTCCAGCTCCCGCCAAGGAAAACTCAGGGCAGCTCCACCCAGAGACAGGCGAAGGAAATCGCAACACCAGCGGCTCCAGCTAAGAGAAGATAGTGGTCCATATAATATCAGGAGGGCCACACATCGCCGACAAAAGCTGGGCAAAAATGGAAAGATATGGAAACTCACTCAGAAGCAAGGGAGACTGCGTCAATTCTGTTATGGAAGAACGCCACCCTAAGCGGAAGGAAAGTAATGATATCACATTCAGCGGGCGCGACCTAGAAGGAAGGCAATACCCTCATATGGATCCTATGGTCATCTCTTCCTGGTTCGGCCCAGCTGAAGTTTTTCGAATCCTAGTAGACATTGGAAGCTCAGTGAATATTCTGTTCAAGCATGCTTTCGACAAAATGAAGCTGTCAATGAAGGACGTGTCACCCTGCAACAAACCGCTACACGGTTTCACTGGAGAAGCAAAAATGCCCCTCAGACAATTGGATCTCTTTGTTGAATTGGGAAGTCATCCCCGCTCCGCCGTTCGGAAACAAACATTCGTGCTAATAGACAACCACTCGGCCTACAATGCCTTTTTAGGAAGACCAGCCTTGTCCGACTTCCAAATTGTCCTAGCCCCATGGTGCCTGAAGATGAAATTTCCAACAGATAACGGAATAGGAGAAGTGGAGGGAGATCAAGACGCCGCTCGGGACTGCTATGTAACCGAACTTCGCAATAACCGCAGGAGAGATAAAGGGAAAAATGCAGAGACTATTCTCGGCATAAAAAGCTTGGAAGCATAGCAACTAAAGAAATCCCCTCCTCTTCGGTATACCAGTGATCCTTTTAATGAATTAGACCCCAGGGACAAAGAGGAGGAGGCCACCGCCGAGCCTGCAGAGGCTATGGAATTCGTATCTGTAGACAAACGCAACCCGAGTAAACTGCTGAGAATCGGATCTCAGTTAAAAAGAGAATTAAAGAATCAACTCATTGATTTTCTTCGCCACAACATGGATGTATTTGCATGGACGCACGCTGATATGACTGGAATCTCCCCGGACATAGCATGCCACGCACTAAACATCGATCCTACCAAGGTACCGGTAAAGCAAAAGAAGAGAAGTATGGGGGCGGAACGATCAGCAGCCCTCGAGGAAGAAGTAAAGAACTTACTTGCCAATGACTTCATACGTGAAGCCATCTACCCGGAATGGATCGCCAACCCGGTACAGGTAAAGAAAGCTAATGGGAAGTGGTGAACATGCATCGATTTCTCCAACTTAAATGACGCTTGCCCGAAAGACTGCTTCCCACTCCCCCGAATCGACCAACTCGTGGACAGCACTGCCGGACACGAACTCTTATCCTTTATGGACGCATACTCAGGATATAACCAGATCCCTATGCACGCCCCCGATCAAGACCACACTAGCTTCATCATTGACCGAGGATTGTACTGCTACAAGGTAATGCCATTTGGACTTAAAAACGTCGGAGCTACTTATCAGCGCCTCGTCAACAAGATGTTTGCAGAACTGATAGGATGAACTATGGAAGTTTATGTGGATGACATGCTGGTAAAATCGAGGAAAGCCAACGACCATATAAACCACCTGGACAAGATGTTTCAAGTACTTCGCCAATATGGAATGAAGCTGAACCCTCTAAAGTGCTCCTTCGGAGTGTCATCAGGAAAGTTCTTGGGATTCATCGTCCATGCCAGAGGGATCGAAGCAAACCCCAAACAAGTCCGAGCCTTGCAAGATATCAAAATACCATCCACTCGGAAAGAAATGCAAAGCCTAAACGGGAAGGTGGCCGCCCTAAGTCGGTTCATCTCTAAAGCAACTGACAAATGCATTCCTTTCTTCGAAACCCTGAAGAAAGACAAAGGAAAATTCGAGTGGACCGACGAGTGTTCAGCAGCTTTCCTTAACCTAATCGAGCACCTCCAACGGCCACCAGTACTCTCGACTCCGAATGAAGGCGAAGAACTATACCTATATCTTGCTGTGTCATCCCATGCTCTAAGCGCCGCTTTGGTAAGAGAAGAAAACCGCACACAACGGCCAGTGTACTTCATAAGCAAAAGGTTCACGGGAGCAGAAGCCCGGTATCCCAAACTCGAGAAACTGGCATACTGTTTACTAATCACATCAAGGAAGCTACGACACTATTTCCAATCTCATCCCATCAGAGTCATAACCGACCAACCATTGAGGCAAGTGCTCCATCGTCCCGACACCTCTGGGCGCCTGCTCAAGTGGTGCATCGAGCTAAGTCAATATGATATCACTTATCATCCTCGCACCGCTATCAAGGGGCAAGCCATAGCTGATTTCATTGCCGAATTCACTACTAGCGAAGGTAAGGACCAATCTGATATAGCAGAAGATATCAAGTGGAATCTCTTCGTAGATGGAGCATCGAACGAACAAGACTCGGGGGCAGGCGTTGTGATCATCACTCCCAGGGGAAGAAAGCTGCGTTATGCACTAAGGCTGGAATTCACCGCCACCAACAATGATGCCGAATATGAAGCAGTAATAGCCGGATTAGAGCTCGCCCTGGAGATTGGAGTTAGTTCCTTATGTCTACACAGTGATTCGCAACTCATCGTAAATCAAATTCTAGGGGAGTTTCAGACTCGAGGAGAGCGGCTCACGGTATATCTGAAAAAGACCAAGCGGCTGCTCAATCAATTGGATCACTACTCGATCAAACACATTCCTCGAGAAGAAAATCAAGAGGCCGACGAGCTGGCAAAGCGAGCTAGCATGGGAAATGATACCACTTCTGGAGCGATAACTGTCTCAAGGCTACTAACCCCGAGTTTCGGGCAAGTAAATCTGATAGCTGCAACCGAAGAAGAAACATGGATGACCCCTATCCGAGAATACTTACAAAATGGCACCCTACCCGACGGGCAAAATGAAATTAAGAAAATTCTAAGGAAAGCTTCCCGCTACACAATACAAGAAGGCATCCTCTATCGGCGTGGCTTCTCCAACCCCTTATTGAGGTGCGTTGCTGGAAGAGAAGCCAAGGAAATTCTATCCAATATCCATCAGGGAAGTTGTGGAGACCACACCGGAGGGCAGACCCTAGCAAAAAAGATACTCCGATATGGGTATTTCTGGCCTACCTTGAACAAAGACGCCTTAGACTTCGTCAAGAGATGCGACAGATGTCAGACATTTGCCAAAATTCCTCGACTACCAACAATTGAGATCACTCAAATGACTAGCACTTGGCCCTCTGCAGTATGGGGAATTGACTTGATTGGTGAACTGCCAATGGGCCGAGGCGGAGCCAAATATGCTATAGTGGCAGTTGACTATTTCACCAAATGGGTGGAGGTGGAACCTCTAAATAAAATATCCTCAGCAAAAGTTATCAACTTCTTGATCAAAAATATTCTGTGCAGGTACGGAGTCCCACTCAAGATCATATCAGACAACGGACTTCAATTTGACAGCGAAGAATTCACCGATTGGTGCCAAGAGCACAGAATTCACAAAAGATTCTCATCTGTAGCCTATCCTCAAGCAAACGGACAAGTCGAAGCTATCAACAAGATCCTCAAAACCTTAATCAAGAAGAAACTTGAAAAGTCAAGAGGCGCTTGGGTGGACGAACTTCCTACGGCACTTTGGGCCTATCGCACATCTTACAGAACTTTAACAGGGCATACTCACTTCTCTTTGGCATACGGATCAGAGGCTATGCTCCCAGTTGAAACTATAGTGCCCTCTCACCGTAGGATCCACTACAACCCGGAAGAAAACGAAGAATTCCTCCACATGTCTTTGGATCTAATTGAGGAGAGAAGGAATGATGCAGCACTCAAAGCAGCAGCTCAAAGACAAAAAGTGGCAGCACTATACAACTCCAAAGTCAAACATCGCAGCTTACAAGAAGGAGATCTTGTCCTCAAGAGAATCTTTCCGCGCCCCGAGGCACTAGACCCATCTGGGACGGACCATATGTAATTCATAAAGATCTCCACAACGGAGCTTATATTTTGTCAACAGTAGATGGAGAGGTGTTCCAGAGGGCATGGAACTTCCGACACCTCCGTCGATACTTTTCTTAACTCGTACTGCCTATATGAAGTGAATTAACAAAGAGAATCAGTGGACGTAGGCATTTTCGTGCCGAACCACTTTAAAAAACTTGGCTCTTGTTAACTTGTTCCTTTATATCTTGGCTACTTGTTAAGCTTTATCCTTTGCTGTTGAACAAAATCCTTTGCAGATGACATTTCAATACAGAGCTTCACAACACAACTCCACCTGGACAAAATCTAACAGGTACGCTACGCTCCTATGCCTCGCCAATGAGACACTTTGCTTCGGTATCCCTCTACCGCGAGTTAACTCATTGTTTGCCTCGGCCCTTAAAGCCGACTGTAATAAGCCGAGTATAAGTCATCAAAAAAAAAGGCCGACTATAGCCGATGGCATCTCATTACAGCGATTCGGCTCGCCGGCAACTGTGAACCGATCATAAGCCCCAACATAAGGTGTGGCCAGCCAGGGGCAGTTCACATTTGACGATCGGCCCCCACGCTAGCCGGCCACAGTAAATCGAATAATACCCACGATTACGGGCCATAATGGCCTGAGTAGTTACTGTGCGCGATCGGCTCCGATGTGTCTTAAGTGTGGCTGTGGTAAAAAAGAAAACTCCCCGCAGAGGCGTAAGATGGGTGACAAATGTCTCTAAGACCCACAGCTAGGGAAAGTGACTACAAAACCCGTTGGCCACGAACTTAAGCACATCGACGGCCTTCCGTGACTGGAAGTTTTACTTTTCCTATATTTCCATTTCATTTAAAACTTTTCTCCTATTCTCCGTAACGGTGCTTGAAAGTACAGGACATGAAATAGGGAACGCTCGCTAATCGGAACGGAAACTTACGATCGGGTGGCGAGACACTCAACAGCATTCAGTGCTTAGTCTTACAGGGCGCACGAAGTTGCCGTCCACAGCCGAGACATGAAGGGCGGTACCTTCTACTTTTATACATTAATGCATAGCTGCAGTTCATATTCACACATCACATTTACGTTGCAAAATGAGAAAATTATACTTTAAGTAAAAAACTTGGCATCAGGCACAGTCAAGTCACTAGTAACATGCATAGTTACATCACTTACACAGCACAACAAAATAGCGATAACATTCCAACATAAAGGAATCAGCTTATGTTATGAAATTACATAAAGTCATTATTACAGTACATTAATGTTTTGAACTAGCATATACAGGAAAGTCAAGCAGACCAAATAAAATAACCAGCTGCATTAGTGCTAACCACTACACTTCAGAACCAGCTCTCCGAATCTACTTGGTTGTTGGATCGGAACTCCCAGCATGTTGACCAGAGGTCCCACCTGTCCAATTTAGAAGAAGAATCCATCAGATAAACAGCGAACGATCAAGTTATGAAAATCTAAAAAGAAAAGAGAAGAAAGACTCACCAGCACCCGCTTCTCGGTCCTCATCCCCCAACTGCACACCGGCTTCCTCCGCAGCAAGTAGCCGCATCCCCTCCTTCACCGCTACCTTCTCCTCCTTTGAGAACTGGGCGGTTACCATGTCCATCCTGAATGCCGCTCCACCTTCCTTATCCGCATCGGCCTTGGCCTCCTCCAAAGCCCGGAGATATATCCTAGCCATGATCCGGGGATAGTCATCCATCCAGGATAAATTACTCTGCTTCCAGGTACGGAAGTACATATCCTGCAACATCTCATCCATCATCCCCTCATTCTCCTCAAACTCCCTCACCCGGGCCTCGGAAGACAACAACTTAGCGACGGCGACATCCCTCTCCGATCGATATCTCGAGCGGTCAGCCTGGAGAGACCTCCTCATTTCCTCCATCTCTTCCTTTAGCCTGGCCTGAGCAAGCTCTGCGGCCTCAAGCCTTCCAGATAACTCCTCTACTTGCTCGAGATCCGCCCTCCGAACCTCGTCCACCGTAGCAATGGCTATGGCAATCCGCTCCTTGCATGCGGCCTCCACCTTTCGCAACTCAGCCTTGCTAGCCTCCTCCATGATTTTCTTTAGTCGTCGGGTGGCCGCCTCATGCTGGGATATCTGAATAGCCTGGTCGTCAAGTTGTTTGGCCTGATCAGCAACCACTAACCGCAACCTTATATTAGCACTCCCTATCTCCTCCCCGGCCTTGGCCAATAGCGCGTGATGTTCCATTAACTTCTTGACCTCCTCCGCGACCCGGTCGATGTTGGCCTTGGCTTCGTCCCCCATAGCAGCTATCCGATTAGTGAGCAGATCCAGATCTAGGGACTTAGCCTCATCAAGAACCCGAGCCATGGGATTGCGGGGAAGAAGATGCTCGCCCGTGGCCTCGTCAAATAAAATATCCTGAGAGCTTGGGTCCAAATCCAGGTGGCCGGTAAAGGGATTGCGAGGCACGTCGGGACATTTTATGCGGATCGCAGTAGGATTCTCGGAAGGAGGCGGAGAGGGGACAAACTCCATGGTCTTCTCCGTGGTATCTTGGGGAGGCTGAGTAGGAGACTGAGGGCCAGGTGGTGAATCAAACAAGGAACGCCTCCTCTTCCTCTGCTGGATACCTTCCTCAATGACTCCAAGAAGAGGGCGATATTTAACTACATCCCCGGAACGGCCAGTTGGTGGCTTCGGCTTAGTAGAAGCTCTCATCAACTTGAATTGTTCAAGGCGGTGTCGAACGTCTGAAGTTTTGGCCACCTCGCCTGCCCCTGTAATAAAGAACAAGTGTTACGAACATACAATGGTCCATAATTCGAGAAATATGTTAAGTTAAAAAGAATGAGAAGACACATCTATTATACAAACCCTGCGGAGGAGTAGCATCCTGCAATAAGTCCTGGATTTCATCCCAGGACGGGAGCGAGCCATAAAATATTCCTAAGTCCCTGTCATAAATGGAGTCTGCAGAAGTCAAAAGTTCACCTTGCACTGCCGGAGTCACCCTAGCTGAGGAGCTCTTAGGGGATGGATCGGCGTCAGCCCCGGCCTTGCCAGTCTTCTTCGCTTTCTCCGCCAAATCCGATTCTCCCTCCGATTCCCCGAAAGCATGACGGAGAGCCTCATCCGTCCACTCCTGAAGCTCCCCCACTTGCCCGGAGGTTAAGGCACCAGTGCCACTACCGCCCAGTCCGTCGCCATCACCAATGCCCTCTCCATCTCCATCGCTATCTCCTCCACCCTCTGACTCTCCTCCTACATCGCCTCCTTCACCCTCGCCTCTATCCTCTTCCACATCTTCCTCCTCCGGGATAATCGGGCAAGTGCTAAGAGAGGGGCCGTCAGACTCCTTAAGTTTCTTACCCCCGACAACCGGAGGCTTGGTAAAAGTCTTCCTCTTGCCACTCTTCTCCGTGGCCCCTTCCTTGGCTTTGACAGCCTTCTCCTCAGCTGTATCTCTCTGCTTAACCACGGACTGGCGTGGGAGGATCAAGTTGTGCTCCAGGAGAGTAGCGTTCCTGATCAAGTAAGAGGCCGACCGATCCCGTGCCAGAATGGCTCTTATTTCCGCAGCCATCTGAACCAAGGAATCATTCTCCACGACCGCAAAGCCACCTGTCGCTAGCAATAAAAGCATATAAGAAAAAGCGTTGCAGCCGAAACAAGGAAACTATAAATAAAGTTCAACACACAGCCAGAGGTGAAAAGGCGGAAAGAAACGGAGTCATCCCTGATGAAAACCATTCCTTCTTAAACATACTGAGCTTCGAATATAGGTCCAGGACTGGTTTGAAAGGAACAGCCGCTTCCAAGCTAACGTACGGAGATCCCTTCTTGTAACCCCTCAAGTTATATAGATACCGGATCTCCCGGTTGGAAGGGGGCGCCCGTACCTTCTTTGGAAAATAATGTATAAGCACACCAAGATGGCGTAGGAATTGGGCTGAAGCTGGAAAGGAGCCACCTTCAGATAAGTAATGAAGCTGATTATCCAAGTATTAATGGGAGGAATGGCCCCACACATGCAGTGGTACCTACTATACGTAAAATATCCTTCAGGGGGATTGTACGGCATCACTCCGTTCCCCGGCAACAGCATAAGCGCTCTATCTATCCCGAAGGAACGAGATATAACATCAAGTTGCTCCTCCTTTAGGGAGCTAGGAAAGCAATCGGGAGGGGAGACCAAAAGTTCCTGGGGACCATACCCATCCACTAACGACCTCGGGGCAGGTCCATGTCGCGCTGGTCCTGGTTGGGCTGGGGGCACGGAAGAAGACTCTTCTCTATCCTTGGACTTCTTTCTATCTGATCGAGTTTCCGCTTTGCGAGACATTTATCTGCATACACAAAAGTGAAAGACCTGTTGTTAGAACAAGGAGTGTGGAAATATAAAACAAATAGGTCCAAGTTTCATTCGGTATTGAAAGTCCAAGTTTCATTCGGTATTGAAAATCCAAGTTTCATTCGGTATTGAAAGTCCAAGTATCATTCGGTATTGAAAGTCCAAGTTTCATTCGGTAATGAAGGTCCAAGTTTCATTCGGTATTGAAGGTCCAAGATTCATTCGGTAATCGAAAATAAAGTTCGACCTTGTAGCTCCTCACCTGATTCGGCAGAGACTTTGATTCGGCAGAGATAACTCTTTGATTCGGCAAAGACAAGGAGATGGTTCGGCTGATAAGAAATAACGAAGGCGTATAGCCCCTATTTATAGAAAAATGTTGGACACCGGACCAATTGGTTCGGCACTCAGGGACCGAATGAAGACCACCTAGCTAAAACAAAGCACGGCATGTACTAACATATGCCCTGCTTTGGGGGGCAAATGTTGGGGGAATTCTCGCCACCGAACCAAAAAGCTTCTCTAGCAACCCCGGCCGAACCAGGTGGCCACCGAACCAACCCATCCTCCTCGTGTCACCGAACCATGATCCACCGGACCACGTACAACCGAACCAACCCATCCTCCTCGTATCACCGAACCAAATCCACGCTACCGAACCACCTTCCCTCCACGCTACCGAACCAACTCTGACCGAACCACCTCGCCTCCATGTTCTACCGAACCAACACCGCCTTCATGCCGAACCAATCCCTTCCCCATCACCACCGAGTCGACCTGCCACCGGACCACTCCATCACCGGTCCAAGTTCCACGCCGAATGAAGCCTCGCCGAACCAGAACGCTTTCAGGCCAGATTGCTCCAGTCCAGGTCCACCAGCAGCTATATACATCCAGGACCCCTACCCCCAGCCTCATTCTATAAATAGAGGGGCAGGGGTACAACAATGGCAGACAAGTTTGAGAGCTCAAGCACGGAAGGAACTTTCAAACAACTTTCATATACTTGTATGCAAAGCTTTGTACTTGTAATCTGAAAGAAAAGAGAGAATAACATATAAAGTGGATGTAGGCACGTTCTGGCCGAACCACTGTAAATCTGTGTGTCTTTTACAGTTCAGTCCCTGCTTTTTACATATTTGCATAAGTCACCCAAATCATTGAAAACCACATACAATCAACTAAATAATACGACTTTGAGGTGTTTGTCCATTTTTTGTGCAAACACTCAAAGTTAAACAAATTTGGGTGCCGAAGGGAACAATTATAAATAGTTTTGGGTCTTTACAAAATTGTTTTTCAAAATTTTCTGCCACTAACAACCATGGACCTATAAAAACAAATAGGTCACATAAATCTTTTCCCGTGTAGGTGGGGTGGCAGGCTAAGGAACAACAACAGTGTTCTCTGGATTTTGGCTGTTCCAGAAACACAACGGGCAACAAAGCAAAGTTCCTTAGCCTAGTACAAAGGTGATAGAATCACAATTGGCAATCATGAAAAATATCGTAAAGGTAAAAACAGGTAATGGTATGATTTGAACGATATATTAAATGTGGTAATCTGCACCATATTCTGAATTAAAGCAGCCAATAATGAGATGATGAAAAGATGATAATTTTGACTCTGACTTATTCAAAATAGTTGGTCAATTATATTCTTATGCCAAAAACACTATAAAATTCTCTAGATTCTTTGAATTACTTCATATATATTTGGATTAAAAATAGTGTTTTGTTGGATGATAATACATTTGGTTATAATACGGCTAACTCTATATTCACGGTTTTTGATTGTTTACACGGCTTCAATTCAATTTCAAAAGAATGTCATTTAAAATGCTGTTAAAATTGAGTTTGAAATTTTTGTTGCACACTTCATGGTTTGGTCAATCGAATTCAATTAATGATAATTTTGAGTGAAAAAGAAATTCAGATGCAGATTACACTGGTAATCTAGTTGATAGAAAAATTACTAGTGAAACGTGATTTTTGTTGAGACATTTAGTAACTGCATCATTTTTCAAAGAAAATATCTGCATATTTTTCATTTCAAATAATTTTCAAATAGCAGAAAATTACCTTATAAAACCCCCTCGAGAAAATCATTTTTGACCACATTTTTAGATTAGTCATTTTGAAAATTTGATTTCATAATTATTTTTGAATTTGATTTTAAATGACTATTTTAACTAATCTGACTCCTTATGATTATCAAAAAGATGAATAGTGATTGAAAGAGTGATGAGTGCTAATATTGATCATATATTATGACTCGAGATGGTATAATTAGTAAATTTCTTTAGAAATTTAAACAAGAGTTATAAAACTTTTTGTTGGTAAAAATTCCATGACCATCTCTAACTCTATCATATTTCTAACAACCATCACTCATCAAAATTCTATATAGTTTGTCGATATGTGGTACTTTAAGCAGGAATCGTTCATTTTTCATTTTAAATTTTTTTCGTAAAAAAATATATAGTAATAATAAATAAATACCAATGTATTCACTCTCATTTAAAAGTCCGCACGGCAATGCATGGGTGAATTACTTGGAATTTGTTATGTGCTTCCATGCTCATTTAAAAGTCCTCACGGTTATGCATGTATGGAACGCATATCAAAAGTTGATTTTTAAATAAACAAGTTGATTCTAATCCCATTTAAAAGTCCTCACGGTTATGCATGGTTAGAAGATACTTGAACTCATTTTTTTTAAAATAAAATTGGAATACTACTAATCTCATTTAAAAGTCCTAACGGTTATGCATGATTAGTAGATATTCAAATTCCTGATATAAATATACCACAAATAGACACAACTGTATGGTTTTGTATGATGACATAATTCCCATCATTCTAAAAGTGGAATGTGCGTCTAACAAAATATTTATGATTTTTGTTTGATTTTTTATTGAAATTTAATATTTATATTCAATTGAGTTTTAATATTGGATTAATATCGATCACTTTATCTCTATTTTCTCTAACACTATTATTCTTTTGCTGATAACAAAAGGGGAAGAGAAAAGTTAAGATTTTGTCATATAAAATCTAGCAAAGGTCAAATATTTTCCATTTGCATCTAGGCTCATTTGCATATTATTTAATTGTATGCATATTTGTAGGAGGAGCTTTGTGTAGAGAGGAGCATTTAAATAGGGGGAGCAATTAGAGCATATGAATGATCAAATACATTTAACATATTCAAAATCTTAAATATATGTTTGTTATCATCAAAAGGGGGAGATTGTTGAATATGCATTTATATGATTTTTGTTTGATGATAATAAACATATATACATTCGTTTAAATGTATTTGTTAATGTACTATTTTTTTTCATAGATTAAATAAATAGTTGCTGAATAAAATTAAATGACACAGAATTTGAATTCAGACAGAAATTTTATTCAAACAAATATTTATTACAATTTTGAATAGTACAAATTGAAGCTCTCACTATTCACTATACAATTTTGATACAAATTCAGTTACATCACTATTTTACATTTACAGTTGACCTCGCTACATATCACTCACACTCGTCAACTTCATTCTAGTTAGAATCCAGAATCTGAGCAATCTGCAAAAATATTCACTAACGCAGTAAAATTGAAAAAGAAATATTTTTGCAATATAAAATAAAATGTGAATTTTGAAAATATTATTTGCCTTGGTTATTTGGGTTGTTCGTCATCATTTATATTTGAATTCATCACACGAACAATGTGACATGCACAGTGTATCACTGTACATGCCACAAGGCCGTGCACACCGATATACACTTGATAATGCTACAGGGACAGGTGAGCACAAGGTCAAACCCAAATAAAAAGACGGGTTCAACTAAGGTGCAACATAAATAAAATATCGACTTCAGCACAAGGTCAAATCTGAGCGACAAGCTAGATTCAACTCAAGTGTAGTGCACAGTCCAACTATAAAATCAACATGACCTGAAAGTAAAACTCAACAGTATGCATATGAATTTAACAAGTGCAACAGTGTGGAAGTGAAACAGTGATGAAACTGGAAAATGCAAAGACCAGTGATGCATTGCAAATACCATAATTATCCACCAGGCCACAACAAAGAAGATGATCAATGCTTATGAATACAGGCAAAAGCTACAAGTCTGAAACTCCAAGTCAGACTCAAGTAAAATGCAAACCCAGACCCAAGCCAACATGAAACCAAAGTAGTAAAACTGCATACATGCAGTGCATACACAAAACCAAATGAACAATCGTCAAACAACTCAAAGTGAACAGAGCTAAGAAACTCAAGCTCCAAAAGCTAGAGCAACAATGCACCAATGAACACAAGACAGTGTACAACATCAACTACACAATGCAAAGCCCAGTGATCAAACATGAACACTACAAGTCAGTAGAGAACCTATACTACATGAAATACATGGAGACAAAGCCAAACTGCAACAATGGTCAGGCAATATGCATCATGCACAGGTCAGGCCGCAACAAAATGCAACAAAAGCAAGCCGAGGCTCAGTGGTGAACCAACAACAAAACTACAATGCAGACCAAAGAGCAAAAGTAATTTGGATCAATGAATTGGATGAACAAGACTCAGACCATCAATACACAAAGATGCTGATCAATATGCAAATGAACTCAGTAGCAAATCAAACACATGAAGCAAAATATTGCCAGATCGAACATTGTACAACATGGTCAGACACTTCAATGATCAAACAGAGGTCGAAAAAATAAGCAACCCAGTATCAACAATATTTGGAGTGAATGCAAGACCATGGTCGAAGCAATACCAAATGCAACAGTTCGAACATACCAAAGTCAAAGAGAAAGTCACGGGTAATCAAGGATTTGACTAAGTTAAACATTTAAAGCTGTGGGAAGCAAGCATACGAAATTATACGCATTTGATTTAGTCAGAGAAATCATCAGCATCAAAGTGAAATCGAACGGCCGATCAATGATAATTGACAAATTCAAATATATTCGTACGAACGCAAATCTAGGGTTACAAACCCTATATAAACAATCATCATCGGCAATCTCATCCATTGAGTTCAAGCATTCAATCAGAAAGCAAATGGAATAAAGTACTTACCGGAATTGTAATCGAACTTGTTCAATCGAAGTAGCCGAAGTAAGGTACAAGGAGACAGTCGATCGACATGCCAAAGGACGAAAATCACAAATTCGATCGATCAATATAAAGTCGGCATCTTCGATTCTTTAAAAGCCCTAATTTATTGAAGGAAGAGGAACAAATAAGAAACGCAAGCCGCCATTATCAATTACAAGGGAACGGGACGCAATAATATTAAAGAAGAAAAAGGGGCCGGCCCTTTCTTATGTTTTTAAAAGTTTATAAATTATAAGGCTTTGTTTTAAAATTAGGGTTGTTTGTTTTTAAATTGTTTTTAATTTGTTTTTTTCTTTTTAAACCGTTTTAAATTTCTAGTCATGTGACTAGGGGACAAACTACGTGGCGTAGTTTGAGAATTCACAACTCAGTGGCTGAGTTGTGGCAGGGTTTTGAGCGTAGAGTTAGGTTTAGTCGATAGCGGATGTCGCGAGTTTACGTGTGTAAGCGTCTGGCTATCTAATTTCTAGTAGAAACCTTGGGGGCAGCACGTAGGCAGGGTTTGGCCGACGCTGGGTAAATTTTGTGTCGTTCTATTTCTGCATTTTATTATTCTGCTATTTTTCTATGCTGCTATTATTCTGTGATCTGTGTTGAAATTATTTATAAGCTTCTGCAATTAATTTTTATAATTTATACCATCACCCTATTCACCCTCCTCTAGGTTGAAATCGATCCTACAAGCTCCTTAAATTTCACTAATCAATTCCAAAACAACTCGAATTTATAAATTTTAAACTTAACCAAATCCCAAATCATAAATTTCAATACGATTCAGTTTCCAAATAAACTATCCCAATTTTTATCGATTTCAAAACAGATTTGGTCTACAGAATAAACCATTTCAAATTCAATGTATTTCAAACTTTAAGTATTCAAAATATCAAAACTAAGTTTGGTAATTACGATTCAACAATTCACTTTTCTAATTTTTAGTTTGAAATATTTACATAATAAATCCATTATTATTATTTAAATAAAACTCAAAATTACAAATAACTAATATTTCAATTTATTCATACTTGAAATATTCATTTAATTCACCTTAAACCAAAATCAAGTTATAAAAATCATATCCCTAAATCTCCGAACCAATAAGTTTCAAATCGATATCTAAAACAATTCTTAACTAAATACATTTCCAAATAAATTTTAAATCCTCTTTCATTTGGAACTTATTTATAGAATAATTTCTATATCCAATAAAACCATATATATATCTTGTCAAAACCATAGAAATCTTTTTCAAAATATTTATATATATATAAACCAACGGTGTGTGTATAATTTTCTATCCTATGGCCAAGTGATACAAATATTTATCATTTCAATTCGCAATTTAAAATAAAAATACGTTTGTATACCATTTCAAACCGCAATCTCGAATTAATAAAAATAAATCCATGACGAACTTGCAGATTATAATGATATAAAATAGAACATCCATTCATCCATCATCAAAATCACGCATCCATTACAATCATCATCCAAAACAATCAATCAATATCAATATATAACTGATAATAGATAACAGGTATTTAACTTGCAGTTATATTCAATAATAAACTAAATAACGATTTAATTTAAATAAATGCAATTAACTTAGATGATGATTAAAAATATACGAAACGGTCATAAATAAAGTTATAATCACAACATAAACTAAATTTAACAAACATAAGAATTTTTAGAAGTTGTGAGTGGGTTAAAACACTCACCTTTTGAATTTAAATTGAATTTAAATCCAATGTAAACCCAAAATTCAAATAGTCTCAGAATCCATCCAAACTAGCATCAGAATGTTCGGAATTTTGATATGATCCTAACGCAAGAAACTACACGCGAATCGGGCATCGTACGTAAAAGTTACGTGGATTTAGAGATTTCAAATTCAATTTAAATAAATTAAATAAAACAAACCCAAGCCATTACCATGTCAACAACAACACGCGCCCCATATTATAGCTCACCCAGAAACCCTACCACCCGTTTGAACATACACATAGCCTCCATCCTTCAGCGAATTAACGCCGCCGCCAACATGCTCGAGCCTCCAATCGAAGACCCCGCCTATGCTTGCCGCTTCATGCCGACCCCAAAGGCAACACGCGTAGCCCCACCTCCAGCCGAAACTCCCTCTGCCACCATCGCCTATAGGTGAAATTCCTAGCCAACCTGATGCCATCTAGGTCCAACTATCCACATGGATCGAACCCTCTCGACACGATCAACATGCCTATCTAACCCGATCGATCCCTAGATGATGATCCACCGTTCCTCGAGATTACACACGGACGACCGAAATTCATTCTGAAATTCTGATCCGATAACAGAAACAGATTGCAAATCGGAGATGCACTCATTGAGAGCTTCAGATTGATATAAAATTCGCAATATTTTGAGGAGTTTGAACTTTCAATTTGATTTTTGATTGGATTTGGTGTTTGGGAATTAGGGTTTGTCGGTCATTGAGGAAGAGAAGCAACATAAATTTTTGTACATATAGAAACGAGAAATAGAAAGGCTGCTAGGGTTTATAACCGGATATACATAAAGGCAGAACAAAATAGAACAGATGGGCTCGATCGAATTTGGGTTTTGAACGATAATTGACCCGAAAAGTCCATTTCGACTCCGGAACGAAAATGGATCAATCCATATATCAAAATAGATGTTTTAAAATATTTTAAAATCAACGAACCAGGCTTCAAGTCCAAATTCCATCGTATGAAGAAGTTATGCAAAGATCAAGTTATTTCAAATTGATTTCAATTTAATTGATTTCTAGGCATTTCGAGTCCGTACGATTAAACGACAAGTCCGATCATTATGAAACTTGAAATCCTACAATAATTCACCATTACGGATCCAATGAAACTAGTTTCGTCAAAATCCGAGTCAGTGGCCAAAATGGCCATTTTCCATTTATTAATTTAAATTAATAATTAAATCACTTTTTCAGTTTAAATTAAATTATTTACCCTTTCTATCGTTTTTGATTTCTTAATCATTTACAGTAACTTAAACAATTTTAGACATCAATTTAAAGTCGATTAACTCAACAATCTCAGTGTTATTTTTCAATTTCATTAAATTCAGAAATTATAAATAAAAACTCCAAAATCATTTATTAAATTTTTAAACCTCGTTATTCGAGTCTTTTAATACAATAAGGATATAACTAACATTATTCTAAATCTTAGTACTTAATATTTCCCAATTTCCTCTTAATTTCTATTTTCGTAATATTTAAATATTAATTTTCATTTAATTCCAACTAATCCAATTATTAAATTTAAATTAATATATCTTGATTTCCATTCTTTTTATTTAATCAATCATTATCCTATGAATAAATTTAACATTAGTATATATCCAATTGCCCTAATATTTTTACAGTCATCAACTAAATTCATATTAACGTAGTTTTTAATTACGTTTAATTGCAATGGATTTAAATCTAATTCAATAAATTAAATAAATGGGAAAAAATTAATAGTGATCACTATTTGCCTAATTTAATTCTCATTCATACTTTATTATCAACCAACAATTACTATAATTACTTATCTAGCATTGATTCTATCAAATTACAATTTATTACATATTATTTATCAATTAATATAACTTTGAATTTATTTCTCAATTTACTAATTACAATCAATTATAACCTTACAATGGTTTCAATTAATTGGGATTGCACTAAATTAGTTATTTATCAAATTGCATTAACATTAATACTTTAGTTTACATTCAGTTACTATTAATCAATATACTATTTCATTGGTTAATTCAATACTTTCTTTTATTTACTTATTTTGAATTTTATAACCAAGTGCAACAATTTACACTATTTCGTTATTGGGATTTCACTCTAATTGTCAATACATAAATTTTAATTACCATTGCTACATTTCAATTTTAACACTCGCTCCATTATAAATTATAAAGTTTTTCTTTCTTTCTAAATTTAGTTACAAAAATCTTATTAAATTCACCAATTTAATTATCGAAATCTAGGAGTTGTTATAGGATCTGAATTACCTTTTCTATTGGGGACCTACGTTGGAAACCGTAGCACATATGTTAAATTTGATGCCTACTAAATATGTGCCTAAGATGCCATATGAAATGTAGCATGGAAAGAAATCTCACCTCAACTGTTTAAAGGTATGTGGTTGTTCGGCCTACGTTAAGAACATTGTCCCTAGTAAACTTGATGCGCGATTGGGTCTTGGTAAATTTATAGGATATCCCAAGAATTCCAAGGGATATATTTTCTACAACATCAAGGAACAAAAAGTTATCATTTCTTCACACGTTGTCTTTTAAGAAAAAGAGTTTTTATCAAAAGAAATTTACAGCAAAGTCATAAACTTGGATTTGAGCTAAGAAAATAATAAAAAGGTTGAGCCAGTAGGGGAATCAAATTCACTATTATACGAGAGCATACAACATATTAGAAGGTCTAATGGGGAATATTATGCACTAGAGAGACAATGGTTTTCTCTTAGATGGCAATAAAGTGGACTGCGTCTTAGAAGACGACATTCCTCTCTCATTCCAACAAGCACTGAAGAGTAAAGACGTTGCACTTTGGCTTGAAGCTATGAAGTCTGAGATGGATTCCATGTACGACAACAAAGTATGTACTTTAGCTAACATACTCGAAGGGATAAAACCCATCGGCTGTAAATGGAATTTTAAGAAAAAGCTAAATTCACAAAGAGGTAGAGATCTATAAAGCAATGCTAGTTTGGAAAGATTTCATTAGATTTAAGTCATTTATTATGATAAAATGTTTGCGCATAAGTCCATATGAATAATGCTTCCAATTGGTGTGTTCAACCTATGACTACGAAATATAGAAGATGGATGTGAAAATGACATTTATAAATGGTGATTAGAAGTGACCGTTTACATGTCGCAGTTAAAGGATTTCAAGGTCAATGGGAGTGGGGGAAAAGAATGCAAATGGTTAGGACCAATTTATTGTCTTAAGCAAGCTTCAAAAAGTTGGTATAAGTGCTTTGATAAAGTAACAAACAGTTTCTTTTTTAACATGGTTCAGAGGAAGCATGCATACTAGAAATAAGAAGGTAGTGCTATAGTATTCTTAGTTCTAAATGTTGATGATTTTCTTCTAATTGGCAATAATGTTGCATTGTTCTAATTGATGAATGTAAGGTTTTCCAAGACCTTCTCCATGAAGGATTTGGGAGACACAAAATATATACTTGGTATAAAGATCTATGGAAGTAGATCCAGGAAGTTGTTGGGATTGTCCCTATCCCCATACACAGTTACAGCATTAAAAAGGTTCAGTAGGGAGAATTCCAAGTGTGGAAATGTTCTGATGCAATTTCTAATCGTCCTTTCTAAGAAGGAACTCATCATGCTAGCGAGGAGAAGGGTCGTATGAAGAGGATACCATATGCATCTGCAATTAGTTCCATAATGTATGCCACGCTATGTTCTAGACAAAATGTCGCTTATATATTAGGATGCATAAGCTGATACCAGTCATTTCTTAGAGAAAAACATTGGACGGTAGTGAAATATATTCTTAAGTATTTGATAAATACTAAAGACTTATTTTTTATATATGCGAATGAAGATCTCCTTATGAATGGGTATATAGATTCAAGCTTTTAGAGTGATATCGATGATTGTAAATTGATGTCTTGTTAAGTATTTACATCGAACAGTGGATCGATCAATCAGAAAAGTTCGAAACAAGAGACATTAGTTGATTCGATGATGGAGGTCGAATACATCGCCCTATGAAGCAGTAAGAGAAGCATTCCTGATGCGCAAATTTATGGTCAATTTAGAGTTGTTTTCAAAGGTTGAAAAATCCATAACATTATTATGTGATAACAAAGTAGTAATGTATGCAAAGGAGAGTAGGTCTCATAAGAAGTCAAGACACTTTCTTTGAAAGTTCCACCTTATTAAGGAGTTTGTTACTAATAAAGAAGTTGGATTGAGAGAGTAGACCCTAAAGACAATGTATCAGATCCATTTATAAAGGGACTACCTCGACCGGTTCCAAGCAAATTGATCGAAAGGATAGGATTGAGATTCCATAATTACCCTAAGTGAAAGTGGGAGACTGACAAAATTAGGTATAAACCTAAGTGGCAATTCTATAATTTATTGTAAATTATTAACTCTGTAATAAAATCTCATTCAAAAAAAGACATTTGTTTCTACTATACATTTGTTATATTTTAGTATATCAATAAAATAACTAATTTGAATATATTTAATAGAAACTTCTTAAATAATATGTTTTGTGATAGTAATTACAAAATATTGTAATAATAAGAAATTTATCACATTGAATAATAAAGTATTGTTTTGAATATTAACTGTGGTAATAATTATAAAATGTTAAAATATTGTTGAGACCAGAGTGCTTAACGCTCTCCAAACGTTGGGTAGTGTACTACTCATGGCCGTTGGAGGCACCTAGATGTTACGTATTTATAATTATTGAATGACTCGTCCTATAATTTCTTATTGGTTAATATTAACTAGGTCCATAGGAAATCTTGAAGTTAGATATTACATAGTTATCTCGACTTGAGAATACTATTAAACTTCAATGTGAAATATCCATTTTGATAATAGTTAAATCATGGCATGGCATTCATGGAACAAATATAATTGGGTCAGAGTTGAAGCTTTGGAAGTGAATCACTGTTCAATAGAGAATTCGTCACCTCACTTGTATGAGATTAGTATCATGGTCAACTGTAGTTAACTCAAGGTCAAAATCTCTGTCCAAAGAAGTACGACTAATAATAAATGTTATCATTGATCCAATGGCTTTGTTCATAGGCTAGCTATAACGATCTGTGTTTCTTACAACTAAAGACGATACTTAATATATCCTCCGTATTTGTGTGCCGATTGTTTAAGTCTTTGAAAGATGGGTCATTTAGGGTTAAAGAAAGAGAAGACGTAATAGAATCTCACATCATGACAAGAAAGATATAATATACATAAGCCTCTACAAAAAGGAAAGAGTTGTATTATATACACAACATCAGAGTACACTAACTTATATCAGCCTGGACAGTAATAATAGTCTATCCTTACTAAAGCTGATAAATACAAACAAAAATCAAGAACAAAAAAATGGCAGAAGAATTTAATATACGTGTTAGAGAATCCAGCTCGTCTCTTGAAAGCTCCAAAGCATCCAACTAAATCTGGAAAATATGCTTGGACTGACCTGAGCATTATAAGTGTTGAATATGCTAGTATATGATTTTTGTTTGATGATAATAAACATATATATTTATTTAAATGCATCTGTTAATGTGCTATTTTATTTTTCACACAATGAAATAAATATTGTTGAATAAAATAAATAATACAGAATTTAAATTCGAACAAATATTTTATTTAAAAAAATATTTTATTACAATTTTGAATAGTACAAACTTGAGCTCTCATGATATATACACAAATTTAGTTACATTACAATTTTGATTACATCATAGATTTCAATTTACAATGTTGACCTCACTACATATCACTTAAACACTCGTATTTATCTTCTACTCTATTCCAGTTTGTATCCAGCATCTGAATTATCTGCAACATAAACACTAACGCGGTAAAATTGAAAAAGAAATATTTTGCAATGTACAATAAAAGTGTGTGTTTGAAAATTTTGTTTGCCTCAGTTATTTAGGTTGTTCGTCATCATTTATTTTGAATTCATCTTACAAGAACAGCTTGTAACATGCACAATTTATCACTCTACATGACACAAGGCTGTGCACACCGATTGTTCGCGTCGACTAAAGTTCCATGAACTAGAAAATAGCTGAATCAATTTTATAATAAAATTTATACCGCAAGCGAACAGCATACACTTGTAGTATGTGGCGAATATGGGTCGATCCGTAGGGAATTGTAGATTTTAAAATTCTATTCAATCAAATTAAACCAAAGTCGAATGAAAGTTAAGTTAGAGAATTAACTAACTAAAAGAAAATAGAAGCAAACATAAGAGTTAACACTACACCAAAACAGGCAAATTCTAACATTTATAAGTGTTACAAATAATTTCAGTAACACTTTTTAAGTGTTACTAATGGACTGTGAGGAACGGAGCCGCCAAATTTGTAACGCTTATAAGTGTTACAAACATACGTATGACTAACACTTATAAGTGTTGGTACCTAAATATACGGTAACGCTTATAAGTGTTGGTAACGAAATATACGGTAACACTTATAAGTATTGGTACAGAAATATACGGTAACGCTTATAAGTGTTGGTAATGAAATATACGGTAACACTTATAAGTGTTGGTACAAAAATATACGGTAATGCTTATAAGTGTTGGACAGAAATATACGATAACGCTTATAAGTGTTGGAAATGATTATTTAGTAACACATATATATACCAAAACTTAAACGCAAAGTTTAAATACAAACACTCTGCAAATCATGGTTTCCATGTCACAAATAATTCATCATACATATTCAATGCAAAGTTTAAACGCTCTACAAATATAGTATAATATATCATAAACAATTATTTACATATTTCAAATACCACAATGTCATATATTTAGATATTATTACAACATAAGCTTCAAAAAACTTTCAAAATACACTTAAAGTTTAACTTACGGTTAACCTAACCATTCCTGATCATCCACTCCAAACTCTAATGGTTTTGAATATTCTTCAACGTCCAATACAACAATCCAAAACAAATACCGGTACTGCATAAAAGCTTCACTTCACTCCCAAAAAAACAATCGAAACTGAAACTTCACCAGTCTCCAAAATCAAGCATCGCCTGAATCACTTACCACTATTCCGACTACCATCGCCAGTTGCCTTCAACTACAGTCAAACTGCCTTCTACAACTGCACATCAATCACAGTTAAACTGCCTTCTACAACTGCATATCAGCCTTAATCATCACTACTTACTGCACATATCATCTACATCCCATTTCCTCACTCCAGTCCACTACTACATCGGACAAACTGTTCACCTGAAACCATCTACCATCTAGCCACTTGCTTACAACCCTACCAAACAACCCTGTATCACTTACATCTACTCAGGCCATCCACTACTTCTTCAACCCAACACATACCCTCTATTCAACATTTTTCATTCACAACAGCAAACAGAAACAATTGCAATTCGAGACATTCTTCAGCAATTCGAGACACAAACAGAAACCGATCACATACCCTCACTTGAACCTGACATTCTTTAGCAATTCGAGATGCAAGCTCCAAGCAATACAATCGAATTTCACCCACAACCCTTAACCCCTCTCCAATCTCCGAACTGCAAACTGCTAGTTGACACTAGGGCTCGGCCAACTTCGTGACCTCTTGAAAATTCCCTTCCAACTCACTTCTGCATACTTCTACCTTTATCATCGTTGCATTATTGTGCCACCTAATAGCCACTTCACCACCTAGCAGCATAGTATAAAAAGGCAAAAAAGAAAGAAAAGGAAGCGTTAATCATAGTACTTATCAAGCATGTATAAAGGACGAAAATATTTTTGTAGGGTGGGAGGGGTGTTTTACATGAAGTTATAATAGCATATAATGTAATGTACGTTGGACAAAATATGAAATATGTATGTGTGTTATGTGGCCTTTTGAGTTTATTCCTATTTTTATTTCCTTCTCTTCTTTTAAAGTTAAAGAGAGAGTAATGCTGTTGTGTTTGCATATGCATACGAGTTTCTAGTTTTGCGTCCTAACAAAGCAAAAATCAAACTGATATATAAAACTAAATGCTACATAACAAAGTAAAAATTACAACCTAAATCGGTACCCCCATTTTCAGTCAGTTTCTCAGCAGGGAAAATAACCAAACTATTGCTTAGGAAAAAAACGAAGCAATGGACATCCTCATATTGCTCGAGTTCACCACCGCTCATGGCACACGCTCCTATACCTTCCATTACCCAATGCCTACACTATACACACAGTACAATACTTATATTAAAAAGAATAAAGTAAGTGATGTCTTGCATTTGCAAAATAAATACCTGTAACTGGTCTCCTATATTGATAAGAAGTAAGAAGAGGGTTGACTGAGAACCATCGCCCCTGCTGAAGTATTTGTAATCCAGACACGGTCTAGTCCTGAAGAATGATAGTGAATGCGTTCGGGTCTGAATGAGCTTGCAACCGTTATGTCAGTTTGGGTTTCAGGCTTTTCGGGTAGTATTTTATCGCCATGTGCTGTTCTTGCTCTCCTAGGACTCTTCCCATGTGCTTCTCTTCTAGTCCTAAGCTTTGGGACATCAGTCCCAGTAAGCGAAAGCCGAGTAGCCGTGGTTCTCTGCAGTATTTTCTTGCCACTTCCCTTGATCCATGCAATTTCAAATGTAGTACATGTATTTAGTTCTTTTATATTTTATCATGTATGATATGATATGATAATAGAAGTGAACAGCCAAATGATGTGCATATGTATTACATTGACACAATTAAGATAAGTCAAGTGAGGAATTTGATAATCAATATTTGGTTTTAGACCATATGTACAACCATACACGCAACAGTACACAAATTTATAACCAAATAGATCGAAAATTATGGGTTTCTTAATTCACATATGCGAGAATAAGATAATATGGTAAGCAATTTTTTATGCGAAATCTTAACTAAACAAAAGTTAATAAATAGCAGCTAGTGATTTTAATACTGAATCGAGCAGTAAATAAGAACAATTAACCATCCAAGTGAAAACAAATATTGGAGTCTATTGCCTTCCAAACCAAGGAAATAAGAGCATACCACAAGTAGAAGTTCCACCATTACGGCATTACCAATGTTCAATTTCTAATTTATGGCAAGGCTATGTACAAAATTATATAAGTAAAAATAAATCATGCTAACTTAGATCTATACAATCAACCAAACTAGATCCATACAAAAAAAAGCTTATAGAATCTACGCTCGTATTAGATGAAAAACTATACATCCGTGAAAGGAAGGTCCATTTTTTTTTCTAGAAAGACAAGAGGTTGATATTTGTTAACTTAAAACAAAATTAACGATGTCATTTGTTTAGCATCGGATATCTTGAATTTTTTGTTTATAATTTTAATATTTATTATGTTATTATTTATTACACAAATAAATTTTAATTTATGTTGATAGCACCTTTCTTCATTATTACGATTTTTTTAAATTTCACAAAAAATCAATTCATTTTTAGAACTTGTATAAAAAGTAAAATATTTAATAATAAACTTCAAAAGTTTATGAAAAACCAATTCTTCTTTAAATGTTCAAAGCTTACACTAAAGTACATTGGATATTATGAATCAATTTAGATATCAAATTGTCATAATGCATTCCTAATAAGATAATATCAAAGTCGTTGCAATTTGACTAAATCCTAAACCAAATTATCAAAACTAGCTATAATGTCCATTATTTTGTCAATCAACTGTGAAATGAATTAAGTATAAAAATACAGTATGTGATACCTGAATTAAATTGGAGGTGGTGAGGATGCTGCGGCTTCAGGTACTGGAAGGCGGTCCTTGCATTCGGTGGTGAGATGAGGTGCGCAATATTAGTTTTCTCATGCGACATGGTCGTAGAAAGAATTGATTTGACTGTAGTAAAATGTTGTATCTGTTGTCTCAACATAATAGCGCTCCCCTGCAATGTTGTAAACAGTTGAAGATTATACTCTGTAATTAAGTCAAGTGAAGAAAATAGGAGGCAAATAAGTCGCATACTTACAGTAGAGTCTAAAATGCCCGATCCTCCTGAAGCAAAGCTTATCCCTTTCAATGCTTTTTTCGTTTGGTGGCTAATCTTATTTGCAACTCAAAAAAAGGCGGTGGGCTTCTTCGAAATCCCATATACTTAGCTGAGTCTAATGTGCAAGTTGAAGTTCACATATTAGTTATTGCAGAATATAGTGGTAAATCGAATCAACTATGGGTACCTTCTTCACTTTCTATATGCAAATGTAAACTGAGTAAAGAATTTAGACCACTGAAATCTAGAATTGAATTTGAATTATGACTCCCTAACAGTATATTGATTTCAAGACAAATTCTAGTTGGTTTAATTCAAGATCATCATATACTTGCTGTAACAAATGAAATTGAAAACCATTTCAAATATATCTCTCCTCTGGCATCTTTGAGTTTATACTTATCAAAATTAAATTAAATTTCAATTACGAGAGACCCATGAAGCAAAAAGACTCGTATGAAACGCAAATAATAAGCAAAATGTGAACAAAAAAAGCTCACCCAGAAAATCGATACCATTGTAACCATTGCTAAATCTCCAGTAGCTCTAGAGAGTGGAAAATCCAATAATCAACGAACCCACAACCTCTGGAATCGCCTCCTTACCTCTGACCGGCCACCTTCAATCCATGAATTTGCTCAAACCTGAATCCACCGCCTCCTTTAAACGCGAATGAGGCACGGCCATGGTTGTTCGGACTTGATTTGGTAGTACGGCATGGCCATGGTTGAAATGAGGGTAACTAGGTTTTAGGCTCAACTTCGATTCAAGCAGCAATTGTCGCATTCGAGGTTGGTGTTGGATTTTCTGGAGCAACAATCTCATTTACTAATGTTGCATCTGATTTGTGGAGAAGAGCATTAGGTCGATGATGATTTGTAAAGAGTCGCTGAGAAGGAGAAACCTAAATTGAAAATAAAAAAGTGCGGCCAAAAATGAGAATAGGAAAGGATAAGTGTGGGAAACGAAATGTATGCTTAATTACAAACAAGTGCACTTGGTCATGAATTATTTACAAATTTACCAATCACTGTAACACTTATTTGTGTTATATATCATAAGTAATGTGTTGTAAAGTTTATATAGAAAATTATTTATTTTTACCAACTCTTTTTCAGCTATTCTAACACTTATTAACCGTTAGTAGTTTGTAACATTTGTAAGTGTTAGAAATTTACAAATACAAAATGTTGAAAAATCATCAATTTGGTGTAGTGTAAGTGACAATTTAGGGAAGAAATCCACTCTATAGATCATGTAGTTCAACGCATATGAAATCATAATCTCTCTTTTATGGTCATTAGTGCTTTAATTGATGTGCTTATCATAAGTATGGCATATTTGTGCTATTGATTGGCTAACATAAGCCATCAAACTATAACTTACCCCTTAAATCACTTACTAACCTTCATGAAACTTGACAATGAAAATGAAATCTATTTTTAGTATGACCTATTAACTATTGATTAGAAATATATACCATCAAATTTGAATTTCAAATCACTTTCCTATGCCATAATCATATTTTGATGAAAAGGCATTTGTTTTAGTGATTGTTTAAGTATAGCCAATTTGGTGTCAATAATATAGGCTATCAAATTCAAAGCAAGAACAACAAATAAAACACATCATTGATCATCATGAAGCACAAAAGAGAGCATGAATTAACACATGGTTGAAGCTACATAATTAGAGAGCTTCATTACCCCTAAATTCAAGGGATTTAGCCTCTCACATTTGTAATTTGATTAACAATTGTAGCTAGCAACATGAAAGCAAAAAGGAAAATGAAAGCTAATGGAAAAGAGAAGCTAATTAACAAGAATTAAAGCTAATCTACTTTGCATGAAAATAAAATCTACACTATTGGCATGAAAGAAAGAAAGAAAGTATGTAAGTAAAATAAAAAACTAATTAACATTGCATAAAAGAAAGGAAAAATACATGAAACAAAAACGGCTAAGTAGCCATGAAAAGAGAAAGAGAGCTTGTCTTTTTATTTTAAACCTAAACTAAACTAAGAGAGACTAAAGAAGGGGAGGGTTACATGAAACATAAGGGGTATATATACATGTGTTAAATCCTAATTTTAGGGAATGCTCAAAATACCCTTTAGAAAATGTGGAGGCCAAGTAATCATTTGCTTCTACTAATCATCATTTAAGTGTACATGAAGCCATTAATTCCATAAGCATGTGCATTAGCCTCTAATATGTACATTAAGGTGGATGGGTAAGTGGGGTCCTCCATGATCTTCACTTTGAATTATTTCTGTCTTCATTCCTTTGTGTTCTTTTTGTGCATGCATATCTTCTTCATGAAAAAACTTGTAATTGAAATCAAATTCGTACAAAATAGTATGGGATTTTCAAATTAAATTTTCTCAAGTTAATTTATGCACAAAAATGACTATTTTGCTCTTGGACGATGATGAATATGTGACAATTTGGAATTAATTTGAATTTTGGTTTAAACAAGTTAAAATACCCAATAAGATCATTTATTCAATTTAAATAGATTAAATAGGGTGATAAAAATGTGCACATCAAATAACCTCACACTTGTCTTTTTATTCGTCCTCGAATAAAGAAAAATAAAGATAAATCCGTTTTTGTAGGGAGCTCGATTGCATTGAGCATATGCAACAAGCCGTTAAACATCTAGGTGTCCCTAGTAGGACGAATGTTGTCTCGTGAGGGTTTTCAGCAGATACTACCCACAAAATCCAAATACAGGACGAAAATATTTACAAAATGCAAGATTTATTTACAAAGAGATGAATGCGAGTTTTTAAAAATATTTACAATGAAGGATTCACTTTTAAATTGACACAAATAAGTTAAATATAGGTGTTGGTCATTATCTTGAAAGTTTAAGTCATTTACTCGTCAAAGTTTCCAATAAAAACGAAGTTATCATAACAAATAGACTATAGTTTAGCTTGTTATTTCGGTTATGTAATTATGAAAAGGATCCTTACTTGATTATCAAAGTTTATCAAAGTGGCATTTTCATTTCTTTTCAATAACAAGTCAAATCAAATAAGTTAAAATAGTGCTTGGATTTTATTTGCTTACTCTCTCCATTTTTTCTTTGAAAATTTTATTGATATTAACAATATTTACCTATGCCTAACTCAGATAAACTGAGGCCAGATATATTACCCATGCATTGCCTTGCGGACTGATGTGAGGGGAATACAGAGCGTGGCGAGTGAACACACAAGTGTGAACACCTATCGAATATAGGCGTTATTAATAAAATAAAAGAATTTTTATACATACACCTTGCTCAGATAAACTGAGGTCAGATATACCGATCGTGCACTGTCTTTTGGGCTTACGTGAAAAAGGTACAGAGCATGGTGAGTGTACACACAAGTGTGTACACCTGTCGACCGTAGGTGTTAATAGAAAATATTTACATATGTACAAATGTTTTTTTTTGAATTTTTTTTAAAGAGAGAGTTTTGCAAAATAATCTTACCATCACTTAACTTCAAAGACAAAAAAATGTTATATCCTTTACTTTAAACCAACCACTTTTTAAAACAAAGATTTTCAATTAGGATGTATTTCATAATTAACATGTATGAATCTTCCTATATACTAGTTAAACCATTCTTATTTGTAATCAAACTTTATTTTTATTTTTGTTAAGACAAATAAACTTTCAAAAATTTCAATTTAATAAGCCAAAACCATATATTTATCCTATAGCGTTTCTTTAAAAATAAATCAAAAATGCTTAAATATGTTTTTTTTTGTTTTTGAGAATTTTTTTGTTTTTTGTAATGTAAAAGTAAAAAATAAATCATGAAAAATCGAAAATGAAGATGAGTCTCCCCCTACACTTGATTTTAACTATGTCCCCACAGTTAACCCAGGTAGAAGGAGGAAAACTAAAACAAAAATAAAACGATGGCCTATATTTACATGAAGGTGAACGATATTTACATGGGATTAGAAAGTATATCGTCAAAGAGTAAATGAAACGGTCTTTCAAGGACCGATTCATTTGTCTCGTCAAGTATGCGAGACACAGCTCAAGCGCAGAAAACCAAACTGTAAAAGATTTTAAAGTTGAACGTTGATTTGGAAAAATGAATGTCGTTTTATTAAAAATCGTACGAGTTGTTTTATTTTCGATAAACGATTGATTGAAATTCAAGTTTATTTTCACCAAATTGAAATTCAAGTTTATCATTGAAAACTTCTTCCAAATTATCGATTTCAAAGTCAAAATGGTGATTGAAATCTTCCCCATAAGAATTTAATGATTCGTTTTCAAAAAATTCCAAAGAAATCGCGTTCGTTAAATTCGTCTTCCTTTGTTGGATTATTAATAACTTCATTGCATATATCATTTTCAAAATCCAAAGTTGTTGTGTTCAAATTTTCAAAATCTGAGAAAGGAAGATTGAAATTTAAATCGAGTTTCTCACCCTCAAAAGAATTGAAATCCAACTCAATTACCGTATTTTCAACTACTTCGTTAAGATATTCGTTTTCAATTTCAAAGTTGTTGTTTGAAAAACGTCAAATTAGGTAAAAGATGGATTATCACTGGACTCTTCACACATTGGAATTTGATTTTTTAGTTCACGTTGTTTCATATAAGTTTCAAACAGCGAAACCGTGTGATCATCGTAAATTTCATTCATTTACTCAAGAAAATTAAATTTATGGTTATTGACTTGTGGATTTTCAATTTGAAATTGCTAAGAACAAAGATTTTCAATCGTAACGTGGTTAAGATTATTCTTATTGCCAAATTCGTTTGAAAATTTGTTTCCATTTTCATTTTGAGTTTGAAATTCATTTTTGAATTCGAAACGGAATTGGCATGGGTTATAATTGAAATCGTTTGAATTTTGAATTTAATTCAAATTTTGAAATCCTTGACTCGAGTTATTACACAAATCATTTGTCAGTTGATTTTGTTATGTAGAGATTCAAGTAGAGACGAAATGCTATTTTCGAGATTTGAGGGTTGATCGTTGTTTTGGAAATTTTGCATTTCAAAATTCAAGTTATTTACACAATAGATGTCGTTAAAATATCCATAAGAATTTTGAGTGAAATTAAATGGATTATATTGATTTTCACAACTATTGTAAAATTCATATGGTAATTTAGACATTTTCAAGAATATTTTTGGTTTTTTTTATTTATAAAGGACAAATATTTACGAATAGAATTTATTTTTCAAAAGGGAAATTGATTTTTTTTTGTTTTGGTTTTGGATTTTCAATTTTTTGAAGATTTTATATTATTTTTTAGATTTTTGATTTTCTAATTTTTTTTTTGGATTGTTTTGAAAATTTTCAAAGGAAATAAAAACCTAGTTAAGAAATATTTACAATTTTTTTAGTTTTAGATTTCGAAATTTTTTGTTTTTTTTGTTTAAAAAATATGCATAAACTAATGCAACTAAATGAATGTAGTGGTTAATTACAAATAATTTATCCTACGTTAACCCAAAATTGTATAAACATACACTGTCTTAGATAAACAAGATTGTTATCAGCCAGGTAACGGACAAGATTTATCGGTGCACCACGAATCACCGTAGCAATGCAGCCAAAGTTTTAAGTACCTTCAGAGGAACAACCACTATTATATTTATGAATCACCGTAATATTTATAAATGGTTATTACTCTGTCGTAGCTTAAACACCAAGAAATTAAATTGTTCAAAGAAGACAACTTGTCAATAAACAATTAAGTGTTATTGATTTCTAACCGTTATTATTAATCAAAATCTAAGATGAAATGTAAAACAGAAATTAAACGTGTATTAACAATGCAACTGAGAATGGATTTTTGTTTTGTTTTTGTTTTTGAATTTTTTTTTAAAAAAATGCAAGCAAACAACAATGTGATAAAAATAATAGATATAGCAAGCAAGCAGTCTATTTTTTTTTTGGCAAGCAAAGCGAAGCAATTATTTTTAGCAAGCAGCTCCTTTCATTTTTTGCTTTTGCAACCTGAAGATAAAAGCAAGATATATACAATTTTTTTTGTGTGTGTGTATAGGATGGAAAAACAAAAGGAAACAAAACAAATTAAACCAAAGAAGAAAAATTAAAGTAAACTTTTTTTTTGTTAAAACAAATTGAAACAATTTAAAACTAAACAGAAGAGAGAAATTTTTTTATTTTTTTATTTTGTTTTGAGGCCTACAAATGAACAAGCCCAAAACCTACTTAACTTAAAACAATATGATTTTCCTTTTTCAATCAAATACAGTAAAATACCAAATCCAAAACAAAACAACACAACTAAGCAAGTACAAAATGCTTAACTCTTCTTTCTTCTCCGTTGAAAATACAGGAAAATGTAAAGCCAAGCACTGCGATTCACTCAAATAGCGTAATAAAACCACTGCGAATCAAGCGAACGGCAAAATAAAGTATTCGAATTGCAAGCGAATTAGCAATGGTGTTTTGGAGGTGAACTGTAAGTGAGTTAACTGCGAATCGACAGTGGATTGACCGTAGTGGTTTGTTCTATTTAGCGAATTAGGGTGCGGCAGTTTGCAGCGCGAGTGGGTTCGAAGTGAAAGGCGATGTCGTGGATGGGCTGTCGATTTCGTGATGAAGCTTAGGGTTTGGGTTATGGTCAGCAACGACAAAGTGGTGATTGGGGGATGTGAGGAAAAGCTGCCACAGCGATTTTGGTTGTGGCAATTTTGGTTCCAATGAGGGTATTGGGTTCGATGGCAATTGGCAGATGGTTGAATGTCAGTGAGATGGGGGACTGGTGGTGACTGAAGTGGAGATGCAGTTCGAGTTACGTGATGTCGCGCTGGATTGACGGTGATGGTGATTTTCGAAGTGGTTTGGGGGCAAGCAATAGTGGCAAGTAAGTTTGGCCAGATGAGTAAAACAGCAGTTAATGGATGGTGATAATTATTGTGGTATGGTTTTACTGTGTAGATGCACAGATGAATGTGGGGGAGAGTTGGCAAGGTAGAGTAGTTGAGGAGACTGTTCTGGGAAGTGGAAATGTGGTGTGATGTTTTTGTGTTTTTGGTGAAGGTGTTGAGGAAGTTGCGATTGATTATTGACAGGCATGGAGGAAGTGCATATATGAGTTGGTTCGTTGCAGGTAGATTTCGTGATGGCAGAAGTTTGAAGTTGTTGATCAAGAGCCTCAGGTGGTTTTGCAGTGGTGACAGTGAAGTTGAAGTAGTAAGTTGCAGGGGAGATATGGTAAAGAGATGGTGATTGAATGTAGTGAGACTGGTTGGAAAGGGGTTGAACTGCTGTTTGAACTGTGGTTCGTTTGTAGGAGTTTGCTCTGGGTGAGTAGCTGAAGGTTAGTAGATGAATGAAGTGGTCGGCAAAGTGCTTGAATGCAGTGCACTGAATTGTTAATAGGGGAGGTATGTAGTAGATGTTACAGTGGTGCAATGTTGACAACAGAGGTAAGTTTGAAATGGCAGCGGGGTAATGGGAAGGTTGATGATTTGTTGTATAGATGTGTTGATGTGTAGTCAGAGAGTTAGGTTGGTTTGGATGGACTTATGGTTTCTGGTTTTTGACAGCAGTGAGTAGGATGTGAGCAGAGATGCAATGAAGGGGTGGGAAAACTGTAGTTGAATGTGAAGCAGCAAGACAGCAGGTTGTATGGTAGCTTTGGAGTAGTCTCTGTCTGGTAGATGTGTAGTTAGAAATGAATGGAGAAGTATATGTAATGTGATGTTCGGAAGTTGTTTGACGTGCACAGAGTGATACACAGAGAATGGGAGTGAAAACAGTGAACAGTAAGCACTGTAAAAGAAAAAAAAATTGTAAAAGAAAAATTGTAAATGAAATGGTTTTTTGTTCGAAATGTACTTGTGAATTTTTTTCGTCTTCTAAATATGGAAATGAAAACGGAAATCTAGAACAACAAAAAGCTTAAAATCAAATGCAAACAAAAAGCACACAAGCAATTTTTTTTAAAATGCACACGAACACACAAAATGAAACACACAAAAATCAAACGAAAATAGTTCGAAGATTAGAAAATCAAAATCAAAGCAATTCTCCGGCAATGGCGCCAAAAACTTGTTAACGTTGACTAAAGTTCTATGAACTAGAAAATAGCCGAATGAATTTTATAATAAAATTTATACCGCAAGTGCACGACGTACGCTTGTAGTACATGGCGAATACGGGTCGATCCGTGGGAAATTGTGGATTTTAAAATTCTATTTAATCAAATTAAACCAAAGTCGAATTAAAGTTAAGCTAGAGAAATAGAGAATTAACTAACTAACTAAAAGAAAAGAGAAACAAATATAAGAGTTACGTGACAATTTAAGGAATAAATCCACACTCTAGATCATGTAGTTTAACACATAATGATCTCTCTTTTATGGTCATTAGTGCTTTAATTGATGTGTTTATCATAAGTATGATATATTTTTGCTATTTATTAGCCAACATAATCCATCAAACTATAACACACCCCTTAAATCACTTACTAACCTTCATGAAACTTGACAATTAAAATGAAAATGAAATCTATTTTTAAGTATGGCCTATTAACTATTGATTAGAAATATAGACCATCAAATTTGAATTTCAAATCACTTTCTTATGCCATAATCATATTTTGATGAAGAAGCATTTGTGTTAGTGATTGTTTAAGCATAGCCTATTTGGTGTCAACGTTATAGGCTATCAAATTCAAAGCAAGAACAACTAATACAACACTTCATTGATCATCATTAAGCACAAAAAGAGAGCATGAATTAACACATAGTTGAAGCTACATAATTAGAGAGCTTCATTATCCCTAAATTTGAAGGGGTTTAGCCTCTCATATTTGTCATTTGATTAACAAATGTAGCTAGCAACATGAAAGCAAAAGGAAAGGAAAATGAAAGCTAATGGAAAAGAGAAGCTAATAACAAGAATTAAAGCAAATTCACTTTGCATGAAAATAAAATCTACACTATTAGAATGAAAGAAAGAAAGCATGTAAGTAGATTAAAACACTAATTAACATTGCATAAAAGAAAGGAAAAATACATGAAATAAAAATGGCTAGTTAGCCATGAAAAGAGAAAGAGATCTTGTCTTTTTATTTCGAGCCTAAACTAAACTAAGAGAGACTAAGGAAGATAAGCGTTACATGAAACATAAGGGGTATATATACATGTGTTAAACCCTAATTCATATTTTTGGGGAATGCCCAAAATACCCTTAAGAAAGTGTGGATGCCAAGTAATCATTAGCTTCTACTAATCATCATTTAAGTGTACATGAAGCCATTAATTCCATAAGCATGTGCATTAGCCTCTAATTTGTACATTAAGGTGGATGGGTAGGTGGGGTCCTCCATGATCTTTACTTTGAATTATTTCCGTCTTCATTCCTTTCTGTTCTTTTGGTGCATGCATATCTTTTTCATGAAACAACTTGTAATTGAAATCAAATTCCTACAAAATAGTATGGGAATTTCTAATTAAATTTTCTCAAGTTAATGTATGCACAAAAACGACTATTTTTCCCTGGGATGAAGATGAATATGTGAAATTTGGAACTAATTTGAATTTTGGTTTAAACAAGTTAAAATACCCAATATGATCATTTATTCAATTTAAATAGATTAAATATGGTGGTAAAAATATGCACATTTACGTGCACATCACCGATATACACTTGATAAAATTGCAGGGATAGGTGAGCACAAGGTTAAACCCGAGCCGAGGCTGGATTCAACTCAGTTGCAATACGAAAACAAGTCACAAAGTTTCAAATAAACTAGAGCCTACATACACACATGTGTACACGTACACATATGCACTACCTCAGCATCTCGAATTTCAGCCAAGAGACATCAGGACATATGAATATGAATAAAACGTGCGAGCAAAATCAGACCAGCAAAATGTGCACCAAAGCAAACAGCACAAGGGTCAGACCAGTATACAATGAGGCATGAAACAAATCCAGGCATCAAGTACACATGACTCCAAGCATGGAACAAGTTCACACTAAATCAGTTGCAAAACATATCAAAGTCAACATGAATACAAATGTAAACTTGAAGAATCAATTGCAACAGCAAGTTCATAAACAACTGAAAATAAGTGAATGGCAACCAAACAAGGTCAACAGCATCTAGACTCTACATGATTCAAAGTCAAACCAAATTTCAACAACACCTGGAACCAACCAAACCAGAGGCCTTGGGTAAAATGAAATGGTAATTAAGTCAACATGTCGACAAACCACGTGACAATGGAAAATTACAAACATGATTCAAGACCATAAGATCAATATGAACTCAGGTCCAAAAACATGTAACATGAAAATCTCAAACAATCAACAAGAACTAAGACCAACTACAAGTGAAACAAGACTCAAGAGGAATCACATGACAACATGACTCAATTACAAGAACTCATAGGCAAGTAGCAGTTCAACCCGAAGCAATGCAAAGAAAACACCAGTCCAAAACATGTACACCAGTCCTATACATATGTATACAAGATGACTACAGTTCAAAGTTTCAAGTGCATTCAGACATGTACAAGAAAAAAGAATCAGGTGATAGCCAACAAGAATAAGTGCACAAATAAAAAGTTTAAATGTTCAAAAACAGTGGAGCAACATGTATATTCATATGCAATAGCAATAAGCAGAACAAGGCATCATAATATATACACATACACATACATATGTATGTATGTATATACAAAGTGACACACATGAATCATTTCAGGCATGAACAAGAGCATGGAATAGTGGCCAGAGCTACACATTTATATATATATATATATATATATATATATATATATGCATATATGCAATTATATACATCTCTACACCTAATAAAGAGAATTCAATCAACATAAAATTCACAGTGTCTTTCTGAAATACCCAGAATACCCCTTTAACATTTCCTCCTCCAATTGTTGCTTCTGCCACTATTCTCAAATCAAAAAAACGACTGCAATAAACCCCAAGTCCATTTGATCTCCTTCCTACCCCCGCAAATACTAACTAGGGTTAGTTTATTAAACTACAATTCCTTATCTAATCCATGTCTTCTCAAACTTCGATCATCAAATAAACCCTAAATTCATTTCCTCTCCTTCCTACTTCTGCAAATATTATGATTCCTTCTCTCGACTAACCCTTTTGACCCTCAATTTCGAAGGATTGACGACTTCTTTATCGATTCTTTCAACTCAAGCGCCATAGACCAAAATTCAACAAACATAGTGGAAAGGAGTCGATGGCTAGATCAGACAGGTATTATACATTGAATCTAGATTTTAACAGCAATAAAAACTAACTAATCTGCTATTTTATTGTACCACACGGTACGTGTTACTTCGCATCTTATTGACTTTATGCAGCCTCTACCGAGTTTAGTTGTTCCTTGATTAATTTTATGTAGCCTCTTATTGATTTCTACTCATTAGTACTTGTTCAGTAGTACTGTGTGGGTTTGGATGCCCTTTTGCATATTCCTCACTGTTATTATTATTATTCCTCTTCATCATTAAGTAAAATTAGGTTTCATTTCTTCTTCATCGTTTAGTAAAGTTATGGTAGTGATATGTTATGTTTTATTTCTTTATTACATAGTTCAGTAGTATTGTGTGGGTTTGTATGTAAATGCTTATTTGCCTAATTTAGTTGAAATCTGTCAATAGAACCAGAATTTACGAAATCAAAATGTTTTGATTTTCCCACTCTCTAATTGATTTTGATATCCACTTTCGTTTTCAAATTTAAATTGGAAAGTTACTATGTTATGGATAAATATGATATAAACAAAAATGGATTCAATTATATGTAATGAAAGATTATGCTAACGATGCTTTAATTACTTTGCATGTATGTTGCTCGAATCTGAACTTAGTTTCTATTTTATTACAACTTTTGGTCATGCCTCATTAACATCTAATGTATAGAAATCAGGTTTTTCTTATGTTCAACTAATACTTTAATAAATTGTCAATTATTTCTTTTGCATCACACCAATGATTTTTTCATTCAAATCAATTTCTTATTTTAATTTTTGAACACTAGCTTAAGATTATAATTTTAATAGAATTAAACTTTATGAAATTATTGCACTTTATCTATTTTGTTCCAATTTTAACCAATTTTAGGATCAAACCAAAGCACCATTTTTCTTCTTAAGTTTTATAGCTTGCTAATCACTTATTTATGTATCGAAATGAAAGTTCCGTTTCTCCTCTTAGGTTGTGTTTTCTAAATTTATTTGATGATTCAATTTTACATGACCGACAATGGTTTCTCAAAGTCATTGTTCATGTTGTTCTGAAAATAAATTAAGCACCGACTCAGTTCAGCCACATCAATTATAAATGATTATGTTAACTGATTCGATGCAAATCTGGAACAATATGTGATATAAATGCACATGCGCGTGTGCATGTGCACAAAAAAGAGAGACAAGGTTTGAAGTCATGAGAAAAAAGTGATGATTTTGAATCCTATTTTGATATTGGCAAGTTCAGAAGGCATAAAAATTATTTCATTTAGAAAATTTCATTAGTATCAAATGATTTTGTATGAAATAATAAGCAAACAATTAATAATGACTGTTATTCATATGTAAAGACAATCAAATGCTAGATTAAACTTGCCAAATATGCATAGTATATATGAATTGATCACTCTTTTTCATATTTGTTATTTGGCATTATAGGTTTTTTTTTTTGAAATTTAGTACCATTCATTACTCCATTCACTACTCTCGGTTGAATAATCCTACAGCTCTGCTACAGCTTTTTATTCAACTATGAGTATCTACATTTATCCGAAAAATGCAGATATTTGTTATCTCAATGTTTCCAATCTTTATCTTCTAATTTCAGTTTACTTATGAATTTTTTAATGATTTCTCTGCTTTTAATTGTAGGAGGTTCTACTTTTTACCATGAAACTTTTGTAGGATAATTTCTTTTTGATTCTTTAGCATCTGATTTCAATTTGTAATAAAAAAACTTATAAGATTGTTTTGGTTATTATTTTCAATGGATTTGATTTTACAGGAAAATGGACGCAGGGAAGAAGCTACGACAAAATTTAGTCACTAGGACAGCAAGTTTGCTTTTTAGTCTGAAGTATTTGTTAGTGTAAACAGAAAATGATAGTTACAACTATCATTATGTGATTTACACTAAAAATGTCCTTGAGTCTAAAAAACAAACTTCTTGTCCCTATAACTAAATTTTTCTACAACTTTTTCCTTGAGCCTAAAATCCCCTATATATATGTGTGTGTGTGTGTGTGTGTGTGTGATTGACATATATTTATGATTATTGATAGTTTAGTTTTGAGCTTCCTCAATTTGTAACCAGTGCTGATGCAACGTTGACTACCTCACTTTATCCACCCTTTAACTGAGATTTTTAAGTGGAATTTTAAATTTTTTGCTTTTTTACATATATGATGCTACCAACCAAATTTGGCACAACTTTACATCTTTACAATATCACCTACGGATTACTTTAAATCCACATTACTTTGATACATTACAATTATTCTAGACATTACCACACAAATATATCCATGCCATATTAATGATATGTCACCTAACACAACAGACTACTTTTAAATATGTAACGACTACCAAATATTATATCATGCATTAGTGTTTAAGTTAAGTAAAAGTATAGTAAAATTTCTATTATGACTTTGCTTTTGTTTTCTTCTATTGCAGATGATGTGGAAGAAGATGATATTCATCAGATTTGGTTACCAAGGTAGAAAAAGGGTGGTATTAATGTGAGTGGAGAATTCAGCACGTTTATTCCCTACAATGAGACTTTTTCTTAAGCCCCTGCCTCCCTAAAGCAATGGCATCGGATGAAACTTTTGTTTAGGTTTTTCCCTTTTGTTATTAACCCCTATGCTTAATTTTCGTCTTGAAAAAGCATTATTCATAAGACAATATTGGAAAAGTAACATAAAAGGAGTTTGCATGTTGCAAAATAAAAGATAGTTACATCCATAATTGATATCTTATGATTTTCTCACAGTGTAAACTTAATATAAGTTGAGTTTTTTTAATTTGTTTTTATTGTTATAGTATGCAAGTAGTTTCCAATGCATGATATATTAATGTATAGTGTAAGTAGATACTAATACTTTTGCTAATTCATGAAGGGATATGATATCATTATGTAAAATATGGTTTCTTCACCTTTGAGTAAATAAAAAAAATACCATATATATGCAATTTATTTGAAAAAATGAAGTAGAATGGTCCGTTGACAGATATATTTACTTTTAACATTCAGATTACATTTAAATTTGTTGTTATCTTGATACATATTTATGACGACATACTCTAATAATAGATTAAGTAAATTAAGAACCGAGATAGGTTAATGTGAAGACCCACTTTTCCATACATTTTAAGCGGGAAGTAAACCACACATCACTCACTTAAATTGAACAGAAAGACGGATAGTTAGAGAAAAGAAAGAAGAAGATAAGAAGGAAACTATAAAAACAGTATCTCAAGCAGAACGAATAATCTATAATATACAAAAAAATCTTTACTCAAAGAAAAATATAATATACATATACTAATTAGAGTATACTAACCTATTTCAACATGGATAATTATAACGGCATGTCCTTACAATTGCTGATAAATACAACTAATAGATAACACAGCAGAACACAAGAAAAAAAATGAAAGATTGAATCAACTTTCAAATTTGTTTCCACATGACTATGTTAATCACCGAAATAATTACCAACATATAAACATTAGTACCCATCCAAGTAATCTTCGTGCTCTTGAAATTACATTTGACTAAATGTGGAGAATAATTTATCAACTAAAACTTAAACTATAAGTTCTATCATTTTATGTGTGAAGAACTAGCGATCCATGTTTGTATGTGTGTGTGTGTTTGTGTGTGTGTATTTGTTAATTGTTAAGTGCATTTCTCCATATTCTTGATAGAAGAGGCGAATGATAGGTAATAAGCTAAAATATTAGTTTACTCCGATGTGGATAGAATTAACAAAGTGATTGAAAGATCAACTGAAGGTAAGAAGGAAAATGTAGTTACCATCTGGAATATCAGTTGAAGCATATATATCGCATTCATCAAATAGGTTGTGTGAAAGAAAAAAAATGCTCCCAAAAGTAAAGTGCATATTTAAATCCAAACACCAAAGTAGCTGGATGCAAGCCTATAAGGGTGTGCGTATATACTAGTACACATACTAGTAACAAGTATGCAACAGAGGAGACTTCAAATGCAAAGCATCAGATTGTACAAATATATACATACATACATGTATGTATGTATGTATATAAATGGTGACACACAAAAAAGCCCTAGCATGGATGGACAGAGCATGGTACACACGCATTCAGAAAATGGAACAGAGGGTAACAAGTCAAACTCTATCTAGTTCAACTATAGACAAATATACAGTAAAAATTGTGAAGCCGTGAGTCAAGCTCTTGAAAAAAATCAGAAATTATATGGAAACAGTGAAAAGGTCAAAGCCAGCAAAATTGGAACAAAGAACAAGTGCAAAAATTATCTCAAAAATTAAAACATCGAAGTCATAGGAACTGACCCTAAGCAATTCACGAAAAATCAAACTTATGAAGAGTACAATGAACAAGTCAAGGCCGAAATAAATGAAGCAAATTCAAGTCATAGAGCAACACGTATGGATGAACGATTCAGAATAAATCATAAGCATTCAAGTAATAATCATATGGCCGAGCAAATTAATAGGCGAATTCAAACCAGAAATATACGAAGGATAAAATAGGGTTTTAATCCCAGTAAAACCTAGTTACATCATTGGCATAGAAAAGAATTCGAGTTCAAGCAATTTCCAGAGAAAGCATTGAAATAAATCACAAGCTAATAATCAAATCAAAGTCGAGTATAAGTACAAATCGAAAAAGGGAAAACACATACCAATTCAAAGCACGAATCATTCAAGTTCAACATTTGAAGCTGCCGCATATTAATCGAAGCTAGGATCAATTGATGTAGCAAAGCCGAAGTGAACTCATCCCTCAATCGATCAATTTTTGAATCGGCGCCTCGTATCGCAGCAAAACCCTAATCGTTGAAGAAGAACAAATAAAAGAATCGGCAGAAGCCATTTTACAAAGAAAAATAAAAGAAGATGTTTTTAAGTTTTAGTGGGCCGGCTCATTTTGATTTTTATTTAGGCTTAATTTTATTAAATAAGGTTTTGATTTTTATTTTGTTTAATTTTTATTTTCAGTTTTATTTTGTTTTTTAAACTGTGTTTTTCTAGTCGTGTGACTAGGTTATGAACTATGATGGTGTAGTTCGAGAATTAGCAACTCAGTGGCCGAATTATGGCAGGGTTTTTAGCACAAAGTTAGGTTAGTCATTAGCGGGTGTCACAAGTCTACGTGTGCAAGCGTCTAACTACTTAATTTGTAGTAGAAACCTTGGAGGCAGTACGTAGGCAGGGTTTTGCCGAAGCTGCATAAATATGTGTTGTTCTATTTCTACTTTTATTATTTTGCTATTATTTGTGCTGCAATTATTATATATATATATATATATATATATATATTTCTGCATTAATTTTTGTTATTATTAGTATCATCCTATTCACCCCCTCTCTAGGGTGAAATCGATCCTACAATAAGAAAATAACGTCTGAATCAGTCTGGTAAACTAGCCTGAGAAAACTTTATAAAATCATATTGATTTCTAAGTTTATACAATTCTTTCAAAAGAAAAGGTTTCATATAAGACCACGCCGCATATAAACACAGATGAATTTACCTTACGATAACTAAACATTTTTATAGAAAATCCAATGATATTATAACAATGTCTAGGATAAACCACATATTAATCAAAGCCAAAATTGTTGCATTAATTAAATTCCAGCATAATAGGTATATAGCTAAATCCAAAGGCACTTATTGGAGAATGGATTTTCATACAATGACAAGGTAATGTACTACCTTCTGAATGGTACAACTCTAGATAAACTACACCTAGGGTATGACAAGAACATCTTGTACCCCTGCTACATATAACCAGTTTACCCCTAACTAGATAGTACCGAATATGTCATCACCCTGGTTACTTTCTAGCCTTTACCTTGAGATCTCTTATGCATAACCAAATCCGTAATAGCGATCTAGAAAGGTGATAATTATACCCTAATGTATATGACCCACATAGCCCTATTGCATATCTCATGTTTTAATCATTCCCAATAGATGAGGCTAGAGGCAACGCTTTTAACTTTCCTCTTAGCAGACCATATTGGAATGCTAACACTGCTCTCTAGGAAGAAATGCAATGCCACATTCATCCATACAAGTTCGTTCAAGGTTTGAATGAAACCGAAGGCACCACTTCTATTACATCCATTTTGGAATCCCCTCGGACTAGTAGCATGTACCCCTTGCACTTCAAAGAGCATCACCTTCAATCATCTTCAAGATATCTTCCATTCGAACGCATATGCGGGTTCGAAGTGGTTTTTGGGTAAAATATCCAACCTCGGTCTCTCCGAACCAACAATTGATAACTTTATTCTCAATTTTTTTTGAATTAAGAGGAATATACTAGAATCCCAAAGGGATCTCCATTAAATCTCTTAAAGCTAGAGACGTTTCACCGAATGAGTTCTCCCGAGGGAACTCAAACTATGTGAACATGTGAAGCTCTTTTTTACTTTCTAAGTCAAAACATGCCAAGATTCGATAGTCGATTATTTATCTATCAAATACACAACAACAACACCTCAGAGATTTAATTACTCATAGCAACCACTAAACCTCAAAATAAAATTTTCATTTACCTTGATCTCTTTTCAAAATTTTATCATAATGTTTATATACTTATCCTATTGGCTTAAGTATATTCATAAAACATGGTAAAAGATTTCTTACATCAAAATCATATTAAAAAGATCCAACAAAAATTATTTAAATTGGAGATAAGGATAACCTCAAACTCCATTCCTTCGGTGTTAAGTGTGGAACAAATGTTCATACCACCAAAATTAAGAAGGTCGGTCAAAGAAAATCCAATCTCAAATTTTTTTATAAATTTCTTCAATAAATTCTTGTACTAAATCTCTTTTATTTATTAAAATCTCTTTTACTAAAATTCCAAATCCATTTATAAACCCTTTTATAAATATCCAAAACCACTTATAAAACTCTTTTGTGAATATCAAAAACATTATTAAACTTCTTTCCAAATTTCAAGATCTCTATTCAATCTATAAAACTCCTTTTATAAACTTTCCTTATTTAAAACAAATTTCTATAATAAACTTTGATCAATAAAGTTTATATGATAAACAATCAATTATTAAAATACCTTTAAATAAACAAGTTATTATTTAGACATTCTTCATTTAGCAACCTTTAAAATACATTAACAAAATAATAATTTTAAACAATCATTGATTAAATTAACTTCAAACAATATTAACAAACAGATTAATCTTCTATGTTAAGGTGGATACCTTTAAAATACATTAACAAAATAATAATTTTAAACAATCATTGATTAAATTAACTTCAAACAATATTAACAAACAGATTAATCTTCTATGTTAAGGTGGAGTAACATCAGCATCACCAGCATCAACACCTTCCATACTAAAAAGAAACGGATGAACGGGATGAGAATATACAAAATGAAAATATGAGGTCTTGAAATAATCTTCAACAAAATCATGAATACTCAAATAATCACAATTCAAAATACATCTGATAGTATGTACACAAGGAAAACCATTAGTGCACAACATATTACAAGAGCAACATTGAGTTATAAGATCAACATATTAAAAAATGGTCAAACCTCCAAAATTGCTTCCAATCTATTACTTAAATATAAAAGCACAATTCCAAAATTGCTTACGTGGACTCACAGAATGATACGCTTTTCAAATTCTCTCCTCTCCCTTCCGTGGTAACCTTCATTTAAGTTGTGATTTAATAAAAAAAATTAACTGCATCCACTCTTCAAGCAGTTTCCACCCACTTCATACTCTATCCAAACTTTTCGCTTCCTATCTTCCCACCACAAAACCTAACTCAAATCGTCAATAACATATATAATTCGACCATTCACTGTGATCTGTTTTGTTGCCAACATCCTCACGACCAGATAGCTATTATGATTTATCAAGCGGATGGAAATATTCAAGGTTCAAAACGAATTGAGGTGAATTATTCTCGAATTTTGAAATTTTGCGATTTCAATCATTTTCTTCTTTCAATTGTTTTTGATTTCGAATTTTGAAATTGATCGGAAGTTAGCAGTTAGTGGATATTAATTCTGCTTTTCCTTTTATTTTGGGTTTTAACATCTTGCTGCTACTTACTCCACATTTGAACATAGTAGTCGTCCCCTGTTAGCCATTTTAACGAGTGATTAGTTTGGGTTAACACATTTTATCAAAACTTAAGCATATTATTTTATATATCAATAAAGTGATTGACTCAAATTTAACACGGTTTAGTGCCAGCACTTAGTATAGTACATGAAAGTCAAACTGTCAGAAACGCAAGCATTAAAAAATATGTTAACTAAGCAGGCATGTTAAACTGAATCAATCACTGAAGTTTAATACAACATGATGAAATGAATTTGACAAAAAACTGACAGTAGACGTTCGTGGAATTGTGGTTATTAAATGTCAGTAGAAGAACTAACTTATAATGACAGTGTAAACTTAAAGTTCAATAATCTGTTACGATTATGTGGGAAGATGATACCTTTTGCTCACAACTTGGAATACATGAACATGGTTCAAAGTCAACTGTTGATTGAAAATCTACATATAAAATGTACCTTTTATTTTGAAAATCTTTGTCGTTGATTGTGATGAAACCAGAATTGATTTTGACGTGTAACATATATTTGCACATATTACCACCTATGCATATCTGTTTATTCTTTCTAGCCAGTTGTATTTACGTGTATACAACTGTTTATATATTTTACTTATGTCTTTTTTTATATAAAAATAATGGTACCTGCGGTATTTGGATATGCAGTCCTGTTACATGCCTACGATCCAGCTGTATATGTCGTTTTAATGTTCATTTTATCTTTATTATGACAATATACATATGTGGATGGTTTGTTTCTGTTCCAAGGTAGCAGCACAAAATTGATGTTCACTTTCTTTCCCTTTTTGTACAATTGTGTCCTTTTCGCTCTGTACTACTTCAAGCTCATTTACGTTTTCCCTTCAATTGTCTGCATTATTCACTATTTTACATCTGAATCTCACCTTCTATGTTAATTACATTTAGCTTGGCGCTGAAAGACAATAAGTCATTCATAAATTAAGCTCACAGTCATTAGATTACAGATATTTATTTAAAATTAATGCAGTTTAAGGTAGAATATTTGTTTAAAACTGAAGGACGTATTGATTCGAGCTTCTAGGCAACTCCTTATAAATTTCATCATATTCAAGTTGATCTGTTAATCCCACAGCAAATCAATTTATATTTCGACCATCCACTACGATCTGTGTTGTCGCCGATATCCTTATGACTTGATAGCCATCATAGTTTATCAATGGACCGAAAATATTCAGGGATCAAAATGAAATTGAGGTGAATTATAACAGGATCTACTTGCTTGAATCAGTGTTTCAGTCAAATGCATTAGCTCCAACATTCCAGTCTCAGTGCTACAGCTCTACATTCAACGTTGCAGTCTTCAGTAACTCCACTTTCTGAAATTGTCCTCAGCAGCAAATGTCCCAGGCACTGTTACCTCAGATTGCTTCGGTCTTCAACTTTTTTAATTACATCCAGTCATCACTTGGTTTTAGCATACCGCCTTTTCTCTCCTATCCATGTGTCCTTAATTGTCATCAGTCCTCAGTGGTACTCAGGTGCCAGAGCATGGCACCCTCGGTTGCACCAGTCAGCAATGTATGATTCACTCGCCTCTATGTATTCATAAATTTTAGACTACTTCATTACTTTAGTCTTTCATGCATGCATTTCAGTTTCCATCATACATGCATTTTAGTTTCCATGCAACCAACGAGCCTACAGCCACTGTCAGCATGCCAAAATGCATTTCAACCATCGCTTGATGGCTACTTATATCTGCTCCATTTATGTTTACCTGCAGCTTGGATAACATAAGTTATATTTAAAGGTGTTACATGAGAATATATGTGTCTGTACACGTGGACAGCCGGACGGGGATGGGTGGGTGGGGTCATGGAAATGTGAAATCTCCTAAAAACCCATAAGTGTACGATAGTTATCATTAATGAACTTAAGGTCGAACTGGTGTTGTTCACCAAACTTCAATGCCATAAATGACAATATAGCACTGGTAACTCACACCAACTAATATTTATTGACACTGCAGTTCCAACATCGACCCGTATGCGAAGCACGGATTCCAGTCTAGTAATCAATTAAACTCAAAACGGAGCTGCAACAATAGAAAGCCCGGAAAAGGTTTGTCTCTTTACTTCATAAAATCAAGGACTCAAAGCAAGTCAAAATTTACGACTATTCAAAGAGACTTGCTTAAACCAAGGAGGTTAATGCTTCATTATTGTTGTCAAAACCATACAAACCACACCAAACAACACAGCACAAGAAAATTAAGCAAACAAACACAACTTAAGGAGACCAAGCAAACAATCACAATTCAAAAGGCAGAAAATCAAACATAATCTCTGTACGAGAGAAATTACCAAAAGCTCCCACTATAAAAAGCATAGATCTGCAAACTACTAATCTCCTACTAACTCTTAAAATATAACAACTCAACAAAAACAAAATGCAAAAACTGAACTGCAACAAGTCCTTAACCTAAGAATCCAGGTAAAGAAAAAAGGTCGAAAAAGAACATAAACTTTTCAGGTACTACATAAATTTTGAGTATAACACTCATTTTTGTTTCTGAATAAGCTTATTCTGTATAGAAAAACCGGCTTTGCCTTGATGATTCAAGGAAGATCGCCATTAGCCACATTTTTAATCCCAGCTTCATTCTCTTTAGATGGTGTTTTTTCTCCACTGACAAGGTTGGTTTCTTTCTTCAGAATGGTAACTTTAACAGCTCCGGATTCTTTGTTATCAGCTGCCTCTACTGGTTTTACATCTGGAACAACCTGCAGATAAAAAATTTTACTGCCTGTGATAGCTCACAAGTTGCTTCTGTAAATTTAAGCACCAGCTAAGTTGATAAAACTTGCTTATTGCTTATTTCACCTTTTACAACAAGATTTCTACGTATTAATCCAAATTCAAATGGCTACTACTTTTTACTATTCACTTAAATAACTTGAAATAACAAATCAAAACTACAAAGAAAGTAATGTAGACATGGATATAACTTCAGTTATAAAAGCTCCCAAAGAGAAAAAGGAAATATGATGTTTATAATTCTCGTTAGGTTAGATGATTTTTTTAATGAAATTTCTCCAAAACTAAAGGACTAATCTCCCGTAAACTACATGTTATGACCATAGGAGCTAGCATATTGGAAGAAAAGTATGATAAAGACATCGGATGTGTCATTATTGAAATGTTTCACATTTTATTGCATATGTCATTATTGAAATGTTTCGTAACAAGTGTATCGAACCAATGGTCATAATTGCTATGTTAGTACATCGTTCAAGTCAAAGAAGATCATTACGAGCCAATGAAGTTCTTAATAAAATAGCATTAACGACGACCAAAACAATTATCGACTCCTCTATGCTTATTATTCAAGCATGTAACTATGTAAACACTAACAAAATATGCATTATATAAAGTACTCAACAATAATAAAATAGTTAACTTATCCAATTAAATACAAACATGTCAACGGTATGAAGTAACATTTAATTAAGATCTTATGCACGTTAAAATTAACTGAAAACATAAAATTATGCATGAATGCCTAAGAGCACTAATTAGCCTCATGGAATCTCGTAATGGGTTATTGTACGCAAATATAAGAACAAATAAAAATGTAATAATATGAAGAAGAAGAAAAATACCAGTTTTTGCAATTGAGGTTGCTTCGCTCTTTTCTCTTGCATCACCTTCTGGCGAGTCTCGTAGAAAGGGAAGTCGTCCAAAATAGAAGTCTTGCCATCATGTTCCTTGAATATTTTAAGCACTTGAAGTCCCTGCTCAAGCTTAACCTGCATGATCGCATACATCATATAAATACATTTTGTATATGATCTAATAATTTTTTATGCATTAGAACTTTAAACTTTCTTACCTCTTGAGTATCTCTACTGTTAGTAACAGGCTTGTTATCGTTGTTCTCTAATGTTATCTGTCTAAGAATGGAATTTGGGACATCTTTCACTATATGCCACTTAACAGGGAAACAACCAGTCCACTTATCCTGCTGCCAGTAGTCCATTGTCTTATTAAAATCAACTGGACCCACCATCTCTGCCATACCAACAAACTGTCCGCTTGCATTAACCTACAAACAGAAAGTGGCATTGACCTCAGAAAACATGAAATTGCTTCAAATCTGTAGGTTTTGCTTATTATTTTAAGTTATAAGTGCTTCATATCATTGAGCACTTACTGCAATCAGTGACTGAAAAATGATACATTAAGCATTTCTTTTAAATATTTAGGAGATTTTTTGGATATTGGCCCACCAAAGAAAATTATTACAAAATTAGGTTTCATTGAAAACATATTACAAAAGTAAGCCTCTTTTTCACCAGGTCAGTCTTTTGTATATGTGCACTCTAAAAATGAGCATAACAACTTTAAAAAGTATACATGCACACCTTAAAATGCACATGTACAAAATGCAAACTTTTACATGTGCACTTTAGACATGAACACGAACAAATTCTGATCTGATGAAAACCTGACCGATTTTTGTAATTAGTTTTCAATAAAATCTATTTTCGTAACAAGTTTTTTGATGAGGCTATATTTAAAATTTGTCCAAATATTTATTGAGTTCTTTAATGTTGATTATATCATAAAAACACTCAATAAGCATTCAGCAATCAACACAAGACACTTAAAATTAATCAGCATTCAACAATCATACTTCTTAACCTATTATTGCAAACACACACAATGGTACAAGAATAAAAAAGAAATTCTGAACTCACAGAGAAAAACAGAAAGACAGGGTACCCTTTCTCTTGTGCTTCTTGGTAAGCGTCATTGAGCTTCTTATTTCCATTAGGAGTACTTGCCCACACATTGTATTTAACACTCTTATGAACATCATCTTCACTATACGACTTAATGATGAAAAACTTAGCATTTTGATACTCCAAATTGAAATCTGCTTTGTTGTACAGTTCTTTATCCAGAATTCCAGCAATAGCTGCTGCACCAGCGTTAGAATCATCCACGTTCCCACTAGTGACTGGAGATACAGCTGGCTTCATAAGTTTTACCCGATTTGCTCTTGGCCCTTTGTTCAACTCACCCAATCCATCTATGCTTTCGCTTGGGTAAAAGAAACTATTGCCTCGGCCTCTAGGTCTATACTCTCTACTATCGACTACACTCCACCTTCCCTTTGTTGATTTAACTCCAAGGCTAGACGGATAAGCATTGTAAAACCTATTGTTTGGGTACATCCTATTTATTAGCCCAGGAGTCGTTGAGCTCATTCCTGATGTGGGCCTGGAGTTGTGCAAACCCTATATCAACATGCCAAATAATAATTTAGAAATTTGGCAAAACAAGTATCAACAACTTTAAGAGGTTAAAAAACCTGTTACACGAGTAAAATCAAATAGCAAGAAGTTCAAAAACAACAATTATGTAACCTTATGGACATAAAGCAATCACATGAGGGAGCGTGAAGAATGTAAACAGTCATATAGTTAATCAAGATATATCTTTTCTATTAATGGATAGATAGACAGAACATGCAATATCAGCTGTGGACAGGTGAAATGACATCAACACCCGTCTACATCAGGAATAAGATTCCGGGGAATTCATCATTTCAACCAAGAAGGTTATATAATTACCCCTTCAATTCCATATTCTATCACATCTCTATGTCACAAGCATTCATCTGCACATCATGTGCTTCATGTACATCTAATGAAAACTAGAAAGGATCTAGGTGTCAGAAACTGAAATCAAAATAAGCCTAGCTTTTAGATGTAATAACCTTGGCCTAAAGAGGCAACAAAAATAAAAACAGAAGTATAGTTAGCAACGAGACAGGAACGTACTTCAGCCTGTATACAAACAGATTTGGTTATCTGCGTATTATTATGAGATTATAAACGTTAAAATATAACATCAAAACTGAATAATGTTTGTTAACCCGCTTTTTAACCAAAGCAGATTTCAACCAAAATCACATAGCCAAAATGAAGACAAGTCAGTTCACAAACTTGAAACATGCTTAGAAAGGCTAAGAGATTGAACTCGGGAAGTTTGATGGAAATCGAAGCGAAGTAAACCACTCAAATACCGAGAGGTTTTCTTCCACTTGGTATCATCCTAAACCCTCTAAACTTCAAGTACAACTTCAACCCATCATCTTTAAGTGTTCTTCTAGGGGAATAAACAAGCAACCTTGGGCACTGATGAGAAGAAAGGGGAAAAAACAGAAAAAGACAAGCGATATCAAGCAAATCATCAAAAGAAACTTGATCTTCATGAAAAAGAGTTTGAAATGCATTGAATCGAAAATAGAAAAACTAAGCAGGTGAACACCAAAACGAACCGCTCGGTACCAAGAGGTTTTTGTTGGAGATTAGACCAACGTGTTCCCTCCTATACACTTGGACTTGCATTTGGACTTTATTCTACGTGGGCTCCCGAGTCTACTAGTAAGTTTATATATAAATACCAATCCTATAGCAACTGAAGTGGGATGGACACTCTACATATTATTCACTCATATCTCCTTCCTCAAATATACTCCAGGAACGTCATTTTAAATCTAAGATCCTCTAATTGTGGTCAGATCTGATAAAATTAGTTATAATCGGAAAATATAACGATTAATAACAAAGAATAAATTGGACACAGACCAAAGATTGCTGAACCACTATTTAGTGTTTTTTATTTTTTTGCTATTTTCTGTTATTCGCTGCTAGATCTCTATACTTCATTGGTTATATGGATGCTGATGTCATTTTTGGTGTCAACATTTTAATGTTTCCATTGAAAAAGAGCTAAATTTCACAACTTAAACCTTGGATCTAAAATTTGAAGAAGATGAAAAGGCCTAACATCAGATCTAAGATTGAAGAAAGTCAACAAGAACATAGAGGCAGTCGAGAGGTGCCCTCAAATTCTAATCACTTCAACTACATGGTCAGAGAGAAGATGGAGAGAATGATGAAAGAAATGTAAGATGAAATAATGGTTCGACAATACAAGATGCTAGATGGATTTTTCCAAAGGTTAGGATAAAAAGAAGTAGCTGGAGCTGCTGAAATTCAGACCTAAAGGCCATGAAGTAATGCAGAAGCATCGGAAGTCGAAGTAGAGCAAGTTGGAACAATTCCACCACGACTGTACTGATCTCTATCTTCTCGATGCTGAGAGGATTCTACTTGGAGAACTTTAGATTTGAATTTGGGACAAGCTGGAACGTCGGGAGTGAACGTTAGTGGAACCAAAAACGCAAAACAAAACGTGAGTACACAACATCCAAAAGAGTATGTACTAGTGTTTCCCCGCAAGAACGGGGGAAGGCAAAATGAAGCCATAGGTGCAAATCAAAATGCAAACGTACAGCCAGAGGAGTATATGTCAGAGTTTCCCTACGATAGCAGGGGCCAGAATGCAACTATTGATTGAAGACCTTCATTGGACGGCAACAACCGAATAGTTGAGTTGGAGGATAGTGAGGGACGGAACACCAGACCAAAGTTTGAAGGACGTAAACATGAATCCATTTGCCCCTAACATCCAGAATAAGTGGCATCCTCCCGGTTTTAAGCTTTCAACGTTGAAAATGTACAATGGAAAGACAGATCCAACGATTCAACTAATGAGATACATCTAACATATGAAGGTGTGGGACGGTGCTTTCCATTATATCTAACAGATTTAGCAACAATGAGATACAGACAGATTGAGAATAGTCCATAAGCACGTGGACTGAGTAAGTGAATACGTTCTTGAGACAGTTTAAAGTTTATATCTTTCGATCAAAGAATGTGATGACGCTATATAGCGTAAAACAAAAGCTCGAAGAGACCTTAAGAAGTTATCCGATGAGATTTACGCGGAGGCCATCGCAGTCGATAAGCCGGATCTATCAATAATTCTGATGACGGTAGTATATGGAGTCGCAAGCAAGATCGAGTTCAAAATTGTATTGGAAAAGGATCCACCGATGGATCTGATAGAGTTTTAGCATGAAGCCGAGAAATAGCGTCAAGAGGACGCTAAGACTGATAGCGCTGATGTTAATGATGTGGATGACGGAGGACCGTTTGGGATATGACATGGTAAAGATAAAGGAAAACGAAAAGCTGATAACGACTTTGAAGGACCGAAACGGCAGAGGAGAGAATTGAACTTCTCTTCTCACATTGACCTGACTGGAACCCCAGAGAGAATATATTAGGAGGCAGATTAACTATCAGAGACCAACTAACGGGAAACCAACAGATCGAAATGGAAGGTCTAGAAAGTTTTGCCTGTTACACGAACTAGATAGACACAAAATGAATGAGTGCAGGCACCTTCACGATTTGATAGAAGAATTGGTTCGAAGCAACCAGCAGCAACATTACATAAGAAACCGAACTACAACGGTGCAACCGGAGCAGCTACCGTCTGCAGCTAATGTATCAACAAACGATCAAGGATATGGATCGAGAATGGTAATCTCATGATCGAGATAGACAAGAGTCAGGTTCGTTTTTCACGTTTTGCTTTCCATTTTGAACAGTTAAAGACGATAATAACCTCGAACCGCTTATACATGTACGAGACCTCGATTGGTCTCTAGACACACTCTGAATCAGATGTCTGAGATGAATATTTAAAATGTTTGCTTTGATTTGAATATTTGATTTTTGCAAATCTACTTGAACGCGATGACTATTATTGATCGTGGTAGTCCCGTCTGGAGAGATAGGAAGACGATCGCAAGAGGTAAGTCTCTTTACTGTAGAGTAAGTGGATGAACCAAGCTTGTCGTTGAGTCCCCTCACCGGATAGCGAGCGAATTGGGCTCACGATCCAAAGAGATCAAAAGTAAGTGCCCTCACCGGAGACTGAGCGGGCAGACTTGATTGACATTGAATACCCTCGTCGAAGAGCGAGCGAATTAGATCCAGCAAGGATTTAGAGAGATCAAAAGTAAATTCCCTCACTGGAGTGAGCAAACGGACTTAATTGTTGTTGAGTCCTCACGGCGGAGTGCGAGCAAATTGGGCTCAGCAAAGATTCGAAGCGATCAAAAGTAAGTCCCCCCATCAAAGAGCAAGCGGATGGACTTGCTTGTCGTTGGGTCCTCTCGCCAAAGAGCGAGTTAATCGGGCTCAGCAAAGATTCGAAAAGATCAAACCCTAGATCGAATGATAAACAATCTGAAAAGATCGAACCCTACATTGGATGTTAAACGATCCCGAGAGATCGAATCTTAGATGGGATGATAAACGATTCGAAAAGATCTAACCCTAGTTTGGATGATAAACGATCCAGTGAGATCAAACCCGTGAACGGGATTGACCTAAGGTAAGGATTTGAACGTCTTATCATCAGAGTAAAATAGATAAATCCCGAATGAACACAGGATTATCTTGATATACAACATGATACCTCCGGATAGAGACAGGCTGTTCACGATTCACGATTGACAAGCAAGGATCGAGTCCAAAGCTACAACAGGTTTATAACGACATTTGGTCTGTATGAAAATCCAAAGGAATCGGATGATTCACCAAGATCGAGGTCAATGGATTGGCCAGAGAGCACAACAACTATCGAAGATAGTCAATTCACGAACTTGAAAACACGCTTAAAAATGCTAAGAAATTGGACTCAGAAAATTTGACACAAATCAAAGCTAAGTCGACCACTCCGTACCAAGAGGTTTTTCTTCCACTTGGCATCCTTCTAAACCTATCACCGTCAGGTACTTTTCTCGGGGAATAGACAAACAACATTGGGGATTGATGAGAAGAAAACAATGTAAGCAGGAAGAGAAGCAATATCAAACAAATTATCAGAAAGAATTTGATCTTCGTGAAAAAGAGTGAAATGCATTGAATTGAAGATAGAAAAACTAAGCAAGTGAAAATAAGAAGTTTTCACTAGATCAAACCACTCGGTACCGAGAGAAACCTATCGGTACCGAGAGAAACCTATTGGAGATTGGGCCGGCATGTTCTCTCATGTACACTTGAACTTGCATCTGGACTTTATTCTACGTGGGCTCCTGAGTCTACTGGCAAGTTTCTTTATAGTACCGGCCTTATAGCAACTGAAGGGGGATGGACGCTATGCATATTCTTCACTCTTTTATCTCCTTCCCCAAATACACTCTAGGAACTCCATTGTAAATCCGAGATCTTCTGGATTGTGGTAAGATATGATAAAACTAGTTGTACCCGTAGAGAAAAGGACTAATAATTAATAATAAGGTGGACGTTAGCCAGAGGTTGTCGATCCACTATAAAAATTCATGTGTGTTCTTTACTTTTTTGCTATTTTATATTATTCTCTGCTAGATCTCTATACTTCGTATGGTACTTGGGTGTTTGTGTCATTTTTGGAGTCACCAATATTCAAAATTTCACTTAAGCATTCACATCTAATTGTTTTTTTTAATTGCATTAATATCAAAACATTCACATCTATTTGAGAGTGTGTTCTTGCAATGTGTCCATCAAAATTACAAGAACCGCAAAATTACAAGAACCGCCAAACTAAAGTTCCAACTAAGAAACACCAGTTCTAGACGGTTCCTGCTTCCAAGTTTAAGATAAACATAAAAATCCAATATCAGATAAATGAGCAACATAACAAGCATTATCCCATAAATCGTTTTATTTTTACTTTAGAGAGTAAGCAAGAAAAAATGTTAGGACCAGCAAGGAAAAAAAGGTATACCATTAGATGAGGAGCAGGGCTATAATTCTGATTCCTCCATGAAGCAGAGTTTGAATATAAAGGTACAGCGTTATTGGCATTGTAATGACCACTGTACCAAGAGACAGGTGACCTTGATCTATCATAAGGATGTCTTGGATCGTGATAAGCACCACTACTCAACGGACCTCCTCTACTATAAGATCCATTTGATGTGACAGATGAAACTTGCTGGCTTGGTTTCTGAGGTACCAATCCGTTGTTTCCATTAGTGGTCAAAGAGGTAACATCAACCGTGTTTGATTTGGGTATATCTAGGGAAACATGTGGTTTATCTTGAGAAGCAGTAGATACAGGTCCTTTGTTAGAAGATAAGGGTTGGGTGTGGGTGTATTGTGTATTGCCAGCCGATGGCATTTGATAATATTGTGGATATTGATAATTATGGGAGCTATACTGCTGAACATCGGATCCTGTTGTTGGAGCTGGAGAACCTGATGGTTGGTACATGCTGTAAGTATTGTACCCATAATCATATGCACCCTGAAAAAGAAATATGTCAGAAACAAAAAAGATACAGCGGATACAGCAAGGACAAGTAGCACAAGCTCCGTATTTTTTGCTTTTTTTTTCTTTCCTTTGTTTGCAAGATATCAAGGAGAATAAAAACTTAAGAGAGTGTTAAATAAATCATTGTTCTAAAAGATATTAGATGTGGTTTTTTGCAGTCAATGACTATATATTGCATAGATGGAAAAAAATACACAAGTTGTTTAGGGATAGTATGTAAATAGCCAAATGAATAAAGTTTTTTTTTTGTCTGTATTTCAAAAAGTAATTTAAAATCATGTGGTAAACCTAGGCAGTCAAAGGTAGTATGATATCTTCAAACTTAGAACGCCAGGAGAAGGCAGAAAATTTACCAAGGGGTTTACACAAACACACATGCGCACGCACACTAAATACACCTGGTCGGATAGTAACCAAAATCATAATCATAGACTTAAATGGGAAAATGAAGAAGTTACAAGCCGGAAATATCATATAGAAATTTATGTGGGCAGGAATGGTCATGTGTAAGTGTAGATTTGTTAAAAAATCCGATCATTTCCTTAAAAAAATTGATTATGATTTGGAAAATTCACATTTTCTTTCATTAACCTATTGCTTTAAGCTTTTCTTTTCCATATGTTAATCAAAAATTGATCAAAATAGGTGAAATGTTTTTCATGTTATTCATCTTTATCTGCAAGTGTATAAACCATGTATATGCTTGGTCATGCAGACAAAGCACGCAAAGAAACCTTTGCATCAAAATCATGGGGTTGGTTGCAACAACTGCATAAACAGCAACATAATGTACGGCTTATAACAATCGAATGTTTATTTATCCACCTTTCCTTTCTTACAACTTGTAATTTTTACTGTTCTGTATTTAGGATAAACATAGGTAAACGTCAAATTGTAAAACCAATCAATAACAAATATGATATTTCCTTTTAACCAACATGTATGAATCAAATAAAAATTGATAAGGTTCTTGAAATTTTACTAACTACATACGAATAGGGAACCAGCTAACAGCTATGACAAAATAGCTTACAGCAGATGACATATCTGATCCATCATGCATATAACCATCCCACCCATGCAACTGTTCATAACCATCTAAAAAGCAGACATTAACTCAGTATTAGTTACGGTTAAAATGTAATGATAAATTACAATAACAAAAGGTGACATGCATCGAACATGCACATGAACACAAACATAAAATATACATTATATACTAACAAAATAGGCTTTCACATCATTGGTTAAAAGTACATGAGTTTAGAAAACAAATCAAAATCATCTGATTCAAAATTTCAAATCTTACGTCCATAATAAATGGGTCCCGGTGCATATCCCTGAGGAATATAGCAAGCATTTGGATCAACGTTTTGAAGTCCAGGTGCCACAGAACGATCAGTGGATGTGATTGTAGTGTCCTGCACAGTTTGACACACAAACAGAATGACAAATTAATAAACCTAATACCAGTCATATATACACAGATATAGATATGTATAAATAATATGCATAATATATACACGACAATTATGATAAACATCAGAATACCTTCTTCGCGACCTCAGCAGCATCATTGGTCTTGTTCTCGGTTTCTAAAGTGAGCTTCTGCAACATATCAGTTGCTTCTGTGTACAAAGGCAACAAAGATAGAAGAACTTAGTAATCATGGTTATCAATATATTATAAAATAATAGTTAAAATAAACATATATTCCCTCCTTTTATAGAGCAATTGATGACTCAATAAAAAAATACAATACACACACACAAAAATTGGGTTTTGAAGTAAAGGAATGCCTAATGGACCTTAACTATACATCCAAAATAATCACTGCATAAAATCGATCAATTTAGAATCGTATGTCCAAGAAGGGTGGGCATGACGTCAAATTGAGGGAGGTCTCATGAGATCGAATCTTTATACATAACATAAATGAAATAATATCACTCAACCAAGACTTATAACGCGCTGATTTTAGAATAGTTCTAAACTGGTTTTGATATGATGCACCAAACCCGACTAAAGAAATAAACCGACGTGAACAAGAGATCAAATAACAGATCCTAATCAACGTCAAAAATTAAAAAGGAACAGAGATAAATCAAATACATAAAGCAACATAGAAAACAGATAAATCATACTTTCAGCTGAAGAAGCAACGGGAGCCATGGCGGATAATTCGAGCGGGGAATCCTAAAGACGATAGAGGGGAAAAACCCTAACCCTAACTTTATCCCTAGGATTTGACTTTTCCTATTAGGGGGGAGAACAAAATTTTGAAGAGGAGGGTTTTAGATCTCGAAAAGTGATATTAATTTGGTTAATTTGTTATTAAAATTTTGTTTTATTATTTATCGGGCTAGGCTCGAAAGAGACTATATGCACAGCCCATTTTTATACACAGCCCATTTCTGTTTTTATTTCTGTATAAGATTTCCTCTCTCTTCCCGCCACTTATATTCGCTTGCCTCTTTCATTCTCCGTTCTTTCTTCTTCTCCTTAAAAAATCTGTAGTTGAAAATGTTGTGGGTTGACAAGTACAGACCCAAATCACTAGATAAGATGATCGTTCACGACGACATCGCTTCTAATCTCCAAAAGCTTGTAACTTTCTTCTTTTCTCAATTTCTCGACCTAGGGTTTCGTGATGTTTTAATGGTTTGATTTTACGTTATTTGATTCTTTTTTAGGTAGCGGAGCAGGATTGTCCTCATTTGCTGTTCTATGGGCCGCCTGGATCAGGGAAGAAAACCCTAATTATGGCTCTATTGCGGCAGATGTTTGGCCCTGGAGCTGAAAAGGTGGGATTTCTGTTGTCTTTTTATGTTAACTACCGTTAATCTTATGTTCTTTTATCATATACTGTTCTTTTTTTGTAGGTGAAGATGGAGAACAAGGCATGGAAAATTGATGTAAGCTTCAGTAACTCTGTCAAGTGTTGTTTTATTTGGATGTAATCGAAGTATTTATTGGGCTTATTTAAATATTTATAAGCAGCTGCTTACAGTCTATCAAACACATGTAAAGGAAAAATTCAAATAAAAATAATAATCACTTTATACATGTCAAATAATATGGCCGTTAAAGATCAAAATGGCTATGATAGAAAGCATGTAGTAATTTAGAATACAGCCATGGTGTAAATTGAAAGTTCAGCTCCGAATAATCTTGAACTCAAATATGCAATCGTTTTCTAAGACTTGGTTATCTAATAGTTAGCATTATTACATTAATTAATTTGTTAGGATTTTGATAGAAGTTGGTTTGTAGGCTGGTTCTAGGACTATCGAGTTAGAATTGACAACATTGTCAAGTACGAACCATGTAGAGCTGAATCCCAGTGATGCAGGCTTTCAAGATAGATACATTGTGCAAGAAATTATCAAGGAAATGGCAAAGAATCGACCAATTGACACCAAGGGGAAAAAAGGGTTTAAAGGTATTGATTGTTTTGTACTTGAAGTTTTATAGTAGTAGATAACTGGTTTAAATGTTATTCAACTGTTCATAATCCATCTTAATTGTTTAATCATAAGAGCATCTCCAACTGCTCGAAATTCAGGTTGAACGTTCAGCATCCACATTTCAACAGAACGATTACCCTGCAATATTCAGTTTTCAGGAAACTGAATTGGAACTGGATGCCCATTTAATTGGGCTTCAGCGTTAGCCGCCCATTTCGTGGCCCCTGACGTAATGCATTCGTTTAATAGGCACCCAGATTTATAGAAATATAATTTAATAGTTCATTAATGGAAGCCCACTAGATGGGCGCATGAGTTTCAAGCGTCCATTTAATAGGCGCCAAAAACTAGACACTAATTAAATAAGTGTTTGACTGTTGGGGTTTTCTCCCACTTCCAGACTAAATGTTCAACGCTTTGAATATTCAGGACTAAAGTTATTGGAGATGCTCTAAGATAACATTATCAGATGAGTCGTCTTGGTCTTTAATTTGTAGTTTTGACTAGCTTGATGATGAACATACATGGATGTGTTTGTCAAAAGGCCACAAGGAATCTGGAACACCAAATTTATTTTTGAGTAGATGATGCATAACAAAGCCATGATTGTAATCACTATTCCTTGGCAGCAATCAACTTAATGTGTAGTAGACTAGTAGCTGTATGCTTAAGCTCTTTCTGTTTTGTACACATTTAAGTACATTTAGTATGTTTTATGATAATTTTGAGATCTTTTTACTGGCAGTATTAGTTCTGAACGAAGTGGACAAGCTTTCAAGAGAAGCTCAACATTCTCTTAGAAGAACAATGGAGAAATACAGTGCTTCTTGCAGGCTAATTTTATGTTGCAATAGTTCTTCAAAGGTCACGGAGGCTGTTAGGTCCCGGTGTTTGAATGTTCGTGTTAATGCACCGACTGATGATCAGGTCCCATAAACAAAAATATGTTAATATTTATATATTTAAATACGATAATGGTTTTATTGCATATTCCCTTTTACTTTATGGTTTTCCAGATTGTTTCTTTTTGTGCATTCATGCTTTAAGCAAGCATATGTGCTTGAATTTCAATTATCACTGATTGTTTGGCATTCCCATTTGTTAATAAGTAGTCTGTTTTATAATTCTCGTGCATGCATTTCTTCTTGTTGCCAAAATGCCATTACTAAATTTCCTACTAATTTGGACTTGAAATTTTGTAATAGTGACAATAATTAGTGTTGGATGCTTTCAAATTTAGTATCATTGTATTACCTCCATTGTTCTTTCTTGTAAAAATTATTGCTTGTCCTACTTCTCAAAAAAAAAATCTAGTCAGTTGTACGGACTACGGAACTGTTTAAATTTGTGTGTTTCAACTTCTGGAGTAAAATGGTGGTGCTGTTTAGAATCCATGTCATTTAATTACTTCTAATGCATCAGATTCTCAAAGTGCTGGAGTTTATTGGCAAAAAGGAGAACCTACAACTTCCACCTGGATTTGCAGCACGAATTGCAGCTCATTCGAACCGTAGCTTGAGAAAAGCCATCTTGGCTTTTGAGACATGCAAAGTTCAGCAGTAAGCACATCATCTCATAACCTTGCACATATTCATACAAAAAAACTTCACAGATATATGCATGTACAAACACATGATAAATGTATAATCATGGGTCATACCCATGAGTAACCAGCAAAAGTAACCAGCAGTAAAAACAAGTTTGGGCACATATTCATCCACACACAACCAAGTCCCACATTTCTATGAACAATATTGCAATATTGGAAGGTAAACCTATGCTTTTCTTGATAGTTGTTTCAACACTTATTTTCTTTTTGGGTATAGATATCCGTTCACTGCTAATCAAATGATCCCACCCTTGGATTGGGAACAGTATGTTTCAGAAATAGCATCTGATATGATTAAGGAACAGAGTCCCAACAGGTTGGCACTTGTCTTGTGTTTTCTCTTTATTAATTTTTATAGAACTTAATGAGTTACTAAAGGGAAACTATAAATCTTCACCAGCTTTGACTAACTCAAATTTCTTTGTATGTTTGTGCATGCATAATGCCTCCAATAACATGATACCTTTTGTGTAAGGTACCAAGAAGCAATGCTATATTTTCATTAATAACCCCTTGGGAATTTTCTATTGAGTACTCAATTGGGTCTCCCTTTGATGGAAAGTCGTCAAATATTTAGCATAGTTTATGCATTACTTCCTTCAAAAACAACTTTCCCCTGATCAATGTCAGTTCTCTGGACATAATTTTGTTGATGGGTAGTTCTAATTACGAGTGTCACGGCACGCGCTTCGCGCGTGAATTATTTTTCTTATAAATCATATATGTGTAAATCGGTAAAAAAAAATGACTTTTTATTTTCAAGTGATATTAAGAATTGTGTATTTGTAAAGAAGTATTCTAAATTTATGAAGGAAGTTTAATTTTAGATACTATTTTTAGAAGTGTTTTGAATTCATATTCATTGTTAGATCCTATTTTTAGGGGCGTTTGGATTTGTAAAAGAAGTTTAAAATTAGATTGTATTTTTAAGTTGTTAAGATTTGCTAACACATAGAGGGGCATTTTTGATAGTTCACGTTGATACCAAAAAAGTGTGACACCAAAGCTATTACAACTATTATTAAAGATATATGACTAGGCTGTGGATAGAACCGTAAAAGAAAGTACATGATGATATATCTGTTCTTTAGCCAAAAGCATATGGATCACTTTCATGTTCACCACTTATGCATGTTTTGAGTATTAGCACACTTCACCATACTTTTGTACAGGTTAAATAAGACATAACAAAATACCGATTTCTTTTATGTGTGAATTCTCTTTTGTATTCACCTGTTAGGTCAATATTAATTTCCATCAATGACTGGTAAGGGTTTTGGATGTGACGTCAAAGGTCTTGGACATTATTCATTATACATATACATTGTAATCCTCATACATTTAATTCACTTTGACGTTTGTGTTCTCAGGCTGTTTACAATTCGTGGCAAATTATATGAACTGCTTGTTAATTGCATTCCTCCCGAAGTCATATTGAAGGTAGAAAATTTTACTTATGAGCTACTTTAAACATATTGTTGTGTTGTTTATATTAATAGTTTGTTAATTATGCAGAAATTATTGTCAGAACTACTGAGGAAGTTGGACTCTGAGCTGAAGCATGAAATCTGTCATTGGGCTGCATATTATGTAAAGCTTGATATCAGTTGATTCTCACGTCACTAAATTTTGTCGCTGGGACAATACATATATACACATATACATACATATACACAATATGAAAAATCTAAAGTGAAAGTAAGATTTACGTGGGGATACTATTGAGTTTTCGGTAAAAGTAGGCTTACAAGAGGAATGAGTTCCACACCTATTTGTGTTGGTTTGAACAAAATAACGGAAGAAATTCAAGAGGATATGTTATGGGGAATGATGTTTGTATTAATCTATACCAAAAAAATAATAGTAGAACAAATGAAAAAAAGGGAAAAAGGTGTTACAATCAAAATCACTAAAATTAGTAGGATTGGATGTGAGTATATTCATGCAACTCTATTGAAGAAACTAGGAGATATTGAATAATGATTATACATACATATACATATATATTTATATATGTCTTTACTACTAATAAAGAGAATTCATTGAATAGATTTACTCGGTGTCTTTTTGAAATTTCAAATATACATTTTTACATTTCATAGGGAAATAGTATTCAAATATGGGGATATAGTCTGTTATTTTTTAAGTACAACTGTTAGTCACCATGGAGAGTTACAGTGTGCGTTCACGAGATGAAGTATCTGAGTATACCATATTGTCCGTAATTTAGGTGGGAGTTCATCGGTCGAAGTTTTGTCTGATTCCGAGTTAGTATGAAGTTATTGTAGTTTGAAAAAAAAATTAGCGGCTTCTGCACTAGGAGGGGTTTAAATATGGAAATGTGGTAGCCTATTATTTTCTAAGTATATCTATCAGTCTCCATGAAGAAGTACAGTGCGTTCACAAGATGAAGTATCTGAGTGTATCATATTGTCCGTAATTTAGATGAAAGTTCATCGGTCGAAGTTTTGTCTGATTTCGGTTAGTATGAAGAAGCTATTGCAGTTTGGAAAAAAAAATAGCGGCTTCTGTACTAGGCGGTGTTCAAATATGGGGATGTGACAGCCTATTATTTTCTAAGTACATCTGTCAGTCCTTATGAAAAACTACGGTGAGCGTTCACAAATGAAGTATCTGAGCATTTCATGTTGTCTGTAATTTAGGTGGGAGTTAATCGGTCGAAGTTTCGTCGGATTTCGAATTAGTATACAGAAGTTATTGCAGTCTGAACAAAAAATAGCGGCTTTTGCAATAGGCGGAGTTCAAATATGGATATGTTGTAACATGTTATTTTCTAAGTAAACGGTCAATTTTCATGGAGAACTACAGTGTGCGTTCACAAGATGAAGTATCCAAGTGTACCATATTGTCCGTAATTTAGGTAGGAGTTCATTAGTCGAAATTTTGTCTGATTCCGAGTTAGTATGAAGAACTTATTGAAGTCTTAAGAAAAAAATAGTGTCTTCTGCCTAGGCGGAGTTCAAATAGAGGATGTAGCATTTATTTTTTAAGTACAACTATTAGTTACCATGGAGAACTACCGTGAGCGTTGAAGTGGCGATATAGTTTGTTATATTCTAAGTACAACTGTTAGTCACCATGGATAACTACAGTGTGCGTTCACAAGATAAAGTATCCGAGTGTACCATATTCTCCGTAATTGAGGTGGAAGTTCTTCGGTCGAAGTTTTGTCTGATTCCGAGTTAGTATGAAAAAGTTATTACAGTCTGAACAAAGAAAATAGCGGTTTCACACTAGGCGGAGTTCAAATATCGGGATGTGGTAGCATGTTATTTTCTAAGTAAACTGTCAATCTTCATGGAAAACTACAGTGTACGTTCACAAGATGAAGTATCCGAGTATACCATATTGTCTGTAATTTAGATGGGAGTTCAGCGGTCAAAGTTTTGCACGATTCCGAGTTAGTATGAAGAAGTTATTGCGGTCTAAAGAAAAAAATAATGGCTTCTGCATAGGCGGAGTTCGAATATGAGGATGTAGCATGTTATTTTCCAAGTACAATTGTTAGTCACCATGAAGAACTACAGTGTGTTTACAGGATGAAGTATCCGAGTGTATCATATTGTCCGTAATTTAGGTGTGAGTTCATCGGTTGAAGTTTCGTCCGATTTCTAGTTAGTATGAAGAAGTTATTGCAGTATGAATAAAAAAAATAGTGGCTTCTGCCTAGGTAGAGTTTAAATACGGGATGTAGGCTATTATTTTCTAAGTACAACTTTTGGTCACCATAGAGAACTACGGTGTGCGTTCACAAGATGTAGCATCCGAGTGTACCATATTGTCTGTAATTAGGTGGGAGTTTATCGGTCGAAATTTCGCCTAATTCCAAGATGGTATGAAGAAGTTATTGTAGTGGAAAAAAATAGTGGCTTTTGCCTATGTGAAGTTCAAACATGAGGATGTCGTATGTTATTTTTTAAGTATAACTATTAGTCATCATGGAGAACTACAGTGAGCGTTGAAGTGAAAATATAGCCTGTTATTTTATAAGTACAACTGTTAATCACCATGGAGAACTACGGTACATGTTCATAAGCTGAAGTATCCGAGTGTTCTATATTGTCCGTAATCTAGGTGGGAGTTCATCGGTCGTAGTTTCGTCCGATTTCAAGTTAGTATGAATAAGCTATCGTAGTATAAACAAAAAAAATAGCGGCGTCTGTCTAGGCTAAGTTCAAATACGAGGATGTAACCTGTTATTTTCTATGTACAATCGTTAGTCACCATGGAAAACTACAGTATACGTTTATCATATGAAGTATTCGAGTGTACTATATTGTCCGTAATTTAGGTGGGTGTTCATCGGTCGAAATTTTGTCTGATTCCGAGTTAGTGTAAAGAAGCTGTTGTAGTCTGAAGAAAAAAATAGCGACTTCTGTCTAAACGGAGTTCAAATATGAGAATGTAGTCTGTTATTTTCTAAGTACAACTATTAATCACAATGGAAAACTATAGTGAGCGTTGAAGTGGGGATATACGTTCATAAGTTGAAGCATTCGAGTGTTCTATATTGCCCGTAATTTAGGTGGGAGTTCATCGGTCGTATTTTCGTCCGATTTCGAGTTGGTATGAGGAAGTTATTGCAGTATGGAAAAAAAATAGCGGCTTTTGCCTAGGTGGAGTTCAAATACGAGGATGTAGCATGTTATTTTTTAAGTTTAAGTACAACTATTAGTCACCATGAAGAACTATAGTATACGTTCACTAGATGAAGTATCCTAGTGTTTCTTATTGTCTGTAATTTAGATGGGAGTTTATCGTTCGAAGTCTCGCCTGATTCTGATTTAGTGTGAAGAAGTTATTGTAGTCTGAACAAAGAAAAATAGCGGCTTCTACTTAAGCGGAGTTCAAATATGGTGATGCTACTATCAAATCTACTTTCATATGTATAACTAAAAGTGCATATACGTTGTGATTAAATGCAGGCCCACCTGGGTGTACATATGTACCCATGTATATAATATAAATAAATAAATAAAATCATTATTCATTATTTCTAGTTTCTTCAAATAAAATTGCATGAATAGAGTGAGAGCACACACAAAACTAATCGACTAACAAAAAAGAAATGTTTGAATATCTAGGTTCAATAATACCAGAGGCAGAGAAGAACCATAATGAACCAAATTAACATAGATTAAATAAAACGGAGATAAGTTAGTTAATGTAATAGGAGTTTAACGGATGAACTAAATTTTTTTTCCACTGAGCGGTGGTTAAATCTATTGTATTGTATAGTTTGGAAAGTTGGTACATATGAAGAAATGAGAATATAAATGTAGTAGAAATATGATAGTGAGAAAAAAAGAGGAAAGACATCGTTAAATAAGAACTAATGAAATTAAACTTAGAAGATATGAAAAAAAATTCTTAAAAAATGATACGTGATTAGATAAGATAATTTTTACGTGAAATGGGACCATGGTTATGAAAGGTGCATGCCATTGCGTAAGGCATGGCGTGGCGTTTGTACGTTTCTTTCATATGGCACAGCGCACGTGGAAATGCATAGCTAATGACGCAAATGGTGTGCGGCCAAAAAGGTCGTACCTTTTCGTTATTTTGTTGTTTTTTTACTTATTTTTGTTGTGTTTATTTTTGCTTGACGATAGTGATTGATATTGAAAATATAATTCTTTTCATGTAATATATATTCTCAAAGCAAGTCGTAATTTTTATTGTGCATATAGAAAAAAGTAACGATTGAATGTATCATATATTTTTTATACAATGATATGGTTACACTTCAAGTTAATCTCCAACAAACTTTGAACTATTTATTCATATTATTGGGATGGACAATTGAAACCGAGATCTGTAAATACAAAACAAACCGAACCCGATGTGTATCAGGTCGGGTCTAAGTGATGAAAAGTAACATGAAGACATGATCTGACCCGGAAGATTAGACAAAAAGCGAGAAAATGTAAGTATATTTTGTGTTTTTACCAGATAGGACTAGAATCGAGACTCGAGTCATCCAGATCTAATCGGACGGGTCTAATTGTCACTCTTGCATCGAGCAAATAATCTCGAGTAGTCGTATTCTCCAGATTAATCTCGAGCGAACTTCAACACCTACTTCAGCTTCTTTAAATCTTTACAAAGATGAAACGAAATTAAACGAGATGGATGAGGAAGATGTTTAAACTTATGAATCTGATGATGCAGATAATGATTTGAAAATATAATTGTTGAATCTGATTCAGATTTGTAGCTTTCAATAATATGTACTATTATCCGTAGAGACTTTGCGTCTTTTTGCGTCGTCATGTGCGATTAATAGCTATGAAAGGGACAAAAGGAGATCTGAACTCACTTGAGGGGGGGAAAAACTAATCTGACAAAGTTAATTCTTATGAGGATTCAGAGCAGAAAACTATGGAAAGAAAATCATGCGGCAAACATCAATCTTCATTTACTTATTTATTTTTAAAAAGCAAGGAAGGGATGGATCAGCCTAATTGTGAAACATGGCTTGAAGAATGTGTCTAGTTTAAAAGCGCAGATGAGTTGAACCGGATTATGGGAATGTATCGAATCCATTGAATTTGATGCAATGGAAAATATGTTCTCTTGGCTTAGTGTATTGCCACATTTCTAATCCAAAGGCTTGAATCGTTGCTCGTGTTAGAGATGGGCAGTGGATGGTTGGTTTCAAGATTGTTTTACATTATTCTGAAGCACACATGATTTCATTGGCTTTTTTGCAATTGGAACCTGACGAATAAATAATAGTTTGCACTCGAATTCACTTTTAGTGTTACGTTTTCATAATTTTCTTCACAAGCATGCGCGCTAAATAAAATGTAAATGTGTATATCAGTCGTGCACACATGAATAATATTATTTTTGGATATGTTTTTATATGAAGATATTACACGGGCACGTTCCTTTCCGTAATATAAGGCCTTGTCTATCTTGTGACTTCATTGCAATTAAATCTTTAACTGGATTTTATTGTACATGCTTAAATCTTTAGTATAATAAAGCAAAGAAATGAATGAACAACATACATCTGTGTGTTATGGAACATTTGGCTTAAACAAAAATTGTATAAAAATGGACTTCCATATGTATAATTCATTTCATTCGAACGGGCTTTAATGTATGTGTTTATAAGCAATTTTAGTCATGATGTTAGAGTAGCCGTGTTGCATTATTCACTCGCATCATGATTTAATCTGTCCAAATTCTCATTTTGCTGACCTTAAATTAGGACTAAATTCGTGATACTTCTCAAAACTGCTTTGAGATTATTTGATTAGTGATATTTATTTTTACTGACTTAATTTCATAGAATTTTTGATAGAATTTTTTTTACCTTAGGCTTAGATGACTTCATTTTGAACCAAATGGGTATAAAGATAAACTATAGTGGCATTTGTTGTTAACCCTCGTGAATAAAATATTGTCAGTTATTACTAAATTCTGATTCTTCATTCCTTTAATTTTTCTTGCTCCTAATCATATTAACTTTATTGTTTCTTTATTATTCCAACGCTATATTTATGTTTCTTGCAGGAACACAGGATGCGTCAAGGGCAAAAGGCTATTTTTCACATAGAAGGTATCTCAACATCATTTCTAATTACATATAGATTTTTACCGTCTCAACATCATTTCTAATTACATATAGATTTTTACTATATGATTTCAAAGGACTTTACAAATCTTGGTTATGAGAGATATAAAAGTTGCACCTGTCCATCTGGGTTGTAGATTGTTATCTTTAAATTCGACATTGATATGTTGAACACACAAACATTCTACTTAAACTCGACATAAACATCATGCCTATGCCGATTTTATAAACATATTACTTGTTTATCACATGCTATTTTTATTGCTGGAACTCTTGCATAATGTAGTGACTTGTCTGTTGTATGTAAACTATTACTGATCAATGCCATTCACAGGATCACAAAAACATGTTTTATTTTTCTTTTGTTCTTTATGATCACACATGGGACGTGATTTTACAATTGTTATATCAAATTCTCTTTGCTTATATTGATGGCTGCAAGTTGTAAATGGTATCTTATAAAAACCACAATGTCCATTTATTCTACATCTCATCATAGTTAACACTACTTTGACATTAAAAATTTATGCTATGGGTAGAGGACTCTTGTGCATTGGACTTCAAATATGATCGGTCAACTACATATACGATTTCTCAGTTCTGAATAAATGAAATTTTGTTACAATTTTTTTACATAGCTAATGCTTATTTATTGTGCTCCAGCGTTTGTGGCGAAGTTTATGAGCATTTATAAGGGATTCCTCATTGCAACATTTGGCTAAGTTGTGATCTACTCAATTCGTAAGCCCTCTACTAATGGCTTATATTACATATGTATAGCAATATGGTGCGGTCTTTTGTGCAATGGTTCTGTATATAATTTCTTAGGCTAATAAATTTGTAATATTTCAATTTTGCAGTTGACTCCAGGGAGGTAATCGGTGCATATCTTATCTGAAATTTGCAGTTATTTGCTGTGAAAACTGGTTGCATATGCAGTGTGTTTGAGGCTCACTATTGTAACAAAGACTGTTATATTGCATGAATTCTATTAGCTGTAATTTTCATGTTTTTATTAAAGATGTTTTGGTAGCTTCAACTAAAATTTTCTTGTTGCATGGATTGTATGTTTATCTCAACGTTTGCAGCCATTCATGAATGAGGAACTTTATCACTGCATAACTGGAGCATACATGGTATATTTCTACTTAGAAATTCAGTTGTTTCATAAAGCTGTCTGTAAACAACACGCTTAAAGATATTTTGTAGGCAATTAAAAAAATCATAACATGAAATTTTATTTAAATTTTTACCGTCTCAACATCATTTCTAATTACATATAGATTTTTACTATATGATTACAAAGGACTTTACAAATCTTGGTTATGAGAGATATAAAAGTTGCACCTGTCCATCTGGGTTGTAGATTGTTATCTTTAAATTCGACATTGAAAAATCCTATTTTTCAAACAAAATCTCAAACTAGATTGCTTTTTTGAAAAGGCTTGCATAACTGGCATGTAATTTGATAATGGTAAAAAATTGAAGTTATTCGGTAAAATCATACTTAATTAATAATTATAACTATCTAACAAACAAATTGTAACATTTTAATTTTTTTAAAACTTCCATAGAAATGCAAATTAATTCGTGTTTTTCTAATGTTTTTTCTTATTAAAATCCAAAGAAAAAATTAACTTTCAAGAAGCGCTACAAGTCACAAAAGCAAAAAACCAAGGAAAAAAGTCAAATTTTAGACCAGATGCATTTCCAAATTTTCATGTTGAGAAATTTTCAAAACATGTGCTGAAAATAGCTATGAAAACTAAAACGCAAAATGCAAGTAGAATGCAGCGTGTTTATAAAACTCTCAAACTTTCCAAGACCCAAAAATAGAGGGAAAAAAAAAGCAGCAAAATGTAAACCTTGAGCAAAAATATTTCCATTAACTTCAGCCAACAATAAACCATCCCCTTTGTCACTAGAACCTACCAGTCAACTGATCTAAAGCGACTTGAACTGCAAAAATTTCGTAACCGTTCAACGCCATCTGAAAAAACCAGCGATGCCACCGCTGCTGCTCTCGGCCATGGTTTCGTCTGAGGAGTTGGAAGTGCTTTCCATGCAGTCGTCAGAAAGTTCATCAGGATCCCTTCGCTGCAGTCGAGTTGCATTGTCGGCTATCCATTGCACGACCTCCGGCGTGGCTGCCCAGTCGGCCAGGGCTTCTCTGGTGGACTCCCTTGTGAAATCATCCCATTGCGTTTTCGTGTACTTGCGCCTCGGTGTTTTGTGGAAGGTCGAGTAGTAGTTTTCTTGCTCTTGCTTCCTTGGTAGGTATGCATTGGCTGAAAAGATGGATAATCATTTTAGTAATATTTAAATGCTTAATACAAATTAAGCACGTTTTAGGTAGAATAAAAACAAAGCATAGGTCAAATAATTTATGTGGAAATTAGAAGACATTTCGAAACTTAATACATGGTTACCCCTTCTCAAAATACTGGTTTCAAATTATCTCCCTAGAATTATTTCTGTTATACTTTTTTTTTTTTTCAAAAATTAAATCTGCACTTTATTGGAAACTAATATAAGCAAAATAAAAAAAATGGATTTTTGCGATTTAAACTGCAAATATTTGCAACTTTTTAGAACTACAAATATTTTCAACATTCTACTATGGGTGCTTCGTAAAAATTTGGTTTTTGGAACGAGTAAAGTGTATTTTGAAACATATAGAAGGGTGTTTTGTTTTATTTATTAATTTTTGTATACCTGTCAACACAAAATGTAAAAAATAAGATAAAAAATAAAAATCAAAGTAAACATATATCGGTGACAATATCAGTAAACGTATGTTTTTCTTAAACCAAATTTTTATCTTGTTTTAAACATAAAATATATAATTTGCTACCTACTCTGCGCTTCTAAGAGCCAAACAATATGTACAATATGAGGTCATACATAATATGATCTCCACTACCAGTATATGTTGCTAGTTTTAGTTGTGAATGCCACAGAACCCGAGAAATATGGATTCATCTGATTAAATTGTGCGTTAATATACTACGTGCTCAGTTTATTTCTCATTAATGAGATATACTTCCTTGTCATCATAAAAATACAACTTGCATTACCCATATCTGATGTATACAACTGAGGATGTATGTGTTTTGTATTGTATGATATCTAAAATTGATTATGTTGTAAATAAAGTGCATATATCAAGATGTGAAAAGTACATCAAAAACCGCTAGAATGATTTGCTTCCTTCATGTCCATGGACACTGTACAATCACAGTTTGAGATGAAAAATCTCTAAGAAAAGGGAAAACGAACCGATATTTGAAATTTTAAACTAAGACAAAATTTGAGTAGACAGTACGAAGTTCTAAGCGAATCGTTAGGGTAGATACCAGACAGTTCTCTCACATATATAAGCTTGAGAGAAAAGATAAATGTAGTGTTTGGTTTGATAACGAGTTTAGTGTTTGTGTTTTCAATATGTATTTTAAATGCACACGAGAGAAGTGGACGAAAAACGGTTGATTTGGAAAATGGTTTTAACATATAAAATTGAAAATGATTTTTTTTATTGTTTTCCACCTTTTGGGAAACATGAAAAATTATTCTCTTCTATTCTTCCCTTTGTTGGAATGCTTAGCATTTTCTAATCCCTCCTCGCCCCATCATTTGACATACATATTAAAAACACAAAACACAAACCTAATTTTCAAGTCAAACGGTACCTAACTTTTTGGGTCCTAACAGATTCAACAAGTGTTCTAATCATTATAACCACGCATTGTCTATGTTCATTGATATTCTTAATGTTTATTTATTGGGGATGATGACATCACTTCTTATTCATCCTCTAGACGTCTTCATCTTTTGTGCTGGACCTTTTTGAAATGTAACAACATTTTGGACATAAAATATTTCTTTTGTCAAGATCATATTCACCAAAAAAAAAGTAATAAATAAATAAATAAAAGTGTCGAAACTTTTAGCTCATACTAAACTACATATGAAAATTGACGGTGAGAACAAAGATCAACATATTGATCTATGATTTGGGTGAATTAAAAGTTTTGAAATGAACCAAAAAAGGAAGGGTGCTCTTATAACAAATGAATCTTATCTATTGTTAATCCGCCTTTTGGCAAGACAGCATACAGACGGATTTAACTCAATCGACTGCACGGTTGTTGAGGTTGGAATACTATGGTTTGACTCGACTAGACGGATAGACGAACAATCACGCATGATAAACAAGGTTACGAAGCCTGGATTCGGCATAGTCGATGGACGAAAAGCGTGGGATACTTGAAATATGAGTTTCGACCAAGGTTCGAGAACTCAAATTTCGTCTCGGTTTCGGTCTTTTTAAATTTTGTTGGTTTCGATCGGTTTTGGAAACATCGTTTGTTTCGGTTTCTGTTTTGGTCTCGATCCTAATATCGAAGATTTGCATTTGTAATAGAAAAGTAACTATAAACGATATAAATTTATATAAAAATATTATATACAACAAAAAAATAATGATACACACAAGACTACTACATCCAGAAACTATTTCTCAAAGCTACATATGGATTGTTTTCATAATTTTCTTCATCGTCTTGTGTTGTATAATACGATGGACAACCATATTGCAATTGTCATACACCCATAAATGTCGTCGTCATATTATCAAAAGACGATGGTTCATCATTTTGTGTTGCATACGTAGCTTGACTGTTTTGATCACTCAAGATATCAGTATATGTTTCGTTTGTTTCATAATATGAGTTACCACCCGTATAGTCGGAAGTAGAATGTCTATAGGTTGGTGGATTATTTGAAGTATATGAATTATGCTCATAATCATGTTGATGTTTGTATTCAACATTTAACTTACTGTCTCTTCGGTTAGGATTGTTGCTTACGCCCCTTCTTCTTTAATATGTTTGCGTTAGTCTATATAATGCACCGCCATCACTAGAACCAATACCATAATTACGAGTTAAACTCACACCACTTCCACCAGCATTTCATGAGCGTCATTTGAGTAGCTGCTACTATTTTCTTTACTTTGACTCATTGTTGCTCGTGTAGGTATACCATCAACCGCGGCGACTGTATCATTCAGTGTGCTGGTCATCCAAGTTCGTCATCCAATAAGGGTGGTTCAACTTCAGTAGTCATTCTGCTAATGGATCATCTTCATGAAATATATAGTTCAGATCGATCAACTGATTTTTAATATCGCGGCGCCTTGAATGTTTTGCTCTTAATCTCGTGTTGTAATGCACATATACTAATTTTCTAGATTTTCATTTTTATTCTATTGCGTTATTTGGTATGGATCATTGAAAATGTAGTCCAGTTTCTTTCGCAGTTCGAAAAAGAGACTGTTTGACTTAAAATGTGCATTGCTAAACGTGTTAAATTTGAAGCATCCTCTCTTTCAATTATTGACCACCATTGAGCGGGAAAACATGTCTTCACGGCTGCGTATGCTTTTGCAGAACCAAATGCATCAATTTTTATTCTATATCTTTCTACCTGTGATTTTAAATTAAATATTTAATATGTCATAAACGTTAAATGTTTGACGTAACTATTATATATGTTGGTTTTACCTTTTTTTCGATTTCAATTAATGTTACAATGTCTGGCACCATCTTTCAACGGCGTCGTTAAATTCGTTTAATACTTCTCCATCGTTCATTGCATCTCCATATTGAATGATGGGATTAAGAAAATAACATATATATGAAAGATTTAAAATATTATTGAAATGTTATATATTTCATTATTTGTATGACTATAAGATAAAACAAATTACCCGCGGCGTAAAAAGATCAATGTAACTGTCTTTCTCATCTTTTGTCTATTATATCCCACTATTTTTTACAGTCTTCCACCAATATTTTTTCTAATCGATTCTTTTGCTTGATTCATTGTTTCGTAAAGATATCTCATATTTGCTTTGTCATCACTATCTACCATCCGTAAAACTTTCACCAATGACTCAAAAAAAGGATAACGGAAGCAGCATCAATCCAAAAATCGTTGTTGTAAATTAGTGTAGAGATAATATTTGTTGTTCTTTTGTCTTTAGTATTGAGTTTTTGAACTCTTGATGTCCACTATCTCGAAGCAATCATCATTCTTAGGTCATCTTTATATTTATGAATAGAGTCTAGTACGATGAAATGAGTTGCAAACCGTGTTACCGTCGGTCTAATCAATTCTTTATTATTGGTCTTTTTCCTCATGATGGAAAGTAACCAACCATAATTGTATAAATGTCGTTATTAACTGGCAGTTTGTGATAACGGTTGTTATCTCTGCCTTTTTGAAAATATCTTCTAAAATCAAATCAACGAAGTGTGCTGCACATTGTGTCCAGTATAAATGCCTTCTTTTCTAGCATCAATATTTAACATGCAGCTTTGTAGTTTGCTCCATTATCTGTAACAACTTGCACTATTCTATTTTCACCAATCGTTCTAACGACATCATCCATTAATCTACAAATATATTCTCCACTTTGGAATTCATTCGTGTCATCCACGAATTTAATAAATATCGTTCCATGAATAGAGTACACGAGAAAATTTATTATTTTTCATTGATTCTGTGTACTACAGTCATCACACATTAATGTGCAACCATATTCATCTCAGAAATTGTGCAATGTTTTAATATATTGTCTAATTTCTTCTATTTTCATTTCAAGATACGAATGTGATATTTCATATGCAGTTGGTGGATTAATTTCACGACCGCATTCTGCAATCGCGTCAACCATTGTTGTATAATATGGACTATTATCAACGTTATGTAGAATATGGTTGAAAAAAAACTTAGAAATTGCTCGACCTGTATATTTTTGGCATCTTTAATGTCTTTCATTGCAAATTTAATAGACGGCTGAGTTCTACCTCCTCGTTTTTGCATATATGAGTCGATTCGTACAGTAGCATGAGTGTCAAAATCGCCATCTACTCCGGTAGATTTTTCAACAGTATGAAATATGTGCAATGATTGACTTGAACCACCCGATCGTCCAACGGTATGAGATCTACGCAGCTCTTCGTCTCTAAATACATCTCTGCTTTGCTACATGATACGTTGAAGTTCATGTTCATTTTCATCGTCTGATTGTTGTTGCGGTCTGCTTATTAATTCCTCTTGTAAACGTTGCTTGTCTAGCTTTCCTTTGTTTCGTTCATTTCTCTTCTAAATAATATGTGATCGTATAAGTTGTTTAACTTCTTTAGGGACAATTAAACACATTGATACGTCGTCATCCACTCCTGCCAGATGTTCTTTCAAACGTGTCACACCACCGCCATTAATTATTTTATCGCAAAAGTTACATTTCATTTTCCGAAGATTGCCATCAATCGCCGTACCATAATTTCAACCAATTTCAGTTGGATTTACCAGTGTACCTGAAATTATAATTAAACAAAAGTTAGATAACAAATTAATAGTCCAAATCAAATTAAAAATTAAACAAAAATGTTCAACGTTCAAAATGAATATAGTCCAAATTGAAGACATCGGAGTTCAATTTTCAAATCCAATAATTCAAGTCAAGTTCAATGTTCATGTTCGATATTCAAGTCCAACGTATTCACGTTCATGTTCGATATTCTAAGTCCAGCATATGCAAGTCCATATTCAAGTCCAATATTCAGATCGGTTCAGCATATTCAGGTCAGTTCAGTCAGATCGGTTCAGCATATTCAGGTCAGTTCAGCATATTCAGGTCGGTTCAAATGTCAATATATTCAAGTCAGAATATATAGTATGCAGCATTCTGTAATCAATGAAGTATTCAGTTCAGGTCAATTCAAATGTCTCTAGTTAACTATATATGTAAGAATATATTCATTGTTTAAGATACTACCATATTCAAAAACAAAACAAAAAACGTATATAGTTCCACATTCAAAAACAAAAATAAAACCCACCAAACTTGTTCAGCCAAAAGCCCACAAGCAACACATCATAAACGTACGAAGACAAAAAACATACGAAGCCCAAAAACATTTATCTCCGGTTCCTCGTCTCAAACATACGAAGCCAAAAAAAAGAAAAAAAAACTCTCGACCAAAATACGAAGGCGGAAAAGGGGAAAAATTAATACCTGCGCGCGCATATTGAAGTGGATGTCTGAGACGAGTCGAAGTGGAAGATCGAAGAAACGAAGTGGATGTCACGGTCGTTGTCGATGTTGAAGTTCACTGCTGCCGGTCGAAATTGCTGCCTCGAAGTCGAGGTGTTGAAGCTTGATTTTGGGGAAGTGAAGATCTAGTAAATTTTATGATTTCGAATGGCTAATTTATAGGCAAAATTTTGATTCTTTTTACTGTTCAATCATGTTCAATTTTTCTTCTTGAGATGTTTTTTGGATGGAGCAATTCATTCTTTTTTTTGTCGCTCTTCTCCTCTCTTATGCGATCTGCAATTTTTTTTCCTGCTTCTTCGACCGGGACGGGATTTTGCCCTAATCCCGTCCCGTCGCAGGCCAGAACCGCTACGAGATGGTCGGAATCTCGTGGTTCCGATTGGAACCTTAAATCATGGTTTCGACAAAAATCGAGTCAGTTCGAGATGTTTGGAGTTTGCTTCGAGTCGCTTGTGGGTCTGCTTCGGGTTTTGAAGCAGTTTACTTTGGGTCACTTGAATGGCTACTTCGGATCACTTGGGTTCAGTGCATTTCAGAGGGATCGGTGCTTACTTCGAGTCGACGAGCTATGGACTTCAGGTCGGCAAGTGAATTTTCTCGGGTCGGAAAAAATGGAGGGATCGGCAACATTAATCGGGTCAGCATGTTTTTACTTGGAGCCAGTGCAGTTTGCTTCGGGTCAGATGTATGGTTGCTTCGGGTCATCACTTGGGGAAACTCGAGTCGACACATATATGCTTGCTTCGGATTGGCAACTTGTTTACTTCGGCTCGGCTAAAGTATTTTTCAGGTCGGCATTAGGAGGTCGGGTCAGCAACATTCTTGGGGTCCGCATGTTTTCTATTTGGAGTCACATTGCAATCTGCTTCGGGTTAAAATGGAAGCTGCTTCAGGTCACCACCCGGGTCTATTGGGGTTGAAATATTTTATGCTTCAGGAAATCAGTGGTCGACGGTATGGACTCGACTATGGTTTTGGTGGGCCCATATTGTCCAGGAAGCCCAGTAACCCGGATTTTGCCTAAAAAGACGGCAGACGGGGCTTCAGAAAAGGGATTCTCATTCTGTTCTTCCATAACTTCTACAAAAAGGCCGTTGAAGTTATTCTGCCATTTTTTGTTTTAAAAAATTTGAGATTGTAACTGTAATCAATTTTCTATTAATAGAAAGAAAATTTCTGAAGTGGACGCAGGCCGAAGTTAGCCGAACCACTATAAATCTCGTGTTATTGCAACTTTCTTTTTAATTTTTTATTGTTCTTCATATTTGTACTCTCTGCATACACTATAGCTGTTATCTATGACTGTTAGTTGGTGCTTTCATCTGCGTTTGGGTGTTAGTGACCAATTTTGGTGCTTTCACTGAAAAAGCTAGCACTCAGGGATTCTGAAGGTTGGATTGTGGATTTAAAGTCGAATTCTTGAAAAACTATGGCAAAGCAATCAACAAGAAGACAAAGAGCAGAAAAGAGTCAGCATGAAGGAAGTCAAAATGCTTCCTCGTGAGCTAATCAGACCTCAGTTTTCATCACCAGAGATGAGATGGAGATGATGATGATGGATGTTGTGCATGAAAGGATGCTGAAGAGACAGGAGGATACGATGCAGACCCTGCTCCGACAGATTGGACAGGCTGGAGCGCAGAACCAAGGAAAAAGAAGCAAGCAGGATGTTGGATGGAGCTATAGATTCTGACATGGACCAAAATTTGGATGCACGCTTGGAAGAAGACGATCTAGGATTCCCTCGTGGACTTAGGGGCAAGATGGAAATGGTGGTCGGAAACAACCTATGTATGCTGGAATAGCTGGAAATTGGAATGCAGGACTTGGAACGGAGATTAATTGGCTTGGACATGGATTGGAATAGCTGGGGACAAACTCCGACCAAGGTTAATGGATTGGCATAACTAGCCATGGAACTGTGGGCATGGATTTGGATGGCTTTGTTTGGAAACGGATAGCGGTGATGGAACATGAGCGGCTATCATCTGCCGCAAATCGGAGCTAGCCCGGTTTAAAGGCACAAGTCATCAACTAATCGGGATGGTATGGAATAAGTAGCAAACTCTTGACAGACGGCTAAGTCACTCATGTACGAGGACGGAAATAGCCCCTAAGCATGCTCTGAGATGATGATACACCATGATGCTCTAGTTTGTGAAATTTGTTTTTTCTTTCTGATTTGGATATTTGCTTTTTCTGGTTGGTTTACTCCTGGTTTTGTTGGTTGATGCTTGTCTTTTGCTTTGGATTTTTGATGTGGATTTCTGATTTTCTGGTTTGATCTAGATTTCGGATTGAATTTTCCTCTTGTTTTTGGTAAAAAAAGTCATCGAGTGTGGACTATGCTCGGTGAAAACCTGAAAAATATAAATCATCGACCAGAGAGTCGAGGCCGGAGAATATAAAAATCCTTGGCCGGAGAGTCGAGGCCGAAGAATATAAGTCATTGACCGGAGAATCGAGGCCGGAGTAGGAAAAATGAACCCGGCGAGGTCTCGGATATGGATTGTAGGACCCGACGAGGTCCCGGTTTTGGATATGGACCTAGCGAGGTCCCAATATGGATTATAGGACCCGAAGAGGTCCCGGTTTTGGATATGCACCCTGCAAGGTCCCGGGTATGGATTATAGGACCCGACTAGGTCCCGATTTTGGATATGGACTCGGCGAGGTCTTAGGTATGGATTATAGGACCCTGCTAGGTCCGGTTTTGGATATAGACACGGCGAGGTCCCGGATATGGATTATAGAACCCGACGAAGTCCCGGCTTTGGCTTTGGACCCGGCGAGGTTCTCGATTTGGATTACACGACCCGAAGAGGTCCCGGACTCAGATAAAACGATCCGGAGAGATCGTGGATTTGGTTAACGGATTTGGGATGAATTCGGAATTGGATATCGACTCAGAACAGTAGTGCATTATGTTAATGATCCGGAAAGATCGAGGAATCGGTCTAGCAATGGATTGGATTCAAGGCTGAATATGGCAATCAATGGATTATGGAATTCTGATTTTGGACTTATGGCAATACAAAACACGCCTTCCGATTGCAAGACATGTTTTGGGGGTCAAAGTATTAACCTGCCTTTTGGCAAGACAGCGTACAGGCGGATTTTACCCAATCGACTACACGGTTGTCGAGGTTGGAATACTATGGGTTTGACTCGACTAGACGGATAGACGATCAATCACGGATGATAAACATGGTTATGATGCCGGAATTCGGCATAGTTGATGGACAAAAGGCGTGGGATACTTGAAATATGAGTTTCGACAAAAATCGATCCATTTCGAGATGTTTGGAGTTTGCTTCGAGTCGTTTGTGGGTCTGCTTTAGGTTTTGAAGCAGTTTACTTCGGATCACTTAAATGGCTACTTCGAGTCGCTTGGGGTCAGTGCATTTCAGAGGGATCGATGCTTACTTCGGGTCTGCAAGTGAATTTTCTCGGGTCGGCAAAAATGGAGGGATCGGCAACATTAATCAGGTCGACATGTTTTACTTAGGGTCAGGAGGCAGTTTGCTTCAGGTCATCGCCTAGAGAAACTCGGGTCGGCATATTTATGCTTGCTTCAGGTCGGCAACTTGTTTTCTTCGGGTCGGCTAAAGTATTTCTCAGGTCGGCAACATTTTTGGGGCCTGCATGTTTTCTACTTGAAGTCACATTGCAATCTGCTTCGGGTCAAAATGGAGGCTGCTTCGGGTCACTATCCGGGTCTCTTGGGATCGGTATATTTTATACTTCAGAAAATCAGTGGTCGACAGTATGGACTCGACTATGATTTTGGTGGGCCCGTATCGCCCAAGAAGCCCGGTAACCCGGATTTTGCCTATAATACGGTAGACAGGGCTTCAGAAAAGGGATTCTCATTCTGTTCTTTTATAACTTCTTTTACAAAAAGGCCGTTAAAGTTACTCTGCCATTTTTTCTTTTAAAAAACTTGGGATTGTAACTATAATCAATTCTCTATTAATAAAAAAGAAATTTCTGCAGTGGACGTAGGCCAGAGTTAGCCGAACCACTATAAATTTCGTGTTACTACAACTTTCTTTTTAATTTTTTATTGTTCTTCATATTTATACTCTCTACATACACTCTATATGTAATCTACGATTGTTAGATGGTGCTTTCATCTGCGTTTGGGTGTTAGTGACCAGTGTTAGTGACCAATTTTAGTGCTAACATCTATACATAATATTTCATTTATGTTTGGCCCAAGACCAAGAGGATTTAAAATTTTGTGATCTAAATCCCTCCCGTATTAAATTATAAAACACCTAATCAACAAAAAAAATTGACGGCAAACAAGCATCAGCATTCTTTCAGACTTTGCCAAACAAGCGCAACTGGAATGAGACTAGTAAAAAATAGAACCAATGTTATTTACCTCTTTCATTTGAGTTGGAAAGACTAAAAAGGGTAGTTGGACTATTCCAAAACCTTCGGCCTGAAACATTATTAGTAGACCGACTCAAGAACTCTGCACGCTTGCCACTGCTTCCACGTTTGTGTACACTTCTTGATTGCCATAGACTGTTTCTCATATGCTCGTGTTGCCTTAAAATAAAAATAAAAAACATAAGCATGCCAAATCATGTATATAAATTTAGTTTTGTCATATGATAAAACTTACCGTTGGGAAAACCTTTGTCTACCAAGGTAGCAAGTACTCAAATATATGCCCAAGACTACAAATGGGAGAAGAATGTCCACTGAGCTCTGAAAATGAATGAAACATGTATCAATCAGATTTATCGTCAATTTATCATAGTGATGATATATGATCATATTATACAAACCTGTAAAACAAAAACCAAACCAAAAATAAACATTGCCCATTTTACAAACTGGGCAACAGTAGCATCGACGTTGCCATCTTTTGAAATGATAAATTTTCTCACGAACCAGTATCCTAAAGCAGCTCCAATTAGAATAATCAAAACTAGAAGAAAAACAGAAACCTGTAACATAAAAAGTGAAAAAGAAACAAGATTGATCGTAGAGAAAAATATGTCTGTGTGCATCTGTAAAAAATTAATGCATATCTGACCAATAATACAGAAACATAGCACAAAAGGATCAGCAGTAATTGAATCACTCTCGGTTACATAAGCCAAAAAGTAAACTCATCGACGTGGATGAATGATTCAAATATTTCATAAAGACATGGAATTACATTATACTAAAGTTCGTCCAAAAAGAGAAAATAAAATATAAATTTGACCATACTGCAATCATGCAAATCATATGATAAAGAAAAAATCAACTAGCTTATGCTACTTGAATCCCACAACCCATTGGTCAATTTTTACTTTTATTTTGTGTGCGCTACATATTCCAGCTTCACTCATGTTATTTTCATGTAGTTGTCATCAAAAAATAATATTTATTCCCTTGCACGACCCACAAAATATACATAACTAATATAATGCAAAATGAGGAGAGCAAAAATGTTAAATCAATTAAAATTCTCCATATTGTGGGTCTATGTTCTATACTTCCTTTTTGTATCACCTCAATCAGATTTTTGATTCCATCTATTGACTATATACCTCACCAATAAACAATCAAAACCAGTAAAGGATGACTTGACTAATCAGCATTGATACTTAAGGAGAATGCACAATAGAACACCTCTTGCATTTTATATTGCAAACTAGAACATTGTTACGATTACTGGATATGCTCAAACATATTGCCGTCAATTAATCAGATGAGCCTATTTTACAGGCATGAAAAGGGCAATGATGTAAAATATGACTTACCGGATAATGCATATCTTCACTCATTCCAAAATTCACAAGGACAGAATTAACCACAGAGGAGAAGTAGTGTGTAATATATGAACCTACACCCAGCTGCAAAAAGCACAGTGTTCAGTGGAATTATTTAGGAAAAAGAAAATACATGGATAAATTGTGTGACAAGAGAAGAAATAATAAGCTGTATTATGTGTATGCGTGGACCAACACCATTGTCCCAGTGGTTATGTGCTTCAACTGTGATGCGAGAGGTTACAGATCCAAAACATATGTAGCGTGATTCGAACATATGTTACATGTAATATGTTGTATAAAACCTAAGACTTGTAGTGCTAATATAAATATCATCTAAGTACCCAATTTAAAAAAAATGTGCGTGTGTGGAGAGAAGGAGAAGTGGGATTCGCATCCTTAACATTTTGCATCCCCGAATTGTTAATCATAAATTCAAAAGATCCATACTTAAGATTCGTACACTTTGAAAGTGATTCTGATGTTTGAACTTTAACACCTTAATCTAAAAATCAATTTTCTTTCTTGTCTCATTCTTATTCTGTTCAGAAAACATTGATTTGAAATTGTGAAACCAAATAAATATAATAAATATATCATTATGGACTAAATGACTTTTCTCAATTGCGATTTTGACTAAGTTTGAATCGAATGTAAATCGAATCATATTGGGACAGATTCGATCCGAAACATGAATTAATAAGTAGGATTTAAGATTTTTGACAATGCCCCAATTCATCATTTTGTATCCATGGTTTTTAAAATTTGATAGGCGTGATCTAATTATTACCAACATCATCTTTGCCCGAAATTATATTATTTCGATATTTCTTGACAACTAAAAATTAATACTCTCAAATCAATGATTATAAAATATATTTTTGATATGGGATATACTGTATAACTAATTTGATTGGCTAAAACTGGCAGAATAAGATTATTTTTGCAAATGTTGACTATAAGTGATCGCACGGACGAAAAATTATAAATTTCAAGCAGACGATAGAAATGAGTTGGACACAAATTAGGTATACAAAAATTTGAGGATATACACATACACAATACACACACAAGCGTTATGGCACGCGTTTCGCGCTTAATCATGGCACCCGCTTCGCACGTGAATTGTTTTTCTACAAAGTGTTTAAGTTTAACACATTCAAGAGAAAATGATTTGCATGAATATTTGTTTATATTTTTGCGTTGAAATTGCGTATAATTGATTTAAATATTTATTTCTAAGTTGCAGTATCTAATTTTTTATTAGTTAATTTTTATTTGTATTATTAATTAATAAAGAACGACTTTGTAATGGAAGTTTATTTGTTAAATTTTATTTTTAAGTGGTAGTAAGATTTGTCAATATATGTAGAAAGACAGTTTGAATCTGTAAAGAAAGTTTAGTTGTTAGATCCTATGTTTAAGCGATATTAGAGGGATATTTTTGATAGTTCGCGTTAATATCAAAAAAGTGTGACACCCAAGGTATTATAACTAATAATAAAGATATATGTGTCTGTGTGTGTACGTGTGTAGATACACACACACACACACACACACACACACATATATATATATATATATATATATTGTATATTTAAATGGGATGTGTGTGTACACACTAGTACTTTAGCACGTGGAATGCACGTGCATATGAGAATGAAAATTAATACCTAAAAAACAATTCTCAATAGGAAACAAAATATTATTTAAACATGTTAGTTTTTAATGAATGTGAATTTAATGTGAAATGAGATTGAATGAATATCGGATAGAATATGAAAAAGAATCTTGAGTCAAATTAGTATGTTTAGAAAAAAAAATTCAAATAAATAATGATTCGGTTATCATATATAATTTATGCCAAGTATAATCTAGGTATTGTGAAAAAACTTCACCCAAGAGTTTAAATTATATGTGTGTGTAGGTATCCACTGCACCATTGAAATTCAAGATCTTCACAAAATTTGAGATCATTCCAAAAAAATTAGCGTGTTCAAAACGTTAAATTGATTTCAACCATTGTATTTAACTACCGATTGGAATATAGGTTTTGGAAATTGTTAATGATTTAAACAAACCAATTTTTGTAAAGATGACTTTCAATGTATAATAACCTATGTAAAAAGTTTTACCTCATTTTGAACTCTGTAACTCTAAAACATATGTGTATGTGCATATGTAAGTTTTTATACAGTCTGTGTTTATGTATAAAGAGAGACAAACTTACAAGAGATCCATATAATGTAATGTAAAGAATGTTCTTCCTGCCCATTGGTAGCAGCCTCATCAACTAAATCAAAAGGAAAAGGAGACTAAAAAATCAATAGCTGAATACGATAGAATCCTGCCACAGGTCTAAAACGTACAGAGTGAAGGATTATTCAATATAACAAACATTGCCGTATCTATAATATAAGGATACGGTGAAATTTTAACCATGGTATTCGACAGAAATTTTGGTTCCAATAAAACATGAACATTTTTTATGTGCACAAAAATGTAATCCACAGTTAAACTGACAGCACCTGAAAAGCAAGGACCACCGCAACACCCAGGACACCTATAGCCATTGAACCACAAACATAAAATGGAACCCAAGTACTGACTATTGGTGCCAAGGCAAGCAGAAGAATACCAAAACCAAGACAAATCAAACGCCAGAGCTGAAAATCTGCATCGGAGATGATAACATAGAAATCAGTTAAGCTATGAATTAAGTTCCATATAACAAGATTACTGAATCAAACTTTTTCTAGCACACAGACTTCCACGTGAGGGAAACCACGGTCATATATTGTCTTTCACATTCTACCATGAACTTCCGATGCTGTCATAGTGATATTTTTTAAAATAAGATATGGAAACTGATATTCATCTATATTAGCAAATAGTTACCACTGACCTTCATCAACAGTGAGGGTAACTGCAGCGGGTAGTTGACCATTAACTCTTACATCAAAATATTTATTCTCATAAGGTGATACTGCTGTGTTCCATCGCCCTTTCTCAAAAGTCTTCCAATCTTCACTCTCAAATTGGCATAAACCACTTGAAGCATTTCTGTATGTTTAGATGAAACTTGAATAAACCGTAACTATGATAAAATGGCAAATTAAACATATTCTGCGCACCATATCATCCCCTATAAAATACCATACCTGTGAGAGTGAATCTCGATTTTCTGAAGAAACTTTTCTGGGATATCTTCTGAAGCTTTCAATGTAACATGCACAGCACTTGCATAATATTTCATATTAAATCTTGATGTGCCCATTACATGAATCCGCTCACAGTAATATTTGTCTTTAAGTGTAGGGACAAAGTTAATAACTGGACTTTCAAGACTAACATCTGTCATTTTATGAAATTTGATATTAAAGGGTATTCTACATTTTGAAACGCAGTATAAAAGAACCTAATATTACAACTAAAGAACTTAAGAATGACAATGATGATATAAATTTCCAATTTTACTGGCTATATTTCAAGCAAAAACGAACGAAGCAAGAACTCTTTCATAAATGAAATATATTATATATCTGGCATCAGTTAAATGTTAAATGGAAACTTCATTTCTAGGGTTTCACAACTCATGGTCCAATAATTATAATTAGCATTAAAAAAGATTCAAAGTTTCGAAAATTAGACAGAAGAGAGTAAGATATCCGTGCTTTTAAAAGAGGTTTCCTGGCTTGTAGAGAAGAAAAAGAGCGGAGCGAGAGAGAAAGCGAAGTAAAGAAATGGCATTATTGCCGATGAACAGGAGATCAGCGGCATTGCTCTTGATATATTTTTTTTATACCAGCTGGAAATATTGAGCGAAATTCATTTTGTTTATTTGTGATTGACTGATGTTAAATTAAGGGAGGACGAGAAGAAAGAATTGACCAGCATTGAAGGTCTGAACGAGCAAGAAGAAGAGGAAAGGGGTTTCAGCCCAGAAGCCCATTAGGTTTGGAGGCTTATTAGATCCGCCACTAAATAAATAATTTTAAAAGATGATTAAATATGCAACATGTTTTTATTATACTAAATATTAATCAATATGGAAATATTATGTAAGATCTTGATCTTTTTGTTCAAACATTGATTCTCATTAAGAATTTTCTTTTTTTTTATTTCTTTTTTATTTCTTTTTTGAAAGTTGGGCACTTGATGTTGGTACATGTTAGTACTACAAGTTTTTTGTAATATACGACAAATTATATGTCAATATGCGTTTGAATTACGTTATGTAAGTTTCGAACTTATGACTTGCATCAAAGTCGAAACGCTTAAACACGAAAACAGAGATGTTGGTCACACTAGGTAAAATTTAACTCAAACGTTAAGATTTTATAGCTAGGCACGAAGTAAGACAATCGAAGAGAAGTCACACATCCTTAGTACATGCGTAAGGGATTGAATCCAAAAGTACTAACAATAATTCAGACATTAACGTTTCTATATATTAAATATTAATTAATATGGAAACATTATGTAATATTTTTCTATGATTTAAACATCAATTCTCATTGAGATTTTATAGCAAGGCGCATAAAAGAAAACAATTGAAAAGAACAACTCAAGGTTGAAATTTTACCACTTAAGATAAGTGGTCGCTTGCATAAATCCTTATTTCTACAAAAATTATTTTTTATGTCCAGATCCTTTTATACATACACCACAAGTTCTTGAAGTTATCATTGCCTAATTATTCCAATGTAGAAAAACATTATCTTCAATGGAATTATAGAATTTGAACTTCTTTTTCACAAATTTTACTATATTTCGAATAACATCCATACATAATATGTGGAGATTTATTTTTTTCAAGCAAAGTAGTGTAGAAATCGAAAAATCAATAAATCAGATGTGTCACTTTTTGTAATGAACCATAAATTAATGGATAATTAGTTAAGGAAAATAATTAGAAGAATAAAGTTAGCTGATTTAGTTAATGAATCAAATAAGAAAAATAAATAAATTAGACAATGTAAATATACGTGGAACATTTATTTGCTAACTATGCATATAGGGGTTAATAATAATTATTAAGGATACTTTTATTAATTAAGGAAAATAAATTAGGCGAGAAAGGATTAAATAAAGAAGATCTTATATCTAGAACAACTGCAGCACAATTACATATAATTAAATTTGGTCGTATATAAAGGGAATCGACTTAAACACTTGAATGGAAAATAACTAAATGTGGCCATGTACGATGAAATCAAATTAATATTTGAATAGAGATGATTTTGCAAATGAGGAAATAAATTGATAAAATACGGAAGCAAACCAAAATTCTTACTATATAAATACCATCAAACATATATGTAACAACTCATAAATTATGAATAATTTAATTAATTAATAAAAAGGTCAAAAGGTGCTAAGTGAGATTGAAAAGGAGAATGAATTAATAGAAACGAGTATGTAGGCTAAAGCCCAAGTAATTGTGAGACAATGAACATGGATCTTTTCCATTCGTTCATGGCATCCTACTAAAAGTAAAATAAAAGCTTAAAAGATACGTTATTGACGCTGGCTTAGAGAAACGGGAATATAGAGAAAATAAAGCAAATACAAGTTAAGGGAAAGAGAAGAGGTTCTAAGCAAGATTTCTTAAAGATTTAAGTAAGTAATACTTAACATTTTAATCAGTTCATTTTAGTTGATTCAGATCATGTTATTTTGTTCGTATTCATATAAATTTATGTCGAAATGAAACCCCGATATGTTGTCCTACCATTGTTCTAAAGATGGGTTAGTAATTTGAGAAGCTCATGACATAGGAATAAATTGTTACGAATTTCTAAAGTAAACATTTAGAAAATATACATGGAAAATAACTTGTAATTCAAATGAAAGATAAGGTTCGGATAAATGAATTATTCGTGAATTTTCTGAAATTTTATGAGACTTTCTCTACAAAAAATAAGGTAGAACTAATAAAGAAATGCACTGGTGGAAGGATGATCTGCGTTGACATTTGACGGAATATATATATATTTAATGTAACGAGGCAAGGTCCATAAAAACAGTAGAGCAATAAATAAAGGACTCTGTAAATGTCAAAAAAACAGTAAGGCAACGTATATAATAAAGACACGTGTAAAAGCGACAATGTGCTTTGTCAGAAGTGTTAGACATTGTCAGGTACTGAGCTAAGGAGGCGGTGGCCAAATGTCTCAAAGTGGAATTGCACCAAATAAAACTGCGCTGGGTAGTGGGTAGTAACTTGCCAAAGGTATCCAGGGACTTTCTAGGGAAAGTAGTTCTACGCCACTATTTTTATGAAAGATAAAGAGTGTCGCAATTTGAAAAGAAACACGCTTAATAAGTAAAGTGTGTATTGCGCACATGGATCGAGGAAGGGTGTAGTGCGTCGAAGTAATATATATGAGTGAAAGTGGAGAGTGGAAGGGCTATTGATGCCGAGTAAGGACGCTTGCTCGAATGCACACCTGAAGAAACTTCAGATGAGCAGAGGCGTTCAACTTCTAGAGTTTGTAGGGGGCTAATTCTATGCAACCCGAAATTAAAATAAAACAATATTGTAGTAGGTGGATTCTATGCGGTAAAGGACTACATCTGGCTGATTCTCTATAGCCCAGAATTAAATAATAATTAAATGAGACCTACGGATGGCTGATTCATAGTAGGTTAGAGTAAACGAATAAATATTAAACGAGATCCGTAGGTTGTTGATTCATAGTATGTCGAAGTACATGAATAAATATTAAATGAGACCCGCGGGTGGCTAATTCATAGCAGGTCAGAAGCAAATGAATAAATATTAGACAGGGGACTGCGGATGGCCGATTCATGGTGGTCTCAGGTCTAATCAAATAATATAAAGATAAAAGAAGGAAGAATCTACGGGTGGTTGTTTCATAGTAAATTTGAACTTAATAAGTTTATAAGAATAGTGCTGCGAGTGGGGTAGCATAGTAGCCCAGAGCTAAATAAAACAGTACTATGGGGGAGTGATTTTGTGCAGTCTAATATTCAACAAACAAATAAATATTGCGAAGATAAGGGTCAGTGCACTAAGAGTAAAGTAAAGAAATAACTAAAGGGAAGTTGATAAGGGAAAGTGCAGTACGACGCAGTGGTAACTGTATTAAGTAAAACTTGGAAAGTTTCCAATGTAGGTAAGTATGACCTTTGTTATGTGTAGCATTATGTATGCTATTTGTAAGTAGTGAGGAGAAAACCTATTCAGCGTTATACGGCGTGGTCTCACTATGTATTTATGTTATACTTTAAGATAAGTATTATTCACACCAGACTTCATGTCTGATCCATGTTTTTATCAATGTTTTCCCTATAAATTCGCGAGTACTCATTTGAATGGGCGGATTTTATAGGATATGCAAATTATTTTTGGCGTAGGTCGAAGATCGAAGACGATGTTGAAGGCCTAGTTATCTGTTAATGTATGCTAATTTCACTGTTATAAGTGTTTGGGTGGCATCTTCGTATGTTGATCTGACACTCTACTATATATTTTTATGATTATATTTTGACCCCTACGTGGGTACTTTGAATATGTATTTAATAAATATTAAGGCAAACTTGATGAAATGAAAATATATTGTTGTTTTGTTAATTAGACTGTTTTGAATAATACATAACTCACTCTTGGTTGCTCGAAAATAATTCTAGTGATAACTGCAGCATCAACGGCGTTCACTTTCGTGTAAAAATATCTTCCACTCATTTTCATTCATTCTCTTCAAATTTAAACAAAACAAAAACCAAACCGGACCATTATCAAGATAAAAAGAATAAAAGGAAGGAGAAGAGAAACGTGCTAAGGAATTAAGAAGAGTAAATGATCTAACAGATTTAGGTGAGTAATATCATTTATTTTAGAAATTTTTTCACCTATAACGATTATTGTTTAGTTATTTTATGATTAGTTATGTAATATGTGTTTATAATTGATAGATCAGATTAAATGAATGTTTTGGGTTGAAATATAGCCTTACTTTGGAGGTTTTGCTATGATTTCCTACTCCAACGATTTTGAAATACCATGAAATTTTAATATGATGGATAAAACCTGTTTCTATAAATGGGTTATGATTTGGAGAATTTTCCAATGTTAAAATATTTAGTTATGAATTTTTATAATTAAAGAAAAATAGCGTGAATATGAAAACATGAGCAAAGATGTTCTAAAGTAATTATTTGTGAATATCTAGAAATTTATAAATATTTTCTTAAGTAAGAGTAATTATTTTCGAAAGCTAAATTGGAATGCTGAAACTAGATAATAAAGCCATCGAAATTAATATAGTGAAAATTAGCCACAAGGGCCTCTTTAGCAAGTGCAATTAGTTTCTAGGACACACAACTGAAATAATTGTTTTTAAGGACAAAATAAAAAATAATTAGTTTCTAACACCTAAAAACGTATGAACTTATGTCCTTGAAAGTAATTGGACTACTGACTTTGTCCTTAAAAGTAATTATTATATTGACTTTGGCCTTGAAAGTAATTAGACTGCTGACTTTGTCCTTAAAAGTAATTTTTCTATTGACTTTGGCCTTGATAATTTATATGGATGTGTGTCCTTGAAACTAATTAGACCGCAAAGTTTGTCCTTTTAGTGAAATGCCCCGTTAATATATGTATGTAAGTTTGGTGATTAAGTAACTAAGGGACAACATCACATAAAAGTGTAAGAATAATAAATAAAAGGCACTGCCACTAACTAAGAGTGAAGGTGGGACGAACAAGGAGGTGACATGTGGAAAAAAATTGCGTAGACGTGCATATGTGGATAGTTAGTATGCTTTATGTAACGACCCATAATTTTCAATAATTTAAATTAGTTAATTTAATAGAACTTGTAATTAAATTATGAAATGATAATTAGAATTAAATGTAACAATGTTAATTTAAGTCGTTTATTAACAATTATAATGAAAACTCAATTAATTGAGATGATTTCAGTGTTATACTTGGTTATAAAGTAAATATAGGCAAACAAATGTAAATATGAAATTAATTAATAATAAATGGTAATTGAATAAAATCAATATTATGTAAGTAATTATAATATTTGATGGTAAATAATAAACCCTTATAAGTGTGATAAAAAGTAAAAAGGAAACAATTATTATGTGTTACCTATTTATTTAACCTGTTAAAATTAAATTGGAAGTCTTAATTAGTGCAATTAATGTAGAATATAAATTCAATAGGACATAACCAATAAAAATTTCAATCATAATATGACTATTGATTGAATAAAAATAATGGAAATCAGGATTGATCAATTTATTAGAGTTTATATTTTAATAAATGGATTATTTGCAATAAATGTTACATTAATGTGGAATAAGATAATAAATGTAATGTGAATGTAATCAAAGGATTGGAAATGTTAATTTTATTCATAAGATAGTAATTGATTTAATAAGAGAATGAAACCAATATAAATAAATTTATCATGACTTTAATTATAACTAATGTGTGAAATTGACCAAAATTCAATAAAATGGAAATATAATAGTTAATACAAATAAAAGATGGAAATTGGAGTATATTAATGTAATGAAATGTAAAACGAAAGTTAACTATGTTATTTGATTTATAATTGGTTGAATATAAAGGTTGAAGTCTAATTAAAGCAATTGATTGAATTTAAAGTATAATACATTGGATTTAATTAAATTTGAACACTGTAATTAGTGTAATAACCAACATTGAATTGTCATATAAACTTGTATTAAGTCATTGCAATTGTCTAAGTGATTAAAGATGATGAAATTCGTTAGTTTATAAATTATGAATTCGAAAGTGATTAATTAATTTTATATTAATTTATTTAATTAACGTGAAAATGGTCATTTTGACAACTGACTCGGATTTCGATGAAACCAATTTCACCGGATCCGTAATAGTGAGTTATTGTATGATTTCAAGTTTCATAGTGATCGGACTTGTCTTTTGATCGTACGAGCTCGAAATGCCTAGAAATCAATTTAATTAAAATCAATTGAAATCAATTTCAAATAAGCTAATTTTCACATAACTTCTGCATACAATGGAATTTGGACTTAAAACCTATTCCATTGAGTTTAAAAATATTGACAACGTCTATATTGATATATAGGATTTCCCATTTTCGTTTCGGGAACGAAACGGGCTTTCCGGGTCGTTCATCGTGTATCGTTCAATCAAATCTTCTCCATTCATTCTATTTTTCAGCTTTGCCTATAAACAGCCCATTATAAAACCTGACAACCTCTTTATTTTCTATTATCTATACGTACATTTCTTTCTCATCTCCTCATCCCAGTGGCAGACAATCAAAACCCTAATTCCCAAATTACAAATTCAAATTCAATTCTAAAATAAAACTCCTCCAAACCCCATCATATTATATACCATTTCGATGCTCTCATCGAACATAACAAAATCTGTTGTTCGTTTTTTGATTTGAACCATTGGGTGACTAGAAATATTTGATTTAATCTTGACTGACCGTTCTAGGGTTTCAAATTTGGACGGTGGATCTTCGTTGTTTGGTCGATCGGGGAGTTCGGGCGTGTAGAGGAAGCAAGGGGAGTCAATCTGGTGGTTAGCTTTTGGATGGAGGTGTCAAGATGCGCCTGAAACCTTGAAAAACAGCGCGGGTGGCGAGCTCCAGGCTCGATCGGGAGTGACGTGACTTATGGCGTCGGGTGTGGTTTGGGAGGAGAGGTCAGCGATATCATCTGATCACGACGATGACCTACCAGACGACGGCGATAATAGGCGTTTAGGTGGTGTCTGAAGGCGGGTTAGGGTTTATGCCGATTGAGGGAGGAAATGTGTGAGCTATTACATGCTGATGTGGCAACGTTTGAATGGAGGTGTTTTCTTTTATTCTATTTATTTATTAAAAATTTAAGTTTAAAACGTTCTAACCTTATAACCTTTACTTACGATGTTCAATTCATACGCGGTTTGATCCGTTTGGATCGTATCGATATTCCGGACATTTAGACGCTGATTTGGACGAATTCTAAAACTTTTGAATTTTGGGTCCTAATTTGGATTTTAATTCGATTTAAAATCGAAGGTGAGTGATTTGAGCCGTTCACAATTTCTAAATTTTCATATGTTTGTTAAATCAAATTTATGATGTGATTAGAAATTTATTTATGGCTGGTTGGTATACTTCAATCGTCATCTCAGTTAATTTGAATTTATTTGAATTAAATCGGTATTTAATTTATTATCGAATTTGAATTGCTAGTTAAATATCTGTTATTGATTTTCAATTATCTATTGATGTTTACTGATTGATTGGGTGATGATTGTGTGGATGATTGATTGTTGATATTGGATGAATAGATGTTGTATTTTATATCGTTATAATGTTGCAAGTTCACTATGGGTTGAAATGATACATACCCGAACGATCTTATAGATTAAGGGAAAATCGTTATGGGTTGAAATGATAAACCCGAACAGTTTTCACTAATTTTAAAATATTGATTTTTGATACTGGTTGAAATGACATATACTCATATAATTTCTTGAATTTGGATTTTATTTGGAACTGAATTATTTGAAGGGATTAAGTTAATTCAAACTTCGGATTTGTTTTAATTAGATGATTAAGATTGATATTTCAAATTATTTGAAACCCTTTAAAAAAAATATTCACATTGTACACTTTATAGGAGATGAAAAATCCCGTAACATCTCTAAAGCCATTGCATTCATATTTTTATTTTGATTAATTTGATTTACACAAGATCGTTTAGTTCTGAATCGAGTGTTTTGTTTTCATTACGCTCGGGTCAGTCTGAGCTTTTCAGTGTATTGAAGACAATTCTATTTTTTGGAGGATGAAGACAAAGATTCAGTATATTATTACTATTTATTATAATTATTCCACTAGATCATGTATTTCGCTGCATTATTTGTTTATTCCTGTTGTATGTATAACTCTAATTTGAATTGTAAAAGTGTAATCACATGTAATTTGTAAAATAGCTTCATGAACTGTTTATTTGATTATTGTATTTTGTCATTCCGCTGTGAGATTCTAAATTTTATTTGTCCTTATTTTCTTTTATTTTCTTATTTACCCCATTAACTATTCTCCCATTTGAATGGTTTGAATTAGACATGTGTGGTCTATTGTCGATTTAAACCGTCCAAAAAGGTGGGCTGTTGCGGTTGGCATCAGAGCCAGGTTTAGGCATACCTTAGCCTGTTGGGGTTAACTCATTAGAGATAGGGTAGTAATATCCTAGAATGAGTTGTCTGACTGTATATACGAGAGCGCGTATTTGTTAGTGTTATAAAATGTTTTATATATATTTTGAAATGAAATTATTTTTCCTAATATTATATGATATATATATAAAGGAACAAATTTTATAACTAGTATAGTTACTTGTAATGTGTTTGATTTATGAAATGGTAATATTAATTATTACCATTTATTGTTGATTAGTTGAGTTTTTATCAATTTATAAGCATTGGCTAATTATTGTTGATTGAATAAATGGACTAATCACTAGTTTAATAATGGTGTATTAAAGAGAATCAAATGAATAACTAAGATATTTGTTTATGAAATTGAAATGTTATTATGAATTTTGTTGTTTGTTGACCGATAGGTTCAACTATTGGAAAATAGAATATTTGGAATTTTTTTTTTTGGATAATCGAAACCTTCTTAATTAATATATGAGTTGAAACTTAGAATTTGTGTTGAATTATGCAGATGAATTTGATAACCTTAATTGGAATACAAGTGAAACAAGGTCTAATTTGTTATATATATGTTTAGTAAATGAATAGAATTATGATATACATTCTTGACATGTAAGGTAATAATATACAAATGTGAACTTTAAGCCTTGGGATGTTTAATTAAACTGTGATTAAGGAAATGTCGTAAATGAGATTAAATTGGGAAAATATGTTTATACACTTAATTAAAATTTATGAAATGTGTCATAAGTGAATTGAAAGGTAAAGGTGCAACTAAATGGGATAAACAAATATGAATAAAAAGTGAAATGGTTATAAATAAAGTGTGATTGCTTTAAACTCAAACAATGTCTTGTAAAAAGGAATTAAGCTTTTATAAATTGATTATAAACTTAAGAAAATTCCTTATGACATGATTTGCAAATAAATGCAGTAGTAAATGAGAAATGTTACATGTGAAATGAATGTAAATTAAATTAAAGAGAAATATTGTTTTACATTAAATGGAGAAATTCTGTGAAACAAATATTAAAGTATGAGGTGATATTTATGTTAATCAATGAGAGTAAAAATGAATTTAATTAAAATGCAATTGTGATGAAACAAATTGGAATAATTATGTAAGTATTATGTATATTTTTTTATTCGCAAAATTAATTTGATCTGAATTTGAGTACACAAGTTCTAGGTGAATTACACCACTTCGTGTTAGGATTTTTCATTCGATTCTTGTTGGCGAATATTTGATATAGATTTGTGGTTTGATTCTAGAATTCTCTATCATAGTATATGGCTATGCAAGGAGAATGATGGTTTCTAGTCAAGCAACCATACCAAAATCCGCATTAGGGAGGTTGAATGGACAATACTAGTTCGAAAGCGAACATGTGTGATCGAGCGATCGATCGAATGTGATTTTGCGAAATGATGACATATGTATATCTTATGTTCTAATATTATTGATATGCTTTGACGCTGAAATTTAAAGTTGTTGGGTTGGATATCTTTGTGATTAAAATTGGAATTTTCTTGTATGCAAAACTACCATTGATTTAAAACCATTTTTCAAGACTACTTTCTTTTATTTTCTTATACAAACTATCTTATTACATTTATGTACAAAACTGTTTTACAAACTATTTTACAAACAATTTTATTTACAAACTATTTTATTTACAATACTATTTTACAAACTATTTTACACAACCATTTTAATACAAAACTATTTTACATAATGATTTTACATACAAAACTATACAAAATTAAAAACCTTTTATAAAGCAAAGATATTGAATCTCATATGGCTTTTCATACAGCGAAATTGATTTTGGAAAATTTTGATTCTTGCATAAGATGGACCTTATATAAGTACAAGTGATTTTGAAAATGGTTGATTTTGGAAGGCATTCGAATTGAAGAGATAAATCTTATATATAACGGAATTTATATAAGAATGATTTGATATACTCGAAATTATTGATGTTGGAAAGTACTTTATTTGAAAATGATATTTTATATACAATGGAATTTATATAAGTGTGATATTTGAAGCTGTTAGCACCAAAATTGGTCACTAACACCCAAAGAAAGAATTGTGTAGAGAGATCAATAAAGACATAAAATTAAAATAGTGGAATGTATGCAAAATTAACTATAAAACTATAACACAGATTTATAGTGGTTCGGCATAACTGCCTAGGTCCACTTTGAGTTTAATCTTTATTGCTTTTTCCAATAATTGAAAACAGATATAATCTGTATACTAACAACTAGAATACAAGTTCTAACAGAAAAGCAATAAGTCTTGAAAATGGTAGAGTCTCCCCAGAGTTCACGAAAAAAGGTCCCTTTTCACTGCGCCCCTGCCCCTCTATTTATAGGCGAAGATGGGCTGGACTTTCCTCACGGGCCCAGGAACAAGGTATCTCAGCCCACAGTAGGTGACTTCTGCGCATCGAGCCAGGCATGCCGAACGAGAAATGCCGGTCGAGAAATGTATGGTCGATTATCAAGTGACTCGAAGTAAACCCTCAGGAGAACCGAAGAAAATAGTGAGGTTACTCGAAGCGTCGTCATACCGATCGCCTTACTTTGTCGTGGGCCTGATAACTTGTTAACCCTTCTAGCATGCACCGAACCAGGCATGTCGAACTGTCATGATCGGGCCTAGTTGCCGAGCAACATTGGTCGAGCCACCTTACTCTTCCTATCTTGGCCGAATTGTGAGTTTTCCTTCCAGGTCGAACGATGTCTCAACGGAGCCGAACAGCGAGTCTTCCTTCCAGGCTGAACGACGTCTTAACAGAGCCGAATGGCGAGTCTTCCTGCCAGGCCGATTGAAGTCTTAACAGAGCCGAATGGCGAGTCTTCCTTCCAGGCCGAACGACGTCTTAACAGAGCCGAACGATGAGTCTTTCTTCCAAGCCGAACCACATTTGAAGAGGACTCCCTGAGATCGATTGAGAAATGCCGATCCATCTCGACCAACGAGGCATTTCGAATAGTTAAGACCGAACGGGGTGTTCCTTCCGTTGACCGAGCCATATAGAAAATGCTACAACGTATAAAATGTACCAAACCCTTTAGATTTCCAGCCTTTCCGTAGTCAGGAACCTGTACGATGCCAATTATCTCCTCTTCAGTTTTTGTCTTGTAGCCAGGCTAAGGTGCCAGGTAACATTTCCCCCTAAAGTGTGTTGTATGAGACGACACGTCAAACTTTGAATCGGCAACCGGTTTCTACTCATGTCTTGTACGTTTTTGATTTTATTTCCTTCTCTTTGGAGACATAACATGGGTCGGCATACCGATACCGAGCTTGTGCTGGGGTACATATGTCCAAGAACCGATTTCCCTTTCCCCCATATAAGCTTCGGCCTTTGTTCTTTCTTCTTTTTCTCGCCTCCACTCTGATTTCCTAAAACCACCAGTTCACTTCTCCCCGAGCTCTACTTGCTACCTAGCCTTCCATCGAATTCAAATCGTCTACCTCGTGGCTTTAATTAATCACTAACACAAACGAATCTCCAGTCCAACACCTCAAAGCCACCACAATATCTTAAGTTCTCTCCCTAGGTATGAATTTCTTTCCAAACCCGGAGTCATATTGAGTTTCAGTGCTTTGTGGATAGTCCATCCTCTAGGTTAGGGCCTTGGCTTGACTTCGATAATTATTGGTACCATTCGCCTAAGGGGAGCAGTTGTCGTCCCTAAGCCTGGATGTCGGGACTTACGTGGAGGATAGGAGTTGCTGCTTAGTGAAGAAAGATGAGTAGAAGAGAATTTTGGCAATTCATGTGCGAGTGCAAGTCGCCCAATATCCAAAAGAGTAGGGCGGTACCTTGATCGAGTGAACCGGTTCGGTCCTGAAGGAGAGATAGGAAGGTAGGGAACTAAGAAGGTGGTCAGCATAGATCCAGTGGGTCGTTTGGTGGTTAGGAAGTGAGTGGGTCAATCGGCATGAATGGTTTTAAAAGTTAGGGATAGCGTTCCGGTTTCTCTTGGTGTTGAGGGAGAGCGTGGTTTAACCACTTGAGTGTAGCGTTACGGCTCGGTTAGAGACCATAAGGTAGGTTTGGTATGTCGAGCAAGTGTGGCTTGGTATAGCCCACCAGGACATTCAAAGAAGAGAGAGTATTGGAGAGGAGAGTGAGTGACTCGATAATTATGACTGTCTCCACTTAAGCTCAGCATATACCAAAGCCATATACTTCCATGCCTTACCACAGAACAATGAATAATGAAAACAACTTAGGCATTCAATCATATCAAACTAATTTTAACTGATAACTCCCCAGTTTCAACAACTATAAACCTGAGTTCAATTCTATAAAAACAAATAATAGCCTTCAACATATAGTGCTAATGTCCGAGTTCAAAACTAAAACCGTCAAAGGGCAGGCTCTCGGAGATGGTCAGCGACGACGGTCTTCGAAGATGACAGTTCAATGCTTAACTTTACTTTATCATCTTTATGACTTTTAATTCTTTTGCACTTATACTCGAACGGTTGCACTAGTCCACATACCACACGAGGGGAGCACTTTTGTCATTATTTCTAATATTGATTGTCTTTCAAGTATAGTTCAAACAGGCGTTTATCCAAATTCGACGCTCATTGAAGATGTCTAGAAAGTAGAGCTCTGCCATAATTTCAAATAAACCAGAGCCAAGTTCTCAACAGGAAGTAGTGGGAACTTCGAATCCATCGACAACTCCTGCATAGAATATCCCGAGTCCAACAACTACGACTATTGACTTGGCTCCTGATGCTATAGATGGAGCAATCATCTTAGACAATCCGGCCGATTCTCAAGCTTCGCGAATCAATGAAAATGCTCTTCGCCGACTATGCTCAATCCACGGAATTTCTTTTAACGATATACTGGTTCCATCGGGACAAGATCGTCCTCACCTGCCCTCAACAGGATATACTGCCTACAACAAATTCATGTGCTGGGTCGGTAGCGTGCCTCCATTCAACTCCTTCCTCCGTGATGTGTTACAATATATTGAGATCGCCCCACCATAGTTACATCTCGATAATCATGCATTTATATATGGCACGTGTGTTCTCTTCATGAGCATTCTATTCAGGCTCCCCACTCCCGGTGACATCCACTATATTTATCATTTAAAAAGACGGTCTGACAGCCCATCTTTCATATTCCTTGAACCACTTAACAAGTGCCAAATCTGACGGGGCATAGAGCAAATTCGCCCAATATAAGCAGGAATGGTTTTCACGTGCGCTGTCCCATTGGCTTTGCGAGGAGATGGCTAGAAGGGAGTAAGTTTCTTTTCTGGATCAATATTTGTATGCGGTAGAATGTGCATCCTTTCTAAACCTTTTCTCGACTTTTACAGGTATCAACCTACGTCCCAAAGGCTTTGGATACTCTGAGGCCGTCGAAACTATTCGAGCTGGTCCCGTGGGAGATCGGGACATCAGATCCATCATTTCCAATGAATCGCTCTCAAAATTTAGGTCGTTGGCGGAAGGTCGCAGAATAAGTCTCCCTCACGGTGCCTCTACAGCCGGACCTGCCTTGGACAAAGGCAAAAGGCAAGCTAGTCCTTCGTTGCCTTCGACATGCGACGCCCCCGACACACCCGAGGATGGGGAGATTAGAGAAACCGAGGCTTTAGAAGCATCGGGTGAGAATGTAAGTCATGCTCCGGAACTGGTGGTTGAGGCACGTGGCACTGATGAACTACCTCCCTCTTCGAAGGGAAAAAACAAACTGGCTTACAAACGGAGCAAAAAGACGGTGGGCGGAACCTCAAAGGTCACAATTACCCCAATAGAGAAAAAGCCGTCTCCACAACACTTAGAGGGTTCACTAAAAGACTTATCTGACCTCACTATTCCCGACGACTTGCTCAATTGCGGCTTCAACGATCCAGAAGCCCTAAAATTCCATTCACCCGTGAGAGGCGATGAAGGCGTTCAAGCCCATAATCAAGGAGAAAAACTCCAATAAGCAAAGCTAAGGAAACTGGTCCATCGGGGGGAAACACTAGGACACACACACTAACACTTGCACCTCACCTTGCACTTAAACTTCATCCATCATGTTATTCTTGGTAACTCGTGCTCGCTTAATTTCTGTGTAGATGATATGGGACGCTCTCATGGATTCGATCGCCTTCGCGAGTCCTCTATTTTTCATCATTCCAGCCGGGATTCGGGGTCTGGCAAGCGTCGTGATAAAGATGTCGACAGCAATTGAGACTATCTCCCCTGAGATTCATTGTCTTGAAGAAAAATTTATGGTCACTCTTCATACCCTCACAATCCTCTCTCTCAATAAGAGCCAAGCAGGGAGAAATCAGCTCATAAGGGGTCCCAGTCTGAGACTCACCGTGACCAACACTCCGGTTCATCTAGTACCAAGCAATCTCGGGAACCTCACAAAAAATCTATAGTCTTCAAACAAACTTCTTCTACTCCTACACATGATCCGTCGATAGCGGAAAAACTAACCTAGCATAAGGCCATGTTCCCAAAAATATGCTTCGACGGCCAGAAGTTTTCGGCGAACGCCATCATGAAATCGATCGTCTGAAACTTGAAGCCATCCATGACAAAGACATTATCAAAGCCCAGGATGAAGAGCTTTCCTCATATAAGTCTTAACTTGAAGCCACTCGGAAAAATGCTAAAGACACAACTAAGGCAGTTAATCGTCTGGAAGCCGCACACAAAAAGGAAATTGATTAAGCGATTCAATGTTGCGGCGCCTTAGCATTAGAGGAAGACTCCGTTCAAAAGGACAGAGATGCGCTCGCTCAATGGGTTAGGGAGTTGGAAGGGCTACTTTTCAAAGAAAAGGAAGAAAAGATTGCCGCTCGAAAGGAGTCGCAATGATACTGTGACGAGATTGTTTCTACACGACTCCTAAAAACAAATCTCGATGAAGAATCTCCAAGGCTTAAGCGTTGAAGGACGAAGCCCATGTGGAGGGCAAAAGAATAGCGCTCATCGAAATCGATTCTCACCTTGAGGCGGCTACTAAGGATGGAAGAGAGGAAATCAAGTGCATGTTTGATCCACTCATAGCCGACTACAATGCTCGAGTTCTCATGCATCGCGACCTAACATTTCTTGGCGAAGGTTACCTCGAATCTCTGGCCGAAGCATGGGACAAATAAAAAAAGTAGAGTCGGGAACCGAAGAGGGTGACAAAGAAGCTTTAGTGAAGGAATTTCTCCGGGGGAATGAGCCTTCGGACTTGTCTGCAGTGAAGGCTCTTTATAGCAGAGACTCTTTCTCGCCGAAAGGAAAGAATGACACTGCCGGTCCATCCGGAATCGAGTCTCTAGTTCCTCCACCTACTCAACCGATTGGTCGCCCATCACTTAACCCCTTCAAGCAACATATTGGCTACAACTCAGAAGTTCCTAGACTTGATATTCACGTTCTATCTCCCATTTCAGAGGGAGAAACTCCTCAGATAGTTGAGAGTCAGCCGGATACTGGTACATAACTTTTCTTCCTTGAGTTCAAAGGGTCAACGTTTTGAGCAAGCAGTAAATGTATTCTAACACTTGTCTCTTATGGTTTCGTATAGGCCATTTTGACCCCGAGCCAACTCCAAGGAGTGACGTCTCCACAGAGAAGGAGGAGAAAACGGAAGAGGCAATTTAAACGTGAGAGACTCCTGGACCTGACGCTCAAGTAATGGAGGCGCTTAACGAAGACAAATCTGAGAATCCATCTCCCGTCGGAGAACATGACGAAGTTGAAATTACCGGCGCCTCCGAGCATACTTCAAAGCTGAGCATAGAGGAACAAATCATCAAGGAGGGCAAGAAGAAAACTGAAATTAAGGACAAGCCCTAAGTGTTTGAACTTGATGACCCACTGAACAAGCCTTTGAAGGTCATTTTTCCCGGTGGGTCCAGGCCACTGGAAGTTCCTCTTCCTTCCTTAGAAACCACTTCCCTAGCAAGTAAGGCATCCAAGAGAAAACACATGGGGAAGGAGTTGTTTGAGAAACCGAGAAAGGAGAAGAACTCAAAGAAGTAGCTATCATGCCTCGTTCAACGAGAATAAGCTTAGATTATGTAATTATTTCAGTTTATTTCCATAGTCGATGCAAATAGACTTTTGACTTCGAGTTAAGGAGGAATTGTAGTGGAACTTTATTTTGGGATTAGTGAATAAAACTTTGTTTCTTCGCTTTTGATGATTTTCGTCGTTCAGCTTACTGTATAACTTGTAGCCGAAATTCAAAATCTTGTGAGTTACACAAGCTCCAGTTCACTTCCATGTGACTCGAATTTTTTTGGAATCGTGGATCCTCTAGTCCACGCTCTGAGGACTTAGAATATTTTTAGTTTGCACTCTGGGGACTTAGAAAATTTTAAGTCGTTTATACTCTAGTCAGCACTTTGGGGACTCAGAGTACTCCAGTTCGCACTCTGGGGACTTAGAGATTTTAAGTCATTTATACTCTAGTCCGCACTCTTGGGACTCAGAGTACTTCGGCCCGCACTCTGGGGACTTGGAGATTTTTTGTCGTTTATACTCTAGACCGCACTCTGGGGACTCTACTCCGGTCTGCAGAGATTTTAAGTCGTTTATACTCCAGTCCACACTCTGGGGACTTAGAGATTTTAAGTCGTTTATACTCTAGTCCGCACTCTAGGGGCTCAGATACTCCGTTCCGCACTCTGGGGACTTGGAGATTTTAAGTCGTTTATACTCTAGTTCGCACTCTGGGACTCAGAGTACTTCGGTCTGCACTCTGGCGACTTGGAGATTTTAAGTCGTTTATACTCTAGTCCACACTCTGGGGACTTAGAGTACTTCGGTCCGCACTCTGAGGACTTAGAGATTTTAAGTCATTTATACTCTAGTCCGCACTCTGAGGACTCAAAATACTCTGGTCCGTACTCTGGGGACTTGGAGATTTTAAGTCGTTTATGCTCTAGTCCGCACTATGGGGACTCTGAGTACTCCAGTCCGCACTCTGGAGACTTAGAGATTTTAAGTCGTTTATACTCTAATCCGCACTCTGGGGACTCGGAGATTTTAAGTCATTTTTACTCTAGTCTGCACTCTGGGGACTCAGAGTACTCCGGTCTGCACTCTAGGGACTTGGAGATTTTAAGTCGTTTATACTCTAGTCCGCACTTTGGGGACTTAGAGATTTTAAGTCGTTTATACTCTAGTTTGCACTCTGGCAACTCAGAGTACTCTGGTCCGCACTCTGCGGACTTGGAGATTTTATGTTGTTTATACTCTAGTCTGCACTCTTGGGACTTAGAGTACTCCGCTCCGCACTCTGGGGACTTGGAGATTTTAAGTCGTTTATACTCTAGTGCACACTATGGGGACTCAGAGTACTTCAGTCCGCACTCTGGGGACTCAGAGATTTTAAGTCATTTATACTCTAGTGCGCACTCTGGGGACTCAGAGTACTCTGGTCCACACTCTGGGGACTTGGAGATTTTAAATCGTTTATACTCTAGTCCACACTCTGTAGACTCAGAGTACTCCAGTCCGCACTCTAGCGACTTGGAGATTTTAAGTCATTTATACTCTAGTCCGCACTCTAGGGACTCAAAGTACTCCGATCCGCACTTTGGGGACTTGAAGATTTTAAGCCGTTTATACTCTAGTCCTCACTTTGGGGACTTGGAGATTTTAAGTTTTTGTGCGCATTCATATGCCAGATAGAATAATGTAACTTTAATTTTTTCCATAGAATTGAAACATCAATAGTTCATGGAAAAGATGGCTTCAAGCCTTTCTCAATGAAAACGAACTAAATTGTCTTATTACATGCCGAAAACTAAGAATCAACGAAATAAAAATACACTGAAAATAATAGCAACTAAAATGCGAAAGAAATAGACTAGGTATAATATCGTCGCAGATGCTCATTATTCCATGCTCGAGGGAGTATTGCGTCATCAACGGTCGCTAGCTTGAAAATTCCCTCTCCAGGCCTCCATTCAATGACGCAAGGACCTTCCTATGTGGGATTCATATGTGATGGGATCAGAAAAACTAGCTTCAAAAGAAGATCATCCACATCAAAGATTCTCGGTCGCACTTTTTCATTATAATATCGAGCGACTCGATGCCTATATGCGGCTGCCATTAAATCAACTTCTTCACGTTTTTCATCAACAAAGTCCAATGATTCCAGCAAGAGATCCCGATTCGTCTTAGGGTCATAATGATTTACTCGATGTGAAGGAACTTCAAGTTGCACGGGTATAACGGCTTCCGTCCCATATGCCACTGTGAATGGAGTGTGGCTAGTTGTGGACTTATGGGTAGTTCTGTAAGCCTAAAGTGTTGTTGGAAGCTCATCCACCCACTTTACTCTTGCCTTTTCCAAACGTTGTTTCAAAATGGACTTGATTATTTTGTTCACGGCTTCTACTTGTCCATTGGATTTTGAATGAGCAACTGCTGCAAACCTTTTCTCGATGCCATACTTTTGACAAAATTCTTTGAACCCCCTACTTTCGAACCGAGTTCCATTGTCCGTAATGATAGTTCACAGGAGGCCAAAACGGCATATGATGTTTCGCACAACGAAATTAATGACCTTATTTGTGATTGTAGCTAAGGGCTCTGCTTCCGCCCACTTGGTAAAGTAATAGACCGCAACTATTATGTATTTTGCACCACCTTTGGATATAGGCAAGGAACCGATTATATCGACTCCCCATGTTGCAAACGGCCAGGGACTAACCATTTGTGTGAGTTCCATTGGTGGAGCTCTCGGGATTTTCGCATACTTTTGACACTTGTCACATCTTATTATATAGTCTGCAGTATCCCAATTTACAATTGGCTAATAATATCCATAGTGGAGGATCATTTTTGCTGGTGTCTGCCCCCCAGTATGGTCACCACATTCTCCTTCATGAACTTCCTTCAGGACTCGTTTTATCTTGCCGTGGGCAATGCACCGTAGTAAGGGGACTGGGAATCCCTTTCGATACATTATTCCGTCCTGCATTACATATCACGAAGCTTTGCGAATGACTTGTCGTCTTTTGCTCTTTCTTTCGGGCAAGACCCCGTGTAGCGAGTATTGCTTGAATGGGGTTATCCATGACTCCTTCTCGATTTCTATTTCTAACATGAAATCTACCTCCATCTCATTTATACTCGAAGCATGTAAAGTTTCGATGGGAACCATCCCATTTGCTGTGCATCGCCAGTACTTATAAATTTTGGCAACGAATCGGCTTCTCTATTTTGTTCATGCGGTACATGCGAAATATCATAATATTCGAGGTCTGCTAACAACTCTTGAGCCCGAAAAAGGTATGGGTAAAGCCTCTGCTCCTTTTCTTGATAGTCCCTCCACACCCGGTACACCATCAATTGTGAGTCACAAAAGATTTCGATCGATTTTACTCCAAGTTCCCTGACAAGTTTCAAGCCAGCAATCAATGCTTCATACTCGGCTTCGTTATTTGTAGTTGGAAAATTAAGCTTCAAAGCGTAACAAATTGATCGATTTTCGGGAGTCACAAGAATTATACCAGCCCTAGACCAACAGTCGTTGGATGCCCCATCGGTGTACAGTTTCCATCGAATGTGGGGAGTGACATCATGACTATTTGCTTCCTCTGATACAGTGAATTCTGCAATGAAGTCTGCTAGCGCTTGCCCTTGTATGGCCCTTCGTGGCAGGTAGGCAATATTGAACTAACTCAACTCGATATTCCATTTTGACATCCTTCCAGAGGTTTCTGGTCGATGGAGTACCTGTCGCAAGGGTTGATCGGTATAAACATTGATGGAGGGTGCTTGAAAGTACGGACGAAGCTTGCATGATGCAATCACCAAGTAGTAGGCCGGCTTCTCAATTTTGGGATAATTTCTTTCTGCCCCCGTTAAACGTTTGTTGTCATAGTACACCGGCTTTTGAACTCGTTCTTCCTCACATACCAAAGTCATACTGATGGCATGTTGAGATACAGTCAAGTATACATACAACACTTCATGGTCTACAGGCTTCGACAGCACCGGGAGACTTTCCAAATGCCTTACCAGAGCTCGGAATGCATCCTCACAGTTGGGCGTCCATTCGAAATTCCTCTTTCCTTCCTTTATTACATCGAAGAAGGGAATACACTTATCTATGGCATTGTATATGAATCGACTTAACGTGGCTACTTTTCTGTTCAGGCTTTGTACTTGCTTTATAGTTCTGGGCACTTGTATGTCTCGAATAGCCTGAATCTTTTCTGGATTAGCTTCAATTCCCCGTGCATTAACAATGAAACCCAAAAACTTCCCCGACACAATGCCAAAGGAACACTTCAAAGGATTGATTTTCATTCCATAATATCTGAGTATATTAAACATTTTTGCCAAGTCTTGAATGTGTTCTTTTGACTGCCGTGACTTCACGAGCATGTCATCCACATAGACTTCCATTGTTTTACCAATCTGGTCTTTAAACATCCGATTCACCAGACGCTGATAAATTGCTCCTGTATTTTTCAATCCGAAAGGCATCACTACATAGCAATATAGCCCAATGTCTATGACAAAACTAGTGTGTTCTTGGTCTAGAATGTGCATCGGGATTTGATTATATCCCGAGTATGCATCCATAAATGACAATAACTCATGTCCTGCCATTGTGTCGACCAGCTAGTCAATTCTGGGTAAACGGAAACTATCCTTAGGGCATGCTTTGTTCAAATCAGAGTAATCTATACAGGTTCTCTCCATTTCCCATTTGCTTTTCTCACTAGCATGGGATTAGACACCCATTCAGGGTAGAGGGCGTCGCGGACGAACCCATTGGCTTTGAGTTTGTCCACCTCCTCTCCGAGAGCAGCGGACCTCTCCGGGTCCATGCCTCTCCTTTTTTACTTTACTGGTACGTACCTCGGGTCTATGTTCAACATATGACTCGCAATGGCGGGAGAAATCCTGCACATATCAGAATGTGTCCAAGCGAAAACATTCAGATTCGCTCGGAGGAAATCGGTGAGATCCTCGGTCATCGAGGGGTTGAGTTGTGATCCAATCTTAAGTACTTGCGATGGGTCATCTCAGCTGACTGGAATGTCAATTATCAGTTCAGCCGGTCTGCTTTTGCCTCCCTGGGTTCTTCATCATCGTCTCACGGATCTACGTCTCTATAGATCAGATCATGTTGCCCAAGCCAGGGCTCGGTCATTACTTGTCAATTTTCAGCGACTCGGCTGCGGACGGAGCTGTCCACAATCTTTCCTTTCTCTCTTTGCTGGGCCTCTCTCAGCTCAGCCACATAATACGCACGACCAATCGCCTGATTGCCATGCACAACACCAACTCCTTTGTCTATTGGAAATTTTAAGGTTAAACACCACGGGGTCAAAGCTGCCCTAAACTCTGCCAGGGTCGGTCGACCCAGAAACACATTGTATGGAGAATTGACATCCAAAACGATGAAAGGTAGGATTCGCACCCTCCTACGTTCACCTTGTCCAAATTCAACTGGCAATTCAACAAAACCCACTGCATTAGTAGCTGCACCATTAAAGCCATGGATATAGGCTTTAGATGGTTTTAGATCCTTTGTCTCTATCTTCATTTGGTCATACGCTTTTTTAATGATGTTAACAGAACTTCCACAATCAATCAAAATTCTTTTCACAAATGCTAGCCCGATCGTTGCGGAGATGACCATCGGGTCAATGGTAGGAGCCTCCACCTAATTAGCATCTCTACTCCTAAACACTATATCGTCCGTCATCGTTTGCTGCTGTTTAGCTGGGTATCCATCCTCCGTATTTGAGCAACATTAAAAATCTACATGCTTTAAGGAATTCGCATACCTCTCCATTTCTTGCCAATTCTTATATGCAGGGTGAGGCCCACCGACTATCGTGTTTATGACTAGTCTACCTACAGTCCGAGTAGATTCCTCTGGATGGCGTAGAACTTGCCCACGACCGGGGTCTGATGTTCTTTGTCTGCCTTCCTGCGGATTCTTGACAAACTCCTGTAACTTTTTCTATCGAATCAGCTTTTCTATAGCATCATGAAGGTGCCCACACTCCTCGGTATTGTGCCCGTAAGTCTCATGGAAGCGGCAATACTTCCTGCTCCACTTCTGTTCCTCAGTGGACTCTTTTGGGCATGGCTTTCGATATTGAAAAGTATTGCAAGTCGATAGGTAGATATTTTCCAGAGATGCATTCAGAGGAGTGTATTCGTTGTAAGTTGGAATCCATGGTTTCCACTTTCTTGCTTCCATTTTCTTTCTGGGAGTTCCTCCTCCGGATCTTTTAGATTGCTCTGGCTTGTTTTGGATATTAACTTGGACCTTCCTCGAGTTATCACCAGATTGTTTTACAGCAATGTTACTCTTCACAGTCTCCGTGCCAGGCCCTAGTGCATTATCTCGCCTCGTCCACCTGGCTTCTTCTCTTCTTATGAATTGATGCATCTTTGAATAAAAATGCTCTAGTGTTGTCGGAGGCTTTCCTGCCAGCCAATCGCCAAACTCCGAATTCGCATCCACTCCTCGCATCACAGCTATGGCATGGTCATTTGGGTTGCTAACTTCAGTAGCCGCAACGTGAAATCTCTGTAAGTACTCCTTTAACGACTCCTTTGGAGCCTGAATCACACTGGACAAGGACATCACGTCCTTGGGACGAGTGGCATGAATCCTGAATTGTTCAACAAATTTCGTTGCTAATTCATCAAAGTTGGAGATAGATCGCGGAGGAAGTCGGTTGAACCACATGATAGCGATTCCAGATAAAGTTATTAGGAAGCATCTACACTTAATTGCATCATTTTCTTTAGTTGAATCCATCATCCGTTCATATCTCATCACATGCTGTCAGGGATCGGACTTCCCTCCCTAGGCCGGAATAGTTGGCATGTTAAACTTCTTGAGGTACTCGGCCTATAGAATAGTATCTGTAAATGAAGTAAGACTCTTGGATATCCTCCAATCATCATTAATCAAGCCTTGATTTTCTCTCATCAGCTGTCTGACCATAGCCGATACGTCTGCAATTTGTATGGAAGATGGCAGGTTGGAATCTATCATACGAGGCCGTTCTACTTAGTGTCTCTTTTGTTGGCGATCTACCAAACATGTATCCTGGGGACCAACTTCATTAGGACCTTGGTAAGCCGGCCGTCCAACTTTCACTTGTGCTCTAGATCCTAAGTTTCCTGTTTTAGCTTGGGCGTGATTTCCTTGGTGTAAGTGAGGGGCCATGGCTTCAGGTAGGGAACTTGGACCATCCCTAGTTGGTCGGTCAGCAACACCTATTTGCATTGTTTTAGTTCGAGGGCGTCTAGGTCTGGGAGGTTCATCGGATAAAGCAGTGATGTCAGATAAAGAGTAAGAAGTGGGTCTTCCTCCAGCATTCTGATGCTATTGTTGAGTAAGCTGAGTCATGAGGTTGGCGTTAGCTTGAATCTATTTGTTAAGTTGTCTCCTGCTTTCCATGAGTTCTCTCATTAGCTCGTTGAAATCCGCTCTAGTGACAAATTCCATCTAGTTTTGGGTGATGACAGTCCCTGCGCCTGGGTTAACTTGTTGATTGTTGGGTCCTACTTGTTAGACACTAGCAGTCTCGTTGATGTGCGTATTGTGTGAGGCTGATCTGGTACGAGGTCTTCCCAATGTAGAGTTATTGATAGGAACTCTGAGTAGAATCAACGGACTTCCTATGAATGACTTCGATCACCTTCGGGGGATTCCTTCAATCCAGTAGCTACAAAGTAGATCCTAATAACCTGAGAATGTGATTCTCAGTGAAAGCACCAAAATGTTAGCACCAAAATTGGTCACTAACACCCAAAGAAAGATTTTTTTAGAGAGATTAATGAAGATAGAAAATTAAAATAGAGGAATGTATGTAAAATTAACTGCAAAACTAGAACACCGGTTTTATAGTGGTTCGGTGTAACTGCCTATGTCTGCTTTGAGTTTAATCTTTATTGCTTTTTCAAATAATTGAACACAGACACGATCCATACATCAACAACTTGAATACAAGTTCTAATAGAAAAGTAACGAGTCCTGAAAATGGCAGAGTCTCCCCGAAGTTCACGAAAAAGGTCCATTTTCACTACGCCCCTACCCCCCTATGTATAGGCGAAGATAGGCTGGACTTTCCTCACGGGCCCAGGAACAAGGTATCTCCCCCCACAGTAGGTGACTTTTGCGCACCGAGCCAGACATGCCGAACGAAAAATGCCGGTCGAGAAATGTCTGATTGATTATCAAGTGACTCAATGTAAACCCTCAAGAGAACCAAAGCAAGTAGCAAGTTGACTCGAAGCAAAGTCATGCCGATCGCCTTACTATGTCGTAGGCCGATAACTTGTTAACCCCTATAGAATGCACCAAACCAGGCATGCTGAACAGTCATGACAGTGCCTAGTTGCCGAGCGACATTGGCCGAGCCACCTTACTCTTCCCATCTTGGCCGAACGGTGAGTTTTCCTTCCAGGCCAAACGATGTCTCAACGGAGCCGACAAGCTTCCTTCCAAGCAGAACGATGTCTTAATAGAGCCAAACAGCGAGTCTTTCTTCTAGGCCAAACAACGTCTTAACAGAGCCGAACGACGGGTTTTCCTTCTAGGCCGAACCGCATTTGAAGAGGACTCCCCGAGACCGATTGAGAAATGCCGATCCATCTCGATCGAACGAGGAATTTCGAATAACTAAGACCGAACGGGGCATTCCTTCCTTTGACCGAGCCATACAGAAATGCTGCAATGTATCAAATGTACCAAACCCTTTAGATGCCCAGCCTTTCCTTAGTCAGGAACCTGCGATGCCAATTATCTCCTCTGCAACTATTGTCTTGTAGCCAGGCCAAGGAGTCGGCTAACAGAAGCTATGGTTTTAAAAGGGTACTATATATGACATGTTATATTTTAAAGTAAGAGGTAAGGGGAGGTACCCTCCGCGAAGAAGTATAGTATGATATGCTTCGACCCAAATGGATGTGGGGAACCAGGAATGGATTCAACTGATAAACCCTAATGGACTTGGATGGATTCAAAAATGCATTCGAACTGATAAGGTTGTCCGGACTTAAACTCATGACTTCCTCGATTTTTTTAGAGTAGATGGTTCTTTAGTTTACCCAATGAAGGAGCTTTCTATCCTGGGATCTGTTGTTTATGGATCTTCCAGGAAGGAAGTGCATCCATTGCGTAAATCATTGAATCAACAGCGTAGCACTGCAGTAGAGGTCGACGATCCCTTGTTTACGAACTGGCTATGATATTTTTCTAGAATCCGAAAGGTAGAAGGATCTTTTGGAAAGTTTTGTGTCCATTGCGTAAATACTGGATCAGCAGCGGGCCACTGCTATCGTATTATCATCATTTGAAATTGGATTTTGCGTGGTACTTCTCATACATATTTTTTTAAGTATTTTCACTGGGTGTTGAAACAGGTCTACTAAGTACTTGGAGAATTCTAGCCTTGCACCTGATCGACGCATGGCCAGAGTCTGCAAGAACGAGGATAAACCTGTTAAGACATCAAGTTATAAAATTATTTTGATTAAGATTATATAAAAGATATTTTGGTCATTTTTTTGTCAATTCTAAATACTTTAAAATGTTTAAAATATTGTTCATTTATATATAGCAAGGTTTAATGTTAAATTATTCGTGTTGTAAATATTTTAGAAATTATTAATTCAATAAAACGTATTTAAAGTAAATGACTAGTGTTTTATTGATAATGTTTGAAAGGTATCTTGAGATAAAACTAATATATTTATAAATAATGGATGTAATGTTTTCAATAGCTTCTTTGTAAATATAAGCAATGATGTAAATAATTATTTTCAAATAGTTTACATATATTTAGAAAGATGTTATTTAAAATATTTAAATGGTAATTATAAATGAAGCAAGAAATTTTAAAAATGAATTTTTGAAAAATATTAAAGAACTAAAGATGATTGATTTGCAAATGAAGCTTTCAAATGAATATTTCAAGTAAAATTTATAAAAGTTTCTTTGAATGTATAATTTAAAGATATTATATAAATGGTAAAAAAATTGATTTGCGAAGTTTATTTATAGTATTATACTTAGGAAATCAATTTGAATTTCTATTTTGGAAGTATAGTTTGAAATATTTACTTAATTTCGAAGTATTAATAGTAAATTTATAAGTTTATTTACTATTTAAATTTTGTGTTAAACCATAATAAATGTTTTTCCATGATTGAATATTCATTTAAACAAGTGTTTAAAATTTATTATCAAGATATAAAATTTTATGCTTTAATTTGGAAAATTAATGTAAGATTTGAGTACACTATTAGTTTCAGCTTAATAATCCGGAGTTTATACTTATTAAAAAAATAACGAGCCTAATAAACTATCAGATTTAAGGAACTTTACTTTAAAGATTATTATAATGATTGATATAAATTTCTAACATTGTTTTAGATTTTTGAAAAATCTTTGCATAATGCTACAGGATGTTTTAAATATATCTTATATTTTTACTATGCGAATGCGGTTAAATGTTTTACTGAAATTTTTAGATATATTGAAATATTTATTTTCTCTTCAATGGCGAATACCAAAAACTTAAATTTTTATTCAATGGCCGAATTAAGTTATAAACTTAAGTATGGCAGTAGAAGCTTAAGTAATTTTTTTTTTATGATTCGTTGATGACTTAAATCCTTAATGGAAAACAAATTATCTAAGTGACCGATCTTTATATAAATAAATGGATGGAAAAGTAAATAATGAGAAAAAAAACCAGTAGAATAAAATAAAGTAAATTTAAATTATTGTAATGGAATAAAATATTAACTATTTAATAATTGGAACTTCTAAAGTTGAGCGTAAGAAATTAAATGATAAGTTATAAATGAAATATACAAGGAATTTGAAATTTGTAACTTGTAAACAAAAAGAATATGAAAATAAGAAATGATAACTATTGAACATTTATTTACTAAAATGAAATAAGATAAACTAGTGTAACTTTCAATTACATTCTTAGAAACATATATGTAACCTACCAGAATATTAAAAGTTGTAATGTTAAATAAGGATGTGTAAGAGAATATTGCACAAGAAAAAAAAATTAAATAATGAAAGTGTTCAATGAAATTTACTTTTACAAATAAAAATTTGATATGAAATTGGTTATAAACCCGAGTTATAATTGTAGTGGTACTAAATAAAATGAAATAGAAAGTGAATATTGTAAGCAAAAAAATTACGATCTTTAGTTAATGTTTGAAGCTATTGATAATTAAAGTAAATAATAAAATGAATACTATATTAAACTTGGTGATTGTAACTTCAGAAATGGTTGATTACTTTGATCCCTTTCGAAGATTGTATACTTGTTTGCAAAAGATTATTATTATGTTATATTGATTTATTTTGATTTTATGTCATGATGGTATACTTTTGGTTAAAAGTGATTATTGTTACGTTATGTTGATTGTTTGTTATTAATTGAAAACAATGTAATTAATTCACTTCTATATAATTATTAACCTCTTTTAGATTGTATGAGTGAAATACAGGTTATGAAAGCAATTGCTACTGCTTTTGGTTTCATAAAATAAGCGTTAATTGCCCGACAAATAGGTACGTTCTCGGATTACGGTTTTCCAGTGATATTATACTGTTCCTCTCGCTGTTGGGATATATTATTTTGAAAATATATGATATAGTTTTTTATTTTGATATTATGATTTCTCCTGAGCCTCTCCGTACAAAGGAGACTCTGCTGAATTTTTTTTGTAAATTTTAGACTTAGAAAATTTTTATGAAATGTTTTCCAAATTTTGTTAATTTGAATATAAAAGGACTTAATTGTTTATAACTTAATATATTTTGTTTAAATTATTTAATTTTGTAAATTTAAGTGTTACAAATTTAATATTTTGAATAATATATGTTGATTTCTTAATTTCTCCTTTTCCCATTCTCTCAAAAAAATTCTCCTTTTCCCTTCAATTTTCTTTTCGGGGACGAAAAGTGTTGAGTGGAAGAGAGTGTAACGACCCATAATTTTCAATAATTTAAATTAGTTAATTTAATAGTACTTGTAATTAATTATGAAATAATAATTAGAATTAAATGTAACAATGTTAATTTAAGTCATTTATTGACAGTTATATTGAAAATTCAATTAATTGAGATGATTTCTGTGTTATACTCGGTTTTAAAGTTAATATAGGCAAACAAATGTAAATATGAAATTAATTAATAATAAATGCTAATTGAATAAAATCAATATTTTGTAAGTAATTATAATAGTTGATGGTAAATAATAAACCCTTACAAGTGTGATAAAAAGTAAAAAGGAAACAATTATTATGTGTTACCTATTTATTTAACATGTTAAAATTAAATTGGAAGTCAATTGCAATTAATTCCCTTAATTAGTGCAATTAATGTAAATTAAATTGATCATTGTAGAATATAAATTCAATATGATGTAACCAATGAAAATTTTAATCATAATACAATTATTGATTTGAATAAAAAGAATGGAAATCAGGTTTGATCAATTTATTGGAGTTTATATTATAATAAGTGGATTATTTGCAATAAATGTTACATTAATGTGGAATAAGACAATGACTATAGTGCGAACGTAATCAAAGGAATGGAAATGTTAATTTTATTCATAAGATAATAATTGACTTAATAAGAGAATGAAACCAAGATAAATAAATTTATCGAGACTTTAGTTATAATTAATGTGTGAAATTGACCAAAATTCAATAAAATGGAAATATAATAGTTAATACAAATAAAAGATGGAAATTGGAGTATATTATTGTAAGGAAATGTAAAATGAATGTTAACTATGTTATTTGATTTATAATTGGTTGAATATAAAGGTTGAAGTCAAATAAAAGCAATTTATTGAAATTAAATTATAATAAATTAGATTTAGTGAAATTTGAACACTATAATTAGTGTAATAACCAACATTGAATTGTCATACAAACTTGTATTGAATCATTGCAAAAGTGTATGTGATTAAAAATAATGAAATTTGTTAGTTTATAAATTTTGAATTAAAAAGGTGATTAATTTATTTTAAATTAATTTATTTAATTAACGTGAAAATAGCCATTTTGGCCACTGACTCGGATTTCGACGAAACCAGTTTCAGCGGATCTGTAACGGTGAATTATTGTAGGGTTTCAAGTTTCATAGCGATCTGACTTGTCGTTTGATCGTACGAGCTCAAAACGCTTATAAATCAATTTAATTGAAATCAATTTGAAATAAGCTGATTTTAACATAGCTTCTGCATACGATGGAATTTGCACTTGAAACCTGTTTCATTGAGTTTAAAAATACTGGCAACATCTATTTTGATATATAGGATTTCCCATTTTCGTTTCAGGAAGAAATGGGCTTTCCGGATCGTTCAATCAAATCTTGACCATTCATTCTATTTTTTAGCTTTGCCTATAAGTAGCCCGTTATAAACCCTAGCAACCCTTTTATTTTCTGTCTATATGTACATTTCTTTGTCATCTCCTCTTCCCAATGGCAGGCAATCAAAACCCTAATTCCCAAATTATAAATTCAAATTCAGTTTCAAAATAAAACTCCTCCAAACCCCATCATATTATATACCGTTTCGAAGCTCTCGTCAAGCGCAAGTAAAATCTGCTGTTTTTTTCCGATTCGGATCATTTTGTGACTAGAAATATTTAATTTAATCTCGACCTATCGTTCTAGGGTTTCAAGTTTGGACGGTGCAGATCTTCGTTGTTTGGTCGATCGGGGAGTTCGGGCGTGTAGAGGAGGCAAGGGGCAGTCGATTTGGTGGTCAGCTTTTGGTCGGAGGTGTCAGGATGCGCCTGAAACCGTGAAAAACGGTGGTGGCGGCACCGAGCTCCTGGCTCGACCGGGAGTGACGTGACCTATGGCGTCGGGTGCGGCTCTGGGAGGAGAGGTCGGCGATGTCATCTGATCACGACGATGACCTACCAGGCGACGGCGATAATAGGCGTTTGGTAGCGGCTGAAGGTGGGTTAGGGTTGTGCCGATTGAGGAAGGAAACATGTGTGCTATTTTCGTGCTGATGTTGGGCGAATTCTCACCCATGGGATCACGAGACCAAGAGGCATTAGCTTCCATGCCGAACCACGGCTTCTCCATTACCTAGCCGAACCAAGTATACCTCCTATCTACCGAACGCTTCTTCCAACCCAACACCGAACCAAACCCCTCCCACTAATTGCCGAACCAAACACCGGTCCATCCACTGCCGAACCACATGCCACCGAACCAGACTTCTTCGCCAATCGCCGAACCAACCTCCGCCGAACCAACATGCCTCCATGCTCCGCCGAACCAACATGGCTCACAGCCTCCTACCGGACCAACCCCATCTCCATCTACCACCGATCCAAGATCCATCCACCCATCACCGATCCAAGATCCATCCACCCATCACCGATCCATGCTGCTACCGGACCAACTCTATCTACCACTACCGAACCAAGCTTCGCCGAACCAGATATGCCAGACCAGATTGCTTCAGCCCAGGCCCATCAGCAGGTATATACATCCAAGACCCCTGCCCCCAGCCTCACTCTATAAATAGTGGGGCATGGGTACAACAATGGCAGACAAGTTTGAGAGCTCAAGTACGGAAGGAACTTTCAAACAACTTTCATATACTTGTATACAAAGCTTTGTACTTGTAATCTAAAAGAAAAGAGAGAGAATAACATATAAAGTGGACGTAGGCACGTTCTGGCCGAACCACTATAAATCTACGTGTCTTTTTATAATTTAGCCCCTGTTTTTTACTTATTTGCATAACTCACCCAAATTACTAAGAACAACATAAAATCAACTAAATCATACGACTTTGAGGTATTTGTCCATTTTTTGTGCAAACATTTTTGGTGCTTTCACTGAGAATTGGAACTCGAAGCTTCAGCTTCCCTCATTCAACCTTCTTTCCCAATAGCACCCTTCATTGCCTAGGAAACATGACTTCCAGGCCAAGAAAAGACGCCAACAAGGGAAAGAACGTTGCAACAAGCAGCGCTCCAGATCCAGTGGATCCAGATCAAGAGAACCATCCCACTACGACAGCAGCACCAAATGTAGATCAGGCAATTCCGACAGCCCCTGTCGTGGAACAACCGGCAGCAATCACTAGGGCAGACCTAGACAGAATTGTGGTTGAAGTGACTAACCGCTTCGCATCCCAACAAGAAGCTTTGGTGAACCAACTCATGTCACGCTTGAGGGATGCCGAAGAATCCAACCGCAACACTGGATCATGGGGTGAGTCCCAATCTGGAGGATCTCGGAGACAACAAAGGTCTTCCCTCTTCGAAGAAGCTGTCAACAGGAACAACAATGATAGGGGTCGCGCCCGGACTCAGTCCGAACTCCGACTCGAGGAAGCGCTTGGAACCGAACCCAATGGGGGAGGCACCAGGTGAGGGTCGGATGTAGCTGAGCCAGTCATGCCGCCTAATCATAGAAACCCTGCTGAACGGAGCCGAGCTAGAACCCAGCCTGAAGTTGACCCCATGGAAATGCTCGAAACAGAACCCCACAGGGGAAGATCAAGGCAGGGGCCAACTGTAGCTAGTCCTAGCATGCATCCGAGCAGCCAAAGACAGCCACTGGATAACGTCAGAAGTGATAGACTATACCATCCCTACAGGTCATCTGGACGAGATCAATCACGCAGGGAAGAACCAAGCTCATTTTTGTCCGCTCCAAATTCTGATGAAAGAATGGCACGATTATTCAGGGAATGCGTCCGACGGGAGCAAAGGGATCGAGGGATAGGCGCTAGGGTAACCAGCCCTGTCACCCGCGACATCGAAACCGCCATCACCCCTCGAGAATGGAAAATGCCGACGATGGAACCGTACAAGGGAACTTCCGACCCCGTTGTACACTTGCAGAGATACACAAAGCATATGCTCATGAGCGGAGCAACGGAAGGAGTGTTGTGTAAATGCTTTCCGCTATTCCTAGCAGACCTGGCTACCTCCTGGTTCTACCATCTACCCCAAGGATCTATCAGCTCATGAGAGATGTTGAAAGAAAAGTTCATTAGCCAGTCCCGCATTCATGTGGAACAACCCAAGGATGCTTATTCTCTATCCAATGTCAAACAGAAATCCGGAGAGACACTGCAACAATATCTAACCCGGTTCAACGCCGCAGCGGCCGCAGTCCAAGATGCCGATGAGAAACTCACCCTAATGGCCCTCTGTAGTGGTGTGCACCCAGACACCAAGTTTGCTAGAAGACTAACTAAAGAAAAACCAGCTACCAGCTACCTTGCCCGATTTCTTCCATGAAGCTGGGAAGTACATGAGACTCGAAGAGGTTGCCACTGAAAGGCAGACAGGACCACAGGCTAAGACGGCCCATGGAAACGCCCCCGCCGCAGCGAAGGACATTCGGAGAAACGACTCCAGAGACAATGCAGGGGGCAAGAAGGGAGAAAAGCGCTTGTACCGACCAGGACCGAGATTTGACGCTTACACTCTCTTGAATGAAACAGTCGAGAACATCTTCCTGGCCACCCAGGACGAACTTACATACAAGCGCCCCCCGTACAAGAAAGAGTCAGATCGCGCAATCCAGTCCGGAAAATTCTGCCGTTTCCACGAGTCATATGGGCACGATACCAATGAATGCCGCCATCTCCGAGACCTAATTGAAGAACACATTAGGAGAAAGAGGCTGGAACGCTATGTAAAGGGCCAGGACAGGACTCCAGCTCCCGCCAAGGAAAACCCAGGGCAGCTCCACCCAGAGACAGGCGGAGGAAATCGCAACACCAGCGGCTCCAGGCAAGAGAAGATAGTGGTCCATACAATATCAGGAGGGCCACACATCGCCGACAAGAGCTGGGAAGAAATGGAAAGATATGGAAACTCACTCAGAAGCGAGGGAGACTGCGTCAATTCTGTTATGGAAGAACGCCACCCTAAGCGGAAGGAAAATAATGACATCGCATTCAGTGGGCGCGACCTATAAGGAAGGCAGTACCCACACATGGACCCTATGGTCATCTCTGCCTGGTTCGGTCCAACCAAAGTTTTTCGAATTTTAATAGACACTGGAAGTTCAGTAAATGTCCTATTCAAGCATGCTTTCGACAAAATGAAGCTGTCAATGAAGGATGTATCTCCCTGCAACAAACCACTACACGGTTTCACTGGAGAAGCAAAGATGCCCCTCGGACAATTGGATCTCTTTGTTGAATTGGGAAGTCATCCCCGCTCCGCCGTTCGGAAACAAACATTCGTGCTAATAGACAACCACTCGGCCTACAATGCCTTTTTAGGAAGACCAGCCTTGTCCGACTTCCAAATTGTCCTTGCCCCATGGTGCCTGAAGATGAAGTTCCCAACGGATAATGGAGTGGGAGAAGTAGAAGGGGATCAAGACGCCGCTCGGGACTGCTATGTAACCGAACTTCGCAATAATCGCAGGAGAGATAAAGGGAAGAATGCAGAGGCTACTCTCTGCAAGAAAAACTTGGAAGCATAGCAACTAAAGAAGGCCCCTCCTCTTCGATATACAAGTGATCCCTTCAACGAGTTAGACCATAGGGATAAAGAGGAGGAGGCCACCGCCGAGCCTGCAGAGGCTATGGAATTTATATCTGTAGACAAACGTGACCCAAGTAAACTACTGAGAATCGGATCTCAGTTAAGAGCAGAATTGAAGGACCAACTTATTGATTTCCTTCGCCACAACTTGGATGTATTTGCATGGACGTACGCTGATATGACTGGAATCTCCCCAGACATAGCATGCCACGCACTGAACATTGATCCTACCAAGGTGCCGGTAAAGCAAAAGAAGAGAAGTATGGGGCAGAACGATCAGCAGCCCTCGAGGAAAAAGTAAAGAACTTACTTGCCAATGACTTCATACGTAAAGCCATCTACCCGGAATGGATCGCCAACCCGGTACTGGTAAAGAAAGCTAATGGGAAGTGGCGAACATGCATCGATTTCTCCAACTTAAATGACGCTTGCCCGAAAGACTGCTTCCCACTCCCCCGAATCGACCAACTCGTGGACAGCACTGCCGGACACGAACTCTTATCCTTTATGGACGCATACTCGGGATATAACCAGATCCCTATGCACGCCCCCGATCAAGACCACACTAGCTTCATCACTGACCGAGGATTGTACTGCTACAAGGTAATGCCATTTGGACTTAAAAACGCCGGAGCTACTTATCAGCGCCTCGTCAACAAGATGTTTGTGGAATTGATGGGACGAACTATGGAGGTCTATGTGGATGACATGCTGGTTAAATCAAGAAAAGCCAACGATCATGTAAGCCACCTAGACGAGATGTTCCAAGTACTCCGCCAATATGGAATGAAGCTAAATCCTCTAAAGTGCTCCTTCGGAGTGTCATCAGGAAAGTTCTTGGGATTCATCGTACATGCCAGAGGGATCGAAGCAAACCCCGAACAAGTCCGAGCCTTGCAAGATATCAAAATACCATCCACTCGGAAAGAAATGCAAAGCCTAAACGGGAAGGTGGCCACCCTAAGCAGATTCATCTCCAAAGCGACTGACAAGTGTGTCCCTTTCTTCGAAGCCCTAAAGAGAGACAAAGGAAAATTCGAGTGGACCGACGAATGTTCAGCAGCTTTCCTTAACCTAATCGAGCACCTCCAACGGCCACCAGTACTCTCGACTCCGAATGAAGGCGAAGAACTATACCTATATCCTGCTATGTCATCTCATGCTCTAAGCGCCGCTTTGGTAAGAGAAGAAAACCGCACACAACGGCCAGTGTACTTCATAAGCAAAAGTTTCATGGGAGCAGAAGCCCGGTATCCCAAACTCGAGAAACTGGCGTACTGTTTACTAATCACATCAAGGAAGCTACGACACTATTTCCAATCTCATCCCATCAGAGTCCTAACCGACCAACCATTGAGGCAAGTGCTCCATCGTCCCGACACCTCTGGGCGACTGCTCAAGTGGTGCATCGAGCTAAGCCAATATGATATCACCTACCATCCTCGCACTGCCATCAAGGGACAAGCCTTGGCCGACTTCATTGCCGAATTCACTACCAACGAAGGTAAGGAACAATCTGAAATAGCAAAAGATATCAAATGGAATCTCTTCGTGGATGGAGCATCAAACGAGCAAGGCTCGGGGGCAGGTATTGTAATAATCACCCGCAGGGGAAGAAAGCTACATTATGGTTTAAGGTTGGAATTCGCTGCCACCAACAACGACACAGAATATGAAGCAGTAATCGCCGGACTAGAACTTGCCTTGGAGATTGGAATCCGTTCTTTACGTCTGCACAGTGATTCACAACTTGTTGTGAATCAAATACTAGGGGAGTTCCAGACTCGAGGAGAGCGGCTCACGGCATATCTGAAAAGACCAAGCGGCTGCTCAATCAATTGGATCACTACTCGATCAAACACATTCCTCAAGAAGAAAATCAAGAGGCCGACGAGCTGGCAAAGCAAGCTAGCATGGGAGATGATACCACTTCTGGAATGATAACTGTCTCAAGGCTACTAACCTCGAGTTTCTAGCAAGTAAATCTGATAGCTGCAACCGAAGAAGAAACATGGATGACCCCTATCCGAGAATACTTACAATACGGCACCCTACCCGACGGGCGAAATGAAATTAAGAAAATTCTAAGGAAAGCTTCCCGCTACACAATGCAAGAAGGCATCCTCTATCGGCGCGGCTTCTCTAACCCCTTATTGAGGTGCGTTGCTGGAAGAGAAGCCAAGGAAATTCTATCCAATATCCATCAGGAAAGTTGTGGAGACCACACCGAAGGGCAGACCCTAGCAAAGAAGATACTCTGATATGGGTATTTCTGGCCCACTTTAAACAAAGATGCCTTAGACTTCGTCAGAAGATGCGACAGATGTCGGAAATTTGCCAAAATTCCTCGACTACCGACAAATGAGATCACTCAAATGACTAGCCCTTGGCCCTTTGCAGTATGGGGAATCGACTTGATTGGTGAACTGCCAATGGGCCTTGCTATAGTAGCAGTCGACTATTTCACCAAATGGGTGGAAGCAGAACATCTAAATAAAATATCTTCGACAAAAATCATTAACTTCTTGATCAAAAATGTTCTGTGCAGGTACAGAGTTCCACTCAAAATCATATCAGACAATGGACTTCAGTTTGACAGCGAGGAATTCACCAACTGGTGCCATGAGCACGGGATTCACAAAGCTTCTCATCCGTGGCTTATCCCCAGGCAAATGGCCAAGTCGAAGCTGTCAACAAAATTCTCAAAACGCTGATCAAGAAGAAGCTTGAAAAGTCAAAGGGCGCTTGGGTGGATCAACTTCCTACGGCACTCTGGGCCTACCGCACATCTTTCAGAACATCAACAGGACATACTCCTTTCTCTTTGGCATACAGATCGGAGGCAATGCTCGCAGTTGAGACTATTGTGCCTTCCCACCGTAGAATCTACTACAATCCAGAAGAAAACGAAGAACTCCTCCTCATGTCTTTGGATCTGATTGAGGAAAGGAGAAACGATGCAGCACTCAAAGTAGCAGCTCACAAACAAAAAGTGGCAGCACTATACAACTCCTAAGTCAAGCATCGCAGCTTACAAGAAGGAGATCTTGTCCTCAAGCGAATCTTTCCGCGCCCCGGGGCACTGGACCCCATCTGGGACGGACCGTATGTAATTCATAAAGATCTCCACAACGGAGCTTATATTTTGTCTACAGTGGACGGAGAGGTGTTCCAGAGGGCATGGAACATCCGACACCTTCGTCGATACTTTTCTTAACTTGTACTGCCCATATGAAGTGAATTAACAAAGAGAATCAGTGGACGTAGGCATTTTCGTGCCGAACCACTTTAAAAAACTTGGCTCTTGTTAACTTGTTCCTTTGTATCTTGGCTACTTGTTAAGCTTTATCCTTTACTGTTGAACAAAATCCTTTGCAGATGACATTTCAATTCAGAGCTTCACAACACAACTCCACCTGGACAAAATCTAACAGGTACGCTACGATCCTATGCCCTCGCCAATGAGACACTTTGCTCCGGTATCCCTCTACCGTGAGTTAACTCATTGTTTGCCTCGGCCCTTAAAGCCGACTGTAATAAGCCGAGTATAAGCCACCGAGAAGGCCGATTATGCCATGGCAGCTCATTACAGGGATTCGGCTCGCCGGAAACTGTGAACCAATCATAAGCCCCAACATAAGGTGTGGCCAGGCAGGGGCAGTTCACGGTTGACGATCGGCCCCCACGCTAGCCGGCCACAGTAAATCGAATAATACCCGCGATTACGGGCCATAATGGCCCGAGTAGTTACTGTGCGTGATCGGCTCCGATGTGTCTTAAGTGCGGCTGTGGTAAAAAAGAAAACTCCCCGCAGAGGCGTAAGATGGGTGACAAATGTCTCCAAGACCCACAGCTAGGGAAAGTGACTACAAAACCCATTTGCCACGAACTTAAGCACATCGATGGCCTTCTGTGACTGGAAGTTTTACTTTTCCTATATTTCCATTTCATTTAAAACTTTTCTCCTATTCTCCATAACGGTGCTTGAAAGTACAGGACATGAAATAGGGAACGCTCGCTAATGGGAACAGAAACTTACAATCGGATGACGAGACACTCAACAGCATTCCGTGCTTAGTCTTATAGGACGCACGAAGTTGCCGTCCACAGCCGAAACATGAAGGGCGGTACCTTCTACTTTTATATATTAATGCATAGCTGCAGTTCATATTCACACATCACATTTACGTTGCAAAATGAGAAAATTATACTTTAAGCAAAAAACTTGGCATCAGGCACAGTCAAGTCAGTAGTAACATGCATAGTTACATCACTTACACAGCACAACAAAATAGCGATAACATTCCAACATAAAGGAATCAGCTTATGTTATGAAATTACATAAAGTCATTCACCACAAACAATATTATTACAGTCACATCAATATTTTGGACTAACATAAACAGCGATAAAAGGAAATCAAAAGGTGGCCGAATCCGGACAAGGAACCAGCTGCGTCCACGCTTCGCCCTCATCCTACCAACTCTCCAAGCCTACTTAGCCGCAGGGTCGGAGCTCCCAGCATGTTGATCGGAAGTCCCACCTGTCCAATTCAGAAGAGGAGTCCATTAAATAAATAGTAAGCGATCAAGTTATGAAAATCTAAAAAGAAAAGAGAAAGAGAAGAGAGACTCACCGGCGTCCGCCGCTTGATCCTCATCCTCCAATTTTACACCCGCTTCCTCCGCAGCAAGCAGCCGCATCCCCTCCTTCACCGCCGCCTGCTCTTCCTTCGAAAACTGAGCGGTGACTACATCCAGACTAAAGGCCGCTCCACCTTTCTTACCCGCATCAACCCTGGCCTCCTCTAAAGCCCGAAGATATACCTTGGCCATAACCCGGGGATAGTTATCCATCCAGGATAAGCTGCCCTCCTTCCAAGTGTGGAAGTACATGTCCTGCAGCATATCGTCCATCATCCCCTCATCCTCTTCAAATCTCTTCACCCGGGCCTCGGAAATCTGCAACTTAGTGGCAGCAGCATCCCTCTCCCGCCGGTATCTCGAGCACTCAGCCTGGAGGGATCTCCTCATCTCCTCCATCTCTTCTTTCAACTTGGCTTGAGCAAGTTCTGCAGCTTCAAGCCTCCCAGATATCTCTTCAACCTGCTCGAGATCCGCCCTCCTAACCTCATCAACCGTGGTAATGGCCATGTCAATGCGTTTCTTGCAAGCGGCCTCCATTTTCCACAACTCAGCTCTGCTAGCCTCTTCCATGGCCTTCTTCAGTCGTTGGGAGTCGGCTTCATGCTGCGAAATCTGAATAGCCTGGTCGGCAAGTTGTTTGGCCTGATCAGCAACCACTAACCGCAACCTTATATTGGCACTCCCTATCTCCTCCCCGGCCTTGGCCAATCGGGCGTGATGTTCCATTAACTTCTTGGCCTCCTTCGCGACCCGGTCGATGTTGGCCTTGGCTTCGTCCCCCATAGCAGTTATCTGAGTAGTGAGCAGATCCAGATCTAGGGACTTAGCCTCATCAAGAACCTGAACCATGGGATTGCATGGGAGAAGATGCTCGCCCGTGGTCGTCAAATAAAATATCCTGAGAGCTTGGGTCCAAATCCGGGTGGCCGGCAAAAGGATTGCGAGGCACGTCAGGACGTTTTATGCGGATAACAGTAGGATTCTCGGAAGGATGCGGAGAGGGGACAAACTCCGTGGTCTCCTCCGTGGTATCTCGGGAAGGCTGAGTAGGAGGCTGAGGACCAGGTGGTGAATCAAACAAGGAACGCCTACTCTTCCTCTGCTGGATTCCCTCCTCGATAACTCCAAGGAGAGGGCGGTAGCTGACCACGTCCGCAGGACGACCAGTAGGAGGCTTCGGCTTAGCAGAAGCTCTCATCAACTTGAATTGTTCAAGGCGGTGTCGGACATCTGACGTTTTGGCCACCTGGCCTGCCCCTGGAGTAAAGAATAAATGTTGCAAGCATGCATCAAATCATGAGGCAAGAGACATATCGAGTTTAAAAAAAAGAACAAGAAAGACGCTTTCACTATACAAACCCTGCAGAGAAGAAGGATCCTGCAATAAGTCCTGGATTTCATCCTAGGATGGGAGCGAGCCATAAAATATTCCTAAGTCCCTATCGTAAATGGAATCTGCAGAAGTCAGAAGTTCACCTTGCACCGCCGGAGTCACCCTAGCTGAGGAGCTCTTAGGGGATGGATCGGCACCAGCCCCGGCCTTGCCAGTCTTCTTCGCCTTCTCCGCCAAATCCGATTCTCCCTCTGATTCCCCGAAAGCTTGACGAAGAGCCTCATCCGTCCACTCCTGAAGCTCCCCCACTTGCCCGGAGGTTAAGGCACCAGTGCCACTACCGCCCTGTCCGTTGCCATCACCATTGCCCTCTCCATCTCCGTCGCCATCTCCTCCACCCTCTGACTCTCCTCCTACATCGCCTCCTTCGCCCTCGCCTCTATCCTCTTCCACATCTTCCTCCTCCGGGATAATCGGGCAAGTGCTAGGAGAGGGGCCGTCAGACTCCTTAAGTTTCTTACCCCCGACAACCGGAGGCTTTGTAAAAGTTTTCCTCTTTCCACTCTTCTTCGTGGCCCCTCCTGTAGTCTGGGCAGCTTTCTCTTCCGCCGTATCTCTCTGTTTAACCACGGACTGATGTGGAAGAATCAAGTTGTACATCAAGAGTCTAGCATTCCTGATCAGGTAAGCAGCCGATCTGTCTCTCTCTGAAATAGCTTCTATCTCAGCTGCCATCTGAACTAGGCGATCGTTCTCCACAACCACAAAGCCACCTGTCGCTAGCAAGAAATGAAAGCACATAAGAAAAAGATTGCGGCCAAGACAAGGAAGGTAAATAAAACTTTGACTTACATCCAGAGGTGAAGCGACGGATAGAGACGGAGTCATCTCTGACGAAGAACCACTCCTTCTTGAACATACTGTACTTCGAATAGAGGTTCAGAACCGGCTTAAAAGAGACGGCAGACTCCAAACTAATATATGGGGATCCCTTCCTGTATCCCCTCAGATTGTACAGATACCGTATCTCCCGGTTGGAAGGAGCGCGCCCATACCTCTCCTGAAAGATAGCGTACAAGCACACCAGGATGGCGTAAGAGTTGGGCTGGAGTTGGAATGGAGCCACCTTCAGATAAGTGATGAAGCTGACTACCCAGGCGTTGATGGGAGGAATGGCCCCGCACATACAGTGCTACCTACTATACGCAAAATACCCTTCAGGAGGGTCATATGGCATAACTCCAGCCCCCGGCAGCACCATGAGCGCTCTATCTATTCCGAAGGAACGAGAGATGACATCAAGTTGCTCCTCCTTTAGGGAGTTAGGAAAGCAATCGGGAGGGGAGACCAGAAGTTCCTGGGGACCATACCCATCCACTAACGACCTCGGGGCAGGTCCATGTTGCGCCGGTCCTGGTTGGGCTGGGGGCACGGAAGAAGACTCTTCTCTATCCTTGGACTTCTTTCTATCTGATCGAGTTTCCGCTTTGCGAGACATTTATCTGTGGCACAATAAAAACATGGTATTAGAACAAGGAGTATGGGAATATAAACGAATAGTTATCAAGTTCCATTCGGTGGTCAAGTTTTCGAGTTTCATTCGGCATTCCCAATAATCGAACACATTCGGCAATTATCCATTCGGCATCACCTGGATAATTTCAAGCCCATTCGGCGAAAAGAGAAACATACCTATTCGGCACGAGTTTGATTCGGCACGAGGTTGATTCGGTACAAGGTTGATTCGGCACTCAAGTTGGTTCGGCTCTCTCTGATTCGGTAAGGAATAACGAAGGGGTGTAGCCCCTATTTATAGACGTACACAGGACAACCGAGCCAAATGGTTCGGCACTCAAAACCGAATGTAGCTACACCAACTGGAAGAAAAACAAAGCGCGACACCTGCAAGCACGTGCCCCACTTTGGGGGGCAAATGTTGGGCGAATTCTCACCCATGGGATCACGAGACGAAGAGGCATTAGCTTCCATGCCGAACCACGGCTTCTCCATTACCTAGCCGAACCAAGTATACCTCCTATCTACCGAACGCTTCTTCCAACCCAACACCGAACCAAACCCCTCCCACTAATTGCCGAACCAAACACCGGTCCATCCACTGCCGAACCACATGCCACCGAACCAGACTTCTTCGCCAATCGCCGAACCAACCTCCGCCGAACCAACATGCCTCCATGCTCCGCCGAACCAACATGGCTCACAGCCTCCTACCGGACCAACCCCATCTCCATCTACCACCGATCCAAGATCCATCCACCCATCACCGATCCATGTTACCACTGAACCATGCTGCTACCCGGACCAACTATATCTACCACTACCGAACCAAGCTTCGCCGAACCAGATATGCCAGACCAGATTGCTTCAGCCCAGGCCCATCAGCAGCTATATACATCCAAGACCCCTGCCCCCAGCCTCACTCTATAAATAGAGGGGCAGGGGTACAACAATGGCAGACAAGTCTGAGAGCTCAAGCATGGAAGGAACTTTCAAACAACTTTCATATACTTGTATACAAAGCTTTGTACTTGTAATCTGAAAGAAAAGAGAGAGAATAACATATAAAGTCGACGTAGGCACGCTCTGGCCGAACCACTATAAATCTGCGTGTCTTTTTACAATTTAGCCCCTGTTTTTTACTTATTTGCATAACTCACCCAAATTACTAAGAACAACATAAAATCAACTAAATCATACGACTTTGAGGTGTTTGTCCATTATTTGTGCAAACAGCTGACGTGACAACCTTTGAATGGAGGTGTTTTCTTTTATTTTATTTATTAAAAAATTAATTTTATAACCTTAATAACTTTTACATACGATGTCCAATTCACACGCAATTTGATCCACCGGGATCGTATCGAAATTCCAGACATTTTGATGCTTGTTTGGACGAATTCTGAAACTGTAGAATTTTGGGCCCTAATTTGGATTGTAATTCGATGTAAAACCGAAGTTGAGTGATTTGACCCACTCACAACTTTTAAGTTTTCTTATGTTTGTTAAATCAAATTTATGATGTGTTTAGAAATTTATTTATGGCTAGTTGGTATATTTTAATCGTCATCTTAGTTAATTTGAATTTATTTGAATTAAATCGGTATTTAATTTATTATTGAATTTAAATTGCCAGTTAAATATCTGTTATTGATTTTCAATTATCTATTGATGTTTATTGATTAATTGGGTGATGATTGTGTGGATGATTGATTGTTGATATTGGATGAATGGATGTTGTATTTTATATCGTTATAATACTGCAAATTCACTATGGGTTGAAATGATACATACCTAAACGATCTTATAGATTAAGGGAAAATCGTTATGGGTTGAAATGATAAATCCGAACGGTTTTCATTTATTTGAAAATGTTGATTTTTGGTACTGGTTGAAATGACATATACCCATATAATTTCTTGAATTTGGATTTTATTTGGAACTGAATTATTTGAAGGGTTTAAGTTAAATCAAACTTCGGATTTGTTTTAATTAGATGATTAAGTTGATATTTCGAATTATTTGATACCCTTTAAAAAAATATTCACGTTGTACACTTGATAGAAGATGACAAATCCCATAACATCTCTAAAGCCATTGCATTCATATTTTTATTTTGATCAATTTGACTTACATAAGATCTTTTAATTCTGACTCGAGCATTTCGTTTTCATTACGCTCGGGTCAGTCTGAGCTTTTCAGTGTATTGAAGACCATTCTATTTTTTGGAGGAAAAATACGAAGATTCAGTATATTATTTGTATTTTTTATAATTATTCCACTACATCATGTATTCCGCTGCCTTATTTGTTTATTCCTACTGTATGTATAACTCTGATTTGAATTGTAAAAGTGTAATCACATGTAATTTGTAAAACAGCTTCATGAACTGTTTATTTGATTATTATATTTTATCATTCCGCTGCGAGATTCTGTGTTTTATTTTTCCTTCTTTTCTTTTATTTTCTTATTTACCCTATTAACAATCCTCCCCTTTGAATGGTTTGAATTAGACATGTGTGGTTTACTGTCGATATAAACCGTCCAATTAGATGGGTCGATACACTTTATTACGTGTAATGAAGGGGGAGACTAACCGAAGGTATTATGCCAGGGATATAACATTTGAAACCTGATACGAATTAAGTAATACTAAGAAAAGTTTTAAGTAGATGAACTAAGTAAGATTATAGTCGAAGAAGATAATCAAAGGTTCCTGGTGTAGATTCCGGGCGAAGGAGTTCCTAACGAGAGTGTATAAACCAGGCGTCCCTAGGAGTGATTCGATAGCCAAGTCTGTTGAATATCGAGGAGGGTCAATATTGAGACCTGTTAGCTTTTGGACGCTACGTCGTATAAGAAACTTTGCAACGTAGCTATGAGGAAAATTTGCAATGGCTTTGGGTCATTGTAATATTGTAACGGCCTAAAGGCATTGCAAAAGATTTGCAACAATTGCTGACTGTTACAGCATTGCAACGGCCTGAAGCCATTGCAAAATTCTGTAGTTTTGTTAAAAACAGGGACCCCGTATGAACAATACACGTGTGCCCAAAATAATATACCCTTAATTTTTTTATCTCCCGCCCCATTTTCTATTTTCTACTAAGGCTACATGGCGATTCCCAAATCCCAAACCCTAGCTCCACGTTCTTTCCCTCCTCTTCATCGTTGCCTCCGCTCCTCCTCCTATATAACAAACAACAACAATTTCTTACCCACTATGAAATATTGGGACATGTAGCAAGAAGGTTTCTAGCACTAATTGGATCTTGTAGTCGTGCAACCTTTCCCTTAGTAGCGGTGATAGCGTAGTCGATATGGGTTCACCAGTGCAGTCGAGTTGGGTTAATGTGTGCATAGTTGTGAACAATCCAGGTTATGTGACTTATGCCCGAGTTTGGCGCACTAGATCATAAATTTTACATTGGATTTCAACTAAAAGTATATTATTTTCCCGCTCGTTCAAATTGTTCCCAAACTAATTCAGAAAACTGTAATTCATAGTTAGACCGTTTTAATCGGTGGTTAATGTAAAGATAAGTTGAGTATATCATAGTTAATTAATTATATCATTCACTTCTTGACAGATATGTGTTATGAGTTTAGTTATGTGAAGTCACCACAGATACATAAACATATACTAAATATATGTCTTTGTATACAAGGTATGCGTTGTGAGTTTAGCTATGTAAAGTCACTTCTTAACAGGTATGTGTTATGAGTTTAGTTATGTGTTATGAGCTAGAAACACGATTTTATTGAATACTTCACCCAAAAGGATTTAATGATAGTCCAACAATATATTACAATGTATGTAGATGATGGTGGGGCAAATGCAGAAGCTAAACATGTCAGATGTCACTATATCAAATCGAGATTTGACATTTGGTACACTTGTTATGAGTCAGTATATATGCATTCTTTTATTATTGTTTGGTGTTAGTTCATGATTATTTTTGCAATTATTTTTGCCACATATTCAGACACGTGTACTTATGTGTTTAAAGCTAAGAGCAAAAGGAGCTAGGTGAGTGTACTATTGAAGTAGAAAGATGATATGTGACATTATATTCAGTAATTCTAGGCCGTAAGGCTGATATTTATGTATAGACATCATCAATAATAGCGAGGGTGAAAAGAAGTAAGAATATTTAGTCAGTTATGAATAAAGGAAATGAAGGATTACATGTCCTTTGGATTGATTTATTCAAGCGCTACAATAATGATAATAATAAGAATTTACCGTATGTAGCTTTAAGTTGTATTTTTGCTTCATAGAAATAAACTGGATCAGGATTTTTCCCACTTCCATAAATACATGTATTTGTTATCTAGTTTGAGAGTGTGTTAATGACATTGTGCAAATGGTTGGTCACTCATTGAATTTGATTTTTAGCATAAGACAAAAATGCAGATTTCTACCTTAAGTTATTTTCATTTGTATTAAGTTTCAACACTCCAGCAAGTCTTCATGGATGCTTAGAGGCCATATAATAAAGCTTTCAATACTACATACTTCAACAATCTCATATATGCACCATGTTTTATCTCACTCAAGTGTCTTGGAGTACAATTGAGAAGAACTTATGTGGGACTTTATTAGGTCTGTTCGTCTATTTATGCGATCCACACCTAACAGTTTGTCTTTTCTATTCCATATTAACGATTTTAAGCATGCCTTCTTTTCATCTTATATTGGAGGAAGTCAGTCAGTCACCTCTAAAGGATGACAATAACTTAAAAGTATTACCATTCACAGACAATTGTAAGTCACTAACTAGGAGTAATTCCGTTCATTCATGACGCTCATTTTATTTCATTTTATGGACATGTTTCTAATGTCATGTCTGTTGGTAAATTTGCGGTTCGATACGATGGAGATAGCGATGAAACTGTACTACGGACTTGAAGGATCTAGGAGTAGATTCTTTTAGACGATAGTTCAACCCACCACGTACAATCGGGTATCGAACTATAGCCTTCAGGATTCAATCAAGCCCTCAAACAGTGTAATCGGATTCAAGAATTGTACGGTTCTTGATCCGACCAAGAACACCTTGTATATAATCTTTGAATTGATGCAAGTAGCAAGAAACCGAATGAAGAAAGAAGAAGTATAGATTAGCAACGTTTCTGGTCTGCAACGCCTGAGGGACGTTACAAAAACTGAGTAGAGAACTGTTTTGCAACAGTTTCTGGACGTTGCTAATTTATGGAAGAAGAAGCTTTCGTAACAGAGAAAAGCGTTACGAAACCCGCTAGGAGAAAAAAGTGATTTGCAACAGCCCTGGGTGTTGCTATTTATAGGCAACGAATGGATGCTTCCATTCGTTAACAGCCGCGTCCGTAACCGTTTGAACGTTGCGCCCGTATCCGTTCGTTTGAACGGATCTGACCATTTGCTTGCGTCTCCCGCCAAAACTATTCGAACAGTTCTGGGTCCTTAACGGGCCGAACTTGGCTTATTTACTGTTTGCAGATCCGGTCCAAAATTATATCGTATGGACCCGAACCCGAAACCCGAGACCCGGCCCGGCACGGCACGGTCGGTCGGACGGCGGCGGCGGCGCACGCGTGTGTGGAGATGGTGCATGGTCTCCCTCCTCACAACGGAGCAAGCTTTGGGTGCCCAAAGGGCCCAACCCTTCATTTGAGAAACATCTATATAAATATAGACTTGCTTCATCTTTCCTAGGGTGTGGGACAATAGTTTCCCTCCTTCTTCTTCTTTCCTTCAAAACAAAACTAGAGGCCAAATGTTGAAAATATCCAACATTCTCCCCCTATTTTCAAGATTGGATAATTACAACAATTTAATTTAAAAACGGAATGACTGCATCACTTGAGTGATTGCCTACGTACCCAAGTGGGATCAAGCCTAACGTAGTTCAGGGACAAGAATTTGCATCATCGTGAAAACCAACACATACATGATAGGTATCTTTTGGATTTGAACCTTCACTTAGTGTAAACCATTCAAAACCTTATCGAGATTCTATGGTGAACGAATCTTGAACCAAGTATCCCTAATGATAAAACCGGAACAATCACACATGTTGATTTTCTTAGGTAAAGTGTTCTGTATTGCTAGCACGTTAATGGCCATGTGCTTTAATCCTGGATTCATGAGTCTACTTTAGAAAGCGGTCTTACTTTCTTAGGAAACGGCCTGATTTCCGTACTTATATAGGTATGTCTCTTAAGGTGTTTCTGCGATACACCTTTTAATTTTCTAGACTTATTAAGGATCTATTATCCATCCTTTGTTCTTGCAGAATCCAACACTAAATACTATGGGAGTTTTTGATTTAGTGTTCCATAATCGTTCTCTTAATTTGTTGGTACCCATTGAACTTTGTCCATCCATTTCAAGACATAAGTTGGGTTTCTGTTAAGGACGATCAAACTTCATTCACAGACCTTAGTCCCATCTCCTTTGATTTTATAGAAACCATTGCCTTTGGAAGACTCTTAGTAAGAGGATCAACCAAGTTTTTCTTTGTTTCTATATAGTCAACAGTTATTACTCCTCGTTTGAGTAATTGTCTTATCATCTGATGTCTTAGACTCACGTGTCTAGACTTTCCATTATATGTCTTATTAGAGACATTATATATCGTAGCCTGATTATCACAATTAATCAAGACTGCTGGAGATGGCTTCTTCCATAGTGGAATTTCCATTAATAAATTCCTAAGCCATTCTGCCTCCTTACATGCATCTGCTAATGCAATTAATTCTGATAACATAGTTGAGTCAGATATGCAAGTTTGTTTCTTGGAACCCCAAGATACCGCTACACCCCCTAATGTAAAGATCCATCCAGTTGTAGACTTGGATTTGGATTCTACATTGTTCCAAGTTGCGTCACTATACCCTTCTATAACAGCAGGATATCCTTTATAAGATAAACCATAGTCAATGGTTCCTTTTAGATACGCTAGAACTCTGGAAATAGCTTTCCAATGTTCGTAACCTGGATTACTCGTAAATCGACATAGCACACTAATGGCATGTGCAATGTCAGGTCTGGTGCAATGCATAGCATACATAAGACTCCCAATAACACTAGAGTACTCAAGTTGAGAAATGGTACGTCCAGTGTTCTTTAGTAATTTAATACTAGGATCTAGAGGAGTTGGGGCTGGTTTGTCATTATAATGACCATACTTCTTAAGGAACATCTCAATATAGTGAGATTGGGTTAGTAATAACTCCCCCTCTTTCCTTATGATTTTAATTCTTAGAATTACGTCAGCCTCACCTAGATCTTTCATATCAAACTTAGAGGATAGAAACCTTTTAGTTTCATTTACACATGATATATTAGAACCAAATATTAGCATGTCATCAACGTATAAACATATAATAACATCGCCGGTATTATCCGATTTGCTATAAATACATTTATCAGCATCATTAACAATGAAGCCATATGACAATGCTATCTTATCAAACTTCTCATGCCATTGCATAGGAGCTTGTTTTAGGCCATAAAGAGATTTTACCAATTTGCAAACTTTCTTTTCTTGGCCAGGGGTTTTAAAACCTTCTGGTTGTTCCATATATATCTCTTCCTCTAAATCTCCATTTAGAAAAGCGGTCTTTACATCCATTTGATGTACGACCAATTTATGAGTGGATGCAAGTGCTATTAAACAACGTATAGAAGAAATGCGAGCAACAGGAGCATAAGTATCGAAGTAATCTACTCCGTGTCTTTGCTTATATCCCTTAGCAACTAATCTGGCTTTAAACTTATCAATGGATCCATTTGTATTCAATTTTTTCTTGAATATCCATTTACATCCTATTGGTTTAGCACCAGGAGGTAAATCAGTCAAAACCCAGGTTTGGTTAGACAATATGGAGTTCATTTCATCATTGATAGCATCTTTCCAAAAAATGGAATCTCTGGAATCCATAGCTTCAGAATAAGTCTTAGGATCATCATCGACGTTCATTACATATCTAGTTACATTAAGGACTTCGTCCTTACTACCTTCTATAAGATATGTTATGAAGTCAGGACCATACTCCTTCTCAATTCTCGCTCTTTTACTTCTCCTTTGTTCAGTACTATGATCTGGTACTGATACATCCTTGTTGTTTTGAGCAGGAGTATACTCATCGTCATTGACATCATTAGTCGTATCAGGACTAGATGATCGCAATGGAATCTCAACAGTTTGATTTTCAAAAAATTCTACATCTACTGATTCTATAATATCTAAGGTGTCAAGCATTAAGAATCTATAAGTTATACTGGCAAGGGAATAACCTATAAAAGCACATTTAAAAGCTCTATTTCCTAACTTTGGTCGTTTGGGGTCTGGTTTTCTAACATATGCTAAACAACCCCAAACTTTTAATCTATTCAAATTAGGTTTTCTATTAAACCATAATTCATAAGGGGAAATATTATTCTTTTTAAGTGGTACTCTATTTAAAATATAACAAGCAGATAACATAGCATCTCCCCACAAATTATTAGGTAAATTAGAACTAATAAGCATGGCATTAACCATCTCTACTAAAGTTTTATTTTTTCTTTCAGCGATACCATTTTGTTGTGGTGTATAAGGGGCAGTGCATTGGTGAATTAAACCATGTTGTTTACAAAACAACGTGAACTCATTTGAGAAATATTCACCACCACGATCTAAATGTAATACTTTAATTTTAACTTCGAATTGTGTTTCAACTTCGGCTTTGTAAATCTTAAATTTATCAAAGGCTTCATCTTTTGTTTTCATTAGATGAACATAAGCATATCTAGTATAATCATCAATAAATGTGATATAGTATTGGTTACCACCACAGGTGATATGACCTTTTAGGTCACCCACATCACTATATACCAAATCAAGCAAACCGGTTTTCCTTTCTACGGATTTAAAAGATTTTCGGTGTATTTTTGCTTGAACATAAATTTCACATTTAGAGATAGAATTGAAATCACAATCAGAAATTAATCCTAACTTATGCATATTTTTAAGGGAATTATAATTAACATGTCCTAACCTACTATGCCATAAGCTAACTGAATCAACAATATAAACTAAGGAATTCTTTATTAGATTCAACTTAATCATGCCTTTACAAGAGTATCCCTGTCCAATGAATTTGCCGTTCTTGGACAACACTAACTTATCAGACTCATACACCATCTTGAATCCTCCTTTGTTAAGAAGGTATCCAGATATCAAATTCTTACAAATGTCTGGTACATAAAATACATTGACTAAAGTAAGAACTTTCCCAGAGGTGAGTGGTAGTTCTATAGTGCCATTTCCCATGACTTTACTCGGAACCTTGTTCGCTCCAGTAACTTCATTCGCTTCTCCATTTTCTTCGTAGGTCTTGAATAGACTACGGTCTTTGCAAATATGAACGGTTGCTCCAGTATCAAGCCACCAATCATTATCTATGCCACTAACGGAGTTTGCCTCTTGTACTACAGCCACAAGCGAGTCTTCGACCATATTCACTTTTTGTTGTTTCTTCCGCAGACGGCAGTCTCGGGCATAATGGCCGGGCTTGTTACAGAAATAACAAGCGTCTTTCTTTTTTTTGTTCTTGGGATGACTTTTCTTCTTAAACTGTGTCTCATTCTTAGGCTTTAACTTGTCAGTTATTTCGACATTATTAATCTTCGTATGAGACTCAGTTTGCGTATTATCATCTAGTTCGCGTTTACGAGAGTCTTCTTCTATACGAAGATGACGCTGTAAACCATCTAAATCATAATCTGTTTCCGCATGTTTCAATTTTTTCTTATAATCATTCCAACAGTGAGGAAGTCGAGAAATTATGACCCCAACAACAAAAGATTCAGGGAGATCGATACTAGCATCTTTAAGTTGATTTACCAAAAGTAAGATTTCACTTACTTGTCCCACTATGGACTTATTGGCGATCATTTAAAATCCATAAAATTACAAATAAGAAATTTCTTATTACTTGCCTCGGATATACGGTATTTGCTCTCTAGTGCAGTCCAAAGTGCTTTAGCAGTTTCCAGGCTTCGATGTGCGTTGTACACAGAAGTTGACAATGCATTTAGGATGCGCCCTCTACATAGGAAGTCGTCTTCTTTGCGTTTGACACGTTTCAGTTTCAGCGCAGCATCGTCCTTGTCAGTTTCTTCTGGAATCTTCTCCAATCCGTCTTCCAATATATAGAACAACTTGACGGTGATCAAGAAGAACTTCATTGTCTCTTGCCAACGAGTGAAGTTATCCCCGTCAAACCGCTCCAATCGAGTCAAATGTTGATTCATCACTTGCAACGCGCTCGAACCTTCCATGGTTGAAGAATATCGTCTAAAAATTGTTGGTAAATTTGCGGTTCGAGACGATGGAGATAGCGATGAAACTGTACTACGGACTTGAATGATCTAGGAGTAGATTCTTTTAGACGATAGTTCAACCCACCACGTACAATCGGGTATCGAACTATAGCCTTCAGGATTCAATCAAGCCCTCAAACAGTGTAATCGGATTCAAGAATTGTACGGTTCTTGATCCGACCAAGAACACCTTGTATATAATCTTTGAATTGATGCAAGTAGCAAGAAACCGAATGAAGAAAGAAGAAGTATAGATTAGCAACGTTTCTGGTCTGCAACGCCTGAGGGACGTTACAAAAACTGAGTAGAGAACTGTTTTGCAACAGTTTCTGGACGTTGCTAATTTATGGAAGAAGAAGCTTTCGTAACAGAGAAAAGCGTTACGAAACTCGCTAGGAGAAAAAAGTGATTTGCAACAGCCCTGGGTGTTGCTATTTATAGGCAACGAATGGATGCTTCCATTCGTTAACAGCCGCGTCCGTAACCGTTTGAACGTTGCGCCCGTATCCGTTCGTTTGAACGGATCTGACCGTTTGCTTGCGTCTCCCGCCAAAACTATTCGAACAGTTCTGGGTCCTTAACGGGCCGAACTTGGCTTATTTACTGTTTGCAGATCCGGTCCAAAATTATATCGTATGGACCCGAACCCGAAACCCGAAACCCGAGACCCGGCCCGACACGGCACGGTCGGTCGGACGGCGGCGGCGGCGCGCGCGCGTGTGGAGACGGTGCATGGTCTCCCACCTCACAACGGAGCAAGCTTTGGGTGCCCAAAGGGCCCAACCCTTCATTTGAGAAACATCTATATAAATATAGACTTGCTTCCTCTTTCCTATGGTGTGGGACAATAGTTTCCCTCCTTCTTCTTCTTTCCTTCAAAACAAAACTAGAGGCCAAATGTTGAAAATATCCAACAATGTCTAAATATCCCAATATCTGATGCATGAAGGAAGCTTGTATAGAAGGGTGCAAAGTTTCTTGTGGTCACACAAAAGATAATTTAGTAGCAAACATCTTTCCATATTAATAAGAAAAAAAATCTTTTTTTATTATAAAAATTGATGTTATCATCGTGATATGTACTTAAAACGTGCATATTCGGTTATTATGCATTTTTTTATACATGGGTTAATATGTACCTTTTTTGGTAGATTCCAACACCTTGTAGACAAGGGTAGAAATTTGGAAACCCATTGAAGAAAAAAAGTCCACAAAATCAGTTGTGAAAATATCATGGTATTTGTTACCGTTATTTTCTTTATAATCATAGCTTTGAATTCTACTTACAAACAAAAATTCTCCAAGGAGAAATAGTGTCGCATGATGGCAAATCCTATGTCAATGTGGATTTGAAGGCGAGATATGGATATGGTAAAATGTTTGTCACTGACCTTGAATTTTAAAATTTGGTCTTTGTTACACCATAATTTCTACAAAGTACAAAATTATGAGCATTGGGAAGGAAAGTTCCTTGGGTTATAATTCCAAGACCTATTGTTTAGTTTACAACGAGAGCATAAGTACCGAATTCAATATCCGAGAGCATGCGATCCAAGAACATGAATCAAAGCATTGACCAAGATCAAGATCACTGTCCAGCTAAGACAAAGAGTTTAACCAAAGGCGTCAGTTGTCGAAACCAAAAGCATTTCAGCAAGTACCAACAATCAATGGCTTAGATTCCCCAAGCCGAGACCAACGGCTAGGATAGATGAAAGGCATCCAAGAAGCTATATATAAAAGCATCAGATCAGCAATCCATGTCAAAATGCAATCAACTAGACGATGATAATTGTTCAAATCTAAGCCGCACATAGCAAGTCGGGTCATTAATCCAAGAAGAAGGTTCTCTACCAATGGCATTACGACATATTGACTATATATAATATCTCCTATCTTGAGGTTCGAAGCTAAGCGCTACAGATGCTGTAGTCATCCATAACATCAACTTCCGGTGATAAAATACGATAACATTAATGGTATTCATAATATCATAAGCACATGAATAAGAAATAAAATCAACATAGATTAAAACAGCTTTTCTGATTACATTTCAAATCAATATTTCATATTCAATTACATAATCCTATAATCGATTCCCGGTTTTTGATTAATTACAATTATTAAAAATTAAATAAAGAGCGACATATGAAGATGCCTCCTTGGATGATCAGAGTGCTAAATAGACAATCAGTCTTAATACAACACAGTGGAAATAAAACTAAATAGCTCGTATATAGTTCGCTTTGCCTCCTGCACTTCTTTAGAAGCTTATTCATCCAACCTACTAAACCTATAAAACCTCAACTCTCAATCTATTCAAATTATATTTGAGCATTCGAAAATTTAAGGGGAAAACATAAATTTTGAGTCGGACATAAAGCCTGGTGTGAATAATACTATTACATCTCGGTTTACTGATATTAAGTGAGACCACGCCACTTAGCGGAACGGGTTTCCCCTCACCAATATCCATTTAGGAGCATATCTTTTGCAAATCAAAATCCTGTAACCAAACTGATTAAAGCAATAACAACAATATCATATGTGCATATAAATCAAGTAATCAATGGACTGTCCGAACAGTATAGTTTTATTTGGCTAACTACTAACCATTGGCTGACTCGGGTCTACCAAACATAATAAATAATATAACTTCTATTAGACACACTCCTGGACAGTCTGTCCCTAGCTTACTTCTCCCAAGGTCAACTGATCCTAATGGTTTTGCAGGCTCACCAATAACATATCCTCTCTCTGTGTATTTCTCTGTATGTGTAACATCGTTTCAGTCTTACCTGTGACAAAGCTCTGCACGTTATAATTTTGGACTTATATTGGCTAGGGGATATTAGCTAAATTATAAGGCACGACTCTATACCAGTCACATCTGGTATTCCAATATCTATGTCGTTTACTTAGGGTTAACTGCCCTATCAAATTTTTCTTGAAAACATTTCTTTCAAATTGATTTAACCCTTTAAATCATACTTAAACAAGGAAAATATACTCTTTGCTTTACTCAAATATCTTTGCCAAGATGTATGCTTTACATAAAACATTGTTGATAAAATATAATAGGGTTATCTATCCCTCCAAAATAAGTTAAAAACCTTTTTTAACTTAAAAGCTCTTAGGCCATGAAACCAAGGTAATCTACTCGAAACCTTTGCTTAAAAACCTTAAACAACACCTTTCGAACCTATTGAAAGTACCCCTTTCAAAATAAGTTAACTACTATTCCTTGAAACACTAGGCTGAAAGGCCAAAACATACCTTTTGAAACCTTTTAAAAATAGACCTTTCGAAATCATTGAAGGTATCCCTTCGAAATCGTTATAAACCTTAGACATCCTCTTTTCAAAACACTTTAAACTTGTCTTTCGAAAGCATTGTAAACCTTAAATTTAAAGACTCAATTAAACCGTTCGAAATATTGGGCTCCCCCCTTCGAAATCATCATTATAAACCTTTCGAAAGCATTAAAGTCCTTTACTTAAAACAAACCTTTTGAAAGCTTTGAATTCAAGTAAAAGCTTGTGGAACATAGCTTCGAAACTATTTAAAACCATTCTATTCGAATCCTATGGGTTTAACTTTCAAAAGAACAAAGTGTCTTAAAGGAAAAAAGCAACTCTTTCGAAAAAGAAAGTGGCTGGTTTTGAAACCATCCCTTTCCAAAGCATGGAGAAGCAGCTTCATGGTAAAAACGAAAGCACCCTTTCGAAACCATTGTTTGAAGGCATAAGAAAAAGCGGCCTTAACTAGGTCGAAAGGTAGAATGCAGCAGCAGAGATTTCAACCCCTTCGAAAGGTTGTTTTAAAAAAAGGGGGCAACCTCTTTCGAAAGCCCTTTTTCTAAAACAAGGGCGTATTTGACTAAGTCGAAAGTTATTTCCTTCGAAAACTTCATTTCGTAACCAAAATAGTTTTGGTTTTATAAAGACTACTCCTACCCCTTCGAAAGCACGTTTTGACTCTATACCTTTTTCCTATCTCCAATCCATTACGTACAAGAGAATTTATATCCTATGTATTGGTTTTGACTAGGTTTGGGGAGGTAGTATGAGGTCGAAAGATGGCTGTCCAAAGAGGCAAAAAACAACCTTTTACAAAACTAATTTTTAACTTTTTAAAGTAATATATTTCCATATAACTTGCCTCATTTGTCAAAATATAATTGGTTGTCAATTTCTTTTCCAAAATCTAACATATTCAAAGTAATATTTTAACTTTTAATATGTTTTCTAACTAAATTATGACCCAAAGCTAACATATAATAGTTGAAAATAATTTAAACTCAATTTAACCATTTTATTTACTAGAAAATTCATAATAAATCCACAATAACATAGAAAATTATGAAACTTGAAACTCATGTCTAAAATAATATTTCTGACCTTCTATAAAAAACTTAAGCCATTTGGATGTCATTTAATAGGTTTTTCTATCAAATCTTATCATAAAAGCTATATGAAATAGCATAGTTTATCAACAAGCATATATATATATATATATCTCCACTTTAACAAACAAAATATGACAATATTCTTTCAAAAAAAATTCGGGTCTTATCTAGAAAACGAAAGCAATAAAAATGTGATGTAATCTATTATTTACCTTAGCTTGTTGTTAAGGAGGTTGAGATTTTCTCTTGGATTAATTAGCTTAAGCTTCCTTCTTGAATTCTTGCTTATCTTCCTCTTGTTTCCTTCTAATGGTGGCCGGCCAACTCTATGTTTAGTTTTGTTTGTGAATATTGTAAATGAAATTGGAATAAGGGTTTATGGTATAAGAATATAACCTAGTCCTATTTTTCCCTTATCTTATTATCTCTACTTACTTCATTTTAAACTTTCATTTGTTCATTCATTTCCAAGGCACGACTACCCTATAATTATACAGATCTCAATCTCTTAACCACTTTAATCTTTACATTATTCTATTTAATTTATCTGATTAGATCTCCTGAATAATATTATTTAAAATTAGGGGTGTTACAGACTCCACTCAAAGAATTTCGTCCTCGAAATTTGTTCTTCGACGGATATTCTATCAGATTAGAAAACCGTCAATCAAATTTAAATTAAAAATTTACCACAAGCGCACGGCATATAATTCTAGTACGTGGCAGATACGGGTCGATCTGCAGAGAATTGTTAGGTTTTAAAAATCTCTATTCAATCAAATTAACCAAAGTTAAGAGTGTTGTTAAGCTAGAAATGAAAATGTAACTAAAATAACCAAGGAAAATGGATAAAAATATGAAATTTTGAAGGCAATTTAGAGATAATTTCACTATCTTGATCACGTAAATCAACATAACATGAAATTGTGATCTCTCTTTTTTGGTCATTGGTGAATTTAATTGATGTGTTTGTCATAAGTATCGCCTATTTATGTTATTAATTAGCTCAACATGAGCCATCAAACTATAACACACCCCTTAAACCACTTGCCAACTTATATGAAAATGACAATGAAATTGAAAATAAAATCTATTTTAAGCATGACCTATTAACCATTGATTAGAAATATAAACCATCAAATTTTGATTTCAACATTCACTTCATTACCATAATCATATGTAGATGAAGAGGTAATTTATGTTTGTGATTGTTTAAGCATAACCCATTTGGTATCAACAACATAGGCTATCAAATTCAAATCTAAAACAACAAAATTCAACCACTTCAAACATTTCATTTAAGCACAAAAAGAGATAAAAAATTATCAAACTATATTATATCTACATAATTAGAGAGTTTCATTACCCTTAAATTGAAGGGATTAGTCTCTCATATTTGTTATCATATCAACAAATGTAGATTGCAACATGAAATAAAAATAATAACATGCAAGCTAAGTAAAAAGTGAGCTAATAAGGAAAAAGTAATCTACTTCCATAAATAGAAAGATCTACATTACTAACATGAAAAGAAAGAGCATGTAAGTAAAAAAAAGCATTAACAAACATTGCATAAAATGAAGTTACATAAAAGAAATGGCTAAGTAGCCATGAAAAAGAAAAAAGAATTTTTATTTATTTTTGATACTAAACAAAGGAGGTTAAGAGGAAGAGAGCCTAAGAGAAGAGAGGAGGGTTACATGAACATATGAGGTATTTATACATGTTAGAAAGTCCAATCCATATTTTTGAGGAATGCTCAAACTATCCTCTTAGGAAGTGTGGTGTCCAAGTAATCATTAGCATCAAATAGTCATCATTTAAGTGTGCATGAAGCTTTAAACTCTATTAGCATGTGCATTAGCCTTTAATTTGTACATTAATATAGGTGGGTAGATGGGGTCCTCCATTATCATGATTTTGAATTACTTCCATCTTCATTCATTTGTATTTATTTGTGCATGCGTATTTCCCATGAAACCCTCTTTCATTTGAAGGCAATTTCCTACAAAATAATGTAGAAATTTTCAAGTAATTTTTTAGATTAATATATGCATAAAACTAACCATTTTGCCCCTATATGAAGATGAATATTTGACGATTTGAGAATAGTATGAATTTTGGTTTAAACATGTTAAAATAACAGATAATCATTTATTTAATTTAATTAGATTAAATATCGTGGTAAAAATATGCATATTTACGTGCACATCAAATACTCCCACACTTCTCTTTTGTCCTCGAATAAAGGAAATAAACTAAGATAAATCTGTTTTCGAAGGGAGCACGATTGCATTGAGCACATGCAACAAGCCGTTAAACCTCTGGATGTCCCATGTAGGAGAGTGTTGTCTCGTGAGGGTTTTCAGCGGATACTACCTACAAAATCCAAAATCAAAGTGAAAATAATTACAAAACGCAAGATATATTTACAAAAGAGATGAATGCAAGTTTTTGAAAATGTTTACAAATGAAGGATTTACTTTTAAGTCGACATAAATAAGTTAAATATAAGTTTTGGTCATTGTCATGAAAATTTAAGTCATTTAGTCATCAAAACATCCACAAAAATCAAGTTATCATAACAAATAGACTATAATTTAACTCATTGTTTTGGTAGATAACATAGTGTAACTATGAAATGAATCCTTGGTTGATTATCAAAGTTTATCAAAGTGGTGTTTTTATTTTTTTCAATAATAAGTCAAATCAAACAAGTTAAAATAGTGCTTGGATTTCATTTGTTTACCGTTTTTATTTTATTTTTTGAAAATTTTATTGATATTTACAGTATTTACATATGCCTAACTTTGATAAACTGAGGCTAGATATATTATCTGCGCACTGCCTTGCGCACTTATGTGAGGGAAATACAGAGCATGGCGAGTGAACACACAAGTGTCAACACTTATCGACTGTAGGCGTTATTAATAAAGAACTTTTTTATATACGCACACACCTAACTCAGATAAACTGAGACCAGATATACCGATCGTGCATTGCCTTTCGGGCTTAGGTGAGAAGGGTACAGAGCATGGCGAGTGAACACACGAGTGTGAACACATGACTCTAGGTGTTAATAAAAATTATATATATATACACAAATATTTTTTTTGTTTTTTGTTTTGTTTAAAACAGAGTTTTGCAAAATCATCTTAGCACCATTTAACTTAGAAGACAAAAAAATGTTATATCCTTTACTTTAAATTCACCCTTTTTTAGTAAAGATTTTTAATTATGATATACTTCGTAATTATCACCATGAACGTACCTATATACTAGTTAAATCATCGTTATTTGTAATCAAACTTTATTTTTATTATTATTGAGACAAATAAATTTTCGAAAATTTCAATTTAATAACCAAAATCTTATACTTATCCTATAGTATTTCTTTAAAAATAAATCAAAATGCTTAAAAAAATTGAGATTTTTTTGTTTTTCTTAATTTGTTGAGTTTTTTCTTTAGTTTTGGAAAGAGAATGCAAAAATAAAGCATGAAAAATTAAAGATGAAAATGATGAGACTCCCCCCCCCCCACTTGATTTTGACCGTGTCCACACAGTCAACCCAAGTGAAAGGAGAAAAATAAAACAAAAATAAAAGGATGACATATATTTACATGAAAATGAAAAGATTATTATTTACAAGAGTTCAAAAAGTATATCATCAAAAAGTAAATGAAACGGCCTTTCAAAGACCGATTCATTTGTCCCGTAAAGTATGCGAGACATAGCTTAAGCTCGAAAAACCAAACCGTAAATGATTTCAAAGTCAAATGTTGATTTGGGAAAAATGAATGTCGTTTTATTAAAAATAGTATGAGTTGTTTTATTTTTGATGATTTTGGGATTGATATAACGATTTTTTGAAGTTCACGTTTATTTTCATCAAATTGAGATTCAAACTCATCATTGACAAATTTTTTCAAATTATCAATTTTCAAAATCAAAATGGTGTTTTAAATCTTCCCCTTCAGAATTTGACAAATCGTTTTCAAGACGTCCAAAGAAATCATGCTCGTTACATTCATCTTCCTTTGTTGGATTATCAACGACTTCATTGCATAGCTCAAGTTCACAATCCTGTTGTATTTAAAATTTTGAAATCAAGAAAAGAAAGGTCGAAATTTAAATTTGGTTCTACACCTTTAAAAGAATTGAAATCCAACTCAATTATCGTATTTTCAACAACTTAGTTGAGATTTTCGTTTTCAATTTCAAAAGTTGTTGTTTGAAAATTGTCAAATTGGGTAAAAGATGGATTATCAGTCGACTCTTCACAAGTTGTGATTTGATTTTATTGTTCACGTAATTTTTTGTATGCTTCAATCAACAAATTCGTGTGATCATCGTAAATTTGTTCATTCGTTCAACAAAATCTAATTTATAATTATTAACTTAAGGATTTTCGATTTGGACTTGTTGAGAACAAGAATCGTCAATTACGATGGATTATCGTTTGATTTTTCACAGTTAAGATTTGATTTTGTTTCTCACGGAATTTTTTGTAGGTTTCATGCAACAAATCCTCATAATCTTTGTCTGCTTGCTCAACTAAATAAAATTCATGATTATTAATTTGATAATTTTCAATTTGAATTTTTTGAGAACAAATACTTTCAATCTCACCAATATTGAAACTATTCCCTTTGCCAAATTCATTTAAAAAGTGGTTCACATTTTCATTTTGAGTTTGAAATTCATTTTGGAGTTCGAAATTGAATTGGCATGGGTTATAATCAAAATCATTTGAATTTTGAAGTGAATTCAAAATTTGATTATTTTGAAATCCTTGACTTGAGTTATTGCACAAATCGTTCAAAAGTTGAGAATTCCTTTGATTTCGTAGTGTAACGAGTTCAAGTAAAGATTCCATTCTTGTTTCAAAAGTTGAGAATTGATCGTTTTTTTGAAAATTTTATGGTGCAAAATCCGAATTTTTTGTAATATTTGTTATAAAAATATCCATAAGAATTTGGTGTGAAATTATATGGATTATACTGATCTTCGCAACCATCGTAAAATTCATGTGAATATGGAAATTCAGACATTTTCAAGAATGTTTTTTTGGATTTTTTTTTAAAGAAAACTATTTACCCAAATGGAATTTATTTTTCAAAAGGTAATTTGATTTTTGGATATTTTTCAATTTTTTTTGTTTTTGGTAAGATTTATATATTTTTTTGGTTTTTAAAAGAAATAAGTAATTTTTTTTTGGATTTTTTTGATAAAAAAAAATTCGAAAGAAAGGATTTAAAAACAAATTTAAGGAATATTTACAACTTTTTTTATTTTGATTTTTTTAAAATTTGCATGAACTAATGCAACTAAATGTATGCAAGAGTTTAATTACGAATTATCTATCCCAACCCAAAATTGTATAATCACACTTTGTCTTATATCAACAACATAGTTCTCAGCCAGGTAATGGACAGGGTTTAATGGTGCACCACGAATCACCATAGCAATGCAACCGAAGGTTTAAGTACATTCAAAGAAATAACCACTATAATATTTACGAATCACCGTAATATTTATAAATGGTTATTGCTCTGTCGTAGTCTGTACGCCAAGAAAGTAAATTGTCGAAAGAAGACAAATTGTTAATATATAATTAAGCGTTTATTGATGTCTAACTGTTATTATTAATCAAAATCTAAGATGAAATGAAAAACTGAACTAAACGTGTATTAACAATGCACCAATTATGGATTTTTTTTTAGTTTAAAAAATGCAAGCAAACGGCAATGAAAGGCGAATAAAAACAATAGAAAAGGGTTAAAAGCAGCGAAAAATTTATAAGCAAGCCAGTAGTTATTTTTTTGGCAAGCTAAGCGAAGCAAACAACTTTTACTATCTGCTTTGGTCACTTGAAAATAAAACAATATATATACAAGTTTTTTATATATATATAAGAATGGAACTTAAAAACAAATTAAAACAAAACAAAACTAATTTACCACTAATTTTTTAAAGAGTAAATAAAATAAATTGAGCAAACCCCTCCTTTTTTCAAGAAACTTAAACTCTTGATTATCAAACTACACTCAATTTTTTTTTTAGAACTCAAGTGCCCGGCCCAAAGCAAATGAACTTGCCGAAACAATAAAGTACCGTGGTCCCCAAAATATTCACAACTCTCCATTCAAAATCAACAAATCCTCGATCAAATTTCCAGAAAAAAATAATAATATTGTAACCCAAATTTTACAAAATCCCTTTTAAATTCAAACTCAATCAGAACTCTCGCTGGTTCGGGGATCGGTAGATGGTCTTCGCGGTGGTAGGAAGGGGAATTTCGGTCGCATGGCGCTGCTGTTGCTGTGGTGCAGGCTGAAGGTCATAGGTTGAGGTGGAAGATGGGTTTGCTTAGGGAGTCACGATTGGTTGTGGAGTTGCCTCGGCGGTGTTGGAATTCGTGGAGAAGGAAGTGGATGATTTGGTGAAGGATGGTCCTATGCGCAGGCAAATTCGTTCGTTCGTTCGTTGTTTAGTTGAAATGGTGTTGTGATGCTTCGATCCAGCAGTAGTGACTGGAGTTTTGGAAGTTGAACTGGATGAAGTGGTGAAGCACAGTATGTGGTGTAAAGGAGCAGTTTGGAGTTTCAAGCAAGATGCTGGTTTAAGCAATGGAGTATGCTGGTTCAAGAGGAGTTTCAGATGGACTGAACTGATATATGGTTTGGGCAGAGATGAACAGTTTGTGGAAGTTGAATTTGCAGTTCAATTTGTAGTTGTATGAAGTGGTGGCTGCAGTTTTTTTATGTTAGCAGTGGTATATGTGCAGGACTGTGGAGGTGGTTGCAAAGCAGTGGGTGGATGTAGTTGAAGTATAGAAGATGTTTGGTTATTGTGTGTTTGAATGTGGAGTTGCAGTGTTTTGGCACTGATATTGGTTAGACTGGCACATTTTGGTAACTGGTCGGTAAGCAAGTTTGTGGTGGAGCAAGTTTATGAACTGGTATGGATGGACAGAGCACCGATGACAGTGTTGTTGAACAGAGGTGAAGGGCCGTTTCAGTTGTATGGTGTGACATAAATGTGGTGGAGGAATTGAGTGGAGATATGTTTGAGGTTAGTGCAGGCAGTGATTTTGGAGCAGCAGGCTGCTGTATGCACACTGATGTGCACACTGTGAACAATGAGGCAGAGATTAAAAAAAAACTGTAAACAAAATGAAATTTGTAAATGAAGAAGAAATAAAATGTTTTTGTTTTTGTTTTGAAATCGTGATGTGCCTTTTTTTTAAATAATGAAAATGCAAATGCTAATTGAAAACAAGAAATGCACAAGATCAAAAGCACACAACAAACATACGCAATTTTTTTTTTTAATTAACACATAAAATTAAAGCATACAAAAATATCAAACAACAATAATTCGAAGAATAGAAAATAAAAAAAACAAATCCACGGCAAAGGCACAAAAAACTTGTTCGTCGAGGGATATTCTATCCGATTAAAAAACCGATAATCGAATTTAAATTAAAAATTAACCGCAAGCGCACGGTGTACAATTATAGTACGTGGTGAGTGCAGATCGATCCGCAGGGAATTATTAGATTTTAAAATTTTCTATTCAATCAAATTGACCAAAGTTGAGAGTGTTGTGAAGCTAGAAATGAAAATGTAACTAAAATAAGAAAGGAAAATGGATAAAAATATGAGAGTTTGAAGGAGATAATTCCACTCTCTTGATCACATAAATCAACATAACATGAAATTGTAATCTCTCTTTTTTGGTTATTAGTAAATTTAATTGATGTGTTTATCATAAGTATGGTCTATTTGTGCTATTATTCAGCTCAACATAAGCCATCAACTATAACACACCCTTAAGCCACTTGCTAACTTTCATGAAAATGACAATGAAATTGAAAATAAAATCTATTTTAAGCATGGCCTATTAACTATTGAATAGAAATATAGACCATCAAATTTTGATTTCAATATTAACTTCTTTACCATAATCATATGTAGATGAAGAAGTAATTTGTGTTTGTGATTGTTTAAGCATGGTCCATTTGGTGTCAGCAACATAAACTATCAAATTCAAATCTAAAACAACAAAATTCGAACCACTTCAAACAAACTAGTTAAACACAAAAAAGATCAAAAATTGTCAAACTATGTTAAATCTACATAATTAAAGAGCTTCATTGCCCCTAAATTGAAGGGGTTTAGCATCTAATATTCGTTATCATATCAACAAATGTACATTGCAACATGAAACAAAAATAAGAAAATGCAAACTAAGTAAAAGAGAGCTAATAATAAAACTAATCTACTTTCATAAATAGAAAGATCTACACCACTAATATGAAAAGAAAGAGAGCATGTAAGTAAAAAAGAGCATTAACTAACATTGCATAAAAAGAAGTTGCGTAAAAGAAATGGCTAAGTAGCCATGAAAAGAAAAGAGATTTTTTTTTGATCTTAAACTAAGGAGCCTAAGAGGAAAAGAGCCTAAGAGGAAAGACGAGGGTTACAAGAACATACGGGGTATTTCTACATGTTAGAAAGCATAATCCATATTTTTAAGGAATGCCCAAACTACCCTCTTAGGAAGTATGATGGTCAAGTAATTATTAGCATCAAATAATCATTATTCAAGTGTGCATGAAGCTTTAAACGCTATTAGCATGTGCATTAGCCTCTAATTTGTACATTAAGATAGGTGGATATGTGGGGTCCTCCATTATCATGAGTTTGAATTATTTCTATCTTCGTTCCTTTGTATTCATTTGTGCATGCATATTTTCCATGAAACCCTCTTTCATATGAAGCCAATTTCCTACAAAATAACGTAGAAATTTCCAAGTAAATTTTCATAAATTCATATATGCACAAAAATAGCATGTTGCCCCTATATGAAGATGAATAAATGCGATTTGAGAATAATATGAATTTTGGTTTAAACATGTTAAAATACCCGATATGATCATTTATTTAATTAAATTAAATTAAATATGGTGGTAAAAATATGCATATTTACATGCACATAAAGATTATGATAACTTACCTATAAAAATCAATCATAAAGGTAAAACATACCATGAAACAAGTCAGGATAAGTGTATCTAATCCTGCTCTCAGTTTCCCAAGTACAGTCTTTCTCGTCATCACTCCACTGGACTTGACTAATCTGATTGTCCTGTTTCTTAGTCTCTTCTCATCCCTCGCGACTATACGAATTGGTCTTCTAACTATAGTCATATCCGGTTCCCTACTAAATCATCTAACACAGTTAGTGCAATAGTAGTTTCTGGATCTCTAATACACATTCTTAGATGAGAAATATGAAAAACAACGTGGACTCCTTCCAAACTGTTCGGAAACTCTACTCTATGTGCGGGGTTTCCAACCCTTTCTACAATAGGAAATGGTCCAACAAATCTTGGTACAATTTTTATGATTTCCCGAATCTGATTACACATTTCATCGGTGATAGCTTGACGAAAACATGATCTCCAACCGAGAGCTCTATGTTTTTCCGTCTTCTATCAGCATAGCTACTCTGCCTAGACTAAGCTTCTTTCATTTTGGCTCGAATTAACTCAATCTTTTCTACAACTTCTCTTCCAAATCTGGACCAAGAACTAACCTATTCTCGGTCTCTGACCAACAAATGGGAGATTAGCATAGCATTCTATGCAAAGCTTCAAACGATGTCATCTTTATACTTGTCTGATAACTGTTGTTATACGAAAACTCGACTTAGTTTGATGGTCTTCCTACGATCCCTCAAAATCTAGCACATAAGCTCTTAACAAATCTTCTAAGACTTTGTTAACTCTTTCCATTTGCCCATCTATCCGCGGATGGTAAGCGGTACTCGTTTTGAGCTTGGTACCTAAAATATCAGGAGACTTTTCCAGAACTCGCTAATGAGCAAGGAATCTCTATCACTTACTATACTACTAGGAATTCCACGTAGTCTAACTATATTCTTCATGAGAAACTTAGTTAAAACGAAACCATCCTAGTTGACTTAACTGGAATGAAATGGGCACCCTTAATCAATTTGTCCGCTACAACCCATATACTTTCAATATCTCGACTTGACCTCGGCAATCCGTCTACAAAATCCATTAAGATAGAATCTCATTTTCAAACTAGAACATCTAAAGGCTGAAGTAACGCACTTGGTTTCTGATGCTCAGCTTTGCTGACAGTTCAAGTACTGCTTCACCTATAAGCCTACAACTCTCTCCATATCTTCCCAGAAGATACTCCTTTTTATATCCTGATACATCTTAGTTCCTCCTGAATGAATAATGAACTTTGAACGATGGCATTCTCTAAGAACTTCTTTTCTAAGTTTCCTACATTTGGAGCACACAATCTTTTTATAATCTTTTAAAGTTTGTTGCATATATATTACTTGAGAACAAGCCAAAGCAACAGAAATATATTCTGCTTCAGTTGTTGATAAAGAAACTGTGTTTTTCTTTTTACTAAACCAGGACATCAGAGAATGCCCCAAAAAGTGACAAATTCCATTTGTACATTTTCGTTCTGATTTACAACCAACATAATCAGCATCACAGTAAGATATTAGGTCAAAAGAATCATTTTTAGGGTAAAATAAGCCATACTCAAAAGTGTGTTTAACATATCTTATGATACGTTTTACGGCTTTTAAGTGGGTCTCTTTAGGTTGGGATTGATATCTTGCACAGAGACAAACACTATGCGTGATATCAGGTCTACTAGTAGTAATATAGAGCAGTGATCCAATCATTCCTCTATATAACTTTTGATCTACATCTTTTGAGAGATCTTCTTTACTAAGGTACTCATTGGTTGCCATGAGAGTGGATTTTCCACTCGCAGTAGTCAAACCAAATTTATTAATTAGGTCTTTAGCATATTTTTCTTGACTAATAAAGATACCATTATCTAATTGTTTTATTCATAATCCTAAAAAAGAAGTTTACTTCACCCATATAACTCATCTCAAACTCTTTTGCCATTATTTTAGAAAATTCTTTATTCATTTCAAAGTTAGTTGATCCAAAAATGATATCATCTACGTAAACTTGTACTAGTTGAATATCATTTTTATTTTTTTAATAAAAAGACTACTTTACCAATTTCAAAATTTGATTGTAATAAATAAGATCTTAGTCTATCATACCAGGCTCTAGAAGCTTGTTTTAGACCATATAAAGTTTTCTTAAGTTTGTAAACATGATTTGGTAATTTTTCATTTTCAAAAAGTGGTGGTTGTTCAACATATACTTCCTCTTTTACAAACCCATTTAAAAAGGCACTTTTAACATCCATTTGAAATAGTTTGAAATTATTATGATTTGCGAAAGCAAGTAGAATCCTAATGGCTTCTAATCTTGCTACGGGAGCAAAAGTTTCATCAAAATCTATTCTTTCTTCTTGACAAAAACCTTGAGCAACTAATCGGGCTTTATTTCTAACTACCTCTCCTTATTTATTCATTGTATTTTTATAAACCTATTTAGTTCCAATTATAGTTTTATTCTCAGGTCTAGGAACAAGTTCCTAAACATCATTTCTAGTGAATTGATTTAATTCTTCTTGCATAGCCAAAATCCATGGATCATCAATTGATGATTCTTTTGGATTCTTGGGTTCAATAGTTGATATAAAAGCTTCATTACTCATTTGACTTAGTTGATTTCTAGTTTTAACAACAGATTGCATATCTCCTAGTATATTTTCAATAGGGTGATCTTTTAAAAGTTTAGTCCTTTTATTAGGATGATTAATTTCATTATAAGTTTCAGTAGGCTATTGATTTTGAGTGATTAAATCCTCTTCATCATTTGTATCTTCAAAATTTTTGAGATTTTCATCGAACGAAACATGCATTGTTTCTTCGATGTTGTTAGTTCTTAAATTAAATACTCTATACACTTTACTTTTATTAGAATATCCGATAAAGATACCATTGTCGGATTTAGGATCAAATTTATCTAGGTTATATTGGTATTTAAAATAAAACATTTACTTCCAAAAATTCTAAAATAAAATACTTTAGGTTTCTTTCTATGAAGAAGTTCATAAGATGTCTTATCAGTTAAAGGTCTAATCAAAATTCTATTTAAAATATAACAGGCAGTAGCAACTGCTTTTGCAAATAAAATACTTTGGTAATTTACTATCTGAAAGCATGGTTCTCGCACACTCTTGAATCGTCCTATTTTTACGTTCTACTACTCCGTTTTGTTGTGGAGATCTTGGAAATGAAAAATTGTGAGTTATTTCCTTTTTATTGCAGAATTCCTCAAACTTTTCATTTTCAAATTCACTACGGTGATCACTACGAATGGTTATAATTTTTAGAGAAAGTTGATTTTGAATCCTTTTTGTAAAGTTCTTAAAACATTCAAAAGTATCACTTTTATGTTTCAAAAATATTGTTCATGTAAATCTAGAATAATCATATACAATTACAAAAACATATTTGCTATGATTTATTGTCAGAATTTGAGGTGACCAAATAAATCAAGGTGAAGTAATTCAAGAGGTTTTGAAGTTGAAACCATATCTTTTAATTTAATAGAACTTTTTCTAAGTTTTCTTGACATGCATCACATAGACTATCTACTTTAAAATTCATTTTAGGAAGACCTCTTATTAGATCATGTTTTGACAGTCTAGATAAGAGTTTGAAATACGAATGCCCAAATCTCTTATGGAAAATCCAAGGGTGACTTTTATTTTCCAAAAGACACGAGTTATCATTTGAAACTTTCATACTAAGAATATAAATATTCTTTTTCCTAATTCCCTCAAATATTATGGTTGAATTATTATCTTCAAAGTGACACTTACCTTTTTCAAATTTAATTTCATATCTTTTATCGCAGGGTTGACTTATACGTAGCAGATTATGTTTCAGATTCTTAACTAGCAAAACATTAGTAATAATCAGAGTTTCAGAGTTACCGACTTTGCCGATGCCAATCACATATCCTTTTGAGTTGTCTCCAAAGTTAACCAGTCCTCCGTCTTTGTATATTATATCATTCAACATTTCTGGATTGCCAGTCATGTGTCTAGAACATCCACTATCGAGTATCCATTTGTTATTTTTGATCTGCACAATTTTGTCCGTTGTGGATTGATTCCTCAATTTCCATAAAGAATGTTTCCTGCACATCAAACAATTTTGGTAGGCAACTTGAATTTGAACATTGAATATATGCAGACTCATGAGACAATGACGATCTGAATATTTATAAACTAGTATTAACAAATACAACCATTTAAAAAAATTTCAAAAATCAGATTATGAAACTTTGAAAACCTTGCTCTGATACCAAATGTGAGAAAATGCGGATTAAGGATCTTAAGGCTAAGGATAAACACTAGAGGGGGGTGAATAGTGTTTTAGAGAATTGTTAAATCTTTTTGAGTTTTTGTTAATTTGAACACAAATGTATGCAATATTCAGACGCAGATATGATCACAGAATCAAACACAGATGCAAATATAAAGTAAAAGCATTAAAGGAAAGAACACATCGGATTTTATACTGGTTCGGAGTTACCTTACATCCAGTCCCGCACACAAGTACGGATTTCCTTTCAAAAACAATCTTTACAATTACACCCTCGGTTTCAAGGCAACGAGGTACACCCTCCAGATTCATAATCCTCTGGGTAGAGATACTTGATTTCTCGGGCGACAAGTTCATCCAATTGATTTCCAAGGCTACAATCACACCTTATCTCGCTTGATTGATTTCCAAGGCCGCAATCACACCTTTCTCGTTTAATTGATTACAAAGAAGCCTATAACTCTGAATAGCATTAAGGATCTTGTTGAGGTGATAGATAATCAAACCAGAGATAATCTAGTTAGATTCAATGTTGATTTCGGCAGAGTAATGGTAGGAATATGTATAAGAAATGTGGAAGAATAAGAGGAGTGAAAAACCAGAAAATATGTATATAAATTCGTTGAAAACATCCCCTATTTATAGAAGAACAACAGCCATGTCCATTCGTGAAGAGGTATGACGAATAGACACTTCTTTTGAAATTTAAATTTTGAAACCAACTGACACTATGTCAACATGGGTAGGTTGAGCATGTCGACATCCCAAAGGAAATTATAGTGATTTGTTTTTCTTTGAAAATAACTTCTATTTTATGTTAAAACTATTTTAAACTTTATAAATATACTTGTCTATAGTTAAAATACATAAGTAAATATATAGAATAATATATACAAAATTTTACTATAATTTTATATTTAAATCTAAGTATAAATATTTAAAAATTAAATATATTATTATTAAAGATAGTTAAAACTACGGATAATTTGATTTTGAAATTTAAAGATTATTTTGAGGCTAAAAGTATTTGAAATCAGGATAGATGTTTTTGATGCTTTTAAAAGGAAGGTTTTGAAAACATTTTGAAAACAAGATATAATTTTGTGAAAATCATTTTGAGTAAAAATTAGCGGATACAAAACAATGTTCCTCTAGATTTTTCGTAGGTTCCATCCTACTTAGGGTTCCATTCCTTTAACAGGCTCGAAGTGGATTCCATTCCACGAATAAATTGGATTTTAAGATGCCAGTGCTTTTCTAGGAGTTTTAAAAAAATTCCTAATAAATTAAAAGAAAAATTACCTGAACTCTTGAACTCTTGATAATCTTGATACTCATGAGTCTTTAATCTTGATATCTTGAATGCCTATACTGTACAACCTTCATCATTGGTACCTACATGGTTAAATCCTGCATACATACATATACATACATACATACATATATATATATACATACATATATATATATATATATATATATATATCTAAACTTTTACTGTTAGTATTTACATTTTATAATATATTCTAAGGTTGTTGTCATCAAAACCATCATCTCAAGGACTAACATCCTCAATGGCCTCATCCTAGCGAGATTTGAAATGCTCCTCCATTCTATCATATGTCCTAGATATTCATTCCTTCTTAAATTTTCTGAATGAGATTCTTCGACCGCCGCTGGTACAAACGAGGATGTTTGATGTGTTAGGCACCGGAGCCAAGGGAGAACTCCTTTCAGAATGAGGAGGTCGGGAACGAGATCCGGTAGAGACAACCGTATTCCTATGAGAAGAAGGAAGTCTCATGGAAGCATAACCTCTACCTCTTCCACAAGCTGAAGGGGCTGCATACACTTTGTTGGTACATTTATTATCAATCTCGAGTTCTTGCAGTTTGATTGTTGAAAGCTCTCGAGGAGCTTCATCCAACTACTGTCTAAGAGTAGACACAGACTCCCATAATCTCAAAACAACCAATTTTCGAAGCTTGACCAGCAATCGGCACTACTTCCAGAATGGCAGACATCTTCTTGGATAACTCCTCAAGAGTTTGTTTCAAGGACTCATTATCTTCCAATATTAGATGGATGTTGGTATTGAGATCAGTATTATATTTCATCAGTTTGGTTATTTTATCATCAAGACTCCGTTGCATAGAGGCACAATCTCTTTCTAGTCCTAAGTAATTGGGACCACTATGGGAAAAAATGCACCATACGATATGTATTCTCCATTATGTAATTACATACCTATCTGTCGTTAAATCTCGTGTCGTCTCATTGCATATCAGACCATAGATATGCCTCATCATCTGATATGCACTAAAAAAACCATATGTTGTCTGATGTTATAGTATCATTTCTAGAATTTCATATTAGACAACATATAAATGTTGACTGATATAAATAATTGTCTAAGAATGAAATAAATGAATTGCAATTTTATGTAAGCAAATATTGTTTCTAAATCAAATTCAAATGCAATACAACTTTCACTATCACTCAATTTACATTTTCAAATACAGTACAACTTAAATTTACTCACACTCACTCGAGTTTGTTTTTGATGTTGATCTTGATTTGCTTGCTCTAGCTTGTGTTCAGCAATCCTGTACCTGTTAAATAAATAACAACACAGTAAACTTGAAAAAGAAAAAAAAAACCTAAATTGCATAAATAAAATTGAATTTGAATATTAAATATTGCCTCAGTTTTCATGTTTGTTTTTTTCTTTTCTTTTTTAGACAAGGATAAATATATATGCACAGACAACTTATGATATGCACAGCATGTCATTATGAATATCACATGGCCATTCCTTGATTCATTTAGACGGATGCAAAGGTTAAGTCCAAAGGCTCAACTCAGTGCAAACACACTTGTTCAAGCCCAAGCAAGCTCAGGCTCAACACAAGAAGTTTAATTCAGCTCAAAATAGATTAGGCAACTCAGCAAAGCCAAAGTGCACAAAAAATTTCAATACACATGGAGATGCACAAATTCAAGCACCATCAAACCAGATTCATGGCGGTATCAAGCACGGTACACAATGATACAGAATTAAGTGCACAAATAGCACAAACAAAGAACAGTAGGTATGAATTTACAAAATATTACCACTTTCATCTCCTATAGTGAGCAATACACATATACAAATATGCATACATATGCATCCATATACATATGCAACACATGTCAAATGCAGGCAGGAAGTGCCACAAACAAATGAACGACAGGTAGTGCTACAAAAAAAGCCTCCAGGAAGTACATGAGTTCAAGGTAGGAAGTACAAAAAATGAACATGAATCAAAAGAACATTCATGTAGAAATCAAATAAGCCAGGGTGTACATGGAGTTAAAGACGGTGCAACTGCCTTGTTCAAAATAAGAAATCCAAGAATCTAAAAGGTAATCAAGCTATGGATAAGAAACCAAAGCACATGAAAGAAATTAAATCAATGTCAAGTTAGTGCACTGCCTTGTTCAAGGCGGTCCACTAGAACTACCTTGATAAGGAAGTGCACTGCCTTGGACATGGCGGTGTGCAAGTACATGGGCAAGGTCACAATGTAACAATGCAACATGTAAACAAGGCCGGTAACATGGACCAAGGCAAAGCAAAAACAAGATTACAACACACGTGAAACACACATATGGAAGTTCAAAGCAAAAACATGGTAATATTTCACGCATATATACATACATATGTATTTATGTATATACATGGAAGATATTTCACAAACCAGACTCAAAGGCCAACAACATGTTAATAATGGTATACATGCGTGATACAAGTGAAACCAGTGCAGGGATTTCACAAACCAGTTCATGAAATGGTACAACACGTGCATATAGTAAATAAAGACAAGCATATTAAAAAAGACAGTTGAACATAACAAGGTAGAGTTCAAGCCATTCAAGGTTCAGGCAAGGCAAGGCACACTCATAAGTCCATCAGAAACTTAAAACCATTCAGAGTTCAAGGACACTAACATACATATATACATATTTGTATATACATATGTGTGTAAGTATATGGACAAGGCCAACAATGCAACAAGGCGTGCCGCAAATAGCAAGTGCCACAAATTAAAACATGGTTGTGCCACAAACATTCACACATATATACACATATACATATGTATGTATATACATGGAAGTTTCGAAAATCGAATAATGTAGTGAAAAAATCACAAGTGTAAGGGGCAAAAAAATAAGCAAGGGGCAACCAGCAAAACGATGAACTTAACAAAGTCGAACAATGAAGTGAATAAGGAAAGTAACTCAAATCGTACAATGAAGTGAATAATGGTTCATGTTCAAGTATATAGGTCACAAATAAGTGCACAAATAAGTCTGCACTACCTTGAATAACCAATTCAACAACAAATAAATGCTAGTGCCTTGCACAACTCTCATATCACCAGCCAATTCAACAAATTCAAGTTAGATATATAAATTCAGGTAAACAAGGCAGAAAGCTCGAAATTAATATATTCAACTAAGAAAAATATATTCGAATATATCAGAGAACTCGACAATTGAATGAGTTAAGGCTATAAAGCAGAAAATCAAAAAACAAAGCGATCAAAAATATACATAGCAATACAAAATCAACATCCAATGTTTAAAATCCAAAGTTAAGTCTAAATCGAATATGTAGGAAATAAATTCCTATATAAACCCATCCCATCATTGGCCCTTAAAATCGAAGTTGAGATCAATATAAAATCGAAAGGGGTAGAAATCATACTATACGTCAATTAAAGAATACTCGACAAATTAAAGAAAGCTTGAATGAACATGGCCATAAAATGGAAACCAATATCTTTATCAATCGTTGTTTGGGAGTAAGGAGTATCGGTAGAGTGACTTCATTATCAAGCGATTTGAAAGCCTAATTCCAAAAGATGGGTCAAAGACAAGTTTACGTTTAGGGTTCCGCCAATTTGACTTTGAGAAGAGGGAAATAAATTTTGAGAAGGGGAAATTTTTTGAGAAGAGGGAAATATATTTTAAGAAGATAGAATGGAAAGAAAGTGAAGAGGGAATAATTAAGGAACGTCGCCATGAAAATATTGAGAAGGAAAATATGGAGCCAAAACTAAAATTTTTGATAACTTCAATCAGATAACAGATAAAATGTTATCTGAGGGACAAGCATGAACATAGAGATTTCAAGGTTATTCAAACAATAGATTTTTTTCCATATATTGTGTGAAATAGTGGTAAACAACGAGATAATAGAAAATATACCTTATGTTGTATGGCCACTGTTGTCTTATTCACTTTGTGGCATGGCGGACATATTTGCATCAGTTCTGTCTTAATAACCGATGCAATTGGTACGTGGAAAGCAATAGGTAATAAAAAAGTCAAATTTGCATCAGTTGTCACCAACAACTGATGCAAATACGTCGATGCAAATAGTTTTAGTCGCATCGGTTTTAAAGTCAACCGATGCAACTACGTCCAACATAATACTTTTCGCATCGGTTCGCTTGCGTATGCGATGCAATTTCAAAATTAGGTTATTCATTTACATCCCGCGTTTCCAATTCTTTTTCTGCCGCTCCCATTCTTTTCCCCCAATAATTCGCATGCTTCAAAGAAAAAAACCCTAAAATCATCGTTAAGCGATCGGTTGATTTCAAGTGTCGAGTTTCGAGTTTGCTGATTGATTTCGAGTTTCTAGTTTGCTAGGCGAATTTGCTGGATTGATTTCACCGTTAAGCGACCAATTTTGAGCTTGCTGGATTGATTTTCAGGTATAAAATTTTCTTTCTTGAAAATTCCTACTACTTCCTATCATTATTTTCGAGTTTTCTCGATTCTAGCTAATTGATTATTATTAAAAAAATGAAGTCTCATCTTTCTTTTCTGATTTATTTCACGTGTTCGTGTTTTTTGCAACAAATGTATTTGAATGATGCCTATGAGATCTTTTGTTACTATTTGGCTTGCATTGTCTTTTTATACCTTGTAAAAAAAGAGTGTGATTGGTGTTGTTATAAACCATAGCTGATTAAGTGTATGATTGTAATTAAGAAAATAAGTGTGATTGGTGAAGTTTACTGAGGTGAGTTTGAGTGAGGTATGTATATTGAAGTGTAGTGATGATGTATGTGGGAATGATGACTTGAGGCTTCAGGTTTGAGGAGGAGTTGGTGAAGGAGGAGTAATGTGTTTTTGAAAGGTTGTTGTATGCAGTAATAGATGAGATGTTTTATGGTATGTGAATGTTAAGAGGAGGAAATAGTGGTGGTCCGTTGCAAGAAATTGTTGATTTTGATGTAGTTTGTGGCTATAAGGGGGTATAGTTGACAGCAAGTGTGAAGGAGATTTTGTAGGCAGTAGTTTTTGGCTCAGTTGCAACAGTTGCTTGTATATGAAGACTTGTATGTGAGGCACAGTGGCAGTTTTGCAGTGATTATATGCAGAGTTTGAATGATAGTGGAAGAAGTGGAAGAGTATGGGCAGTATGCACTGTTATCTTGTGGTTTATGGATGGATAATGATGTTTGTTTGTTGTAGGGGTGTAGCAGAGGGATGGTTATGGATGGATAAAAAGTATGTTTTGTTTTATACCAAAGACTTTTCACTCAAGTCTGTTTAGATGCATCACAGTTTCATGCAAACCAATTACAACTTTATGAATATTAGACCTGCAAAATTCAAAAATAAACAAATTGCATGTCGTTTTTATATTATTACACTTATATTTAGTCTAAATAATTCTAGCATACTCGTAAATATATTTCTAAATAAAAAATAAACTTCTAAAAAAAATTATTATTATTAATTATTAAATTATTTAAATTAAATTCTAAACAAAAATTATTAACTGTTTAGTACAAAATAAAAATTAAACTTCTTTCATATTACTTCTTTTCCACAAATGGCTTAACTTCTAATCTCTTTCCTTTAATCAAAAATATCCATGAATGCATCCAAAGAGTAATTGCAACATTAACTTGTTGAAGTAAGAAACAAAGCCAAAGCCACTACCGTGATTGAAAACTGATATATATATGGACGGTTACTACGTTAAGAAGAATGGTTTATTTGTCATTTTAATGTATTATGCATTGGGATGACCAAACGATAGTATGCATTAATACGACAAAAAGTTGATTGTCATTAAAATAAAATTAGAGTTGATTAAAATGAGTTGAATGTACTCTAAATTTACCCTATGATTCACATTAACACCATTAATCATTATTCTTCACCTACTAATTATATAGGTTTCGTAACTACGTTCATTCCCTAATGGTTGCCGAGATTTTTTGTTTTCACCGCTATATACACAAAATTTTCATACTGTTTTGAAAGGTTGAAGGCCACAGTATGCTTCTGTCGTTGTGAAGAAATTTTATTTTTTAGATGAATGTACATGTGCACGCATCATTGCTAGAGTGAGACAACGGTAGTTGAGGTTTATGATATAATTCTTTGAATTTTCTGGCCGTTCATCACACATCTTAATTTTCTTCAGTTGCCATATGCCTTGTCCATTGTATAATGTGAATGTATTTAACTGTATACTTGTATTTAGTTCAAGGTTCCATTTATGTCATGTGTATCGATTAAAACATGCAGCTAATGCGGGTATTAACATTTTTTTCTTGCATAATCACTTACAAAACTGCTAATATATAAAAAATAATAACGTGGTAACAAGTCTTACTAATGCCATAAAGCCCATCCAATCTCTGAAAGATGAGTACATGGGCATTTCGTATGCTGACTTGTTGCGGTTAGCTAGTATATAATTTTGTGTCTGTATATAATTTCAGTTATACTATATTTTTCATGACACATACACACATGTGTGTGTATATGTGTTATATACACACACACACACACATATATATATGTATGCGATATATATATGTATATGTATGTGTATACATACACATACACATAAACACACACATAGATAGATACTGAACGTAATGCTTGCGACTTGAACTTGTGATGGTTGGAATTACATGGGTGAAGAGTCAAGACAATTGCTGTAGGATAACTTATAAAATGAACAAATTTTCTGCTTTTGCTGATTACATCAATTGATGGAAACTTTTGTAGTAGCTTAGATAAGTGAATACAAATATAAATAAGGTGATCTGAAGGTAGCATACAGTTCTTTTTTTCCCTCCATGTCAATATCCCAATTAAATTTCCGTTAGTCATAGGTTTTAAGAGGCCATGCTTCGAACTTGAACCTGCCTCCAGTGAATACATTGGTGAAGACAAGGCAATGTATTTATTGGTTTGAGGTCTAAATAGAATCTCGTTTTAAACTTAGTTTTTTTGTTTTAAATTTTGATTTACTGCGTTTTAATATTTCTTGTATTTCAGTTTTATACTTCTATTTTCGAAAGCAGTGTTCTGAGAGTTTGAGTGCTGTAATATGTTATAGTTGCAGATAAAAGATGAAATCATTATCTTTCGTTTTCCTTATATATAAAGAAAACTTCTGTTGGTTGATCGCTTAATCCACAATTGGATTTTGATAAGTTTATCCGCTGAGTACTCTGTGAGTTAATCCTCGGAGGATTAACTAATATATTTCTCCCTTTCTTTTAAAAAGCTCGTCATTTTTGTTCACTGTATTCTTCTTCAAACAACATGGTGTTTCATCTTCTTAAATTCGTTACCATCTTTTCTAAGACTTTGTTAATCTGATGCTGATACTGTAGAATGTTATTGCATGTTCATGCTGCTTTCTTGATACTTTTATTATGGTGCATGTTGGGGTTTGTTCCTGACCTCTCCTTATGGGGCTGCAGCTCCTATTTTGGGTATGATAGTCCTAACAGAATGATTAGGCTGCTTCCAGACACTTTACAAGTTAGGTCGTCCTCTTCCCTATCCAAAATGGAAGTTTCTTCTGCCTCAGTTGTTCATATTCTTAACCTTCTTCAGCTTAACCACCCCTGCATCCTTATACGTTTAAGTTTAATGCAAGTAGTAACAGGACATGCAAATTCATAAATAGATTCTAGATCAATATCAAAGTCCATTAATTTCAAAACCAGAGTTACTTGCTCAATAAATTGAAATGCAAACAGTCCAATAACAAGGTTGAGTCCGAGTCAAAAAGGTGTACATATTTCTACATATGTTGAATTCAGAAGAAAATAACACTGCAATAAAATATTTCATTAGATGAACCATTGAATTTTATGTAATTTCAAATGAAATTTTATGCTAATTTTTAGTTTAAAATTTAGTGATTATCAATTATTAATAACCGAACAAAGGACCTTAATACAATTTAGCATCAAATGATATGTATCATATGGATTCATATTCAAGGTTTGATTAGGACTCTTTTTTTCATTTGGTTGTTTCGTCTTTTCTGCTGATTGTGTAGTTAAGTTTACATCGTATGTTGGTTTGGTGTTTTATCTATGATGATGATTCAGAACTAGAATTTCCTTGTATTTTTATTTGGACAATGAGAATTTTTTTGTTTGTTGTGCAGTTTAGTTTGCTTGTGTTTGTGGAGTGATGTTGAACTGATTATCCACTCCACTTGAATTAGCTAAAAATATTGATTTAATAATGAATGCTCTTTGTAATCCAATGTTTTTTTGCTTGTGTAGTGTGTCTCTAGCATTTGCATATGGATCGTAGTTGGATGTACAACGTAAAACTTAACGATGACGAGTTCCTAAACAAAATTGAAGAGTTCATCAATTATGCACTGAATGATCAATTAAGAAGAGGGGAAGAAACTATTTTTTGTCCTTGTAGACACTGCAAAAATAAGAGAAGACATCGTAACATAGATTAGATTAGAGATCACATAATCCGTTATTTATGGGTTTAAGCAAAATTATACGCGGTGGATATGGCATGGTGAAAGTATACTTAGTAGAGCTAGTTCTAATAATCATGAGAATGATTAGAATGACCGAGAAGATAACATGAATAATGACGTGAATGATGAGAATGATTGTGTTCATGAGATGTTTTGTGATGCTGAAGAACATTTGATGGAAGAGCCAAAGTTGTATGAAAGAATATTAATTGATGCCGAGAAGCCTTCGTTTCCTAATTGTGCTAAGTTCACAACATTGTCTACCGTGCTCAAGCTTTTCAATTTAAAAGCAAAGCATGGGTGGAGTGATAACAGTTTTACATCTTTGTTGGAACTTTTAAATGACACGCTTCCGGAAGGTAATGAGCTTCCAACTTCTAACTATGAGGCAAAGAAAATTATGTGCCCAATTGGTATAGGATATAAAAAGATACATGCATGTCCAAATGATTGTATATTGTATCGAAATGAATATGAGAACTTGCACGAGTGTCCCAAGTATGGATTATCCCGTTACAATTCGCGAGGGAACGTTCACAATGACCCAGATAAGAAATGGCTTCCAGCAAAAGTCTTGTGGTATCTGCCAATTATACCAAGGTTTAAGCGTTTATTTGCAAATAAAGAAAATGCAAAAAACTTAAGGCGGTATGCAGATGTGAGGAAAAATGATGGATTATTGAGGCATCCAGCTGATTCTCCACAGTGGAGAAACATTGATACAATGTATCCTGATTTTGATGAAGAAATTAGAAATCTCAGACTTGGTCTTTGTACAGATGGCATAAACCCATTTGGCAACTTTAGTAGTCAATATAGTACTTGGCCTGTTCTTTTGGTGATTTACAATCTTCACCTCATTTGAGTATGAAGCGCAAGTATATCATGTTGTCTCTTTTAATCTCTGGACCACGACAACCAGGAAACGACATCGATGTTTACCTAACTCCTCTTATTGATGATCTAAAACTTCTATGGGATAAAGGTGTGCGTGTGTTTGACGCATATAGTCAAAGTAATTTTACATTGCGCGCCATGATTTTTTGTACCATAAATGATTTTCCTGTGTATGGTAACTTGTCTGGCTATAGTACAAAAGGTGCCAAAGCATGCCCAATTTATGAAGATGATATAGTTGTTGAGCGTTTACATTATTGCAAAAAAAAAGTGTATATGCATCATCGTAGATTTCTCCCTCCTAATCATCCTTATTGTAAAAAGAAGAAGACTTTTAATGGGAAGATAGAGAATGGAGTTGCTCATTTGCCATTAACAGGAAATGATGTTTACGAACGGGTCAAGGATATTGAAAATGCATTTGGCAAAGTAATTCCTCTTTTAGAAGGCTCGTGGAAGAAGAAATCTATATTTTAGGAACTTCCGTATTGGAGACATTTACAGGTTAGACATTGTCTAGATGTAACGCATATAGAAAAAAATGTTTGCGACAGTATCGTTGGGACACTCTTGAATATACCTGGTAAGACAAAAGATGGTGAGAAAGCTAGGCAAGATATGTTGAAAATGGGTATCTGGAAGGAGTTAGCACGGTGCAGAAAGGTAAACGTACCTATTTGCCCCCCGCATGTTATACATTGTCCAAAAAAGAGAAAACTAGTTTATGTGAGTGTCTTCATGGTGTGAAGGTTCCAACAGGTTATTCTTCAAACATTAGCAGTCGTGTATCAGTGAAGGATTTGAAATTGACCGGTATGAAGTCTCATGATTGCCATGTGTTAATGCAACATTTATTACCTGTTCCAATTAGAGGTATATTGCCTAAACATGTTAGGCATGTTATTACAAATCTTTGTCACTTTTTTAATATAATTTGTAGCAAAGTAATTGATCCTGATACGTAGGATGCTCAACAAGCCGATGTTATTGTTACCTTATGCCAATTTGAGATGTATTTTCCACCTTCATTTTTCGATGTTATGTTGCATTTGGTTGTTCATCTTGTAAGAGAAATCAAAATTTGTGGTCTTGTATTTATGAGATATATGTATCCGTTTGAAATGCATATGGGAACTTTAAAAAGAAAAACAAAAAACAGATATAGACCTGAAGCCAGTATCGTAGAAGCTACTATAGCTGAGGAGGTTATTGAATTTGTCACTCCATACTTAACTGGTGTTGAACCTATTGGACTTCGTAAGTCTCGACATGAAGGACGACTTGACGGCCAGGGCATAATTGGATCAAAATTGATTTCAATTGGTGATGAGATGTTTTACAAAGCTCGGCTACTTGTTTTGCAGCACCTTAGTGAGGTACATCCTTACTTGGAGGAGCACACGGCAATTCTAAAGTCTCAGAATCCTTCAAAGAACGAAAGGTGGTTGACGAATGAACATAACCGCTCTTTCGCCATATGGTTTAAACATATGGTAATGTCTCAATTGTCTCAAACAAATCATGGTATTTCAGATATAATAAAATGGTTAGCATATGGGCCTCGATTGCATGTCAATTCATGGCAAGGATATGATATGAACAGTTATGTCTTTTATACAAAGCGTCAGGATGAGAAGAGCAAAATGCAAAATAGTGGAGTTAGCATCGTTGCATCTTCAAGAGAATTTGCTAGTGCTAAAGATAACAGACCAATAAATGCGACGATGCTATATTATGGGATAATCGAGGATATTTGGAACTTGAGTATAAAGACTTCACAATCCCGCTATTTCGATGTAGATGGGCTGACAATCGTCGTGTTGTACGAGTGGATGAACATGGATTCACATTGGTTGACTTTGGTCAAGTGAGTCATGATAATGATCCACTCATCTTGGCATCTCAAGTAAACAAGCTTTTTACGTGACTGATCCTGCCGATAATAAGTGGTCTGTTGTTCTTCCCCGCAAAAGACGCATTGTTGGGATTGGTGATGTGGTGGATGAAGAAGAGTACAATCAATTTGATGAGAACCCACCTTTCTCCATCGGCTTAAGTCTACCAGAAGAAGTTGATTTAAATGCAATTTATGCACTTTCTAATCACGATGAGGGGGTTTGGATAGTTGCGTAATTTTTTTTATGCTCATCACGCTTTAGTTGCCAGTTGAAATCTTTCATTTTCTGTAATTCTTTAATTTTTTTGAGAATAATTACTAATAAGATATTTTACGGGGATACTTGATCGATGTTTTTGTTGCAGACTTCGGATATGAATAATGGACACAAGCACTGGTAAGTTCAGCCCATTTTTAATATAAGTACAGTTACACCATTTTCATTTTCATTTGTACTCCATATATATTCAGCATCATATTCAATTTGTTCGTTTAATATGAGATAAATTGTCTACTTCATAAAATTACAAGTCAATAAGAAATCTGACTTGAGATATCTGTTGACGCGTGAGTTATGAATTATCAAGATATGCTGCTGGTATAAAATAGAAGATCCCTCATCATGAAAGTAAGATTCTACAAATATGGAAATCCATATGCAGGCTGAGTTGAGTATATATTATTGAAATTAGTGCATGTCATGAAATGGCAGTAACAACCAATATATGAAATTTAAACGACATCTTTTACAGAATATGTTTTGCTGAAAAATAAACATGATTCATCACAATTGCTTCTTGAATTGTTCCATCAAATAAATTAAATCTACTTGCTATATTATAATCATTTAATTTGTCTTTCGTCGGTTTTCGAAATCAGGTAGATACTTGATAAAATAAAACTAAGTGAAATTTTGTTGTTGAATACATACAAGTACATGTACTTTTTAATGCCTAACTTTAACTAAACATTTTTTGTGCAGGCTGAATGGCAATTATATAAGTTAGCAACAAATGCAAATTCTAATATGAATAATGGACGCAAGCACTGGTAAGTTCAGCCCATTTTTAAAATAAGTACAGTTAAACCATTTTCATTTTCTCTATGCTACTCATTTAGTTACCTCATAGATTTTTGTAGACTCAGGCTAAGAATGCCATTCTCAGCAAAAGCAATAAACACATATACCCAATATTTCAGTGCATTATATGCTCTTTAATTTGTGATATATCGGCTAAGGAGTTTCTAGCTCTTGAATTTTGTGGCATAACTCACCAGTTATTATATATATATATATATATATATATATATATATATTTCACACATGAAAGGTTCGTTTACTTGTGACAGGGTTCGTGTAACCTCTGTGTGGTATCTTTTGGATAATACAAGCATAAATGATCGGTTGTGCTCGAGTCTACAGCAGGAAACGTCAGAACTGTTATTGCTGATTTTTACTTGCACTTCTTTGAAGCTTCTCTTTTTTAAATTAGATAAAAACTTCATAATCCTGTCAATATTCTACACTATCCAATAACTAACTAATATTGTTAATTTCAATAGCTTGAGGTATAAAAATCTTTGTTCAGAAATGTTACCGGAGAATTTTAGAGTCATTAATTTTTTTATGTTCTGTAAGAAAATTACCATTGAATTTCTTAAAGTAGTGATAGCGCCAGTGTAAGTAAAAAATATAACTATCAAAGAAGTAAAAAAATAACATGTATGCCAAGATCTGGACATATAATAATAGAATTTTTGAAATATTTTCTTGTCATTTGATATTTCGTTACATGTAGGAGTGTCTTTAAAATCGTTCAGAGTAACATGATGATTAGTTAGAACTCCCCAAGTCAACATCATCTCAAATTTTCATTATTGCAGCTCAGTATTTCATTGTTACCAGTTCTAGCTGACTAGTAAATTGAAGTTAGAATGTTTTACCACTTATGTTATGTCTGAAGATTTCAAGTGATTATAAATATTATTTTTATTTGATGATAGTGCTCAAACCATAAATTTGGATTTCCTCATAGCTTTAGGAAATAGTGATACATAAATATGCTAACATAAACATTCATGTTTCATGTATAAACACAGTCCTAACTTTAACACTGCAGCAACTATAAATAACCACAGCAGTTGTGCAGCAGTTAGCAATTCATTCACACTTTTGCACACAAAAAAAGGTTCGTACTTCGTTCGCAACACAACCACAATACATTAGTAATTCAATGTTTTGAACTCTAAAGTCAAAACAAAATATAAAAATACATTAATGCAACTATAGCTATAAAGTCGACTCTAAGTCTCTATTCTCCAATTTCAGTCTCCATTCTCCAAGTTCGTCCAAAGATAAACATATATAAGTTAGCTATTAATTGAAGCATATAAGTGTAAACATGTATAACTATATTAGAACTGAAGCATACATGTTTAGATTTAATTGTACTAACTCTACTAACTATATAAGCTATAGACTGCATATGTACTAGTGATATGAATCCAAAATGTACTAATTGATATAAGCTACAGATACATCATAAGCCATATATCTCATATACGTATAAGCTATAGACTGCATATATAGTAGTGACATTAGCTCATATGACTATACATTATATTTGAAAAAAGATACAGAAAAAAATCAACTGAAGTATATAACTTCAGGTAAACTTAAAGCATATAAGTATTAGTGAATAATTAACTAAAGCATATAAGTTTTAGTAAAGTAAGAATATAGGTTGCAAGTATGTACATATAGGAAGTTTTTATCTAATTACACTAATAAACCTTTTAATGCCACTTATTTTTTAAATTACCCATTAGTATAACTGTTAGCTATCTATTAACATTAAACTAACTACTATTGACTTTGACATCCATAATTAAATGGTCACTAAACAATCAACTACAGGAATAATGGAGATAGAACAATTTGGACAAGATGAAGAACATGATCCTTCTACTTCACAGTCGTTGTCTAAGAAGAGGCGAAGAGGCCCAACAACCGGGAAGAAATATAAAACACAAGAACCAAAATTCATTGAGTGGAGTGATAACGGCAACCCCATTGGAAAGTGGGCGAAGTCTTATAAGGCGTATGTGGGCGATACTGCTAGATCTAAAATTGATATCAATATTAAAAATTGGGATGACGTTTGTAAAGGGCTTAAAGATACTATATGGGAAGATGTTAAGGTATTATAAATTCATTTATTCATTTATTACTTATTTGGCTTTGAGACCCAATTGGACATTTGAAGTCTTATAAGGCGTATGTAACTATGATTTTTTTTAATCTTAGATCGAGTACCACATTGACGACGACATGAAAGATAACGTGTTAAAATATGTCTGTGGACGATGGAAAGATTTCAAAACAAAATTGGTTGGTGGTTGGATTACAAAGACAAGAAAACTTCCAGTGGACCATAAAGAGCCGTACGAGCTTTATGATGGCATTACACAAGCATAGTGGGAAACGTTCAAGAAGAATTGTGAAACTGAGGAAGTTAATGTATTTTTTTGTTCATTTCACACTTTATCCTTTTAAAACGTAATTTTGTTTTCTTGACGATGTCGAAGAAAGCAATAATTGTAATTACTTCTTGCGTACATTATTGACTTTCTTGATTTAACACGTTTACTTCAATTAGGTGTTATAATATGTTTATATTGTCATCGTGTTCTGTGTGGGCGATGGACTCCCTTTTGTAACCAAATCCTCATAGAGTTGTACCAACTATCATGCGATTATTTTTACTTCAAACTGCAAATATTTTAATTTTTGGTTTCATGTTTATTATTATTTTGTTAAATCTGGAAGTATGCAATTTGTATATTTTGTTGTTTTATTTACTCTAAAGTTAATAAAAATAACTACGATTACGAAGTTTCTATTTTGGAAATTTGAATACTTGCTAATATTGACCGATATATGGAAAAGTTAGTCAAAATTTGTTCTTCAAAGGTTTTTTGGATTGAATTTGGAATTATGTAATATGTATATTTTTGATGATTTATTCACTGTAAAAGTTAATAAAAGTTTACTACGACCTTGAAACTTATGTTCTGAACAGTTAAGCGCATGCAAATTTTGACTAATATTTTTAGTTGATTGGAATATTTTATCCATAAATTTAAGTATATTGTAACTTCAAAAAAATTAAAAAGAACCTTTTCAAAATTATTTTCAATATTACATATATCAAATTTGCAACACTCAGTTCATATCGGTTACCAAGCATGAGATTTTGTGGATTTTTTTAGTTGCCATTTTTTCATAGTATATGCTTTATTACTTGCTATTTCTTCATATTATAGATATCAAATGTCATTTGTTCCAGGAACAGTAGCCCAATAATAAAACTATAAAAGGCAAATACGGTAGAATAACGAAATCGCATTAAATATTACCATTACCATTAACATTGGCTTAACTTTCAATATCTAGTATTTACTGATATTTTGTTGCATGCTTAACCTCTAAATTATCGCATTATTAGTTGCTATCTACGTACTGCAAACGTCAAATGTTATTTATTCCATAGGAATCGGTAAGCATTTTGTACAACAATTATTACAAGCCTTGTTTGTGATTGATTTTTGTGATATTATGTTCTCTGTTAGTCAGTTTGATCTTCCCCTCAAGTTCTGTACTTACCATATCCTTCTCATTTTAAGATTTTGCATTACATTTTTTCCCTTATGCTAAGCTATTTTTCTTGAGCATCAGTAATTGTAAAGTTTTGCTATTTCTTTTTAAATGATATTCATGATGTCCTCTTCATCTATGTCTGTATCTATATCGACCGCCATACTATCGACAAGTGGGCTCAATGAGTTTTCTATTAATAATAGCTTAAGTAATGTAGTTTTATATTTGATACGTGCTAATGTTTATTATTATTTACAATCATAAAATTATTTGCCACAATAAATTCTTCTATTAATACTAGTACATTAGAGTCGACTGAATCTTATTTACAAGTTAGCACATACACATTCATTTTAGACTTTTCATATGGTTGTAATGCTTTTCCAGAGATAAAATACTATGATTTTATGCTGACGGCCACAGAGAGAGCTTGGACTCTCTTGGCTTTCAGACAAGATGCATGAGGATTTATTTTTTAGTTTTGAAAGTGCTATTACCTTTTGTATATGTTTTATTAATTTTTCTTTTATGCATTTTTTATCAATTTCTGAGTCGCGGTTCTTTTTCATATTTTTATTGCTTTTATGGATGGAAGTTAGGTAGACATAAAAGTCACTATGGTTGTTTTATTATTTCCTGTTTGAAAATTCAAACTCAAGTGCATTACTGCCTGTTGATGTTGTAGATCACGATAAATTGACGCTGTCAGAATTATAATCAGTATTAAGTTTACTGATTTTAAGTGGGAAAACTAATACAGGCAGAAAGTCTGAAAGATAACTGCGTTGTTGCTTGTAGTTGCACCAGTTTACCGTTTAACCTGTTATAGTTGACGTTTTTTCTGTAAATGTTCAATCCTTGCATTTCCGTTATTGTGTATAATAATTTGTTGATTTGATTCTTCACCATTTTTATTGTTGCTATCATAATGCTCGTTAAAACATGACTTGGTTGTATCTCTTTTCCTCGCTTTTGTTCGCATGCTACAATTGTTACAGGAACATACTAACATTTTATTCGCTGTCCATTGATGCTTACAAGGAACTTCATTCTAACTAGTAGCTAATAATGGTTGTGAGCTTTCTTTTGCATCTAATTTGAACTCTTTGGAGACATGGTATGAATTTACATAATCAAGTTGCACTTGAAAGATATGGATTACATATGCTCTTACAAAGAATTTATCAGACGATGTTACCTAGGAAGCTCTAGATTACCATAGCATATATCATCAATTTGAAATATAGTATTCGATTTCTTCAATTGAGATTTCCATGTCCAGATTTTGTCTAGCATATTCAGATATAATCTTTTTGCAAGTTAGATCTGGGAAACTGTGTTAAATGGTTTCAGCATTATATAGCTCTGAATAAAAGCGAAGTACATCAGCTTTCAACTCCTTTTCATATGCGACCAATCTACCTTATTGATCAAGTAATTGCTTGATTTTGATTTCTTTTCTGTTAGTGGTTGCAGACATGTGATAATTCAAGAATTTTGTGAGTGGAGTATATGTTAGCAGTAGAGTAGCAAGAATTTTATGCAAGAACTTTGGGTATACATTAATATTCATTATTTTTGACAGCGATTAAGCGAGAAGGGTAGGAAGAGTGAAGCATACAATAAGCATACTCACTATTTGGGGCAAGCTGGATATGCAGGGAAGAAAGCTAAATGGAGAACCGAAGGTCATAGTTCATCGACTACATTACCAAGTGGTTCCTTTTTAGATCGAAGTATTGACTGGGTAATGACAAGATCAAAAAAAGAAGCTAATGGAAGTTATGCAATCCCTAATGAGAAAACTAGGATAGTTGTAGATAAAGCGGTATGACTAATTTCGATGCATTTTATTCCATTTGGTTAATCTCTTACAAATTAAAGCAATAAATTATTGAGAAAACTAATTTTTGTTGTTGTTGATAGAATGCTTGGAGAGAAAAATCCATCGAAGGAACATGGGTTCCAAATAGACATGATGATGTCTTAAATCGTGCTCTTGAAAAAAAAGAACATCCAGGTCGAGTTAGAGGAATTGGTGGGACGGTCGGTATCAAAGATATATTTGGAAAGGTAGTGAAATATAAAGGTCCAAGTGGTGTAATATCAGCAGATGAACTATATCGTATCACTCAGGAAATAGAAACTAAAGTGAGCCAAAGATTCGAGTCTATGGTAGATACGGTAGTTGAGCAAAAGATTGCAAACTTTTTCAATAGGATGGGTATGCAAATGGCCAATGATATTGTGGTCGAAAATGTACCATCAGTTGGTCATCATAGCAGCTGTCAATCAGTACAATTAGACAAATTACAAAATACCAGCACAAATCAAGAGATGGATCCTTATGAAAACTTACAGGTAACTAATTCAAAAGTCTATTTTTGTAAAATTATACGATCCTAAAACGTGTAATTCAATAATTTTAATGTTGTGCTTGTCATTCTAGAGGCCAACTAAATGTCGTTTAGCTGTTAATTTGGACTCCAAAATTGTCGTAGTGGGTACGACATGGTGCATCCTGCTTCTAGGCCTAGAGATCAATGCCATAATCAACAAATCTTGACCAATCATGTAAAGGTTGGAATTGACGTTGTAACAACCCGCGTATTTGGACCATTTAAATTGACAATAATCCACACATGCCAACTTAAATAATACAAAACATTAATCATTATGGGATTATAAATACATAAATGTAAGTGAGAATCAATACAACATCACAGACACAGAACAGTCACAGAATAATGCAGCGGAAAATACATCGTCATAATAGCAGTTCATGAAGCTACTACATAAAGTACAACAATGTCTAAACAAAAGGCGACTGAAAGGAAATACATAAATGTCCAACAGACAAAGACATCAATACTGGAATAGAAATAGACTAATAAATATAAATGCTAAGTCTTCAGCATCTTCAACCAACTTTGATCAGCAACTGGATAGCTTCAGACTGACCCGAGCATATACAAAAGAAACACTCGAGTCAGGACTCAAAATCTTATACAGGATAATGAAGTGCAGGGAATAAAGTCCATAACTCAAAGACGAATAAAACATCTCTAAGGATCCGATAAACTATCTATATATACAATAGAATACGATACGTAGATAATGTCTAGTCAGTAAAGTACGATATTAAAATAGCGTTAAGGCGTTACCATAATTCCCCTTCACACATTTTATAATGCGATAGTCTTTACAGCACCGTAAACCCCACCGTAAACTAGTGGTTATCAGAGGGTACCCCATAGGTATAACACAAAACAAAACGTAGCGGTTGCAAATAGGATAATCAGTATGACGAGGTACATGAGGCGATACCAACTAGGATACTAGTAGTTGCGTGATCCGGACTGATGTTGAGCATAGTAGCTACTATCTCAACACCGCGAAACAACACTCCCAAATCAAGGGGTGCACCCAAATCGAATCAAAAAAGTAATAGATATGGTATCGAAGAAGTGTATCCGCTAGAGGTGGCGATCCACAATGGCCCGGCGCGGCTCCTGTTTTAGTCATGTCAGTGGTCATCCAATATCGTTCTCTTTCTTCAATCAACGCATTCACCAAACCATCCACTTCATTCTGGATCAACACTTCGCGTATAATAGTTATTAAAGTGATTTTCGGCATCGACAGAGAGTATGTCCATTCTCGATCCCGGTCTCTTTAATAACTACGTATTTATTACCCAATGGTCGGTTAAATTAACGTTTAAACAAATCGAAGTCCAAAAGTCAAGGTGCAAATTCGACTTCCAAAATTTGACATTTCACGATTCAATTTATTTTAGATATTTTAAAACATATTTCCAAATGCAATTTTTAGTTCAAACATTCGAGTTGACAATTTAAAATTAAGTATTCCAGTTCAATTTAATAAGGTCTAAATGTCGCTTATTAAATTTAGTTCATAATCAACGAATTCAATTTAATGGTAAACTTAGTTTAAATCATTAAATCAATTCAATTCATTTCACTTCATGTTTACATCCACTGTTATCATAAATTCGATTAAATCAATTTCATTAACTAAATTCCTTTTATCAAACTTCATTTGATTTATTTACCAATTCAATTAAATTTCTATTTAAAGAAATCCATTTCCATTTATCGGGTTCACTGATCTATACGTTACAAATGAGTTATTTTCAAGTTACAAATTTTCTTAATCCATATTCTGTTTACAATGTCCCGACTTGACAATTCATTAAATTTAAAATCATTTAAATTTAAATTATCCCTAATTTAGATTCATTAAATTAGTAAGTCAAAATTTTCTAAATCTCAAATATAACTTATAACAAGTTCAAATCTATTTAATTAAAGCCGAGTTTAAATCTATCTAACAAATCTTTAAATTATTAAATTCTAAAACTTACTCGTTTCTAAATCTCATTTCAATTAAATTTTTCAATTCATTTTATCCAATTGGGTAAGTTTATCAATCAGTTTCAGTTTAAATCCATTAATTTATTTCAACTTAAATCCCTTAAGTTCGTTATTAAATTTCCAAACAAATTGTTAAGTTCATTCCTTAATTTAAAATATTATTCAATTTCAAAATGATTTTTGTTGACCAATCGGGTTTCTTATTTCTAATTTTCTATCCTAGGCCAAGTTGTTTAATTGGGTATTTATCATTTCAACCCAATATTATTCAATATAAAACAAAGCATAGCAAAGGGAACTTGCAGTGTGATAACTGGGATGGTGTCAAAGTAAATAAACAAGCAATAGCAACCATACATAACAATTTAACAATTTATTAAATAATCCCGAAATAATCGTATTAACTTACATTTGTTATTTATGCAAATTAATATATTTATTCCTAGAATCCACACTATCATTTTATGCAGATTAAAGATTATTACATTATGGTTTTCACTTGGTGTCTATTATCAAATTACTACATCAATCATACATTCAATGGTTCAAAGTGTAGTTAACGCTATTTCTACGCGACGATTTATTTAACATTTAAAGGGTTCAAGTTCAACATATATAATCCATTTTAAATTGTTGACTATCCTATATCAATTTAAAGTTCATATTAAATTTCACTTATATTAACAACCAAATTCAACATCACATAACAATTTTAGTGTCACAACTATTTGTCGTAAACTAACAATATTCAAATTTAACTTGCATAGCGATTTACAATTTTTTTATTTCAACAATTTTAACAATCAACAATTTAATATCCAAATTAATATTAACAACAATTATCACTTGATTATCATAGCATAATAGATTGATTCGTGAATGAAATATTCACCTTGCGTGGTTAGAGAAGATGACAAAGCACGAAGACGAATAGATAAAATAGACCCTAACAAGCACGACGCAAAATGAACACAACTGCAATCAACAAATAATTAATCAATAATTTGTTTATTGCAATATATATATCGATTGAATATATATATAAAACCATACCGATCAACGAAGCAAGATAGATTCGACAAGCGGGATGGAAATAGCTTACGTTTCCGGATCAATAGCGGGAGCTGGAATAAAACACAGTAAGACGTTGTTTGTGAGCATATACAACTGATTATATGTATACAAAGTTTATAAGCCATTGATTGTGTAAAACCATATATACAACCGTATGTGCATGAACCTATAAAACTATAACTATATATAAAATCTTTATATAAACTTTATACTGTATATAACAAAATAAAACAAACCAGAGATATATAACTTTATGTTTAAACTTTATATACAACATAGAAAACTAAACTAACATCAACTGAAGCTATGTAAACTATATACTGTATATACCAAAACTTAAAACATGGACACTTATACATCTTAATATAAACATGTTTATAACAGAACTCTTTTATATTTGTTTCAACTAAAATATGTAGCTTATCAACTACATATATATATCGACTACCTATAGTAATCAAAACTTCTTATTCTTGCATGGACTGGGCTGGGCAGTGGTGGCATCAGGTGGTCGTAGCAAGGCGGGTTTGGGTTCGGCAGGTCTGGGGTTCGGCTGGCGCGTGGGTCGGAGGAGCAATGGAGGCGAGCGGCAGTACAGTGGGACGCGGGGTAGTGGGCAGTGGGGCTCGTGGGAAGGACGTGGCTGTGGCGGATGTGAAGGCGGGGCTGGTGGACGTTGGCCAGTGGGCGGAGGTGAATGGCGGAGAGGGTAATGGGCAGAGGAGCAGGTAGTAGGGTGGGTTAGTGCAGCTGAGGCGGCCGGTCAGTGAGACGCGGTGCAGGCAGAGGGTGGAAGCAGCCATGGGTGGAGGGTTGGTGGTGCGGGCGAACCGAGTGGGGTCGTGTGGGCGGAGCTGGGCAAAGGTAGGGGACGCGGGGACGGGCTAGCGTGTTGGGCGGAGGCCGGTAGTGTGGACCGCGGGAAGTGGAGGCGGACCGAACGAGTGGTGGTGGAGTGGGTGACTGTGCAGTCGGAGTGGGTTCGGGCGATGGGACTCGGGTGGTGCAGTAGGTACGGGTTTGGGTGGTCATGCATGGGCGGAGCAGTGCGAACACTACAACAAAAATCACTTTTAACAACAACAATTCTCAGCGTTTGTTAAACAAATGCTGTTAAAAATTATTTAAAACGAACTCTTTCTCGTCCAAACGCTGACATAAGCTTAGGACCAAAACATTTCGCGTTCCCTCTCTCACTATTAAACTTTGTGAAAAAATTTCGCTTTCCCTCTTCTTATTCCCTCTTCTTTTCATTTCCCTCGTTCCTCAATTTCTTCCTGCCCGAATCCCCTTCCACTTAACTTTCTTTCTTCCTGCCCGAATCCCCTTCCACTTAATTTTCGTCGTTCTCTATTTCCCTCATTTTTCAATTTCATAGTGCCCTAATTGCAATTTTCCAGAAGTAAAGGTGATTCTAGATTAGGCGAGGGAGGCGGTGGTCGAGACATCATGATTGAAGGCGATTTTTGGTTTCTGGTGGTTGGAAGTTTAGTCTAGTTCGCACGTCGAAGTCGAGTGTGAAGCTACGGTGATCGATTTTTTAATTTAGAGGTTTATTCCATGATTAGATTCAAGAATCAATTCGTATTTGGAAAGATTGAAGATGTGAATACCTGTTTTTTATTTTGTGCATTTGCATCAGGTTGCGAGAGACAATAGGAAAGTTTTCTCATTCGGCTTCAAGTTTTCCTGTAAGGACTCTCAAGTTCCTGAAATGGCTCGGTTAAAGAGGTTAGCTTAATTCATATTTTTGTTTACTGGTTTAGAGTCGACTTAACTAAACAGTATTCATATTTTCTTTTGTGATTTCCTTTTTAATGAAAATTGAGTTTTCGTAGAATTAGCTTTATTGGTTTACATAAGCTACTTGGTTTTTTGATTTGTCTAGGCTATTGAGATAATTTAGGAATCTTTCAGTTTTTATTAACTATTAGAAACGAGGTGATCTTTTTCTGCCCTATTGTTTTTTCTTTTCATATGGTAGAAAGCCTAAGCTTACTGGGGTTATTTTGGGATTGAATTTAGTTAAATGATTCGTTCAAAGTATGATTTATGTTTAGGAAAGTTTTTAGTCAAATTATGCACGGGTAGTTGGAGCTGCATAAGTATTGCCTATAAAATGCTTGTTATAAGTTCTGAACAGTAGAAAAAATTTTAGTTTTGTATTTCACTGATTAGTTGAAGCACCATGTTTTGAATTATTTGCATCATTGTTTGGTGATCAAATATGAACACATATTATCAAATAGTTTATGTGTAGCAATGGAGATAACATGAAAATGTGCTGTCAATTATTGGTTTTAATGCCAGTTAGTATGTATGAAGCTATAATATATAGTAAGTAGTTGTTGGGTGCGCTTATGCAATGTGCGGTAAGATTATAGATAAACGTTACTTCCCATATGCTGTTATACTTCTCTATCTTATAACTAGGCACAATGACTTCCCATATGCTACAATGCGGATCTGTTGGCTGCATTCAATGATGCTATTTGAAATCGAATAATTGTGTTTGTTTCACAGACAGTCCATCGATGCTTTTTTAATAGCTATAACTCATTTTTTGTGTGGAGAAAAAGGTGTGTTGAAGTTGTTTCAAATGAAGAAATTTGTATTTATACTAGTTGAAATAGCCATAGTACAAATAATCACTTTCTACCTAAGTGTACTATATTTGTAAGATGTCTTACAGTAATAATTAAACTTGTAATAACCTTCAAAGATTATTGAAAAAAGAGACCCTAAATTATAAGTGTCATAGCATAAAAATTCCAATTATAAGCAATATCTGGATATGTAGGGAACAAGCTTGAACACCATTAGAATGAAAGAACCTGCACCAACAATATCTGCAGCAGAAGCAAATGCAAGATATTTCACACCCAATCAATCCAGGTATTAAAAAAGTATTTATCAGATTATTGTAGAAGCAGTTCAATTCAAAATAAAAGTTGAAAATTTCCATTTCCATGTGTTTTTGTAGTTATTGTTTGGATAGCTCTTTAAATGCAACAAAAGTGAGAAATACTAAATTAAATTATGTTGGAAATCATAATTTATGTTCAATACAAGGGCCTAACAAAATTAAATTCATTTATTGGAAGTAGATAACCTACTCGAGATAATTAAAAGGTTCAACAGGTATAATTTTGTTGAAAAGGACAAAACATGATCATTAATTCAAGCTGTGTAGAATATAATGCCACCTGCTAGTCTGAATGAAGTTAGGTTTTGCAGCAACTTTGTATGTTCTGGTACTTAATTTAAATTTCTAACTCAATTAGTTTTGTTTTCTAGGTAATTGATAGTTTGTTTTTTTAGTAAATTTTTTTCTTGCATTAATGATTATTTTTGCATTATAGGTGTTGTTTTAACTTTTATTTTCATGCAAATTGTCATTAAAATTTTCATTTCTTGTTGATTTTCGGTGAATAATTACATTTTTTGCAATTTTTGAAATTTAGTTAATGTGTTTGATTAATTACTTTTCTATAGCGTAGTCAAAAATAGGCACCATATGTCTGCTGCAATTATTCATTGTAAATTTCTCTAAAAATGATTAGTTTTTATTTAGATGTATATGTTATTATTAATTATAATTAATAATGTATACCATAAAGTCGAATCAGATTATATATATTAGTTAATGAGCATTTTAAGCATATTAATGAGATTTATCCGGCAAACTTTCAAATTTTTGTAGTCCAAATTTGTGTTGGATGCATATATGAATGGAAATTTATTATGCAAGTTTAAAGAGCAAAATTTTTGAGGTCATGACCAGTATATGACCAATTTATTATGCATCATATCTTCAATTGCGTGATTTGAATGGTCAAGAAAGGAAACGTTCCTACCATAGCTTGATGGTTTAAAGAAAAAAGTTCATAAATCCACTAGTATGGTGCTTATTAAACATGGATATCCTAAATCTTTAAATTATGAGGTGTCCAACATAATAAGGCACTTCTATTCTATGTAGTTATATCGGGTAATATTGCTGATATATCGCCGATATATCGCATATCGCTCCGAAGCCGATACATGTGTAATTTATACATGTGTAATACTTCTATCGTCTAGTAATGAGCGTGACATTTATACATGTGTAATACTTCTATCGGGTAATACTTCTATCGTCTAGTAATGAGCGTGACATTTATACATGTGTAATTTATACAGTTTGGGTTCAGCCAGAGCAGTCAACAGGATGATATAGATGTTGTCACTATCGTATAAGGTCTAAATGATATTGATGAGGCATAGTTGAATAGCATAAAAATTGGAAAGATTCCTAAATTTTATGCTATTTAGCTCTTGCCTTATCAATATCATAGGTAATCTGAAGATTCTGGACTTTGGTTAAGCTCCTTTACTGGGCTGGATGTGTTGCTTCACCCTACGTGTGGGACTCCGGTTCATGCTGTGATGGCACAAAGGTAACCTAAATTCTTATCACGCAAAGGTAACTAATAATATTATTTAGTTATTTTCAGCAAGTAATTTCCTTTTCGACTTACTTTTTAGCTACTACAAAACCAATAGAGTTTTTCGACTTACTTTTTAGCTACAAATTTATTGTATATATATCTTTTAACAGGAACAAGCACCATTCATATCAGCTGCAGAGATGGTTAATAAGTTTCTGTCAAAAACCAGAGAAATCGATTTCTCACAAAAATCAACTTCACATGTGAGTCTAACAAACCTCTCTTTTTTGATTTAATTCAAGCATACTTTGGCTTGCAAATACAGCAGTGGAAAAAGCAGCACATTGAATATTATCAATTTGTTGGTTAATAGTGAATATTATCAATTTAAACATCTCCCCAAACAATAAGTTTGCACTATCTTAAAGAACTGCTAACTGCCAACATCATGTTAAAGTTTGCACTATTTTCTATAAGCTGGCATTGTAAGTTTGTCTCCTGAAACAAACTCTAACAAACATAATATTTTTCTTAGGTAACCAAACATAAGCTTATATTTCCAGTTCAAACTAATAGACCGATTAAAGTCTGTTGGATCCCTCCAGTCATTAGTTAGTGCCATCCAAATACTTTCATTGGAATCGAACTGCGATATAATTAATTGGTTCACCGAATGATTAAAATCATTGGATAATGTCTTGCCATTAACGCTTTCATCATAGGACTTTAATAGAACAAAGTTAATCATCATTAAATAACCTTCTTGGTTTTATATTGTGGTGCTGGTAACTTTGACATTAGAAAGTTGACCATGAACAAATATACATGTTGCTCAGTAGTCTTGCTTAACCAGGAAGCCTGTATTCTACTTGAAGGAAATTGGTTATTGTCATTATTGCAGTTTTAAGTAACTATTTCAACTTCATACATGCAGGATCATGTTACAATATTGTGCGACTGTTTGCAGGCTGATGTAGATGGAAATGGGGTCGATGGTTACATTGAATTCATAATGGCTACCATGCAGATGAGTAAATTGGAGAAATAAGATCATTTATATAAGGTTTTTGAATATTTTGATAAGGATGATAGCAGGTAACTATTCTGTTCATAAAAAACATCTACGGTTCTTAACTTTTTAAAAGTTACAGTTTAAGCCATTGTTGTTTGTACACATGTTCTTTGCTCAGCTACATAACAGTGGAGGAAATGGAGCATGCATTGACAAAGTATAATATGGGTGATGCGAGGACAACGATATTATGTTAAAAATTAAACTCCTAATTAAATAGCAGTAGTTAAAACTCATAAGAAAATATCAGCCTCTGGATTGAAGAAAGCCAAAAATTAAACATACCACCAAAAAATCATAGAAATGTTATCAAAGCCTCTCACATGTTATCAAAGCCTCTCACATTAAAAAAACGGAGAGATCTGACTGTAGATGTTATACCATGGATGGTAGATGGTTTGCTTTCCAGCATAATAATTTATCCAGCCAAGTTATCAATGTCAATTCTAGTGAATTTGTAATGAACCATAAATTTTAGCGATTTTTAATAACGTAATTAATTGAATTTTTTGCTTGAAATTAAACAATTAAATTTGATAATGAAAATTTGATGTTTGGAATACGCCTATTATAATATAGCAACTGGAAAATTTTCATGTAAATATGAAAGTTCATTCTTTTGTTTATCAGGTAGTCAAGATGGTTAAGTTCACTGCAGAAGAACTTAGAAGGATTATGGATTTGAAGCACAATATCAGGAACATGTCGGTTATTGCTCATGTTGATCATGGTATGTAATGCTATCTTATATGTAGCTTTCTTCAGTGGATTAACTGATTTTTATATTCGCATATAAAAGTATATTCTTTAATCCTTAACAGTCAATTTAACTCACTCAGGTATAGTTTTTGTAACACAGTCACTCTTTGATATATTTCTGCAAACGTTTATGGTGGATGAATACCTTTTCCATTATTATGTTTTGAATATCAGATTTTATTCTTTCCCATGGGGTGATATCACTTAATTAAATGATAAAATATCACAAGTCTTTAGAAAAATGTGGAAGTATCATCACTCGGTGGCTGAATTGAAATAAATGTTACTGAGTTGATGCGTGATTCACACAGGAGCATTGCAATGAATGTTACTGAGTTGCAGAAGATTCCATTAAATTACACTCAGGTTTGATCATCTGTTCTTTTGCATGCTTATTTAGTCAACATCATTTCTTTCACAAAAATCATGTTACTTCGTTTCACGATTATTTAGCAAATGTTATATTTTTACAAAATTTCCGAATTCACGCTATTTAAGTAAGCCTCCAGTGAAACCAGTACACCTGCCCAGAAGCTGAAGAAATTGTTTTTACGGGTGTAGAACGTGCGGTCAGAGCAGGTCTATGCATGGCTGCTTCTCTCCTAAGGATGCATTTTCACGACTGCTTTGTTAATGTATGTAATATTATAAAATTGGTATATTATATGTTGTAAATCCAACTAATTGACATGATTAAAAAAAATCGAACTAGGGGTGTGATGCCTCGTTGCTTTTGGATGATACGGATGACACAAAAGGTGAGAAGACTGCTGCACCTAACTTGAATTCATTGAGAGGGTGTGAAGTCATTGATGCAATCAAAACTGAGCTTGAGTCAGTCTGCCCTGAAACTGTTTCATGTGCTGATGTTGTAGCAGTTGCAGCAAGAGATTCTGTTGTTTTGGTACTTACCTTTTCACATCTTTTAACTTTCCCAAATAGTATAACTGATCAATGTTCATATAATGATCTGGAATGAGCAGTCAGGTGGACCTACATGGCAAGTAGAGATGGGAAGAAAGGATAGCTTAACAGCCAGTTTAATTGCTGCAAACAATAGTATCTCTGCTCCCACTTCTGACGTGGCAACGCTGACAAAAATGTTTCAAAATGTGGGACTATCCCAGAAAGACATGGTTGCACTCTCAGGTAACTCACAAGCCTAACTGACTACAATATCAATTATATATGATCACCAATTCTATTGCAAAACTAATTGTAAAATATGTGCAGGTGCACACACGATTGGGAAAGCAAAATGTAACTTGAGTTTTGGATCTAGCAGACAATGTGGTAAGAATTCGAATGGTGTGGTACTAGCACAACTGGATGAGGTTACCCCTGTTGCCTTTGACAATTTTTACTTCAAGAACTTGTTATCTGGCAACGGTTTTTTGCCTTCGGATCAAACACTTGTATCTGGTAACGATGCTGGGACGGTTGGGCTTGTTCAGACGTATGCTATGGATTTGTATGCGTTTTTTGAGGATTTTAAGAATTCGATGGTGAGGATGGGGAGATTGGGATCGAATGGTGGTGGGGAGATTAGGAGGTCTTGTAGGGTTGTTAACTGATTTACTAGTGAAATTACAGTTGCAGTCTTTTTTATTGATTTGCCGCAAGGAGTTGTTAGCAGTTTACGTATATATCATGTAATTGTAATATACTGAATGTATATATTTGTAATTGTAATATACTGAACGTATATATCATGTAAACGTTTATGTATCTAATTAATAGTTATTAGAACATGTTATATATGCTAGTTGCTTCAATATACTCAAAATATAATTCTGGAATATTCAAAAATAGAGTGGAATATTAAAGCTGTTATATAAATAGAAGACAACGTTTGATTAATGCTGTCAATGAAGAAACAACAGCGTTTAATTCGTGCTGTAATTATCTTGAAATTGTCAATAACAACGTTTTTTACATGCTGTCGAAATAGTTGATGATTCAATAACAACGTTTTTAACATGCTGTCGAAATTGTTGATGATTCAATAACAGCGTTTAGAAAACATAATACAGCACGTTATAAATGCTGTTGAAAACATTATTGACAGCTCGTAATAAACGCTGTCACAGAGATGTTTCAACAGCGTTTATAGAAACGCTGTTGTAAGTTATGTATATACGACAGCATGTCGTTATACAGCGTTTCTAATAACGCAGTTGTATCATATTACAGCGTTTATCAAACGCTGTTAAAAGCCTTTTGTGGTGTAGTGGAAGGCTGGGAGTGGGACGGAGGTGACGGTTGGTGGAGCAGTGGGCGGAGGCTGGCATGGCGCAGCGGGGAAGTGGACAGTGGAGGGAGAGGCGGAGCGGTGGGTTGGAGGCCGGTAGTGTGCGGACGTGTAATGCATGGCAGGTTTCATGTTTGAAGTTTTTTTAAAAAGAAAAAGAAAAATATGAAGAGAAAGAAGAAAGGGAGGAGCCGAGTTTGAGTTTCGTACTGTAACCTTTTGAAAATTAAAAAAAAAAGATATGAAAGAAGAAGACAGAGAGGGCAGAGCAGACACGTTCCAGAGAGAAGCAATGCAATAAATGAAGTGAGCTGGTATGCAGAGGCATTAATGAAGGCAGATATATACAGTGGGGTTCAGAGTGCAAAGTCAATGCAATGATGTTTTTGCAAAGTGGTGGCTATTTGGGTTTCCAAGACAGCTGAATAGACTCCTAGAATTTTGAACGTTGGAAAGTTGGGTACCGTTTTGTGCTGCATAACGGTCCGGTTTGCGCTCCGTTAACAATTATAATTTGCAACGCCGAACTCCGATTGACACAAATAAATATACCGTTTTGATCAGCGCGACGAGGCGGACACAACGATATGAAAATATTGATGGTTCGACACTCTTTGCGAAGTGTTAAATCTTATTAAACCGTTTGCACGAGCGAACATTTAACTAGCAATTAAAAGCGAAATTTGACGAAACGAAATGCGTCGTCAAGTTCGGAATATTTTTCTTATGCAAAATTGAGAAAAATATTTGAGTTAGGACGATAGGAAATTTACACATAAGATCTAAACTAATATGTAAATGCGACGAGCGTAATTTATTTCAATAATTTTCAACGAAATTTGGCGCACGCATATGCCTATCTAGACGCATTCCAAATGTGAAGTTTGAATAGCAACGGAAGTTGTTTATGTAAATTCGAATTTCCACATTAAATAACGATTTTTAAAATTTTAAACTGGGTCTGAATTTCAGGATCGTTACAGACGCAGTAGAGCCATTCATGTAGGAACCCCTCTTCCGGTTCCAAGTAAATATCACATCACGATAGGAGAAGCACTTGGTAGTTTTATACAATGGCCTCAAAATCTCATGCTTTTAGGCGATGATGATAAGGTAAAGAATTTTTGTATTTTTTTGAGCTTTGCTTGTATAAAATATGCAGACTCCATGCTGCTTATGAATTTTTTGTGTGCATGCAACACATATTTGGAGCAAAAACAAAGTGGAAGAGTGTGTTGCTACGGACATGAATAATAACCAAAAGATGACAAATGAGCCTGCAAAGCGTAGGACGATCGTGGGTGAAGACATCATCAATACTTTAACAGATGAGTGCAAATATTTCCATGACCTGATAGTTCAAGTGCCATCCCATGATAATAATTTCATCAATGCAATTCATGTGAACAAGGATTTATTTACATACGATGAGGACTTTGAAATCCATGTCACTATGGATGACATTATCCAATTCCTTAGTATGGGACGGTTGAATGGAGAATGGTTGCAAATTTGCATCATGTGAGTATTATATATATATATATATATATATATATGATGAATATTTCTATCTGTGTACCAATATAGCTACTATGTGAAATACTTAGGTTACATTTACAACAAATAGCTTATAAATTCATTGTATATGTTCTATTTTATATTATGTATTATACATGAAATGGTAGAATAACAATATTTGTATGTTTTACTTATTTTTAGGTGGTTAAATCATATGTGCAATGACCTCGGAGTGGAGACCATCGGGTTTATGTGTCCACATAAGTTGTCTCAAGTGCGGAAATATCCAGACGCGACAAATATATATATTTCGAACACATGGCGTGCGTCACAATCGAAGAGCTTACTCTTAGCCCCACACTACGAAGGGTATGAGCAATAAACTTTTAGAAACTAGTTTATAAATCTAATGTTGATATTAACTTCATATAAATCTTATAATGTAGGAAACATTGTCCACTGCTTGTTTTTCGTATAGAAAAGAATGAGGTTTATGTTTTGGATCCCTAAGTCGAACGCAAATCTAAACTGGAAATTAGACCACAAGTGAATATGTACGTTTTATTTATTTGCCTTCTGATATCTTTTTTGCTTGATGCAAGAGAATATGTACGTTATATTTAAATTTTTATTTATGTGTAGGGCCTTTAAAACTTATAAGGCGTATGGTGGAAAATCTCGAGGAATTTACTTGAAATGGAAGACTATTAAGGTGATTTATTTTGTACAAAATAAAAATAAAATTCTATGTTGGATATATATTCAAATTAACCTATCTATTAAATTATTGTGTAATATTGTTGTAGTGTCCTCAACAATCTAGAACGACGGATTGTTTATATTATGTGATGAGGTATATGCATGATATAGTAAAAAACCACGATCAAAGCACCGAAATATTTGAGGTACCACTTTAATTTTTTTCCTTCATGATTTTTGTTAAGTACTTATTCGATTAATGTTTCGAAACAATCTTGTAATTGCAGTACTTTGTACAAGATAGTTCTTATAGCCAGCAAGAGATAGATGAGGTTCGTGATAATTTAGCTATTTATATCATGCATAACTGGATGTAGTCTTCTTATATGCTACTATATGGTGAGTTTATTCTTGTCTCTTTCATACTTTTAGCATTACATGATTAGGAGCTAAAAATAAAATAATTATAATTGAATACATTTTTTATATTTAAATTGGGAATTTTGAAGTAAAGATATTGGTTTTCAAAAATAAAATGAGTTATTGAGAATAATAATTATATGAATTCGAAAAAATGTTTTAAACAACATTAAAAGGATAAATATTTGATAAATAATGTTAAAAATATTATTTTGGAACTTATTTGAAATAATTTTTTGTTAAATACAAAGGTGAAAATGTTTCATGGAAAAATTAATTAGGAGTTGTACTAATTATCGAATAACGGTTTGAATTTCATATCAAAGGATGAAAAATATTTTTTTGTGGTTTAAAATTAGTTTAAAATTCATATATATGGAATAAAAATATAAAAGTGAATATAAATTATTTGGTTAATCTTGAATGATGAGCCGAAGTCTGCTGTTTGCGGCTAGTTATTATTCCGAAATTGTCGTTGATCGCGTTCAAGCCAGACATGCCATACTACACTATACACTACCACGTCGACTAAAATTAAGCATAGACCTGTAGTATTGTATCTTGACATAATCATTTCTAGAATGTCATAAAGTTTGTTGTTGTAGTTATTTTGAAATTCTAACATATTACTGATTGAGGACCACAAGTTGTTGCTGTATTCACACTTGAAAAACATGTGCTCGCTAGTCTTATCATCTTTGAGGCATAATCTGTAGATGGTTGAGTTGATATTCAGCCATTTGTAGATTATGTCTAAGGTTTTATGCTGGTTATTTAGTTCAAGTTATGAACACATTTAGTATTTGGGGGTAGAATCATATTACATATGTGATGACACTAATTTTTGATAGAATCGCTAGTTCTTATGCAATTCCAGGAAATTTTTAAACTGATTTCTCTATTGTTAGTTGAGGTCCTCCACTAGAAATCTGTTTGTTCATTACTGCATATGTATATCAGATTAATTTGGTTGCAGACGGTCAGTGATAGGAAAGGGGTGTTGAGGCACCATCTAGAATTCGAGATTAGTACCGACACTTTTTTGTTTGTGCTGATTAAGATAAAGTTTGAGTCCTATTTGAGCAAGGAAGTGCAAATTTAAGCTTCAAAAGATTATGGGTGAGTGTAAAAATAAATACTGCTCTGCATGTTGCCGTTTCTGAAATATTTTGATGACGCAATGTTGTTTAAAAAAAATTAGTTAAAAGCTAAACGTACATATCCATTGCTCAAAATCAATATTTTGGCTATTTGTTTAAAAGAAAAAATAATTCAAATGCACATGGTTTATGCCCAGGTTTGCCAAGATGTGTCTACTAACGTCATCATCCATAGGGTGGCGTTAATGACCCAATTAATAAGGGAATTCATAAAGCTTGACCTGCATAAGTCAATTAAACGTGTGCTGTCTTTGGTATTTGCCAAAGAGTTGGGTACTGTGGTCACAATTATGGTTTTTGCTTATAGGTTGAGAGTGCTTTTGTTGTTGAATTAGGAATGATGCAGGTGATTTATTTGTGATTGATTTTGTGTTTTGCACGTGTATATAAGATTCACTTCATGGTTTTCTTCGTAGATCGTGAGAACTTGGTCTGATTTAGATTCATAGTTTAGATGAAATGGGTTTCATCAACCTCACACGATTCAAAGAACACATAATATATTAATAATGTGATAAAGTTTAAGGAGACTGTCTGGTTTAATGTAGGTATGCTTGGTTAGTTTGTTTGTTTTGAGAGAGGGTTTCCTTGCATATGTTGTAACATGAAACATGATTATATTAGTTAACTGTACAGTGAAGGTTTATGCTATGCTTGTACAGTGAAGTGTTTGATTCTTCGAAATTGGCTGAAAAACAATTATAGTTAATCAAAGAATAAATAGGCAGAAAACGACCAAAACCTGGAACAAAAATGATTGCATAAGATATTAACATTTAAATTACATAAGATATGTTGTATTGGAAGTTAACAATTGTTTCAAATAGTAGTTAAAGAGGTCATGTTTATTATAACTGAGAGATGTTGCCTCTGGCTTATATGTACCTCTTATATTTAGTATGATATATGAATTTTGAATAGTACCATTCACCCACGTATAATTTGTACTCGCAGTTGGGCCAAATGGTATGATTTTCACCAAGTTTAAAGTTTTAAACTATCTTCCCATCCAGGTAGCAAACCCAAAACATTAAAATGGTTGACACTTCGATGAACTAACATTAAGTAGATTTCTTTTTGCTGAAAATTATACAGCAGTTGCACCAAGTAATCTTTGACTAGCTAGTCATCTACATGTTGCTCTTCTAAATTATGATATTCCTAGTTTAAATTATGAAAAGAAATTCCTTTTTATGTTGGAAACATGTTTGATCATATCATTATTACAGGTTTCATCTGACTCTGCTGATTACCGCAACAGTTTGCTGCTGGATGATGTAAGTTCAAATTATTTTCTTCTGTTATCTAATTTGTTGATGTTGATGTACTTGTCCAGGATGCCTATGTTATGCATTGAATGTTTGTATTCTGCAGGATCATATGCATATGCAGATTGCACAGCTGAACTTCAGGTAGCTCAAGTACAAAATATGATGAAGGTTTGTGCATTTAAAGACCATCTTCTGCTTAATTTATCCGCTGTCAACGATACAGTCTCTTCTCTGTATATATGTATTTTTGTGTGTCTACATATAAAACGCTGCATTTATTTTTTACTACTGACTGTCTGATTATGTACTATGGAATTTATTTATGTTTTTCACTCTTTTGTCGAATTATTAAATCTGATTATATATTTGGCATCAAATTTTATTTTGAATGATTGTAATATTGCATGCAATAATTGTTTTCTATAATCAATAATATATATACAGTCTATTTGAGTGCCGTAATAATGGTTTCTGAGAATGGATTTTTTGCATCGGTATAAATAGCTGATGCAATAGAAGGATTAGTTTGCATCGGTTGTTATAAAAAACCGATGCAACAAGATACTTTATTGCATCGGTTTTCATTACAACCGATGCAACATAGGGGATTAGTTTGCATCGGTTGTTATAAAAAACCGATGCAATAGAGGGAATAGTTTGCATCAGTTGTTATAAAAAATCGATGCAACAAGATACTTTGTTGCATCGGTTTTCATTACAACCGATGCATCATGGGGGCTGTATTCAAGCAACCGACCATGATATTTTGCATCAGTTATTAGTAACAACCGATGCAAAAAGTACCTTTTTGCATCGGTTTCAGAACTGATGCAAAAGTGTTAAGCCTGTTGCATCGGTTGCATATGCATCGGTTGTTGAACTGATGCAAAAGGGGGGTAAACAACCGATGCAAATGGTCTGTTTTGTAGTAGTGGGACCATAGCGTATCTAGCATAGATTCATATCAAGGAGGAGGTTTGGCTTCTTGGAATTTTGGTTAGCATTATTAGTCATAGGGATTCCTTAATTGCTAGCAAGTTTTAGAGGACTTTCTTGGAAGTTTTGGAAACTTCGTTAAATCTTAGCACCGCATCTCAACCAAAGACCGATGGACAAACTGAAGGACGGAATGGAAACTTGGAGGATTTGTTGAGAGCTTGCATCATGGACTTTGGAGGGCATCAAGAGCATCACATACCCTTAGTATAATTCACGTAATAAACGGTTGGTGTGGAACACTTAAAGCACTTTGTAGGAGGCCATGAATATTACCAAATTATGGGTAGAAACCACCAACAAAATTCTACTCGGAGCAGATTTGAATTTTGAAGCATCGAAAAGATAGAGTTAGTTAGGCAGCGTGTGAAGGTCGTAAGGTTTGGAAAGTTGGAAGAGTTAGCACCAAGAACTATTGGGCCTTTTCCCAATATTGGAAAAAGTAAGAAAACATGTAGTTGGCTAGAGTCCATGACATTTTTCACGTTTTGCATTTGAGAAAATACCTTCGTAGCATAGCATTATGGTAGAGCCTGATCATTTGGGGGATATTAAGACCGAGCCAATGGCGTCCCGTGCCATTGCATGCATTGTAAAGCATGGAACTAGGAGGCTCCGCAACAAAGAAATTAGGTCGCTCTGAGTACAATGGGAAGAAAATCCATTGGAAGTCAAGAGGACTTCTCGTCCTAAGATTTTCTCTGGTAATTTTTTATCTTCAAAATTAGGATTTTTGTCACAATATGGTTGCTAGATTGGATGGTGGAAGATGGATGCTACACTTTTTCACAAAGGTTTTATACTCATGTAGAAGTTTTATGCATGTTTAAGGTATTTGCGTACATACTTGCATGAAACGATCATACACTCATGCTAGGGTTGAGCTCATTAATAGTATGTCTGCAATACATAATCACATTACACAATGGTTGAGTAGATGGTTGCGTAGATAACTTGGTTGTATAGCATGGATGTTACTGCATGTTCCATTGTTCGCCTCTTAAAAGATTCCGGGGACGAAATCCTTTTTAACGGGGAGAATGTAACACCCCGTAAAATCAACTATAAGTATAAGTTGAACTAAATAAGATGAGGATAAAATGAAATTTTTGTAAACGTTGGAATTTGCCCATGAAATTTACCATTGTGTTCATGGCAAAATTCTGATTAATTTACATACATAATATATAAAAAATGGAGCTCGAACGTAGAAGTTATGAGCATTTGAAATTTTCAGGCTTAAAATAATATAATTCGAATTTAATTTAAATAAATAAATAATTCTCAAATTTGAAATTGAAAAATTAACCGTGATTAGACTTATGGGTTAAGCAAACGTTAAAGCTAATAGGACCGTTAAAATATAATTAAGAAATAAAATAAATTCTGCAACAATAATAAATAAATGCTCCAAAATAACAAGGAGAGATCGGCCAAGCGACCCTACTGGTTGATCCCTAGCGGTCGACCAGTGCACATGGGGACGTCGACTTCTACCTAGAGTGGCGATTAGGGTTTTTGAGGGGATGAACATCTTAGATTCTTCCGTTTATAACCTATTTTCATCCTACTATTCTGGTGCATTTCAACTCCTATAAATACAACCTTAGACTCCTCACTTTTATTCATAAATATTTTGGGAGCATTAGCGAAGCTTTATTAATTCATCTTTTCTTAGATTTAGAAACTCCATTAAGGTTTCAGGTTAGAAATCCTATATACCTATCATTGTTTATTATTTAATTTCTAAACCTCTTCTCCTCCAACCTTTATGAATCTAGTACATAGACAAATCCCTTGTTGTGTATATCAAAAAGAAGAGATCTGAAGGAGATTATAATGGGCATTTCAAATCTAAGGAGAAGCGAAGCTAAGGACAAACTATGGGTGGAAATCTTAGTTTTTCTATTTTAGTAGTTGAATAATATAGTTTGATTTTGATATATGGTTTGGGTAGTTTTGGATTATGAAAATATCATATTAGAAATCCCCAAAATTCTCCCAAAGAAAAATGTCAATTTTTTGGTTGGAATCTTAATTGTTTTGTATTAAAATAATGGAGTTAGTATGGATTTTCCAGTTTATGTATTCTACCTTCTATTCCACATCTTATTCTTATTCTTCAGATTCAATTAAGGGGATTTCACTAAGAAATGTGTGTAAAGCACGAATCATTATTCGTAGTTTACACTGCTTATTTCTATATTTAATAGAATTTCCCTTGTCTAAATTCATGTAAAAGAAGTGAATAGAGCGTGGAATTGATTAAAATGTAAGTTTCCATTTTCGGTTTATTCCATTGTTTTAATATGGAGTTAGTTGGATTTAGATTCTATATTCAAGCATGTTTATTGCAAATTTGGAATTCTTATATAGCCTAATTAATGGACAAGGTATGATGTGTGATAATATATGTGTGTTGTAAATATGACCAAGTCATAGTGATGCGAAGCCAGCCAAAGGACACAAGAAAGTCTGCCTATCTAATCTAGCTACTAGTAGTGTGAGTTTGGGGCTGATGTGATACATCACCTATGATAAGTAAGTACGATGATGTAAGGTTAGTACCAATTCTGTAGGGTAAATCTTCTCGGTTAATCTGGCTACTAGCACTTATGAATAGTCGAGCTAATGTGATACATCACCGTGGGTATATATGGATCATAAGATGAAGGACCCACTTCGGGGTTTTGGAGGAATTAAGTGGTTGTTTGAGGACCCGCCTTCTTTTCCAAATGAAGTATTAAATTGTCATGATTGGGTTTAGGCACATTTAAGGATATCTCAGAAAGGTCCGCTTCAATATGAAATATTAAGTGTCCGAAGAGATTGCCGCACAATTTCAGCTAGATTAATGCCCATCTGGAGTCCGCTTTGGAAATAGGTATTAAATGATGGAGGCCTGCCTCAATTGAGGTCTTAAATGATCAGAGTCTGCCTATTTTTCAATAAAGGGTATTAAGTGATTTGGGTACTATCTCTCGCATTATTGAACATTTATGACGTTTATGAGTTATGGGATTAGGAAACCTGCTTTGGGAATGGAAGGTATTAAGTGGTGTTTTAGGACTCGCCTCCTTTCCTTATATGAGATACTAAGTGGTTTTGAAATGGTTTAAATATATAAGACATATTCTTATTTAAATTATACTGCCCAAGTACTGAAATAGTAAGGCTCGATGTTTTTATTCACCGGAAACTTGTTGTTCTGACTCCCTCCTCATTACAACACAGGTCAGAGAAGGAGTCGATGATGCTTGAAGATGGTAGGAGTGAAGCTTGTGGCAGTTATTATCTATCTTTTCATGTTATTTTCTATTGTGGTCTTTTGAACAAAATAATGTAACAGTTTATGTTGACATTATGTTCTGACGATTGTTTTGAAATAAAATAGGTACTTATTTGTTATTATATTTTGCTCTTTCTGCTGTGAGTCCTGAAAGAATGGATAGGTAGCATTATATTGTTCGTTTTTTACCAATCAACAACCAACTTTGGAATGGGTCTAAGTTTCGATGAGCCTTTTCTAGGTTGGAATTTAGGTTTATTTCGAGGCGGGTTATTACACATGTCGACCTTGAGTTTCCTTAATAAATCGAAAGAAATTATTCACTCATACCTAGCATTTCGTAATGACCTAAGTACAGTATATGTACCTTAAGTTTGCTTAGCAAATACATGTAGTTATCTTACCTCGTTTATTCAATATATTAATAATACTACACATAACATCTCTAACTTAAGTTTGATCAACAAATACATACAGTTATGCTACCTCGTTTATTCAGTATATTAATAATACTATACATAACATCTCTAATTTGAGTTTGATCAACAACTAGAGAGTATGCAAGTAATTTATCAATATATAAGTGGTAGAGGACAACACTTGTATTAAAGACTCATAATCTTCAATATATTTAATTGAGTAATATCGACTTGTGGAATTTATTAAGAAATACCTCTTGTGATTCAAGTGTTGGACATATCAAAAATCACGGTATACATGCTTTTACATACGTATTTATTCATTAAGTCTATTTAGGGTTTCTTTATTATTCCACCTTTAGTTTATGCATTTATTTATATAGGTTTTATTATTATATAAATTTCATACTTTGTTTAACTTATATACTATTTTATGTATAACATTATATTAATTAAATTAATTAATACTTCAATTAACTATTTATATTATTCAATTATAACATATTGTATTGAATATATTCAATATAACCTTTATAGTAATACACATATATTATATATATATATATATATATATATTAATTTATTAATTAACTTTTAATAAAAAATTAATGAAATTTTTTTAATTAAATTTTATTAATTTCGAAACATCTTTTATACACACACGTATACTGATATTGTCTTAAACAATTGAAGACAACATATCATGTATCATTATGTACATTATACATTTATATATTTAATTAATTAACTTATTTAATTAATTCATTTACTTTTTAATCTTAGTAATGAATAATATTTTCGAAATTAATTTTACATCATTTTGAAAAATTATATTATAAGTTTTAAAATATACATTTTATTTTAAATTTAAAACTTTTATTTTAATTTCAATTTTTTTTTGAAATTAGCCCATGGCTTAATTCGAATTGGGCATTTTATATTAAGGGTCACATTTTGGCTCACATAACTATTCAGGCCAGAGTGGTAACCAGGTAGGACGGGGTACTTGATTATCCAATAATCTAGCCCAGATAATACCTTTCTAAAGCACCATACTAACTTTTGGAACTGGGCTAGCCCACAGCGGAGTGGATGATTTTTTTTTACCATTTTGGAACTTTATCGGGCCTATGAAGTCTAATTAATTTATAATATTCCTAAATTTTCATTAAAATAAAATATTTATTTTATTTAAATTTATAAAATCATTTTATATTATTTGGTTAATGTTATATTATATATATACGTGTATCATATACACGTATATATTTTTGTGTAGGTGTAACAAATCAATCCATGCAAGATATAACATGCCCGTGTATAAGTGTTGAGATTTACGTCGCAAGACACGTTAGCTCATTCTATATACTAATATATTGTCCAAATATAAGTTTATATATATTTTAGATTTATATATCTACTTACAAAATATTGCAAATATATATACATGTATGTATGAATGTATATAAATCATATTTTTTTGGTAAAGCCTATATAAATCATATTTTATGTGTATATATATATAAACATATGTATGAAATTTAAATTATTTATATATTACATAAATTATAATTTAATAACATATATATATATATGTTAAAGTCGAAAACAATATATGAACATATAATATGTATATATATACACACACTAAATGCATATATGTTTATGAATAAATAGTATTATAATGAAAATATATATGCATATATATTAACATTTTAAATTATTACAAAAAACATATATTCTAAACATAAATAATACCAGGTCATGCACATGGCAATTTTTTTCTTTTTTAAAATTTTAATAATATCTTTATGGATATTTAATGAAAATTAATAAAAATTAAAAAAATTGTTTTTCGAAACATAGTTTTAAATTTATCAAAATTATGAAATATATTTTGTAATTTTATAATTTAAAAACAGCTTTAAATCTAGTTTTTAATTTTGGCCTATATTTAAATAATTTTAAAATAAAAAATGTTTTTTTTTTAATTTTTGCCGAGAGTAAATTAGGCAATAATTTTTTTAAAGGTTTGTACTACGCCGCATTAAAAACCCGTACAGTACTAAAAAGTGTGTGGTTTCTTTATTGCTAATCAAAAGTGTTTACAATCAGTACATGGTAATATTATATACAAAAGCAAGAAAAATACATGATAAAAAGGAGGAAACAAAATAATCCATGCTATAGATTCAGAAGTAATCTTTTCTATAAAGACCCGTAATTTTTGGTCTTCAAATTTGAATATTTAACTTGTTTAATTTGAATTTAAATTATAGTAAAATTTATGTTTCAAATTTAGACTTGATTTTTAATGAGTATTTTTAATTTAATTTATAGAAATTTTCCGTAATTTTTAATTTGAAAAATAATTAAATTTTCGTTTGACGCTTTTTGTGGCAAATATCAGTACTTTTGAAACTTTACATACTAAGTTAACTTGTTTATTTTATTACTGTTTTGTGATCGCGCCACTTGTTAAACGCGACTGTATTTTTATTTCCATCATTTGCGGCCCATACGCAAATGAGATATTGTATAGCGGAATACGTAAACTAACTTTTTCCAACTACTTATGCATGAAGGCTACTTTCTTTTCACATCTCTTTTCATGTCCTTTGCACTTTGAGTTTTTGGTGGCTGCATTTAACTAATGGTTCTTCGTTTTACTTAGCTGATACGCACACATGTGCGTGTGTGTCTCACACGCATGAAAGAAATGAATACAACGTACCCTATAGTCTTGGATACCTTTTTCTTCACAGTACTTTTCACTTGTTTAGGCTATGCATTAAATGTTTGTACTTCCATTCCTTAACTATGAAGTAAAATTAGTTTATATATATATTGTAATACCCCAAAAAAAATTGAGGAAAATTATTTTAATAAAACAATTCAGTTTAAAAATATTTGGATCAAATATTGATGGAGTTTTTGAATTGAATGATGTGCAGAGATATGTGTGCACATGCACACCGAAAATGGCACAAGGAAAGGATTTAAAATTTCTGAAAAAAATATGAAATGGTAATGATAAATAAAACAAATAAACAAAGGAAGAAAGCATTTCAAATATGATTTTGAAATATGAGTTATTAATCAAATTAAATATGTTTTTGTATGCATTGAAATTAAAGACTTTCTGTGAAAATAAATATGTATACACATTGAAACTAGAAATATATTTAAATACTGAAGAAAAAAACAGAAAAATCTTATTTAAAAATGAGAGAGTAAATTCTTTATTTAAAAGCATTGGATTGTAACTTAAGCCTAACTTAAGTTAAAAATGAAATATATGCTTAAATATACTTTCTGTGAAACAGGGGGAAATTAAATAAAATAAATATTTAAATACCTATACACATGTATATTTTCTGTGGGTAGAAAATGTTAAAGCCAAGCAAAAGAAGTAACATTAAATTGGCATAAAACACTAAACAAGTAAGCATGTGTATGTGCAGGCAAAAAATAGCAAAGAGATTTTCAGAAATAAGTAAAAGTATAAAATATAGTGGTCACACTTTCAACATGATTTAAATAAGTGAGAGATATTCAAAAATAACCATTTCTGAAAATCAAAAGGAGGAAAGTACTTTCCATAAACAGCTAATAAACCGGGGTGATTAAGGATGGAAATGTGAAAAATATAAAATGTAAAATACATGATAATAGCTAGGACAAAAGTGGAATTTTATCTTGATAAAACCCTAGAGAAAAACATGTATATAAATGGGCAGTTATAACCAGAAAATCATTTTACCCGAGTTGCTTAAGAAAAAAGTAAGAAAGAAACATAATTAAAAAAAAAGGGGCAGGAGAAACACACAAGGATTTTTGATCAAAGAAGGAAGAACTTAGGTGAGTAACCTCACCAAATTCATGGCATTAAGACCTAAGATGAGGCAGACATTTCTTATATTGCTATTGGTTTATTTCTGGTTTTATTGAATATAATTTTATCAATGCTCTTTAGATGTTTTTAGATATGTTATGATTTTATTATGGATGTTTTTGGGTGATCTTTGATCTGTTGCAATGTTTGCCTTTAGATGTGCATTTTTCTGTTTATTTTGCTCAGAAATGTTAAGGCCTAGATTTTCAAAATTATGGGAAGAATACTCTCAACTGTTATAGATCTATGGCATGGGAATTTTAATAAAGAAAAATATTATGAGATGCATTATACTATGTATAAGTGCTGAGGCTTAAAAAGAGAAAAAAAATTAAGGGTGCAATAGAAATTCTATATGTGCTGAGCCCTTAATTAAAGGAAAAAAAAGAATCCACAAGCTAAGAATTATGGTTAAGCTAGATCTTGAATCTGGTTCAACCAAAGTTAGGTGCAGACCAAAAATAAATTCTATATGCCATGTCTCTATTTTTCAGTTGAAAATATTCTTGCATTTTATTAAGATCAATACATAATGACAACATCCTTGAAAATGATTGCCTGCTTGTTTTTAAAAGAAAATTGTATGCTAGCAAGATGCATGGATAATTCCATGTTTACAATGTCAGGTTCAACTAGCTATCTGATGATAGGATTTTAACCAAGACATCTAGTAAATAAGCTAGGGATGTGAGCCAAGAAGGCTGCTGGAATGCTTGTTATATTTGATGTATGCAAGTTGACACATGGTTTGTTTAAGCCCTGAGATCTTTGTGCAATGATGTGAATTAGTTCATTGCAATGTGTCCCTGTGATTCCTTAATAGCAGATGAGGCTAGGAATTTAAATTAATGTATACCACCTATAAATGAAGAAATAGGAATATGAGTATTTCTTAGGTTGGTTGGAATGGAACTATGGTAGTTCCAGTGAATATATGTATGCTGTAGACTGATATTCATGATTACATCATTAAATATGTGTAGATTGATGATAAATGAATATATCATTCTTGAACTAAAGTCTGTGAAACATAGTAAAACAGTTGATTAAAGAAATTATATATATACAAAATCAGTACTTATGCTCATCACCTAGTTTGCTTAATGCTTTGAATATTCTGATGTTGCTCATACCAAATCTCAGATCTGACCCTTGTTTGCTCATGGCATATGGGGGTGTCTCATTTTAAAATGGGGCAGCCACTAATGCTCTTTCAGGAAATGCAAAGCTTAAATAGGAAGAAAAGGTTAATGGCTAGTGAGGAAAAGAAATGAATGAGCATGCTTGCTAGTTTTAATAAGAGCTTAAAATGATTTTATCTGCATGTATTCATGAGAAAGTTGTGTTTGAATTTGATGTTATGTAATGTATTGGCTAAGTTAGATTAAACTGGATATTTTTCTGTTGAATTTTGCTATGTATTAAGGTTTAAAGAATTGAAGTTTTATCTGAGTTGAATCAGAAGAAAAAAATAGACTTGAAAACTACATGTGTAAAATCTGAGAAAATGATATAAGTGTAATGAGCACTGCCTTACAAAAACTTAAATGAACTAGTCATGTTTTAATCAATCAAAATCAGTTAGTTATGAAGCTCAACTTCTGGTTTTAATTTTGAAATATTTTTTTAAGTGTTTGGTTGTTTTTACTGAAATATTTTGTGAAGGTTTAAGTTCATTCCTATGTTGTTTTGGGAAGAACAAATGGTTTGAAAAGGTTGGAGACACCATGCAAATGAATGGTATATCAATTGCCATGAACAAGGTGCCTGGTTAACACAGCCACATGGTTCAACCAGCTTCAAAAGGATGGGGTCTTGGTTGATCATGTTGGTCTGCAGCTTGAAAATAAAAATGCGTTTTAAAATTCTTTGTTACTTTAGCAAATGTTTTGTCAAAGATCTCTTTCAAATACTAATGATAAATATGCATTCTTAGCTGATTGGTATTATCAAACCAGGAAGCATTTTGAAATTCTAAGCCTGGTTCACTTAAAACTTAGTGGTTGTTCACTTTTTAAAACATTTTTAAAATCCAGTACCTTTATCATAGAAAACTTAAAAACAAGTAATTAAATGATTTACTTGTGCTGTGTCATATGGTATAAGCCAAGAACAGGAGAGGTTTAAAGAAAAATACATGAGTTGAAAATGATAAATGTTGATATCATTTTCTGATACTTAGTCAAATATCAAACATTTGAACTATACAAAAAAAATCTTGGTTTGTATGATTAAATCCAGTACAAACAAATATGAACAGGATCTACTTATATGATGCAAATATCAAAAAATATAGGAATTTAAATTATGAGTAGATTAATTTTAAATTCAAATCAAACAGAACTGGCTCTTGTTTACAAATTTGAAAAATATATATACACTCTGATTTAAACAAGAGGAACACATACATCATCATATGTATGTGCATATATTTCTATGATTAAACTGATATATTTATATTAGTAGGAATTTAAATCCCGGACTAATTATTGGAAAAAAAATGACCCTGAGAAACTAAACTAAGTTTAATTGAGCAAATGTAAAAAAAAATCCTAGAAAAATGTAGGTAAAATTGGAGGGTCAGTTCATTTGGTTTAGAGTAAATGGTTGTATTGATTGCTAAGTACTATAGAAATATATTATGTCTGTTTGCTTGGATGAAATAATTTAGATAGGAAAATATTAACTACAGAAAACACTCACGGTATACTAATACCATTTGCCCATAACTTAGTTAGCAAACCATGGTAGGAAGGGGATCACGTCATGCAGGACCCAGTGTGCCACAGATGCTTGATATGCAGGAGTTTGTAAGGGTTTTAAGGGATGGAATTGGGCATAGGCCTGAGAATCCCCATGAGGAACTTTAAAACTATTAAAGGCTTATACAAATTTGGGAGGCAAAAGTTTTGAAGGGACTGAGGATATGATGGAAATTCAAGCATGGTTGAGGACATTGGATAGGATTTTCAATGACATGCAGCTTGATGATCAAAGGAAGAGGCAAGTGGCTTCAAGACAGCTGAAACGAGTAGCTTTAAGCTGGTGGGAGGTGATCATAGCTGGGAGAATTGAAAATGAAATCACTTGGAATCAATTCATGGAAATGTTGGAGGCAAGATTTGTACCAGCATCCGCTAAGACCACTTTACTTGAAGAATTTATTAGACTCGGGCAGGGAAATTAGAATGTGACTGAGTACACTCAAAAGTTTGAGGGATTATCCTAATATGGGGCAATGCTAGTGGCAGATGAAGCATCCAAAAATGATAGGTATATTAAAGGTTTGAACCCAGGACTTAGCAGAGCCATGTTACCATACGCTGATAGGACTTTTGATCAAGTGATAGACTTGGCTTTGAAACTTGAGCAGCATGACAAGGAAAGGGAGAAGTATAGGAATTTTAAGAGCAACAACAATAAGAAGAATAAGGGAAGATACCACCCTTATGACAAGAAAAAGGAGGAAGCAGACACCAAAAAGGCCAGTGATACCAAGGCCAGTGATGCTAAGAAGAAGTTGGTCTGCCATCACTGTGGAAAGAAAGGACATATCAAACCAAGGTGCCCAGAATTAAAAGGAGGATATTTCAAGTGTTATCTATGTGGGAAAGATGGGCATATGAAGAGAAATTGTCCTGAAAATAAACAGCAAGGGAAATTAGCAAATTTGGAGGGAAAAGGCAAACCCATAGTGGAAATTAATGCTGAAAACCATGGTCAAGTGGAAGGTACATTATTTATTTGCACCATACCCTTAGTAGTGGTATATGACACAGGGGAAACTCACTCTTTAATTTCTTATGAAATAGTTAAAATGCTAAAATTAAATTGCATATTGGTTGAAATTCCGTTACTTGTACAAAGTCCACTAGGGAGTTCTAGTGTTTTAAATATGATTTGTGTGGATGTGGAATTAAACATAGGAGGAGATACTTTTATTTCCAATTTATATGTTTGAACTACCCTAATATAGGTGTTATATTGGGGGTAGACTGGTTAAGGCAATTTAAAGCCATAATTAATTTAGATTCATCCACCATATCATTGCAAAATTTTAGAGGCCAGAGAATCACAATTTTGTGTGAAGTAGCTAAGGAAAGGAGATTGTATCATTTACTTGACTTGGAAAAAGATACCAGTGAGCTTACTATAGAAGAAATACCCATAGTCAATGAATACTTAGATGTGTTTGGGGTGGTTAAGGGTGTTCCACACCATAGACCAGTAGAGTTTCAAATCAATCTCATTCCAGGAGCAAGTCCAATAATTAAGAAGCCTACCAGAATGGGGCCAAGTGAGTTGAAAGAATTGAAAAACCAGTTAGAGGAATTGGAAAGTAAAGGGTTTATAAGGCCAAGTAATTCATGCTGGGGTGCTCCAGTGGTGTTTGTAAGGAAACATGATGGCACTTTGAGGATGTGCATAGATTACAGAGAGTTAAATAAAGTCACCATCAAAAATAAATACCCATTGCCTAGAATAGATGATCTCTTTGATCAACTCAGTGAAGCCAAAATATTTTCTAGACTAGACTCGGCATCAGGGTTTCATCAGATGAAGGTTGAAGACTCAAGTGTTAAGTACACTGCATTTAACACTAGATATGGTTTATATGAGTTTATGGTTATGCCATTTGGGTTGACAAATGCCCCCTCATATTTTGTAGATTTAATGAATAGAACCTTTAGAGATTATCTAGACAAATTTGTGCTAATTTTTATTGATGACATTTTGATTTATTCCAAAACAGTGGAAGAGCATAAAAATCATTTGCATCTGGTTTTGTCTAGATTGAGGGAAACAGATTTAAAAGCAAAATTTTCAAAATGTGCATTTTGGAAAGAGGAAGTACATTTTCTTGGCCATGTTATTTCTGCCAAAGGGATTTCAGCGAACCCCAATAAAATAGTAGCTATTCAAGCATGGAAGAAGCCTAGCACAGTGAGTGAAGTAAGATCATTTATGGGGATGGCAGGATATTATAGGAGATTTATAAAAGATTTTTCAAAAATATCATCACCACTTACCAATTTAACTAGAAAGAATCAAGCCTTTGTGTGGACTGAAAAATGTGAGCAAGCTTTTATCAAAACAAAAGAAGCTTTAGTTAATGCACTAGTGTTAAGAGTACCTGAAGGAAATGAGGGATTAATTGTGTATACTGATGCAAGTGGCTCAGGGCTAGGGGATGTGTTGATGCAGCGTGACCAAGTGATAGCCTATGCATCCAGATAATTAAAACCACATGAAACTAAATATGCAACACATGATCTTGAATTAGCAGCAGTGGTATATGCATTGAAGCTTTGGAGACATTATTTATTAGGTGCAAAATTTATTTTGTACACTGATCATAAGGCACTAAAATATCTTTTTTCACAAAAAGATTTGAACATGAGGCAACATAGATGGGTGGAGTTCCTAGCTGCCTATGATCTAGATATACTTTATACACCAGGTAAGGCAAACAAAGTTGCAGATGCCTTGAGCAGACAACATGCTAGAGTAGCCATGTTGATGATAGAAGAATTTAAAGATTTATCTATACTTACTGACTTGGAAATTGAGGCAAGTGATGAGACACACATGATAATAGATGAGAATAAAGGGAGGCTGAGTTTAATGACCTTACAATCAGAATTAATTTTGAAAATAGGTAGAATGCAATTACAAGACCTAAACCTATTGGAGAAGAAAATCCTCATATCAAAAGGGGAAGAAGTGATGAATTACCATATTGATAAAAATGGTTACTTAAGGAATAAGGACAGAATATGTGTTCCAGAAAACATAGAACTAAAGAAGGAAATATTGAATGAATACCATAGGAGTAAGTACTCCATACACCCAGGCAATACAAAAATGTATCAAAATTTGAAAAGAAATCTTTGGTGGAAGGGAATGAAGTCAGATGTGGCCAAACATATTGCAAAGTGTATGACCTGCCAACAAGTCAAGGCAGAAACACAAAAGCCATCAGGACTGTTACAACCTCTAAGCATACCACAGTGGAAATGGGAGGATATATCTATGGATTTCATAAATGGCCTGCCTAAATAAAAGAGGAAACACACGCATATGGGTAATATTGGATAGGCTAACCAAAGTAGCACATTTTATCGCAGTAAAATCAGAAAGGAATGCACCAAAATTAGCTCAAGTATTCATGAAGGAGGTGGTAAGATTGCATGGCATTCCCAAAACTATTGTGAGTGATAGGGATACCATCTTCACATCAAGGTTCTGGAGAAGTTTTCAAGAAGCCATGGGAAGTGAATTATGCTTAAGCACTGCCTACCATCCACAATCAGATGGACAGACTGAGGTGGTGAACGAAGTTTTAGAGGACTTGTTAAGGGCATGTGCACTGGATTTTGGAGGTAACTGGGAAGACTATCTCCACTTAGCTGAGTTTACATACAATAACATCTATCAAAGCACCATAGGGATGGCTCCATTTGAAGCCTTATATGGCAAGCCATGTTTATCACCTGTATGTTGGGTGGAGACATGAGAAAGAGCTATTTTAGGGCCTCAGTACATACAAGAAACTACAAAGAAAATTGAGCTGGTGAGGAGGAGAATTGCAGCAGCTCAAGACAGGCAAAAGAAATTTGCAGACATGAAAAGGAAGCAAGTGGAATATAAAGTAGGAGACTTTGTTTTCATTAAGATTTCACCTATGAAGAAGGTCTTGAGATTTGGCAAGCAAGGAAAACTCACACCAAGGTATGTTGGACCCTATAAAATTCTGGAAAGAATATGCTCTTTAGCATATAAATTGGAATTACCAAAGGAAATGAAAGCAACGCATAATGTTTTTCATGTGTCGCAACTTAGAAGATGGATACATGATAAAGAAGAAATTTTGGAAAAGCCTACCCAAATTCAAATAAATCCTAATTTGGTTTATGAGAAAGAACCAGTGGGAATTTTAGCCAAAGAAGAAAAGAAATTGAGAAGCAAAACTTTAAAACTAGTGAAGGTCCAGTGGAGCCTTGATCCTGATGATTGTACGTGGGAGTTAGAAGACAAGATTAGGATGGATTATCCCAAACTTTTTGCAAACTAAGGTAATTTTTAAATTTTAGAAAATTTAACATGCATGGTTGTTATGATTGAATTGTTTGTTTATGCATATGTTTGATAGATTTTCCTAAAATCAGTGAATGCTTGTTAGAAGTACCAGAGAATTGTGAGGACACAATTCCTAAAAGGAGGGGTGAATGTAATACCCCAAAGTTTTTTGAGGAAAATTATTTTAATAATACAATTCAGTTTAAAAATATTTGGATCAAATATTAATGGAGTTTTTGAATTGAATGATGTGCAGAGATATGTGTCCACATGCACACTGAAAATGGCACAAGGAAAGGATTTAAAATTTCTGAAAAAAATGAAATGGTAATAATAAATAAAACAAATAAACAAAGGAAGGAAGCATTTCAAATATGATTTTGAAATATGAGTTATTAATCAAATTAAATATGTTTTTGCATACATTGAAATTAAAGACTTTCCGTGAAAATATATATGTATACACATTGAAACTAGAAATATATTTAAATACTGAAGAAAAAAAACAGAAAAATCTTATCTGAAAATGAGAGAGTAAATTCTTTATTTAAAAGCATTGGATTGTAACTTAAGTCTAACTTAATTTAAAAATGAAATATATGCTTAAATATACTTTCTGTGAAACAAGGGGAAATTAAATAAAATAAATATTTATATACCTATACACATGTATATTTTCTATGGGCAGAAAATGTTAAAGCCAAGCAAAAGAAGTAACATTAAATTGGCATAAAACACTAAACAAGTAAGCATGTGTATGTGTAGGCAAAAAATAGCAAAGAGGATTTTCAGAAATAAGTAAAAGTATAAAATATAGTGGTCACACTTTCAACATGATTTAAATAAATGAGAGATATTCAGAAACAACCATTTCTGAAAAGAAAAAGGAGGAAAGTACTTTCCATAAACAGCTAATGCAGCCGGGGTGATTAAGGATGGAAATGTGAAAAATATAAAATGTAAAATACATGATAATAGCTAGGACAAAAGTGGAATTTATCTTGATAAAACCCTAGAGAAAAACATGTATATAAATGGGCAGTTATAACCAGAAATCATTTTACACGAGTTGCTTAAAAAAAAGTAAGAAAGAAATATAATTAAAAAAAAGGGGCAGGAGAAACACACAAGGATTTTTGATCAAAGAAGGAAGAACTTAGGTGAGTAACCTCACCAAATTCATGGCATTAAGACCTAAGATGAGGCAGCCAATTCTTATACTGCTATTGGTTTATTTTTGGTTTTATTGAATATAATTTTATCAATGCTCTTTGGATGTTTTTAGATCTGTTATTATTTTATTATGGATGTTTTTGGGTGATCTTTGACCTGTTGCAATGTTTGCCTTTAGATGTGCAACTTTCTGTTTATTTTGCTCAGAAATGTTAAGGCCTAGATTTTCAAAATTATGGGAAGAATACTCTCAACTGTTATAGATCTATGGCATGGGAATTTTAATAAAGAAAAATATTATGAGCTGCATTATACTATGTATAAGTGCCGAGGCTTAAAAAGAGAAAAAAAAATTAAGGGTGCAATAGAATTCTATATGTGCTGAGCCCTTAATTAAAGGAAAAAAAAAGAATCCACAAGCTAAGAATTATGGTTAAGCTAGATCTTGAATCTGGTTCAACCATAGTTAGGTGCAGACCAAAAATAAATTCTATATGCCATGTCTCTATTTTTCAGTTGAAAATATTCTTGCATTTTATTAAGATCAATACATAATGACAACATCCTTGAAAATGATTGCCTGCTTGTTTTTAAAAGAAAATTGTATGCTAGCAAGATGCATGGATAATTCCATGTTTACAATGTCAGGTTCAACTAGCTATGTGATGATAGGATTTTAACCAAGACATCTAGTAAATAAGCTAGGGATGTGAGCCAAGAAGGCTGTTGGAATGCTTGTTATATTTGATGTATGCAAGTTGACACATGGTTTGTTTAAGCCCTGAGATCTTTGTGCAATGATGTGAATTAGTTCATTGCAATGTGTCCCTGTGATTCCTTAATAGCAGATGAGGCTAGGAATTTAAATTAATGTATACCACCTATAAATGAAGAAATAGGAATATGAGTATTTCTTAGGTTGGTTGGAATGGAACTATGGTAGTTCCAGTGAATATATGTATGTTGTAGACTGATATTCATGATTACATAATTAAATATGTGTAGATTGATGATAAATGAAGATGTCATTCTTGAACTAAAGTCTGTGAAACATAGTAAAACAGTTGATTAAAGAAATTACATATATACAAAATCAGTACTTATACTCATCACCTAGTTTGCTTAATGCTTTGAATATTCTGATGTTACTCATACCAGATCTCAGATCTGACCCTTGTTTGCTCATGGCATATGGGGGTGTCTCATTTTAAAATGGGGCAGCCACTGATGCTCTTTCAGGAAATGCAAAGCTTAAATAGGAAGAAAAGGTTAATGGCTAGTGAGGAAAAGAAATGGATGAGCATGCTTGCTAGTTTTAATAAGAGCTTAAAATGATTTTATCTGCATGTATTCATGAGAAAGTTGTGTTTGAATTTGATGTTATGTAATGTATTGGCTAAGTTAGATTAAACTAGATATTCTTCTGTTGAATTTTGCTATGCATTAAGGTTTAAAGAATTGAAGTATTATCTGAGTTGAACCAGAAAAAAAATAGATTTGAAAACTATCTGTGTAAAATCTGAGAAAATGATATAAGTGTAATGAGCATTGCCTTACAAAAACTTATATGAACTAGTCATGTTTTAATCAATCAAAAGCAGTTAGTTATGAAGCTAAACTTCTGGTTTTAATTTTGAAATATATTTTTAAGTGTTTGGTTGTTTTTACTGAAATATTTTGTGAAGGTTTAAGTTCATTCCTATGTCGTTTTGGGAAGAACAAATGGTTTGAAAAGGTTGCAGGCACCATGCAAATGAATGGTATATCAATTTCCATGAACAAGGCGCCTGGTTAACATAGCCACATGGTTCAACCAACTTCAAAAGGATGGGGTCTTGGTTGATCATGTTGGTCTGCAGCTTGAAAATAAAAATGCATTTTAAAATTCTTTGTTACTTTAGCAAGTGTTTTGTCAAAGATCTCTTTCAAATACTAATGATAAATATGCATTCTTAGCTGATTGGTATTATCAAACCAGGAAGCATTTTGAAATTCTAAGCCTGGTTCACTTAAAACATAGTGGTTGTTCACTTCTTAAAACATTTTTAAAATCCAGTACTTTTATCATAGAAAACTTAAAAACAAGTAATTAAATGATTTACTTGTGCCGTGTCATATGGTATAAGCCAAGAACATGAGAGGTTTAAAGAAAAATACATGAGTTGAAAATAATAAATGTAGATATCATTTTCTGATAGTCAAATATCAAACATTTGAACTATACAAAAAAAATATCATGGTTTCTATGATCAAATCCAGTACAAACAAATATGAACAGGATCTACTTATATGATGCAAATATCAAAAAATATAGGAATTTAAATTATGAGTAGATTAACTTTAAATTTAAATTAAACAGAACTGGCTCTTGTTTACAAATTTGAAATATATATATATATATATATATACACACACACTCTGATTTAAACAAGAGGAACAAATACATCATCATATGTATGTGCATATATTTCTATAATTAAACTGATATATTTATATTAGTAGGAATTTAAATCCCGGACTAATTGTTGGAAAAAAAATGACCCTGAGAAACTAAACTAAGTTTAATTGAGCAAATGTAAAAAAAAAATCCTAGAAAAATGTAGGTAAAATTGGAGGGTCATTTCATATATGTAGGCATGAAACAAGGCAGGGAACACAACTCATTCTTCTATTTTCTTCCCTGCACTCAAAAAGAAGAAAACTAGTTTAAATATATAAGGGACACACACAAAAGAGCAGATAGACACAGATTCACATTTTACATTTTCTTCTTCTCTACGGGGCACATTTTTTTATTTTTTTTCTCTCTCTTTTGGTTGCTTAGTTTTTTTGAAAAACTTTGCTATATATGTTGAAACACACGCATGCGTGGAGAACTAGAAAATGCATGCATGAAACAATAGTTTGGACGCACATTTTCTTTCATTTTTCTTCTCTGGAAATGAATTCACAATTAGGCCTGTCAATGGTACGGATTTTGGACCGAGGCTGGTCCGAACCATCCTATTTATACGGATACTACTATCCAAACCGGACTCAGGCGCGATCCGGATCGCTACTGTTAGTGTTTTGTAAACCGGACCCGGTCGCGGTCGGACCATGAAAAACCGGGCGCCGTGGAGCCAGGCGATCCGGAATCCAATTGGGCCGTTCATATGCCTAAACCTTCAATTGAACCAGAAAAACGAGGTTGAACCGCATAAAAGAAAACTAACGGACCGCTCTCATCTCTTTCATTTCTCAATCGTGTATTTTTTTCTACGCTCAAAGTAAAATTGGCAGAACGCTAAATCGATCAAAACCTGAAGCTCCTCCACTGCCACAAGCTGATGCCTTCACTTCAATCGCAATATGTTGCCTCCAATTCCATTGCAACCCACTGCATCGGCCTTCATCATAACATGCTTTGCTGATGAAATTAGGTAATTGGGTGTTTCTATTTGCTTTGATTTTTGAAGTAGATCAGTGATTTCTGAAAATGATTTGAAATTGGGTTATCAATTATTGTAAAAACTTAGATGTAAGGATTTTCTCCAAAGTGCAAACGTGGGGATATCGAATAGGAAAATATGACAAATTTTGATGGGAGAAAAATATATGCAGAGCCGACCCTTAGTGAAATAGCAAGGTGCTTCAATCGCAACCTGGGTTGGATAGAGAAATACCTGAATCTGATGTGAGCTAAGCTTTCTTTGCTATAGAAAATTTGCAATAGAATTAATAAAAATGTACTCAGCTTTGAATACACAGTTGATTGCAGTTCTGTAAATATGCTCCAACACACTAAATGCATAGTTTATATGTATACACAAATCTTAAAATATAAATGTCATCAAAATTCATAATTTATTTAATTTATGCAGTTCTGTAAATATGCTCACACTGAATGCATAGTTTATTCAAAATTTGAACATCACCTGTGTGGTAAAATTCTCAACTTCCTCTTGAAGTCTTGCTACATAGTAATCAACATCGCATTTTCTTAGAAACATTCAGTAAGTCATACCTATATATAAGTAATAACATGTATATACTTAACCTGGTGTTGAAGTGCTAGTATTTGCGACACACAACCACGAATTGGATCTCTGTTACGAGCTTCAGCCTCGAAGGAGAGAGTGATGGCAGCAAGGCTACGATTACATAATGGAAAATGAGAAAGAAGTTTGGATACATTGCTTGCACCAAACACTTTGTGCACTGCAGCAAAGTGTAGTTCAGCTCCTTCATAACTAAAATACGGTGCAAATATGCAGATGTCTTCACATTTTCTTCTGAGGAATTTGCATGCACCGCATGAAGATCCACTGCCCGCCATGTTTCTGTTTTGTATTTTTGTTGTTTCTGGAAATTTGTGTGCTCTGTATACAGCATACCCACTTTGCCTGTTATTTATAAGCAAAGAAAGTTGGTTTTAGGTACGAGTAGGCAGTTTAATTATTTTATTGTTCTATTTTATAAACGTTTACTTGTTACATGACACTGTGAACGATAACTAACGATCTTTCATTTTTAGTGATAACAGAATGATATCAAATCCACATTCTGGAGAAGCGTCAAATCCTAGTATCGAAACCACTTCTCGTCAATCAAATAGACCTAAGACGGATCTAGCATGGCAATATTGCACCGAGACAATAATAAATGGAAATTAAAAGATAAAATGTATGTTTTGCAACAAAACATTCAAAGGCGGCGGGATTCGCCGCTTCAAATATCACCTTTCTGGTTTAAGTGGAGGTGGATGTGCGACTTGTTTGCGCGTAAAAGATGAAGTCAAACATGCTATGAAATTGAATATTGAAAGCGGGGAAGTTCTAAAAAAGAATACTGCGATAAAAAAGTTCAAAATTTGTGTTTTGGAAAACGAAGCAGAAGATGGTTTACTTCATAATTATAGAAAGAGATCTGCGTCTACTAGCTTACAACCTACTGGTCCTACCGATCTTTTTAGTCCTACTTTTATGCCGAGAACCGCCATCGGTTCTCAACCAACTATAAAAAGTGTATACCAAGGCCAAGCAGTCAAGGATGCGGTGGACATGGCCGCTGCAATGTGGTTCTATGACGCGTCAATTCCTTTCAATGCGGTAAATTCTGTACTGTGTCAATAATGATTAATGCAATTGCTAGTTATGGAAAAGGATACGAAGGACCAAACCTCTATGCATCGCGTGGCAAGTTATTGAAGAACAGTGTTGCATAAGTGGATGATGAAGTCAAAAAACACCGTGATTCATAGAAGGAAACTGGTTGTTCGTTAATGGCTGATGGATGGCCGGATCAGAATAGTAGAAGTTTGATTAACTTCTTGATTTATTCTCCTGAAGGTACACTAATTTTTATTATGACTTCCATGTTTTTTGCGAACCAAATACTATAATATGCTGTCAGACCACAAACACAACTTTAAGCGTTGCATGTTTTACAAACCTGATTATTAGCAAAGTAAGAAAAAAATGAGTTTCAGTTTACTTTTTTGTAGCAATTCCATATATTTTAAAACATATTTTTAATTAATTACCTTATCTACTATAATACAGGTACATTATTCTTGAAATCCGTTGATGCTTCAGTTGCTTATAAAAACGCTGTAATGCTTTTTGGCCTATTTAAAGAAGTTATTTTGTTAGTAGGAGCGAAAAATATTATGAAAGTAGTTACCGATAATGCAGCAAATTATGTAACTGCTGGGAGATTAATTGAGAAGGAATTTCCAACTATTTCATGGTCCCCATGTGCCCCACATTGATTGAATTTAATGTTTAGTGATATTGGGAAACTTGAGCGAGTCTCCAATGCTGTAGATCAAGCTTCGAAGATAACAAAGTTTATTTGTAATCATTGTTCCGTTTTATCTCTAATGCGAAGATTCACAAATGGGAGAAATTTACTTCGTCCGGCTCCGACTAGATTTGCTACAAACTTTGTTGCTTTACTAAGTATTTTAAGACACAAAGATTAACTTTTGGCCATGGTGACTAGTCAAGATTGGAAAGCATCATCATATGCAAAAGATATAAAGGGGAAACAGTTTGTTAATCATGTTTTTGATCCGACATTTTGGAAGGAATGCTCTTCGATTGTTAGTATCACTGAACCACTTATTCGTGTTCTTAGACTCGTCGATAGTGATGAGAGACCAGCAATGGGTTATTTGTATGCTGCAATCCACAATGCAAGAGAAGATATGATAAAAAGATTTGCACAGAACAAAAAGATTATAGAGCCTTTTATCAATATAATGGAAAGTCGATGGGATAAACAATTGCATAAAAGTCTACATTCTGCCGGTTTCTAGTTAATCCTCAATATCAATATAATGTGGCGATGATGGAGAAACACTATTCTTGTCATTCGGCTATTTTAGATGTAATTGAGAAATATTCCAACGAGGATTCAGACTTGACTAGAAGTCTTACAAAAGAGATAAAATTTTACAAGAATGCAGAAGGTGATTTTGGAAGGAACTCTGCTATAAATAAGCGTCATCTAATGCTTCCAGGTGAACATCCAAATTTCAAAGCAAATTATTATTTAAATTTATAAGCCATAACTATTATGTGATTCAAATGTAGGTGAATGGTGGTCAATTTATGGAATCAGCACGCCAAATCTAAGAAAGTTGGCTATTCGAGTGTTAAGCCAAACTTGTAGCTCCTCGGGATGTGAAAGGAATTGGAGTGTTTTTGAACAAATCCATTCGAAAAAAAGCAATCGACTAGAGCATCAAAGACTGAATGATTTGGTGTTCGTTCACTACAATCTTCGACTTGGACAAAAGTAAGTTGTTCATTTAATCATTATACTTTAGTTTTCTTGTATGTACATGATCTATCCTTAAATTTCAATGGAACAATGTTTGCTTTTATACATTTTCTTTGGCTATAACTTACATTGCCAGACAATGTATTTGATAGTGCACAACACAATTTGATAGTGCACAGCACAGTTTGATAGTGCACAGTGCATTTATAACTTGGATTGCCAGACAATGTATTTAGGAATGTCAACACCAATGACAATGCACAGTTCATTAGTTTCCTGATGATATTAAAACATTATTAAGACATTTGTTTGATTCAGATTCTTGTGTGCAGTTTATATTATTATCAATCCATTTAGCATATCATTTTTAAAATTATCCATCTCATTATTCTTGATTCAAAGTGTTAGCTGGCATTATTTTCCATGCAATATCTTTGCTATTTTATCATAAACTCATGCTTTGTCTAATTTTTAGACGTGAATTGAAGGGGCGAAATTATGATCCTATTAGTTTCCTTGAATTTGACGAAAACAACACATGGGTGGTGGAGGAGGAACCACCATTATTGATGGTTGATGAGATTAATGCTTTGTATAACAGTGAAGGCAATGGTTATTTCATTTTGAATTATCTATTTTATGTATTTTAACATAGAGGCTAATTGTTCTATATTTGTGTTATTTTGATATTTGTGTTATTTTGATAGATGCCAATTGCTTTGAGAATGCAGAATTAGATAATACTGACTTAGAGCAACTTTTAGTTGATGAAGACATTGATGTGGTTGAGAATGATGATGCTGAAATTGACACTGATGATATTATTGGCAATGAAGTAGGCTTACAAGAAATACACAATGACGTGGAAACATTTTATTTTGATACATCAATTTCATATACGGCAATGTTACATGAAGCCGAAGAAGGTGCTGTAAGTAATAGGCATACATCATTATGGACCATGAATATATGAAAAAGCTTTGTAGTGTTTGAATGCGAGATGTAGTTTGAAACCTTCTTGTAGTTTTTGGGTTGTTATTTTGGAGTTTATATGTATCATCCATGTCAGCTATTATATGATAATTTTATGTATGTTAAGTTTAAAACAAACCTGTAGTGTATTTGTATATGAGTGAGTTTAATTGCTGTGTGTTTAATTCAAGGTTCAAAAGCATCACAATATGAGTGAATATCGTCATATATTATTAAACTTGTTCTATAATCTACATTTTTAATGTATAAATTATTAAAAAATAAAAATACACGGTTCCGATGGTCCGACCGGTTCAACCTTCGAAACCCTGAACCTTGGAGCGTCACTGTCTGACTGGCGGTCCGGTTCTTAAAACATTGGCTACAGTTTTACCAAAACCCGTCTCGATTATGGTCTGATCCGACTATTAGTTTTTCGTCGTATCAAAACATGAGTATGTATGTTATTTATTTACCATTTTTTTTGTTTACATGTAGGTATTTTTGCATAATTTGTTATGAGTCTGATTACATCATCATCCAATTTATATGTTAACATTGTTTGTATACAAATTTTATCAAAATTGCAGTTTTAAAATACGATTTTAACGTAAATATTCCGAGTTAGGTATATAGTTATTATCCAGCGGACTTAAAATGCCCGACGGACCGGACTCGGATATTGGGTTGAAATACCCTGCTGGTTAGGACCGGCTTCAGGTTTTAATTATTGTAATTGGACTCGGGTCCGATTTTATAATACCCGGACCGGCTCACAATAATCCAACTTTGCACCTTCGTCTCATTATTCCAACAAAGTACTTTGTAAAACATGAAAGCTGCAGCGTTTCTTTTCCCTTCTTCTGCTCGTGCATGCATGTTGCATGTGTGTTTGTGTGCGCGCCCCTTTGCTGTGTTTGTGTTATGTATTTGAGTGAGTTGGAGCGTGCATGGGAAGTGGTGGGAAGGGGACGTGTTCATGTGCTGGTGGCCAAGAGACATGAAGGAAAGTGGGATGGAAATGGACAGTGTACAGGTGTATGTGAGGGAGGAATGCGGCGGGCCCGTGTAGCTGTGCATCCAGCGATTATTGCTTGCGGGTTTTGGAAAGATGATGTGGGCTTTGGCCCGTTTGGGTAATTGTTTTATTTGTTTTTATTTTGTTAGTTTAGTTTAAACTTAGGAAATTTACAACTCATCCGTACGAACTCCAATTGACACACGGTTTTCGGCGTTAAAATCCATTGACAAGCAGAACACATTAGTATAGAATATTGACTCGTTTGACAAAGTGTAAATTATTGGAAAATTATTAGTTATTAAATTTAATTGCGATTAACGTAGTTAATAATTCATTAGTGACATTTAATTAACAAAACAAATCCTCAGTCTGCTATTATAAATTGCATAAATAATTATGGACATTTATTGAGCAGAATAAAACACCTTCCTATGCTTGCAAGTAAAATGATTGTATTTAAATTAATTAATATGTTGATTAATTAATATTGAATAAATGAAGTGTTATTTATTGATTTTTAATTATTATTTATTGATTTTGTTTGGCGTTTATGAGCAATTATTTATTCATATGCATGAGTATGGTAGAAAATAATTGTAGGTTAACACATTGTGATTTATTTCACAATTTGACTATAAGATGATTAGTGATAATATTTGGTTCATTTAATTGTTATAATTGGTTATAATAATTTAATTTAAATGTAATGAGTTGTTTTGAAGTTAGATTTTCAGAAAAGAAATGTTATGAAATGTTTTCGTTTTAAAAGAAATAGAAATATTTGGAAACAAACATTTTAAAAGATTTAGAGTCAATCAAATAACTTGACCGCCTTATGGGTGATAGAGAGATAATGTCTAGATTTGAGTTAGAAAACCAGTTTCCTACTCTCCCTTGCTATCCGGAACTGGCCCTACGGAGAGAATAGTTAATTTGATTTACTCAGATCGCATTTTCTTAATAATAAAGGAGATTTATATAAAGAAAGATAGTTATAAAAATGTTTTATAAGACAGAAAGAATTTCGAGGACTAAACAGGGTTTTAAGGTAATTTTTAGGATTTGAAAATGGAAATTATTATAGATTAGAAGTATTTGTAATTATTAGTGTAAAGGATTTTATCACTTCAGGATATAAAATGATTTATTATGTTACCGATGATTCATGTAACCCATAACCAAAAAGGTGGACAAAGGAGGTGCAGATGTTCTATAGCTTCAGTATAGTCCTCTGTCGTTGTAGAGGGATATACACACACACACACACACACAATTATATTATTAGTGAGTTTGGTTTTGAGTGCACAGAAGCCTCTTGGATTTTTGGAAAAATGAAATTTTGCCTTTCTTATTTCTTTCTTTGCCGACCTTTCTCTCTCCTTCACCCCCTTTCCCGTATACAAAAAAATCCGCCCCTTTTCTCAATTCTTATTTCGTCTTATTCCACTGCGCCCCTTCTTCCATTTGATGTCTTTCCACTTCGCCGCGGTTATTCGTCATTCCTGGCGCCTTCGCCTGCCACTTACGATTTTGAAACTCAAGAGACGCGGATCTCTATTTTTTCGTGTATTTTTTAACCCTCCAAACCCCCGTTTCAGCTTGGTCTTCCCTCTTCCTTGCCCTCTGTCTAACCCCAAACCTAGGTGTTGCCATCCCAGTTGGTTTCCATGTTATGCACGCTGTCACCTTTCCTCTCTGCTTTCAGCCTCCTTCGCCTCCCTCCTTCAACATCGTTGGAATCGATTCGACGTAAGATTTTCTACGCGGTTGCTGGTAATTCTGCCCATGTAAGAACCCGTTCCTCTTTATTTCTGCCAATCAATGTTAAGTTAATTAGCCTCCTACTCTGTCTATTTTGCTTTGATCTCGGTTTTCGATTTACTATATGAAAAACATGATTTCGTTTAGATCTTTAGCTGCTTTGTGAAATTTTGCCTCTTTATAGTGATTTTTCCCGACTTCGAAGTATGCTCCAATACTATTTTTTTTCCTGGCCTTTGTTTTACAATTCCGTTTGCATATGATAAGTAACTTTTTTCCGTGGTTGTTTTCTAGGGATAAATGATTAAAAAATTATTTAAAGGTGGATAAAAATGGATCGATAAATAAAAAGGCTGCTTGCTTACATGTATGTGAAACTAAAATTAAATTTTGTTCCTAGTTGTTAGAACAATTTTGAGTCGTAAATTTCATACTCTCTATTTAGTGTGTAAATTAGTATTTGATTTCATGTGTCACTTGAATTTGTGTATGAAGATTAATGAGCAGGACAAGCATGAATTCAGTAAATCCGATATTTTATTTTTTACCGTAAACTAGAGTATTAACCTAATGCTGATATTTTAAATGATTTTTACCAAAAAAATGTTGGTTGATCATCTACAAAGGTCTAAGGTAAGTCTTTCTATATTTACGGTTTTTTGCAAATTCAGTTTTAGATTTTGGAAATCTCCTTATCGTTGAAAAATAAGCTACTTGGATTGATACACAATTGTAATACATTTTGTGTACGCTTGATCTATTTTAACTCTAATATTTTCTCAACCATTTTTTCAATAATATAGTTGTGTCAATTATATTTTTGCTTGAAGAAATGTATATGTGTTTTTATGTGAACCATGGCAATATTTCCATTATTGAATGAAAATAATAATTTTTATTTTTATTTGAGTAATTCCTTTTTTTTCACAACACAATTTAACTTGGATATAAATGCTCATGCCTAAAATCCCAGATTTTTTCCAATTTTAAAATTTGCAAGCAGCGTTGGGATAAAATTATATTTGATTTCCAAATTTTCTCCATTTACATTCTTGGAAATTTCATTTAACTCTACATATATATATATATATACATTTTTATTATTTTAGGGTATAAGCTGCATCTTTGATCTCAATTGAATGCCATGCCCTACTGCTTTTAAATTTGTTTAGAGTAATTTCCATGAGAGTTTGTGTATGTATATCGCAAGATATCACTTGATAAATCAAAGAAGACATACCTTGAAAATTTTATTCTTTGATCTGTAATCATGATTGTTAGTTGGAAAGTGCAGAACGTACTATTCTTATAAATGCCAAATTTGTGTACACCTTTTTTAACTTATAAACTTTCTTAAATTGTGAAGCTTAATCTATTTTATTTTGAATTTGATGAAATTAGTTCAAGTTTTAAAGTTTGCAGGTATGGATTCAATGTTCACCTATTGTTCAAATCTATTAAACTTCTTCAATTGTATAAGTGGCCACTTACAATGTCATCGTAGATTGATCAGCATGCGTGGCGTGTAAAAGTTTAAATGACCATAAATTTATGTCCATTAAGAAGAAATGATTGAAATGTTAAACATAAGGTTTAAAAGGAATGAATGCCTTTTGCACTTTTTTTTCCACAATGTAAGTATACAAGAATTGAATTCATAAAATGAAGTAATGAAAAATTTAGTTATGGAATTGTTTATGACATGGAAATTGAGTAATAATACGTTGTGTGTTTCCGATTTAGATGAGAAATGTGGAAAGGTTGTAATAGTCGTGATTAGCCATATAAAAATTCATTTAATTTTAGCCTATTTCGTTTTTTGGATTTTGTTGCATATCCTTATTTATTATGATTCTCAATAATAATATTCTACAATTTCTTTTAAAAAATTGAACATAAGAGGTAGATTCGAAGAATACTTATGTGGCTGTGAACCACATTCAGGCAAAATATAATAGTTTAGCTTCTTAATAAAGAACTGAGAAATGCATTGGTACGTCGTTATTAGCATGACTTATCATGTTGCATCACCCTTCATGTTATTCTTGTTAATCAATTTATTACATTTTTTTTTGATCATCTAGCAAGGACTAAGGTAAGTCTTTCTATATTTATGGTTTTTTGCATATTCAGTTTTAGATTTTGGAAATCTCCTTATTGTTGAAAAATAAGCTGCTTGGATTGACACACAATTGTAATACATTTTGTATACGCTTGATCTATTTTAACTCTAATATTTCCTTAACCATTTTTTCAATAATATAGTTGTGTCAATGATATTTTTGCTTGAAGAAATGTACATGTGTTTTTCTGTGAACCGTGGCAATATTTCCATTATTGAATGAAAATAATAATTCTTATTTTTATTTAAGTAACTCCTTTTTTTCACAACACAATTTAACTTGGATATAAATGCTCATGCCTAAAATCCCAAATTTTTTCCAATTTTGAAATTTGCAACCAGCGTTGGGATAGAATTATATTTGCTTTCCAAATTTTCTCCATTTATATTCTTGGAAAAATCATTTAACTCTACATCTATATATACATTTTTATTATTTTAGGGTATAAGCTGCATCTTTGATCTCAATCGAATGCCATGCCCTATTGCTTTTAAATTTGTTTAGAGTAATTTCCATGAGAGTTTGTGTATATATATTGCAAGATCTCACTTGATAAATCAAAGAAGACATACCTTGAAAGATTTATTCTTTGATCTGTAATCATGATTGTTAGTTGAAAAGTGTAGAACGTGCTATTCTTATAAATGCCAAATTTGCATACACACTTTTTTAACTTATAAACTTTCTTAAATTGTGAAGCTTAATCTATTTTATTTTGAATTTGATGAAATTAGTTCAAGTTTTAAAATTTGCAGGTATGGATTCAATGTTCACCTACTGTTCAAATCTATTAACCTTCTTTAATTGTATAATTGGCCACTTACAATGTCATCATAGATTGATCGGCATGGGTGGCGTGTAAAAGTTTAAATGACCATAAATTTATGTCCATTAGGAAGAAATGATTGAAATGTTAGACATAAGATTTAAAAGGAATGAATGCCTTTTGCACTATTTTTTTTCCAAAATATTTATTTAGTATACAAGAATTGAATTCATAAAATGAAGTAATAAAAAATTTAATTGTGTGGAAATTGAGTAATAATATGTTATGTATTTCTCATTTAGACGAGAAATGTGGAAAGGTTGTAATTGTTGTGATTAGCCATATAAAAATTCATTTAATTTTAGCCTCTTTATTTTTTTGAGTTTGTTGCATATCCTTATTTATTATGGTTTCCAATAATAATATTCAACAATTTTTTTTTCTAAATTGAACAGAAGAGGTCAATTCGAAAAATACTTATGTGGCTGTGAACTACATTCAGGCAAAATATAATAGTTTAATTAGCTTCTTAATAAAGAACTGAGAAATGCATTGGTATGTCGTTATTAGCATGACTTATCATGTTGCGTCACCCTTCAACTTATTCCTGTTAATCAATTATTATTATTACTTTTTGTTATATAAACATAATATTTATTTTCATTCCCACAAAATAATGGTATATGGCCTTATAAACATGTTAAGGCTTGCCTTTTAATTTTTTTCACTATTGTGCTATTTTAGTTGTTAGACCCATTTTATTTTTAAGGATTGCTAAAAGGGAATCTAATTTTACTGAAGAGGGGCATAGATTTTTAATAATTCAATAAAGGGTACGAGGGGAGTCACTACATCATGGAATAACTTAACATGTTGCATCATCTTTCTTGAAGTTATTCCCGTTAATCAATTAGTAATTTTTTTATATAAACATAATGTTTATTTTCATGCCCACAAATAAATGGTATATGACTTTTAAACATGTTAAGGCTTGCCTTTTAGTTTTTTGAATGTTATCATATTAACATTCCAAAATATATCACCACTAAAATATTTTTCATAACAAATTTCAATTAATGAAGGCCCATAAAATTTTACCTTCACTTAACCAAAAGTGGAGGCTTCTTAACAATCTTTTTTTTTTTTTTTACTATTTTGGTTAAAAATTTAGTACTGGCTTTGGGATGAATGAGGTTTGGTCACTATTTCAGGATTTATAAAATATTCATTCATTTTCTTTAGATCAATAGATTATTAACATGTAAGTCAAAAGTCCACAGCCTTAGTTTCTTACATTTTATTACGTGCTTGCTTTATGTCAAATTAAAAATAAAAACAACAAGCCATTGGATACTTTATATGCTTTATTTGTAAAACTTTTCCTTCCAGCATTTATTTGAGGACATTTCAAGGTGTTAGGCACATCAAAATTTTATAGCATATGTTAACTCTTTTTGATGTTTCAAGTGGAAATATATTGCCTAAAGCGTAGATAAGGAAAAAATAATAATTGGATTGAAGTACATACCAGATATTTTTTTGCTTTAGGATTTGAGATTGCCTATAGTCAAACAATCTTTGAGCTTTATAGGCTAGATGAGATGAATTGATACGGGAATATAATAATATATGTAACCTTTTCCATTGTTTTTTAGAACAACTTACAAATCTTACATTCTATTTTACATTTTGAGTCTTTGACATGGAAAAATTGAGTTTAAGAGGTTATTGGCACGCAAAGTAAGCAAGGTCTTCTTACTAACTGTTAATTTGCTTAGTACTTTTTTTTCGTGGAACTTTGAATGATAATGTTAGAAAAAAGTGATGCATTATATTATCATGTTGTTATGTTTTTACTGTGTACATCGGAAGTGTGCTACTTGAATGCAACTGTTTTAAGTAAGAAGATTAGAAACTATGAATAATATGTTAATGTTTTGTTTCAGTTATATATATTGAAATGTAGTGGTTACCTTACTCTTGCTTTACTTCAGATTTTATTCCACATTTTCTTTGCAAGATAATTCCTTTTTCTTCATTCCTTAATCTATTTGAATTTAGTAAATGAGATTCCATTGTTGTTTTATTTGCATATCTATTCTATTATATATAAAGGAGAATTTGTTACTCGCATTTCTCTACTTCCTTATTAACTTTAAGCCCAAGTCCTGTTATCCCCTTTAATCTGGCTCAAAATTTTCACTTACCCCCTTTTAACAATGTATTTTTTCATTACAATACCCATTATAGGCCACTGTCCACTTTTCTTTCAGCTTTTATTATGTTTTCACTTTACACTAATAATACCCCTAGCTCCATATTATTGCTACTACTAGAGGTGAATCTTGATCTCTTTGTTTTCTTCCATTGCTCTTTACAGCAAGCCGATTCAAAATCCACTTCTTCCCTTATATCTGGGATGCTCCTTCTTCGTCTTCCTTTCCCACCTTTATGTTGAGTTTTGATTTTGTTTTAGGTAATTTCATCCACCGAAACTTCACCTTCTTTTGTATATTGTATTCGTTGCAATTTTTTACTAACTCTTCATCGTTTTACTTATTTGAACTTATTTGTGTTGACCTAATGTTGGACGACCTTATGATTTTCACATGCTGCTGCCTTTTGCTTTAATCGGAGCTACCTTTCAGGTATGACCCAGGCTTCATAATTGCATGTTACCTTTGTTTTCTCATTTATAATATGCGGTTTTAATTTCCACCGTGCTTGCTTCAATCTGATGCTTCATCACATTTTCCGTGCCTTGGATTTCTCTTTAGGATTTGAGATTTGATTTTAATTAGTCCACGTCTACTATTTAGCTAATTTTTGTTCAATCTATGTCCTAAATGTTTCATGCTATCTGCAGGTAAAGATACAAACTGACCCAAATATTCAATTAAAAGGTGCTGCAAATTGAGCAGGTTTGCATTCATGTTTAACTATTATGTCGTCCGTTTTGGGATAGTAATAAATTTATATGTTTTTTTAATTTTTAATTTTTCTTCAAATCTTTGGTCATACTTTCATGCTACTAATCTTGATCTATCCTATTATTTTCTTTTAAAAGGAAATAAATATTACGTTCATTTATATATTTAGATAGCTATGCGATTTGGAAAATTTTCCTTCAATGTTCAATGCATTTATTTATGCGGATGGTTCTTTTGGATTATAATGTTCACTCACGCATTAGGTCATACCTTTAAAGATAAGAAATCACTTTCCTAAGAAGAATGACGGCAGCGCTAACCAATCTAGTAATATACTAATTTTTTTTCAGTAATATTTGGAAGAGTAAATTCTTTATGGCTAAATACACATTGAATTGCTTTTCTACTCTTAAGAGTATACATAATATTCTTGAGATTTGTTGATATTGACATTCCTACGAAATATTACAAAAAAGCAACATGTTTATAGGTAAATGGTGTGGCCTTACAAGCAGGCTACCATGTATTTTTATGAATTTGTACTCGCATATGAAATATTTATTCACTAAAGGTTTTAACTGTTTTCTTGGTTTCAAAATTTACAATCCAACATCCATATTAGGTAAGTAAAACAATTTACTTCCCATTCAATGTAAGTAAAAAAATCATTTCCAAAGAAAAATGAGAGATTCATACTAGGTAATCTAATGGATTATTTCAATCGGATCTAGAAGAATACATTATTATTTTTAAGATTATGTGGATTGGATTATTCTTGGGGTCTTAACAATTGGACTATATATACTTCAAATAAATTCAAAATGTAAGTTTCTATGAAGTACTATCGAATGATATGTCTAAAATAATATGGTGTGGCTTATTGTAGGTCTAAAATATATATTTGGTAATCTGCAGTTAACTATTTATATGAGATATTTAACCATAAAAAGTATCCATTGTTTTTTCTTTTGTCTTTAAATTCACAATTCAATCAAAACTGAGTTAACATGTGCTCATCTATAAACTTTAAGTAGCACGAATTTGGGATAATGTATGTTTACAAATTTTTTGTACTTTAATTTTCTTCGTAGAATTTCATATTTATATCTTAATCCATGCTAACATTTGGTTTCTGGTAAATACTATATAATCATATGTTTAAACTAAAATTGCATGGCTTACTTTACGTCTAAATATATGCTTTAGAAGATGCACTCAACTCTTTGTATGGAATGTTTGTTCAACCTTGATGTTTAGACAAATTCAATATTTTAACAGTTTCTGCTACAATACTGACTTGATATCTATTCATGTAACTTTAAATATTTTGGATTTGGGATAATTTAAGTTTACATTTCTCTTTACTTTAATTTTGTTTATAGTATTTTCATGTTACTTCATTTTTATTATATGAAATTGATTTTATTTAGAAATTTATTTTGAGTAATATACTTAACCCTTGCACGTTTTTTTTTTCTATGATGTTGAAGCTATTGTAAGTAATAGGTGCATGTTTAAATATTTGATTTCTATCTATAATTTTCATCTTGAATTTAATCACATTAATATTTCATTTCAGTTACTACTAATAATAATTTATGTCTGTTGTTATTTCCTACATTCACTCACTTATATTTTAAGGTTTACCACTATAACAAATCTTAAATATTTTTTTACTTTCCATAGTAGCAAGAATATATATTTTGAATTATTCAATCAATATACTTTATTTGTTCTACAATTTTTATTAATTATCAATCAATATAAGCACAAACCACGTGTTACGATGTCTATTGGAAGGTTTTAGATAAGTTTCTTATACAAAAAAATAGAGTAGCTCAAAAGTGTCCAGCTTGAAATTTGAAAATTTTCATCAATAGGTGAAAGCAGCAGTAGTTTGTTAATGTTGGCATTGGCTACTTCATGCATGTAAGTACTGCAAATGATGGTTAAAGCCAACCTAAACCTAAAGTTACAATAACAAACTGTTGGTATTGTCTGTTGATTACTATGCCAAAATAATTTGAATAATAAACAAGCTCAGATTTCTAGATTATAACCCTATAGCAATCATTATTTTATTCGTACTGATATAGCAACCACTGCATGCATGCCTGATGTCGTTCTATAGGAAGGTTAAAATAAAACGGTGAGCAATGAGGAAGGCATTGATAGCTCAGATTGCATGATCGTTCTTTCTTTTATAAAGCATGTCAATGTGTATTCTCAAACTAAACGATGCGATGATGTCGGGCAATCTATCTTTCTAATGAGTGGAACCCTTTCTAATATTTATTCCTTTAAACATTTCGTTATCATTTAGTTTCCATTTACTTATGTTCCTTTCATTACTATAAATATTTAGGAGAATTTTATCTAATAGAATTGGCTATGCTTTACTTTCTTTATGACAGACAAAAAAATTATCCAGTAATCTTAACTTTTTTAGCTGTTGCATTTCTTCCTAATTATTGTTGAGAAAATGGATTGTTTCTATTTACGTATTGTCCATAATAATTTATTTGATTAAGATTTGTGTTTCAGTTAATAATTAGATAATTCATTTTTTATCAACTATACATATTGAAATATCAATTGGTTCATTGACACGAAAGTACAGTGTATATCAGTTTGTAGTAAATATTTCTTATAATATAAAGGTTAATCCAAGTCAGTCATGAACCAATGTTATACTAGCATGTTTCACTATATTACCATATTTAATTTGTTAAATACGGAACAAAATAGTGAAGAAGTCTATTTGGATAAAAAGATGATTAGAGGATGACCCAAAAGATGACATTTTTTTATTAGTAGAAAATATTGAATTGGTCATGCTATTCCTATATAATTTATTGATAAAAATTACCTTATGATATTTCTCTATATATAATCTAACAAAAAATGAAAACTTTGAATTTATAAAGTAATAATTAAAAACTACAAGATTAAAGTTATAGAAAACCAATTATTAAAATCTTAAATCTAAAATTCAAAAAATCAATTTTCATTTAACTTTCAAATTCTGAAACGTCAACAACAAAATTTGACATTTACACAGTTGACAAAATCTACAGATTCATCTGTAATATCTCTAAATTCTCTATAATTTTTCAAAACTACAAATTTGAATATTTATTTATTAGAATGTTTTTCTTTCAAATTAGTAGAAAGGGTCAACTATAATATTTATTACTTTTAACAAAAGAAAAATACATTTTGTTCATTTTCCTTATCAAATTATTATTTCTTGCTTGATTTTGTATTAATTTTTTTGATTTTTTTGATTTTTTTGCAAATGAGAAGAGAAGGAAATTGGGAAAACATAGTCAATATGAGAGTATTATCTACTACTAAGGATTAGTGCAACTACTAAAAGTACTGGAAGATATGGTGAGATTAATTTGCACTGAAGTAAGTTCTCAGAATATTTCATTTGTAACGATTTGTAAAGAACAACCTAAAGTCTAAGATATATCTCATTATACACTATTTGCTTATTAATTTGTTAGAAAATATGAGAATAATTTTTAATGCCGAACTACACTGCATTGAAATGAGTCTTCTATTTTAGTGTTTCTAATCCATTATAAATAAAAATATGCAGGTATCATCAATGACCAATCGGCTGTTGATGTTGAGGATGATTTATAATTGTTTCAAGTGTGCTAGTTTCTATTAACCAACTGTGACATTGAAGGTAAGATAATAGTTATGCAAATAGCAGTATAACTATCTAGCTATTATTTTGTGTTTTTAAATTAGTTATTTTGTCACGATCATGTAATTTTAATTAGTAAGACGTCATACGTAATATGCACCTTTCATCCATGAAGTGCGAATCAAAGGTATTATTGGCTTTAACATTAAACAATGGTATATTAGCCAAGCATATACCTAATATGCACCTTCCATTTATCCTTCGCCACATCCTCCTTAAGCATGACACTACACTTGATTACAATAACATCCTCAATTTTATCATATCACCGAATATTTGAAAACAATCAGCAATAGGATTCATATTATTATAAATAATATTATATATGTATGTAAATATTGCCTTCAAGGCATATCCTTTCTTTATGACCCTATCTGTAACATCCCAAAATTTTGAATTCTAAATTTGATAAATCGTTTGAACTTTTAAATTTAAATTGAAAAGTTTCAAATGAAATAAAATATTATTAGTATTAAATAAAAGAGAGATATATGGAATTAAATAAATATTTGATAGTTAAGTTAAATAAATAATAATAATAAATAAATAAAAACATATAACAAACAATAATTTGTATTAAACAGTAAAATAAAATATATGTGATAAATTAAATGCTAATAGTTAAAACCTTAAGTAGGAATTCATTTATATTACAAAGTAATAAGAAAAAAGAAGAAGAAAGAAATATACATTCAAATATGTAGACATAAGAAAACAATAATTAAAACAAACTCTTTCATTTAGCAATGTAAACCAGACAAGTAGACCGTAAGCAAAAAAATATAAACAAGAAAAACATAAGATTGCGTGTAGATTTATAACCCAAGAAACAAACCAGGAAACTAAGACTTAGGCAAGGCAAAGAAAAAAAATCTACTAACAAAACAAAATAGTACTTGCACAAAAATAAAATAAGATTGCCTGTTAACAAAGAAGGAAGCAAAGGCATTAAATGCTTTCAATCTCAGCACATAAACAAGTTATTCGAAATAACAAGGAAAGAAAAAAAAAATCTCTGATTAAAAATATATAAATAATTACAAAGTACAACTAAAGGTCTTGCTTCAGTATTCTACTAAAACCTGATTCTTTTATATATACGCATTCATATTTGTTTTAGTTTGTTCATAACAATATAAGTGAAGCCTGAAAGAGAAAAAAAACATCATTTTTCAAATTCAAAACCAGTTTATAAAACAAAACAGGAAAAAAAATTAAAAGCAGAATATCTGCAGGGTTCAAAACAAGGACAGTTCTTTGTTTCAGAAAAAATTCAGGTGAGCGAACATAATATTCAAGCATGATTCAAACTGTGTAGGTGATTTATAACAAGTATTTTGTATACAGCTATATACAGATGAAAAGTTCATGTTTGCTAATTATGTTTGTTCTGGATATAATTGTCAGTCATCTCCTGTTCTGGTTTTTTTTTTGATACAAGGTTTAATCAAGTAAAACTTTAAATTTCACTTCTTTAATCCCTGATGGATTTCAATTTGCAAAAAATAGGTTAGTTAAACATCATCTGTGAATTATATAATGTTTTATGTTTGACTATGAAGAAGTAAATCCTGTAACCAACAGTTTACAGTAAAAACAACTTCTTATGATAAATTCAAGTATGTTAAATCGTTGTTTTGATTATATAACCTGAATAAACACACAAAGAGATGATTTTTAAAATAAATATGATGATTTTTCATTCAATATTCTAACTGCAGTTTGTAGTTGTGTGAAATTTGTGTTTTTTCCATTTTCTGGCAATCGATCAAATGATTGTTGATGGAGATTTGTATGAAGCTAGTTTGTTGATTTATGACTTCAGGAAAATTTTCGAAAAAAATTTTCATTGCGTAAATCGATGGATCGAGTTCAAATTAGGGTTATAACTGAGTTCGTTTGCGTGTCTGTAAACAAGGTGATTTCATCACCTAGAAACGATCGAGCTGCATATGTTTTTGGGGATGGTAGTACGAGGTGTGGACGTGGTATGGCCGGAATCGTTGATTTTCTGGTGAACTGTGCGATGAGGACGAGGCAATTTTGGCTGGGTATGTTCGAGCTTCAATGCGACGATGAGGTGAATTTTCGATTCCGAGTTTCTTGGGTCGAATCGAAGTTCGATTTCGCGTCTGCATGGATTTTTCGACTTGCCGGTGATTGCGTTGGCCATTGGAGCGGCGACGCGGTGATGTGCACGTGCACGAGGACGGTCTCGTGTCAGGAGGTGCTCGCGTTTAAGTGAAGTTATTTCAGCAGTTAATTGAGTCTATAACTTAAGAAAAATGAAAAAAGAAGAAGAAGAAACAGGCACGCAGGGGAAGAAAAGAGAAAGAACTCGAGGAAGAGACGAGAAGAACCCGGGGTTGACTCGGGTGCAAACCTGGTTTTTCTCGGCTTGCTTTATAATGAGTTAAGCCCGACCAAAATTTCAAATTACAAAGTTAAGTTAATTTCTATATTTACAAGTTAACCAATGTTAATTCATGTTAAGTGAAAAACTTACTGTAAGTTTAAATTGTTTAACAATGTTTTAAAATTTAATTAACCCTTTATTTAAATAATCAAAATTTAAAATAAGAATTGGAATTAATTTACATTAAAAAATTTAATGTAACAACAAATTGATTTTTTTTAAAGTATAAAGAAGATTTTCAAATAATAATTAAGGTAAATAATTTTATTAACTAATAATTTTGAAAAGAAATTAAGAATAATTTATAATTTGTAATTAAAATGGACTAATAAACAATTAAGTGTTTAAATTAATTTGTAATTAAGAATTTGTTTATTAGAAAAAAATTAAGTTAATTAATTATAATTGACAGCTAATTAAAACAACTAATTAAAAAACAATTAATCGAGTTAATTAAGATTTAATTAATTTATCCAAATTTAATCATAAATTTTAAAACAATCACTACAAATAATTATGTGGTTAACCTATTAAAATCACACTCACATTAATTGAAAATAATTAACTATCGTTGTGCACTAGATTGCTATTTCTGTTCTGATTGTGATGCTGTGTGATGTAGATTGCTCTGTACTGCACTGTGATCTGTGATTTGTTCTGTATTGATGTGGAAACCCCTTTGCCGTAAAACGGCATTTAAACTTTGATGCGACAGGGAGTCGGATTTCAGTTGGTTGTCCGAAACCCACATCGAACACTGAATATGAATCTTTCTGATTGTTATGCCCACGTGCTTTAAAATTAAGCGTTCACTATTCGGTTTAGCCAGGAGAGGACCTTTGTGTCAGATAATCCATTCCGAATAGTGAGATGTCGAAATGGATAGCATTTGAAGACCGGTGGTGAAGACCGGGTGTCTTCGAAAACGATAGGATAACCTATCGATTGTCTCTACACTGAGTTGCTCCGGTATAGAGATGTCCTAAGTGATGGGAAGTCTGATCGGGATTGTGGATACCCGGATTTGCAAGGGCTTCTTCCTTTATTGGATGAAGTGCCTTCGGTTCTGTTCGAACCCGGAACAGACTTGTATGGTCGTGTGTCTGACACTATACTTTGAGATATAAAGCAGATTTCTTTTAAATACGTATCTGTTGGTGGCGGAGAATTTATTCTCTTAGCTTAACACCCTTCTCTGAGACGTACGAGCTTAGAGGTTATGTAATTGAAGATTATCAGCGACATACTCCCAATTTGGTAGTGTGGCATGCTGAGTGCTGTTGTGTGTTGATGATCATTTTGTTGATCATTTGTGACCAAAGCATGGATTTTGTGTAAAGCGTGGCTTTGTGGATGAGACCTCATCAGAACTCACAACCCGGAAATGGTCAAAACAGGAAAGATGCGGCAAGGTTATGAGGGTCGCGCCCTTTAGGGTATGTCATTTCCTTTTGGAAAAAGGTGATGTTATGGTTTGGAGCCTAGATATTTACCTATGTGGTAGCTTCAATCTCATTTACCTTGTGGTTGTTGCTTTGTGATAGAGAGCCCTCGGATAAAGGTCCCAAAGGACTGGGGAGTGGCATACTCGAGTAGTAGTTACCTAGTTACAGAGGTAACCCGGCCTTGTGTTGGCAGAGAGCCGGGTAGGTACTTAGGACGTCCCGCCAGAGGCGTACCCATGTGGCAGTAGGAGGTTCCTTGGCCTGACCATTTGTTGGAAATCCAATTCCCAATACGAACCGAGTACGGTTTTATTTGTATAACCTGCCATTTACTTATGGTGGTCACCACTGTTTAGATGGTAGCTATAGTAGGCATAGTTCGGAATCTCTATGCTGGCTAAGATTAATATTCTATTTCGAAATGATTTTTCACACTATACATTGGTAATAATATCAAAGAATTTTCTCGTATCAAGCATGTTTGACTATCATAAAAAGAAATCTCCTCCAATTCTGCGATTGCATTGTGTGTGTGGCGGGAGGTCTTATGGTAGTTTCATTTTCCAAAAGCATAACGACTTTTCCTTTGAATCTAGTTTGTTTAAAAGCATTTGTTTTGTTTACTCATATTAGTCCCATGACTGATACGGAGTTTATTGTTTCTTTTCTAAACTCTGGGTGCCCATAATTTTCACACGGGCAGCCTAGTAGCAGGTTTACGTGTTCTGGTGTAGCGGTATTTTGGAGGTTATGATTTGAAGATATTTTAGACGTTTTTGGGATCTCAGGTGTTCAGTTTTTGGGAGTTCGTTACCACTTCATTCCTTTGAAGATTTTTGGGATATATGATCACTGTTGTATTATTATGATGGTTATTTGGAGTTGTGGTGTATGTATATTGAAAAATACTCTGTTGTAGTAATGGATATTGTGATGTTGTATTTGTGATGTGTGCATAATATTCATTCTGTTTCCGCTGTTTTATATTCATCTGATGTTGTTATAAGCTCCGGCGAACCAGATTCGAGGTTTGAATTTACGCCATTTGAATATGAGTGTCGTATTCGGTGCCGATTTTCGAAAGTCGAGTCAGGACCGTCACATTTGGTATCAAAGATGAAGGTTGAGTAAGAACTTTTGCTACAGAGTATAACACATCAGATGGCTCATTAGAGATAGGGTGAAGTATACCCTAGAATAAGTATAATTGAGACTGAAACCCCAATTTTTCTTGATCTAATTATTGCTGATATTCCTTAAGATATTTCGTCTGTATATCTAAATCAATTTTCTTACTAATTACAGATAGTAAGAATGAGCGGACGAAGAAGAAGAGTTTAGGGTCAAGGGAATGCCACAACGAATAATCAGGATCCCCCAACAGAAGTAACAGCAGTATGAAGATGAATTTCTTCAGGGAATTTAGAAAAGGATTTGCCAAGGAGAACACACTAGTTTTGAGATGGATAATAGAGGAGTTATCAGATTAAAAGGCAGAATATGTGTCCCAGACTTCCCTGATCTGAAACGCGAAGTTTTAGACGAATGCCACAAATCTAAACTCAACATCCATCCAAGGGGTTAATAAAATGTATAGAGATATTAAAAGAACTTTCTGGTGGAAGACAATGAAAAGAGACATATCCATATATATGAGTCGCTGTGCCACTTGCCAATAAATTAAAAAGGCCAAAAGAAAGTAGCCGGTTTACTCCAGCCTTTGGAAGTATCAAAATGGAAATGGTATCAGGTATCGATGGATTTCATCGATGGATTACCACGAACCAGGAAGGGAAATGAAGCAATCTGGGTTATAGTGGGCCATCTAACCAAGACTGCTCACTTCATTCCACTGAAATCCACTCGGACTACAGCAAGCTTAGCAGGGCTATATAAAAAGGAAATTGTTCGCCTCCATGGTATTCTCAGCAGCATAGTGAGTGATCGTGACCCGATCTTCACTAGTAGATTTTGGGAGGCATTCCAAGCCGCTTTGGGAACAAATTTGAATCTCAACACTGTTTATCACCCACAGTCTAATGGGCAGACTGAGAGAATTAACTGAATTCTAAAAGACCTTTGCGTGCTTGTATTCTCGACTTTGGTGGTTCTTGGGAGGACTATTTGCATCTGGTCGAATTCTCTTATAACAACTGCTATCAGGCCAATATAGAAATGGCTCCTTTCGAAGCTTTATATGGTCGTCCGTGACGATCACCTGCATGTTGGATCGAATCGGGTGATAGACTCGTCCTTGGACCAGATATGATTAAAGAAGCCACATAGAAGGTTAATTTTATTCGGAAGAAATTGAAAGCAGCTCAGAGTCGCCAGGAGAGCTATTATGACCGCCGAAGAAGAGATTTGGAATTTCAAGTTGGAGATTCTGTATTTTTGAAAGTATCTCCGATGCGGGGTGTTTTGAGGTTTGGGAAAACTGGAAAGCTAGCACCACATTATATTGGTCCTTTTCCTATTCTAGAAAGGATCGGTCCTCTAGCATATCAAGTGCAGCTACCCAGCTGGTTGTCTGGCGTGCATAATGTGTTCCACGTTTCTAGTCTTCGAAAGTATGTGCACGACCCAGATAGTATCATTGAGGAGGCAGCTCAGTAGGACCTTGAGATCACTCCCAACTTGGCAGTAAAAAGAGAACCGATAAAGATTGTAGATCGTGATGAAAAGCGATTGAGAAACAAAGTGGTGAAACTTGTTAAAGTTCAATGGAGTGGCGATCCAATGGACTATACTTGGAAAACTGAAGATAATATGAAGAAATCATATCCCAATTGTAGAATAGATATCTCGGCTTAAAATGGTATGCCATTTCCTTATTTTTCTGAATTCGTATATTCTTTGTTTGTTTTTCTCTCTCTTTCGAATTTCGAGGACGAAATTTTCTTAAGAGGGGGATATTTGTAACATCCTAAAATTTTGAACTCTAAATTTGATAAATCGTCTGAACTTTTAAATTTAAATTGAAAAGTTTCAAATGAAATAAAATATTATTAATATTAAATAAAAGAGAGATATATGGAATTAAATAAATATTTGATAGTTAAGTTAAATAAATAATAATAATAATAATAAATAAATAAAAACATATAACAAACAATAATTTGTATTAAACAGTAAAATAAAACATATGTGATAAATTAAATGCTAATAGTTAAAACTTTAAGTAGGAATTCATTTATATTACAAAGTAATAAGAAAAAGAAAGAAAGAAAGAAATATACATTCAAATATGTAGACATAAGAAAACAATAATTAAGACAAACTCTTTCATTTAGCAAAGTAAACCAGACAAGTAGGCTGTAAACAAAAAAAACATAAACAAGAAAACATAAGCTTGCGTGTAGATTTATAACCCAAGAAACAAACCAGGAAACTAAGACTTAGGCAAGGCAAAGAAGAAAAAAATCTACTAACAAAACAAAATAGTACTTGCACAAAAATAAAATAAGATTGCCTGTTAACAAAGAAGGAAGCAAAGGCATTAAATGCTTTCAATCTCATCACATAAACAAGTCATTCGAAATAACAAGGAAAGGAAAAAATCTCTGATTAAAAATATATAAATAATTACAAAGTACAACTAAAGGTCTTGCTTCAGTATTCTACTAAAACCTGATTCTTTTATATATACACATTCATATTTGTTTTAGTTTGTTCATAATAATATAAGTGAAGCCTGAAAGAGAAAAAAAACAAACATCATTTTTCAAATTCAAAACCAGTTTACAAAACAAAACAAGAAAAAAAATTTAAAAGCAGAATATCTGCAGGGTTCAAAACAAGGACAGTTCTTTGTTTCAGAAAAAATTTAGGTGAGTGAACATAATTTGGAAAGATTCAAGCATGATTCAAACTGTGTAGGTGATTTATAATAAGTATTTTGTATACAACTATATACAGATGAAAAGTTCATGTTTGCTAATTATGTTTGTTCTGGATATAATTGTCAGTCATCTCCTGTTCTGTTTTTTTTTGATACAAGGTTTAATCAAGTAAAACTTTAAATTTCACTTCTTTAATCCCTGATGGGTTTCAATTTGCAACAAATAGGTTAGTTAAACATCATCTATGAATTATATGTTGTTTTATGCTTGATTATGAAGAAGTAAATCCCGTAACCAACAATTTACAGTAAAAACAACTTCTTATGATAAATTCAAGTATGTTAAAACGTTGTTTTGATTATATAACCTGAATAAACACACAAAGGGATGATTTTTAAAATAAATATGATGATTTTTCATTCAATATTCTAAGTGCAGTTCGTAGTTGTGTGAAATTTGTGTTTTTTCCATTTTCTAGCGATCGATCAAATGATTGTTGATGGAAATTTGTGTGAAGCTATTTTGTTGATTTATGACTTTAGGAAAAATTTTGAAAAAAATTTTCATTGCGTAAATCGATGAACCGAGTTCAAATTAGGGTTATAACTGAGTTCGTTTGCGTGTCTGTAAACAAGGTGATTTCATCACCTAGGAACGATCGAGCTGCACATGTTTTTGGAGGATGGTAGTACGAGGTGTGGACGTGGTATGGCCGGAATCATTGATTTTCTGGTGAACTATGCGACGAGGACGAGGCAATTTTGGTTGGCTATGTTCGAGCTTTAGTGCGACGACGACGTGAATTTTTGATTCCGAGTTTCTTGGGTCGAATCGAAGTTCGATTTCGCGTCTGCATGGATTTTTCAACTTGCCGGTGATCGCGATGGCCACTGGAGCGGCAGCGCGGTAATGTGCACGTGCACGAGGACGGTCTCGTGTCAGGAGGTGCTCGCATTTAAGTGAATTTGTTTCAGCGGTTAATTGAGTTTATAACTTAAGCAAAATGAAAAAAAGAAGAAGAAACAAGCACACAGGGGAAGAAAAGAGAAAGAACTCGGGGAAGAGACGAGAAGAACCCGAGGTTGACTCGGGTGCAAACCTGGTTTTTCTCGGGTTGCTTTATAATGGGTTAAGCCCGACCAAAATTTCAAATTACAAAGTTAAGTTAATTTCTATATTTACAAGTTAACCAATGTTAATTCATGTTACGTGAAAAACTTACTATAAGTTTAAATTATTTAACAATGTTTTAAAATTTAATTAACCCTTTATTTGAATAATTAAATTTAAAATAAGAATTGGAATTAATTTACATTGAAACTTTTAATGTAACAATAAATTGATTTTTTTTAAAGTATAAAGAAGATTTTCAAATAATAATTAAGGTAAATAATTTTATTAACTAATAATTTTGAAAAGAAATTAAGAATAATTTATAATTTGTAATTAAAATGGACCAATAAGCAATTAAGTGTTTAAATTAATTTGTAATTGAGAATTTGTTAATTAGAAAAAATTAAGTTAACTAATTATAATTGACAGCTAATTAAAACAACTAATTAAGAAACAATTAATCGAGTTAATTAAGATTTAATTAATTTATCCAAATTTAATCATAAAATTAGAACAATCACTACAAATAATTATGTGGTTAATCTATTAAAATCACACTTACATTAATTGAAAATAATTAACTATCGCTGTGCACTAGATTGCTATTTCTGTTCTGATTGTGATGCTGTGTGATGTAGATTGCTCTGTACTACACTGTGATCTGTGATTTGTTCTGTACTGATGTGGAAGCCCCTTTGCCGTAAAACGACATTTAAACTTCGATGCGACAGGGAGTCGGATTTCAGTTGGTTATCCGAAACCCACATCGAACACTGAATATGAATCTTTGTGATTGTTATGCCCACGTGCTTTAAAATTAAGCGTTCACTATTCGGTTTAGCCGGGAGAGGACTTTGTGTCAGATAACCCATTCTGAATAGTGATACGTCGAAATGGATAGCATTTGAAGACCGGTGGTGAAGATCGGGTGTCGTCGAAAACGATAGGATAACCTATCGATTGTCTCTGCACTGAGTTGCTCCGGTATAAAGATGTCCTAAGTGATGGGAAGTCCGGTCGGGATTGTGGATACCTGAATTTTCAAGGGCTTCTTCCTTTATTGGACAAAGTGCCTTCGGTTTTGTTCAAGCCCGGAATAGACTTGTATGGTTGTGTGTTTGACACTATACTTTGGGATATAAAGCAGATTCCTTTCAAATACGTATCTGTTGGTGGCAGAGAATTTATTCTCTTAGCTTAACACCCTTCTCTGAGATGTATGAGCTCAGAGGTTATGTAATTGATGATTATCAGCGATATGCTCCCAATTTGGTAGTGTGGTATGCTGAGTGTTGCTGTGTGTTGATGATCATTTGTGATCAAATCATGGCTTTCGTGTAAAGCGTGGCTTTGTGGACGAGACCTCATCGGAACTCAACCCGGAAATGGTCGAAACAGGAAAGATGCGGCATGGTTATGAGGGTCGCGCCCTTTAAGGTATGTCATTTCCTTCTGAAAAAAGGTGATGCCATGGTATGGAGCCTAGATATTTACCTGTGTGGTAGCTCCAATCTCATTTACTATGTGGTTGTTGCTTTGTGATAGAGGCCCTCGGATAAAGGTCCCAAAGGACCGAGAAGTGGCATACTCAAGTAGTAGTTACCTAGTTACAGAGGTAACCCGACCTTGTGTTGGCAGAGAGCCGGGTAGGTTCTCGGGACGTCCCGCCAGAGGCGTACCCATATGGCAGTAGGAAGTTCCTTAGCTTGACCATTTGTTGGAAATCCAATTCCAAATACGAACCCAGTACGGTTTTAGTTGTATAACCTGTCATTTACTTATGGTGGTCACCACTATTTAGATGGTAGTTATAGTAGGCATAGTTCGGAATGTCTATGCTGGCTAAGATCAATATTCTATTTTCGAAATGATTTTTCACACTATATGTAACGTCCCGCCTTTTCGCACACTTTTAATCGACACACGTGCCAATTCAAAGCATAAGCAATGGCGGATTGTTAGGGGTAAATAAGAAAAACAAGAAGACAAAAAAACAGAATCTCACAGCGGAAGGATAAAATATAATAATCAAATATACAGTTCATGAAGCTATTTTACAAAACATTTGATTATATTTACATAATACATATCAGAGTTACACATCCCAATAACAATGCAGCGGAACAGTATGAGTGTAGTGTAATAGAATAAATAATAATAATACGAATCTTCGTCTTCGTCCTCCAAAGCTAAATCTTCAAATCCTGAAACGCTCGGACTGACCCGAGCGAATTGAAAAGACAAAACACTCGAGTCAGAACTAAAAGATCTTATGTAAGTTAAATCAACAGGAATAAATATGAGTGCACTAACTTAAGAGATGCTCGGGATTTTCATCTCCTAAGGATCTGTTAATCTATTTACTATGTAGTATACTTCGCTATTATAATAGTGTCTAATTGTAAAATAAACTTACTTTTTAATAGCGTTAAGGAGTGACTCAATATTCCCCTTAACACATAATATATTCCCATGGTCTATACAGTACCGTAATCTCCCCCGTAATGGGCGTCGTCAAAGGGCACTCCATAGGTATGGACAAAACCAAAATCGTATAAGGCGCGCTAGGGTAGGTGACACGACACAACTAGGCAATGCCAGGGTAGATATACCAATTGCTATCCGGGCTGGTGGTAACGCATAGCCGCAGCTACCGCCCACCTCGAACAAACTCCCCCTAAAATCAAAAGTAAAAGTGGCCACCAAATTAATCCAAAATCAGAGTATAGTATCGAAGAGGAGTATCCGATAAAGGGCGCTAACCCCCTTGGCCCGAGAATCGCTCCTGTTTTAGCCACCTTATGCCGACTCACGGGAGTCGGTTCCACGTATTTACCTCAAAAGAAACGCCGCCACTATCCTACTTCATTCTGGAATCTCCACCGCGTACACGGTTGTTAAAGTGGTTTTCAGAGTCGGCAGAGAGTATGACAACTTCCGATCCCGGTCTCTTCAATAACCAAACGTTATTATAACACCACGGTCATTTAAAAAAATAATTATACTTTCAAAACCAGAATATAATTATCCATTTCAAAACCCATAAATACTATATCTTTTCCCTTTCAAACCAAACTCATTTGATATTATTTTTATAAAAACCCAAATTAATATAATATCATTTTACTTCAAATATATATTTCTTTTTCAAAATCATATCATTTTCAAACTTATAATAATCGGAAACCAAACATTGAATTATAACTTTCAAACTATAATACTTCGAAAATTCATAGCTTTAAACCATAATTTCTAAAACTTAAATGGTTTGGATATTCAAACAGTATATAGCATCGATAGTTTGGATTCAAAATTTCTTTATAAAATAAAATATTTTCCGCGACTTACAATTTATTTCATTTAAGATTAAGTCAAAATCCATAAATTTAAAATCGCTTTCAGTTTAAATAAACCACTTCAGTTTCAATATATTTCAAACTTTGAATATTAAACAATTGGAACTAAGGTTGGAAATTTCTGTGTCACCAATTTAAAGTCCTATTATTTAGTTTGAAATAATAATTGCATAATAAACCCGTAATCTTTTAAGTAAAACTCAAATTACTTATAAAAGAAAATTTCCTTCAATTTTTATACTTGAAATATTCATTTAATTCACCTTGAATAGAATTCAGTTATAAATATCATAGCTTTTTTAAAATTTCAAGTTAATAAACTATACATCAACTTATGAAGTTAACTTCTTAATTAAGCTCAATTCCAAATAAATTTTCCAATTTAACTCCCAATCTTAATTAATTTAAATCCTTTAAAATTATATGTAATTTCAATATCTTAACATGTACTTAACCATATAATATAAAATAATCAAACTCCATCATTCAACTTATTTATTTTATTTAACCAATCCATACATAGCTTATCTTCAATACTTTAACTATAGATGTATATATAAAATAAGATTTTATATAATATCAAAATCTATATTTATTAACCGTATCCTATCCAAACCATAGAAAAATCATTTCAAAAAAAATAATTTTCATATATATACCGCGGTGCCTGTATATAATTTTCTATCCTATGGTCAAGTGATACGGATATTTATCGTTTCAATCCGCAATTTAAAAAAAATGCGGTTGTATATCATTTCAAACCGCAATCCCGAATGAATGAAATACATGATAACTTGCAGATTTTAAAATATAGTACACATCATCCATTCACCAAACATCAATCATTAATTATAATCATCATCCAATTTAAACAAACATCAATATATAACAGGTGATAAATAACTGGTATCAATTTCAGTTTATACTCAAATAAATTTAATATCTGTTAATTGGCAGCTTATATGCAAAATAAATATAAGTTAACTGGCAGTTAATATGCAATAATGAATTTAAATAACGCGTAAATTAAATGAATGCCATTTAACTGAGAAATTGATGAAATATATACCAAGCAGCTATAAATAAAATTTTAAACACATCAAAAAATCAATTTAACAAACATAAGAATTTTAGAAGTTGTGAGCGGGTTAAAACATTCACCTTTATATGAATCTGAAAATAATAGACTTCTAATCAATAGCTTCGCTCTACGCTTCCTTAGTCTTCTTATTGATTGCTAGCTTTGTTCCGTAATTTCTTTATTTTGATTTACTTAAATTTCCCTCCTTATTATATTAATATATATATATCTCTCTGTGTGTGTGTGTATTTATGTATGCATTTTTAAAAGGTTTGGAAAAGATTTAAAAAAGAAGAATTTGAAAAAGAAAATGATTGAAATAAGAAGAACTGAAAATTGTAGAGAAGATCAAGTTTTGAAAAGAAAGAAGAAAGTTTGAAATAGAATAAAATTTGAGAAGAAGAATATTTAAAGAGGAAGGAAAAATTAAAATGAGATATAATAAGGAGATTTGAAGAAAAGAAAAAAGAAGGAGATTTGAATGGAGGCTAGGGTTTCATTTGCATCATATCGTATTTATAAGGTTTAGGGACAAAGAGATTTGAAAGGAGAGGCTGCTATTAATTAGAAATAAAGTAAATATGAACAACTTGGTATTGAAATATAATAAATATGAACAACCCTTTTTTTAAATGTAGCAGGTATTAAAAAGAGGTAATTATTAATTAGAAAGGGAATGAATATGGAGGGACAAAAATAAATGACACGTTTCGTTAGTTTGATTCTAAATTAATTAAGTGCTAGATACAGAAAAGTTTGAATACATCATATATATTCATACTTTAACTGTTTGTCAAAATTGCTAAACATATATCAAGTACGATTAATTGGTGACAATATGTAGGAATAAATAAGAATAAATGTAGATGCAATCACATAAGGATCTAATAGGGAAGGAGATAAAAAGTAACGACGTTGATTAATTCCACTTTCCCACTTTAGCCAATTCATTAATACGACATTTAATTATCATGCAAGTTGTATTATGACTAGAAAACATAAACAACAAACAATAAATTAATATGTATACAATATTACCTCATTTTTAAATTGTTTGACAAAAATAATAAAAATTAAATCATGCTTTAGCAATTTGAAATTAAAATATTAAATGTTTATATGTATACACATGCACACAAACACACATACATGTGTGCATAAAGATTAAACCAAAGCTTATTAATTAATTCAAAGAATATGGTTTGCAAACTAAAAAAATCCATTTATGGGCTCAAACAAGCTTCTCGTCAATGGTACAACAAGTTTATAAAACAGTTACCTCATTTGGTTTCGAGGCAAACATAATTGATAATTTTATGTATCACAAGTTCAGTGGGAGAAAATTCATATTTATGATTTTATATGTTGATGATATATTGCTTGCCTGTAATAATTTATATATTTTACACGAAACCAAGAGATTTCTTTCAGATAGTTTTAAAATGAAAGATCTTGGGGATGCTTCTTTTGTATTGAGAATATGAATATATCGTGATCGCTCACAGGGTATTCTTGGATTGTCACAAAAGAACTATATAGAAACGATGCTCAAAAGGTTTGGCATGCAAAATTGTAAAATGGGTGATACCCCTGTCACTAAAGGAGATAATTTTGTCTCAAACAATGCCCTAATAACATCCTTGAAGCAAAAGAAATACAGTAGATCCCTTATGCATTTGCTATAGGGAGTTTAATGTATGCTCAAGTGTGTACGCGTCCGGATATTGCGTACATTATAGAAGTGTTAGGCAGGTATCTTATTAACCCTGGAATGGATCATTGAAAAGCAACAAAAATGGTTATGAGGTATCTTTAGAGAACAAAGGACTATATGCTTACATATAGAAGATCAGATCAGTTGGAGATCATTGGGTATTCTGATTCTGATTTTGCTGGATGCCTGGATGGCAGAAAATCAACTTCGGGATACATATTTCTGTTAAGTGGAGGGGCTATATCATGAAAAAGCGTTAAACAAACGCTCATAGCTTCTTCGACCATGGAAGCAGAGTTTGTGGCTTGTTATGTGGCATCTAAAATGACTGCGGAATTTTTTCACTGGGCTGCTCTTTATTGATAATATTGAAAGACCATTAAAGTTATATTGTAACAATAAATCTGCAGTATTATATTCTAGTAACAATAGAAGCTCAAGAAGTCAAATTACATTAACATCAAGTTTCTTGTTGTAAAGGAGGGAGTGCAGAATATGCTAATATCCATAAAGCATATTGGGACAAATTCCATGCTAGCGGATCCGCTTATAAAAGGAGTACCATCCAAGGTCTTTCATGAGTATGTTGCTAAAATGGGCGTATCTTTTATATAAGGATATTTTGATTTAGGAGAAGTTTGTACTTAGTCACTTATTTCGCGACACTGCTCTATATTTTGATTATGGACATGCTTTGGTTTTTCTGATCAGAAATAAAGTTTTCTTTTACACTTCAGTTGTTTATATATATTATTTGAAATTTTGATTTCATTAAAATAAAGTAGAACGAGTTGGAATTAGACATGTAAAGATCACATTTCATGTAATTTCCATGCTACACGTACATGATTGATCTATGTCTTTTGGTTGTATTAATATCTGTGATCATTGATGAGTTTAGTTACAAAAACAGTAATGAAAGTCACTTTGGTTCTATGCTAACACAATCAATGAACGAAATTGTCTTGAATATACCATATTATCAAGATAGTTATTTAAAAGCTCATAAAGTTGAATACATTCTATAAACTTACATATGTGGTCCACGGAGAGATTGTTGGAATAATTCAACATAATGGAGCTACATATTTTAATATTTGAATGTGTGGACCATCTTATAATTAAGTCTAATTACGTGATCTATTTTTGGAATAAACATATTAAACTTAAAAGAGTATATTCATCATGTAAAATTATAAAGTTTGGATACCGGAGCGACAATTTTAGTTTGTTGAAGGATCAAACTGAAAAAAAAGTCATACACTATATATACCGGAGTGACAATTTATGTCGTTTGATTGTATTGATATCCGTGACCATTGATGAGTTTAGTTACAAAAATAGTAATGAAAGTCACTTTGGTATTATTTAAACACAATCAATGGACGAGATTGTTTTGAATATACCATATTATCAACATAGCTATTTTAGAGCTCATAAAGTTGAATACATTCTATAAAATTACATATATGGCACAATGAGAAGATTGTTGGAATAATTCAACATAATGGGGCCACATATTTTAATGTTGAATGCGTGGTTATCTAGTAATTAAGTCTAATTACATTATCTATTTTTTTTAATAAACATATTAAGACTTACGGAGTATATTCGTCATATAAAATTATAACGTGTGGATAACGGAGTGACAATTTTAGTTTGTTGAAGGACCCAACTAAATAAAAAGTCACACGTTATATATATGTGGTTATGGTCTTCAAATCACACAAGTTTTATCACATTCTCTCTACCCTCTTCTAAAGAGAATTTACAGATCTAAGCTTGTCTCAATTTAAAAGATCTAATTCAAATTAATCTTCACATCAATTAAGAATCGATGAATTCAGATACGCATTCTGCTGTTAATTTTATAAACTTGTTTCTCAATTGAATGTTATATATATTCAGATCCAATATAGATTAATCGCCCAACAAAAATTACATCGAGTTGCTAAATATTATTACATGTACAAGAACTAACAAAAGAATAACTTACAACTTCAAACACCAAATAGTCAAATGAGTCAATATCTAGTAGATGACTGATACGCGACTCCTAACGGTCAACGATGGTGATATAGCAGCAAGATCTAAATCAAAACAATGTTATATTAGCAGCGAAGTGCCAATAAATAAGAGTACATGTACTAAGAAGAGAAGAGTTGGAGATTCTGCTGATGCATGTAGCTGCAGTTGATAGATGGTGGCAGATCTGACACGGATCTATCAGCGAAGCTAAGATTTATTTTCAAACTGAAATGATAAAGCTTGCGCCGCCATGGATGAATTAAAAGAGCAAAGCTTTTGTTTTGCGGCTTTTGAATTGAATGAAGCGCTGTTAGGGTCAATGCAAGTGAAATTGTGGAATATGAGTGTGGGTCGGAGGGTTAATATCCATTTTAATTTATTTTGTAACTGGCTGTAGTTAGCAGGCCGTGAGTGATTGGACCAGTTTAGGCCTTTTTGTAAGTATGTACATATTTTATTTAATAATAAAAGAAGTAAGTGCCCATTCAGAAAAAGGAAGAAGAAGAAACTGTTTTTAGTAATACGTATCCATATGTAATGATATTATGTTCACATTTACTTTTTTGGTTATATAATCAAAATGACTTGACAAAATATTTTGTGCATGTTAAATTTTATAACAGAATTTATATTTTGTCCCGTACATGTTACTGTATTGTTTTTTTGCAAGGTTTTAGATTCTGACCGGCAAGCCGGAAATACGGTCAATTTGTTCGGTTCTGACGACGAAGACTGGACTGGACTCACATCATATTTCCGTTTTGGGATTTCATGGACAAAAAGTTACTTACAAGTTGAAAAGCACCTTTCTCTCTTTTGATGTGTAATGAGCAGCAAACTTTCTTTCAGAGTGGAGATGCTTCTGGTCATTTATTGAGTTGGTAAACTTTTCTTCTCATTGTTTCTTTCTATTGAAAGTGAATTAAAGAGGTAAAGCTAGGGCACAGATTGGGTATTTAGATTTGAACAAGGGAAAAGGAGAAATAAAGATCAGCCTGAGAGATTTGAAAGAGCTTTGTATTTTAATTATTATGTTTTATAATTGGGCCTGATCGGGTTGGTTTAGGATTACAAATATTTTATGTGGAATAAGTTTGTGTATATAAAATATAATGATAAATGAATTTAGGTTCATAATTGGACTAAATAATTCATAAATAAATTTAGTAAATCATAGAATGTAATTCAAACAATGTAGAAATTTAAGTTAGTACTGAACTTTTTAAAACATATCTAACCATTTATACAGAAAATGCAACGGAATTTGCCTTCGATACTTTCGAAACGGAAACGAAATCTTTCAAGCTGTCATTGAACGGAACAGAGATGGAAAACGAAATTTCAAACCTTGATTTTCTGTTGCTCCAACCAAAGGCCTACAATAGTTTGATTTCAGAATTGATATCCCTTGGGCCGCCCTGAGTCCACAAGCCTGACTTATGAAATATCGACTCTTGTAGGTACAGCTTTTTACTGCACCATGGGCAAGCCCAACCATATTTATCATTCGAAATCCAAATATATGGCAAATACACTATATGTCATACCATACTATAGAGCCACATCTACAGAATTTCCAACATGATATCCTAAACAACTTATCACATTACATGGGAAACTTTTTAATATCTGTCAATAACATAGCAGTGATCATAAAGTAACACATCATACTCATGCCACCACAAAGTTCCTATGCATGAGCTCTCATTTACTACAAAACACCATTTAAAACAAACTTCTTATTTCTCCTGAAAAACCCCATTAGCAAAATCAACCGGATTCTCGCTCTCCTCTTCATCGTCTCCACGCTCTAACGTGCTCGAAAGCTGCAGTTGCTCAAAAGCACTTTGTGAAGGCGGGACAGTGCTTATAAGCTCCAATCCAGAACTTGTGAAGCTGCTCATATCAACCACATCTGATGCTGATGAGGCATTTGAAAAGCTTTGCTGCTGCATAAGTACTCCACTGTTTTGTTGCTGTATCTGTTGAGTTTCGTTTAGTGCATTGGCAGCAGCCAGTTTGCTGCTTATCAGATGCGACCTCACTATTGATAGCTCGGTTTGTAGCGATGCCACCTTACAGAAAAATTTGTTAGAAAGTGTTTGGCATTGCCTTATAAGCAGCATAAATAATTTATACGTTACTTATGCAAACTTATTTTGTTTTTTGACAACAGTTTGAAATTTTGACTCAGAGTTGCATTTGAGCAAAATTTGAACTTATCTATGGTTACTTAGCCCTTTGAAACTTGAAACTACATAACAGTTATATTCTAAAACTGCTTATAAATCGAAAGTGGTTACCAAGTGAAATTTTGACTCAGAGTTACATAACTGTTTATATATTAGCATTTTTATGTGACGACGCAACGCCAGTTATATGTAGCGACCATCCCTATATATGTTGTCTGATACATGTGAGCAGACCTCTCAATGGCCAGGTTTCAATTTCCGTATCTTAAAACTCAAATGCATATCCGACTACAATAATTAAAACTTGAGCCTGGTCTGAATCCGCGGGATATTTCAAAACCAATACATGAGCCAGAACCGAATCCCCCGGGTATTTCAAAACCAATACCGCCAAGCCCGTCCTGAATTCGTAGGTTATTTCAAAACAAATATCATACTTTAAACTTGCAAATTTTGTAAAATTTATACGCAAACAATGTTAATATACAAATTGAATGGTGACATAGCCAAGTTCAGAACAAATGAAAGCAAAAACATGTATTTGTAAACAAACAAAATGTTAAACAAATAACATAAACACTCATGTTTTGATACAATGGAAAACTAATAACTGAGTCGGACTCAAACTGAACTGGATTTGATAAAAACATACTCAATCCTAATAGTAGCCGGGTCGGGCCTGAATCGTACTTAACGTAACGGATTCGGGTTGGGTTCGGTCCAAAACCTATACCATTGATGGGCCTAGATATGAGCATGTAACATTTTCTTAATGTTTTCTTAAGATATATTATATTTCAGTTTTATATCTGTAGGTGAATATTCTTATGTTTTTGTTAGGGTTTCATCATAGAAGGTGGTTGATTAATGGTAGGTAAGTTAGGTATAAACATCTCCAGGGTTCTAGGGAGATTATCTTGTTCATGCATGATCTTATCAATTTTTAACTATTATTGTGGTAGAAAATCAGTAGAATTTTTGCTAAGAGTAGTTAGTGCAACATTTCTACTATACAATTTAGTTGATTATGACAGTGTTGAATGAGTGTTGCCTATTTTTTTAATTCTGTTTCCTAAAATATTAAAATAAATAAATAAAAATAGTGTATAGAAGACAAAATCTAGTTTGTTCAAACGACAAAATGCTATCTATCATCATCACGGAAAAAAAAAGAAGAACAATAACACCTTTGAGGATCAAAACCTTGAGATGTTAATGAGAAATGGAAAATGTAAGAATCAAACAATAATTGCTATGGAGGATGTATATTCTTCTCGGAAGTTTGCAAACTAAAAGGCCATTTAACATCTACCGTTGCTATTAGTTCTTTTATGATTATGCTCACTGCCTTAGCTAGGTTATAGATTAAGCCTTTGAGTTTAAGGCCAACGAGCATCCATAATGGTGGTATTATTCTATAGCAGGAAGTCTTAGATGGTTCCTAATACACTTATATTATTCCTTAGAGGGTTAACTATAATATCCTATAATCCTTACATCCATTTTTAACACTGCTTAATAACTCATGTCCAGTATTAGTTTCTCAAAATAATCAGATGTAAGTCACAAGTTTATGAATAACTAAATATCACCTGTTGCTGCAAAGCATGTATAGTAGAAACACAGCCATAAACAGGATCAGCGAGCCTAGCCTGCGCCTCATAGCAAATAGTAACAACTGCATCGTCTCTTCTACCAACAGGCACATGCTGCAGCAGCTTCGAGACGTTGCTTGCTCCAAAGACCTTGTGCACAGCTGCGAACCGGGCTGGGCCCTGATCGGGTCCGAAATGCGGGGCGAACACGCATCCGGGCACGCACTTCCTCCTCAGGAACTTGCATGCCCCGCATGGAGAGGAGGAGGTCGCGGGCGGGCTTTGGGTTGGGTACCGGGTCTGTTTGGAATCCATTACGAGGGTTGGAATGGAAGAATGTGAAAAAAAAAAAAATAGTGTGGAGTTATTAAGTACACAAGATTTGTGCTGCTCCTTGCTGCATGGAGTGAGTACTTTTGTTGTTTACTGCCCACGCCATTTTCAAGGGTGGGTTTTTGTTCTTTTTAATGGTGGGTTTTTGTTCTTTTTAATGGTGTTTGGTTACTTGACCGGTTACACTCGAACACAAGCGTTAAAGTGAGTTTTTGTTGGTTAGTTAATGGCTGTCCATTGGTTGATTTTATGGACTTATGTTGAACTTCTCAATTGATTCATGATATGCCATAACAAAATATGCCTTTTTATACAAATTGTGCTCCTATTAATTGATTTGGAAGCATTTTTGTTATCTAGAGAAATTCATTTTTATTTTATTAAATAGCGTGGATTGTCTGTTTGCCCTCATCTTGGGCGTAGATTCTACTTAATCCATTCTTTTACCTTCCTTTTTTTTAAATTGAGTTTGATATTATGTATCTGAAATACATTGGGATTCCAATATGATTATGATAGGAACAGTAATTCCGACTACATTGGCATTAGTAAAAGATTTTTTATATAATAATTCAATGAATTATTGACTTAAGAATTCAATAGTCTTTTAACAATATAACCGAATTTAAAATTTGTACGACTTTTATCCAATGCAGAATACACTTTTACACGTGGAGGAGTTAAGAAATGAAGAGAAGAAGAAGAAAAAAAAAATTGTGGTTAGAAACAAGTTCAACCATACCTTTATATAGAATGTGGAATGATGCATCTGGTCATCAACGGCCACATTCATTGGTTGTAACAGTTAGTTTTCCCGTTTGATTCAAAAAACACGTGTGTTGGCTCCAATGGTCTGATCTATCGCCATTTCAATAGTTCAAATTCTGGACTTCTAAACTTGTAAACGACTGGAAAAAGGACCCATCTAAATACGTTAAAAATATAATCTGGACCCGAACCCTATCAGTCGGATAACGGCAACATGCATGCGTGTGTTTGTTAAGATACATGACCTCTTCTTCAATCCAAGAGAAAACAATTGAGTGTTCAAATGGATCAACCTTCTCAAGAGAGTCCAATATTTAAGCAATTATATGATCTCATTTTCTACAATGTAGGACTTAATATCCCTTCTTCCTCTTCCAAGATAAATATCAAAACCAATTTTTTGTTTGAAATATCTGATATCCCCCTCCCCCAAAATTTCAAAATAAATAAAAGAAATGGTTGTATTATGGTGACTGCTTACGTACAAAAGTGAGATCGAGCTGACGTAGTTTAAAGAAGAAAAAATTGCATTGTCGTGGAAACCAATACATAAATGGGAGGTATCTTTTGGATTTGAACATTCACAGGTGTAAACCCTTCAAAATCCTATTGAGGTCTTTGATGAACTGATCTTAAAACCAAATAACCATATACTAGGACTAGAAAGTAACACATACTGATTTCGGTTAGTAGAGAGTTCTGTATTCTAATCATATTAATGATTATGTGCTTAATTCAATCCTAGGTTCATGTGTTTACTTTAAAAAGGTCTTGCTTTCTTAGGAAATGACCTAATTTCCATACTCACATAGTTCTACTAAGGCATTTTTGCGATACACCTTGTTAGCTATCTAGAGTTATTAAGGATCATCATCGATCCTTGTTCATGCTGATCCAACACTAATTCATAAATGGGTAATTAGTTTTAGTGTGCTATAATCATTCTTTTGACTTGTTTGTACTCATTGAACCTTATTTGTCCTTTTCAAAACATAGGTTAGGTTTCTCTTAAGGATGAGCAACCTCATGCACAAACTTTAGTCTCATCTCTTTTGGTTTTATGGAAACTATTGCATTTGGAAGACTCTTAGTCAGTACGTTACCAAGTTTTTCTTTGTTTCTATGTAATCCCTTGTAATTACTCGTTTTTCAGTAATTATCTTGTCGTCTGATGTATAAGATTCACATATCTAAATTTTCTATTATATTGTTTGTTAGAAACATTATAATCGTAGCTTGATTATCACAATTAATCATGACTGTAGGGTATGACTTTTCTGTAGCGGAATTTCTGTTAAAAGATTCTTAAACTACCTAACATCTTTCATGCATCTAAGAGTACAATCAATTCTGATAACATCTTTGAGTTGGAAATACAAGTCTACTTCTTGGTACCCCAATACACAACAACACCTTATAATATAAAGATCCATCCTTATCGTAGATTTGGATTTGAATTCAACATTGTTTCAAGTCACATCACTGTGTCCTTCGAACACAACAGGATTTCCTTTATAAGATAAACCGAATTCTGTGGCTTCTTTTAAATAAGCTAAAACTCTAGAAATTGTTTCCAATGTTTGTGACTCGGATTACTGATAAATTGACATAGCACGCATAAGCTATGTTGAGTCCAATGCAATGCATAACATACTCAAGACTTCCAACATACTGGAACATTCAAGTTGAAAAATAGTACAACCAATCTTCTTTACCACTTTAATACTAGGATCTAGGGAGTTAGATTTGGTTTGTCATTGTAATGACCGTATTTCTTGAAGAACTTCTCAATGTAGTGAGATTGCATTAGTATCAGCTCTTTCTCTTTTCTTAGAATTTTGATCCTTAAGATCACATCAGTCTCTCTTAGATCTTTCATATCAAGTTTAAAGAATATAAACTTCTTTGTTTCTTTCACATAAAGTATATTAGAACCAAATATTAACATGTCGATCATCAACATACAAACACATTATAGCTTAACTAGTTTTATCCAATTTGTTACAAATACATTTATCAGCGTCATTAATAATGAAGTCACCTGACTATGCTACTTTATCAAACTTCTAAAACATTGCATGAGTACTGTTTTTAGGCCCTAAATATCTTTTATCAACTTACTCACTTTATTTTCTTGGCTTGGATTTATGAAACCTTTTAGTTGTTCTATATATATATATATATATATATATATATATATATATATATATATATATCATTTCCTCCAAATCACCATTTATGAAAGAATTTTCACATCCATTTTGTTTATTGCAAAATTTTGAATGGATGCAAGTGCTATCAAAAAGTGAATAGAAGAAATGCGAGCAATAATAGCATATGTATCAAAGTAATCTACTCCATGTCTACCCTTAGCAACTCATCTGACATTAAATTTATTACTGGATCTATATGTATTCAACGTTTTCTTGAATATCCATTCACATCCTACTGGCTTAACACTGGGAGGTAAGTGTAGTGAACGAGATTTTCAACCCTTGAAAATCGACCAATCGTTCACTGTATAACATGCCGAATATTCAAGTGCCGGAAATACCAGATCATTAGCGATGAAGAAGAAGAAGTTAGAAGAAAATAGGAAACAACAATACGCAGAATCTCACAATCGCAACGGAACAGTATATAATAGATAAATCAAATCTTTATACAAAATAAAACTGTAACCGTTGATATACAATAATCCTCAGGGTACAACAGTCTACAAGTTAGTCTGGACAGTTATAATAAATTGTCCTCGATAGTGTTGAATATATAACATACACACACAACAGATTATAATCAAGTATGGGATACGTGTGAGATCCTCCAACTCGCCTCTTGAGCTCCATAGCATCTTATCCTAAATCTGTAATACTCGGTCTGACCCGAGCATCACAATAAAATAACATCGGAGTCAGTCTAGAAAACCAGTGTGTGAAAACACACTCAGTTTGAATTATTACTATTTTCATAATCCTTTGAAAAATAAAGGTATCTCGTAAGACCACGTCACATATAAACACGACGAGTTTTTACCTTACGATAACCAAAACAGTTTATATCAAAATCATCTGATATTATAATGGTGTCTATAGAAAATAAATAGAAAGTAGCTGAAATGCTTGCATCTCATGTTTCAGCATTGTTGGGCACAATCAAAACCGTACAGGCACGTAGTGGATATTGGATTCCATACAATGACTGAGCTACTAGGGTACCGCCCATCAAAGTATATCTCTAGAAAAATATACCGAAATCATACCTAATGATCTCAGCCAACAGAGGGCCGACCTACCTCTTATTGGATAGTACCGAATATGTAATCACCTTGGGTGTTTTCACCCTAATCGAGCGCTCTTTTTTCATGCATACCCATACCCATAATTAATATATATATATATATATGAGGGTATCTAGAAAAGTGATAACACACCCTACTTGGGTGCAACCCACTTAACCCTGCTGCATCTCCCCCGTTTTAGTCATTCTCGGTTGATGAGGCTTGAGGCTACGTTTTACCTTTAGAATAGCATTCATACTTGGAATGCTAGCACTGCCATCCAGACCACGATGCAAAGGATAGCATTCATCCGTACAAGTAGTTCTGGGTCTGAACAAACCGAATCTCTTCTAAGATCACCATCTCCATTATCTTCGAGATATCACAATTCGTAATGCATAAATCAGATCGAAATGGTTTTTGGATAATTAAATCGGATCCCGATCTCTTCGAAACGATCAACGAATTTGGCCAGATTTTGATAGTCGATTATTTAACTATGAAATAACATACATAATCAATCACTAAGCCCATATTATAAATTTTCCAAAATATTTATTTCAAAATATCTTTACAAAGATATATATCCAAATCTCTTTCAATATTTCAATATTCGAAACAAATTCAATTACTTACATCCATAATAGGATATTTTCAAACCATCTCAATACTTAGAAATGTTTCTTCCAATTCATTTATAATCAACACTTTGAAAATATTTCTATAATAATTAATCTCGCAGTTATAATATTTCAAATCCGCTCAATACTTAGGAAATATTTTTAAGTAAACTCTTTCTCCAAATCAGTTTATTTCCAATACTTAGGAAATATTCCATTTTACTTCATACTTCTCAAATCCTTTATAATTTACTCGAAAACTCCCTCTCATTTATAATTTATTTTATAAGTTACGGAAATTCAATAATCAACTCCCATTAAATTTTTCCCAAAATCGATTGCACCTGCTTATAATTTCAACCTACCCATTTCTAACTTCTTTTATGAATTCTAATTCATTTTTCGAAGTTCTATTATTTAAACTATCCGAAAATTTCCTTATGTTTCCAAAATTTCAATTCAAAATTTCTCTTATAAAAATAATATCTGTTTAATCAACTCCGTTTACAAATTCCGAGAGAATTTATAAATAAATTAAAATCATTTCAAAACTCTATATATATGATAAGTATTTATAAACAATCATTTATTTTTAAAACATGCTTAAGTAAAAAAATTAAAATATTAAAACACTTTAAATAAACGTTGGTAACTCATTTTCCAACTCATTTTAAAATAAAACTATCGATTTACAAAGATGACTATAAAAATTAGAATTCATTTCAATAAATATTAAATATTTGAATAACCAAATTTTTTGAAATATTTTAATCTAAATAATAGTTATTAAACTACATAGTTTTATAAATGAAAATCCCATTTTAAAACAACTTTTATTTCTCGACAGAAATCTATTTTTAAAATTCAATATTATCAATTTCAATTCATAAATCCCTCTCGGTTCATATCACATCGACTACGTTTTAATTTCATAATCATTCTCACATTTCAAAAATAGAATCAACTATTTTTCCCAAAAACCTATTTCCATATCTCGATATAAATTCACACTTGTGAAATTATATTTCTAGTTTATCAACTGATATCTTTTCCCTAATTTATAAACTCCCTTGAAGTTCACTTGTTTATAAAACTAATCTCATTTATATATTTTCATTTTTATGGATCCATTTCTTATAAATCCCATTTATTTTTCAAATCGACTTTAAATATCGATTTCAACTTATTTATATAAATCCAAAGACATCGCTTAAAAATCCATTGTTAAAAATCCTTTACATAAACTATTTTTAAAATCTTTATTTAAAATATTTTATGAATAGTTAAGTACAACACCACAAACATATCACTGTTTTATCCAAATCAATTTCCTTAAAAGTAAATCCAAATTTCGATATAGATATTTTTAGATCAAAAATTCTTTTTAATCCTTCTAATTTAAAAATAATATTTATGATATTTAAAATACAAAAATTAAGGCCAGTGCTACTATAACATCAAATAAAATTTCAAACCATAATATAATCTATAACAGATTATCCACACATCATATAACACTATATATGAAAATAATCATCATATGTTTGAGAAATCTAATTGGATCCCTCCAACATATTTCCTTGCATCCACAAATGTTATATAACATAATACCAATCCCGCTTCGAGGTGGGATATTACAGTAATATAGGGTCATCCGCTACTATGCGGGGAATTATCTGCTCCAATAGGTGGGAAATATATCCAACTATTAATATATACATATATACTACTATATATAATATAACTTTAACTGATAGTAATATATCAATTCAACCAATCAATAAATGATTTTTAATATTTCAAATTAAAAACTAGCAATCCAAATGAGTGAGATTTACTTACCTTAATTTTTATTTGCAAATCCATTCCAATTTTAAATTAAATCAAACAACGTTCGATTTAAATTTAAAATCCCAGCTGGCTCTGAAAAATCCTAAACCAATTCCTATGATATTTCATAGCTATGAACCAAACTCGACTGATTTCATGATTTTTAAACCTCGTATGAATAAATTATGAGTTCATTAACAATTCGAGATTATATAAACTTATTTAATAACTTAATAAAAAAAGTTAAATTAAGCTAATTACCGTTAATAAATTTTCTTCCCACTAACGATCACACTACCTAAACAAATATTCATGCCTACCCTTCACCCCGTATACAGATGCCAACTTTCCACCACCCTCATAGAACCCTAAATCCACCATCAGTGTAACATCCCAGAATTTGTAGATTTAAAATTCGGCAAATTATTTGAACTTTTAAATTTAAATTGTGAAATTTCAAGAAAAATAAAATATTGATATTATAAAGATGTATGGAATTTAATAAATTTTTTGATAGTTAAGTTTAAATAATTATTAATAATAATAATAAAGAAAAGAACATATAATAAAAAAGGAGAAAATAAAATATGTGATGATATAAATGTTGAAACACACACTTTCATTTAGCAATGCAAGCAAACAAGTGTGTGTGTGAATATCATACAAGTTGCATAGGAAGTTTATAAACAAGAAAAAAAAGCTGTAAAATAAAACAAGACCAAATAGTACCAAAAAAAAATCAAATCTATCATATATGCATGTTAACAAACATGGGAAGCATGAAGCATTAAATGCTATTTACTCTTCAGCCCATAAACTATACACATTCAAACAATTTAGCAAAGTAAAGAAAACAGTACTTACAAAAAAATAAAATAAAATAAGATTGCTGTAACATACAAAGGAAGCAAAGGCATTAAATGCCATCACCTCTAGCACAAAGAAGAATCAGTACTTTCATATAAAAAAAATCAAATCTAACATATTGCTGTAAACGAGATGGAAGCATTACATACATGCTTTCATTAAATGCTATTACTCTCCAGCATGAACAAAGATCACATCAGCCCATAAGCAGGTCATTCCAAATAGTAAAAAGAAGAAAAAAATAATCTAGTTAAAGAAACTGTCTAAACCTGTACACCTCTTTATATGCAAGACTCTTTGTTCAAATTTATTTGAATGCTAAAATCCCCCAAAGATCGAAAAATAAAAAGAAAATAAAGAGAAAAGCAAACATCACTTTATTCAAGTTAAAAGCAATTTACTGAAGAAAAAAGAAAAGAATAGAAGATCAAAACAGTTGCAAAACAAAAACATCTCTGCTCATCCATATATTCAAATGTGAGTAACTTAAATTTAAAATTTGCTTAAGTATACTTACTTATGTTTCTTATGTCTAGAATAAGTATGTTATTTGTATATATATCTATTTATGCAAATTCTATGAAATATGATGTCTGCCTGGTTGAGGATCTGGAAAACATCTATGTTATCTTTTTTACAGGCTTGAAACTAGCAAACAAATTTAAAGTTCTTTTCATCTGATTATTTCTAGACTTTGAGTCTAACATAAAACAAGTTTGTTTTCATCTATATGAATTTTTAAAAATAGCTTTTAGGGAAATAAATAATGAATGGGTTGTACAACTTGTTTTTACAGAGAAATCCCAAAAGTTGATTAAATTCGAGTATAACGATTTACAAATTCAATTTAATAACTTGAATACTTACTTAAAAATAGGATTTTTAAAACAACAGTGATGATTTTTAGTGAATCATTTTGAGTGAAATTTCAAGTTGAGCCGAAAATGTTCTTTTGGCCATTGCCATCGAACAAGGGATCTTTGAATGATAAAATCTTGCTTGTAGTTGGTTTGAACATTGTTGATCCTAGGAAAATTGTCGAATTTTTTTTCTTTCACGAATCGAAGGGACGAAGCTAAATTAGGGTTAGAATTGAAGTTTTGCAGTGGGTTGAAAACAAGGTAATTTCATCACCTAGGAGTGATCGAGTTCATCAAGGTTGAGGGGGAGGTTAGCATAGGTTGTTGACGTGGTCTGGCCGGAAGCGTGGGTTTTTTGGTGAACCGAGCGGCGGTGGCGAGGCATTTTGCCGAGGGTGTTCGTTTCAGTTTTTCGAGCGTCGGGCAATTTTTCGATTTCGTTTTTTCTTTGAAATACTGGGTTTTGATTTCTAATGTAGGGATGAATCGCGACTTGTTGATGGTCGCGATGACCACCGGAGTCGCGGCGCCACGTCGTGCACGTGCACGACATGTTTTGAGTGTAAGTGAATTTGCCGTGGGAAGCTCGAGTTGAAACTCGAAGAAAAGCACGTTTGGCTTCGGGATGAAACTCGCGTATGCGAGTATATCTGGACAATCATAGTTTAGGTACTTAAACTAGAAAGAATAAAAAAAAGAAAAAAGAAGAAGAAGAAGAAATAGGGACGAGAAGAGGAGAGGAAGACGCGGGGAAGTTGCTGGGAATACTCGAGCTCTACTCGAGTCATTATCATGTTTGCTCGGGTTTTATTTTTTTAAATTGGGTTAGGCCTAATAAAACTAGGAATTTATAATGTTAAGTAATTTAAAAATTTGCAATGTAAACAATATTGATTATGTTAAGTTAAAAAAATTTACTATAAGTAAATTATTTAACCATGTTTAAAATTTAAATTAACCCTTTAATTAAATAAATAAATTTAAATTAAGAATTGAAATTAATTTACATTTAAATTTTCAATGTAACAATAAATTGATTTTTAAAGTGTAAAGCAGATTTTCAAATGATAATTAAGGTAAATAATTAGTATTAATTAATGATTTTAAAAATAAATTAAGAATGATATATAATTTGAAATTAAAATTGATTGATAAACAATTAAGTGTTCAAATTAATTTGTAAATTAAGAATTTGTTATTCAGATAAATTAAAGTCGACAAATCAAATTGGCGGTTAATCAAATAATAAATTAAGAAACAATTAATCGAGTTAATTAAGATTTAATTTATTTTATCCAAATTTTAATCATTGATTTTAAACATCACTACAAATAATCGCGTGGTTAATTTATTTAAACCACATTGGAAAATAGTTAACTATTGTTGTGCATTATATTGATATTTCTGTTCTGTTTGTGATACTGTGTGATGTAGATTGCCATGTACTGCACTGTAATTGTGATTTGTTCTGTATTGATGTGAAAACCCTGTTGCCGTAAAACGGCATTTAAACTTCGATGCGACAGGAAATCGGATTTCAGTTTGTTATCCGAAACCCACATCGAACTTGTAAATTTTTGTGAACGACATATCCACATGTTTTTAAATTTACTCTCACTATTCGGTTTAGCCGGGAGAGGACCTTTGTGTCATATAACTCATTCCGAATATGTGATTCGACGTTATGGATAGCATTTGAAGACCGGTGGTGAAGACCGGGTATTTGCGAGAACGATAGGATGACCTATCGATTGTCTCTGCATCGAGTAGCTACGGTATAGAGATTCCCTAAGTGATGGGAAGTCAGATCGGGATTGTGAATACTCGGATTGCAAGGACTTCTTCGGAAGTGCCTTTGGTTCTGTTCGAACCCAGAACAGACTTGTATGGATTGTATGTCTGACATTACAATGGAGATATAAAGCAGATTTCTTTTAAATACATTTTTGTTGGTGGCGAAGAATTTATTCTCTTAGCTTAACACCTTTCTTTCAGACCTACGAGCTCAGAGGTTATGTAGTTGAAGGTTATCAGTAATGTATTTCCAACTTGGTAATGTGGCATGCTGAGTGATATTGATCATTTGTTAATCAAAGCATGGCTTTGTGAAAAGCGTAGCTTTGTGGACGAGACTTCGTCGAACCTCACACCCCGGGATGGTCGAAACAGGAAAGTTGCAGTAAGGTTATTGGGGGGTAGCGCCCCTTAGGGTATGTGCATTTCCTTCTGGATAGAAGTGGTATCATGGTATGAAGCACAGATACTTAACTTATGTGGATATCGTAGATATATATATATATATATATATATATATATATATTACTTTGTGATTTGTTGTTGGGGCCCCGGATAAAGGCTGGTTACAACCGGGGGATAGCATACTCGTGTCAGTAGTTACCCAGTTAGGGGTAACCCGGCCTTGTGTTGACAGAGATCCGGTTAGGTTCTCGGATCGTCCCTCCAGAGGCGTACCCATATGGCCCAGGAAGTTTCTTTGCCTGACCATTTGTTGGAAATCCAAAGAAACAATATGAGTCCTGTACGGTTTTAGTTGTAGAACCTGTCATTTAACATGACAGCTATAGTAGGCATAATATAATGGTACCTATGCTGGCTAAGATTAATATTTTATTTTCGAAATGCTTTCTACACTATGCACTAGTAATAATATCAAAGAAATTTCCCCGTACCAAGCATATTTGACTATCATAAGAAGAAATCTACTCCAATTCTGCGATTGCATTGTGTGTGTGGCGGTAGGTCTTACGGTAGTTCCATTTTTTTAAAAGCATACCAAAATTCTTTTATAAATCTAGTTTCTTTAAAAGCAACTTTTTTTATTTACTCATACCAGTCCCATGACTGACCTGGAGTTTATTGTTTTCTTTCCTAAACTCTGGATGCCCATAATTTTTACTCGGGCAGCCTGGTAGCAGGTTTCCGTACTTTGGAGTTAGCAGTATTTTGGAGCTCTTATTTTGGAGATATCTTAGAAGCAAGTTGGAGATCGCAGGTGTTTAGCTTTTGGGTGTTCGTTATCACTTCTTTCATTTGAAGACTTTTTTTTGGATATATGATCACTATTGTATTAGTATGATGTTTATTTGGAGTTGAGTAGTATGTATTAAATACTCTGATATAGTAATGGATATTATACTGTTGTATCTGTGATATATGCCTGATATTCATTCTGTTCCGCTGTTTTATTTTCGTCTGATGTTGTTATACGCTCCATTCGAACTGAAATTTGACGTTCGAATCTCCGGCAGTTGAATACAAGTGAGGTATTTGATGTCGACTTTTGGACGATGAATTTTGGATCGTGACAAATTGGTATCTGAGCTGAAGGTTGAGTAAGAACTTTAGCAACGGAGTATAACACATTAGATGGCTCATTGGAGATAGGGTGAAGTATACCCAAGAATGAGTATAATCAAGACTGAAACTCTAAATTTTCTTAGTCTATTTCTTTTTACTACTGATATTCCTTAAGATATTTCGTCCGTATATATAAATGAATTTTCTTACTAATTTCAAATAGTAAGAATGAGCGGACGCAGAGGAAGAGCTAGGGGTCAAGGGAATGCCGCAGCACCAAACCAAGATCCTCCAACAGTTGTAGCAGCAATAGATATCCAGCAGCAGCCGAATCTGGCTGATTTGTATAAAAATTTCTCAAAGCTTGGTGGCAAACCGTTCACCGGCAAGGAGTCAATTGTTGAGGCTCAAGCATGGGTAAGATCGTGTGAGAAATTTTTTAAAGGGCTAAAACTGTAGGACGAGCAGAAGAGACTTATAGCTTCTTGGAAACTCCAAGAAGAAGCCTCAGCCTGGTGGGAAACCGTCATTATAGATGAACCAGAGGAAGAGTTTACTTGGGATCGTTTTAAGGAGGTGTTTGAAAAGCGTTATATGTCATCGGCGGGAATTTCCAGAATGTATCAAGAATTTTTGGATTTAAAGCAAGAAAGCTTGTCGTTTGAGGAGTACTTAAACAAGTTTAACGAACTATCCCGTTTTGGTCCGGAGTTGTTAAACACGCCTCTTAAGAAAAATGAAAGGTTTATCCATGGAATGAACCAGAAGTATCACGAAAGAATGACAGCACATGTCAAATAATCTTTTTCCGATCTGATTGATATGGGATATAGGTACGCCACACTGGATATGCAGGAAATTCCAAGGGAAGGAGGAAATTCAAATAATCGGAATTGGAAGAAAAGGAAGTTTGGGAGCAAGAGGCTACAACAGGTCAAAGATAAGAAGTGCAGTCAAGGAAATTCGGCAAAGAATATAACTTGTTACAATTGCCAAGAAAAGGGTCATTATTCAAGCAGCTGCACAAACCCGAAGAAGCAAGTTAAGAAGGAACATCCTGTGAGGAATGATCAAGGAGCTAGAGAATACTATAATTGTCACAAGCCTGGACATCTTATTAAGAATTGCCCGGTAATGAAGCAAGCACAGGTGGTAAATGTTTATGCGATAAAGAAAGACCCTTCAACTTCAAAAGCAGATAAAGGAAAAGGTGTTTTGGAAGGTAACCTTGCTATTTATGATAGAACTGTTAGAGTTTTATTTGACACGGGAGCTTCACATAGCTTTATCTCTCAACAAACCGTAAGTGAATTAGAACTTAAAACTAAATTTGCTGACGATCCTATTTGCGTGAAAAATCCGGTTGGAGGTCTCGCAAATCTTTGTTTGTATTGTAAGAGAGTTCCTATTTCATATGCTTGCTATCAATTTCCTATCTATCTTTATGTCCTCGAATTTAATGAATTTGAAATTTTACTCGGAGCGGACTGGCTATCGAAATACGAAGCTAAATTGGATTGTAATAATCGGACAGTTTTAGTCAAAACAAACCTTGGAAATTTTATTGAAATCTCTTGCGACGATCCGAGTCCAAAGAGAGATAGATTGATGTATACTTTGGGATATCCTGAACCCAGTTTGCAGTCTATACCTATTGTTCGGGAATTCTCCGACGTATTTGAAGAAGTAAAATCCTTACCTCCACACAGAGAAATAAATTTCAGAATTGACTTAATTCCGAATGCCCGTCCTGTTGTTCACGCAAGTCGCAGGATGGCACTTAGGAAAAAAAATTGAATTAGTCGATCAAACTCGAGATTTGCTAAAGAAAGGATTGATTCGCCCTAGTGTTTCTGAATGGGGTTCAGCTGTCGTATTTATGGCTAAATCGGACAGATCTTTGAGATTGTGTGTAGATTACCGCGATCTCAATAAACAAACTCTCAAAAACAAATTCCCTTTACCTAGAATTGACGATTTATTCGATCAACTTCATGGTGCTCGATTTTTTTATAAGATGGATTTAGCTTAGGGATTCCACTAGCTGCGAATAGCCGATGATTGTGTTCATTTAACTGCTTTTATGGGTCCTGACATGTTCTGCGAGTGGTTAGTTATGCCCTTCGGACTGACCAACGCTCCCGCGCACTTCGTAGATTTAATGATCCGAGTGTTTCGAGAAGTATTGAACAAATTTGTCCTAGTATTTATTGATGATATCTTGATTTTCTCCAAAACCGAAAAGGAGCATGCTGAACATCTCAGAATTATTTTGGAAATATTGAGAACGAATATATTATTCGCTAAATTTTCTAAATGTCACTTTTGGGTCAAAGAAGTCAGATTTCTAGGTCACATTGTTAATGAAGAAGGAATTTCTATTGATCCAAGCAAGATTTCTACAATTCTGGACTGGAAGCAACCCACTACTCCTAGAGAAGTTCGAAGTTTTCTGGGTTTAGCGGGATATTATAGAAAGTTTGTACAGAATTTTTCTAAGTTTGCTAGCCCATTGACTAAGCTAACAATGAAGAATGCTAAATTCGTTTGGACTCCAAAATGTGATGAAGCTTTCCAAGAATTGAAAAGGAGATTGACTACTACTCCTGTTCTCGCTATTATTAACGGAAACCAAGGCTTATCTGTCTATACTGACTCATGCGGTGATGGGGTAGGTGCAGTATTAATGCAGAATGGGAAGGTAGTTGCCTACGCGAGTAGACAATTACGTCCGCACGAGAGAAACTACCCAACACATGATTTGGAGCTTTTGGCTGTTGTTTTTGCTTTAAAAATCTGACGACACTATCTTCTGGGTAAGAATCTTTTCAGCTTTCTTAACAATTTACGAAATTAACTAAACTTAAACAATATACTTAATAAACTCCCTTTGTTTTAGGTGAAAAATTTGAATTATTCACCGACCATAAATCCTTGAAATATCTCTTTACCCAGAAGGATCTGAATCTGCGACAACAACGTTGGTTGGAATTTCTGGCATCATATGACCTAGATATTCTGTATAAGCCGGGAAGAGCCAATGTAGTTGCAGACGCCTTAAGTAGAAAGCACGCTATTCTTGCTCATATTGTTATTGCTCCTACTCTTCTTGAAAAGATCGCCAACAAGCAAAAAGAGGACCAGTTTCTTCAGGAAATATATGGGAGGATTCGTCGAGGTGAAGATTCTAGTTTTGCAATTGATAATAATGGGGTTATAAGGATGAAAGGAAGAATTTGTGTCCCTGACATTCCAGAGCTGAAACGTGAAGTTTAGATGAATGTCACAAATCAAAACTCAGTATCCATCCAGGAGTTAATAAAATGTATCGAGATATTAAAAGAACGTTCTGGTGGAAGACAATGAAAAGAGACATATCTATTTATGTGAGTCACTGTGCTACTTGTCAGCAAATCAAAAGCAATCAAAAGAAAGTGGCCGGTTTACTTCAACCTTTGGAAGTACCGAAATGGAAATGGGATCAGGTATCGATTGATTTCATCGACGGATTGCCACGAACCAAGAAGGAAAATGAAGCAATTTGGGTTATAGTGGACCGTCTAACCAAAACTGCTCACTTTATTCCAGTAAAATCCACTCGTACTGCAGCAAGCTTAGCAGAGCTATATGTAAAGGAAATTGTTCGTCTCCATGGTATTCCCAGCAGTATAGTGAGTGATCGTGACCCGATCTTCACTAGTAGATTTTGGGAGGCATTCCAAGCCGCTTTGGGAACAAAATTAAATTTCAGCACTGCTTATCACCCACAATCTGATGGGAAAACTGAGAGGGTTAACCGAATTCTAGAAGACCTTTTGCGTACATGCATTCTCGATTTTGGTGGTTCTTGGGAGGACCATATACATCTGGTCGAATTCTCATATAATAAAAGTTATCAGGCCAGTATAGAAACGGCTCCTTTCGAAGCTTTATATGATCGTCCGTGTCGATCACCTACATGCTGGATCGAATCAGGTGATAGACTCAGTCCTTGGACCAGATATGATTAAAGAAGCCACGGAGATGGTTGATTTTATTCGAAAGAAATTATTAACTGCTCAAAGTCGTCGGAAGAACTATTATGACCGCCGAAGAAGATATTTGGAATTTCAAGTTGGGGATTCTGTATTTCTGAAAGTGTCTCCGATGCGGGGTGTATTGAGATTCGGGAAAACTGGAAAGCTAGCACCGCGTTATATTGGTCCTTTTCCTATTCTGGAAAGGATTGGTCCTCTATCATATCGAGTGCAGCTACCCAACTGGTTGTCTAGCGTGCATGATGTGTTCCACATTTCTATTCTTCGAAAGTATGTGCACGATCCAGATGATATTATTGAAGAAGCTGCTCAGCGGGATCTTGAGATCACCCCTAACTTGGCAGTTAAAAGAGAACCGATAAAAATTGTAGATCGTGATGAGAAGCGATTGAGAAACAAAGTTGTGAAACTGGTCAAAGTTCAATGGAGTGGAGATCCAAAGGATTGCACTTGGGAAACTGAAGATAATATGCAGAAATCATATCCCAACTACAGAGTGGATATCTCGACTTAAACTGGTAACCCATTTCCTTACTTTTTCTGAATTCATATATTCTTTATTTGCGTTTCTCTCTCTTTCAATTTCGAGGACGAAATTTTCTTAAGGAGAGGATATTGTAACATCCCAGAATTTGTAAATTTAAACTTCGGCAAATTATTTGAACTTTTAAATTTAAATTGTGAAATTTCAAGAAAAATAAAATATTGTTAATATTGATATTATAAAGATGTATGAAATTTAATAATTTTTTTGATAGTTAAGTTTAAATAATTATTAATAATAATAATAAAGAAAAGAACATATAAAAAAAGGAGAAAATAAAATATGTATAAATGTTGAAACACACACTTTCATTTAGCAATGTAAGCAAACAAGTGTGTGTGTGAATATCATACAAGTTGCATAGGAAGTTTATAAACAAGAAAAAAAACTGTAAAATAAAACAAGACCCAATAGTACAACAAAATATCAAATCTAGCATATATGCATGTTAACAAACATGGGAAGCATGAAGCATTAAATGCTATTTACTCTTCAGCCCATAAATTATACACATTCAAACAATTTAGCAAAGTAAAGAAAACAGTACTTACAAAAAAAAAAAGATTACTGTAACATACAAAGGAAGCAAAGGCATTAAATACCATCACCTCTAGCACAAAGAAGAATCAATACTTACATATAAAAAAATCAAATCTAACATATTGCTGTAAACGAGATGGAAGCATTACATACATGCTTTCATTAAATGCTATTACTCTCCAGCATGAACAAAGATCACATCAGCCCATAAGCAGGTCATTCCAAATAGTAAAAAGAAGAAGAAAAATAATCTAGTTAAAGAAATTGTCTAAACCTGTACACCTCTTTATATACAAGACTCTTTGTTCCAATTTATTCGAATGCTAAAACCTCACAAAGATCAAAAAATAAAAATAAAATAAAGAGAAAAGCAAACATCACTTTTTATTCAAGTTATAAGCAATTTACTGAAGAAAAAAGAAAAGAAAAGAAGATCAAAACAGTTGCAAAACAGAAACATCTTTGCTTATCCATATATTCAAAGGTGAATAACCTAAATTTAAAATTTGCTTAAGTATACTTACTTATGTTTCTTATGTCTGGAATAAGTATGTTATTTGTATATATATCTATTTATGCAAATTCTATGAAATATGATGTCTGCCTAGTTGAGGATCTGGAAAACATCTATGTTATTTTTTTACAGGCTTGAAACTAGCAAACAAATTTAAAGTTCTTTTCATCTGATTATTTCTAGACTTTGAGTCTAACATAAAACAAGTTTGTTTTCATCTATATGAATTTTTAAAAATTGCTTTAAGGGAAATAAACAATGATTGGGTTGTACAACTTGTTTTTATAGAGAAATCCCAAAAGTTGATTAAATTCGAGTATAACGATTTACAAATTCAATTTAATAACTTGAATAGTTACTTAAAAATAGAATTTTTAAAACAACAGTGATGATTTTTAGTGAAGCATTTTGAGTGAAATTTCAAGTTGAGCCGAAAATGTTCTTTTGGCCATTGCCATCGAACAAGGGATCTTTGAATGATAAAATATTGCTTATAGTTGGTTTGAACATTGTTGATCCCAGGAAAATTGTCGAAATTTTTTTTCTTTCACGAATCGAAGGGACGAAGCTAAATTAGGGTTATAATTGAAGTTTTGCAGTGGGTTGAAAACAAGGTGATTTCATCACCTAGGAGTGATCAAGTTCATCGAGGTTGAGGGGGAGGTTAGCATAGGTTGTTGACGTCGTCTGGCCGGAAGCGTGGGTTTTCTGGTGAACTGAGCGGCGGTGGCGAGGCATTTTGCCGAGGGTGTTCGTTTCAGTTTTTCGAGCGTCAGGCAATTTTTCGATTTCGTTTTTTTTTCTTGAAATACTGGGTTTTGATTTCTAATGTAGGGATGAATCGCGACTTGTTGATGGTCGCAATGCCCACCGGAGTCGCGGCGCCACATCGTGCACGTGCACGACGTGTTTTGAGTGTCAGTGAATTTGCCGTGGGAAGCTCGAGTTGAAACTCGAAGAAAAGCACGTTTGGCTTCGGGATGAAACTCGCGTACGCGAGTATATCTGGGCTATCATAGTTTAGGTACTTAAACTAGAAAGAATAAGAGAAAAAAGAAAAAAGATGAAGAAACATGGACGAGAAGAGGAGAGGAAGACGCAGGGAAGTTGTTGGGAATACTCGAGCTCTACTCGAGTCATTATCATGTTTGCTCGGGTTTTATTTTTTAAGTTGGGTTAGGCCTAATAAAACTAGGAATTTATAATGTTAAGTAATTTAAAAATTTGCAATGTAAACAATATTGATTATGTTAAGTTAAAAAAATTACTATAAGTAAATTATTTAACCATGTTTAAAATTTAAATTAACCCTTTAATTAAATAATTAAATTTAAATTAAGAATTTAAGTTAATTTACATTTAAATTTTCAATGTAACAATAAATTGATTTTTAAAGTGTAAAGCAGATTTTCAAATGATAATTAAGGTAAATAATTAGTATTAATTAATGATTTTAAAAAGAAATTAAGAATGATATACAATTTGAAATTAAAATTGATTGATAAACAATTAAGTGTTTAAATTAATTTGTAAATTAAGAATTTGTTATTCAGATAAATTAAAGTCGACAAATCAAATTGGCGGTTAATCAAATAATAAATTAAGAAACAATTAATCGAGTTAATTAAGATTTAATTTATTTTATCCAAATTTTAATCATTGATTTTAAACATCACTACAAATAATCGTGTGGTTTATTTATTTAAACCACATTGGAAAATATTTAACTATTGTTGTGCACTATATTGATATTTCTGTTCTGTTTGTAATACTGTGTGATGTAAATTGCCATGTACTGCACTGTAATTGTGATTTGTTCTATATTGATGTGAAAACCCTGTTATCGTAAAACGGCATTTAAACTTCGATGCGATAGGAAATCGGATTTCAGTTTGTTATCTGAAACCCACGTCGAACCTGTGAATTTTTGTGAATGACATATCCACATGTTTTAAAATTGACTCTCACTATTCGGTTTAGCCGGGAGAGGACCTTTGTGTCGTATAACCCATTCCGAATATGTGATTCGACGTTATGGATAGCGTTTGTAGACCGGTGGTGAAGACCGGGTATTTGCGAGAACGATAGGATGACCTATCGATTGTCTCTACACCGAGTAGCTACGATATAGAGATTCCCTAAGTGATGGGAAGTCAGATCGGGATTGTGAATACCCGGATTTCAAGGACTTCTTCGGAAGTGCCTTCAGTTCTGTTCGAACCCAGAACAGACTTGTATGGATTGTATGTCTGACATTACAATTGAGATATAAAGCAGATTTCTTTCAAATACATTTCTGTTGGTGGCGGAGAATTTACTCTCTTAGCTTAACACCCTTCTCTGAGACTTACGAGCTCAGAGGTTATGTAGTTGAAGGTTATCAGTAATATATTCCCAACTTGGTAATGTGGCATGCAGCAAGGTTATTGGGGGTAGCCCCCCTTAGGGTATGTGCATTTCCTTCTGGATAGAAGTGATATCATGGTATGGAGCTCAGATACTTAACTTATGTGGATATCGCAGATATATATATATATATATATATTACTTTGTGATTTGTTGCTGGGGCCCCGGATAAAGGTTGGTTACAACCGGGGGATGGCATACTCGTGTTAGTAGTTACCCAGTTAGGGTAACCCGGCCTTGTGTTGGCAGAGATCCGGTTAGGTTCTCGGGTCGTCCCTCCAGAGGCGTACCCATGTGGCCCAGGAAGTTCCTTAGCCCGACCATTTGTTGGAAATCCAAAGAAATAATACGAGCATGTACGGTTTTAGTTGTAGAACCTATCATTTAACATGACAGCTTTAGTAGGCATAATATAATGGTACCTATGCTGGCTAAGATTAATATTTTATTTTTCAAAATGCTTTCTACTCTATGCACTAGTAATAATATCAAAGAAATTTCCCCATACCAAGCATATTTGACTATCATAAGAAGAAATTTCCTACAATTCTGCGATTGTATTGTTTGTGTGGTGGGAGGTCTTATGGTAGTTCCATTTTTTTAAAAGCATACCGAAAATACTTTTATAAATCTAGTTTCTTTAAAAGCAACTGTTTTTTGTTTACTCATACCAGTCCCATGACTGACCTGGAGTTTATTGTTTTCTTTCCTAAACTCTGGATGCCCATAATTTTTACTCGGGCAGTCTAGTAGCAGGTTTTCGTACTCTGAAGTTAGCAGTATTTTGGAGCTCTTATTTTGGAGATATCTTAGAAGCACGTTGGAGATCGCAGGTGTTTAGCTTTTGGGTGTTCGTTATCACTTCATTCATTTGAAGACTTTTTTTTTGGATATATGATCACTATTGTATTAGTATGATGTTTATTTGAAGTTGAGTAGTATGTATTAAGTACTCTGATGTAGTAATGGATATTATACTGTTGTATCTGTGATATATGCATGATATTCATTCTGTTCCGCTGTTTTATTTTCGTCTGATGTTGTTATAAGCTCCATCTGAACTGAAATTTGACGTTCGAATCTCCGGCAGTGGAATACAAGTGAGGTATTTGATGTCGACTTTTGGACTATGAATTTTGGGTCGTGACAATCAGCATCAATTCCTCTTCTCACCCATAACTTGTTGGTTAACACGCCCTATTTTGCAATTCTCATCGCATTCCATTTCTTCCCTAGGCCTCGAGCAACATCACCACTTCCCCTAACAACTGCGATATTGATCCTCCACTGCTCATGCCACCGCCTCTAATTCACGTGCGCGCAGTCGCGCATCCAACTACCATGCCAACGTGCACGTTCATCATCCCTTCACGCAATGTGAAATCGAACCCTAAGCTGCTCGACCATCTCATCCCTATGCAGCACCACCTCGTGTAGCCTTGCTTCCAAGCTGCGCCTTGCTCTCGTGCTCGAGCCTTTGCGGCGTCGCGATTTTGTTTATATTTTTTTCTTTTCGATCGATTTAATTTTTTTATAATCAAACTGTCTTCGTGGAGAAGATTCACCCGATTTTTTTAAATATAAAGGAGAAAGCAGCTCGCATCAGAGGCAGGGTGGGATGGAACTAGAATAGGTCGGCTAAGTTGACTTTATGAATATATTTTATTTTATATTCAAAATATCTCGTTTTTGGTAACTAAAAATCTTCAATCCTTATCGAGGCATGCCGCTATTACAAATTCAATGGAACAAGCTTCGGAACCTAATTCGATCATATGTGGAAGATAGCTTTTTAAATCGACTATTTAATTTAAATTCAATTATATTATTTCTAGACGTTTCCAGATCGCACGACCAAACGGTGAATCCAAATGCTACAAATTTGAAATTCGATAATAATACACTATTATGGATCCAATAGAACCATTTTTGTCGAATTTCGAGACTGTACTCTGGATCGCTATTTACGTGTTGATTAAATTGACCTTTTTTTTCAAAATTGACAAAATCACTTGAAATTTCAGTTTTAAAAACTTATTGCTCAATTCTAATTCTAATAGAATTTATATCAATATTAGAAATCATTTTGATTCATATTAAGTCAAAATTTCAATTACCCACACTATTCCAATATTAAATTCACTATCCTCGAATTACGATGAATAACTATATTTGAAATTTAAGTCAGATGTACTAATTCAACCAAAATTTCCATGTTCAAAAATCAATTTATATTCCAAATTCAACATTAAAAACCATTTAAATATTCAAAATCAAATGATGGAAAATCCGGGTCGTTACATTTCTTCCCCTTAAAAGAATTTCGTCCTCGAAATTGCTATCGTAGGAAAAATGCTCCAAACCCACTAATTTATTAAAACCAACTTAGTCAAAACGCGATATTTCTCTTGCCTAAATCTTTAGACCTTCATTTACTAACTAGTTTCCAAACATTCATCAAAATCCTTTATTTCACGATAAACTTTCAAATCCCATTTAAGTTAACAAAAATTTCCCAAAAATTTTCAAAATTTTTGCTAAGTACCGAATTTTTTTGGCGGAGCTTCTCTTGTACGGAGAGCCTTTTGTAATATGACAAAAATGATAAAAAGTTATACATCAGTTCTCATGGCCCAAAAACACAATATATATCAATAATCATCTCATTTTCGCTTTTAAATGTGTAGACATACCTTATATTAGCGTTATAAGCAAGCTCGCTCAATTAATATGTAATTGTGCAATCCAAAATCACGCCAAACAGCTCTCTGTACATGTATTTACTCGAATAAACACCTTAGTTTTATAATTTATGAAATTTAATAACTTTACATTCCTTTACCATTTTAAACACATGATTTCATAACGCTAACATGGCATATCATGTATTTTAGAAGGTACATGCAAATACATAGTGCTAACATTTAATAACCCTCTTCAAATTCAGTTTATACACCATTTTATTCAATTCCAAATGATTCACTTACCATTTATTATCATTTGATTCATATTTACACCCAACAAATTAATAACCATTTCAAATTTATTCAAAATCAATTTATTCAGTTTCAATTGATTCACAAAATTTTGTTTACTTCCGTTTACATCAAAGGACAAATGTCCCCATGCTATTTGGTGATATTTATTAAATATATAACCACTTTAGCTTATAAACCATTTAAATTGATTATAAATCAATTTATCAACTTCTATTAATTGACATTCAGTTTATTCACAAAAATCTTGTTTGCTCAATTTTACATTCAACAACAATCTAATTCATGCCAATTTATTTAGGAACCATTTCATAAATAATCACTTAAGTTAGATTTCTATTGCAATCAAACTTCATTTCATTTTAATTTAATTCTCATTCAATTTATTCGCTTTCATTTACTTAGTATATTCAATCTATACTATATCACTTGGGAATCATTCCATTAAAATTAATGTAAGATTTATTTTAGCCTTTTATACGACACACATATTCATTTCCACATCAAAACTTAATTTCATACTCGAATTCATTTAAATAATATTCCAAAGCCATATTCAATTTATTTACACTTAAATTGAATTTATTTGTAACTTAAGTTATCGCCATTTCAATCCATTTCTATTTAATTTGCCAACATTTCAAAATATATTTAATCGCTTACAATTAAATATAATTTCATTTATAACTCATGTTCCCCATTCAATTTCAATTCCAAACCATAATCTATTTTACTTTACCATGTTATGTTCCATTCCTATATTCAGTTAACTAATTAATTTATCTAATTAGTTCACTTCTACTTTATAATTCAAAATATGATTTTTATTTCAAAAATCACTTCAATTAGTTTGACTTGAGTTCAACTTTATTTCCCAATCCAAGTTGGATTTCCATTTCCTTACCAAGATATCAATTTATTTTCCTTTTGGTTTTCCATTCCATTTCTCAATTTAATAAGTTGTACCACTTATTATTCACAATTTCGACGTTCGAGTTTATTCTGTTCAAAATTTATAACCTATAGTTATATAACCATTTTAATATTCAAAATTATACTCACTTCCATTTTGATAACATTTCCAATCCAATTCACTTTATTTAACTTATCATAAGTTAAATTTCAATCATTATAACTTACTCAAGTTAAAATTTAATTCCAAAATTCAAATTCCACACTTTTCTTTCTTGTTAAAACCATTCTCAATTTATAAGTTCAAAACTTATTTCTTTTTTCCTAACATTTAAATTAAATTCCAGAATTCAAACACCCAGTTTTTATTTCAAATCATTTTGAAATTATATATATATATATATATATATATATATATATATATATATATATATATATTTGTTTTAACAAACCATTTTCTTGGATTTTTAAACTCAAACTTGGTTTTACCCAAAATAAACTCCCTTGGAATTTCTAAAACAACATTTGGTTTTCAACAAAAATCTCCATATCAAATTACTACGGTAGCAATACGTCACTTAGAAACTCGAAAATGAACACCAATGATGTCGCGGTCATCATCGAAATTATTTTCCAACACTAAAATGAGTTAAGTGCTTTATCGCCTCAAAAATCCATTTAAAACATTTTCTATTCAAACATATCTCAAATTTAATACTCCATTGTTCTTTCAACCACTTTGAAAAACATTTTCAAAACTTTCGATAATTCAAAACTCTCAAATGCTTAGTTCAAATCCATGTAAAACATTTCTCAAAGCTTTCGATATTTTAAATTTCCAAATTCTGGTTTGAATCCATTTTTATTTATAATTCTTTTGCACAAATTATTCTTATACAATCCCTATTTGTTTATATATAACCATTCCAAATTTTATAATCCGAGTTGGATTATAACAATAACAACCAAACACACCAATTATACTATAATAATTTCAGAAAATTATTTCTTTCATATCAAAATATAGTTGGGTAAAATTATTTCATTTACCCGCTTTAAATCAATACCATGTCGGTGTACCTGGTTCAAGTGCTTAAAAATTCCTATCAATTTCTTGGCATCCCACTATTTGACCAGAATTCATAAACCACTCAACAGATAAATCAACACAATATAAAATATTTTATATTCACTAACAAATACGCGTTCATATCTATTAATACGCTCAAAGTCATTATATGGTACTACTGAGCCTGTCTCTAATGAGTAATCCCCACCAAAGCCAAGGTTCTCGCTTAACCTTCAGCTATGATACCAAATGTAATGAAGGGGATTTTTGACCCTCGAAAATCGACATCAATACATTTACTGTATAGCATGCCGAACATTCAAGTGCCGAAAATTCCAGATCATTAGGGGTAAAGAAGAAGAAGATATAATAAAATAGGAAACAACAATACAGGAATCTGATAATCGCAGCGGAAAAATATATAATGGAATACAGATCTTTATACAAAAGAAAATTGTAACTGTTGATATACATATAATCCTCAGGGTACAATAATCTACAAGTCAATCTAGGCAGTTATAATAACTTGTCCTCATTAGTGTTGAATATACAACATACACACACAGTGGATTATAATCAAGTACATGGGATACTTCTGAGATCCTCCAACTCGTCTTCTAAGCTCCATAGCATCTTATCCTGAATTTGTAATATTAGGTATGACTCGAGCATTATCATAAAATAACTCCCGGGTGAGTCTGGAAAACTAGCGTCAGAAAACACGCTCAATTTGAATTATTACTATTTTCAAAATCCTTTAAAAAAACAAAGGTATCTCGTAAGACCACGCCACACTAAACACAACGGGATTTTACCTTACGATAACCAAAACATTTTGTATCAAAATCATCTGATATTATAATAATGTCTATAGAAAATTAATAGAAAATGGTCGAAATGCTTGCATCTCACATTTCAACATAGTTGGGCATAATCAAAACCATACATGCACGTAGTGGATATTGGATTCCATACAATAACTGGGCTATTGGGGTACTGTCCATCACAGTACATCTCTAGAAATATGTATCGAGATCGTACCTAACGATCCCTGCCAACACAGGGTCGACCTAACCGAATATGTTATCACCCTGCGGGTTTCCACCCTAATTGAGCGCTCTCTTTTTCATGCACAACCATATTCATAATTATAATATATAGCCGAGGGTATCTAGAAATGATAACATATCCTACTTGGGTGCGACCCAGTTAGCCCTGTTGAATCTCCCTTGTTTTAGCCATTCCTGCTTGATGAGGCTTGAGGCTACATTTTACCTTTAGAATAGAATTCATACTTGGAATGCTAGCACTGCCTTCCAGACCGTGATGCAAATGATAGAATTTATCCATACAAGTTGTTCTGGGTCTGAACATATCGAATCTCTTTTAAGCTCACCATCTCCATTATCTTCGAGATATCATAAGTCGTAACACACGAATCGAATCGAAATGGTTTTCGAATAATTAAATCAGATCCTGGTCTCTTCTAAACAGTCAACGAATTAGGCCAGATATTGATAGTAAGTTATTTAACTATCAAATGGCACACATAATCAGTCACTAGGCACATATATAAATTTCCTAAAATATTTATTTCAGAATATCTTTACAAAGATATATATCCAAATCTCTTCCAATATTTCAATATTCGAACCAAATTTAAGTACTTATATCCATAACAGGATATTTTCAAACCCATCCCAATACTTAGAAATATTTCTTCCAATTCCATTTATAATTCAACACTTTGAAAATATTTCTATAATAATTAATCTTGTATTTAGAATATTTCAAATCCCTCTAGTTCAATACTTAGGAAATATGTATAAGTAAACTCTTTCTCCAAATCAGTTTATTTCCAATACTTAGGAAATATCCCATTTTATTTCATATTGATAAATCCTTTACAATTTACTCATATACTCCTACTCTCATTTATAACGTATTCTATAAGTTTTCGAAATTTATTAATCAACTTCCTTTAAATTTTTCCCAAAATCGGTTGCACCTGCCTATAATTTTCAACTTCCCATTTCTAACTTCTTTTGTGGATTCTAATTGATTTTTCAAAGTTCTCTTATTTAAACTATCCGAAAATTTCCATAAGTTTCCAGAATTCCAATTCAAGATTTCTCTTATAATAATATCCGTTTAATCAATCCCATTTACAAATTTCGAGAGAATTTATAAATAAACTAAAATCATTTCAAAACTCTACATATATGATAAGTATTTATAAATAATCATTTATTTTTAAAACAAGTTTACGTAAAAAATTTAAAATATTAAAACGCTTTAAATAAACATCGGTAATTCATTTTCCAACCCATTTTAAAATAAAACTAATCAATTTACAAAGCTAATAAAAATCAGAATTCATTTCAATAAATATTAAATATTTGAATAACTATCTTTTCCAAAATATTTTAATCTAAACAATAGTTATTAAACTACGTAGTTTAATAAATAAAAATCCCATTTTAAAACAATTTTTATTTCTCAAGAAAAAAATATTTTTTCAAATTCAATATTATCAATTTCAATTTATAAATCCCTCTCGATTCATATCACATAGACTACGTTTCAATTTCATAATCATTCTTACATTTCAAAAATAGAATCCACTGTTTTTTCCAAAATCCTATTTTCATATCTCGATATAATTTCACACATGTGAAATTATATTCCCAATTTATCAATTGATATCCTTTCTCTTATTTATAAACATCGTTTATAAATTTATAAACTCCCTTGAGTTTCACTTGTTTATCAAACTAATCTCATTTATAAAATTTCATTTTTATGAATCCATTTCTTATAAATCCCATTTATTTTACAAATCGACTTCAAATATCGATTTCAACTTCTTTCCATAAATTCAGAGATATCACTTAAAAATCCATTGTTAAAACTCTTTTATATAAATTATTTTTAAAATATCTATTTAAAATATTTTACGAATAGTTAAGTGCAACCCCACAAACAACATCTCATTCGGGTGTTTAAATTCCAGAATTCAGACACCTGGTTTTTATTTCAAATCATTTTGACATAATATATATATATGTATATATTTGTTTTAACAAACCATTTTCTTGGAATTTTAAACTCAAACTTGGTATTACCCAAAATAAACTCCCTTGGAATTTCTAAAACAACATTTGTTTTTCAACAAAAATCTCCATATCAAATTACTATGGTAGCAATACGTCACTTAGAAACTCGAAAATGAACACCAATGATGTCGCGGTCATCATCAGAATTATTTTCCGCGACTAAAGTGAGTTAAGTGCTTTATCACCTTAAAAATCCATTTAAAACATTTTCTATTCAAACGTATCTTAAATTCAATACTCCATTATTCTTTCAACCACTTTGGAAAACATTTTCAAAACTTTTGATAATTCAAAACTCTCAAATGCTTAGTTCAAATCCATCTAAAACATTTCTCAAAGCTTTCGGGATTTTAAATTTCCAAATTCTAGTTTGAATCCATTTTTATTTATAATTCATTTGCACAAATTATTCTTATACAATCCCAATTTGTTTATATATAACCATTCCAAATTTTATAGTCTGAGTTGGATTATAATAATAACAACCAAACACACCAATTATACTATAATAATTTTAGAAAATTATTTCTTTCATATCAAAATATAGTTGGGTAAAATTATTTTATTTACCCGCTTCAAATCAATACCGTGTCGGTTTACCTGGTTCAAGTGTTTAAAAATTCCTATTGATTTCTTGGCGTCCCACTATTTGACCAGAATTCATAAACCACTCAAAAGATAAATCAATACAATATAAAACATTTTATATTCACTAACAAATACGCGCTCTTTTCTATTAATACACTCAAATTCATTCTAGGGTACTACTGAGCCTATCTCTAATGAGTAATCCCCACTAAAGCCAAGGTTCTCGCTTAACCTTCAGCTATGATACCAAACGTAATGAAGGGGATTTTTGACCCTCGAAAATCGACATCAATACATTTACTGTAAAGCATATCGAATATTCAAGTGTCGAAAATTCCAGGTCATTAGGGGTGAAGAAGAAGAAGATAGAATAAAATAGGAAACAACAATACACAGAATCTCACAATCGCAGTGGAAAAATATATAATAGATAAATATAGATCTTTATACAAAAGAAAATGGTAACTGTTGATATACATATAATCCTCAGGGTACAACAATCTACAAGTCAATCTGGGAAGTTATAATAACTTGTCCTCATTAGTGTTGAATATACAACATACACACATAACAGATTATAATCAAGTACACGGGATACTTCTGAGATCCTCCAACTCGTCTTCTGAGCTCCATAGCATTTTATCCTGAATTTATAATACTAGGTTTGAACCGAGCATTATCATAAAACAACACTCGGGTGAGTCTAGAAAACCAACGTCAGAAAACATGCTCAATTTGAATTATTACTATTTTCAAAATCCTTTGAAAAACAAAGGTATCTCGTAAGATCACGCCACACATAAACACGACGGGATTTTACCTTACGATAACCAAAACATTTTGTATCAAAATCATCTGATATCATTATAGTGTCTATAGAAAACTAATAGAAAATGGCTGAAATGCTTGCATCTTACATTTCAACATAGTTGGGCCCAATCAAAACCATACATGCACGTAGTGGATATTGGATTCCATACAATAACTGGGCTATTGGGGTACCATCCATCACAGTACATCTCTAGAAAAATGTATCGAGATCGTACCTAACGATCCCTGCCAACACAGGGTTGACCTAACCGAATATGTTATCACCATGGGTGTTTCAACCCTAATCGAGCGCTCTCTTTTTTATGCACAACCATATCCATAATTATAATATATAGCCGAGGGTATCTAGAAAAGCGATAACATATCCTACTTGGGTGCGACCCACTTAGCCCTGCTGCATCTCTCCTGTTTTTGCCATTCCTGGTTGATGAGGATTGAGGCTACGTTTTACCTTTAGAATAAAACTCATACTTGGAATGCTAGCACTGCCTTTTAGACCACGATGCAAATGATAGCATTTATCCATACAAGTTGTTCTGAGTTTGAACATATTGAATCTCTTTTAAGCTCACCATCTCCATTATCTTCGAGATATCATAAGTTGTAACACACAAATAGAATCGAAATGGTTTTTGGATAATTAAATCAGATCCCGGTCTCTTCGAAACGATCAACGAATTTGTCCAAATATTGATAGTCGATTATTTAACTATCAAATAGCATACATAATCAGTCACTAGGCACATAAATTTCTTAAAATATTTATTTCATAATATCTTTACAAAGATATATATCCAAATCTCTTCCAATATTTCGATATTCGAAACAAATTTAAGTACTTATATCCATAACAGGATATTTTCAAACCCATTCCAATACTTAGAAATATTTCTTCCAATTCCGTTTATAATTCAACTTTTTGAAAATATTTCTATAATGATTAATCTTGTATTTAGAATATTTCAAATCCCTCTAGTTTAATACTTAGGAAATATGTATAAGTAAACTCTTTCTCCAAATCAGTTTATTTCCAATACTTAGGAAATATCCCATTTTATTTCATACTTTTCAATCCTTTACAATTTAGTCGTAAACTCCTACTCTCATTTATAACGTATTCTATAAGTTTTCAAAATTTATTAATCAACTTCCTTTAAATTTTTCCCAAAATCGGTTGCACCTGCCTATAATTTTTAACTACCCATTTCTAACTTCTTTTGTGGATTCTAATTGATTTTTCAAAGTTCTCTTATTTAAACTATCCAAAAATTTCCATAAGTTTCCAGAATTCCAATTCAAGATTTCCCTTATAAAAATAATATCCGTTTAATCAATCCCATTTTCAAATTTCGAGAGAATTTATAAATAAACTAAAATCATTTCAAAACTCTACATATATGATAAGTATTTATAAATAATCATTTATTTTTAAAACATGTCACTACAAAAAAAAAACCTTATTGCAACGCCCTTTTTACAACGAGCATTGGTTGCTCGTTCTAATAGAAGACTATTACAACGGTCCATTCAGGCCCGATGTAAAAGATGCCATATACAACCGCTTTTTTACAACGGGCATTGGTTGCCCATTGTAATAGAAAGCTATTACAACGGTCCATTCAGGCCCGTTGTAATAGATGTCAACTTTACAACGATCACAAATTATCCGTTGTAAAAGGTGCACAATCACAAATTACCCTATTCACAAATTACAATGGACAGAAACCCTTTATTAAAAAAAGCCGGCCCTTTTACTTTCGTTCCTGCTCGTTCCTCTTTGCTTGTTCTCTTTGCTCGAAACTAGGGCTTTGGAAAAATTGAAGCTTCCGTCTTCTCGATCGAATCAGGTCTTCTCCAATGTCTCAATCCAAATTTGAAACTAAAAGGAAGTCGTGATCAGGTGGTGGAGGCGGTGGTTGATACTATTGGTCACGGAAAATTCGATAATGAATTGGTGTTGGTAAGTTCGAGTTCAAACGGCGATTTAGCTAGTAGATGCTGCGATGAAACTTTCTCTATACAAACACTCAATTTCTCAACTCGAAAATCAAAAATCAGCAGCCCAAATAGCAGAAACAAATTCGCAACCCAGTAACTTGATTCGAACGAGGGTGGTTGGTGTCTAGTCGGTGATTGGGTTTAGGCGAGGCGATGGCAGTTTTAGGATTTACGGTAGTGTTTTCGATGTCGTGGTTGGGTAGGGTTAGCGATTGCAGTTTGTATGCGGTCGGAATTCGTTTTCTTTTCGATTTTTGGGTTTGAGATTGAAGGGGTGGTCGCGGTGATTTGGTGGAGGTCTGGAGTGATTGTTAGTGGGCCGATGGTTGGGGTGATGGTAGTTGTTTGTAATGGTTGGTCTTCGCATATTTGCAAGGAAGCCACAGGTTCTCAAGCAACAGAAAAAGATGTTTCCTTATATATTACTGATTTCATCAATGCATAAATTTCTCATTTTATACCATCTTGTCCATTCAACTGCCTCACTTCTTCTGCTCCATTCCTGATCTCTCATATTTTAAATGACGACCGCTGTCTCAACTGTAGGAGCTGTTAACTGAATTTTGGTACATTTTTTTTCATCTTCTTGATCAATTATTTTCATGACAGTTTCAATTTTATTGCGTGCCCCTGATATAACATAGACAAATGACATTTCAAGTTAGATAATTGATAGTTTATTTTGTAGCCAATACATGGGCATTTACTTTTTATCTGTTTATTTTTTTTGCTACTGTTAATCTAGTTGCTAGACATAATAAACAATACACTTACATAGCCAAAATTTTGGTAAAGAATGACTAATTACGTCAGATAGGGAAAAAATGGGAGAAAAATAAAAACAAATCTTTTTGAAAAATTTAGTTAGGGCTCTAACCCACAACTGACATTTATCTCTGCTCCAGGACATAACAAGAAAGTGCGATCTTTGATCACAACCTTATCAAACCCAATTCTTTCTAATATAGCCTACACCGGAGCAAATATGAGTTTCAGTTCATAAAAATACTATATACGAATTGAGTGAAGTATTTATTTTTTTCAACTCGACGCACCATTGTTTTGAAAAAAATCAGCTCATTTAATGATATTATATTGACATATTAATATCTAGTAAGTCCGAATAATAATAACAATGTTGAAAGAAATACTTCATGTCAGCATGATTGTGGTTAATCCAATGAAAGCACATATAATTGGTTACAAACATTTTGAGCAGCATTTCAAAGTAGTTTGTAATGAACTGTAGTAAAATATGAAAATTCCAAAATTATTTTATAATTATGCTTTACTGAAATATGTGAGGTAGTAAATCAATTATATGTAATGGATTTTAGAATTATTTATAGTGTTAAAATTTAAACTTCTCAATTGAGATCATGACAATTTATTTTGAAATCTAAAGCATTTTTCAGCTTAAGTACAAGAGTTTTATAACCCAACTGAATCCGTACTTCTAAACTGAATTCAACCCAACCTAATATGAGGTTGTTCAATTATGGGTTAAATTTCTTTGATTCAAACCTATGTGGTAGGTGAAGTATTTGGTCCGACCCAACTCTATCTAACCTTTATGCATACATATGTTTGATAACTGAATATCAGTTTAGTAGATAACCTTAGTAGTTAAACTCCTATATTGGAAATAACTAAACTTTGCCATACTATAGGCATCATAACGATGGGAGGTACACACACATCATCTTTGTTTTGCTTAACATATAAATTTTGAAGATCTTGTTAAGAACTTAACATATAAACCCCAAAATGAAATGAAAGTAAGCATGTAAAAAGGTGATTCAATCACCTAGGTAAACTGAACCTCGAGACTCTTACTTTGGCATGCAGTTGAAACAGGGGACAAGCTTAGGAGCTTCAGTTCCAAGCTCTACATTCTATGGAAGCAGCTTAAAGAAGTCTAAGCTCAACACAACCCATGGTAGAATCTCAACTGGAAGCTTCAAAGTCATGGCTGCAGACCTGGACAAGACAAAAAAAACGAAAGCAGACAGATGGGTCGGGCTGGGAACAGACATATCCGATGATCACCAAGACATCACAAGAGGAAAGGGTTTGGTCGATTTGCTCTTCCAAGCTCCAACTGGAGATGGGACCCACGTTGCTGTTTTGAGCTCTTACGAGTACATCAGTCAAGGGCTTCGCGAGTAAGGCCATATTGCATATCAATATTTCATGCATTATGCACTTAAGAAAACATAGATATTACACAAAAGAAAATATTGAAATTAATAATGCATTTTCGATGTTCAAATTTGTTATGTCATAGAAAACATAGATGTAATACATGTATATATACAATATGGAATCATAAAGCATGTTCCTAAAATAAAAACTCTATCTTCGTATTTTTTATTAGTTCAAGAACTAAATATTTACACCACTTTACATTAGTAATCATACTAAGGGGGTTCAATGATATGTATGTATGCAAGCCTACATGCATGCATGTATGCATGGATGTAGAATTCATACTCAGTCTAAGACAAATAAACCAAACATACATTATCGCACATTATACAGTTTATAATTAATTTTTCATGTGTTAATCAAGAAGTTAATAGTATATATATGTAGAAGAATATTATGGAAAAAGAACCGTACTTCCATTATTGATTCATGATTTCACATTTTCGCTTTGTACCATTGACCTTTGAAATAATGAATAAATAAACTATAGAAAAAACAGAAAAGGAAGAAGATGAATTGTAACATGCAAGTAGTATCTAATAAATATTCAAATTTAAAATGAAACATAAGAACTATTTTTTAGTTATGGCTAATCAAAAAAGAATTGGTTACTTTCATTAACTCTGGGAAGTTTGCTTCTATAGATTTATAGATTTTAGGCAAAAATGCAATTAAAACTGTGAAAGTAACACATATAGTATGAACCACTGGAGTTCGCATGTGCACATATTTTTGTTATAACAAAAGCTGATAGTATACGTAAATTATTATGAGCAATTGTTTGTTATTTCAATAGAAGTAATTGTCTGTTGATTTACTTTGTCATATAATCTAAGTTCCAACGTTGTTTGTCCTCTTAAATTTTACAGTTTGTACCAAAATCTTTATCTTTTTTTTTTTTAATATTTAGCTATGATGTTCCCTTGTCTACAATTTAAATTACGACTCTACATTCGTTATTATCACCTAAAACCTCATAATATAATTTTCAATAAATGAAACCTGTATGTTCCCAACTTCCCATGCATTTTTTTCCTTTTTCATGTTCGTTTCTTTAGAAACTCCAAATTCCATAAAAAGATGGCTTCTTCTAAGAGGGTTAGAAAAGAATTATAAGAATTTTGAACATTTTTTTCCTTTTACATGTCATGTAACTGTGTCATTTTTTCCCCTCCGCATCCACTGCCATGTAACCTCTGCCACCTGCATGGTAAATATACCTTTTTTAATCAATTGACATAAGGTGTTCGCTGCATTTTTTTGATCATTTTTTCCTTTTACCTATCATGTAACTATCCACTGTCATTTTTTGGGAGAAACGATATTTGGTATAGAGGTGGATAGTGCAATTTTGATACAAAGTTATCTATGCAATGGGCAGGCAAAGATGTCAGCGTGCAAATAATTGCATCATAGAAGTTGAACTATCCACTGTCATGTAACTATCCATGAATAGTTCAACCATTTTAGATCAATTGAACCTGCATCCAAATAAAATAGTTGAACTATTCAGACCTGATTCCGAATAAAATAGTTGAACTATTCAAACCTGATTGGAAAAGTGTTGAGATCTCTTTTGTGTTTATGTCTTCTTGTGTTTGCAGGTGTTTCTTCGGTGCTTTCTGCTATTGCCATGTTGACTTTTGTTGCTTTTTCTCTGCTATGGACTAGGACTACGGATATGGTTCCTTGACATCCTTGTTTAGTTATTTATATTAGCTTTCAGGTGTTGCATTTTCCATTGATGTAAATATCTTTGTATGATGTTGATCTTGCTATAAAACTCGTTTGTACTTGACATTGAGTGAAAAGTGTTAATGCTTTATGTATTTGGCATGTAAACTTATCTAACCTTTTGGAGTGTTAGAATTCTATGATTCTAGCTTTTAGTCTTTTCGTATGTGATTTTAATTATTTTACGATAATATTTTGTATTAGTATGGATGTATTGCATGGATGCTGCTGTAAATTTTTTTAAATCTGCATTCATTTTGCAACGGGCAATGTGCGTTGTTATATAATATTTTTACAACGGTCAACACACGTTGTTAAATACGTTTTTTACAACGGTCAATGCATGTTGTGAAACAGGCTATGCAACTAGTATGGTTAGTCTATTGCAACGGGTTATGGCCGTTGTATTATAGTCTATTACAATGGCCATAACTCGTTGTAAAAAGGTATACTGCAACGGTTTTTACAACGGGCTTTGCCCGTTGTAAAATATGATGGATCTATTACAACGAGGCCTATTACAACGGGCACATGCCCATTGCTAAAACCATATTACAACGGGCTTTGTCCCCTGTAATAGGGTATTTTTGTTGTAGTGTGTTTAAGTAAAAATAAAATAAAATATTAAAACGCTTTAATAAAACATCGGTAATTCATTTTCCAACCCATTTTAAAATAAAACTAATCAATTTACAAAACTGAATATAAAATTAGAATTCATTTCAATAAATATTAAATATTTGAATAATTAACTTTTCCAAAATATTTTAATCTAAACAATAGTTATTAAACTACGTAGTTTAATAAATAAAAATCCCATTTTAAAATAACTTTTATTTCTCGACAAAAATCTATTTTTTAAAATTCAATATTATCAATTTCAATTTATAAATCCCTCTTCATTCATATCACATCGACTACGTTTCACTTTCATAATCATTCTTACATTTCAAAAGTAGAATCCACTACTTTTTCCAAAATCCTATTTTCATATCTCGATATAATTTCACACATGTGAAATTATATTCCCAATTTATCAACTGATATCATTTCTCTTATTTATAAACATCATTTATAAATTTATAAACTCCCTTGAGTTTCACTTGTTTATAAAACTAATCTCATTTATAAAATTTCATTTTTATGAATCCATTTCTTATAAATCCCATTTATTTTACACAAATCGACTTTAAACATCGATTTCAACTTCTTTCCATAAATTCAGAGATATCACTTAAAAATCCATTGTTAAAACTCCTTTATATAAATTATTTTTAAAATCTCTATTTAAAATATTTTACGAATAGTTAAGTACAACCCCACAAACAAATCACTGTTTTATCCAAATTAATTTTCTTGAAAATAAATCCAAATTTCGATATAAATATTTTTAGATCAAAAATTATTTTTAATTCCTTCTAATTTAGAAGTAATATTTATGATAATTAGAATTCCAAAATTAAGGTCAGTGCTACTATAACATCAAATAAAATTTCAAACCACAACATAATCTATAACAGATTATCCACACATATCATATAACACTATATATGAAAACAATCAATATATTTGAGGAATCCAGTTGGATTACTCCAACCTATTTCCTTGCATCCACAGATGTTATATAACATAAAAGTACCAATCCCACTTAGAGGCGAGATATCGCGGTAATATAGGGTCATCCGCTATTATGCGGGACGCATAGCATCTCATCCGCTCCAATAGGTGGGAAATATATCTAACTACTAATATATATAATATAACGTTCAACTGATAATAATATATCAATTCAATCAATTAATCAGTAAATGATTTTTAATATTTTAAATTAAAATCAAGCAATCCAAATGAGTAAGATTTACTCACCTTGATTTTTATTTGCAAATCCGTTCCAATTTTAAACTAAATTAAACAACATTCGATTTAAATTTAAAATCCCAGCTGACTCCTAAAAATCCCAAACCAATTCCTATGCATAGATTTTACAGCTCCGAACCAAACTCGATTGATTTCATGATTTTTGAATCTCGTATGAATAACTTATGAGTTTATTAACAATTCGAGATTATATAAAATTATTTAATAACTTAATAAAAAAGTTAAATTAAGCTTATTTCCGTTAATCCATCTTCTTCCCACTAACAATCACATTGCCTAAACAAATATTCACGCCTACCCTCCACCCCGTACACGGATGCCGACTTTCCACCACCCTCTTCGAACCCTAAAGCCACTCACCTTCAATTCCTCTTCTCACCCACGACTCGTTAGTCACCACTCCACCATGCCCCTTTTACCAATTCGCGTCACATTCCAATTCTTCCATAGGCCTCAAGTGACATCACCACTTCCCCTGACAATTGCGATATCGATCCCTCCGCTGCTTATGCCATCGCCTCCAATTCACGTGCACACAGTCGCGCATCCAGCCACCATGCCAATGCGCGCGTTCATCATCTCTTCATGCGACGCGAAATCGAACCCTAAGTTGCCTGACCATCTCATCGCTATACAGCACCACCTCACGTCGCCTTGCTTCCAAGCTGCACCTCGCTCTCGTGCTCGAGCCTCTACGACGTCGTGATTTTGTTTATATAATTTTCTTTTCTTTTCGATCGATTTGATTTTTTCTTTATAATCGAATTGTCTTCGTGAAGAAGAGTCACATGATTTTTTAAATATAAAGGAGAAGGCGGCTCATATCAGAGCTAGAGTGGGCTGGAACGAGAATAGGTCGGTTAAGTCGACTTATATGAATATATTTTATTTTTATATCCAAAATATCTCATTTTGGGTAACTAAAAATCTACAATCTCTACCGAGGCATACCGCCTGGCGTTCCTAATATTATACCGCTATCATGAACTCAATGGTACAAGTTTCGGAACCTAATTTGATAGTATGTGAAAGAAAGCATTTTGAATCGACCATTTAATTTGAATTCAATTATATTATTTCTAGGCGTTTCTAGATCGCACGACCAAATGGTGAATCCAATTGCTACGAAATTCAAAATCCGATAATAATACACTACGGCTCCAATGGAACTAGTTTCATCGAATTCTGAGACTGTGCTCTGGATCGCTATTTTAACGCGTCGATTAAATCGACGTTTTTTTCAAAATTGACAAAATCATTCGAAATTTTAGTTTTAAAACATATTAACTCAATTCTAATTTAAATAGAATTTATATCAACATTAGAAATCATTTTGATTCATATTAAGTCAAAATTTCAATTATCCACATTATTCCAATATTAAATTCACTATCCTTGAATTACGATGAATATATTTGAAATTTAAGTCAGATTTACCAATTCAACCAAAATTTCCATATTCAAAAATCAATATATATTTCAAATTCAACATTTAAACCATTTAAATATTCAAAATCAAACGATGGAAAATCCGGCTCGTTACAGTAAGACAGTGAAAATCCATGTATGGTTTGCTAAAATTTAATTCATTTCAAAGATTCTTTCCATAAAATAGCATCTTTGAAACTTATAAGTTCAAAATAAAGTTTAGGACCATCATCAACATTTTGTATCTTTGGTTTTTTTTGGAATGCTATATTTTTTTAACTTTATAAACTAGAGTTACATAGTCCTGGCTAATTGGCCCTAAATATATCTCGATATACTGATCTACTTATTTAAAAAACGATACTTCAAAAAGGAAACCCTAACTTCTGAAATAAAAATAACTAAAAAAGACGTCGACTTTGTCAATATTTTGATTCTCATCACGGTCTCTGACAAGAACTCAGCATGGAGAAAGCGGCTGCAAGCACGTTAGTACACTGAATATTGGCAATCTTAGGAAGGAGTTTCTGCCGCTGTCCATAAACTTCTCCTGCATTAACAAATTAATAATATCATATCTTATTTCATTATAGTTTAACAAGCAAAACAATTACTAATACTGAATAAAATGAAATATGCTTACATGGCTTTTGCTGGATTTATCGTCCTGCCATGTATACGAAATAGTCCCGTCCGGATTTACATGCTCGACAGCATGCGTACGGGTGAACACGTCCATAAAGCCCATAGGACCATATGCCTCAGCTTCCTGAAGTTGATTTTTACATACAATTATTATACATTTAAAATTATATAACATAAACTATTTACAATTATTATTCAGTAAATTTACCAACTCCTGCCGATACTGTTGAAACGACTTCAACCCTCCGCGATGAATGATGGGATTCTTATTTCTGTTTGCAGAGTTTCTATACGAATCTGCCTGTACATTCAAAATTTGATACATTGTTTTTCGATCACGTCAAATTAATAATTCAAATAAATTTAGTATACTTGTCATCGCCTCGTCCGTCTCCCAGTATCTCAACCAAGCTTGTCATACGCTCTCCCACATCCACCATGGTTTCTTACTAGATTTTTTAATCTCAGATATCGAGTCTCTGTAGTTCTTGCGCATTTTCTTCATCCAGTATCCTCGTGCCAGCATCATATCGTCTGTTTGGATGTCTATCTCAGCCTGTGTTTCACGATAAAAAGTAAAAAAGAAATTACACTTTAAACGATAAACAGTAGAAAAACGACAAAAACGAATTAAAAATGGAAAACAGAAAAATATACATACTAGGACATCCTTCCATATACACTCTATGATGTGAGGAGGGATGTTATCCCATTTCGGCCAGCAAGCGCTCATCCTACTGCGATAAGAAGCTCTAGAGACATCCAACACAACCTTCGAGGGAAGTAGGTCGAACCCTCTGTTTTTAAATACGTTATAGATAAGTACGTACGTATATCATAAAAAAAAATAAGATGTTGAATAAAATTTAATTCTTACCCCTCTGCTCTATGGACTAACAAAACTACTGGACGCTGTGGCTCTTGCGATGGCCCACTGCCATCGCGTCCTGATGATCGGGAAGAGCTCCTACCTCTATATGACATTATGATAAACCTATGACATATATACACATCATTATATAAGAGAATAATAACATGATAATGAAATATATTTCATATTAAAATGACATCAACGGTATAAATTGCTTAATTAATGACTGAAATGGAAATAGAAATGGAAGTGTGTTATACATGATTCATAATGGGTGTATTCTTTCGACGATAAACAGATTTCATTGCATTTTTAATAAAAATTGCTAAATAAATGACAAATGGAAATGACATAAAACAGGTAAACAATGGTAAACAGATTTGGTTTCATAGTTACATCAATTTCATAATACATCAAGAAATCAACATAGTTACATCAATTGCAAAAAAAGCCAGATTCATATTTATATCAATCATCATCGTCTTCTGATTCAGATTCGGTCTCGTTTTCTACGATATTTTCCTCTGCACTGTCAAATGCGTCTACCAAAACATTTGATTCATCGATCAAAGAACCAAAATCTGTATGATCGTCTGTAATTATTATTTCGTTATTTTGCTCAAGATCTGCCTGACAAGCTTGCTCGTCCGGAATATTCTTCCCATCGAATATGAATCTGGCCTTTGTTTTAAAAACTGCAGACCAATCTGCTTTATCTCTTTTTAGAGATGGATAAGGAGCGTAATAAAATTGCAATGCTTGTTTGGCTAGTACAAAAGGATCATATTTGTGATAGTGCGATGTATGCTTTATTTCGATAAGATTATAATCCTTGTGCACATTAATTCCAGAACCTGAAACATTGTTAAACCAATTGCATCTAAATAGAAACATCTCCTCCACGGGTCGTGAGAAATATGTCAGCTGCAAAATTTGTGTTAGAATGCCATAAAATTCATTTAAGTGATTTTCTGGATCGTCACTACCGTTAACAAATACACCAGAATTATTTGTTAATTTTCCTGCACCGTATTCTTTGGTGTTAAATTTATATCCATTGACAAAATATATTGGATATTTCTTGACCACTCTTTTTGGTTCCATCGCAAGATGTTTCAACCCTTCGTCAACAACACAATTTCTCGGCTCATAAACGTAATTTGAAAACCAACCGGAAAATTCTTAGATCTTCGTTCGGATATTCACGTTCATAAACACTATTTATATAAACAAATTATTACATTAGGGTTATACACGCGAATGCATTATAGAAAAGAATAAAAGAAAAGTTATTATTTCAGATTACCTAACAAACGGTGCAACCTCGGCACAATTTAGAAGAATATAAGTGTGTGCTACATGAAGATCTCTATCGTCTAGCCATATTTCTACATTTTCTAAAAGGCCGGCCATGTTGTCTAAAAATAGATAACATTGCTTGAGAGGACTCTTGTTCCTCGCCTTCGTCATTACGAGGAACACTTTCAAATGAAATATTCTCATGGTCACTGAAATAGTGAGAGAAAAAAAAGAAGCTTCTTCTTCGATGTAAGATTTACATATCGAACCTTCAACTCGTGCTTTTTGTCTCACTTTTTTCTTCAGATGATTCAAATATCTATGCAAAATTAATTTATATTAACTTCATCTTTCAAATGCAATTAAATTGCGTGATAACATATTACATACCTCTCAAATGGATACATCCATCCATATTGGACAGGACCTCGAAGTCGTGCTTCAGATGGGAGATGAACAGGTAAATATTCCATTACATTAAAAAAATCTGACGGAAATATTTTCTCTAATTTGCAAAGCAATATAAGAATGTCCATTTTAAGTTTACGTAAACGTTGTACTTTTAAAGTAGTCGAACAAAACTCTTTGTAAAACATACCAAGCTCCGTTACTACCTTCCAAACTTTTAACGGCAATGGTTCTTTGAACATAACGGTAAATAAATTTTCCATCATTATGTGACAGTCGTAACTTTTCATTCGCTCAATCTACCATTTTTAAAGTCAACACATCTACGAAGATTTGATGATATCCCATCAGGAAATCTTAACCCTTCCACCCATTTTAACACAGCTTTAACTTGATTATTATCTAATTCGTAACATGCTTTGGGTTTTTTACTGTCATTTGGTTTCATATGAAGCTCCGGACGTTTGCATAATTCTTCTATATCACGTCTTGATTTCAAATCATCCTTCATCTTTCCTTTCACATTCAAAATTGTGTTAAAAACATTATCAAATACATTTTTCTTATTGTGCATCACATCTATGTTATGACGAAGCATAAGATGTTTCCAATATAGCAACTCTCAAAAAATAGTTTGTGTGCACCAGTTATGAACAACCGATTTGCCTTCAATTTCTGTTTGCTCGCCAGTTTCATATATCTTTGGATAGTCCCTAACAAGTTCATATATGTCTTCGCTTGACCATATCGTCGGTGGTTGTCTAGTTTCTACTCTATTAGCTAAAAAAGTTTTTCTTGTCTCCTCTGAAGGGATGATTTACATGGAGAAAATATCGATGACAGTCAAATCATGAAATTTTCTTACTATGAGGTAAAGAAAACGCTCATGTTTCATCCATGCAATATGGACATGCTAGACGACCGGCAGTACTCCATCCTGAAAGCATTGCATAGGCAGGAAAATCACTTATAGTCCACAACAAAGAAGCAAACATACGAAAAATTTTCTTCTTCGACACATCGTATGTTTCTACTCTTTCCTTCCACGGTATTTTTAATTCTCAATCAACGGTTGTAAATATACATCGATTCCTTGTGTTGGATCGTCGGGGCCAGGAACGACAACAGTAAGAAACATATATTGCGTTTTCATACACATTCATGTAGGTAAATTATAGGGTGTGACGATAATGGGACAGAATGAATGTTTAGAACCAAATTGAGAAAATGGAGAAAAACCGTCCGTACATAATCGTAATCTAACATTTCGACTCTCCGCTGCAAAATTTGGATACGTTACTACACCAAACAACCCATTTTGTAACACTTTTCCGCTTTCAATTTACAACGCTAATAACTGTCACAAATTTCTAACAGTTATATCCGTTACAACCATTTACAACGGTTATTACCGTTAGTAAATATGGTAATTTCGTAAATAATTAAAACCAGTATGCATGAGATTGTAAATTTATCTTTCTTTCATTCGTTTTCTCATTTCTCATGAGAGTCATTTCTCACTCTCTCACGTTTCCTACGTACCAGGTTTTCTGCCACCGCCTCCGCCGTCTGCCACCGCCTCCGCCGTCTGCCACCGCCTCCGCCGTCTGCCACCGCCTCCTTCTTCCGCCACCACCTCCTCCATTGTCCTTTCAAATCGATGAAGATGATGGAAGATCTGGGTTGCGAACTACAAATCTAGGGTTTCTCTTTTCCACCTACGTCTACTTAGGTATGAACATCAATTTCTTACATACGAATTGAAGGATTATGTACGATTGGCTCATTAGCTCCAATTGAATAATGGAGACAAGAAATCCCCTTTTCTGATTTCGTTTAATCCAAATATGCCCTACTAGAGGACTGATTGCAACGTCTATATCTAAATGCAAGTGTTCAGATTTGAGTTAATTTGAAATCAGATCCAAAACTTCTGGCAGATTATTATGTTGACCAGACTGAAATTGAAGCATGGTCTTGATAGTTGACCTTGAATTTCTACTATATTCACACTGAATAAAAAACTGTCTCGTGATTCATTCTCTTTGGCACATAATTTGCAGATGGTTGATTGAATATTTGACCATCTGCAAAGTCTATGTAAAGTTTTGTACTTGTTTTATACTGTTGGATATGTACACATAATGAATTTGGGGGTATTACATTGTTCCATAGTTGATGACTTCATGTCTTGTTAGAATCCTTAGTTCTGATGCATTATCAGGCAGATTTAAGACCGAATTCCTTATTATTTTTGGGTTCCACCACCAAAAATCATTAGGCTTATCATTGTGAATTTTAACTTAACTGATCTGATTGCAAATATGCTGAGGAATGTTTGATGTGTTGAAGCTCCAACCTATGTCAAAAATAAGAGCAGACATCCTTGTTTAGAGTTCCAATGATGCACATGTCGCCCCAACCTACAAACTGAGCAAAGAATTGATATGAATGGATATGCGATTGTTTACTTATCGCTCGGAAATCTGAACGTGACTTAGGTTTTATCAAATAGCTGCATCAGCTGTCGTATGAACCAGAAGTATAATAGCAAAATCAACGATATAATAGTTTCAATGCTTTTGCATTTATAGCACACATCCGTCCGTTAATTTTTTTATTAAATAAAGATGCGCATACGTGCACTTTAAGTTTATAAACTAATCTCAAATGGTAACAAACTGATTATTCCTCATGCATATCATTTGATTTATATATGAGATATATGAATACCAGAACTCCTACTTATTGTCATTATCAATTTGAAAGTTGATAAAAAAATGTCAACGTGACTCGACTCGGCTCCAGCACCTCTAGATCGATACTCAAAATCCTTTGCATTTTCCCAGTGGTCCTAGACAGCTATTTAATTATATTTTCGCAGTGTACATATTAGTCTCACATAAATCATTTTATTTTAGATGCTCATGTCCTCAGCATTGACAGTAATTTGGTAAACTAAATCGTTTTTGATTTATTTAAGTTGTTTAATATTCTAAAAAATGGCATCCTAAAATATTAATATCTTCTTGTCTTCACTTTGCTAGCAGGTCAACAATATTCCAATTACATGTTAGATTATATATTCTTGGATATTTGAAAAGAGATTAACAAAGATTTGTTTGGGCTCTGAGATGAGGTTACTTTTAGTATGGAGAATCATATATTTCTACATTCCAGTTCACAAGTGCTTTATATATCAAATTATAGTGTAATAACAAATGGAAGATATGGTTAGGTTGCATAACCTGTTCCACTTGCATTGTTGGTTATAACACAGCATGCAGTGTTATTTTACTGTGCTTTTACATGAATTTGTGCATAGGTTGATTATTAATATCAACCTTTTTTTTAGTATCTATAAGTTTTTCCTCTGTATACAAGAGGGATGAATCATACATCACTACTTAATACCAAAATTTGGTTCATTTGTTAGGATTACCTCTCTTGCTCTCTATGGTGGTTTAAACATGCAATGAACCCAAAAAATAACAGAAAGAGACTAGATTTTTATGCCAAAGTAACAATATGGGTCAGGAACATGCTTTCATATGGAATGACTCAGGTACATGCTTTTATACGTAATAGACAAATTTTGATTGTTGCGTCTTAATAACAGTGATGTTGATAACCACTTATCCAACATAGACCAATTAACAAAAGAAACAATTGATGCATTTTAGCTAACTTTATATTATTAAAATGCAGTATTTTCTTTGTGCAATTATATTTTTTTACCTAACGACCTCACTGTTGTAGATATAATCAAGTGCAGCATCTCCGTTAGTTTTCATTGTTGATTTTTAATACGTAATCAGTTTTAATGCACCTCCTCACTTGTATTACATTTTGAGTCTCAATCCTGGATATATACAGTTCTAACTGAACAAAGAATCATTTCGTAATGTTTAGACAATATATCTTTTAGTCATCACTTATTAACAAGGACACCAATAGCAAAGGCGTAACATGCAAAATTACTCATCAGATGACTCCTTCCAAATCATCAGATGACTCCTTCCAAATCATAAGGCAATGTTTATTTATATTTTGCAACCAACTAAAGTTAATGTGTTTAAACTTATATATATATATAACCAGAAGTACGGTTATAATTATTCTGTTCATTTGTTTTCCCAATACCGTATGTGTCAGTGTGTATATAACTTTGCCTTTGTACTGTGTGTGTGTATGTGTAATGTGTCAGTAAGTGTTGAATTTCATTTGCATGTATTTCTCTGTGCGTGAGTTTATATATGTATGTGTGGGTATTAATGTAGTTATGTGACTGTTTTGTGATGGTGCATTCATATGCATGTGTTTATAGGGGTGCGTGAGTGCTATATAATCAAATGAATTAGAATATCTCTGTACATATATTTAGTACTAAGTTGTTACTGAAATCAGTAGTATAGTTCACTAAATAAGTATACTTTTTCTCTGTTAAAAGCTGTTGATTTTATACTTTGGTATAGTTGGAAGAAAATGAATAAATATTATCTCCAAATTCTCTTTGAAATGTGTGCATTTGGTTTTATTTTACCTTAATAAATATTTTCTTAAAAATTAAATGAGTTTTCTGTTTTGTACATAGATTAATATTAGACAAACTCTATTTTGAATAATACACGATCATGATTTTCTATGAATCTGTTGTCTTTCATTGGCATGTATTCTTGTTTACTTTGTCATTTTCATACCATCTCGATAAAGTATGCATTGGAGACACTTATAAATCCAATACCAGCATCAGCCTCGGTTAATTTTGCAGTAAGGTATTTCATTATTGAAATTAAGATCAGAAACTAGACTAATTTTGTTCACTGAACATAAGAATAGAAACTCCAGTCTATAGTTTAATAGTTCTTAGATTATAAATTCATCAATTAAGACTTTGTTGCACTAGAAAAAAGAAACGTTGTTCAAAAATGTCTCAGAATGCTTTTGTTTTGTGTCCCACAACGGCTGCATACTTATAGTTAGAGAAATACAACATTTTCCCATTCAGTATTTAATATTTCTGGTCTTAGCTTGTGTATGAAAACCATAGCTCACTATGCAATCGGCTACATATGCTTATGCTACTACATTACAAGATTTTAGATTAGTGTTAACCAACCTGAATCAGTAGTTCTGTCTTCTGACTGTACATGTGAACTTCAGGTATTGAAGAAAGAATGCATTTAATCTGGGATGCAATGGTGGCATGTTAAATAAATAAATTTCGCATGTAATTCCTATTACATATACTTTATTATTAATTTGTTTGTACATGTAGGAATCTGGTCAAATATCAGCTACTGATTATGTGCGAATTACAAGCACCGAATGGCATATAACTACATACCGGACTTTTAATTATCTACGAATCACTTATATCTTTTCATGCTCAGAAAACTTAACAGCTGCATGTCTTTGTATTCAGTGCCAAAATATTTAACATATATCCAAGAAAAGGTGCAAGCATGCAGGGGTCTGATGCTGATATAATCATATTGAATCCAAATGCAAGTTTCAATATTGCTGCTAACTCCCACCATTCAAGAACTGACACAAATGTGTATGAGGGAAGAACAGGAAAGGTAATACATTATCAAATTATGTCCAGTTACTTTGGATATATTATTGCCCGTGCATACTGGTTTTTAAACCAAGAAAATCGGGGGTGGCCCATATACTCTTTTTGCATGTTTTTCTCTTGCATCTGAGACTATATTAATCATATATGTTCTGACTTGATATCAAAATGTTGGTTTAGTGAAGGGTGGAAGTAAAGATATCGAGAGGAAGAGTTGTATGGAAAGATGAGATTCTGAATATTACTCATGGCTCAGGGAGGTATGTAGAAATGCCTCCTTTTGGCTATTTGTTCGATGGCATAGAGAAGGCTGATGCTAACTACTTGGCTTCCATGAATGCACCTGTCAGCGTGCCACAACCACATCTTGAAATTGTAAGTCGTGTAGAGGTTAAAAAAATATACATTTTTACTGGCATTGTAGCCAAATATTTATGTTTCTACTTCTGGTGATCCATTTATATATTTGCATTTGCAGAAAATAAAACAAAATAAAGGCAATGGTTGAACATGAAGGTAACAATTCGCTCTTACACTTTTTCTTTTTCCTCTTTTTGTCATACCATATAACAATATAATTTAGTTGATATGCAAAATTTCATTGCATCCATGCGTGATGAGTGGGCGCATTCTAATTGGATGAAAGGTATTTTATCATAATTTTGTTTTACATTTTGGCTTTACTATGGAGCAACTTGTCTCTGATCTATGGAATCGGGTTATGCTCTATATTTTGGCTTGCTGATTGGCAAAGTGAAGCTGTAGTTTGTAATTTTTTTATCTCAATTCTTACATGACTGAACTAGCGTCTAGTAATATTCTCGTGTGTATCTATATCAATAAGAAGGTGAAGAAAAAAAAGCATTAATGATCCATTGCTGTTTCAATTTTGCTTCTCGTATCATATTCTTGAACAATTCCACTTTCTAAAGGACAATAGTTACTCCATGTTGGCAAATAGCTTCATATTCTTCTCTTCTTGCTTCATATTCTCTTCATATTTTGGTCAACTCCTTTTCACTCTCAACTGTCTTTAAATTTGTTCGATGGTAATGACAAAGCTTTTTGGTATGTAGATTTAAGTGCTAAACTATGCTAGTCGTATGATCTCTTTAGCAGAAACGGGATGCAATTAGACTATTTTGATCAAGTCTTATGCATTGTCGTATCCGTGCTGCAAGATTTACTGGAAACCCCAATTGTTTTTACAATTTAGCCTTGGGTTATTCAAAACATCTTGTAGATTGCTATCTACAAATTTGAACTTTGATTGTATTAACTAATCTTTGTTTTTACTTGTTAACTTCTCCCCTTGATGCTCACATATTCTATTTTAACCAAGTGGTGATATCCTATGCTTAATCGATTATGCAATAATTAAAATCATTTAAGATTTAGTTTCATTATCTTCTCTGTTATGGTTTGTCTACTGTAGTTCGTTTATACGCTTGTTCTGCTTTCTTTAGATTTCAATTGCTATAATACTTCATTTTGTATTTTAAATTTGATGTTGTTTGATGGATTATAAACGAACTAGCTTTTGTTTGGTGGACTAAACATCAAATTTAAAATACCAAACAATTGATGGATTATAAACACCAAACAATTGTAGACTGGATTATAAACACCAAACAATTTAGACTGGTCATCAATTGTAACGACATACCCCACGCCTGTACCGCTCACGACTATATCTGTTATAAATTACATTTGTAACGACTATATTCGTTACAAATACACCTTTTTGGTGTAGTGCGTTTTATCGAAATGTTTCCATGCTTCTCCATCGGCTGGATGTGTCAACGTACCCTCTTCCTCCGTTCTCACGCTATGTCATCTCATATTAGATGCAGTTAAGAAGATGCATATAATCTTTGAAGTCTTGGAGTTATGGGTAAGTAATGCATTCGCTTGTACGGAACTTCATTCCCTTTCTTTTTTCTTGGTTTGTATCTCTCCTGGTTACAAACTTTATTTTAAGGTTTGCGTTTTCTTTCCAAAACAACATGCAGTCTTTTAAACATGTATCTATTTTCTAATAAGGTGAACCAAAAGCCGACATAAGTTTTTTAACTTCATAGTGATTTTCACACATTAGATTATCGGGCGACATATGTCTTTTTGCAGTTTGTACAACAGCCGTAAACCCAGCTTCAGTGAAGTTGTATTTTGACTTCATCGCAATGTATTCTGCGATTACTGACAGCTGAGTGCCGCTTCTACAACCATCCCAAATAGGTTTCTTAGCAGCATCTAGTAAATCATAAAAAAAAATTGCTTCAATATTTGGTTCTTCAACATTTTCATCATCGTCGTCAACTTCAACCATAGGAAACATTGATCGTGCCGCATCTTCGACCATATTTTCTATACGTGTCGTCGTAACTATTTCGTTAACGACACTTTCAGACTCTACAGAAGTATTTGCTACAACTTCTCCATGCCGATTCCAAACATAATACTCGGATACGAAACCGTTTTGGCACAAATGAACTTTCACAATATCTGGTAACAAATACTTTAAATGTCTACACCTACTACACGGACAACGAATTTCTGCATCGTTTCCGTTATTACTTAAGCGAATTCAACAAACACGTTTATACCATTATAAAAATCTTCTTTTATTGAGCCGCTCAGTCCTTTTCTTTGGTACATCCATCTTCTCTGATCAACAAAATAATCAATCATTTTTTCTATTTGACAAAATGAGAAGTTCAAAATTTATTATTTATTTTCAAGAATACAAATTCGAAAAAGATTATTTTTGTGGTCGTATAATATTTGAATTTATAGAACAACTTCACAAATTTAAAAATATTTTCAAATAGGGCATATTTTATTTTTTAACGTATCGATATAAAAAATTGTATATTTTTTTTTTAATTGGTCAGACATCCTATTTTCCATTACAAACACAGTAAGCGTTTACATTTCGTATATTACTTCGTCTCAAACGATTCAACAAAATTTCGACAGCATTTCTCTTTTGTTCCCTTCATTGTACACAAACGCGTGTACGCAGGAAACAAAAAAGAAAAGTTAGGCCGAAATTTTATGAACCGTTTGAGACGAAGTAGTATACAAAATGTAAATACTTACTGTGTTCATAACTTGTCCACTACAGAGACAAATCCAACAAACATTGTAACAGATGAATATAAACGGTCCTTTTTCATAAAAACGACGATTTATACAACGATCATGTACAACACTCGTCAGATGGGGCCAAAAACTCTCTAAGGGACATTTGTCAATTACATGTGCGCATTTTACGAAAAAATACAGTTTTGCTAACTGTTCACGTTTACAAAAATATATTTTAATTTAACACATTCGACGTATTACATCAACTTAAAGCTGGTTTAACAATTTTGTCATTTTTCAATACATACAATTATAATTTAGACTCAATGTTTTTTTTGGTTTCATAAGTCAATACGTGCACAATATAATACTCATAGCTCGTTCATTTATTTTATCTTATTCCAACTAACACAATACAATGATAGTAGCGCTACACACATATACAATCGTAGAATTAAGGCATACAACGATTTACATATATATGAACAACCACAAATTATACATGTTTTTCACAATTTCACGATAAAAGATGAAATAAGTATATCATGTGATGCTATAAACCGTTATTACGCTATTAGAAACAATTGCAATCACTAATTCGTCCTAATTTATCAATTTATGCAAATCTATAATTAGGGTAAAAACTGAATTTTTTACAAAAATAAGAAATTATACCTGAGCTGGAGAGCAAGAGGTGTTGAATTCACAGCGGGAGAAGGAGAAAAAATCACGAAATCAGCGATTGGAGGTGGAAAATGGTGATTTGGGGTTTTTTTTTCTTAATTTGAGTTGGCTGGAAAATCAGGAAGAAAGGCACGGCTAGGCTGCTCTAATTCGCGATTTTCCGACGGCTTCCGATGGCCGCCGACGGTCCGTCGGAAGCCGTCGCTCTCTCCTGTCGCTATTTGCCCATTTTCTAGTAGTGTTGTTTCACCATTTTTGTCACATAATACATATTGATTTGTAATTTGCATACCTTGTGACATCAAAATTTTCTTGAATGGAAGCTGATTTTGATAGATTTATATGTGCACAATTTCATTCGAGGATTTGCTTTGCTGTTCCAAATAGAACTATGCCATCTAACTAAATTAGATTGTACTCAAAGAGTCTTTCCGAATTTCTTTAAAAATAAAATTTCCATAATTATTATAGTAGTAGCACCAGCAGTCTTTATGTTGATGATTAATGCCGCTTGTTTGTTGCAGTATTGTTAGTTTATATCTACCATCTTATCTAATGTTGTTGACAGTAAAATGTTCCCCCATGTAAGCTAATTCATTCTAACCCAATTTATCTATCAGTCTAACACCACTTAGCCATGGATCAGTTGGTTTCCATGCATGTACCATCTTGTATAATGTTGTTGACAGTAACATGTTCCCCTCCCACGTATACTAATGCATTGTAACCTAATTTGTTTATTAGTCTAGCACCACTTAGCCATGTGTAACGACCCGGAAAATTTTAACGATTTTTAATTGATTTTATAACGTATTTAATTGAATATTTGTGAAATTTATAATAATTGAAAATTTAAAATTTTCATATATTTAGAATACATATATTTAAATATAGCAGATTTTAAATTTTCAATTAATTTTATCAAAATTTATTTCGTTGTGGAATTCTAATTAATTCAAGCTAGATAATAATTGCTGATAATAAATTTATTTTCAAGTCTGGATATTATTCTTTAGAAAATTTCTAATTCCTCTTCTGACTGAGACGTCATCGTTCATTTTTCCAAAATCGGACGTCTACTGCTCCGTTTACCTTATGGCTGACAAATTAATAGCTTTTTCAGTACCGATTTTCGACTTTTGATCGGATGATCGTTCTACCAATATCTGCATACCGTTTTGATCGTCCCATTGTGCTGATCTCCGCAGTATATTTGTTTATGTGTTTTAAAAGTCCGGTATACAGCGGAGCTCGCGAAACCGGTAACCGTATCGGTACCGGTCCGTGACCTTTTGTTTCTTTGAATTTCAAACTTCAGCCGTGGCTTCCAAGCAACCATCAATTGCTTAAATTTTTCTGCGTCAATCAAGTGTGCTGTTACTTTCCATTTATTTATATTCATTGATATTTGCTGCCGTTCCATCTTTATTTATCTAATTTCATTCATTCGCTTGTGACTGTTGGAATTGAAATAATAGCAGAATGTTTCTATATATTTAAGCAAATGCATTATTATCGGCTGCCAGCTATTCACTATCTTCCACCCTCTCCCTATATTGCTCCCTTTCTTCTTGAAACCCATCTTCCTCTCCTTTATTTATTTCTTTCCTTCTCCTCTCCATAATTTAACTACAGCGAGGCAAATTCTTCTCTCCACCAAGCTTCCTTTCTCCCTGACCTCCTTCGCCTCTCACTCACCTCGTAGCTTCCTCCAGATCCGCCCCTTACTCAGCGTAGCCGAGCATCGCTGCAACCCACACACGTCCCCTCACCATAGCTCGCCTCGGCCACCGCCTACCACAGTCTCACGCAACCGCGTCCACTCGCCTACCATTTTGCTTCCCACTGTTGTGAGAGGCAGATCCATCCCAGTGGCCGAGCAGCACCTCTTATTTCCCCTTCCACGCAGCAACACACGTGGCCGCAGCATTTCCCACGGCTCCCCTTCCGAGACTCTACCTGCGTTCATATATATGTAAGTTTAAAATAATTAAAATATAATATGTTCTGATTTTCTGAAATGTTACAGTAAGTTGGGTATATTATTATATGTGAAGTTATTTTATATGTGAAGGTATACAGTATAAGTTTACAGTACATATATACTTTGCCATGGGATTATGAAATGATATAATGATTTGGTAAAATTGTTTTAACCTGATGTTGTTTTGTATGTTCTGTATATATTGACATGGATTATATGTTTCATTAGTTTATGGTATATAGGTTTATTAATGTGAATTTATTAACTATTGGTTTCAAACTCTATACATATATAGATTTTTATATATAATTTATATTATATTATAAGTTTGTTTTCTTTTTGTGATAAGCTGTGTATTGTTTGGAACCAGCTACTGCTATTATAAAAATATAAAGATATTTGGAGGACTTGTTTTTATTGTAAGATATTTTATGCAGATATGTATTGATTTTTAGTACCGAATGCATATTAGATTGATTTTTATATAATATATATACGTGTAAGTTATATATACGTATAAGTTACTTTTTGTAAGTTATGCGAGTTATAGATATAATACATATCAGTTTATATACCGAAAATCATGGATCGGTTGTTTTTCAAATATAGTATGGGTTTAATACAATATAATATTCATATGATTGTTGAGCTTATTTATGTGATTGACTGGAATTATATGCATACATCTATTTAATAAAGTAAGTATATGGGAGTTTAGTTTTTATACTATTATATATATTTGTTTATAAGTAGCTGATTTGATATATATGTCATACATTATGGTCTGCATACATAAACTGTAAATATATATATAGTTTGAAAGAAAAAAATCTATGTAAGATTTTTTTTAACATGATAGGTATTTTTAAAATATGTGTTGATTTGAAAATTTATACATAGATTTTTCTAAGTTGTTTATATCTTGGGTCCTAATTTGTTTTAAATATAATAAGTTGAATCACCTATATAATTTTATTCAAATAATTGTGGTACTGATTTTTATAAAGTAATAATAATAATGTATATATACTTTAATTTGAATTTTGGGTTTAAGGAGGATAATAATATATAAAAATACATCTCGCCTAAATTTTTATCAAGCTAATTTGACCCGCTCCCATCGATTTCTTTTATCAGTTTTGATCGTCGATTCGTGCCGATCTTACTTTGCTTTGAGATTTGTGTTTGGGCTTCGTAACTCAACTACATTGTCTATCTCTCTAACCTCGAAAGGTGAGCAATCACTCACGATTAACGTTCTTTTATTTATTAAATTTGATTTCAATTGAAACGACAATTGAAATATGCTGCTGTTATTAATGTTAATTTGTAACTGTTCACTTATGAGATATGACACCATATCCTATTGTTTATATTTATTTTGATGATATATGCCTGCTGTTATTACTATTTTCATATCTGTTATCACTCTGCAAGTTCTCCGTTAGTATAGAAATCACTATGGGTTGAAATGATACATACCCGAACGGACTTTAGAATAGGAGGATTTCGTTATGGGTTGAAATGATAGACCCAAACGATTTTCATTTAATTGAATTTGGGATTACGGGTTGAGATGATATCCACCCGTGTATATTTAGTGTACGGATTGAAATGATAAATATCTGTAACACTTGACCATATGATAAGGAATATATACAGACATCGTTGGTCCATATAAAATATTTTGGAAATAAATTCATTGTTTTGGGAAGAAATATATGGTCTTATTAAATGTAAATTCTTAAATTATTATATATAAAGGGAAATGATATATATAGATTTAATAATATTTAATTTAATTAAGATGGAATTAATACATAAATTATGTTAAATATTTATGTGAATTATATTTAAAATAGATTTTTCAAGAATTGGGATAAATTAAGATGGGAAGATAAATTTGGGTTTATTAAAGATGACATTTAAATAAAGATTTATTTAATTAAATCGATTTGAAATTTTTGAATGGGAAATTCAAATGTTGGATTTTATAACTGGATTTTTGATTTAAGTGATTTAATGAATATTTCACGTTTAACTAAATTAAGGAAAATATCGAGAAAAATGGAATTTAAGGTTAAATAATAGTGAGGTTAAATCGAGATCTATATGAAACTGTAAAATTGAACATTTAAATATTAAAGCTTTGAACTATATTGGAATTTAAATGGTTTATTTTGAGATTCGGATCTGTATTTAAAATCAATATAGTTGAATTTGTTATTTAGAAACTAAAATTGAATTAAAATGAAAATTTAAGTTGAACCAAATTTGAATTCGTTATTTAGAAAACTAAATTGAATAAAAATTTAGTTGACCGTTGAGTACTTGAGGTTTTGAAATATATTGAAATATGAAGGGGTAATTTTTTTGATTACAAATCCGATTTTGAGATCGATAAATTGAAAAGTTTATTTTAGGAATTGAATTTAAATTGATAATCGAGATTGAATTTAATTCAAATGGGAAGGTCGGGTTGATGTTGAAACGATTTGTTAAGTTGAGGGAATTGAAAATACTTTACTTTACAAATTATTTAATATATATAGATACTATTTTGGGAAATATAGAGATAATTGAAGAAAAATGATATTTGGTTTGAAGTATAAATTAAGTTGAAATGGCCATGGTGTTCTAGTTTATATTTCTACCTTGTAGATAGTTCCATGGACCCTTAGAGGATGGTCATCCCAAACATCCTTTAAGTTATTTGTATTTCAGTTGATATTTCACTTGAGTTGAATTTATTGATATAAGAATGTTAATCCTGACTCGAGTGTTTTGTGTTTTGCTTTACGCTCGGGTCAGACCGAGTGATACAGCTTTTGAGACTCACCTTCGAAGTTGGAGTTTAGCTTGATGATACAGCTATCTATTCTTTCAGCTTTTCCAGTTGATTGGTTCAGAGAAGTCATCTACTCGTACTGGAGACTTCACTGCATTTGAGAGTTCTGCTGTATTTTATCTCTAACTCTGATATGTATATAGTAGCTTCACGAACTACTTTCTTTATCTATTCCGCTGCATTATTTACTCTGTATCTATGATCTGTGATTGATGTATTTACTGTAAATGATATGTTTTGCCAAATTTAAATTAACAACGCGGTATTTTGAATTATTCAAGTCGGACATGTACGGTTCTATTGTCGATTTGAATGGTCCAAAATAGCAGGTCGTTACAGTTGGTATCAGAGCTTTGGCTCTAGGCAAAACTTAGCATATACGGTAAATTTATTTACAGAATAACTTTCGTTCGAGTTGAATCTTTTCCTTTCTGACTCGATTTCCTTTGAATTTTGAAATGTCCCTCGGTTCCGAAATTCATTCTTGTCTCTTTCTATTTATCTTCGTTTGATTCTGGAGTATCCCATAACTCCACTGAATGTTTTGTAAAGAGGGTGAAAACTCCTTTACAATCGGCATTGATTCACCGAAGACTTCTGTATCCTCGGTCTACGATGCTGCTATATCTTGATATGCTGAATTCTTTCTCTGGCGATCGAATGCCGATTTGTTTTGGAATTCCGCATCGATTATATTCTTGAAGTCATGGTGGACCTGTAAAGATCGCCCGCGATTTATAGAAGTATATCCATCTTCTATTTTGTAATAAAATTTCCCCATTTTCGTTCGAGACTTCCCACTTTGTTTTGAAACTTCCTTTGGCTAGTTTCCCTTAAAATTTTGAACCTCTATCTTGTCTGATTTTGGACTCCTTGATGATAGGAAACTATTTTGTAGATGGCAAAATCGGAAGAGCAGAAAGCAGCTCGTCGAGCTCGGAGAGCACTAGCCCGTAAGGAACAGGAGGAAGCAATGGAGAAGTGGGAAAGCTTGTGGAGGGAAAGGGCAGGACCTGGTCCTTATGACCATGTCATCTGTTATCGGTGTCAGGAGAAGGGACATTATGCAGCCATGTGCGGAAAGAGAGATGAAGGAAAGAAGAAAGAGGGCAAGCGTTATCGATCCAAGATCTTCTGTTTTAAATGCCGTAGTACGGGGCACTTTCCCAGTCGCTGCCAGAAGGTGAAGAAAGCAAAAGCTGCACCCATTGCATCAGTCGACCAGTCAACCATTTGCTATCACTGCAGGCTGCCTGGGCATATAGCCAGGAATTGCCCTGTGAGGAAGTACGGAAGGAAGGCTGCGTTTCCGCAGTTCGTTAGGGAGGATGGGCGTGTCGTGCATTTATGCAAGAAATGCAGAAGTTGGGGCCATATTGAGGGGGAGTGTTCTGGACCCGTTGAAGTGCCACCCGGTAGAATTAATACCGATGCTTTGTTTATGTAGAGTGGTTTTCTGTGGATCTGTTGTTTTCAGCAGTTGTTATGTTACTTTCGGTAAACTCTATTGTATCTTTTTCTTAACTGAAGTTCTCAAATAAAGTATTCATGTTCCTGTTTTCGTTGATAAGAAATTGAATCTCTGTTTGTTTGAAATCTATCCTTGAATAATCCTTTGAAAGATCGGGTATGTTGTATTTTTGAAATTGTTATATATATCGAAATTATTATTTGACTATGATTTTATTCTATATATAAAAGCGAAAATGTTTTCGATAAGGATTATATACCTATATATATAAAGCAAATAAGAAATGTTGTTCTATATAAAAGTTTTGAAAGGATTTGAAAATTTGAAAACTTGTAAGAAATTGATTTATATAAAAATGATTTACAACTGAAGGGTTAAAATTGAAATTCGAGAATTGAATTCAGGTATTTTGAAATTGGATTTAAGATTTTGGAAAATATATAAAAATAATACGATTTAAAGGTATTTTTCCAAATAAGAAATGTTTCAAATGAGTTCAAATGAATTCCAATAATTTTGAAGAAGTTTCAAAGAAGTTTTCAAGAAAACAGAAGTCCAGAACTCACTTATGTCGCTAGAAAATAATTTCGGTGATGAGTGCACGCATCATCGACATTGATTTTCGAGTTTCAGAGTGGGGGAGGCCACTCTAGTAGCTTTGCTATGCGAGTGATATTGTGAAAACAAATTTCGATTTCAAATTCCGAAGTATAATTTGATATTTTCGAAAGATATATGTATATATTTGAAACAATTTAAAATGAGACCGGTGTTCAGTCCTCGAGTTTCGGATTTAATAATTGATTTATTGTTGATTTTCAACTCTTGAATTGAAAATTTGATTTCCCTAACTATTTTGAATGTTCGAACACTTCCAAATCGAGATTAAATTTTCAAAGCTAAGAAATTTCGAAGAGTATAAAATGTTTGATAAAGAATATAAATTTAGTTTTGAAATGTTTTGAAAAAAAATAGTTGAATAATGGTTTTCAGAAAGGTAAATTGGATATTTCACATAGAAATAGATAGTAAAAGTTTTAAAAAAAAGGGATAATTATAAATTTGGAGACCATTTTGAGTATAATTGATTATGGGAAAATATTTGGTTTTGAAATTAAATTGGAATTTAAAAAAAAAACCAGTACTTATATGGTGATTTTGGAAATGAATTTGTTTGACTTGAATTATTTTAATTTGGAAAATGGGATAATTTTCTAAACCTATTATTTTGGGAACTTTGAAATTTAGATATTTAATTTGGCAGAAAATTTGGTGAAATCATATATGATTTTGAAACTGAATTGATATTGAAATGATTTGAAATTTGAGAACCTTATATTATTAAGCACTTGATTTGGGAGTGGTCGAACTTATATAAAATGGATTGTATAAGTATGAAGTTGATTTAAAATCTATTGATTTGAATGGTACTCAATTTGGAAAGAGATTTTATATAATCGAAGTCTATATAAGTATGATTTGATCTACGATTGATTTGGAAAGTATTCTATTTGGGAAAAATGGAATCCTATATATATGGACTTTATATAAGTACGATATTTGAAAGTGATTTGAAAAGGTACTATATGATATATATTTTCGAAGTAAAGATATGGAAAGTGCCTTCTGCTTGATATCCGCTTTGTGGCCACATCGTGGATTCATTCTATCGATATTATTCTTTCTGATTTTTGGTTTTCCGGATGTAATACTCGAGTGTTCCCACCGTGGCGTAACCCATGGTTTTTTTTTCTCTCTCGTGAATGCATAGCGCAATTGCCTGGCTGAGTCTTGCCTAGGGGTACGGATTGTTTCCTGGGGGATCCAGGCGTAACCATTGTGTATCCTGCAATCTGTGTATGTCGCGAATAGTAGCGCAAGTGCTTGGCTGAGTCTTGCCTAGGGGTACGGATTGTTTCCTGGGGGATCCAGGCGTAACCATTGTGTATCCTGCACTCTACTAGTCATCATGGCGTAACTCGCAGGGCTGAGAAAGCTTACAGATATGGATTGTTTCCTGGGGGATCCAGGCGTAACCATTGTGTATCTGCGAACCATGATCGGACAAAGGTTTTTGGTTTGGTTGTTTGTTTGGATTGTCCTTTCCATATCTATTTTTTTAAAAGTTTTTCTAGTATTTTCACTGGGTGTTGAAATAGGTCTACTAAGTACTTGAAGAACTCTAGCTTTGCGCCTGATCAACGCATGGCCAGTGTCTGCAAGAACGAGGATAAACTTGTTAAAACACCGAGTTATAAAAGTATTTTCGAAAGAAAGATTGGTTTCGGTATAAAAGTATTTTATTTATAAAGGTATTTTATTATAAAAGTATTTTCAACAAAGAAATTTTGTATTAATATTTGAAATTTAAATTCTTATGGTTTGAAATAAATTATTCGTGCCCGAATCTATTCTTTTGAATCTACCTCATCTGCTCAACTTTAGTTGTTCACTTATATTCTGTTTCCAGAATCTACCTTCCTTTCCTTTTGAACATAATCTCTTTAATATTGCTTATTTGTATACTACATTGTTTAATAGAAATTTTAGTTTTATAGATATTTTTTTAGTTACTAATTAAATAAAATAAAAAAATTTCATGAATTTTTGGATTTAATATTTTTAAAAAGCTTCTTTGTAAATATAAGTAACAGTGTAAATGATTAGTTTCAAAGGAGTTTTGAAAAGTTTTAAAGTATCAAAGATAATCGAATTGCAAATGAAGTTTTCAAATTTCAAGTAAAATGTATTTAGTTCAAATTATTTGTTCAATCTTGACTTCCAATCTACTTTTATTTCTGGTTGTACAATTCTTCTACCTCCTTCCTTTTCGGGGACGAAAAGTTTTGAGTGGGGGAGAGTGCAACGACCCGGAAAATTTTAACGATTTTTAATTGATTTTATAACGTATTTAATTGAATATTTGTGAAATTTATAATAATTGAAATTTTAAAATTTTCATATATTTAGAATACGTATATTTAAATATAGCAGATTTTAAATTTTCAATTAATTTTATCAAAGTTTATTTCGTTGTGGAATTCTAATTAATTCAAGCTGGATAATAATTGCTGATAATAAATTTATTTTCAAGTCTGGATATTATTCTTTAGAAAATTTCTAATTCCTCTTCTGACTGAGACGTCATCGTTCATTTTTCCAAAATCGGACGTCTACTGCTCCGTTTACCTTATGTCTGACAAATTAATAGCTTTTTCAGTACCGATTTTCGACTTTTGATCGGATGATCGTTCTACCAATATCTGCATACCGTTTTGATCGTCCCATTGTGCTGATCTCCGCAGTATATTTGTTTATGTGTTTTAAAAGTCCGGTATACAGCGGAGCTCGCGAAACCGGTAACCGTATCGGTACCGGTCCGTGACCTTTTGTTTCTTTGAATTTCAAACTTCAGCCGTGGCTTCCAAGCAACCATCAATTGCTTAAATTTTTCTGCGTCAATCAAGTGTACTGTTACTTTCCATTTATTTATATTCATTGATATTTGCTGCCGTTCCATCTTTATTTATCTAATTTCATTCATTCGCTTGTGACTGTTGGAATTGAAATAATAGCAGAACGTTTCTATATATTTAAGCAAATGCATTATTATCGGCTGCCAGCTATTCACTATCTTCCACCCTCTCCCTATATTGCTCCCTTTCTTCTTGAAACCCATCTTCCTCTCCTTTATTTATTTCTTTCCTTCTCCTCTCCATAATTTAACTACAGCGAGGCAAATTCTTCTCTCCACCAAGCTTCCTTTCTCCCTGACCTCCTTCGCCTCTCACTCACCTCGTAGCTTCCTCCAGATCCGCCCCTTACTCAGCGTAGCCGAGCATCGCTGCAACCCACACACGTCCCCTCACCATAGCTCGCCTCGGCCACCGCCTACCACAGTCTCACGCAACCGCGTCCACTCGCCTACCATTTTGCTTCCCACTGCCGTGAGAGGCAGATCCATCCCAGTGGCCGAGCAACACCTCTTATTTCCCCTTCCACGCAGCAACACACGTGGCCGCAGCATTTCCCACGGCTCCCCTGCCGAGACTCTACATGCGTTCATATATATGTAAGTTTAAAATAATTAAAATATAATATGTTCTGATTTTCTGAAATGTTACAGTAAGTTGGGTATATTATTATATGTGAAGTTATTTTATATGTGAAGGTATACAGTATAAGTTTACAGTACATATATACTTTGCCATGGGATTATGAAATGATATAATGATTTGGTAAAATTGTTTTAACCTGATGTTGTTTTGTATGTTCTGTATATATTGACATGGATTATATGTTTCATTAGTTTATGGTATATAGGTTTATTAATGTGAATTTATTAACTATTGGTTTCAAACTCTATACATATATAGATTTTTATATATAATTTATATTATATTATAAGTTTGTTTTCTTTTTGTGATAAGCTGTGTATTGTTTGGAACCAGCTACTGCTATTATAAAAATATAAAGATATTTGGAGGACTTGTTTTTATTGTAAGATATTTTATGCAGATATGTATTGATTTTTAGTACCGAATGCATATTAGATTGATTTTTATATAATATATATACGTGTAAGTTATATATACGTATAAGTTACTTTTTGTAAGTTATGCGAGTTATAGATATAATACATATCAGTTTATATACCGAAAATCATGGATCGGTTGTTTTTCAAATATAGTATGGGTTTAATACAATATAATATTCATATGATTGTTGAGCTTATTTATGTGATTGACTGGAATTATATGCATACATCTATTTAATAAAGTAAGTATATGGGAGTTTAGTTTTTATACTATTATATATATTTGTTTATAAGTAGCTGATTTGATATATATGTCATACATTATGGTCTGCATACATAAACTGTAAATATATATATAGTTTGAAAGAAAAAAATCTATGTAAGATTTTTTTTAACATGATAGGTATTTTTAAAATATGTGTTGATTTGAAAATTTATACATAGATTTTTCTAAGTTGTTTATATCTTGGGTCCTAATTTGTTTTAAATATAATAAGTTGAATCACCTATATAATTTTATTCAAATAATTGTGGTACTGATTTTTATAAAGTAATAATAATAATGTATATATACTTTAATTTGAATTTTGGGTTTAAGGAGGATAATAATATATAAAAATACATCTCGCCTAAATTTTTATCAAGCTAATTTGACCCGCTCCCATCGATTTCTTTTATCAGTTTTGATCGTCGATTCGTGCCGATCTTACTTTGCTTTGAGATTTGTGTTTGGGCTTCGTAACTCAACTACATTGTCTATCTCTCTAACCTCGAAAGGTGAGCAATCACTCACGATTAACGTTCTTTTATTTATTAAATTTGATTTCAATTGAAACGACAATTGAAATATGCTGCTGTTATTAATGTTAATTTGTAACTGTTCACTTATGAGATATGACACCATATCCTATTGTTTATATTTATTTTGATGATATATGCCTGCTGTTATTACTATTTTCATATCTGTTATCACTCTGCAAGTTCTCCGTTAGTATAGAAATCACTATGGGTTGAAATGATACATACCCGAACGGACTTTAGAATAGGAGGATTTCGTTATGGGTTGAAATGATAGACCCAAACGATTTTCATTTAATTGAATTTGGGATTACGGGTTGAGATGATATCCACCCGTGTATATTTAGTGTACGGATTGAAATGATAAATATCTGTAACACTTGACCATATGATAAGGAATATATACAGACATCGTTGGTCCATATAAAATATTTTGGAAATAAATTCATTGTTTTGGGAAGAAATATATGGTCTTATTAAATGTAAATTCTTAAATTATTATATATAAAGGGAAATGATATATATAGATTTAATAATATTTAATTTAATTAAGATGGAATTAATACATAAATTATGTTAAATATTTATGTGAATTATATTTAAAATAGATTTTTCAAGAATTGGGATAAATTAAGATGGGAAGATAAATTTGGGTTTATTAAAGATGACATTTAAATAAAGATTTATTTAATTAAATCGATTTGAAATTTTTGAATGGGAAATTCAAATGTTGGATTTTATAACTGGATTTTTGATTTAAGTGATTTAATGAATATTTCACGTTTAACTAAATTAAGGAAAATATCGAGAAAAATGGAATTTAAGGTTAAATAATAGTGAGGTTAAATCGAGATCTATATGAAACTGTAAAATTGAACATTTAAATATTAAAGCTTTGAACTATATTGGAATTTAAATGGTTTATTTTGAGATTCGGATCTGTATTTAAAATCAATATAGTTGAATTTGTTATTTAGAAACTAAAATTGAATTAAAATGAAAATTTAAGTTGAACCAAATTTGAATTCGTTATTTAGAAAACTAAATTGAATAAAAATTTAGTTGACCGTTGAGTACTTGAGGTTTTGAAATATATTGAAATATGAAGGGGTAATTTTTTTGATTACAAATCCGATTTTGAGATCGATAAATTGAAAAGTTTATTTTAGGAATTGAATTTAAATTGATAATCGAGATTGAATTTAATTCAAATGGGAAGGTCGGGTTGATGTTGAAACGATTTGTTAAGTTGAGGGAATTGAAAATACTTTACTTTACAAATTATTTAATATATATAGATACTATTTTGGGAAATATAGAGATAATTGAAGAAAAATGATATTTGGTTTGAAGTATAAATTAAGTTGAAATGGCCATGGTGTTCTAGTGTATATTTCTACCTTGTAGATAGTTCCATGGACCCTTAGAGGATGGTCATCCCAAACATCCTTTAAGTTATTTGTATTTCAGTTGATATTTCACTTGAGTTGAATTTATTGATATAAGAATGTTAATCCTGACTCGAGTGTTTTGTGTTTTGCTTTACGCTCGGGTCAGACCGAGTGATACAGCTTTTGAGACTCACCTTCGAAGTTGGAGTTTAGCTTGATGATACAGCTATCTATTCTTTCAGCTTTTCCAGTTGATTGGTTCAGAGAAGTCATCTACTCGTACTGGAGACTTCACTGCATTTGAGAGTTCTGCCGTATTTTATCTCTAACTCTGATATGTATATAGTAGCTTCACGAACTACTTTCTTTATCTATTCCGCTGCATTATTTACTCTGTATCTATGATCTGTGATTGATGTATTTACTGTAAATGATATGTTTTGCCAAATTTAAATTAACAACGCGGTATTTTGAATTATTCAAGTCGGACATGTACGGTTCTATTGTCGATTTGAATGGTCCAAAATAGCAGGTCGTTACACCATGGCTTATACCAAAGAATGATATCGCTACCATCCATTATCCTTTTGTCAAATAAGCTTAGGGCTTGATTGTCTGGTGCTTAGCATATTTTTAGTAGTCCTAGGTATTCGATTGTAATGACTCTAACTTTGACTGACATTATCTAGGACATTTAATTAGATATATTACATGAAATAATGTAGATGGTTAAGGGATTGAGATTATTAAATTAATAAAGGAGCCGTGCCTTATTGAACACATAAACAAAAGAGGATTAATGATAAGTAAGTAGGAGGAACATGATAAGGGTAAAATATGAATATACTCTGTTCTTATACCATAAACTCTTTTATCCTTCATTTCTCATTCATTTCAACATTCATAAACAAAACTAAAACCCCAAGAGCTTGGCCAGCCACCATTAAGAAGAATCGAAAGATAATAGGCTAGGAATAAAGTAAAAAGAAGATAGCGTGCAGAATTATTAGCAATTTATTTTAAAAGCATCGATTTTTTTATATAGGAAGCAAGTAAAGCTGTTATTTAGCAAGCACTACTTTTTTTTGATATTTTGCTTTTGCAACCTAAAATTTCAAACAAGATATATATATAATTGTTTCTTTTTTTAGTCCAACACAAAAGACAAAAGAAACTTAACAAAATAAAAGGAAAACTTAACCAAAAAGTTTTACAAAAGAACACTAAATGGAAAATTTTCTATTCTTTTTTTTTTTTGTGTTTTTTTTTTAATAAGAAGGAAAAACAAATAGGGGACAAAACCACTTTGCAAATCAAAACACTTTGCAAATCACCCAGCCCAATTACAAAAGTCACTGCTCATTGGAGGCCCAAACCATTTTCATATGTTCTCAAACCAAACAAGATTAAATGCTTTTTGTATATTCTCAAAGCCGATAATTCACTGGAAAATTTCACAAAATCAATTCGTTCTCTCCTCTCAAAAAAAATTTCAATCCAAAATGAAATTCGATTTGGCTATCCTCTTTTTGTATATTCTCGAAATCGAATTTCGAGATTGATTGCTGAGGTTTGAATTGCGATTTTGGGTTCGGTGATTGGTGGTTTCTCGTGAAGGCGATGGTTGGTTGCCGAGTTAAGGAAATGGTTCGGGTTGGGGTTAGAGGTGTGGAATTTGCGTTTGGGTTGCGATTTGAGGAGTTCTGGGGGCTTGAGGTTGAATTTCATGGGGATTTGTTGAGGCGAGGAAGTAATGAAGATGATATGTGGCAGTTTTATGTTATAGAGATGGAGGGAGGACACTGATGTTGCTGGTGATGTTCAGGTAAAGCAGTTAAGTGATGAATGTCACAGTAATTATGTAGACAGAGCAGTAATTATAGCTGCAGTATTGGTATGTGTGAGTGATATGCAATGATATGGTAGCAAGTTGGTCATGGTTTGAAGGTAGTGGTGTACTTGCTGTTATGGCACTATGGTAGCGGAGTGGTATGTCAAGTTGAAACAAGGCAGTAGTGTGGTTGTATGTGAAAGTATTGCTGTGAATGTTGGAGTCGGAGGTTTGCCTGCTGGTGGGAGACGGTGTTGCTGATGGTTGTTCAATGAATGGATGGTGAATGGGGCAGATGTGTGTTTGAAGAGTGATTCAGCAGTAATCAGAGAAAGTTTAATGGTTTGTGTGTATGTTGAAATGATGTGTTGGCAGAAGTGAAGAGGTGTGCAGCGTTGACGTTGTTGGAAATGCCAGTGGTTATGCTGTCAGTGGTGTGTGGAGGCAGAAATGTAAGTGGAGGTTAAAGTTTGTTGGCAGAGCAGAGGTCAGGTGGTTGTGGTTGTCATAGGTAACAGGGAAGTGAAGGTTCAGGCAGAATTGTTTATGATGGCAAAGGTTCAGAAGTGAATAAAGGTTGGTCAGGCGGTTGAGGATTGAAGTTGCTGTGTGGTTTGTACTGAAGAGGCTGAAGTTGATGTATGAAGCAACAAAGTTGTTGGTGTGACAGCAGTGAACTGATGTGGTGGAAGTGGAGTCTGTTGTATGTTGTGAAGTGATGGCAGCAAGGGAGGTTGTTATGTACTGAGATGATATGCAAGTATGGCTTGTAATAATATGAAATGGGATGTTGTGGAGTGGTAGATAGTGAGGCGGTCAGGTTGAATACACTGTTGTTTGACAGGGGTTTTGAAGTGCACTGGAAGATGGCAGTTATGTTGATATGAGGCTGTATGAAGTTGTATATGGTGGTTGATCAGTTGGTGGGCAAGAGGCAGAAGTGTTGATGCAATATGAGGTGACAGAGGAGTTTTAAACACAGTGAAATGCAGGAAATCAAGGAGGGGCAGTGCAACAGAGTGCAACAGTAATGTATGGATTGGCAACATATTTGATATAAGCAGAGTATGGCAAGGATGTGGTTGTATCACTGTATGTGTTTTGGTGATTGAAACAGTGGTTGTGGTAGGAAGTTTGTAATGTTTATAATGGTGGATGTTGTGCAGGCTGTGGGGTTGAAACAAATGTGCATAGTGATGAAGTTGGACTGGTTTGAAATAAATACGACAGTGGGATGGATACGAGGTTGCGGAGATGATGGTATGGTCTGAAGGCAAATTGATGTGAGAATGAAAGGCAGAAATGAGGTGCAGTGCACAGTTTTGGTGGAGGAGTTGGTTCTTGTATGAAACGAGGCAGTATGAAATGAGATCGAGGATGTTGATGTTGATTGCACTGCTTTAACAGTGGTATGTTGCTGTGTGGGACTAAGAGTTTAGTGGTGTTGTGTTCAGACAAGGTAGTGGAATTGTGAATAATAGATGGTCAGGAGGTTGTTTGTATGGTGCTGTGTGACTGCAATGAAGGGTTGGGGCTATGACGAAAGTGTGCACTGAGATATGCATAGATGTGCACTGAGATATGCATAGATGTGCACAGTAAGATGTGATATTAATGTAAGCAAAAGAAGAAACGGAAAAATGCAAATGTAACAATGTAAATGCAAAAGTGAGTAATAAAATCTTTTTTTTTTTAATGAATTGCGCATGATTTTTTTAAATAGAAAAATGCAAATGGGAAAACAACAAGCACACAAACAAAATGCAAGCAAAAATCAAACAACGGCAAACACAATGTTTTTTTTTTTTAAATGCAGTACACACAAAATTAACACATAATAAAATCAAACAACAAATAATTCAAAGAGTAAATATTACAACCAAATTAATTCCCCAGCAATGGCGTAAAAAACTTATTGAATCGACGGTTTTCTATCGTTTTAGAAAATCAATGAAAAATTATAATAAAATAACCGCAAGTGCACAGCGTACTATTTTAGTATGTGGCAAGTATCAATCCACAGGAAATTGAAAGCGATTTTAAAAATTATACTCAATCAAACTAAACCAAGAATTTGAGATGTGTTAACTACAAATTTCTAAAAAACTAACAAAAGCTAAAAGTGGATAAAAATATGAGAGTAAAAGGCGATTTAGAGGTAAATCCCCTCTCATGATCACATAAATCAACGTGATGAAATTATGGTCTTTTTTTTTTAGTCATTAGTGAATTTAGTTGATGTGTTTATCATAAGTATAGTCTATTTGTGCTATTAATTAGCCCAAGATAAACTATCAAACTATAACATACCCACCAAACCACTTCTTAACTCTTATGAAAATAACAAAGAGATTAATCTATTCTGAGCATGATCTAGTTACTATTGATTAATAATATAGACCATCAAATTTTGATTTTAAAATTCACTTCATTACTATAATCATAGGTAGATGAAGAAGTAATTTGTTTTTATATTCGTTTAAGCATATCCTATTTGTTGTCAACAACATAGGTTATCAAATTTGAAGTTAAAACAATAGAATATTTACCACATCAAACATTTCATTAAGCATAAAAAGAGAACAAAAATTAGCAAAATTTTATATCAACATGATTAAGAGAGCTTCAATACCCCTAATTGAAGGGGTTTAGCTTCTCATATTTGTTATCATGTCAATACATGTAGATAACAACATAGAACAAAAACAAAAGAAAAAAAGAGCTAATTAAAATAAAGGAGAATTAATCTACTTGCATAAATAAATCTAAACTACTAACATGAAAGGAAAGAGTAATAATTAAAATAGCATGAATTAAATTGCATTAAGAAATTATATAAGAAGAAAAAGCTAAGAAGCCATAAAAGAGAGAAAGAGAGATTGTATTTATAATTTGTGCCTACAACTAAACTAACTAAAGAGGAGGCTAAGAGCTCATTATATTTTTTTTTGAAAAGAAAGGTTCTTAGAGCTCATTATATGAAACATAAGGGGTGTTTATACATGCCTAAAATCTTAATCCATATTTTTGGGGACTACCCAAAATACCCCTCTAGGAAGTGTGTCTCCAATTTATCATTAGCATGAGCATAATCCACCATTACATGTGTATGTAACTTTAATTTCCACTAACATGTGCATTAGGTCCTAATTGTACATCATGATAAGTGGATAGGTGGGGTCCTCCAGGTTGCATGAATTGATTTATTTCCATCTTCATTTGCCTTCATTTACTTGTGCATGTATGAATACATGAACCCTCTTCTAATTTTCATCCAAATTCCTACCAAAAACATAAAAATATGCTTGTAAATTTTCTCAAATTAATTCATAGACAAAAGTGACCATTTTGCCCCTACATGAAAACGAATAAATTATGATTTGAAAATAATTTAAATTTTGGTTTAAACATGTTAAAATACCCTATATACTCATTTATTTAATTAGATTAGATTAAATATGAAAGTAAAAATATGCACACTTATGTGCACATCACGTAATTCTTTTCTATTCTCCATCTTTTGCTTTTTCTACGTCCAATATTTCTCAGGAACTGAGATATTCTTGTTTTTTTGAGAAGAGGTACTATCTTCATCATTGCTGTCAATAGTTTGAATATGTTTTGGACTAGATGATACCAATGGATTCTCGATAGTTCGATTGTGAGAGATATAGTTGTTTCAAAAAAAATCATATCTACAGATTCCATTACTTCAAAAGTATCAAGTATTATAAATCGATAAGTTATACTATGAAGGGAATAACTAATTAAGGCGCATTGATATGCTCTATTTCCTAATTTTGACCTTTTTTGAAATTGGGTACTTCGATGGTAGTACATATTAGTAGTACAAGTCTTAAGCAGTATACAACATACTACATGTCAATATACGTTCAACGGTTCGTATCATGCTATATAAGTTTCGAACATGTGACATATGCACCAAAGTCAGAGTGTCTAACCACTGAGACATGGTCTAATAGTGTACTTTTAGGATCAGGTTTTCTTATATTCCAAACAATCTCAAACTTTAAGCCTTGGTTAAATGAATTTTCTTTTAAACCATAATTCATAATGGAAAACGTTCTTCTTTTACGAAGGAACTGTGTTAAAAATATAATAAGCAGATAACATGGCATCACCCATAAAATGTTAGATAAATTAGAACTAATGAGCATGGAGCTAACCATTTCTACCAATGTCATATTTTTCCATTCACCGATCCCATTTTGTTAAGGTGTATATAAAGAAGTACATTGATGAATTAAAGATCGTTCTTTACAAAATAACATGAAATTATTTGAAAAATATTCATCAGAATACAACAATTTTATTTTAAGTCCTAATTTCATTTCCACTTCTGCCTAATAAGTTTTAAACTTATCAAAAACTTCATCTTTGTTTTTCATTAGAAAAACATATCCAAATCCAGAATAATCATTTATAAATGTGACGATATCAGTTACTGCCAAAATTTGCATGACCTTTTAAGCCATCAACATCACTATATGCTAAATCATGTAAATTAGATTTCCTAATTTCCATAGATTTAAAAGATTTTCTATGTATTTTTTTTTCTTGAATGCTTATTTCACATTTGGAGATAAATTCAAAATTGCAATCCATATTAATCATAATTTATTCATGTTTTTCAACAAATCATAATTAATATATCCTAATCTAACATGCCATCAATCAAAAAAACCAAAGACATGTGTAGAAGTGTTCTTTATTTTATTCAACTTAATCACTTCCTTACAAGATAACTTGTCCAACGAACTTGTCGTTCTTGGATAACACCAACTTGTCATATTTATACACCATCTTGAATCCTTCTCAAATAAGGAGATATCTAGAGACCAGATCCTTATAAATATCAGGTACATGAAATATATTAACCAAAGCAAGAACTTTTTCAAAGGTAAATAGAAGTTCTATAGTGCATTCTTCAATCACTTTACTGCAAATATTATTTTCCACAGTAACTTGATTGCCTTCTTCGCTAACTTATTCGTAGGTTTTGAAGAGACAAGAGTTTTTGCATATCTTAATGGTTGCCCTAGTATCAACTCACCAATCATTTTCTATGCCACCAATAAATTTTTCTTCTTACATTATATCCATAAGTGAGTCTTAGACCACATTCACTTTTAAGCTGTTTCTTTCGTGGACGATAGTCATGAGCATAGTGGTTTGACTTGTTACAAAAATAACAGGCACTTTTTTAATCTTTCCTAGGATGACCTTTTTCTTAAATTGTGTCTTATTCTTAGGCTATTAAAGATTTGTTGTTTCAACAATATTAGCTTTCGAATGAAACTTAGTTTGTTGATTATATCATTTAGTTCTCTTGTACGGGAATCCTCTTTTATATGAAGGTGATGCCATAAAATATTGAAATCACAGTCCATTTCTGTAAGCTTCAATTTTTCTTATAGTCATTCCTGGATTAGGGAGCTTAGACATTATTGCTCCAACTATAAATGATTCACGGAGACCAATCTTGGCATCCTTTAGTTGATATATTATATAATATTTCACTAACGTGTCCAATAACAGACTTATTTTCAGTCATTTTGAAATCCAAAAAATTTCATATTGGGATATTTTTTTTACTTTCCTATGAAATATAATATTTGCTTTCTAGTGTTGTCCAAACTGCTTTTGTTGTTTCTAGGCTTCAATGTGAATTGTAGGTAGAATTAGATGGTGCATTTAAAATGCTTGCTCTACATAGAAAGTCATCTTCTTTGCGGTTTACATATTTCTTTTTAAGTGCATCATCATCTATAGGAGTTCCTTCGGGTGTTTCCACCAAGCCATCTTCTAGCATATAGAGAAGTTCGATGGTGATCAAAAAGAACTTCATGGTTCTCTCCATCGAGTGAAACTATCTCCATCAACATGCTCTAATCGAATAATTGTCGATTCTTGACTTGAAGGGCATCAATGATGCTTGAACCTTTATGGTTAAGATATTGTCTAAAAATTATTATAAATATTTGGTGGTTCAAGGATGATGTTGATGCGAACTATATTTCTAACTATAAGGATCTTTGTAAAAGATTCTTTTAGACAATAATTAAACTCTCCAAGTACAAATAGGTTGTCAAATTATTGATTTCAGGATTAAATGAAGTCTTTTTAATAGTGTAATCGAATTCGAAGTTTTTTTGACTTTGATTCGACCAAAAAACACTCTTTTATTTAAAGATTGATGACGTAACATGGAAGTCTAGAAATGAAGAAGAAAAATAAAAAATTGTGATTTGAAATGAATTCAACCATGCTTATATAAATAGTAAAAGGATGGACCTAATCATCAACGATCATGTCCGTCTGTTGTAACGGTGGGTTTTCCTGCCTGATTCCAAAAACACATTTGTTCATTCCAACAGTCATGTCTCCCCTTATCTTGATTCCTGTCGTTTGCAACAGTTCGAATTTCAAACTTTGTCTTATAAACGGGTTGAAAAATGACTTATAAAAATCAGTCCAAAATATAGCCCGAAACCGAGCCGGCCCAGTTGGTCAGATAGACGACAGCACATGTTAAGATGCAGGCCCCTCTCTTCATCCCAAGGGAAAACAACCGGGTGCCCAAAGGACCTAATCTTCTCATGGGAGTCCTATATTTGAACAAATAGATGACCTTACATTCTATAATGCGGGACTTAATATTCCTTCTTTCTTTCTTCTTTATTTTTCCAAAATAAATATCAAACCCTAATTTTTTTTGAAAATATCAAATATTATTGTATGTGTCATCTTCGAACAACTATCTAACATGATTGAAATTGTATTTTCCTAAAATGTATCTAATTGAAAATTGTTGAAGAGAAACCAATGATAACATGCAAGTTCTTCTGGTGAACGTAATGTTGAAGAGACTGCTATAAGGTCAAGAGTTTGTTAAATGGGTTTTCCTAATTTGAGTGTAACGTCCCGCCTTTTCGCACGATTTAAATCGACGATAAACCACACACGTCAGACTTAATCCATACAGAAGGGCAGATTGTTATGGGGTAAATAAGAAAAAGTAGAGAAAGAAGAAAAAAATAGAATCTTACAGCGGAACGATAAAATATAATAATCAAATATACAATTCATGAAACTGGTTACAAATTATTCGATTATACTTATACAATACATATCAGAGTACACATACCAGAGGATAATAACTAATGCAGCGGAAATAGTATGCATGTGGTGGAATATTATATAATAATAATATAAATCTTCATCTTCGTCCTCCCGAGCTAAAGTTTTCGAATCCTGAACAGGCTGACCCGAACGAATTGAAAAGACAAAATACTCGAGTCAGAACTAAAAGATCTTATGTAAGTTAAATCAACAAGATTAAATATGAGTGTAACGGCGTCAGAGATGTTTACGGGATTTGACATCTCCTATCCAGTATCGAACGTGAGTGCAGTAACTTAAGAGATGCTAGGGATTCACATCTCCTAAGGATCCATTAAACTATTTACTCTGTAGTAATATTTCGCTATTATAATAATGTCTAATAGTAAAATAAACTTACTTTTTTCATAGCATTAAGGGGTTACCCATATAGCTCTTAACACGTAATAGTCCCAGTAGTCCATCCAATATCATAGTCTCTCCTGATCGAGAAGCCGCCAGAGGATACCACACGGGCTACGGGAGAAAACCAAACTCGTACAAGACACGCTAGGGTAGGTGACACGGCACAACTAGGCAATGCCAGGGTAGATATACCAATTGCTATCCGGGCTGGTGGTAACGCATAGCAGATACTACCGCCCACCTCGAACAACACCCCCAAAATCAAAAATCAAAAGTGGCCACCGAATAAATCCAAAAGTCAGAGTATAATATTGAAGGAGTGCGTCCGATAAGAGAGGCTACCTCCTTGGCCCGAGAATCGCTCCTGTTTTAGCCACCTTATGCCAACTCATGGGAGTCGGGTCCATGTATTTACCTCAAAGGAAAACGCCGCCAACATCCTACTTCATTCTGGAATCTCCATCGTGTATACGGTTGTTAAAGTGGTTTTCGGAGTTGGCAGAGAGTATGACAACTTCCGATCCCCGTCTCTTTAACAACCAAACATTATTATAACACCGTGGCCTTTTTGAAATAGTTTATACTTTTAAAACCAGAATATATTATCCATTTCAAATCCATATAAATACGATATCATTTTCTCTTTTTAAAAACCAAATCAAATTTGATATCATTTTCAAATATCCTTTTCTAAAACCATAACATTTCAAAGTTATAATATTTCGAAACCAAAACTTGAAATATAGTCTTTCAAAACATAAAACTTTGAATTTCATAACTTTGAAACATACTACACCACTTAAATGGTTTAAATATTTAATTACTTTATGTAGTAAAATAGCTTCTTCACCTTCACACATCAATTCCAATATGGATTTTAAATTCCCAAATAAACTAATATAGTTTCCATATATTTCAAAGCTTTAATTATTCCACCATTTCAAACTTATTCTTTGATAATTTCATATATATCAATTTCAACTACTATTGTTTAGATTTGAAATGTTTACTTAATAAATATCATAACCTTTAGACTTCAAATAACTGGATATTCTTTCAATTACATTAACTTGATAATATTCATTTAAATCAATTTGATATTCATTTAAATCCTCTAAAAAAATCAAGTTATAAAATCATACCTTTTAAACTCACTTTATTTATATTTCAAATCAATTTTTTTCGAGGATAATTCTTAAGTCTTAAATTCAAATCAAATCCATATTTATCTTCAAACCTTAAATTTTATTTGAGTCATTATAAACTCTATATACAATAGAATTTAAATATATACTTAACCATATTATATAAAAGAAATCAAACTTATTATTTAGCTTATTTTAAAATTCCAAATAAATTTATACATAGCAAAATCAAAAATAAAATAGCATTTATATAACATTTAAAATCAATATCTGTATAGCCCATATATTTCTTTACAAAACCATAAAATCATTTCAAAATAATTTTATATATATACCGCGGTGCCTGTATATAATTTTCTATCCTATGGTCAAGTGACACGGATATTTATCATTTCAATCCACAATTTAAAAATAAAAATGCGGTTGTATATCATTTCAAACCGCAATTCCGAATCAAAACAAATGCATAACAACTTGCAGATTATGATGATATAAATAAAACATCCATTCCTTCATCATAAAATCATACATCCATCACAATCATCATACATACAATCAATTAATATCAATATATAACTGATAATATATAACAAGTAATTAACTGGCAGTTATAATCAATAATAAATTAAATAACGATTTAATTTTAATAAATGCAATTAACTGAGATGATGATTAAAATATACGAAACAGTCATAAATAAATGCATAATCACAACATAAATTAATTTACCAAACATAAGAAATTTTAGAAGTTGTGAGTGGGTTAAAACACTCAACTTTTGAATTTTAATTGAATTTAAGTCCAATTTAAACCCAAAATTTGAACAGTCTCTAAATTCATTCAAACTAGCGCCAAAATGTTCGGAATCCCAATACGAACCTAACGGAGAAAACCGCGCATGAATTTGATCACGTATAAAAAAGTTATCACGATTAGAACATTTGAAAACAAAATTAAAATAGATTAAATAAAATAATAAATTAATACACGTCACCTTCTCGTTATCGTTCTCAAACCCTACCATCAGAAACGCATGCAATCGAAAGAACTACCGCCACTTACCACGGCCAAACGCAGCCGCTACTGGCCTCGATTGTTCGATCAGATGACGCTACTCGTCCCCTGCTCCTCCGGCGCCTCGGTCCCACGAACGCCATGCCATGCGGCACGCCTCCACAACCCCACCGCCGTTTGACATCACAGCCCAATCACAGCAAATCCAGACTCCATTTAGACAAATGAACCACACCCCGCGACCTGCTCGACGTCCTCTCCCCAACGACACCTCCTGATCGACTAACCATCGACGATCCGCCGTTGGATCGTCAAAATCCAACATGAACGACCAGAATTGATTCGAGATTTCAGGAAAAACGAAGCATCGAATCCAAAAACGAATCACGCCAGAAGATTATGCTCATCGAGAGCTCCAATATATATTTTTTTTCAAATTTTTCTGAGGAGTTTGAATTTTTTGAAGTTGATTTTTGAATTGAAATTTGAATTGGATAAATTAGAGTTTACAACTATTGAGGAAGAGGAGCACAGAAGTTTCTGTACGTATAGAAATGAGGAATAGAGGCTGCTAGGGTTTATAAGAGGGTATTTATAGACAACTGAAATAGAATATATGGACCCGATTTATAAACGTGCTGAACGATCTATGGCCCGAAAAGCCCGTTTCGACTCCGGAACGAAATTGGGTCAACCCACATATCCAAATAGATGTTTTAAAATATTTTAAACGCAATGGAAAAGATTTCAAGTCCAAATTCCATCGTATGAAGAAGTTATGGTAAAATCAATATTTTCCAAATTGATTTCAATTGATTTCAATTTAATTGATTTCAAGGCGTTTCGAGCCCATACGATCAAACGGAAAGTCCGATCGATACGAAATTTGAAATCCTACAATAGTTCACCGTTACGGATCCGATGAAACTAGTTTCATCGAAATACGAGTCAGTGTCAAAAATGGCTATTTTTACATTAAATAAATAAATAAATTAGCTAATTAAATCAAATTTTCATCATCTTTAATTTCTCAATCATTCTGTGAAGCCCCGAAATTTTTGAGCATTTAAAATCGGGATATTTAATTGATTTTTAAATATTTAAAAGTTAATTTTAACTTGAATTCAAATATCACTATTTATTTGATAATTAAATTATTGAATTAAACAATTTGAAGTTGAGTAAAATATGAAATCTGGAATTTTAAGCCTGTTAAAAATAATTTAAAGGCTTGTAAAATTTATATTGATAATACTGAAGAGAATAGAAGTGATGAAATCAAATTTAAAAATGGTTTGTTAAGTTTTGAAATTTATATCGTTTAAATTGAATTTAAAAATAGCCTTCCTAGGCACAGTCTCGGAATTAGACGAAACCAGTTCCATTGGGTCCGTAATATTGAATTATTATCGGATTTCAAATTTCGTATTGATCGGAATTGTGGTGTGAGCGTACGATATATAAATGCGTTGAAAATTTCATTGATAATAATCGATTTAAATTGAAATTTGAAATTAAATTAATACATTGTTTAACCTGTCAACCTTCAGTCGAAATAATTTCACGTCAGCTTCCTTTTCCGTCACTGTAGTAAGGCAAGCTTCTCGCGCAAGGTATTTTCCTTCTTTTTATAATTTGTCGAGCCTTCTTTGTCAATTCTCGTTCAAGAATAATAAATGGCCAAGCAAATTAACCTTCCCAAATCTTTTTCCCCCAAATCAATTCGTTCAAACCAGTTAAAAAAAATAAAATAAATGGTAGTCAAGAAATAGCAAAATTCCTTTTTTGTTTTCCTTCTTTTCAAAACCCAGTCGTTTTCGAAAAAAAGAAGAAGATGTCGCGATGGAATCGCGATCGGTTTGGGGTCGCAAGCAGCTAGGAGGGGGTCGAAGCAATCGAGGGAAGGAGGTCGCGGTGGCGCTGACAGTTTCGGCGTTCGCGAGGCGTGATGGAGTGCGAAGTCGTGTTCAATCGGCAAGGGGTCGCGACTCATCACATGGGAAGGCTCACGATTTGGTCGAGGTGGATGTTTTGTCGAGTTGCGATTGCTTGTAGGGGTTCGCGAGGCGGCAGTGGTCGCGACTTCTGGAAAGCACGAGGTAGGGATTCACGGTGGCTAGGGCAAAGGCTTGAAGGCCGCGGAGTTGAGAGGCCGGTGAGTTTGTCGTGTTCGCTGCAATGGAGGAAGGGCTATAGGTAATCGTGGTGAGGAGTTAGTCCTTAATTCTTTTGCACTATGTTCAGTTGAATATAAACGATCACTCAGAAATTAGTGATAATCAATATTTATATTGATTTTACAATATAGATAGGATTTTAATTTTCGAAAGGATACAAAACAATTCTATTTTTTTTTAAAACACGACATGTAAACAGGAAAAAAATAATAGTAATAAAAAATACATACTATAACTCACTGTTTTATTTAAAATATATGAAGGAAGTAATTTGTTTAATTGGATAATCAATTATTTGAGTTACTGATGGAAATTCATTAGGGGAAATCAGTTTGAAACCAAATCGATTGTTAATCAAATTTTAAATTGGAAGTTAATTGTTCGATTTATTTTGAATATTGATAAACCGTATAAGTTGTTTATTCAAGGTTTAAAATTATGAAGGAAACATGCCGGAGTGGAAATGGATTTCATAATATAAGCAAAGGTGAGTTAATCTCGCTCAACTGAATTTAAATTTAAATTTAAAAGATTAAATTTAAATAATAGTTTGAATGGTTGAATTGATTGATGTGCTATAGTATGGTATATTTTGGAAATGGGTATTTTATGTTGTGCTAACGTCTGTGGATGCACGGAAAACAGGTTGGAGGAATCCAATTGGACCCCTCAACATTTATTTAAATTATTTAATACCCTCTGTTGTGATTATTTGATATTCTATGATGAATTATATTGGAATATTGAATGATATGGTTCGATTGGATATAATTGGGTATAATGAATTACCAAAAATAAATAAATTGGATTTTGGAAAGAAAATAAAATAAGTGAATTTGTAAGTAAAATAATCATAGGAAATTTGAATAAATTTAAGAATGAATTGGAAAAGTAATAAAGTGACTTTAAAATTCTAATAAATAGATCTAGAGTGTAGAAAGGAAATTTTTGAATAAATAGGAAGTCGATGAATTTTAAACTTCAATGTTATTATTTTAAAAGAATAAAACATTTATTTAAAATTTAAGATTCAATTTATTGAAAAGAATAAAGAAGAAATTGGGAATAACTTGAAATTGGTATATTTCAGTTAAAAGATTTTGAATCAAACGGAAAATAATAACAATAATAATAAAGTCCATAATTAATGAATTTTGAAATAAACTGAGAAAGTAAAGAAATTTATTTCAAAGGGAATAAATTGGGAATCAATTTGGAAAATTGATTTAAGTGATTGAGATTGGAAATTCTCCCTGGGTAACCAAGTACGTTTTCAAAATAAATTTTAAATATAAATTAAAGGTTTTAAAAGTTCTTTTAAAAAGCGAGTTTTGGAATATTATTATTTCTAATATTTAAATTCTAAAGTAAGTATTTTCTTTTAATCTATTATAGCAGTAATTATTTAAAGAGCGACTTAGTATTTTGTTTTTAAAAGTGTAAATCTAGTTTTATATTTTATTAAGTAACCTTATTTTCAAATATTCGTATATTATGTATTTTTAACAAATTATTGAAGTAGTTTAACTTAAATGTTTTAAAGTATATTTTAAAAGTAGTGTTTTGAATTATTTTAGAAAAATCTAGTTTGTGCTTGGTGATTTCAGTGGAGATAGAAAATATTTGGAAAAGTTTATTCTGAAAAAGAAAGATGGTTTGAAACTGTTTTCAAAGGGTTGAAAATAGAAATATATCTTGTGAAGATATTTTTGAGATAAATAAATAATTTGGAAAATTATTTATTGTTGGATGGATGTTTGTGAATATTAATTGATAGTTAAATCACCGACTATCAATATTGGACAAATACGTTGATCATTTCGAAGAGACCGGGATCGAGATTTATTTCTCGAAAACCACTTCGATCCGGTTTGTACGTTTTCGTGGAAAACGAGTTTGGATGCAAAGATGGAGCAATGAAGTGCAAGGGCTAGTCGCTACTAATCCTGAGGATATTTCCAAAATGGATGTACTAGGAATAGTGCCTTCGGTTCCGTCCGAACCCGGGACGGACTTGTATGGATGAATGCTTTGGAAACAACGTCAGGTGGACGATGGGCATTCTAAGGGATATGTTCTAAAAAGGTAACGCTTAGCCTCAAGCCTCATCAAATGGGAATGACTGAAAATCAGGGGTTATGCAGCAAAGCTAGGTGGGTAGCACCCAAGCAGGGTGAGGTCATCCCTGTCTAGATGTCCCTTTTAATTTCGGCTTAGTGGGCGCTTGCTGATCCCAACCGCGGGTGATCTCACTCGGGATTATCCAGTAAGGGGTAGTTCCGGTCTTGTATTGCAGGGGAGCGGGCGTACTCGTCGGTACTGTGATCTAGGCCACGTACTGTGACAGGTGGTACCCCAGTGCCTAGTCACTAGTTGGAAATCCATTCTCCCTACGAGCCTTGTACGAGTTTTGTTTGTATTACCCACTCTATGGCTAGTAGCTGGAATTTAATCATGTAACAATTTCGGCTATTTTATAAGTATCTGTATATAGACCCTATTATAATATCAGAGGATTTCTATAAAAACTGTTTTAGCTATCGTAAGGTAAAAATCCGACATGTTTATTTGTGGCGTGGTCTTACGAGATGCTTTTGTTTTCAAAGGATTTTTGAAACTTTAATAATCAATTGGGTGGGATTTTCTCACGCTGGTATTCCAGACTGACTCGGGTGTTATTTAACTGTAAAGCTCGGGTCAGACCGAGTATTATAGGATACAGGGTGTGATGCTGTGGGGCTCAGGAGACGAGCTGGATGACGATACGTACTCCCGTACTTGTTTATATATGTACATTCCGATGTGTTGATTAGCTGTATATCCAGTTGTATGTTATTGATATTGGGCTGTGATTGATGTACTCTGATGATGTAATATATAAACAGATATAGTATTTGTTTTTGAGTAAAGTATTGAATATCTGTTATATTTTATTCCGCTGCGATGGTTAAATTCTGATGTTATTTTCCGTTTTCTCTCCTTCTACCTCTTCTTCTTTAACCCAAATGGTTCGTATTTCTATACAACTTGAGTTGATTTAGGTAGAATAGTGTTGACTCAAGTACGGATTAGCGGGTCGTTACACATTCATAATGTTTTAAACAAATTTAAATGTCAATTTTGAGTTGATTAATTCATAAATTCCAATGTTAACCTCAATTTCAATATTTAATTTCAATTTTATTAAATTTAGAAATTATAAAATAAAACTCCAAAATCCATTTATTAAATTCTTAACCCTTGTTATTCGAGTCTTTTTTACAATAAGAATGTAGCTAACATTGCTTTTAAATCTTGGTTCTTGATATTCTCCCATTTTAACTTAATTCCAATTAACGTACTATTTTTTTTGGCAAAGCCGACCGGTTTTTTTTAGTGGACCGTGCCACTTTTATTATAACAAGTAATAAAATATGAGCGTACAGGTGTTAGTCACAACGACTAACAACTAATAAGAGATTGCTCTGAACATACACAGAAACAACAACACATGCCTAAACTACTAAGTAACGAGACTATCCCCCAGAGGATGAAGACGAAACAACATCATCCGAGGAGACAGGACCAATGACATTGACAAACCCAGAGAAAAGACTAGCAAGATCAGAGACATACCCATCAAAATCTGATGAGAAAACAAATTTCATATCCTAAGTGTTGTCAGAGAAGATACAATTATTCGTCTCACCTTCGACCCCCTCACTAGACAAGATCAGACCCTCGCCAACAACGTGATAAAAGAGATACCTGCTCTCGCCATCAGAGTCGCTAACATAGGAATAATAAAATCCGCCCACAGGAGAGTACCGCATGCTGGAAGGAGTGTGAACCCAGGCTTTCTCATCGGAGACCCAAAGTATAAAGTCAGGAGATACATTCGCTTCCGAAGAGGAAGGAGGCACGGGGAAAGAAATATCCGGGGGATCTAACTCCGCACTGGGAACATCATCACCGAGAGAAGGGACAACCAACGAGACAATCGGATCCGATACAACTGGAGGGGCAACAGACTTACGAACCCATTTTATGATGGGGGACGGGGAAGAGGAACCCGATTCGGGAGAGGTAGAGGGCCTTGACCAATCCCACGAGAACATGACTCCTGAAGGTCTCCAAATGACAGACAAAGAGGACATATGTCCGGTTTCCAACCGTAGCACACAAAGACCTCTGCATCATGTCCCTCATCTAATCGGACTTTAAGAGAAGAAGGCAATAGCTTGGAGGGGGTCATTTCGATGAGAGCTTTAGCGAAGGCTAATCTCTTCCTTGCTTCTGTGTCGGCGTCATATCATATAACTCGTCCAACTTGGCTACCAAGCCAGTCAAGCCCAAGCATTGGCTGTAGGACTGACGGAATGGAAGAGAAATGGGCCCATACTGGAATAGAAAGGACCTGGTCCTTAGCCCGATCAACGGACGGGCTCCACATGGTGATGATGAAAGGTTTACCAGTAATCATAATAGGACCAACCTCAAGAATATGCCTCCTTTCGTCACTCCGTGAGAATTTGAAGAAGAACATCTCATTATCAAAATGAACACTAAGACTGCCTCTTGGTTTCCAAACCTGATTGCATCGCACTTTAACAAGATGATAAGCCGGATTAGCATCCAAGAAAAAACCTACTAAATAATCAGACCAATAGTCGATTACAGCTTGATCACTTCTTGCGGAGGGACCAAGTATCCATCACATTCCGCTTGCTCAAAAGAATGGGGAGAATAAGTCCCCGCGTTATTCGGCAACCTAGTGAACAAAGACTTCCAAGAGGGAGGTTCAGGTGGATGGAGCATCTCAATAGGATCAGCTGCAGAAACTGGAACTTGGTGATTATTTGGTGCAGGTTCATCAGAGGCATTAAAGCAAACACCATGCGAACCATATACTTCCTCAAGAGGAATACCTCCTGAAGCATCACTATCGGCCAAAAACGCTCCAATAGGGTTAGCGTTAGCATCAGGTTGGGCATCATCCAACTCAACCTCAATACCATCCTTCACAACCACAACAGAAGGAGGGGAAATTCCAATTGCAGGTAGTTCATTTTGAGACCAATGCTTACTCGACTGAGAAGCAACTTCCTTGAACATCGGCCAGGCAGATTTTCCAAAATCAGCAGAGGGACTAGGCGCAACAGGATTAACAAGCGCCGAAGAGGATGATGGCAAGACTGATGGGTTGACAAATTCAGACAGAGGCAAGGACATTCCAGAGGCAAGAAAAGAGTTCGACACAGGGAAGTGAAGGTCAGGAGCAAAGGCACGTTGAGAATCAGTTGGGGAAAGCATAATTACAAACGCAAAAGATTTGCCTGATCTGGTAACCGACCGAGGCTTCTCCTTGGCTTGCATCGGGGGAGACATAAGAATGAAGGAACCGAGAGCAAGTAAGAAGATGGAGATACACAGAAACAAGAAGAAGAAGGAGAAGGGATCCGAAGATAATCAGATCTGACGCCATTAATTCTGTTTAAATGATATTGATAAATATGGTACTGAATTAACGTACTATTTAATTACCTTTAATTGCAATTAATACTATTATCATACATTAAATTCCCATATAGACAAAACTTTAATTTGCATTCCTTTTTATTCAACCAACTGTCAATTTATAAATAAAATTAACATCGAATTCATATTTTATTACCTAAATATACTCAACTTACTTTCTTTATTGTGATTTCATTCAACTTGTTTATAGTCAACTTATATTAACAACACTATCTTTAATTTTAATTATCAGTTCATTCATAAACCACAACAATACATTATTACCACATATTACCTTAAATCCACACTAACGTAATATTTAATTCCATTTATTGCAATAGGTTTCGATTAATAGTGACTGCGCTAAATTATTAACGTTATTACATTAATCTACATCCAATCACAATTAATTTTCCCAATAATTTTATTTAGCTTTCTATTTCACCAATTACTATCTTAAAAATAAACTTTCCGTTTCCTTTTTAATTTACACCCACACTTTCCGTTATTATATTAATTACAATCATTAAAGTAACGTTAATCAGCAACACAAACATTATGAATATTTATCAACCTGCAGCATCCTTATTACATTAATTTACGTTCAATTGCTACTCAATATATATTAATTCATTAATAAATTCAATATTTACGTTTGTTTTCTTACATTTGATTTATAGCCTAGTATAACATTTACATAAATCCCATTTCATTCGATTCTTATTTATGTAATATTTATTTATTTTATTAACATTTATTTCAAATTCTGATTCCATCAACTAATTAAACAGGTAACTTATAATATATGTTTACAAGCCAAATGTTACACCAATTGTCATATTATGAATGGAGTTAACATAAATTTCAAATATTATCTTAATCCATATTAAGATAATATTTAATTACCTTTAATGGAATTTATTTCCCAATTTATTTAATGCAATCCATTATGACCTTTACAGATTTAAATAAATTCATTAATTGTAAATTGTCATTCAACCTATTAATTTATTAACCTAAATTAGCACTGTTACGATTTAATTTACTTATTAGCTTACAAAAGTGCTATCATTAGTTCATACACTAATTTCTTCCATTTCCGTTCTTCATACATTATTTTATTAGTAAGCCAATGTTTTAAATTATTAATTTACCCTTTTATATCCCATTATAAATTAATGCACACATTAATTAAGATTTTAAATCAAATTAATCATTACATCTTGGTAACATTCTTTTATTACAATAAGAATAAAATTTACATTTATATTGTTTCACTTATCGGAAATACATCCAAGTTATTAGCAATTAACTTACACTTATACAGTTACATTCTAGTTATTAAAAATTAACTTACCAACCTTATCCAAGTTACTATTTCCATTAATAATTCACTAAATTTTTACTTCCTTCAATATCAAGTCACCAAAATATTATTAAATTAAGAAATTTAATTACCGAATTCTTCGGGTTGTTACATTGAGGTAGGAGATGGAGATGTGGATGGTGATGGGAAGATTGTTGGGACAGGTGAAGTGGGTTCTGCTGAAGGTGGTTGTAGCATCGGGCCAGGCTGGTTGTGATAAAGGGGTTCTGATTGGATGTGGGGTATAGGAATTCACGTCTAGATGGTTAGTTTGGGTTGCAGATGTAACGACCCAGAATTTTTAGAAATTAAAATTTGAATATTTAATTTATTTTAAATATTAATAAGTGAAATATATAAGTAAAATAAATTTTTATTTGAATTATTGGATTTAATTGAATAATTAAATCGATAATTTAATACGTTAAATTATGGAAATAATTGAAAATCGAGTTAAATATGATTGAAAATGATTTGTAAAATTTTATTTTATCATATTGAAGTTAGAACGATATTTTAGAACTTTTAAAATCGAATTAAAAGTTAATTTGTGAAAATTGAATATTTTAATATTAATTCGACTAGTGAAAATAGCCAATTTTTGAACTGTCTCAGAATTGAACAAAACCAGTTCCATTGGATCCGTAATAGTTAGTTATTACCGGATTTCAATTTTCGTGTCAATCGGAGTTATCGTTTGATCGTGGCAGCTCGAAACGCATCGAATTATTTTTAATATTAATTTGGCGAGTTAAAATAGTCATTTTTTAAAAAGTCTCGGATTTCGACGAAACCAGTTTCATCTGATCCGTAATGTGATATTATTGTAAGGTTTCAAATTTCGTGTCAATTGGATTTACCGTTTGTCCGGTACGAATTAAAACGCCTAGAAATCGATTTAAATCGATTTAATTTAAATCGAACGTTTATAGCCATAACTCGCACAGATGTCCGAATTAGCTTTCGAAACCTGTTCCACTGTGTCCGGAACGCGGGGTAAACCCTAGAAACGCTGGTTACGGCGCGTAAATCGGAGTTCGGAATTTCCGGATGAATAGTGTTCGATTTTTTCCTATAAATAGCCCACCATTCTAAAAAAAATAAAAAAAAAGAAACCTAACCCTAATTATAAACGCAGGCGCCACCTCCCTGATAAACGGCCAGAAACGTCCCAACTTCCCCCTCCAATTTCTCCAAATCCATCGACAATTAGGCTAAACTTTCAACTAGAGTATTGAAGAGGGCGATGAGAGCTTCAAGTTGAACGGCTGTGATCGAGTTTCGAGCAGTGTGGTGGCCAGAAAATGGGGAGGAAGCGCGCGCATTCGGCCTCGAACTGCGTGCAGATGGTGGGGCCGAGTGCCACCGTGCTCTGGCCGAACGTGGAGGGGATGGAGGTGAGTCGCATGGAGGTGCCTGATCGAAGTATAGGTGAACGATGAAGTTGCAAGATTAAAACCTAGTTTATGGTAATGGGTTCGGCTATACGGGGGGGGGGGGGGGGGACGCACGCACATACGAGAAGAGGAAGGAGAAGAGGAGGCGCGTTGGATCTGTGATGGACGGTGGATGCAGGTTGTAGGGTATTAAAATTTTAAATTATGTTGTAAATTATAATATTACGAATCGTGTAACTTTGAAAATGCATAACTTTTTCATACGAGGTCAAAAATGCGTGAAACCAGTTGCGTTGGAATCGTTTGGACGAGCATTACGCGATGAAATTGGATTGGAGTCGTTTGGAGTTAGTGAGAATTTTGAGTAAAATTAAACGTCCGTTTAATTTTATTCGAAATAAATCGCTAAAACGAAATTGAAATCAAGGTGAGAACTTCTCACTCAATCGAATCAGTTTCGATTTTATTTTAAATAGTTAGATTTAGAATATTTGAATGCATGTTTGAATGATGATTGTTATCTATTGATTGTTAAAATAGACATTATACGCCGTTAGTAAGCGGAGGTTATTTATTAAAAACATATACCGCGAATATTTCATAAACAGTGAAATTGGTATTAAATATAATAGCAATATATATATATTGGCATATGTATATATGGGAGTTACTGATTTCCCGCATTTTTTGTTTAGCGGATGAGACCCTATTGCGCCGTCTATTAAGCGGATAATATTATTAATCCCATATACCGCGATAATTTCGTACTGGAGCGAAATTGGTATTGTGCTAATGTTTGTGGATGTAGGAAAACAGGTTGGAGGGATCCAACTGGATTCCTCAACAGTTTTTATTTGATTTCAGATATTTTGATATTTGATGGATTATCATATCGATATATGATATCGTTGTTGTCGTGATTGAATATTTGGTGTGTAGCATCACTAGACCAAATTTGGAACTTTAAAATGATTTTTAAAGTGATTTTTGAAAATATACTGTATGTTTAGAAATTGATTCATTTTAAATAAATAAACGTCATAATTTTAATGTTATAAAAAAATTATGAATTTTTGAGAAATATAGTTAAAAGTTGATTTTTGAAAATATGGGATTAATGACTTTATAAAAGAGTTAAATTGGAATTTTCTGAATTTATTATTAAAAGTTGAAAATATAGGATTTATGAAATTTGATTATTTTATAAATCAAAATAGTAAAATTATAAAGGAGATTAAAGATGTTTTAAAATAATGGTATAAATTGATTTTATAAAGGATTTATAAATGAATATTTATAAATTGAAATATTGAGATTATAAAACAGGTTTTTATAAGTGTTAGAATGAATTGTGAATGAATTTCAGAAATGAATGAAATTCATAGAATCATAAACGGTGAAGTTATAAATGAAATTTTATAAGCAGTAGGTTTATAAAATTTATAAAGTTATTGAAAGAATAGATTTGGATAAATGATTGAATCTTATAAGTTATAAGATTCATAATTATGAAGTTTAAAGGAACGATTGTGCAAACAAATCAATTATAGGTGTTTAACTTATAATATGAATTTTGTCTTATAATTGAGTTATGAATCGAATAGGTTAATAAAGGAATTTATAAAAGGAAGTTGTTATAAATAAATAGAAATGGAATTTATAAACGTTGTTTTATAAATTCACAAACGACTTATTTTGATAAGTAAATTGTTATGATTTATTTATGGAGTTATATTCACGTTTTTGACTGTGAATAGTCCTTTAAAATGAAATGAAAAAAAAAGATGAAATGTGTTAACGTAGTATATTCACGTTTTTGAATAGTGAATAACATGTTAAAGAAAATGTTTAGATTTGATGTTTTAAATAGAATTAAAACGATCTAACGATGTTTTAAAATGTGTTGAGATTCGAAACCATAGATTTCAACATTTATTGTTGAAATAGACGTTTTCGAGAAATGAAAAGGAAATGGTGGACTATAACACTGTTGTTATAGTAAATGATTTCCGAAAGGAAATGTTTTGTATAGTATTGGGATTTATATATCTATTTTAATTTCGAATCCCTATACTAGTGATTTTGGGTTGTCGTAACGATGTTTTACGCAACATTCGTTTTGGCCCAAATAAATATGTTTAAGCGCATGATTTCCTTAAAGAATGAAATATATACTTAATTTCGATTGAAGTATATTGAATATTTTCCAAGTGTTGGAAATAAATAAAATTTGTGAATTACTTATGAATAAATAAGTATGGAAATGTTTTCCAATATAAAGTGAATATTTTGAGAATTTATCTTTTTGAAGATAAATTGAAAAGGAATATTGAAATGAATAATTGAAATCGAATATTCATAGATATTTTGGATTATAAATTCACTATGGAATTTATAAAAGAATGAGAAGAATTTGTTTAAAAATAAATATTGATTTATTTTTGAAGTGTGAAATTATATATCTAGTAAAGATATTTTTGGAAAATAAATAATTTGGAAAATTATTTGGAAACTGGTGATGTGTGCATATCCATTGGTAGTTCAATAACCGACTATCAATATTTCCCTTTGAATGGGTAATTGATGTGATTTGTTTGAATTGGAATGACACACTTATTTTTGAATAAGCGCTCACTATTCGGGTTAACTGGGAAAGGACCATGGGGTCGTATAACCCATTTCGAATATGTGATACGTCGTTGTGAATTGCATTTGAAGATCGGTGTTGAAGAACCGGTATTTGCGAAAGCGATAGGATGACCTGTCGATTGTCTCTACACTGAGTTGCAACGGTATAGAGACTCCCTAAGTGATGGGAAATCCGATCAGGATTGTGAATATCCGGATTGCAAGGACTTCTTTGTAAATGCCTTCGGTTTTGTTCGAGCCCGGAACAGACTTGTATGGATAGTATGCCTGACATTACAAGTTGAGATATAAAGCCGATTTCTTTCAAATATATTTCTGTTGGTGGCGGAGAATTTATTCTTTTAGCTTAACACCCTTCTCTGAGACGTACGAGCTCAGAGGTTATGTAGTTGAATGTTATCAGCGATATATTCCCATTTTGGTAATGTGACATGCTGAGTGTTGCTGTGAAATGATCATTGTGTTGATTATTTGTGATAGGATCGTTTATTTGATCGTCTATCTTTGTGATCATTTCTATGATCATTTGTTGACCCAAAGCATGGCTTTTGTATAAAGTATGTTTTTGTGGACGTGACTTCGTCGAGCCTCACACCCCGTGAATTGTCAAAACAGGAAAGATGCAGCAAGGTTATGAGGGGTAGCGCCCTTTAGGATGTGTGCATTTCCTTCTGGAAAAGGGTGGTGTCATGGTATGGAGCCCAGATACTTACTCATGTTGAAAACACTTTGTTATGATTGTGTGAATTGATTACGAGCGCTCGGTGAAAAGGTCCCAAAGGACCGGGGGATGGCATATTCGGTCAGTTGTTACTCAGTTAGGGGTAACCCGGCCTTGTGTTGGTAGAGATCCGGTTTGGTTCTCGGGGATGTCCATCTAGAGGCATTCTCATGTGGCAATGGGAAGTTCCTTGGCCCGATCATTCGTTGGAAATCCAAAGAAACAATACGTGACTTGTACGGTATTAGTTGTAGAACCTATCATTCACTTATGGTGGCGCCCCACTGTTTGGATGGTAGCTATAGTAGGCATAGTTCGAAATGTCTATGTTGGCTAAGATTTATATTCTACTTTCGAAATGAATTTTTCCTACACTATGCACTAGTAATAATATCAAATGTTCTTTTTAATGCGTATCAAGCATCTTTGACTATCATAAGGAGAAATCTCCTCCGTTTCTGCATTTGCATTGTGTGTGTGTGCGGGAGGCCTTATGGTAGTCTCATTTTTTAAAGCATTGCGAATTGACTTTAAAAATATTCCTCTATTTTGAATTCAAAGATAAATAAACTGTTTTGAGTTCTCACACCAGTCACATGACTGACTCGGAGTTTATTGTTTTCCTTCCTAAACTCTGGGTGCCCACCAATTTCCACACGGGCAGTCAAGAGTTAAGGTTTATCAGGATATTCTGGATATTCTGGAGTTGCTGGAGGCAAGCTGGATGGCATGGCGTATTATTAGTATATAGTATTTCTTTTCCGCTGCACTGTATGTTGTTGATGTTGTACACTCTGATGATATGATGTAATGAAATGTAATGTATAAAATGTAATAACTGATATAGTTCTTTGTTTAAAGATTATTCATTTATTATTATATGTTGTTCCGCTGCGAATTGTGAGATTCTGTTGTTCTGTTGTTTTCTATTCCGTTCTATTTTCTATTTTCTATCTTTTCTATCTTTTTCTCTCTTCTTCTTTGTCTTTCTTTTTCTTAAACCATAACATTTCGGGTTTCCGGCCTTCGATTTCTCGGCAGTCGATAAAGTGAGTATTGATGTTGAATTTTCGAAAGTCGAAAATTTCCGGGGCGTTACATTTGGTATCAGAGCATATGGTTAAGCGACAACCATGGTTCTGTTGGGTATTACTTGTTAGAGATAGAGTCAGTAGTGCTCTAGAATGAGTTTGAGTGTAATAATAGCTATGAGTGCGTATTTGTTAGTGAATATAAAATTGTTTTATATTGTGATGATTGGTTTGTTGAGTGGTATATAGATTCTGGTTAATACGAGTAATTAACGTTATTGATAGGGATCTCTAAACACTTGTACAGAACAATTCGACACAGTATTGTTTTAAATTTGGTAAATGAAATAATTTTACCTTGAGTATATTTTATATATAAAGAAATAATTTTTCAGAATTATTAAAGTGTATATAAGTTGATTGTTTAGTTGTTTGAATAATCTAAATAAAAGAATAAGTGTATAAGCAAATGAATTATAAGAATTGAATTATAATTAAAGTGATTTACAATTGAGAAATAAACTTATATATATAAGAAGTGAAACTATATGAATATATTTATGAATATGAGTTATAAAATAAAAATATGAGTTTGAATAAGTAATGAAATTTGACTTTGGTAAAGGTTAAATAAAAATTTACTTTAGAAATGGAAGTATAACTTAAGAGATGTTGAATGAAGTTGATTTTAGTATCAAAGTAAAATAATAAAGTTAAGTGATAAATATGAACTAAAGTTATATAAATGAAATTCAACTTTAGAAATTGAATTGAATTAATGGATTAAATGTTAATCAATTGAATGTAAATTAAATTGATATGAAATAATGAATGTAAGTGTAATTCATTAAAATCTAATGTTATTGAAAGTTGAATAGTTGAATAAAAATCAATTTAGTTAAACCAAGATGAATATGAGCAAAGGAATTTGGTTGTAATTAATATACATTGGTTGTTATATGGTTGTTAGATGATTGTATATAATTCATTAAGAGTTAATGAAATTGAATTTGATTTGGAAGTGTACCAACTTGAATATGAATTAGTGAATATAAACTAATTGAAAATGAATGTTAGTAAACATCCACTGTTAATGAATCAAATGTGATTTAAATTGAAAACCTATTTCAAGGAATATTAATGAGAATATAAATGAATATTTATTGGTTATGAATGTTAGTTGGATGATAGTTGGTTGATGTTTGCATTTGTTGCTTTTACTACATTTGATATGTTGACATATATAGTTATTATGTTGCTATATGTTGTATATTGATACTATTGTCTACATGCATGTTTCTCATGTTGTTTGTTGAGTGTTTAGTAGGTGCGGATCGCGTTTGCTTCGCATTTGGAGCTCGCTTTCGCGCTATATTAGCCGTATATGCTCGCTAATAAAATATAAGGTACATATCTCGGATTACATACCGTACTTTTATACTTTTTCCCTTCGGGATGCCTCATTACTTGATGAGATGTATATTTGTGATATATATACTGTCATTTTTTTTTCGGATCGAGCCGCGCAAAGGAGACTATGGCGATTTTTTTCGAAAATTTAAGGTGTTAGAAAAAAATTTGAGAAAATTGGAAAGTTTTGAAAACTTTAACTTTGATTTGGAATTGAAAGTTAAACAATAGTAGTTGTTTTGAAAAGATAATTAAGTATGATTTGAAAACTTGGTAAAGTTATTGTAAAAGTTTGACTATGGATTTTGGAAAATTAATAGATTCTGTAACTTTTCTTACTTAATAATTTCGAGGACGAAATTCTTTTAAGGGGGGAAGATTGTAACGACCCAGAATTTTTAGAAATTAAAATTTGAATATTTAATTTATTTTAGATATTAATAAGTGAAATTTATAAGTCAAATAAATTTTTATTTGAATTATTGGATTTAATTGAATAATTAAATCGATAATTTAATACGTTAAATTATGGAAATAATTGAAAATCGAGTTAAATATGATTGAAAATGATTTGTAAAATTTTATTTTAACATATTGAAGTTAGAACGATATTTTAGAACTTTTAAAATCGAATTAAAAGTTAATTTGTGAAAATTGAATATTTTAATATTAAATCGACTAGTGAAAATAGCCAATTTTTGAACAGTCTCAGAATTGAACGAAACCAGTTCCATTGGATCCGTAATAGTTAGTTATTACCATATTTCAATTTTCGTGTCAATCGGAGTTATCGTTTGATCGTTGCAGCTCGAAACGCATCGAATTATTTTTAATATTAATTTGGCGAGTTAAAATAGTCATTTTTCAAAAAGTATCGGATTTCGACGAAACTAGTTTCATCGGATCCGTAATGTGAAATTATTGTAAGGTTTTAAATTTCGTGTCAATTGGATTTACCGTTTGTCCGGTACGAATTAAAACGCCTAGAAATCGATTTAATTTAAATCAAACGTTTATAGCCATAACTCGCACAGATGTCCGAATTAGCTTTGGAAACCTGTTCCATTGTGTCCGGAACGCGGGGTAAACCCTAGAAACGCTGGTTACGGCGCGTAAATCGGAGTTCGGAATTTCCGGATGAATCGTGTTCGATTTTTTCCTATAAATAGCCCACCATTCTAAAAAAATAAAAAAAAGAAACCTAACCCTAATTATAAACGCAGCCGCCACCTCCCTGATAAACGGCCAGAAACGTCCCAACTTCCCCCTCCAATTTCTCCAAATCCGTCGACAATTAGGCTAAACTTTCAACTAGAGTATTGAAGAGGGCGATGAGAGCTTCAAGTTGAACGGCTGTGATCGAGTTTCGAGCAGTGTGGTGGCCAGAAAATGGGGAGGAAGCGCGCGCGTTCGGCCTCGAACTGCGTGCAGATGGTGGGGCCGAGTGCCACCGTGCTCTGGCCGAACGTGGAGGGGATGGAGGTGAGTCGCATGGAGGTGCCTGATCGAAGTATAGGTGAACGATGAAGTTGCAAGATTAAAACCTAGTTTATGGTAATGGGTTCGGCTATAGGGGGGGGGGGACGCACGCACATACGAGAAGAGGAAGGAGAAGAGGAGGCGCGTTGGATCTGTGATGGACGGTGGATGCAGGTTGTAGGGTATTAAAATTTTAAATTATGTTGTAAATTATAATATTATGAATCGTGTAACTTTGAAAATGCATAACTTTTTCATACGAGGTCGAAAACGCGCGAAACCAGTTGCGTTGGAATCGTATGGACGAGCACTACGCGATGAAAATGGATTGGAGTCGTTTGGAGTTAGTGAGAATTTTGGGTAAAATTAAACGTCCGTTTAATTTTATTCGAAATAAATCGCTAAAACGAAATTGAAATCAAGGTGAGAACTTCTCACTCAATCGAATCAGTTTCGATTTTATTTTAAATAGTTAGATTTAGAATATTTGAATGCATGTTTGAATGATGATTGTTATCTATTGATTGTTAAAATAGACATTATACGCCGTTAGTAAGCGGAGGTTATTTATTAAAAACATATACCGCGAATATTTCATAAACAGTGAAATTGGTATTATATATAATAGCAATATATATATATATTGGCATATGTATATATTGGAGTTACTGATTTCCCGCATTTTTTGTTTAGCGGATGAGACCCTATTGCGCCGTCTATTAAGCGGATAATATTATTAATCTCATATACCGCGATAATTTCGTACTGGAGCGAAATTGGTATTGTGCTAATGTTTGTGGATGCAGGAAAACAGGTTGGAGGGATCCAACTGGATTCCTCAACAGTTTTTATTTGATTTCAGATATTTTGATATTTGATGGATTATCATATCGATATATGATATCGTTGTTGTCGTGATTGAATATTTGGTGTGTAGCATCACTAGACCAAATTTGGAACTTTAAAATGATTTTTAAAGTGATTTTTGAAAATATACTGTATGTTTAGAAATTGATTCATTTTAAATAAATAAACGTCATAATTTTAATGTTATAAAAAAATTATGAATTTTTGAGAAATATAGTTAAAAGTTGATTTTTGAAAATATGGGATTAATGACTTTATAAAAGAGTTAAATTGGAATTTTCTGAATTTATTATTAAAAGTTGAAAATATAGGATTTATGAAATTTGATTATTTTATAAATCAAAATAGTAAAATTATAAAGGAGATTAAAGATGTTTTAAAATAATGGTATAAATTGATTTTATAAAGGATTTATAAATGAATATTTATAAATTGAAATATTGAGATTATAAAACAGGTTTTTATAAGTGTTAGAATGAATTGTGAATGAATTTCAGAAATGAATGAAATTCATAGAATCATAAACGGTGAAGTTATAAATGAAATTTTATAAGCAGTAGGTTTATAAAATTTATAAAGTTATTGAAAGAATAGATTTGGATAAATGATTGAATCTTATAAGTTATAAGATTCATAATTATGAAGTTTAAAGGAACGATTGTGCAAACAAATCAATTATAGGTGTTTAACTTATAATATGAATTTTGTCTTATAATTGAGTTATGAATCGAATAGGTTAATAAAGGAATTTATAAAAGGAAGTTGTTATAAATAAATAGAAATGGAATTTATAAACGTTGTTTTATAAATTCACAAACGACTTATTTTGATAAGTAAATTGTTATGATTTATTTATGGAGTTATATTCACGTTTTTGACTGTGAATAGTCCTTTAAAATGAAATGAAAAAAAAAGATGAAATGTGTTAACGTAGTATATTCATGTTTTTGAATAGTGAATAACATGTTAAAGAAAATGTTTAGATTTGATGTTTTAAATAGAATTAAAACGATCTAACGATGTTTTAAAATGTGTTGAGATTCGAAACCATAGATTTCAACATTTATTGTTGAAATAGACGTTTTCGAGAAATGAAAAGGAAATGGTGGACTATAACACTGTTGTTATAGTAAATGATTTCCGAAAGGAAATGTTTTGTATAGTATTGGGATTTATATATCTATTTTAATTTCGAATCCCTATACTAGTGATTTTGGGTTGTCGTAACGATGTTTTACGCAACATTCGTTTTGGCCCAAATAAATATGTTTAAGCGCATGATTTCCTTAAAGAATGAAATATATACTTAATTTCGATTGAAGTATATTGAATATTTTCCAAGTGTTGGAAATAAATAAAATTTGTGAATTACTTATGAATAAATAAGTATGGAAATGTTTTCCAATATAAAGTGAATATTTTGAGAATTTATCTTTTTGAAGATAAATTGAAAAGGAATATTGAAATGAATAATTGAAATCGAATATTCATAGATATTTTGGATTATAAATTCACTATGGAATTTATAAAAGAATGAGAAGAATTTGTTTAAAAATAAATATTGATTTATTTTTGAAGTGTGAAATTATATATCTAGTAAAGATATTTTTGGAAAATAAATAATTTGGAAAATTATTTGGAAACTGGTGATGTGTGCATATCCATTGGTAGTTCAATAACCGACTATCAATATTTCCCTTTGAATGGGTAATTGATGTGATTTGTTTGAATTGGAATGACACACTTATTTTTGAATAAGCGCTCACTATTCGGGTTAACCGGGAAGGGACCATGGGGTCGTATAACCCATTCCGAATATGTGATACGTCGTTGTGAATTGCATTTGAAGATCGGTGTTGAAGAACCGGTATTTGCGAAAGCGATAGGATGACCTGTCGATTGTCTCTGCACTGAGTTGCAACGGTATAGAGACTCCCTAAGTGATGGGAAATCCGATCTGGATTGTGAATATCCGGATTGCAAGGACTTCTTTGTAAGTGCCTTCGGTTTTTTTCGAGCCCGGAACAGACTTGTATGGATAGTATTCCTGACATTACAAGTTGAGATATAAAGCCGATTTCTTTCAAATATATTTCTGTTGGTGGCGGAGAATTTATTCTTTTAGCTTAACACCCTTCTCTGAGACGTACGAGCTCAGAGGTTATGTAGTTGAATATTATCAGCGATATATTCCCATTTTGGTAATGTGACATGCTGAGTGTTGCTGTGAAATGATCATTGTGTTGATTATTTGTGATAGGATCGTTTATTTGATCGTCTATCTTTGTGATCATTTCTATGATCATTTGTTGACCCAAAGCATGGCTTTTGTATAAAGTATGTTTTTGTGGACGTGACTTCGTCGAGCCTCACACCCCGTGAATTGTCAAAACAGGAAAGATGCAGCAAGGTTATGAGGGGTAGCGCCCTTTAGGATGTGTGCATTTCCTTCTGGAAAAGGGTGGTGTCATGGTATTGAGCCCAGATACTTACTCATGTTGAAAACACTTTGTTATGATTGTGTGAATTGATTACGAGCGCTCGGTGAAAAGGTCCCAAAGGACCGGGGGATGGCATATTCGGTCAGTTGTTACTCAGTTAGGGGTAACCCGGCCTTGTGTTGGTAGAGATCCGGTTTGGTTCTCGGGGATGTCCATCCAGAGGCATTCTCATGTGGCAATGGGAAGTTCCTTGGCCTGATCATTCGTTGGAAATCCAAAGAAACAATACGTGACTTGTACGGTATTAGTTCTGGAACCTATCATTCACTTATGGTGGCGCCCCACTGTTTGGATGGTAGCTATAGTAGGCATAGTTTGAAATGTCTATGTTGGCTAAGATTTATATTCTACTTTCGAAATGAATTTTTCCTACACTATGCACTAGTAATAATATCAAATGTTCTTTTTAATGCGTATCAAGCATCTTTGACTATCATAAGGAGAAATCTCCTCCGATTCTGCGTTTGCATTGTGTGTGTGTGCGGGAGGCCTTATGGTAGTCTCATTTTTTAAAGCATTGCGAATTGACTTTAAAAATATTCCTCTATTTTGAATTCAAAGATAAATAAACTGTTTTGAGTTCTCACACCAGTCACATGACTGACTCGGAGTTTATTGTTTTCCTTCCTAAACTCTGGGTGCCCACCAATTTCCACACGGGCAGTCAAGAGTTAAGGTTTATCAGGATATTCTGGATATTCTGGAGTTGCTGGAGGCAAGCTGGATGGCATGGCGTATTATTAGTATATAGTATTTCTTTTCTGCTGCACTGTATGTTGTTGATGTTGTACACTCTGATGATATGATGTAATGAAATGTAATGTGTAAAATGTAATAACTGATATAGTTCTTTGTTTAAAGATTATTCATTTATTATTATATGTTGTTCCGCTGCGAATTGTGAGATTCTGTTGTTCTGTTGTTTTCTATTCCATTCTATTTTCTATTTTCTATCTTTTCTATCTTTTTCTCTCTTCTTCTTTGTCTTTCTTTTTCTTAAACCATAACATTTCGGGTTTTCGGCCTTCGATTTCTCGGCAGTCGATAAAGTGAGTATCGATGTTGAATTTTCGAAAGTCGAAAATTTCCGGGGCGTTACAGCAGAGGTGGATAAGGAGGTAGTTCAAGTCTATTGTAGGAGGAAACGGGTGGGTTGGGATGAAGTGCGTGATTCAAGAGGGAAAAGAAAGGGATTTTTTGTGTGCATTTTTTTTGTGAAAAGAAAAGAAAAGGAATAGGGAATTGTGAAATAGAAGCATATGGAAAGTTTTTTTTGGTTATATTTTTGTTTTAGAAATTATAATACCAATGTATGTAAATGAAATACCAAATTTATTAAATAAGAATACATTTTTATAGATATAAAAAAGGAAATAAAACAAAATAAATGCAAATAAATGTAAATAAATAACACGAATAGATTTAGAAATAAAATTTCAAAATTTGAAACACAATTTCCCCCCAATGGCGCCAAAAACCTGTTTGCTCCTTTTTTTATTGAATTTTGTGATAAATTACTACTAGCGCAAATGTGTGTAGTATCCAGGTTGAATATATGGATTTGGTTGAAAAATATTGAAATTTTAAATCATAGGAAAAATATGAACTGTTTGGAGGGAAGATGGAAAATAAAATTTGGTGAAAGTAAAATTATTAGAAATTGATATTGACTTTAATTTTAAAAATTTTTAATTAAATCAATCAATAAAAAGTCAATTATCTATTTGAAATGAAGTAATTTAAATTTCCACTCCTTTTGTATCTAATAAAAAAGGATCATTGTAGAAACTTAAATCACTTAAATTTTGTCAAACACAAAACTAAATCAAATCTACTTAACTAATAAAAATGTAGATAAATAAAATTGAATAATAAGAAATGGAATTGCATTAAGTAAAAATTATAGAACAAAATTTTAAAAAAAAGTAGAAAGTAAACTAAATAAAAATTATAATTACCGACAAACCTAATTGTACGGTCAATCACTAATAAGAAGAAAAAAATTGATTAATTATGTTCTAATGAATCAAAATGACTAACAACACAATTATCTATATAAAATGCAAAAATTAAAAAGTAGAACGAAATTTTATTAAAGAAGATACGAAAATTCAAGCTTACTTTTACAAATGAATACATTGGGCATTTATAGTGAATGATGTCTTCTCTGTATATGCACATATGGCTCTAGTCAAATCCATTTGTGTATTTAGTTTACAAAAAAGAAATATATTCTCTTCGTTATGGTGGATTTGAGAGTTCAAGCTAAGATTCTTACCTTCTAATCTTTAACATGTGGCAGCATCAACGGTAGAGGACAAAAGGTGATTACCTGATTGATATGAGTCTAATTGAAATCAAGGACCTTGTCTTCTTTTGATCACAAATACATAACATATGAAATGGTGAATCATTTGTAGATGTAAGCAATTCCGAAAAATTTCCAAGAAATGTAGTCCAGTTATCTTTATTTGTGTGTGTGTACACACACACGTTTACATATGTATATATGATATATAAACACTAATGCCCACACATATTTAACAGTTCATTGGCGGCAGGAAGATGCACAATATCTGATCTTTTCTTTTTCAATAACAAATAAAGTTCTCTCAAGGGTCGAACTTAGCACTCTTTGACAAATTATTCAACTTTTACCAACGAGCCACAACTTGAGTAAGAACCTCTTGATCATGAGTCATTATTGGTGTTGACAAGGAAAAACATTACTTTTCTCTGTGATTGTACTCTAATTGTAATGAAGAAGACTTTGATTCAACTATCTATAAAAGCACTAAAAATACCCAGTTTAATATTTATTTATAAACAATAAAGATAAATATGAGCATAAAGAAAACTTTTATGTGTTAATCACCTATCCACTCTACATGGGAGGTATATCAAGTCGTACCATAAGTAGATAATCGGGGAGAGGTTGATGAGGTATAATCCTTAAATGTTACGTGCTTCTATGGTTATGAATGATCTATTGTAGTTGTACGAAATGAGAATAGTTTTGGTCGTTGATACTTTCTTTGGCTACTTTACTATGGATATGAATTTGGATAGTGGATAGACGATCGATTCACTCTCGAGCTATAGCCATGCTTTGGAATTGGAAGAAGAGATCATGAGACTTAGTACCTAACTCAACGACATTATGAATAGAACTATCTTCTTGTACTCGTTGAACCTTAATGTTTGTGCACTTCATTATCAACTAGTTGAGGTCATGTATCTTTCATTTTCGCAAAATCCTAAGTTGTAGTTATTTGTTGAACTTCTACATTGCAAATCATGTATCTTAGCATTGTCTTAACATCTTAAGTTTAAGTCATATATTGGAAAAATAATAAAGGTTAAATGTAACTTTGGATGTAAAGAAAAATATGTGTAATACTAATTAGCGAAATACATTGAAAGACCAAATAACACAAACACACAAAGACAAGGATGAGAAATATAGCACAGAATAAATTGAAACAAATTTAACCAAAATGCGTAAGCCAATCGTATCGTAGGTCAAGTGCCTCATGACCAATGAATTCTGATTGGCACTCCAATATGTAGCGTGAATCAAAAGTTGATCGATTTGCTTCAAAAAAGTCTTCATCTTCCACCTCTTGAACTACTCTACAATACCTATTGCAAGTTGTCATAGATTCATTGTAAGATGCTTTGGTTTCTAAAGACGTCTGGCTCCTTGTGCAATTTAAATGATTATTTTAAAGTTCATTAACTAAGTTCTGTAACAACCCATTTTACTGTACAGTCTAAGCTGACAATAAACTGCACATGTCAACTCAAATTGAACAAAAAGGCGGATTGTTAGGGAAAATAAGAAAGAATATATGAAGAAAACTAAACAACGTAGAATCTAACAGTGGAATTAATAATATATAATATACCATAAATATTTACACAAAAACAAAACTGTAATATATAAAAACATTAATCGAAGTATACTAACCTATTTTGGCCTGGACAGTTATAACCATCTGTCCTCACAATTGCTAATAACACACCAATGAATACAACGGAAAATATAACCTTCTACTTGAATATGTCTTTGGAACTCTAATTCGTCTCTTGAAGCTCCAAGCATCCAAACTAATCTGTAATATACTCGGTCTGACCTGAGCACTATAATAAAATAACACTCGAGTCAGTCTGGAAAACCAGCATGATAAAAACACACCCGACTGGATTTAAAGTTATAAGAAAATCTTTGAAAATCAAAGGTATCTCGTAAGAGTACGTCACAAATAAACATGATGGGTTTTTATCTTATGTTAACCAAACCACTTTTATATATAAATCCTATGATATTATAATAGTGTCCAAGTATAAATACTTATTAAAATAGCACAAATGCTTGCATCTCACATTTCAACATAGATGGGCACAATCAAAACCGTACGGCGCTTATTTGAGAATAGATTCCATACAATGACTAGGCATTGGGGTACCACCTATCACGGTACACGTCTAGAAAATGTAACGAGATTGAACCTATCGATCCTTGCCAATACAAGACCGGGCAACCCCTTGCTAGTACGAATATGTCATCATCCCGGTTGCTTTGCAACCCTTTTGAGATCTCATGCACAACCAATCCATAAATATGTAGATGTAGGGTATCTAGAAAGGTGACAACATACCCTAATGGGCGTGAGCTACTTAACCTTGCTACATCTCCCATGATTTTCCGTCATTCCCGGTTGAGGAGGCTTGAGGCTACGATTACCTTTCAAGAAATTTACACTTAGAATGCTCATTGCCCTCCAACGATAATGTGTTGCTAGCGTTCATTCATACAAGTTGTTCTGGGTCTGAACAAACCAAATCTCTAAAATCACTGTCTTCATTATCTTCATGATATCACAATTTGCAACGCTTAAATCGAATCGAAGTGGTTTATGGATAATCAAATTCGATCTCGGTCTCTTTGAAACGATCAACCAAATTGGCCAGATTTGATAGTAAGCAGTCACTAGACCCATATTATAACTCTTTCAAAACGTTTATTTCAAAATATATTTACAAGGATATATATCCAAATCTCTTAAAGTATTTCAATATTTGAAAAAGTTTTCACATACTTAAATCCATAACAGGATATTCCAACACATATCAACACTTAGAATTATTTCTAAATCCAGCTTATAATTCATTACTTAGAAAATCTTTATATATAAATCATTTCGTTGCTAAATTGTCTCCAAAACCATTAATTCCAATTATTAGCAAAATATTATAAGTCTATTTCCCAAGATCATTCCTAATGTCCATACTTAGGAAATATTCCGTACTTAACTCATAAATCTCCGGAATCTTTATTAATTCCCTTTACAATTTCCAAAAATTATCGATTATACTTATTAATAATCCAACTAACAATTTATATCTCCTTTAATGAACTCATATTCATTTTCGAAGCTCCCGTGTCTAAAAAACTTGGAAATTTCTTTTTCTCAAATTTTCTTAAGTTTTCGAAATCCATTATAAGATTTCCTCTTATAAGATCATATCCGTTAAATAAAACCCGATTCACAAATCTCAAGAGCATTTATAATAAATTGAAATCACTTACTTTTAGACTTTATATATTTAAATAATAAATTTCAAAACATAGTTAAATAATTATTTAAAATATCAAAGCACTTTTAAAATAAATGTCAATAACTAATTTCAATTCATTTATAAAAGTGGATATTAGCCTCAAGGGCCTCTTTAGCAAGTGCAATTAGTTTCTAGGACACACAATTAAAATAATTACTTTTAAGGACAAAATGCAAAATAATTAGTTTTTAATGCCTAAAAATCTATGAAATTATGTCCTTGAAAGTAATTGGACTGCTGACTTTGTCCTTAAAAGTAATTATTCTGCTGACTTTGGCCTTGAAATTAATTTTTGTGGATGTGTGTCATAGAAACTAATTGGACTGCAAAGTTTGTCCTTCTAGTGAAATGCCCCTTTATAAAATTCCTAATCGATACAAAACTTGTTTATAAAACTTAGAATTCATTTCAACCAATTTAAATATTTAAATAACTATCTTCTTGAAATATTTTAATCCAATTAACAGTTTTTAAAACTACATAGTTTGATAAATAAAAATCGTTTTCCCAAACAAACCTTAACTTCTGGTGAAAAACCATTTAAAATTCAACATACCCGTCTTATACTTATAAATCTCTCTCGATTTATTACAAATCGATTCACATTCCCAATTCCATAACTATTCCCAAATTCCAAAATAGAATTTTCTATTTCTTTCTAAATTCATTTCCATATCTTATTTTAAATTCACACCGTGAATTTATATTTCCAATTAATGAAATGATAATCATTTCATTTTATTTATAAACATCGTTTATAAATTTACAAACTCATTCGAGTTCTACTTGTTTTATAAAATATTCTCATTGATGAAATCTCATTTATAAATCCATCCCTTTATATATCCTACTATATTTTTTAAACTATTTTAAATCTTGATTTCAACTCCTTTTCCTTATTTCGAGAAATATCTTTAAAATTCATTGTACACATACTTTATCCATCACTTAAAAATCTCTATTTAAAATCTCGTAGGAAATAGTAAAGTAAAAATTCAAAATCAAGTCATTGATTTTATATAATGAGTTTCTTTTAAATAATCCAAGATTTTCCCGGAAACACTTATTATTTCAAAATTTTATTTTTAAAATTTCTTTTTAAAACTCAGAATATCACTTATAGTATTCCAAAAATCAATCTTTTATTTAATTTGAATTCATCCCTTTAAAATAACCCAAATTCAATATAAATATTATTATTTTAAAATCGCCGTTGAAATTCTTTTTAAAATAAAAAATATTATTTATGGTATTTATAATACCAAAATTAAGACCAGTGCTACCATAGCATCCAATAAATTCAAATGACATCATAATCTATCATAGACTATTCAAAACACATCATATATTACTATTTATGAAATTAAAATCAACAATTTTGAGGAATCCAGTTGGATCCCTCCAACCTGTTTCCCTGCAACCATGGATGTTATAAAAACAAAAAAAAATCACCGCTTCGAGGCGGCATATCACAATAAAAAGAGACATCCTCTATTATGCGGAGCGCATAGTGTCTCATCCGCTCCAATTGGCTGGAATATATGCAAACCAACTAATATATATACCAATATATATAATAAAACATCCAACTGATAATAATTTATCAATCCATCTAACCAACCAATAAATAATTTTAATTATTAAAATAAAATCAGTTATTCAAGATCAGTGTGATTTACTCAGATTTATCTTCTGTTGTCGCCGAGACATTCTAGTTTGGAACTAAAACTGGACGACGTCCGATTTTAGCCTACATTTCAACTGTCACCAAATCCAGCCAAACCAGTTCCATTCGAAGCTTTCATCGTCACGACCGCAACACAAAAATCTACGTTCCGATTCGATCTTGTATAAGCCAGTAATTAAATTAATAAGCATTCGATTTTAAATAAAATAATTATTCCCTTTAATTACAAGATTAATGAATAATTACCGCGCTCAAATTAATAACCATCCCTCCTCTTCCTTGTCACACTCGAACCCAGGCACAAAAGCTTTGACCTCCCCTAGCTGCCGCTATCCATCACCAGCAGCCACCGCGACCTCACCAATCGAATGCCCCATCCACAACGCCCCGAACACCACTCGTCCCATCGCTATCCTTGCCCTATAGCCCCACCACGAATCCAAGCTAGATTCTCTGGTCATCCTCGAACCGCCATCGCTTTAGACCACATCGTGCCGCCATGAGCTCACTGCCAACTCCGCGAATCACCAACAACTCAACAACACTAGCCTCACCATCCACAGCTCCGCATATCCCTAGAAATCGAATCAAACGTCGAATTACGTTAATCGAGAGTTACAGCTATCTCCGACCACCAAATGCCACTGCACGACCATCCAAGCCTTGCCTCATCATCCTCGAACGACACCATCTTTACCTTCCACCAATGCTTGCAGCACCGCCCCAAGGTAAATAACATGCGACCGTTAATCTCATGATTTCGGCCACCATAGGCAGCCACGCCACATCTCTCACCATTGAGCAAGTTCGCTTCATCATTCTCTACCCATCTCTAGTTGACCATATCGCCAGAAAATAATGCTAGTGGCTCCAACCAGCGTGAGCCGTTGGATTATGGAGGGATGTTGATATCAAAAGAAAATGAGAAACTCTCAGCTAAAGACGCGATTTATACGTGAAATAAAAATAGGTGTAGGCTTGTATAGGATAGGTCGGCTGATAAGAAAGTTTAAGGCATTGAGAAATTGAATCGAAAAGAAAAAAATATTACCAAAAATTCAAAATATCAAGATATCTAATTCTAAACCCGGATCGAGGTGTGCTGCCTGGCGTTCCTAATGTTATACCCTTATTTCGAATGCAATGGAATAAGTTTCGAGGCCTAACTTGGTCATATGGAGAAGATAGCTTTTTGAGCATAATTATTATATTAAATTTTCAATATAAATTTCAACGCGTTCTATCCCGTGCAACCAAACGATACGTCTGATCGCTATAGAATTTGACGACGTAATGTAATTCATTATTATGGATCCAATGAAACTGGTTTCGTCGAAATCCAAGACTGTGCCTCGGAAGGCTATTTTTGTATGTTATTTAAAACAAGTAAATCTCAAAATTTGTTAAAATCATCTTTAAATCAAATTTAAAAGTTTGACTACCTTCATTCTTATCCATAGAAATTAAATAAGCTTTCAAATTATTTTTATCCAAATAAAAATTCAAGTTCAATTCTTTAAATGATTTCAATTATTAAATTTAACAATTAAACTATCCAATAAATCACTATTTTTGAAATTCAAGTTATTTAATTTATAAAATTAACTTTTCTATATTTAAAATGGATTAAACATTCCAATTTTAAATCACTAAAATTCCGAGTCGTTACATTCTTCCCCCTTTAAAAGAATTTCATCCCCAAAATTTGCCAACGTAGGTAGGAAAAATGCTCAAACCAATTTCTTTTCTACAACAAATTAGTTGAAATAACTTCCCAAATCCATTTAAGCCTTTAACTTCCTTAAATTAATTTGTTGAAACTTTATTATTACTTTTACTAAGTTTCCAAATTTATCCATAGACTCCAAATAATATTATCCATATTCTCATTTCAGGTTATAACCCAAAAATCAATTTTTAGTTATTAGAATTTTTCTTTAAAATTTCTAACTCTTTAAATTTTCGAAAAATTTCGCCAGCGTTTCCTTTGCATAGCTAGATCAAAACAACTGTAAATCATCACTACAGGCCCAAACCAACAAAAGAAAACAAAACGCCAAGTGGCTTAATTGTAAATCCATCAATCAACAATGATTTAAACATGTATCTTTTTGTTGGGTAACCCAGTTTTCTTATAATATCAAAGACATCAATTTAGCTCTTGCTTTTAAATACCGCATCTTATTTACCAATGATATCCAATTATATAACTAAAAACCATATTAATCTGCATTTCTTTTACCACATCAAAGCCCATCATCCATACGCAAATTTCTAATCTGATCGTTCGCTCGATCACACAATTTCACTTTCGAACTAGTATCGTTCACACGATCACGCTAGTGCGGACTCAGATCCGATTAGAAACCATCATTCTCCTTGCATAGCCATATTCTATGATGGAGAATTCCAGAATCAACTAAAAATCCATATCCAGTGTTCACCGTCGAGAATCGAGTGAAAAATCCTAACTCAGATCGATATAAATTATCCCGAAATTCCATGCTCGATTCTAGATCAAACTGTCTTGTGAATAAAGTGATATATGTACAACTTACATATTTATTTCCATTGATTTCTTAGCTATACCAAATTCTCATGTTCACATTCATTTCACTTACAATCAATTATTCACAATCATTATTCATATTCTCTTATTTACTTAGTATATTCCATTCTATACTAATCACCTCTTAAGAATTATTCCATCTAATTTTCTTAAGTCTATTATAAACATTTTATACAACTCTCATCATGTTTATTACCACTACACTACTTAAGTCCTTATCCATTTTTAACTGAACTCAATTTCATTCTCCAACTTCAACATTTGATTTTATCAATCAACATTCCAAATCATATTCAATTAACTAATTTATTTATTCAAATCTCAATCAATTCCATTTCCAAACATTATTTCATTTAGCTTATCTTAGGCTAAATTTTCAAAATTCACTTTATTTAATTTAAATTCTATTTCAAACTTGCTTTTCTTAACATTCATATCCAACAATTTATACACTGTTCAACTTACTAATTTTCAAAAGGTATAAGTCATCAAACTTGTTCTTTTCATATTCTTACTAAAATATTAGATGAAAATCCCAGAGTTTAAACACCTTGATCTAAAGCATTTATCATTTTTAAAATCATATATACATATATATACACAAAATCCCTTTATATATCAAATCATTCTTTTGGATTTTGAAAATCAAAACTATTTTATCAAACAAAACTCTAGTGGTAGAAATTCCTCCCTTGGAAACTCAAAATGAATATTGATGATGCTGTAGTTATCACCGAAATTATTTTCCAGCAACCAAAGTGAGTTCAGTGCTTTTATTTCCTTTTAAACCCTTTTAAAATATTTTTATTCAAAAATATTGTTCAAATAATACTATTATTATTTCCCCAAAACTTTGAAAAACAATTTCTAAAACCAATGGGAAATAAATTCCCAAATTTCCATTCTCTAAATCCTTTTTATAAATCATATTTAAAATATACTTCTGAACTTATTGATCCCTGCCAAAATTAGACCGGTCTACCCCTTACTGGATAGTACCGAATATGTCATCATCCAAGTTGATTTCCAACCCTTTTGAGATCTAATGCACAACCAATCCATAAATATGTGATGTAGGGTATCTAGAAAAGTGACAACAATACCCTAATGGATGTGGATCTCCCTTGATTTTCAGTCATTCCCAGTTGATGAGGCTTGAGGCTAAGATTACCTTTTAAGAAATTAACGCTTAAAATGCTCATTGCCCTCCAACGACAATGTGCTGATAGCATTCGTCCATTCAAGTTGTTCTGGGTCTGAACAAACCAAATCTCTAAAATCACCGTCTGTAACGGCCCGCCTTTTCGCACACTTTAAAACGACACACATGCCGATTCAAAGCATACGCAAGGGCGGATTGTTATGGGGGTAAATAAGAAAAAACAAAGAAGAAATAAAACAAAATAGAATCTCACAGCGGAAGGATAAAATATAATAATAAATATACAATTCAAAACAGTTTACAAAATAGTTATTTCACTTATACAATGAACATCAGAGTCACACATACCAATACAACAATGCAGCGGAATATAAAGAGTGTGTGGTGCAATACTATATATAAATAATGCTGAATCTTCGTCTTCGTCCTCCAAGCTAAATCTGCTATCCTGAAATGCTCGGACTGACCCGAGCGAATTTGAAAAGACAAAAACACTCGAGTCAGACTAGAATATCTTATGTGAGTTAAATAAACAGAAATAAATATGAGTACAGTAACTCAAGAGATGCTCGGGATTTACATCTCCTAAGGATCCGTTAAACTATTTACTATGTAGTATATTGCGTTATTATAATAGTGTCTATTTATAAAATAAACTTACTTTTTAATAGCGTTAAGGGGTTACCCATATAGCCCTTAACACATAATAGTCCCAGTAGTCCGTCCAATATCATAGTCCCTCCTGATCGGGAAGCCACTAGAGGATACCACACGGGCTACGGGAGAAAACCAAACTCGTACAAGGCGCGATAGGGTAGGTGACACGGCACAACTAGGCAATGCCAGGGTAGATATACCAATTACGCTTCCGGGCCGATGGTAACGCGAAGCCGCAGCAACCGCCCACCTCGAAACAACTCCCAAATCAAAAAAAATAGAAGTGGCCACTGAATCAATCCAAAGTCATAGTATAATATCGAAGAGGAGTGTCCGATCAGAGGAATGACCTCATTAACCCGTCGATCGCTCCTGTTTTAGCCACCTTATGCCAACTCACGGGAGTCGGGTCCACGTATTTACCTTACAGGAATCGTCGCCACCAACCTACTTCATTCTGGAATCTCCACCGCGTACACGGTTAGTCAAAGTGGTTTTCGGTATCGACAGAGAGTATGTCCATATCCGATCCCGGTCTCTTTGCCAACCCATCGTTATTATAACACCGCGGTTATTTAAAACAGTTTATACTTTAAAACCAGAATATAATCCATTTCAAAACCATAATATTACGATATCATTCCAAAACCCAAAACCATATTTTACCACTTATTCCAAATATAATTCCTTTCCAAAAATTAAAAGGCTTTAGCTTCATAATATCTGAAAATCGAATATTTTCAAAGCTTAATATTTTTGGAAATCCATAATTTCAAACCATAACTTTTAAACTCAAATGGTTTGGATATTCAACGGTATGCGAATTAAAAAGGTTTAACTTTACTGTTGCTTTATAAAGAAATAAATTACACGGCTTTCCAAATATTTCTTCTTTTAAAGTTAAACCAAAATCCAAAATATTACCTCAAGTCCCAAAACTATTTCAATTTTATATATATTTATATCCATTTTTGAGCATTAATATTTCAACTAAAGTTGGATTTTTATCCTTTCAAAATCAATATTCTATTAATTAATCTTGACCATTCACATAAAATCCATAATTAATAAAACTTCAATTTCTAGTAAAATATATATATATAAATTTTCCAATTCAAATTTTTACTAGAATATCCATTTCTATTTATTTTGGGAAAATCCAATTTCAAATATCATATCTTAAAATTTCCAACTTTACATTTAAACATAGGATATAAATTTACCAACTCCATTTTCTAAATTTCTTCCATTTCAATAAAGAAATTTATCCACCTTTTAAATTCCTAAAATTTAACTTCATAGGTATATAAATATGGAATAAAATATTTATACAATATAAAATTTAAGATTATTATAAACCGTATTCCATCCAAACCATAGAAATCACATTAAAATAGTTATACATAGACCGCGGTGCCTGTATATAATTTTCTATCCTATGGTCAAGTGATACGGATATTTATCATTTCAATCCGCAATTAAAAAATAAAACTTTGCGGTTTTATCATTTCAAACCACAATCCCGAAAAAAATGAAATATGCATGATAAATTTGCAATTTAATGATATGCAATAAACATTCATTCATCAACGACATCCATCATCCAATCGCAACCATCAACCAATCTCAATCAATAACCACATATATATATGAACATATACAACAGGTGATAACTGTCAGTTTGTTCAAATTAAATTTATCAACTATTCATCTAACAGTTTATTCAGTAATAATTTACATAACTATTAACTAGCAGTTCTTATGCAAACAATAATTTCTAACAGCCAATTAATATGCAATCAATCAATTTAAATTAACAGCTAAATTCAAAAAAATGCAATTCAACAGATATGGATGAAATAACATGCCCAAAAGCTCATAAATAAATTTCTATTCATTTCTAAAATTTATTTAACAAACATAAAAGCTTCTAGTAATTGTGAGTGGGTTAAAACACTCACCTTTTGAATTTAAATCGAATTTAAATTCGATTTAAACCCAAAAATTCGCCCGTCTCAGAATTCGTCCAAACCAGCGTCATCAGATCTGGAATTAAATTACGATCCTAACGCAAAAAAAATCGTGTGAATCCGATGTCGTATGAAAAAGTTATGATGAAAAATCGATTTAGAAACAAAATTAAAACTTAAACAGAATACCAAATTCACAACATAACAAAGGAGCCACGTCATCACACTCCAGGCCGCGTCCAGGTCCCTTGCAACCGAGACCTCCATTCGAACAGAGAAACATGCACAGTGTTGACCACGCATATCAAACTTTGACCGCCCATGGACACCACCTCCGGCCGCCGTTGGACAAGTCGACCCCACCATCGTGCTCCTCATGCCGAGACGCCTCCATCCCCCTGGGTCCGGTCGTCCAGATCTCCTCCGGCCGCCGTGGCTTTAAAACCCTAGTTGAATTTTCTAGGTAGATCCAACCGTTGATTCTCGACGAAACCTATATAGATGTGATTCCCATCGTCCATACTACAATACCCAGAAATAGAATTTCAATCCGATGAAGTTTGTGACAGCGTGATGAACGGTTTAGGGCTGTTTGAATTTATTCTGGATGAACGACAGCTCCAATTGAAAAACGAATTACACCATGAGATTATGCGTATCGAATACTTCAACATATATTTTTTTGAGAATTTTATGAGGTGTTTGAATTTTCACTGAATTTTGGATTGAAGCAGATCTGGATTTTGCAACCATTAAGGAGAAAGAGGAGATGAAGAAATATGTACGTACAGACAATGACAATAGAAAGGAGGCTAGGGTTTATCATGGTATACTTATAGATAGGCTAGAGGTAGGGTAGCTAGACTGGATACGCGAACGTACGGAATAAAATATGGCCCAAAAAGCCCGCTATGCCTCCGGAACCGAATTTGTTAAAACTATATATCCAAATAGGTGTTTTAAAATATTCTGAACGCGATGGAAAAAGTTTCACGACCAAATTCGATCGTATGAAGAAGTTATGCTGAAAACAAGATTTCCAAATTGATTTCAAATTGATTTTAATAAAATTGATTTCAAGGCGTTTCGCGTCCGTACGATCAAACGACAAGTCCGATCGATACGAAAATTGAAACCCTATAATAATTCACCGATACGGATCCGATGAAACTTGTTTCGTCGAAATCCGAGTCCGTGACAAAATGGCTATTTTTAATGTTTATTAAATCAATTAAATAAATCATAAAATCCAATTTTATATTTTCAACTTCTAATATTGGCCAAATTTCATTTCTTAGATAATTCAATCAATTCCAATTGATTTAACAAGCTTGGATTATGAATTAAAATTTATAAATATATTAATTTGCAGCGTTAATATCCGCACTTTCTTATTATTTGGAAATTAAAATCTTTATTCTTAAACTCAATTATTAATTCCTATACTCTTATATTCTCGTCTTAAATCCAATTAGATAAATATTTTTGATTTCCATTCCAACTCCTTTGATTTCAAATAAACTTTTTACCATAAGTTATATTCCAAAATATTAATAACTTTATCTCCATTTATTCGCCTTAATTTATTTAAGTCAAATCCTTAATTAAACTCTATTGCAATGTTTTCAAATATCATTCCCTCCTTTCTCTTAACTATTTTTTTTATTCAAATCTTAATGAATTCAATACTATCAGTTTGATAAATCCATTAAATTCATTCAATAGTTTACAAATTCCAATCTAAATTCAATAACGTAATAATTTACGTTTAATTCCATTTTATATGTATTAAATACCATTTGTTGGATTTAATATTCAAATTATAAATAAAATCTTGCTTTCTAAAGTTGTATCAACCATGGTCCAACTAAATTTGAATTAGCTTTAACTTTAATTTATGGACTTAACTATTGCAACAAATCCAAATAAATAAATAAGGTTTGATTCCTATATTAACTTCTTGTTGTCAATTAACTTTTTATGGTGAATATGAAATTCAATGTAAAATTGACACCTTTATATCCACTTGATTTCACCATTTCATCTTTTTATTATTAAATCCGTTATAGCCGAATGCATGAATTTAACATACATAAATATTTTCAAACTCAACTTAAATCTCACTTAACTTAATAATAAACGTTTAAATTTCCTTAATTGCAAAAATCCAATTACCTTCATTCCTTTACTCTCATAGATAAAATCTTGTTTTAAAACTTTACTATAACCCATAGTCTCATTGTATTAGGAATTTACACTACATGTAAAGTAAATTTTTATCAGTAAAGATCTTACACACTATGTCCCATAAGTTTAGATTTCACAAATTTAGCTACTGCGTTAATTCTAATTTAAGTAGCACAAATGTTCATATACCTTGAAATCATTCTCAATTTCCCAACTCAATTAATTATGCCTTACAATGTGTTTCAAATATAAAGGTATTTTATACTAATAGTTATCATACTCAAAATTATACGCTTATAACTAATTCCTACATTTGCATAATTGTATTAAGTTAGAATGTTTATTGAGGTTTATGCATTTCCAAATTTTGTACTGATTCCACCCAATTATTACTCACAGAACGTTAAATTATTAAATGACCATTTATTATAATTTAATTCCCATAATTGAGTCAAATGCTTATTATTATATATTCTTCATTTTTACCATTCCTTCCCATTTTAAATTCATTAACGAATTTACACATCTCTATCTTTCAATATAAAATAACCAAACTGATTACAAACACTGTTTCTATTAATTTTCATAAATTTGTTCAAAACTATACTTTTGTTTACATAAAATAAATTTTATGTTTCTATTAGACCCTTTTCCTTTTCACTACAGACATTAAATATTACTATCTATACTAATTGCACCTTTATACTAATGAATACCATTCAAGTTAACTAACATTCACAGATTCAACATTTATTTGTTTCTTAAAATTTTGCTTTAGATCAAGTTGTGACAATTTACATTATCCACATCTATTGTCATAAAATTTTATAGTTACACTAAATTGCAACCACTATACCAAATCTCTACCTTTATACTTAACCAAATTAGAAATTATATAAATTTGATTTATTAAATATTATAAATTTAGCGGGTCGTTACACTCTCCCCCACTCAAAACTTTTCGTCCCCGAAAAGGAAAAAGAAGGGAGAAGGAAGAATAAAACAGTACATTTTTATTTCAAATATTAATTTATAAACAATATTTTACTGGATTAATTTCCTTTAATGAAATACACTTGTTTTATAATCATTATACCCTTTGATACTTGAATTATTAAAGTTGGGAAAAATGTTTTCAACAAAATTCTAAGTCCAAAATTTACGGAAAATTTTGGCAGAGTCTCCTTTGTATGGAGGGACTCTGGAGAAAATATAATATCCAAATATACAAATATATTACATATATATCCAAAATAAAATATCCCACACGGAAAAATATATAAAATAGCGCTTTAAACGTAATCCGAAAACGTACCTATTTGTCGGGCAATATACGCTTATTATTTTGGAACCAAAAGCAGTAGCAGTTGCTTCCAACACCTGTATTCACTTATAAAATCTAAAAGGTTAAATATTTATTTTACAGTGAATGTTTAGGTGGATTCAATCATTCATATCCAATCAAATGCAACAACCATATATTTTAGCAAACAGCACACACCACAACAAACAATCATTAAATCAAACAAATAATTAGTTGTTCGGCTCAAATTCTGAAGTTGTACGAATGAAGAATAACTATCAAGTGCATCCGTTGCTCAACAGCCTTAGATGGAACAAAGATAGATTATTTGTTCATCCAACAACTCCACCATTCCTTACCCAACAATCATACATCAAACAATTCAAACCAACACCAAAATAGCTGATTATACATTCATTTCATAATTCAGTGTTTTGATTTTCTTCCCTTTATTTATGGAGGGATTTCTTTATTTCTTACAAGTTTTATTTTCCAATTATCACCAAATTCATTATATTTGTATTTCCATTTTTATTACTTAAGTTTCCTTTTATTACTTAAGTCTATAAAATAAATTCTCATTAATAACAACAAATATTTTGAATATCTTCTCTTGTAAGGTTTCCCTTAAATTCTTAATCTGCTAACATTCATTCCTATAAGTGGAAGTTTTTTATTTATCCATTAACTATTAATTGTAGACATTTCAATTTTTCCTACTTTCCATTATATTGGAATAGGGGAGATTAAAACATACTTAAGTGAATAATCATATAATAAATTCTTATTTTGAATTTCATGTTATATACTCAGGTTCATATCATCTATTAATAATTCTCAACTTTATTTTCCATAAAATTTCAATTATAACCTAAGTTTATACCATTAAATTCTTATTATAACAGTAGTTTATTGAATACTTCATTTTTCCTAAATTCCTACTTGTAAAACATTCAATTCTAGTTTCTGATTTAACATTTCAACTTTTATATTTGGGTAAGTTATTTATGTTAAAGAAATGCAATTGAACTTATACAAGTTAAATCTCCATTCTTTAATTAAATTTAATGTTTATCCATATTACTCTTTTATCTCATATGTTAAAAATTTCAAATTTCTCTTTATAATATTGCATTAATTCTCTTACTTAAATTAGAGGTTTCAACTTATTAATTACTTATCTTTTTATTCAACTAAAATAATTTAAACAATTAATTAATGGAAATTTAAGAATTAAATACCGGGTTAAATTTCAAATATTTCAAAATAATAGATAAATAAGTTCTTACAACTCAATATCTCTAATTATATTTAGAACAATAAAAGAAAAATTTTAGAAAATTTCAAAATAAATCTGCAGTAGAATTTACTACAGTGGCCTTTCCCCTTTTGAAACTCGAAAATGAAAGTCGATGATGCGGCCGTCATCACCGAATTTATTTTCCAGCGACACAGAGAAAAGTACAAAATTTATTTCTCCAAAATCTTCTTTTGAAACAATTCCTCCAAATTATACTATATTTATATTAGAAATTACTTATAAACCAAATCAATAAATTTCACAAATTCTTTGGAAACAAATTTCAAAAACCCCGGACTTAAGTTCTAAAATCTCCAAATTTGGTTTGTTATAGTTTCACTTAGCTTCGATTATTATAAATATTTTATTTCCTAACACCCAATCTATAGCAACCAAATATATATATCTTTATAAAATATTTTTATATATAGAAAATATAATAGGCAAAATTATTTCATTCACCTATATTAAAAACGGATATTATGTCGGTCTGTCCTATTAAGTGTTTAGAAATCCCTATTGATGGCATAGCGTCCCATGCATCAACCAGAATTTATAAATACAAAACGGAACAGATTAACACAATATAAAAAATCTTTTTATAAAACTAACAAATACGCTCTCTCATATATATACACTCAGCGACTCCCATAGGATATTTCTACCCTATTAACAAAGAGTCAAACCCCACAAAGCCAAGGTTTATCGCTAAACCAAAGCTCTGATACCAACTGTAACGGCCCGCCTTTTCGCACACTTTAAAACGACACACATGCCGATTCAAAGCATACGCAAGGGCGGATTGTTATGGGGGTAAATAAGAAAAAACAAAGAAGAAATAAAACAAAATAGAATCTCACAGCGGAAGGATAAAATATAATAATAAATATACAATTCAAAACAGTTTACAAAATAGTTATTTCACTTATACAATGAACATCAGAGTCACACATACCAATACAACAATGCAGCGGAATATAAAGAGTGTGTGGTGCAATACTATATATAAATAATGCTGAATCTTCGTCTTCGTCCTCCAAGCTAAATCTGCTATCCTGAAATGCTCGGACTGACCCGAGCGAATTTGAAAAGACAAAAACACTCGAGTCAGACTAGAATATCTTATGTGAGTTAAATAAACAGAAATAAATATGAGTACAGTAACTCAAGAGATGCTCGGGATTTACATCTCCTAAGGATCCGTTAAACTATTTACTATGTAGTATATTGCGTTATTATAATAGTGTCTATTTATAAAATAAACTTACTTTTTAATAGCGTTAAGGGGTTACCCATATAGCCCTTAACACATAATAGTCCCAGTAGTCCGTCCAATATCATAGTCCCTCCTGATCGGGAAGCCACTAGAGGATACCACACGGGCTACGGGAGAAAACCAAACTCGTACAAGGCGCGATAGGGTAGGTGACACGGCACAACTAGGCAATGCCAGGGTAGATATACCAATTACGCTTCCGGGCCGATGGTAACGCGAAGCCGCAGCAACCGCCCACCTCGAAACAACTCCCAAATCAAAAAAAATAGAAGTGGCCACTGAATCAATCCAAAGTCATAGTATAATATCGAAGAGGAGTGTCCGATCAGAGGAATGACCTCATTAACCCGTCGATCGCTCCTGTTTTAGCCACCTTATGCCAACTCACGGGAGTCGGGTCCACGTATTTACCTTACAGGAATCGTCGCCACCAACCTACTTCATTCTGGAATCTCCACCGCGTACACGGTTAGTCAAAGTGGTTTTCGGTATCGACAGAGAGTATGTCCATATCCGATCCCGGTCTCTTTGCCAACCCATCGTTATTATAACACCGCGGTTATTTAAAACAGTTTATACTTTAAAACCAGAATATAATCCATTTCAAAACCATAATATTACGATATCATTCCAAAACCCAAAACCATATTTTACCACTTATTCCAAATATAATTCCTTTCCAAAAATTAAAAGGCTTTAGCTTCATAATATCTGAAAATCGAATATTTTCAAAGCTTAATATTTTTGGAAATCCATAATTTCAAACCATAACTTTTAAACTCAAATGGTTTGGATATTCAACGGTATGCGAATTAAAAAGGTTTAACTTTACTGTTGCTTTATAAAGAAATAAATTACACGGCTTTCCAAATATTTCTTCTTTTAAAGTTAAACCAAAATCCAAAATATTACCTCAAGTCCCAAAACTATTTCAATTTTATATATATTTATATCCATTTTTGAGCATTAATATTTCAACTAAAGTTGGATTTTTATCCTTTCAAAATCAATATTCTATTAATTAATCTTGACCATTCACATAAAATCCATAATTAATAAAACTTCAATTTCTAGTAAAATATATATATATAAATTTTCCAATTCAAATTTTTACTAGAATATCCATTTCTATTTATTTTGGGAAAATCCAATTTCAAATATCATATCTTAAAATTTCCAACTTTACATTTAAACATAGGATATAAATTTACCAACTCCATTTTCTAAATTTCTTCCATTTCAATAAAGAAATTTATCCACCTTTTAAATTCCTAAAATTTAACTTCATAGGTATATAAATATGGAATAAAATATTTATACAATATAAAATTTAAGATTATTATAAACCGTATTCCATCCAAACCATAGAAATCACATTAAAATAGTTATACATAGACCGCGGTGCCTGTATATAATTTTCTATCCTATGGTCAAGTGATACGGATATTTATCATTTCAATCCGCAATTAAAAAATAAAACTTTGCGGTTTTATCATTTCAAACCACAATCCCGAAAAAAATGAAATATGCATGATAAATTTGCAATTTAATGATATGCAATAAACATTCATTCATCAACGACATCCATCATCCAATCGCAACCATCAACCAATCTCAATCAATAACCACATATATATATGAACATATACAACAGGTGATAACTGTCAGTTTGTTCAAATTAAATTTATCAACTATTCATCTAACAGTTTATTCAGTAATAATTTACATAACTATTAACTAGCAGTTCTTATGCAAACAATAATTTCTAACAGCCAATTAATATGCAATCAATCAATTTAAATTAACAGCTAAATTCAAAAAAATGCAATTCAACAGATATGGATGAAATAACATGCCCAAAAGCTCATAAATAAATTTCTATTCATTTCTAAAATTTATTTAACAAACATAAAAGCTTCTAGTAATTGTGAGTGGGTTAAAACACTCACCTTTTGAATTTAAATCGAATTTAAATTCGATTTAAACCCAAAAATTCGCCCGTCTCAGAATTCGTCCAAACCAGCGTCATCAGATCTGGAATTAAATTACGATCCTAACGCAAAAAAAATCGTGTGAATCCGATGTCGTATGAAAAAGTTATGATGAAAAATCGATTTAGAAACAAAATTAAAACTTAAACAGAATACCAAATTCACAACATAACAAAGGAGCCACGTCATCACACTCCAGGCCGCGTCCAGGTCCCTTGCAACCGAGACCTCCATTCGAACAGAGAAACATGCACAGTGTTGACCACGCATATCAAACTTTGACCGCCCATGGACACCACCTCCGGCCGCCGTTGGACAAGTCGACCCCACCATCGTGCTCCTCATGCCGAGACGCCTCCATCCCCCTGGGTCCGGTCGTCCAGATCTCCTCCGGCCGCCGTGGCTTTAAAACCCTAGTTGAATTTTCTAGGTAGATCCAACCGTTGATTCTCGACGAAACCTATATAGATGTGATTCCCATCGTCCATACTACAATACCCAGAAATAGAATTTCAATCCGATGAAGTTTGTGACAGCGTGATGAACGGTTTAGGGCTGTTTGAATTTATTCTGGATGAACGACAGCTCCAATTGAAAAACGAATTACACCATGAGATTATGCGTATCGAATACTTCAACATATATTTTTTTGAGAATTTTATGAGGTGTTTGAATTTTCACTGAATTTTGGATTGAAGCAGATCTGGATTTTGCAACCATTAAGGAGAAAGAGGAGATGAAGAAATATGTACGTACAGACAATGACAATAGAAAGGAGGCTAGGGTTTATCATGGTATACTTATAGATAGGCTAGAGGTAGGGTAGCTAGACTGGATACGCGAACGTACGGAATAAAATATGGCCCAAAAAGCCCGCTATGCCTCCGGAACCGAATTTGTTAAAACTATATATCCAAATAGGTGTTTTAAAATATTCTGAACGCGATGGAAAAAGTTTCACGACCAAATTCGATCGTATGAAGAAGTTATGCTGAAAACAAGATTTCCAAATTGATTTCAAATTGATTTTAATAAAATTGATTTCAAGGCGTTTCGCGTCCGTACGATCAAACGACAAGTCCGATCGATACGAAAATTGAAACCCTATAATAATTCACCGATACGGATCCGATGAAACTTGTTTCGTCGAAATCCGAGTCCGTGACAAAATGGCTATTTTTAATGTTTATTAAATCAATTAAATAAATCATAAAATCCAATTTTATATTTTCAACTTCTAATATTGGCCAAATTTCATTTCTTAGATAATTCAATCAATTCCAATTGATTTAACAAGCTTGGATTATGAATTAAAATTTATAAATATATTAATTTGCAGCGTTAATATCCGCACTTTCTTATTATTTGGAAATTAAAATCTTTATTCTTAAACTCAATTATTAATTCCTATACTCTTATATTCTCGTCTTAAATCCAATTAGATAAATATTTTTGATTTCCATTCCAACTCCTTTGATTTCAAATAAACTTTTTACCATAAGTTATATTCCAAAATATTAATAACTTTATCTCCATTTATTCGCCTTAATTTATTTAAGTCAAATCCTTAATTAAACTCTATTGCAATGTTTTCAAATATCATTCCCTCCTTTCTCTTAACTATTTTTTTTATTCAAATCTTAATGAATTCAATACTATCAGTTTGATAAATCCATTAAATTCATTCAATAGTTTACAAATTCCAATCTAAATTCAATAACGTAATAATTTACGTTTAATTCCATTTTATATGTATTAAATACCATTTGTTGGATTTAATATTCAAATTATAAATAAAATCTTGCTTTCTAAAGTTGTATCAACCATGGTCCAACTAAATTTGAATTAGCTTTAACTTTAATTTATGGACTTAACTATTGCAACAAATCCAAATAAATAAATAAGGTTTGATTCCTATATTAACTTCTTGTTGTCAATTAACTTTTTATGGTGAATATGAAATTCAATGTAAAATTGACACCTTTATATCCACTTGATTTCACCATTTCATCTTTTTATTATTAAATCCGTTATAGCCGAATGCATGAATTTAACATACATAAATATTTTCAAACTCAACTTAAATCTCACTTAACTTAATAATAAACGTTTAAATTTCCTTAATTGCAAAAATCCAATTACCTTCATTCCTTTACTCTCATAGATAAAATCTTGTTTTAAAACTTTACTATAACCCATAGTCTCATTGTATTAGGAATTTACACTACATGTAAAGTAAATTTTTATCAGTAAAGATCTTACACACTATGTCCCATAAGTTTAGATTTCACAAATTTAGCTACTGCGTTAATTCTAATTTAAGTAGCACAAATGTTCATATACCTTGAAATCATTCTCAATTTCCCAACTCAATTAATTATGCCTTACAATGTGTTTCAAATATAAAGGTATTTTATACTAATAGTTATCATACTCAAAATTATACGCTTATAACTAATTCCTACATTTGCATAATTGTATTAAGTTAGAATGTTTATTGAGGTTTATGCATTTCCAAATTTTGTACTGATTCCACCCAATTATTACTCACAGAACGTTAAATTATTAAATGACCATTTATTATAATTTAATTCCCATAATTGAGTCAAATGCTTATTATTATATATTCTTCATTTTTACCATTCCTTCCCATTTTAAATTCATTAACGAATTTACACATCTCTATCTTTCAATATAAAATAACCAAACTGATTACAAACACTGTTTCTATTAATTTTCATAAATTTGTTCAAAACTATACTTTTGTTTACATAAAATAAATTTTATGTTTCTATTAGACCCTTTTCCTTTTCACTACAGACATTAAATATTACTATCTATACTAATTGCACCTTTATACTAATGAATACCATTCAAGTTAACTAACATTCACAGATTCAACATTTATTTGTTTCTTAAAATTTTGCTTTAGATCAAGTTGTGACAATTTACATTATCCACATCTATTGTCATAAAATTTTATAGTTACACTAAATTGCAACCACTATACCAAATCTCTACCTTTATACTTAACCAAATTAGAAATTATATAAATTTGATTTATTAAATATTATAAATTTAGCGGGTCGTTACACCGTCTTCATTATCTTCATGATATCACAATTCGTAATGCGAAAATTGGATCGAATTGGTTTTCAGATAATCAAATCCGATACCAGTCTCTTTGAAACGATCAACAAAATTGGCCAGATTTGATAGTTGGTTGTTTAACTATCAAATTTCACATATAAGCAGTCAACAGGCTCATATTATAAATCTTTCAAAACATTTATTTCAAAATATATTTACAAGGATATATATTCAAATCTCTTAAAGTATTTCAATATTTGAAAACGATTTCACATACTTAAATCCATAACAGGATATTCCAACACATATAAACACTTAGAATTATTTCTAAATCCAGCTTATAATTCATTACTTAGAGAATCTTTATATATAAATCATTTCTTTGCTAAAATGTCTCCAAAACCCTGCAATGATTAGGAAAATATTATAGGTCTATTTCCCTAGATCATTCCTAATATCCATACTTAGGAATATTCCATACATAACTCATAAATCTCCGGAATTATTATTAATTCATTTTACAATTTCCAAAAATTATCGATTATACTTATTAATAATCCAACTGACAATTTTTATCCCCTTTAATGAACTCAGATTCATTTTCGAAGTTCCCGTATGTAAACAATTTGGAAATTTCCTTTTATCAAATTTTCTTAGTTTTCGAAATCCATTATAAGATTTCCTCCTATAAGATCACATCCATTAAATAAAACCAGGTTCACAAATATCGAGAGCATTTATAAATAAATTACAATCACTTACTTTTAAACAATATATATTTAAAATAATAATTTTCAAAATGTAACGAACTAGGAATTTCCAACCCTCGAAAATCGACATCAATACGTTCACTGTATAGCATGTCGAATATTCAAATGTTAAAAATACTGATTGCTAGGGATGAAAAAGAAAATGAGATAAAAGAAACATAAACAACAACACAGAATCTCACAATCATAGTGGAAAAAATATAATATATAATAACAAATCTTTATACAAAGAAACTTTAACTGTTATTGTACACACCATCATCAGAGTACAACAATCAACATATAAAACTAGACAGTTATAATAACTTGTCCTCACAAGTGTTGAATATAGAGAATAACACACACGAAACGGAAATAACCAAGTACGTGGAATATACCTGAAATCCTCCAGCTCATCTTCTGAGCTCCATAGCATCCTAACCTGGATCAGCAATACTCGGTCTGACCCGAACATTATAATAAAATAACACCCGAGTCAGTTTCGAAAACCATAGTGAGAAAACACACTCAATTTGAATTATTATTGTTATCAAAATCAATTGAAAACAAAGGTATCTTGTAAGACCACGCCATACATAAATTCAACGGGTTTTACCTTATGATAACCAAAATTTTATAGCAAATCATCTGATATTATAATAGTGTCTATAGAATATAAATATGAAATAGCTAAAATGCTTGCATCTCACGTTTCAGCATATTTAGCATACAACTAAAACCGAAAAGGCACATATTGGAGATTGGATTCCATGCAATGACAGGGCCGCTAGGGTACTGCCCGCCATAGTACACCTCTAGAAGAATGTACCGAGATCGAACCTATCAATCCCTAACAACACAAGATCGACCTACCCCTTATTGGATAGTACCGAATATTATCACCACTAATGGGCCTCGAAAACGCATACAAACAAAAGATAGTGATGATGATAAATGTCCACTCTAGATGAGTGATGATCATACCATAATGGGAGTAACCCACATAGCCTTGCCGCATCTCCCTTATTTTAGTCATTCTCAGTTGATGAGGCTTGAAGCTACGTATTATCACAAGAATAACATTCATACTTGGAACACTAACACTGCTTTCCAGGCAATGATGCGATGGTAGCGTTCATCCACACAAGTTGTTCTGGGTCTGAACAAACCGAATCTCCCAGATCGCCGTCTTCATGGTCTTCATGATATCACGATTCGTAATGCACAAATCGGATCAAAGTGGTTTTGAATAATTAAATCTGATCCCGATCTATTCGAAACAATTAACGAATTTGGTCAGATTTTATAGCCGGTTATTTAACTATCAAATTACACACATAAGCAGTCACTAGGCCGAATTTTATAAGTCTTCCAAAACATTCTTTTCAAAACTATCTTTACAAAGATATATATTCAACTCTGTTTTAGCATTCCAACATTTGAAAAACAATTTCAAATACTTATCCATAATAGGATATTTTAAACCATTTCAACACTTAGAAAAATTTCCGAATTCAATTTATAACACTTAGAAAAATATTTCTATGTAATTCATTTCACAATTAAAATATTTCCAAAACCCTCTTTTCAACACTTAGGAAACTATTTATAAACATATTCTCCAAAATCATTTTAATATCAAATTAAAAAATATTTCATAATTTATCTCATAAATCTCTGGAATTAACATTAATTTCTTTTGCAATTTCCAAAATAGATTATACTCACTTATAATCTCATCTAACTGTTTATAACTTCTTTATGAATTCAGATTTGTTCCCGAAGTGCTTGTTTCTAACATTTCGAAAATTCCTTAAGTTTCCAAAATTCCGTTATAAATTTCTTTATTAAAATCACATCTGTTCAATAAAATCCGGTATCAAATCTTGAGAGTATTTATAAGTAAAACTCAATCACCTACTTTTGAATTCTATACATATCTCTCCTACTAATAAAGAAAATTCGTCAAACTAATTTACTGGGCGTCTTTTTGAAATTCCAAAAATGCCCTTACTTTTCGTTTATAGGTTTGCGCTCAAACATAACATCAACGTATACAATAATACAAATAGTCCGTGTGCGAAGCACGGATCCATACTAGTATATAATAATAAAATTAAGTATTTTAAGGAAATAGTTATTTTCCAAAAACGCGTTTAAGTAATTATTTAAAAGATCAAAACACTTCCCAAATAAACAATGGAAACTAATTCCCAATTCATCATAAATAATATTTATTGACTTACAAGGGTTATTTATAACAAATTAAATCTATTCAAATAGTTAACTTTTCCAAAATATTTTAAATAAATAACAGTTTTAAAACAACACTGTTTAATAAATAATCTCTTTTTAATCAAATTTTACTTTTTGATTCCAATAATCTATTTTGAAAATTTCAATATAACGGATTTTAATTTATAATCTCTCTTGATTTATAACCTCGATTTACAATTCAAATTCCATAACCATTTCCAGTTTCCAAAAATAGAATCCACTATTTCTTTCTAAACCGATTTCCATACCTCGTTATAAATTCTCACTGTGAATTTGTATTTCCAATTTATCAAGTAATTATCATTTCACTTTATTCATAAACATCGTTTATAAATTTATAAAATCATTTCCAGTTTTTCTCTATTAACGACAGATTTGTATTAAACAAACTTCATTTATAAATTGATTTTTATTTAAAATTCCATTTGAAAATCTATTCCTTAACAAGTTCTAATTATAATCCAAATTCATTGAAAATCTCGGTTATGACTTCCTTTTCCAATTTTAAGAAATCTCATTTAAAATCCATTGTTCAAAAATTCTCCATTTGAAACCATTTTACAAAACAGCTAAATAAATTTCCAAAATCAAATTTTGTATTTTATCCAACCCAATTCCTTTTTAAATAATCCCAAAATTCAATATAAATATTCCATTTCCAAAATCGCTTTTGAATTTCCTTTTTAAAGTTCAAAAATATTATTTTTGGTATTTATAATACCCAAATTAAGGCTAGTGCTACTATAGCATCCAATCAATCAAATCACACAACAGTCCATTACAGATTATTGCATTACATCATATGTCACCATATATGGAAAATAATCAATATATTTGAGGAATTCAGTTGGATCTCTCCAACCTGTTTTCCTGCACTACAGATGTTATATAACATAAAATAATAATAATCTCGCTATTATGTGGGGAGCATAGTGTCTCATCCACTCTAAGACGGGAATATACCCAACTACTAATATATATACTAATATATTAAATATAACATCCAGCTGATAAATTATTAACAATTCATCCAATCAACCAATAAATAATTTTTACCATTCTATATTAGAACCAATAATTCAAAATGAGTGGGAGTTGCTCACCTTGATTTTTAATAATCGCCAAAACGTTTTGTTTTTGAATTAAATTGAACTGACATTCAATTTTAACCTAAAATTCTGACAAGCTCCAAATCCATCCAAACCAGTTCCATGGTTGAGCTTTTGTCATCACGAGTGCAACGCAAAAATCCGCCCTCGAATCTGACCTCGTATGAAGGAGATATGATTTTTCATAAGTTATCGATTATTTTAAATAAAATAATATACTATCAACTTTCACCTAAATTACCAGATTTTCCATCTTTCCCTTTCCTCTTCTCTGATACCTGTACACACCATCAACGTGCATGGTGGTGCATCAAGCATAACCCTTCACTCCACGATGCTCCGAACCGATGTCGCCGACAATTTTCCCTTGGAAATCTCCTCCTATTCGACATAGCGACGTTAAGCTTGGTCGCCTCCAACACAACGCGACATACTTCTCCACGGCTCTGACCCCATCAGGTCGCGTGACTCAAACCACCATCGCACCTTGCTAAAATCCACGCTGAGATGCCTAATGACTTTCTAAATCCAATTCCAACGTCCAATTTCCAAATCGATGTCTACAACCCCTACAAAACTCAACCCTAGCCCCTCTGCCATTGGTCAATCATCCAAAAATGCAATCATTTCTTCTCTCAGGCATATCTAAATGACGGCCTCATCGGATCAAGAATTTTAAAGTTGGTTTGACGATTTTTCAATGGGTTTCCCATAAGATATATTTTTTACTAATTCAAGGAGCTTGCTTGTAACGACCCAGAATTCTGTCATTGAAATTCGTATATTTAATTGATTTTAAATATTAACAAGTAAAATTTGTAAGTGGAATAAATTTTTATTTCGAATATCTAGATTTAATTGGATAATTAAATCGATAATTTAATATTTGAAATTACAAAAATAATTGGAAATTAGGTTTAATGTGATTAAAATTGATTTGTAAAGTTGTATTTAATCATATTGGAGTTAGAATGATGTTATAGAACTTTTAAAATTGAATTAAAAGTTAATTTTGTGAGAAATTGAATATTTTAATATTTAATCGACGAGTAAAAATAGCCATATTTCAAATAGTTTCGGATTTCGACGAAACCAGTTTCAACGGATCCGTAATGTTATATTATTGTAAGATTTCAAATTTCGTGTCAATCGGATTTACGGTTTGTCCGGGGCAAGCTAAAACGCACTGAAATCGGTTTGAGTGAATTTTTAAATTTAAATAGTCGATTTGAAATCGAGTCTTCCAAATTTGATCGAATTGGCTTCCGATATATATTCCATTACGTTCGGAATGGGGGTAAAACATTATAAATGCCAGGCGGCACGCTTCGTTTGGAGTTCGGAAAAGTTTCGGGTGAATAGTGTTTCGTAAATTTTCTATAAAAGGATCTAACTTTCTTCATTTTACGCTAAAAACCTAGCTAGGGTTTCAGGCCGCCACCTCTAATTTTAATGGCCGATACTCATTCTCGTTCTCCCTCAATTTTCTTTAAATCCACAAATCAATTCGCGAAACTTCCTAAATGAAAGTTGTAGACAACGACGAGATCGATATATCCAAAGGTCGAGATTGGATTTCGAGCTGTAGATTGAGAGCTATGGCGCCGCGTTCATCCCCGGTTCATGCACGTTTTTCTACGCGCAAGGGGGGCCGAGCTTCGAGTTGTTGCAGCCGAAGGTGGCTCTCATGATGGCCATTCGAATAGAAGAGCTCGATCGTCTTCACGTTGGCCGATGGGGTCGCGTCATCTAGGGTTTAAGGGGCGGCTATGGGTGTCTTCGACCTGGAAATAACACGTTGAGGAAGAAAGAGGGGGACGGCCGTTACCTGCAGTACCAAAAATCGAACAGCCGAGATTGTTTAGGGTTAGAAAATTTAGATAAATGTGTAAATTATTATATATTTAAAATCGTATAAACTTTGAAACATCATATCTTGTTCATACGAGGTCGGAATTCGACGAAACGAATTGCATTGGCTTCGTTTTGACGAGCACTACGTAATGGAGCTAGATTGGAATCGTTTAGATATAGTGAGAATTTTGGGTAAAATTAAACGCAAGTTTAATTTTATTCAAAATAAAACACCGCAACTGTATTTGAAACAAGGTGAGAACATCTCACTCAATCGAAATTTGTTTCGATTTAAATTTTAAATAGTTAGATTTAAAATTGCTTGATTGTGTTGATTTTACGCTTGGATGATAAATTGCTATCTATTATATTGAAATAGACCCTATACGCTGTATATTAAGCGGATGTTATTTATTAAACACATATACTGCGATATTCCATCTTGAAGTGGAATTGGTATTATATATGTATTTGGAGTTGATTTTTCCGCATTATATAGCGGATGAGACCTTATTGCGCCGCATAATAGCGGGTAATATTTTATATAAACCCATGTACCGCGATATTCCGTCTTGAAACGGGATTGATATTGTGCTAACATCTGTGGATGCAGGGAAACAAGTTGGAGGGATCCAACTGGATTCCTCAACAGTATTGATTCATTTACAGATATTTGATATATATTCTGTTATCATATTGATGTATGATGTTTTGGATGCCGTGATTGTTATATTTAGTGCTGTTGCAGCATTGGGCCTATTTTTGGAGTTTTAAAAATGTTAAAGTAACGATTTCGAATATAAAAGGATTTTCAAGTAATTTTTGAAAGTATACATTTTATTGAATTTTGGTATTGATTCATTTTAAATAAATAAATGTTTTAAGTTTTAAGTTATAAAGATTAAGATTTTTGTGAAACATAACCGAAATGTGATTTTTGAAATAAGTAGTTGATTTATTTGTAAAATGGTTTAAATTGGGATTTTTGAATTATTATAAATGGTTTATATAAAAGATTTATAAAAATTGATATTTATAAATTAAAATATTGGAATTATAAAACGAGTTTTTTATAAGTGTTAAAATGAAGCATAAAGGGATTTCATAAGTGAATGAAATTTATAGATTTATAAATTGTGAAGTTATAAAATGAATAGATTTTGTAAAAATAAATTTTTTATAAGTAATTAACTTATAAATTGGATTGTGGCATTTAAATGAGATATAAATAGAATTTGTTAATTAAGGGATTTTATAAGTTGAAGTTTTTATAAAATTATATAGATGTGAATTTATAAACGCTGTTTTATAAATCCGAAATCGATTGAATTTGATAAGTAAATTTGAAAGCCTTTAATTAAATATGTGGAAGTGTTGAATTTGGTAGACAATTTATATTCACGATTTTGGACGGTGAATAATATATTAAAGAAATGTTTTCGGGAAGTGATATTTTAAATAAAATTAAAACGATTTAAAGATGTTTAAAATGTATTAAGTATCGAAACCATAGATTTCAACATTCATTGTTGAAATAGACGTTTTCGAGAAATAAGGAAATGATGGACTATAACACTGTTGTTATAGTAAATGATTTTCGAAAGGAAATGTTTTTATATAGTATTGGGATTTATATATCTATCTAAATTTCGGATGCCTATACTAGTGATTTTGGGTTGTCGTAACGATGTTTTACGCAACATTCGTTTTGACTCAAATAAATGTGTTTAAGAGAATGTTTTCCTTAAAGAATAAAATATATACTTAATTGTGATTTAAGTATATTGAATATTTTCCAAATGTTGAAAATAAATAGATTTGTGAATTACTTATTATTTAATAAGTATGGAAATGTTTCCCAATATGAAGTGAAATGTTTTGATATTTTATCTTTTAAAGATAAATTGGAAGTGAATGTTATAAATCGATTTGAAAATTTTATATCAGGGGATATTTGAAAATTTTAATTCACTATGGAATTTATAAAGGAAAGGGAAATTTGTTTAAAAATAAAACAATGATTTATTTTTGAAGTGTGGGAAAATATATCTTGTAAAGATATTTTTGGAAAATAAATAATTCGGAAAATTATTTGGAATCTGGTGATGTTGTGCATATCTATTGATAGTTAAATAACCGACTATCAATATATACCTTTAAATGGGTATTTGTTGTGATTTGCTTGAATTTGAATGCTACACTTATTTTAAAATAAGCGCTCGTTATTCGGTTTAGTCGGGAGAAGACCTTTGGGTCATGAATCCCATTCCGAATAGTGATACGTCGTAATGGATAACATTTGAAGACCGGTGTTGAAGACCGGATATTTTCAAAAACGGAAGGATTACCGTCGAATGTCTCTGCATTGGCTGATCTCCGATATAGATATTTTATCACCCTTTGTGATGGGAAGTCCGGTCGTGATTAGTGAATATCCGGATTGCAAGGGCTTCTTTGGAAGTGCCTTCGGTTCCGTTCGATCCCGGAATGGACTTGTATGGATGTGTGTCTGACGTTACAATTTGAGATGTAAAGCTGGTTTCTATCAAATATATTTCTGTTAGTGGCGGAGTATTTATTCTATTAGCTTAACACCCTTCTCTGAGACGTACGAGCTCAGAGGTTATGTAGTTGATGGTTACTAGTGATACATTCCCAATTTGGTAATGTGGCATACAAAGTGCTGCTGATCATTTGTTGATCAAAGCATAGCTTTTGTACAAAGCGTAGCTTTGTGGACGAGACTTCATCGGACCTCACATCTTGGAAATGGTCAAAACAGGAAAGATGTAGCAAGGTTTTAGGGAGTAGCTCCCCTTAGGGTATGTCATTTCCTTTTGGATAGAGGTGGTATCATGGTATGAAGCCCAGATACTTAACCTATGTTGTGGCTGCAAATTTATTTCTTTGTCAAGACCCGCAAATCCGTACTCCTTGAATATACACTAATGTCCACAGATTAACTCAAGTTGAACAGAAATATGAATTCTCAATGTTTAAGAAAAAGAAAGAGACAGAAGAAGAGATAAGAAGATAGAAAAATAGAGAGGAAAGAAAATAGAAAATAGAACGGAACAGAACACAACACAACAATATCAGAATCTCACAATTCGCAGCGGAACAACATATAATAATAAATGAATAATCTTTAAACAAAGAACTATATCAGTTATTACATTACATTACATTTCATTACATCATATCATCATCATCAGAGTGTACAACATCAAACAACAATAGATAATGCAGCGGAAAAAGAAATACTATATACTAGTAATACGCCATGCCATCCAGCTTGCCTCCAGCAACTCCAGAATATCCAGAATATCCTGATAAACCTAACTCTTGACTGCCCGTGTAGAAATTGGTGGGCACCCAGAGTTTAGGAAGGAAAACAATAAACTCCGAGTCAGTCATGTGACTGGTGTGAGAACTCAAAACAGTTTATTTATCTTTAAAATCAAAATAGAGGAATATTTTTAAAGTCAATTCGCAATGCTTTTAAAAATGAGACTACCATAAGACCTCCCGCCACACACACAATGCAAACGCAGACTTGGAGGAGATTTCTCCTTATGATAGTCAAAGATGCTTTATACGCATTAAAAAGAACATTTGATATTATTACTAGTGCATAGTATAGAGAAAATTCATTTCGAAAATAAAGATATAAATCTTAGCCGACATAGACATTTCGAACTATGCCTACTATAGCTACCATGTTCAATAGCGGGTTACCGCCATATTCCATGGCAGGTTATACAACTAAAACTGTACAAGGCTCGTATTTGAAGAATGGATTTTCCAACAAATGGTCAGGCAGAGGAACTTCCCATTGCCACATGGAAACGCCTCTGGAAGGACGCCCCGAGAACCACCGTTCTCTGCTAAACAAAGCCGGGAACCCCTTTTCCCAAGGGATATTACAAACCCTCAGATATACCACCCCCGGTCCTTTGGAACCTTTAAACGAGCGCTCGTCACCATCATCACACAATCATAAAGTGTTTTCAACATGAGTAAGTATCTGGGCTCCATACCATGATACTACCCTTTTCCAGAAGGAATGGTCATACCCTAGGGAAGCGATCCCTGAAAACCTTGCCGCACAATTCCTGTTTCGACCATTACCGGGGTGTGAGGCTCGACGAAGTCTCTTCCACAAAAACATACTTTATACAAAAGCCATGCTTTGGGTCAACAAATGATCATAGAAATGATCACCAAGATAGACGATCAAATAAATGATCCTATCACAAATAATCAACACAATGATCATTTCACAGCAACACTCAGCATGTCACATTCCCAAATTGGAAATATATCGCTGATAACCTTCAACTACATAACCTCTGAGCTCGTACGTCTCAGAGAAGGGTGTTAAGCTAAAAGAATAAATTCTCCGCCACCAACAGAAATATATTTGAAAGAAATCTGCTTTATATCTCAATTTGTAATGTCAGACATACAATCCATACAAGTCTGTTCCGGGCTCGAACAGAACCGAAGGCACTTACAAAGAAGTCCTTGCAATCCGGATAATCTCTAATCACGTCCGGACTTCCCATCACATAGGGAGTCTCTATACCGTAGCTACTCGGTGCAAAGACAATCGACGAGTTGTCCTTTCGCTTTCAAAAAGATCCGGTCTTCAACACCAGTCTTCAAATGCAATTCATAACGACGTATCACATATTCGGAATGGGTTATACGACCCCATGGTCCTTTCCCGGTTAACCCGAATAGTGAGCGCTTATTCAAAAATAAGTGTGGCATTCAAATTCAAACAAATCACATCAATTACTCATTCAAAGGGAAATATTGATAGTCGGTTATTGAACTATCAATGGATATGCACAACATCATCAGATTCCAAATAATTTTCCAAATTATTTATTTTCCAAAAATATCTTTACTAGATATATAATTTCACACTTCAAAAATAAATCAATATTTATTTTTAAAAGAACTTCCCTTTTCATTCATAAATTCCATAGTGAATTTATATTTCACAATATCTATGAATATACGATTTCATTTATTCAATTCAATTTATCTTCAAAAAGATAGATTCTAAAAACGTTTCATTTCATATTGGAAAAACATTTCCATACTTACTTAATAAGTTATTCACAAATCCATTATTTTCAACACTTGGAAAATATTCAATATACTTCAATCGAAATTAAGTATATATTTCATTCTTTAAGGAAAACATTCTCTTAAACATATTTATTTGGGCCAAAACGAATGTTGCGTAAAACATCGTTACGACAACCCAAAATCACTAGTATAGGGATTCAAAATTAAAATAGATATATAAATCCCAATACTATACAAAACATTTCCTTTTGGAAATCATTTACTATAACAACAGTGTTATAGTCCACCATTTCCTTCTATTTCTCGAAAACATCTATTTCAACAATAAATGTTGAAATCCATGGTTTCGAATCTCAACACATTTTAAAACATCGTTAGATCGTTTTAATTCTATTTAAAATATCACCTTCTAAACATTTTCTTTAACATATTATTCACTATTCAAAAACGTGAATATACTACGTTAACAAATTTCATCCTTTTATTCATTTTATTTCAAAGGATTATTCACAGTTCAAAAACGTGAATATAATTCCATAAATAAGTTATAACATTTACTTATCAAAATAAGTTGTTGCGAATTTATAAAACAATGTTTATAAATTCCTTTACTATTTATCTTATAAAAACTTCTTTCATAAATCTCCTTTATTAAGCTATTTCAATTTATAACTCAATTATAAACCAAAGGTTCATATAATAAGTTAAATGCTTATAATTTATTCGTTTGCAAAAATCGTTCCTTTGAACTTCATAATTATAAATCTTATAACTTATAAGATTCAATTATTTATCCAAAACCATTCTTTTAATAATTTTACAAATTTTATAAACCTACTGCTTATAAAATCCATTTATAACTTCACCGTTTATAATTCTATGAATTTCATTCATTTACGAAATTTATTCTCACTTCATTCAAACACTTATAAAAACTCGTTTTATAATTCCAAATATTTTAATTTATAAATATCAATTTACCAATCTTTTAATATAAATCAATTTATATTATTATTTCAATTTATCTTCAAAGTCCTTTATAATTTCACCATTTTGATTTATAAAATAATTAAATTTTATAAATCCTATATTTCAACTTTTCATAATAAATTCAATAAATCCCGATTTTAACTCTTTTATAAAATCATTAATTCATATTTCTCAAAAATCAACTTTAACCGTATTTCTCAAAAATCATAATTTTTATAACTTTTAAAAGTATAACGTTTATTTATTTAAAATAAATCAATTCCAAAAATATAGTATATTTTCAAAAATCACTTTAAAAATCATTTTAAAATTCCAAAATTTGGTCCAATGATGCTACACACCAAATAGTCAATCACGACAACAACGACATCATATATCGATATGATAATCCATCAAATATCAAAATATCTGAAATCAAATAAAAACTGTTGAGGAATCCAGTTGGATCCCTCCAACCTGTTTTCCTGCATCCACAAACATTAGCACAATACCAATTTCGCTCCAGTACGAAATTATCGCGGTATATGGGATTTAAATATTATCCGCTTAATAGACGGTGCAATAGGGTCTCATCCGCTATACAAATGCGGGAAATCAATAACTCTAATATATACATATGCTAATATATATATATTGCTATTATATATAATACCAATTTCACTGTTTATGAAATATTCGCGGTATATGTTTTTAATAAATAACATCCGCTTACTAACGGCGCATAATGTCTATTTTAACAATCAATAGATAACAATCATCATTCAAACATGCATTCAAATATTTTAAATCTAACTATTTAAAATAAAATCGAAACTGATTCGATTGAGTGAGAAGTTCTCACCTTGATTTCAATTTCGTTTTAGCGATTTATTTCGAATAAAATTAAACCGACGTTTAATTTTACCCGAAATTCTCACTAACTCCAAACGACTTCAATCCAATTTCATCGTGTAGTGCTCGTCCATACGATTCCAACGCAACTTGTCGCGCGTTTTCGACCTCGTATGAAAAAGATATGATTTTATGAAGTTACACGATTTTTTTATAACTAAATTATACAACATAATTTAACTATTTATAAACCTAAGAATTATTGGCCGTTGGATCTCGTAACTCTGCATCTGGGCCGCACCCCCTACCCCTTTCTTCTTCGTTCTCTTCTACAGGTTGATGCACGCAACCTAGAACCCACCAAGGCCGAACTAGGGTTTCACCTTACGCCACCTACGCTCGACGAAACTTCATCAAACCACCTCCATCTTGAAGCTTGTCGCCTACTCCATGCTCAGCTGCAGTACCATAGAGCTCAGCCCCCCTTTCCATCGTTTTGCGTGCACGAACCGTGCGCCTTCATCTCCTCTTTCTGGCCACCACGTCACTCCGATGACGATCTTGACCGTTGGATAGATGGATCTTGTTGTCCACTATAAGTTTCTAGTTGGAAGTTTTCGATGAAAGTGGATGGATGAGGAGATCGAAGGGGAAGAACGTGGGAGATTTCTGGCCGTGGGTTGAGGGGGTGGCGGCTAGGGTTTAGTCTTTTTTTTTTTTTAATTTATGAAGGGGTAAGGGTCTATTTATAGGAATTTTCGAACACTATTCATCCGGGAATTCCAAACTCCGATTTACGCGCCGAAACTGACGTCCCTAGGGTTTACCCCGCGTTCCGGACACAATGGAACAGGTTTCGAAAGCTAATTCGGACATCTGTGCGAGATATGGCAATAAACGTTCGATTTAAATTAAACCGACTTAAACGATTTTCTAGGCGTTTTAATTTGTACCGGACAAACGGTAAATCCAATTGATACGAAATTTTAAACCATACAATAATATCACATTATGGATCCGATGAAACTGGTTTCGTCGAAATCCGAGACTTTTTGAAAAATGGCTATTTTAACTCGCCAAATTAAAATTAAAAATAATTCGATGCGTTTCGAGCTGTCACGATCAAACGATAACTCCGATTGCTACGAAAATTGAAATCCGGTAATAACTAACTATTATGGATCCAATGGAACTGGTCTCGTCCAATTCTGAGACTGTTCAAAAATTGACTATTTTCACTAGTCGATTTTAATATTAAAATATTCAATTTTCACAATTAAACTTTTAATTCAATTTTAAAAGTTCTAAAATATCATTCTAACTCCAACATGATAAAATAAAATTTTACAAATCATTTTCAATCATATTTAACTCGATTTTCAATTAATTCCATAATTTAACATATTAAATTATCGATTTAATTATCCAATTAAATCCAATTATTCGAAATAAAATTTATTCGACTTATAAATTCACTTATTAATATTTAAAATTAATTAAATATTCAAATTTTAATTAATAAAAATCCTGGGTCGTTACAATCTTCCCTTCTTAAAAGAATTTCGTCCTCGAAATTATCAAGTAAGAAAAGTTACAGAATCTATTAATTTTCCCAAAATCCATAGTTTAAACTTCTTATAATAACTTACTAAGTTTTCAAATCATACTTAGTTATCTTTTCAAAAACAACTACTATTGTTTAACTTTCAATTCCAAATCAAAGTTAAAGTTTTCAAAACTTTCCAACTTTCTTAAAAATATTCTAACGCCTTAAATTTCCGGAAAAATTCGCCATAGTCTCCTTTGCGCGGCTCGATCCGAAAAAAAAATGACAGTATATATATCACAAATATACATCTCATCAAGTAATGAGGCATCCCGAAGGGAAAAAAGTATAAAAGTACGGTATGTAATCCGAGATATGTACCTTATATTTTATTAGCGAGCATATACGGCTAATATAGCGCGAAAGCGAGCTCCAAATGCGAAGCAAACGCGATCCGCACCTACTACACACTCAACAAACAACATGAGAACATGCATGTAGACAATAGTATCAATATACAATATATAGCAACATAATAACTATATATGTCAACATAGCAATTGAAACAAAAGCAACAAATGCAAACATCAACCAACTATCATTCATAACCAATATATATTCATTCATATTCTCATTAATATTCAATGAAATGGTTTTCAGTTTAGTCACATTTGATTTATTAACAGTGGATGTTCTTACTAACATTCATTTTCAATTAGTTTATATTCACTAATTTATATTCAAGTTGGTTCACTTCCAAATCAAATTCAATTCTATTCAAGATTCACTTAACTTCAAATTGGATTTCCAATTACTTTAGCTTCCAATTTCATTAACTCTTAATGAATTATATACAATCAATCAACTAACAACCATAGTATATTAATTACAACCAAATTCCTTTGCTTATATTCATTCAATTTGGTTTCAACACCATCACTTTCAATTGGTTTAATTAAATTGATTTTCATTCAATTCATTAATTCAATTCAATTACAAAAGTTGAATTTCATTTAAATAACTTAAGTTCATATCCACGACTTAACTTTATTATTTTACTTTGATACCGAAATCAACTTCATTCAACATTTCTTAAGTTATATTCCATTTTACAAACATCACTTTGTTTTACATAACTTAAATTCCCACTTATAAATAAATTCAGCTTCCAAATTCTAAAGTAAACTTCCATTTTACTTTAAATTCATTTTTATTTACAACTCACATTCATAAATATATTCATATAGTTTCACTTCTTATATATATAAGTTTATTTCACAATTGTAAATCACTTTAATTATAATTCAATTCTTATAATTTTTTTGCTTGTACAATTTATTCTTTTATTTAGATTATTCAAACAACCAAACAATCAACTTATATACTTTAATAATTCTGAAAAATTATTTCTTTATATATAAAAATATAATCAAGGTAAAATTATTTCATTTACCCAATTTAAAACAATATCGTGTCGGTTTATCTTGTTTAAGAGTTTAGAAACCCCTATCTACGATAGTTAGCTAGACTACATCGACCGAAATCTATAAACAATCAACCGATAAGTCAACAAAATACAAAACAATTTATATTCACTAACAAATACGCTCTCATAGCTATTATTACACTCAAATCATTCTAGAGCACTACTGACTCTATCTCTAATGAGTAATACCCAACAGAACCATGGTTGTCGCTTAACCATATGCTCTGATACCACCTGTCAAGACCCGCAAATCCGTACTCCTTGAATATACACTAATCTCCATAGATTAACTCAAGATGAACAAAAATACGAATTCTCAATGTTTAAGAAAAAGAAAGAGACAGAAGAAGAGATAAGAAGATAGAAAAATAGAGAGGAAAGAAAATAGAAAATAGAACGGAACAGAACAGAACACAACACAACAATATCATAATCTCACAATTCGCAGCGGAACAACATATAATAATAAATGAATAATCTTTAAACAAAGAACTATATCAGTTATTACATTACATTACATCATATCATCATCAGAGTGTACAACATCAAACAACAACAAATAATGCAGCGGAAAAAGAAATACTATATACTAGTAATACGCCATGCCATCCAGCTTGCCTCCAGCAACTCCAGAATATCCAGAATATCCTGATAAACCTAACTCTTGACTGCCCGTGTAGAAATTGGTGGGCACCCAGAGTTTAGGAAGGAAAACAATAAACTCCGAGTCAGTCATGTGACTGGTGTGAGAACTCAAAACAGTTTATTTATCTTTAAAATCAAAATAGAGGAATATTTTTAAAGTCAATTCGCAATGCTTTTAAAAATGAGACTACCATAAGACCTCCCGCCACACACACAATGCAAACGCAGACTTGGAGGAGATTTCTCCTTATGATAGTCAAAGATGCTTTATACGCATTAAAAAGAACATTTGATATTATTACTAGTGCATAGTATAGAGAAAATTCATTTCGAAAATAAAGATATAAATCTTAGCCGACATAGACATTTCGAACTATGCCTACTATAGCTACCATGTTCAATAGCGGGTTACCGCCATATTCCATGGCAGGTTATACAACTAAAACCGTACAAGGCTCGTATTTGAAGAATGGATTTTTCAACAAATGGTCAGGCCAAGAAACTTCCCATTGCCACATGGAAACGCCTCTGGAAGGACGCCCTGAGAACCACCGTTCTCTGCTAAACAAAGCCGGGAACCCCTTTTCCCAAGGGATATTACAAACCCTTAGATATACCACCCCCGGTCCTTTGGAACCTTTAAACGAGCGCTCGTCACCATCATCACACAATCATAAAGTGTTTTCAACATGAGTAAGTATCTGGGCTCCATACCATGATACTACCCTTTTCCAGAAGGAATGGTCATACCCTAGGGAAGCGATCCCTGAAAACCTTGCCGCACAATTCCTGTTTCGACCATTACCGGGGTGTGAGGCTCGACGAAGTCTCGTCCACAAAAACATACTTTATACAAAAGCCATGCTTTGGGTCAACAAATGATCATAGAAATGATCACCAAGATAGACGATCAAATAAATGATCCTATCACAAATAATCAACACAATGATCATTTCACAGCAACACTCAGCATGTCACATTACCAAATTGGGAATGTATCGCTGATAACCTTCAACTACATAACCTCTGAGCTCGTACGTCTTAGAGAAGGGTGTTAAACTAAAAGAATAAATTCTCCGCCACCAACAGAAATATATTTGAAAGAAATCTGCTTTATATCTCAATTTGTAATGTCAGACATACAATCCATACAAGTCTGTTCCGGGCTCGAACAGAACCGAAGGCACTTACAAAGAAGTCCTTGCAATCCGGATAATCTCTAATCACGTCCGGACTTCCCATCACATAGGGAGTCTCTATACCGTAGCTACTCGGTGCAAAGACAATCGACGAGTTGTCCTTTCGCTTTCAAAAAGATCCGGTCTTCAACACCGGTCTTCAAATGCAATTTATAACGACGTATCACATATTCGGAATGGGTTATACGACCCCATGGTCCTTTCCCGGTTAACCCGAATAGTGAGCGCTTATTCAAAAATAAGTGTGGCATTCAAATTCAAACAAATCACATCAATTACCCATTCAAAGGGAAATATTGATAGTCGGTTATTGAACTATCAATGGATATGCACAACATCATCAGATTCCAAATAATTTTCCAAATTATTTATTTTCCAAAAATATCTTTACTAGATATATAATTTCACACTTCAAAAATAAATCAATATTTATTTTTAAAAGAACTTCCCTTTTCATTCATAAATTCCATAGTGAATTTATATTTCACAATATCTATGAATATACGATTTCATTTATTCAATTCAATTTATCTTCAAAAAGATAGATTCTAAAAACGTTTCATTTCATATTGGAAAAACATTTCCACACTTACTTAATAAGTTATTCACAAATCCATTTATTTTCAACACTTGGAAAATATTCAATATACTTCAATCGAAATTAAGTATATATTTCATTCTTTAAGGAAAACATTCTCTTAAACATATTTATTTGGGCCAAAACGAATGTTGCGTAAAACATCGTTACGACAATCCAAAATCACTAGTATAGGGATTCAAAATTAAAATAGATATGTAAATCCCAATACTATACAAAACATTTCCTTTCGGAAATCATTTACTATAACAACAGTGTTATAGTCCACCATTTCCTTCTATTTCTCGAAAACATCTATTTCAACAATAAATGTTGAAATCTATGGTTTCGAATCTCAACACATTTTAAAACATCGTTAAATCGTTTTAATTCTATTTAAAATATCACCTTCTAAACATTTTCTTTAACATATTATTCACTATTCAAAAACGTGAATATACTACGTTAACAAATTTCATCCTTTTATTCATTTTATTTCAAAGGATTATTCATAGTTCAAAAACGTGAATATAATTCCATAAATAAGTTATAACATTTACTTATCAAAATAAGTCGTTGTGAATTTATAAAACAACGTTTATAAATTCCTTTTCTATTTATCTTATAAAAACTTCTTTCATAAATCTCCTTTATTAAGCTATTTCAATTTATAACTCAATTATAGACCAAAGGTTCATATTATATGTTAAATGCTTATAATTTATTCGTTTGCAAAAATCGTTCCTTTGAACTTCATAATTATAAATCTTATAACTTATAAGATTCAATTATTTATCCAAAACCATTCTTTTAATAATTTTACAAATTTTATAAACCTACTGCTTATAAAATCCATTTATAACTTCACCATTTATAATTCTATGAATTTCATTCATTTACGAAATTTATTCTCACTTCATTCAAACACTTATAAAAACTCGTTTTATAATTCCAAATATTTTAATTTATAAATATCAATTTATCAATCTTTTAATATAAATCAATTTATATTATTATTTCAATTTATCTTCAAAGTCCTTTATAATTTCACCATTTTGATTTATAAAATAATTAAAATTTATAAATCCTATATTTCAACTTTTCATAATAAATTCAATAAATTCCGATTTTAACTCTTTTATAAAATCATTAATTCATATTTCTCAAAAATCAACTTTAACCGTATTTCTCAAAAATCATAATTTTTATAACTTTTTAAAGTATAACGTTTATTTATTTAAAATAAATCAATTCCAAAAATATAGTATATTTTCAAAAATCACTTTAAAAATCATTTTAAAATTCCAAAATTTGGTCCAATGATGCTACACACCAAATAGTCAATCACGACAACAACGACATCATATATCGATATGATAATCCATCAAATATCAAAATATCTGAAATCAAATAAAAACTGTTGAGGAATCCAGTTGGATCCCTCCAACCTGTTTTCCTGCATCCACAAACATTAGCACAATACCAATTTCGCTCCAGTACGAAATTATCGCGGTATATGGGATTTAAATATTATCCGCTTAATAGACGGCGCAATAGGGTCTCATCCGCTATACAAATGCGGGAAATCAATAACTCCAATATATACATATGCCAATATATATATATATATTGCTATTATATATAATACCAATTTCACCGTTTATGAAATATTCGCGGTATATGTTTTTAATAAATAACATACGCTTACTAACGGCGCATAATGTCTATTTTAACAATCAATAGATAACAATCATCATTCAAACATGCATTCAAATATTTTAAATCTAACTATTTAAAATAAAATCGAAACTGATTCGATTGAGTGAGAAGTTCTCACCTTGATTTCAATTTCGTTTTAGCGATTTATTTCGAATAAAATTAAACGGACGTTTAATTTTACCCGAAATTCTCACTAACTCCAAACGACTCCAATCCAATTTCATCGCGTAGTGCTCGTCCATACGATTCCAATGCAACTTGTTTCACGCGTTTTCGACCTCGTATGAAAAAGATATGATTTTATGAAGTTACATGATTTTTTTATAACTAAATTATACAACATAATTTAACTATTTATAAACCTAACAATTATTGGCCGTTGGATCTTGTAACTCTGCATCTGGGCCGCACCCCCCTACCCCTTTCTTCTTCGTTCTCTTCTACTGGTTGATGCACGCAACCTAGAACCCACCGAGGCAGAACTAGGGTTTCACCTTACGCCACCTACGCTCGACGAAACTTCATCAAACCACCTCCATCTTGAAGCTTGTCGCCTACTCCATGCTCGGCTGCAGTACCATAGAGCTCGGCCCCCCTTTCCATCGTTTTGCGTGCACGAACCGTGCGCCTTCATCTCCTCTTTCTGGCCACCACGTCACTCGATGACGATCTTGACCGTTGGATAGATGGATCTTGATGTCCACTATAAGTTTCTAGTTGGAAGTTTTCGATGAAAGTGGATGGATGAGGAGATCGAAGGGGAAGAACGTGGGAGATTTCTGGCCGTGGGTTGAGGGGGTGGCGGCTAGGGTTTAGTCTTTTTTTTTTTTTTAATTTATGAAGGGGTAAGGGTCTATTTATAGGAATTTTCGAACACTATTCATCCGGGAATTCCAAACTCCGATTTACGCGCCGAAACTGACGTTCCTAGGGTTTACCCCGCGTTTCGGACACAATGGAACAGGTTTCGAAAGCTAATTCGGACATCTGTGCGAGATATGGCAATAAACGTTCGATTTAAATTAAACCGATTTAAACGATTTTCTAGGCGTTTTAATTTGTATCGGACAAACGGTAAATCCAATTGACACGAAATTTTAAACCATACAATAATATCACATTACGGATCCGATGAAACTGGTTTCGTCGAAATCCGAGACTTTTTGAAAAATGGCTATTTTAACTCGCCAAATTAAAAATAAAAATAATTCGATGCGTTTCGAGCTGCCACGATCAAACGATAACTCCGATTGCTACGAAAATTGAAATCCAGTAATAACTAACTATTACGGATCCAATGGAACTGGTCTCGTCCAATTCTGAGACTGTTCAAAAATTGACTATTTTCACTAGTCGATTTTAATATTAAAATATTCAATTTTCACAATTAAACTTTTAATTCAATTTTAAAAGTTCTAAAATATCATTCTAACTCCAACATGATAAAATAAAATTTTACAAATCATTTTCAATCATATTTAACTCGATTTTCAATTAATTCCATAATTTAACATATTAAATTATCGATTTAATTATCCAATTAAATCCAATTATTCGAAATAAAATTTATTCGACTTATAAATTCACTTATTAATATTTAAAATTAATTAAATATTCAAATTTTAATTAATAAAAATCCTGGGTCGTTACATCTTTGTGGTTGTTGGTATTGAGGATCCTCGGATAAAGGCTGTTTACAACCTTTATCGGAATGGCATACTCGTGTCAGTTGTTACCTACTTTTGCAGAGGTAACCCGACCTTTTGTTGGCAGAGATCCGGTCAGGTTCTCGAGGCGTCTTTCCAGAGGCGTTTCCATGTGGCAATGGGAAGTTCCTTGGCCTGACCATTTGTTGGAAAATCCAAAGAAACAATACGAGCCATGTACAGCTTTAGTTGCATAACCTGCCATGGAATGTGGCGGTAACCTGCTATTGAACATGGTAGATATAGTAGGCATACGATAGTGGTCGTATGTTGGCTAAGATTTATATCATATTTTCGAAATGTTTTCCTACACTTTGCACTTACAGTAATAATATCAAAGAAATTTGTGTATCAAGCATGTTTGACTATCATAAGGAGAAATCTCCTCCGATTCCGCGTTTGCATTGTGTGCGTGTGCGGGAGGCCTTATGGTAGTTACATTTTCCAAAAGCATTGCAGATCTATTTTATAATATTTCTTTATTTGTTTTTTTTTAAGATAAACTATTTAAGGTCTCACACCAGTCCTATGACTGACCTGGAGTTTATTGTTTCCTTCCTAAACTCTGCGTGCCCACCAATTTCCACACGGGCAGTCTAGAGTCAGGTTATCAGGCCATTTTGGAATTCAGGAGTTGCTGTAGAGATCTGGAGGCAAGCTAGATGGCATGGCGTATCAACTAGTATATAGTATTTATTTTCTGCTGTTTGTTGTTGTAAACTCTGATAATGTAATGTAATGCGATGTAATGTAATAACCGATATAGTTCTTTGTTTTAAAGATTATTTATTTATCTATTATATGTTGTTTCGCTGCGATTGTGAGATTCTGATATTGTTCTGTTGCTTTTTTTCTTTCTTCTTCTTAAACCCTAAGGGTTTGGTTTTCCGGCATTCGATTGCTCGGCAGTTGATACAACGGACGTATTAATGTCGACTTTCGAGAGTCGAAAATCGTAATCCTTACATTGCCCTTTCTTTCTTTTTTCCTTCCTGGAGATGGCTAAAATACAAGGGAAGACTAAGTGATGGGGTACGGCATGTGCAGGTGAAAGTGGGCTCACATGAAAGGAAAACGGCCGTGTATAGTTAAATCAGAAATAATATATTATTTAAAACTCAAAATATCTAGCTTTAAATTCTGTATCCCAATCGAGGCATGCCGTTTGACGTTCCTAATGTTATACCTGTATTTCGGATGCAATGGCATAAATTTCGAGAACTAATTCGATCGTATGGAGAAGATAGCCTTTTGGACCCGCTTATAATATTAAATTTTCAATATTAATTTCAACGCGTTTCTATCTCGTACGACGAAACGATAACTTTAAGCACCACGAAATTTTAAATCCGATAATAATACACCATTACAGATCTAATGGAACTGGTTTCGTCGAATCCGAGACTGTGCCCCGGATCGCTATTATAACGCGTCGATTAAATCGACGATTTCCGAAAATTAGCGAAATCACTTGAAATTTCAGTTTTAAAAAATTAATAACTAAATTCTTATTCAAATATAATTTATATCAACATTAGAAATCATTTCGATTAATATTCAACTCAGATATCAATTATTCACCATTTCCATATTACGATAAATCGTTATATTTGAAATTTAAATTCATTCTATAATTTCAACCAAAATCTTCATATTGAAAAATCAATTTATATTTCAAATTCAACATTTAAAACAATTTAAATATTCTAGACCAAACGACGAAGAATACAAGTCTTTACATTTCTCCCCCCTAAAAGAATTTCGTCTCCGAAATTGTAAGGTAGGAAAAATGCTCCAAAATCAACTTAGTTAAAACTCGATATTTCATTTTTCCAAATCTTTTAGTTCCATTTAAAACAATTAGTTTTCATTCCTAAATCAAAACCCCTTACTTTAATTACAATTCAAAAATGCACCTTTTAGTTAACAAAATTTTTCCCAAATCATTCCTATATTCATTTAATTAAGCTATTACAAATTCAAATCCAATTCCATTTAATACATCCTGTATTCACTTTAATTTCCTTTACTTGAGTTAAGTTCATTTCGGAAATCATTCCACCAAAATTATTTTTTAAGTCTTATTACAAACATTTATATACAACTTTAAAACTTAACTTCGTATTCACTTTAATCATTCAATATTTCCAATTCAAATTCAATTCACTAATTAATTTGTCTAATTAGTTTGCTTTATTACCATTAAATTCCATTCCTTTTTGGATCAAATCCAATTTCTTTAAACTTAAATTGAGTTAATCTCATTAATAATTCAATTCTAGCTTTGCTCATCTCAACCAATTACTTAATCACTTTAAAACTGGGTTTTATTTTAGATTATTCTGAAATCGTATATAACTCATTTTTGTAACCTAAATTATCCTTTTGAATTTTTAAATCAAACTTTGGTTTTACCGAAATAAACTCCTTTCGGGATTTATCAAATCGAACTTGTTTTATCAATAATTCCAAACAAATAATCACTAATCAGTGTAGCAATCCATCGCTTAGAAACTCGAAAATGAAAACTGATAATGCTGCAGTCATCACCAGAATTATTTCCTAGTGACTGAAGTGAGTTCAATGCTTTTATCACCTTCAAAATCCATTTAAAAACATTTTCTATTCAAATACATTTCCATAATAATATTACCATTATTTATTTCAAAACACGAGGAAAACATTTCCAAAATTTCGGGATTTAAATTTCCAAATTCCGGTTTGAATCAAATTTTAGTTTTAAATCATTTGTATAATTCATACTTATACCTTTTAATTTTTTATATATGACCATTCCAATTTTCTAATTTTGTTTAGATAATAATAACAAGCAAACACACCAATTATACTATAATGATTTCTAATTTTTTTTTCTTTTATATCAAAATATAATTTTGGTAAAATTATTTCATTTACCCACTTTAAAACAATACTATATTGATTTAACTTGTTCAGAGTCTAGAAATCCCTATCGATACAGTTTGGATGATTGAATTCCAAGACTGTGCCCCGAATCGATAATATAACGCGTCAATTAAATGGACAATTTCTAAAAATTAGCGAAATCACTTGAAATCTCAGTTTTCAAAACTTAACTAACTAAATTCTAATTCAAATAGAATTTATATAACATTAAAAATCATTTCGATTAATATTCAACTCAAATTTCAATTATTCACCATTTTCATATTACGATAAATCGCTATATGGGAAATTTAAACTCATTTTATAATTTCAACCAAAATATTCATATTCAAAAATCAATTTATATTTCGAATTCAACAGTGAAAACAATTTAAATATTCAAAATCAAACGATGCAGAATTCGGATCGTAACATTCCTCCCTCCTTAAAAGAATTTCATCTTCGAAATTGCTAAGGTAGAAAAAAATGCTCCAAACCCATTAACTTATCAAAACCAAGTTAGTTAAAACTCGATATTTCATTTTCCCAAATCTTTTAGTTCAATTCAAAACAATTAGTTTTCATTTCTAAAGCAAAATCCCTTATTTCAATTACAATTCAAAAATCCACCTTTTAGTTAACAAAAATTTTCCAAAAATTTTCTAACATCCTAAATTTCTGAATTTTTTTAGTAGAGTCTCCCTTGTACGGAGAACCTTTTGCAATATGACAAATATGATAAAAAGATATACATTGGCTCTCATGGCCGCAAAATGCAATATGTAACAACCCACATATTTATCGATTTTATATTTAAATATTTTATTTATATATTATATCGTTAATCGGATTTTGGTCCGAAAAGCTACTTTTTGCAAATGGTCAAATTAGGACTCGAGACCACTTCCGTTGAGTTCGAAATGCCGTTTACAACTTTTTTAAGTATAAACATCGGTATGTTTGGAGTCAGTGGAATTTCACTAACTTTTCCCGCTTTGGATTTTGGGTTGCTTTAGCCCATTAAAACCCAAGTCCCAACCCCTTCTCCTCACTCTTCATAAATTCCTAACTAACTCAAGATTTGCATTAATGGTGAAGAGAATGGGAAATTAAAACTCCAAGCTCAAATTTAATTGCTAATCCAACATTCAACTCCAAATTCAAGTAGAAGATATTGGATTCAAGCTTTGGATTGCTTCTCCTTGCTTTCAATCTTCATCTTCATAAATTTTGGTGCTAAGGTGAGATTTTTATCTCACATTCTTGTCTATAACTATCACGGATGTTTGGGAATGATTCCGTACCACTTTAGCATGTACATTTGCATTTGGTTTGGATTGGATGGGCGAAAAATTCCTACTTTTAGTGTTTTTGGTGAAAATCTGTCCTTAGGTCACTCTGCCTTTGCTAGGTCGTTCGCGTGGAAAAGTCTCGGCCTTCAAATAGCTCGTTTCCGACCTAAAATGGCCTATAACGTTAGGTCGCTCGGCGCTTCGGAATTAGGTCGTGGGTCGTTGGGCTTTAGGTCATGGGTCGTAAGCTCCTTAGGTCGTAGGTCGTTCAAATGTTAGGTCGCTCGGCCCTTATCCCCATAGGCCGCTCGACCTGTTCTACCATTAGGTTGCGTACCTCGCCCTCTCTTAGGTCGCTAGGTCGCGACGTTTTTGGTCGCTGCACCCTATGCCTCTATAGGTCGCTCGACCTCGTTTATGACCATAGGTCGCTCACCCCCTCTTCGTTAAGTCACTTGGTCGTAGGTCGTTAGGCCTTAGGTCGTTAGGACGTTCGAAGATAGGTCGGTAGGTCATTCGGAGTTAGGTCGCTCGCTTAGTTCTTAGGTCGTTCGGGGTTAGGTCATTAGGCCTTAACTCGTGTGGCCTTGGTTCTTTAAGTCGCTTGGCCTATTTGTTTATTCCTTTAGGTCGTAGGACCCTTAGGTCGTAACACCGATAGGTCGCGTGCCCCTTTTTCTCCGATAGGTCGCGTGCCTCTTTACTTCGATAGGTCGCTCGGCCTTGCCTTCCATTTTTAGGTCGCAACACTATTAGGTCGCCTGACCTATATACCGTTAGGCCTTAGGTCGTTGGACCTATAACCCGTTGGTCGTTAGACCGTTAACCCACTAGGTCATATGACCTATAAACCGTTAGGTCGCGTGACTTTTGCGCCTTTGTTCCATTAGGTCGCGTACCCCCTTAGGGGACCTTATCTGAAAAATATTCAACAGAACTTGCTGAGTTGATTTCCTTGGATTCTTATCACATCTTCGATTGTGATCTTTGTGATTGATTGTTTCTACAATCGCTTCTGTGATTTGTCACTTAAAAATATGAAGGTTTCAATACTAGTAGCAAAATATCAAAACTCTTTCAAAAAAATGATTTCAACTCTGTTTTCAATAACAAAGCTTTTTTCTTAAACCGTTTTCCAATCTACTAGTATATACAAACCTTTACCTCACTCGGATGAGAAATCTAATTAAACGGCTTAGTAAAACAAGTGGTATGAAACGCTTGCGTTCACTTCGTCGGTTAGTTCATGGACTTGTTCGATTGAACCTCTTGTGATAATTTTTTAGTGAAGATTTACAGTTTGTTCGTAAACATTTAAGTTAAGCAAGTGGTTATGGGACACGAAGCTAAACTTTTATATTTGCTAGCTTAGTGTAATTGACACTTCTCGTTGATCATGACGATCATTTTTATGATTTAGACTAGCAATTGTGCGATGTCTCTTTGTTTGCAAGGTTAGACTAGACCTCATTGGTGTGATTCCGACTCACACATATCTCTTTTTCCACAAGGTTAGTCTAGACACCGCTTGTGTGATTCCACTCACACATACCTTTTTGCTTTTTGGTTAGCCTATACCTCATCTGGGTGATTCCGACTCACCCATATGGGTAGCTCCCCATGGTCTTCGGACCGTCATGTGATAGGACTCTGTCCCTTTTTATGATTTCTGGATTTCTCGTGTTGATTTCTGAAATTTATGTCATTGACTTGTTATGAGTACAAGTTGAGGGTATGATGCCCTCTTTGGATCTTTGAGAAGATTCTTGTGATATTGATTTATCTCTTATTGATTGATCTTCTGTTGATCATCATTTGCATACTTATAGTAGTATGTCAGTATGGATATTTTATGTTTATGCCATATCTTTTATTTTATATCATGTCATCTGATATTTATAGATAGACTGATCCATTTATTATTTTCTTAAATAATACTCGGGTCAGACCGAGATGTTACAGGTGTTTCTGCTTGACTTCTTCCCGGGATTTGCTACTCTGACTCTTGGCTAACTATTTAGATTAGCAGTTTTTGTTGTATACACTTGAGAATAGACTCATAGTTGTATTCTTTTGTATAGCACGTGTTGCTATTCTTTTGTTTTATTGTGGATCTTTTGACCACTACTCTGATGTACACTTTCATGTGTTAGTTATATATTCATATCTTCTTCCGCCTTTGTGATATGTATGTCTGTGACTGATTTGCGTTATGCTTATTTCTATGTTTGTTTCCGAAGATTATTTATAGCCACCGTGTGATAAGAAATTACATGGATGGTCGCTCCTCAACAGCCTTATTCTCCATGCTAGTTGACAACACTATAACCCGTAGTGTCCTTGGCTAGCGTGGGTATAGAGGTGGGGCGTCACAGCTTGGTATCGGAGCCAAACTTCAAAACAATGTAGAATAAATTAACAAGGATCGTCGTCCTAAGTCCACCTTAGGAGTTATGTCTTAGGATTAATTCGAGTGGTCGTACCGATTCATCCAATATCCTTTATGATCCCTTGTTTTATCTAGCAAGATTGCTTGATATTCATTAGTGAATAATCTTCTCCTTTCTCTTTTTTTTCTTTCTTAAGGAAGAGAAATGGTTAGACCTGGTCGTCCCAGAGCTGGACTATCTAGTGCTCTACCCCAAGATGGAGTTTTTATGACTACCCAGCAACTTCTTGACCTTGTCACGAATGCTCAAGCGGCTGGTTCTAATCCAGATCCTACACACCCTAAATCTGGGTTTGCATGTTTGTGCAATGATTACACCAACTTGGGTAGGAAGTCATTTAAAGGTTCTAAAACTATCATCGAGGTCCAGGCTTGGTTGAGGACCTTCGATCGAATCTTCATTCGCATGAATCTTGTTGATCTTCACCGTGTTCAGGTGACTTCCAGTATGCTCCAAGAGAGAGCATTGGACTGGTATGAACTTCTTATTTCTGAAGTCAACGAAGAGGACCTTACCTGGGAGCAATTCCGGACACGCTTCGAGTTAAAATTTATACCAGAAGCAGAGAAGGTAACTCTAGCTCGACGCTTTATAGACCTTGTTCAAGGTGAGTCCTCGGTGACTGATTACGTCGCAGCCTTTGAGCCGCTTTCCAAATATGGGGTTGAATACATCAACACCCCATTGAAGAAGAACCAGAGGTTCGTTTATGGCTTAAACAAAAGCCTCAAGAAGCCATTACTTCTAAAGTTAGAAGTTCCTTTCGACCAACTTATAGATATCGCTCTTCGTCTGGAAGAGGCTGATAAAGAAAGTGATGTTGAAGTAGTGGCTGCCAAACCCAACTTCAACAACAAAAAGAGGCCCAATAAATTTAAAGTCCCTTATCCCAACAAAAAGAGTAAGCAAGCAATCCCTGCGGCAAAGTCTCCTTCTCCTGGTGGTGCGAGATGCTTCAACTGTGGATCGGGGGATCATTTTGCGAATAAGTGCTCTAAGCCCAAATCTTGTCGCTATTGTAAAAGCCCAGATCATTACATACATCAATGCCGCAAACGTGAAGGCAAGAAGGAAGGAAAGTTAAATGTGGCTCAAGCCTCTGGCAACACATCTCATGGCCAAGGTATTTCTCACTCCATTCTTGATGGTACTATTTTATTTCATGATCAACCTATTAGAGTTCTCTTTGATACGGGTGCATCCCATTCTTTTATATCAAAGGAACTGGTAGACACTTTTTCCTTAAGTGTTACTGCATTAATGACTTCTTTAAAAATTGCGAATCCTGTTGGTGGATCCGCAACTCTTAGTTTGCTTTGTAAAGATGTGGAGATTATTTTTTGCGATTTTTCTTTCCTAGCCGATTTGCATGTCATGCGTTACTTAGGCTTTGGAATAATTTTGGAAATGGATTGGCTTAACCGTTATCAAGCCCATATCCTATGTCCTGAGCGGACTATTCATGTCCGACATCCACTATCTGTTAATCAGATTTCTGTTAATCTTAAAGATTCAGAATCCTGTTTGGTGGCATCTTTATATTCTTTAAATCCTCGTGATGACGACGACGATGATGAAGATGATATTATTTCTCGTATTCACGTTGTTCGTGAATTTTCCGACATATTCGAGCCCGTTTTAGGTTTACCACCTAAACGAGCAATTGAGTTCAGAATTAATCTTGTTTCTGGGGCTCAACCTATTACTCGTCCTCCTTATCGCATGTCCAATAAAGAAAATGAGGAGATGCGCAAACAGTTGTCCGAATTGGAGACGAAGCAATTTATTCGCTCTAGTTCCTCGCCTTTTGGAGCTTCGGCTATTTTCGTGAAGAAATCCGACGGTACGCTTAGGCTTTGCGTTGACTATCGCAAGCTTAATGATCTGACTACTAAAAATAAATATCCTTTACCTCGGATTGATGATCTATTCGATCAGCTTAGTGGTGCTAAGGTCTTTTCACAATTGGACTTGGCTACCGGTTTCCATCAGCTTCGTATCGCAGAGGATAGCATTCCTTTGACATCATTCCGTACTCGATATGGATCTTATGAATGGCTTGTTATGCCATTTGGGTTAACGAATGCTCCAGCTTATTTCGTTGACCTTATGAATCGAGTTATCAAAGATTTCCTCGATCAGTTTGTTCTCATCTTCATTGATGATATCCTTGTGTATTCTAAAACCGAGGAGGAGCATGAAAAGCATCTTCGGATTGTATTGGAAACTCTTAGGAGTAATCAATTAAAGGCAAAATTTTCTAAATGCCACTTTTGGCAATCTCGTGTGAAGTTTCTTGGTCATATTATTTCCGAATCCAGAATTTCCGTGGATCCTTCAAAGATTGAAGCGATTCAAGATTGGAAGAGACCGGAGAGTGTGACAGAGATTCATAGTTTTCTCGGATTGGTGGGTTACTACCGTCGTTTCATAAAGACTTTTCTAAGATTGCCGTGCCTCTTACTGGCTTGACTAAGAAGGGAGTTAAATACATTTGGTCGGACAAATGTGAAGCCTCTTTTCAGAAATTGAAAGAACTCCTTTTCGATGCTCCTATTCTTGTTATTCCCGAAGGGAATCAAGATTTTGTTGTTTATACTAATGCTAGTCACGTTGGTTTGGGTGCCGTTCTTATGCAAAAAGAACTGTTATTGCTTATGCTTCTAAACAATTAAAGCCGGCCGAGACTAGATATGCCACACATGATTTAGAACTCGCGGCTATTGTTTTCGCCCTTCGAATTCAGCGTCATTATCTATTGGGAGAGAAATTTATTCTTTACATGGATCATAAGTCTTTGAAATATTTATTTTCTCAAAAGGAATTTAATTTACGTCAACAGCGTTGGCTCAAGTTCCTTGCACCTTATGATCTTGATATTCTTTATACCCCCGGTAAGGGTAATCGTGTCACCGATGCTCTTAGCCGTAAACAACAAGCGGTTGTTTCTATGATGATATCCGAATGGAACGATCTCGAGATTTTATCCACTTATGAGATTCGAGAGCGCGTATCCGATTTATGCTCATCACTGGTTTTATGTAGCCTTGAGGCTCATCCTTCTCTTTTGGACCGCATTCTTGAAGCTTAAGGGCTAGATCCTGAATTGGCTCTTCTTGGCCAAAATGTTAAGGATAAAATTGATATTGAAGGTTTGAAAGACTTTGATATTGATTCTCGTGGCGGCATTCGAAAATTTGGTAGACTTATCGTACCAAATATTGGAGATCTTTGTAAAGATATTTTAGAAGATTCCCATCGTTCTAAATTCACCATTCATCCTGGTGGTAGTAAAATGTACGCTGATATGAAGCGACTTTATTATTGGGAGGGAATGAAATCTGATATTGCTAACTTTGTTAAGTGTTGCATGACTTGCCAACTTATCAAGGCCGAACATCAAAGGCCTGGTGGGTTATTGCAACCTTTAGAAATTCCAATTTGGAAGTGGGACCAAATTTCCATGGATTTTATAGATGGCCTTCCCCGTTCTCGTTCGGGTCATGATAGCTTATGGGTGATTGTTGATAGACTTACTAAATCCATCCATTTTATTCCCGTTCGGTCTAACCGAACGGTTCCTCTTTTGGCCAAACTCTTTATCAAAGAAATTATTAAATTGCATGGAGTTCCTACTTCTATTGTTAGCGATCGCGATCCATTGTTTACTAGTGGATTTTGAAAGAGTCTTCAAAAAGGTTTGGGAATGAAGCTTAATTTTAACACCGCTTATCACCCCATGTCAGATGGACAAACCGAGCGTGTGAATCAAACTCTTGAAGATCTTCTTGGAGCTTGTGTGCTTTACTTTGGTGGAAGTTAGGAAGATCATATTTCACTTGTTGAATTTTCCTATAATAATAGCTTCCAATCTAGTATTGGTATGGCACCTTTCGAGGCACTCTACGGAAGGCCATGTCGATCTCCTTCTTGTTGGCTTGAGGCCGGTGAGAAGCTGGTTTTAGGTCCAGACTTTATTCGTGATTCCACAGAAAAGATTGAACTTATTCGACATAGGATGAAAGAAGCCCAGAGTAGACAAAAATCCTATGCCGATAAATGAAGACGGAAATTAGAATTTTCTGTTGGAGATCTTGTTTTTATTCGTGTTTCACCTATGAAGGGTGTTGTACGTTTCAGTCGATCGGGGAAGTTAGCGCCTCGATATATTGGGCCGTTCCCTATCACTGAACGTATTGGTTCCATGGCTTATCGCTTTGCGTTACTGGCTCAGTTTTCTGCTATGCACGACGTGTTTCATGTTTCTCAATTACGGAAATGCCTTCGGGATTCCGATTTCATTCTTGAGCCTGCTGTTGTGGAAGAAATTGAAGTTTCGCCGAATTTAACTTATGAGCAACATCTTGTTCGAATTACTGCTTCGGAGGTTAAACGGCTTCGAAATAAAGATGTTCCACTGGTGAAGGTTTAATGGTCCTCAAATTCCAAGGATTGCTCTTGGGAATCCAGAGAATTCATCGAGCGTACACATCCGGACTTGCTTACTCTTGCTCTTTGAGGTGAACTTCTTATTTCAATTTTCTTTTGTGTTGATATGCTTTTATGGTTGTTACTTTCTATTTCCATCTTATATATATATTGCGAGGATGCAATTTCTTTAAGGAGGGGAGTCTGTAACAACCCGCATATTTATCGATTTTATATTTGAATATTTTATTTATATATTATATCGTTAATCGGATTTTGGTCCGAAAAGCTACTTTTTGCAAACGGTCAAATTAGGACTCGAGACCACTTCCGTTGAGTTCGAAATGCCGTTTACAACTTTTTTAAGTATAAACATCGATATGTTTGGAGTCAGTGGAATTTCACTAACTTTTCCCGCTTTGGACTTTGGGTTGGTTTAGCCCATTAAAACCCAAGTCCCAACCCCTTCTCCTCACTCTTCATAAATTCCTAACTAACTCAAGATTTGCATTAATGGTGAAGAGAATGGGAAATTAAAACTCCAAGCTCAAATTTAATTGCTAATCCAAAATTCAACTCCAAATTCAAGTAGAAGATATTGTATTCAAGCTTTGGATTGCTTCTCCTTGCTTTCAATCTTCATCTTCATAAATTTTGGTGCAAAGGTGAGATTTTTATCTCACATTCTTGTCTATAACTATCACGGATGTTTGGGAATGATTTCCTACCACTTTAGCATGTACATTTGCATTTGGTTTGGATTGGATTGGCGAAAAATTCCTACTTTTAGTGTTTTTGGTGAAAATCTGCCCTTAGGTCGCTCTGCCTTTGCTAGGTCGTTCGCGTGGAAAAGTCTCGGCCTTCAAATAGCTCGTTTTCGACCTAAAATGGCCTATAACGTTAGGTCGCTCGGCGCTTCGGAATTAGGTCGTGGGTCGTTGGGCTTTAGGTCGTGGGTCGCAAGCTCCTTAGGTCGTAGGTCGTTCGAATGTTAGGTCGCTCGGCCCTTATCCCCTTAGGTCGCTCGACCTGTTCTGCCACTAGGTTGCGTACCTCGCCCTCTCTTAGGTCGCTAGGTCGCGACGTTTTAGGTTGCTGCACCCTATGCCTCTATAGGTCGCTTGACCTCGTTTATGACCATAGGTCGCTCCCCCCTCTTCGTTAAGTCGCTTGGTCGTAGGTCGTTAGGCCTTAGGTCGTTAGGACGTTCGAAGATAGGTCGGTAGGTCGTTCGGAGTTAGGTCGCTCGCTTAGTTCTTAGGTCGTTCGGGGTTAGGTCATTAGGCCTTAAATCATGTGGCCTTGGTTCTTTAAGTCGCTTGGCCTATTTGTTTATTCCTTTAGGTCGTAGGACCCTTAGGTCGTAACACCGATAGGTCGCGTGCCCCTTTTTCTCCGATAGGTTGCGTGCCTCTTTACTTCGATAGGTCGCTCGGCCTTGCCTTCCATTTTTAGGTCGCAACACTGTTAGGTCGCCTGACCTATATGCCGTTAGGCCTTAGGTCGTTGGACCTATAACCCGTTGGTCGTTAGACCGTTAACCCACTAGGTCGTATGGCCTATAAACCGTTAGGTCGCGTGACTTTTGCGCCTTTGTTCCATTAGGTCGTGTACCCCCTTAGGGGATCTTATCTGAAAAACATTCAAAAGAACTTGCTGAGTTGATTTCCTTGGATTCTTATCACATCTTCGATTGTGATCTTTGTGATTGATTGTTTCTACAATCGCTTCTGTGATTTGTCACTTAAAAATATGAAGGTTTCAATACTAGTAGTAAATATCAAAAATCTTTCAAGAAAATGATTTCAACTCTATTTTCAATAACAAAGCTCTTTTGTTAAACGGTTTTCCAATCTACTAGTATATACAAACCTTTACCTCACTCGGATGAGAAATCTAATTAAACGGCTTAGTAAAACAAGTGGTATGAAACGCTTACGTTCACTTCGTCGGTTAATTCATGGACTTGTTCGATTGAACCTCTTGTGATAATTTTTTAGTGAAGATTTACAGTTTGTTCGTAAACATTTAAGTTAAGCAAGTGGTTATGGGACACGAAGCTAAACTTTTATATTTGCTAGCTTAGTGTAATTGACACTTCTCGTTGATCATGACGATCATTTTTATGATTTAGACTAGCAATTGTGCGATGTCTCTTTGTTTGCAAGGTTAGACTAGACCTCATTGGTGTGATTCCGACTCACACATATCTCTTTGTCCACAAGGTTAGTCTAGACACCACTTGTGTGATTCCACTCACTCATACCTTTTTGTTGCGAGGTTAGGCTAGACACCACTTGTGTGATTCCACTCACACATACCTTTTTGCTTTTTGGTTAGCCTAGAGCTCATCTGGGTGATTCCGACTCACCCATATGGGGTAGCTCCCCATGGTCTTCGGACCGTCATGTGATAGGCCTCTTTCCCTTTTTATGATTTCTGGATTTCTCGTGTTGATTTCTGGAATTTTTGTCATTGACTTGTTATGGGTACAAGTTTAGGGTATGATGCCCTCTTTGGATCTTTGAGAAGATTCTTGTGATATTGATTTATCTCTTATTGATTGATCTTCTGTTGATCATCATTTGCATACTTATAGTAGTATGTCAGTATGGATATTTTATGTTTATGCCATATCTTTTATTTTATATCATGTCATCTGATATTTATAGATAGACTGATCCGTTTATTATTTTCTTAAATAATACTCGGGTCAGACCGAGATGTTACAGGTGCTTCTGCTTGACTTCTTCCCGGGATTTGCTACTCTGACTTTTGGCTAACTATTTAGATTAGCAGTTTTTGTTATATACACTTGAGATATAGACTCATAGTTGTATTCTTTTGTATAGCACGTATTGCTATTCTTTTGTATTATTGTGGATCTTTTGACCACTACTCTGATGTACACTTTCATGTGTTAGTTATATGTTCATATCTTCTTCCGCCTTTGTGATATGGATGTCTGTGACTGATTTGCGTTATGCTTATTTCTATGTTTGTTTCCGAAGATTATTTATAGCCACCGTGTGATAAGCAATTACATGGATGGACGCTCCTCAACAGCCTTATTCTCCGTGCTAGTTGACAACATTATAACCCGTAGTGTCCTTGGCTAGCGTGGGTATAGAGGTGGGGCGTCACACAATATATAACAATATTTTTATTTTTCGAGAGTAAATCGTAAGCGTATCTTATTTTAGCGTTATTAAGCAAGCTCGCTCAATTTATATGCAATCGCACAACCAAATTATAGCCAAATGGTCTACTTGTTCCCGTACTTACTCAACTAAAACCCATTAGTATCAAATATATGAAATTTAACAACTTTCATTCATTTAACTAGTTAATCACATAAATTCCATTACCAAACATGTTATAGCATGAATTTATCAATAATCACAAGGTTCCAATATTCGATTATTCATTTCAATCAGTTTACATACCATTTTATTCAATTCCAAGTGATTCACAAATAATTCATTTGTATTCATTTCATATTCATATCTATTCCCAATTGATTCTAAATTAATTTATTCACTTTCTATTAATTCACCAAATTTTGTTTACTTCCGTTTATGTCAAATGACAAATTTTTCCATAGAAATTCAGTGGTATTCATTTAATAAAATAGCCACTTAAGCTTACAAACTATTTTAAATTGATTTTAATTCGATTTATCAATTTCTATTGATATGCATTCAATTCATTCACAAAATCTTATTCACTCAATTTTATATTCAACGATAATCTAATCCATACCAGTTTATTTATGAAACATTTCATAAACTAGTTACATAAGTTGAATTTCATTCTTATCAATAATAATATTGACCATATTCAATTTACATTTAAATCAAATTCATTTATAACTTAAGTCGTCACAATTTCAATTCATTTCTATTTAATTCGACAACAGTTTAAAATACATTTAATTTGCTTATATATAAGTCGAATGCTATTTATAACTCAGGTTCCATTTCCAATATTCAATTTACTAACTAATTCATCTAATTTGTAACTTCCATTTTCCCACTTCACAATTAGATTTTTATTTTGAAAATCACTTCATTTAGTTGGCTTGAGTATAAATCCATTTCAAAATTTAAGTTTAATTTCCCTTAATTCATTCCAGATTACCTTTAATTTGATTTCCATACTCAAGTCTATATTCATTTTATTAAGCTATTACAAATTCAAATCCAATTCCAATTAACACATCCTGTCACTTTAATTTCCTTTACTTGAGTTAAGTTCATTTCGGAAATCATTCCATCAAAATTATTTCGTAAGTCTTATTACAAAAATTTATACCATTACTTAAGTTTATATATACAACTTTAAAACATAAGTTCATATTCACTTTAATCATTCAATATTTCCAATTCAAACTCAATTCACTAATTAATTTGTCTAACTAGTTCACTTTATTACCATCAAATTCCATTCCTTTTTGGATCAAATCCAATTTCATTAAACTTAAGTTGAGTTAATCTCATTAATAATTCAATTCTAGCTTTTCTCATCTCAAACAATTACTTAATCACTTTAAAACTCAGTTTTATTTCAGATTATTCTAAAATCGTATGTAACACCTTTTTGTAACCCAAATTATCCTTTTGAATTTTTAAATCAAACTTTGGTTTTATCAAAACGAACTCCTTTTGAGATTTCTCTAATCAAACTTGTTTATAAACAATTCCAAACAAATAATCAGGGTAGCAATTCGTCACTTAGAAACTTGAAAATGAATACTGATGATGCTGCAGTCGTCACCATAATTATTTCCCAGCGATTGAAGTGAGTTCGGTGCTTTTATCAACTTCAAAATCCATTTAAAAACATTTTCTATTCAAATACATTTCAATAATAATATTACCACTATTTATTTCAAAACACTTGGAAAACATTTTCGAAATTCCAGGATTTAAATTTCCAAATTCTGGTTTGAATCAAATTTTAGTTTTAACTCATTTGTATATTTCATACTTATGCCTTTAATTTGTTTATATATGACCATTCCAATTTTTTAATCTTGTTTAACTAATAATAACAACCAAACACACCAATTATTCTATAATGATTTCTAAAAATTATTTCTTTTATATCAAAAAATAATTTTGGTAAAATTATTTCATTTGCCCACTTTAAAATAATACTATGTCGATTTAACTTGTTCAGAGTTTAGAAACCCCAATCAAACAGTTGTCCAGACAGTACCGATCAGAATTCATAAACACTCAACCAATAAGTCAACACAATATAAAACATTTTATATCCACTAACAAATACACGCTTATATCTATAATGCACTCAGACTCATTCTAGGGTACTACTGACCCTATCTCTAACGAATAATCTCCACCAAAGCCAAGGTTCTCGCTTAACCTTTAGCTCTGATACCAAGTGTAACGAACAAGGATTTTCAACCCTCAAAAATCGAAATCAATACTTCACCCAATAGCATGTCGAATATTCAAGGGCCAGAAATACCGACTGCTAGGGGTGAAGAATAAAAGGGAATATAAGAAACAGAAATAGCAACGCATAATCTCACAATCACAGCGGAACAAAATATAACATATAATAACAGATCTTTATACAAAAACTGTAACTGTTATTATACACACAATCATTAGAGTACAACAATCAACATATAAATATGGAAAGTTATAATAACTTGTTCTCACAAGTGTTGAATATACATCATAACACATACAACGGAAATAATCAAGTATGTGCAATATGCCTGAAATCCTTCATCTTGTCTCTTAAGCTCCATAGCATCCTAACTTGGATCTGCAATACTCGGTTTGACCCGCGCATTATAATAAAATAACACCCGAGTCATTCTGGAAAACCAGCGTGAGAAAACAGACTCAATTTGAACTATTACTATTATCAAAATCCTTTGAAAACAAAGGTATCCCGTAAGACCACGCCACACATAAACACGACGGTTTTTTACCTTACGACAACCAAAACAATTTTATATCAAATCATCTGATATTATAATAGTGTCTAGAATATAAATATAAAATAGCTGAAATGGGTGCATCTCACATTTCAGCATATTTGGTATACAACTAAAATCGTAAAGGTACGTATTGGAGATTGGATTCCATACAATTACAGGACTATTGGGATATCTCCCGCCACAGTACACCTCTAGAAAATGTACTGAGATCGAACCTATCAATCTCTGCCAGCACAAGACCAGCCTGCCCCTTACGGGATAGTATCGAATATGATCACCGCTAATGGGCCCCGAAAACGCATACAAATGGAAGATGGTGATGATGATAAATGTCTACTCTAGATGAGTGATGATTATACCCTAATGGAGCGACCCACATAGCCTTGCTGCATCTCCCCTATTTTAGTCATCCCCGGTTGATGAAGCTTGAGGCTACGTCTTACCTTAAGAATAGCATTCATACTTGAAATGCTAACACTGCCTTCTAGGCAACGATGCAATGATAGCGTTCATCCATACAAGTTGTTCTAGGTCTGAACAAACTGAATCTCCAAGATCACCGTCTTCATGGTCTTCATGATATCACGATTCGTAATGCACAAATCGGATCGAAGTGGTTTTTGGATAATTAAGTCCGATTACGATATCTTCGAAATGATTAATGATTTTGCCAGATTTGATAGTCGGTTATTTAACTATCAAATTACACATATAAGCAGTCACTAGGCCCAACTTTATAAATCTTCCAAAACATTCTTTTCAAAATTATCTTTACAAAGATATATATTCAACTCTCTTCTAGCGTTCCAACATTTCAAAAACAATTTCAAATACTTATCCATAATAGAATATTTTTAAACCATTTCAACACTAGAAATATTTCTGAATTCAATTTATAACGCTTAGAAAAATATTTATATATAATTCATTTCACACTTGAAATATTTTCGAAACCCTCTTTTCAATACTTAGAAAAATATTTATAAACATATTCTCCAAAATCATTTTAATATCAAATTAGGAAATATTTCATAACTTATCCCATAAATCTTCGAAATTTATATGAATTTATTTTACAGTTTTCAAAATCGATTATACTCACTTATAATCTAGTCTAACCATTTATAACTTCTTTATGAATTCAAATTCATCATCGAAGTTCTTGTTTCTAACATTTTAGAAATTCCTTAAGTTTCCAAAATTCCGTTATAAGATTTCTCTTATAAAATCACATTTTTTGAATAAAATTTGGTTCCAAATGTCGAGAGTATTTATAAATAAAATTCAATAGCCTCCTTTTAAATTCTACACATATAAATTTATAATAATAAGTATTTTAAGGAAATAATTATTTTCCAAAAAGGCTTTTAAGTAATTATCTAAAAGTTCAAAACACTTCCCAAATAAACAATGGAAACTGATTCCCAATTCATTATAAATAATAGTTATTGACTTACACTCGTAATTTGTAACAAATTAAATCTATTCGAATAGTTAACTTTTCCAAAATATTTTAAATACAAATAATAGTTTTTAAACAGCACTGTTTAATAAATAATCTCTTTTTAAAAAAAAATTACTTCTTGATTCCAAGAATCTATTTTTAAAATTCCGATATAATCGATTTCAATTTATAATCTCTCTCAATTTATACACCTAAATTTACAATTCAAATTCCATAACCATTTCCAGTTTCCAAAAATGGAATCCACTATTTCTTTCTAAACCAATTTCCATTTCTCAATATAAATTCTCACTGTGAATTTATATTTCCAATTTATCAAGTCATAATCATTTCAGTTTATTCATAAACATCGTTGATAAATTTATAAACTCATTTCCAGTTTTTCTCTTTTAACAACATAATAGACTTCATTTATAAATTGATTTTTATTTAAAATTCCATTTGGAAATCTATTCCTTAACAAGTTCCAATTATAATCCAAATTCATTGAAAATCTCGATTACGACTTCCTTTTCCTATTTTAAGAAATCTCGTTTAAAATTTTATATTTGAAACCATTTTACGAAATAGCTAAATAAATTCCCAAGATCAAATTATTTATTTTATCCAACCCAATTCCTTTTTAAATAACCCCACAATTCAATATAAATATTCCATTTCCAAAATCGCTTTTGAATTTCCTTTTTAAAATTCAAAAATATTATATATGATATTTAGAATACTAAAATTAAGGCCAGTGCTTCTATAGTATCCAATCAATAAACACACAACAATCCATAATAGATTGTTTAATTACACAATATATCACCATATATGAAAAACAATCAATATATTTGAGGAATCCAGCTGGATCCCTCCAACTTGTTTCCCTGCACCCACAGATGTTATATAACATAAGATAATAATAATCCCGCGTCGAGGTGGGATATTGCAATAATATATGGTCATCCGCTATTATACAGGACGCATAGTGTCTCATCCACTCTAATCGGCATGAATATACCCAACAACTAATATATATATATGATGCAGCCCAGCTGGATGAAGACTTAGGTCAAGAGCGACCTAAGTACAGCTATAAGTCGCTCCAATGACCTAATGATGAAGACAAGCTAAGTTTAAGTCGCGTGCGACTTAACAGAGGAAGAATGAACGAGTTAAGGAGATGAAAGTGCAGGAAAACGAGTTGGAAAGTCACTCAAGCGAGCCACGACCAAGCTACGTCGTTCCAGCGACCTACCGGGATAAGTATCTGATGCTATCGGCCAGTTTCTTTAGGTCGTGAACAACCTTCCATTCTTAGGTCGCCATTCTTAGGTCGCGAACGACCTTATTTGGACTTGCCTGCAGCTTAGGTCGCTTTGTTACTTAAGTCGTAACCTTTATGTTGCTTGGTTGTATCGCTATGTCGTATTGTATTGTGTTCTTAGGTCATTTGTAACTGTTAGGTCGTTACATGTTGTAACTGGTATTTGTTGAGTTGCGTGTTTCTGTATTAAGTCGCAGGTCGCATGGTGTTAGGTCGTGAACGACCTGGGTCGTATTGTGTCCTGTATTTTAGGTCGTGTACGACCTATGTAGGTCGGTGGTACTGTTGTAGTGGTTGTGTTGAGTTGTACGCCTATAAATAGGCAAGATGTGGTCATTTGTAACTTGGTTGATTTTGAATGAAACTTTGTTTGAGTGCTTTGTGCCTCTTTTGAAATTGGTAGTTGAGTGTGATCTCCTATCTCCACTTTCGGTTATTCGAGTGCGCTCGAATCAACGATTGTTGAAGCCAATTCACGGTATCAAGTGCGCTTGATCAACGTTCGAAGAATTGTAGATCTTCTCTCACGGTATCGTGCGCGATCAACGTGTCGAAGATAGCTAGAATTTGGTATCTTTTGGATATCAACGAATTTGGGCATTCGGTATCTTTGAATCCATCGATTCATATTACTTCATCTAATCGTTCTTCGATTAGTTTGACACGAAATCTTCATTTCGTCATCAATCCGTATTATCCGCTGCGTCAGTTTGGTATCAAAGGTAGACTTAGCCAATCATAACTAAGCCGAGTCTTGGAGCGAAGGAGTTTGAAGTTTGATATTCATCGTGTTCATCGTAAAGTTGCAACAAGTTGGGAGTTTTCGATCCATATCATTTTGGATCAAAAGTTTGAAGTGTTTGAGCCGAGAATTGAAGCACCATTTTGGTATCATTTGTTGAAGGTTAGGCCAAGCTATTTGAGGAGTTTGCGCGAGCTAAGTTAGGTCGCGTCGGTTTGAATCGAGCTAGTTGGAGCCGTGCGAGTTAGTGAGGCCGAGAGTTGTGTTTGAAGATTTTTGAAGTTTTGAAGTTTGAATTTGTTGAAATATTTGTGAAGATCAATCATGCCACCAAGGAGAGCTAATCGTCATCAAAATATTGAAGCGTTGTATAGAAGGGAAGAAGCCGAGCAAATGGAACAACGAATCAATGAGAAATTTGATGAAGGCATTGGGAAGTTAGAGAAACTGATGATTGATACGAATCAAAGTCAAAGGAGAAGGTCTCCAGACTCGAACCATGGAGGAAACAGAGTTTCGCCATCGGTTACGGAAGCGAGGAGGGTGTCGCCACAATCTTTTAGAGAAAGAAGAGAAACATCAATTTCATCAAGAAGAGATCACCATTAATATAGACATGAAGAGAGAAGAACTCCACGTGAGTTTGAAGATGAGCCATATCGAGATGAAGAGAGACATAGTAGAAGAGACATACGTGATCGAAGGGATGTTGATGGTCGAGATCGATATAGACGTACATTTGATTTTGATGAAGAGGGTGATAGAGCTAGCATTCATTATCGAGATCGAGACCAAGTACGACATGTATATCGGGATGTAGAAGATGATCGACGATGGGAGTCGAGGATGAAAACTGAAATTCCAGAATTCAAGGGTGGAATGGCAGCAGAAGAATTTCTTGATTGGTTGTCTAATGTTGAAGAAATTTTTGACTTCAAAGAAGTTCTTGAGAATCGAAGAGTTAAGTTGGTTGCTACTCGTTTGAGAGGTAGAGCTATGGCATGGTGGCAGCAGACTAAACTGACACGGGAGAGAATGGGAAAGTCAAAGATTGAATCATGGGCGAAGATGAAGAAACCGATGAAACTACATTTTTACCTTACAATTATCGATCACTTATGTATCAGAAATTGCAGAATCTGAGGCAGAGGACGAAGACTGTTATTGATTATGCTGATGAATTTTATCAACTGATTGCGCAAAATGACATTATGGAGACAGAGGAACAGTTGACCGCTAGGTTTGTTGGAGGGTTGAGGATGCAGATTCAAGACATGGTTAATATGTTTGATTCGAGATCTGCTGCAGAAGCACATCAGAAAGCGTAGGCTTGGGAGAAGCAGGGGAGACGAGGAGGTGGTGTGTTTCCAAGTTACAATACTCAGAATAAGGGTGCTAGTGGGAGTTCCAATGTTTCTAAAGCTGCCAGTAAACCAGTTGTGAATGAAGTTGCTAAGGCGAAGGTCAACAACAATTTCAAATGTTACAATTGCCAGGAAGTGGGTTACAAGAGTAATGAATGTCCGAAGCCGAAGAAGCAAACTATGATTGCTGAAGCGGAAGGTGAGGATGTTGGTGAAGATTATTCTAGTCCAGTTGAAAAGGATGAATAGGATATCGCGTCGGGAGATGAAGGATGTAATCTAATGATGAGGAGATCTTGTTTGACACCGAAGCAAGAAGAAGAAGCTAGTAGGTTAAGGAGTAATATCTTTCAGTCGACATGCACTATTCTGGGGAAGGTTTGTAAATTTGTGATTGACGTGGGAAGTTGTGACAATATCATTTCTACTGAGCTGTGAGAAAGTTGAAGTTGAAAATGGAGAAGCATCCAAATCCTTACAAGTTAGCTTAGTTGAAGAAAGGAGGAGAGATGAAGGTGGACCGACGAGTTCATGTTCCATTTTCTATTGGGAAGAAGTATAAAGACGAGATCTCGTGTGATGTGGTGGAGATGGATGTTTGTCACTTGCTTTTGGGAAGACCATGGCAGTATGATCGAGCAGTGCAGCATGACGGTCGGACCAATAGCTACAGCTTTATGTTTTAAGGTGTCAAAATCATTTTGATTCCAAAGAAGAGACAACAAGAAGAAAGCAAGTCAGAAGAGATTGAGGAATTGAAGACTTTGTTGGCTTTGAAAGAATTTGTTGAAGAAGTAGAAGAGAGTAATGAAGTATTTTTGTTGATTGGGCGAGAGAGTAAAGAAGTGGTTGAAATTCCTGAAGAAGTAAAGCCGGTGTTGGAAGAATTCAGAGACGTGTTTCCTGAAGAGTTGCAAACGGAGTTACCACCGTTAAGAGATATTCAACATCAAATTGATCTTGTGCTAGGAGCGGTATTACCACACAGACCACATTACAGGATGAGTCCTAAGGAGCATGAGGAACTGAGAAGGCAGGTGGAGGAGTTGTTAGAACAAGGGCGTGTTCAGGAGAGCTTGAGTCCTTATGCAGTGCCAGCTTTATTGGTGCCAAAGAAGGTGGCTCGTGGAGGATGTGTACGGACAGTCGGGCTCTAAACAAGATCACTGTGAGATACAGATTTCCTATGCCGAGGTTCGATGATTTGATTGATCAGTTAAGTGGGGCTGTTGTGTTCTCGAAGATTGACTTGAAGAGTGGATACCATCAAATTCGTATTAGACCGGGTGATGAGTGGAAGACTGCTTTTAAAACCAGGGAAGGTCTATACGAGTGGCGGGTTATGCCGTTTGGCTTATCAAATGCTCCTAGTACTTTTATGAGAGTGATGAACCAGATTTTCAGACCATTTATTGGGAAGTTCGTGGTAGTTTACTTTGATGATATTTTGATCTATAGTGGGAGTATGGAAGAGCATGTCCAGCGTTTGCGAGAAGTATTGTTGATCCTACGACATGAGCAATTTTATGCTGCAACGAAGAAGTCTGTGTTCATGACGCACAGGGTTTTGTTTCTGGGATATGTTCTATCGAAGGAAGGTATTCAAGTGGACGAAAGCAAAGTAGAAGCTATCAGAAGTTGGCCACAACCCAAGACAATTACTGAAGTGAGAAGTTTTCATGGATTGGTATCTTTTTATCGAAGATTCATTCCACACTTTAGTAGTGTGATGGCACATGTGACTGATTGCATGAAAGGAAAGAAGTTTACATGGTCAGAGGAAGCAGGGGTTGCTTTTGAGAAGATTAAGACACTTTTGACGTCGGCACCAATTCTAGTTTTGCCGGATTTTCAGTTGTTGTTTGAGTTACATACTGATGCTTCGAAGGTTGGGATTGGTGGAGTATTGAGTCAGAAGGGAAGACCAGTTGCTTATTTCAGTGAGAAGTTGTCTAGAGCCAAGTTGAGATATAACACTTATGATGTGGAGTTTTACGCGATTGTCCAAGCTGTGAAACACTGGAGACATTATCTGTTTCAGAAGGAGTTTGTTCTTTATACGGATCATGAAGCTTTGAAATATTTGCAAAGGCAGGACAAAATTTCAGCCAGACACGCTTCATGGGTCGCGTATCTACAGCAATTTTCCTTTGTTGTAAAGCACAAATCAGGGGTGACGAATCGTGTAGCTGATGCTTTGAGCAGGAGGAGTCATTTGTTGACAACAATGAAAGTTGAAGTGACAGGATTTGAACTATTTCCAGAGTTGTTTGAAGAAGATCCTCACTTTACGAAGATTGTTGAGAAAGTCAAGGATGGAAATACTGATGAGTTTATATTGGTGGATGGTTTCCTGTTCAAGGGGAATCAATTGTGCATACTAGAAGGAAGCTTGCGAATGAAGATTGTAAAGGAGTTACACGAAGAAGGCCATGTGGGTAGAGATCACACATTGCAGTTGATTTCTCAGTCTTACTATTGGCCATCGATGAGGCGGGAAGTTGAAAAGTTTGTGCGTAGATGTCATGATTGTCAGGTTTCGAAAGGGACAGCTTGCAGGGTTGTATATGCCTTTAGCTGTTCCTACAAAACCGTGGGTAGATATAAGCATGGATTTCGCGTTGGGTTTGCCGAGGACTCAATGGGGAAATGACTCTATATATGTTGTAGTGGATCGTTTCTCGAAGATGGTACATTTTATTGCCTGTAAGAAGACGGCGGATGCAGTCCATATGGCACAGTTGTTCTTTAGAGAGATCTATCGCTTGCATGGTTTACCAGAATCTATAGTTTCCGACAGGGATACCAGATTTCTGAGTCATTTTTGGCTGAGTTTGTGGAAGATGGTGGGAACGAAGCTGAATTTCAGTAGTGCTTATCATCCGCAAACTGATGGACAAACTGAAGTTCTGAACAGATCCCTGTGAAATTTATTGCGGTGTCTTGTGAAAGATAATCTGAAGAGCTGGGATGTAAAGTTATGTCAAGCAGAGTTTGCTCATAATCATGCTATCAACCGTAGTATGGGTTTCAGTCCATTCCAGATTGTATATTCAAGCTTGCCAAAGGGGCCGTTGGATTTAACGATAATACCACAACCGAAGGGGATAGTTAAGCGGGCTGCTGATTTTGTTAATGGGTTAACAGAATGCCATAGAATCGTCCAGGAACGATTGGAAAAGATGAATGAGAAGTATAAACGATCTACGGATCTGAAGCGAAGAAGTGTTGAATTTAATGAAGGAGATTTAGTATATGCTGTACTAACGAAGTATCGTTTTCCAGTGGGAGCACACAATAAACTTAAAGCTCGAAAGATTGGTCCTGTAAAGATTGTGAAACGGATCAATAAAAACACTTATAGATTGAAGCTGCCGGAGGATGTGTACACTTCTGACGTGTTTAATGTTAAACATCTTGTACCTTATTATGGAGGGGAACAATCCAATGGGGAAGAATTTTTAAATTCGAGGACGAATTTCTCCCAACAAGGGGAGGATGATGCAGCCCAGCTGGATAAAGACTTAGGTCGAGAGCGACCTAAGTACAGCTATAAGTCGCTCCAACGACCTAACGATGAAGACGAGCTAAGTTTAAGTCGCGTGCGACTTAACAGGAGGAAGAATGAACAGGTTAAGGAGATGAAAGTGCAGGAAAACGAGTTGGAAAGTCACTCAAGCAAGCCACGACCTAGCTACGTCGTTCCAGCGACCTATCGGGATAAGTATCTGATGCTATCGGCCAGTTTCTTTAGGTCGCGAACGACCTTCCATTCTTAGGTCGCCATTCTTAGGTCGCGAACGACTTTATTTGGACTTGCCTGCAGCTTAGGTCGCTTTGTTACTTAAGTCGTAACCTTTATGTTGCTTGGTTGTATCGCTATGTCGTATTGTTTGTGTTCTTAGGTCGTTTGTAACTGTTAGGTCATCACATGTTGTAACTGGTATTTTTTGAGTCGCGTGTTTCTGTATTAAGTCGTAGGTCGCATGGTGTTAGGTCGTGAACGACCTGGGTCGTATTGTGTCCTGTATTTTAGGTCGTGTACAACCTATGTAGGTCGGTGGTACAGTTGTAGTGGTTTTGTTGAGTTGTATGCCTATAAATAGGCAAGATGTGGTCATTTGTAACTTGGTTGATTTTGAATGAAACTTTGTTTGAGTGCTTTGTGCCTCTTTTGAAATTGGTAGTTGAGTGTGATCTCCTATCTCCACTTTCGGTTATTCGAGTGCGCTCGAATCAATGATTGTTGAAACCAATTCACGGTATCAAGTGCGCTTGATCAACGTTCGAAGAATTGTAGATCTTCTCTCACGGTATCGTGCGCGATCAACGTGTCGTAGATAGCTAGAATTCGGTATCTTTTGGAGATCAACAAATTTGAGCATTCGGTATCTTTGAATCCATCGATTCATATTACTTCATCTAATCGTTCTTCAATTAGTTTGATACGAAATCTTCATTTCGTCGTCAATCCGTATTATCCGCTACGTCAATGTAATATAACATCCAACTGATAAATTATTAACAATCCATCCAATCAGCCAATATATAATTTTTAGCATTTTATATTAGAACCAATAATCCAAATTGAGTGAGATTTACTCACCTTGATTTTTAATAGTCACCAAAATGTTTCGTTTTTTAATTAAAATTGAACTGGCATTCAATTTTAACCCAAAATTATGACAAGCTCCAAATCCATCCAAACCTGTTCCATCGCGAAGCTTCCACCGTCACGAGCGCAATGGAAAAATCCATGCTCGAATATGACCCCATATGAAAGAGATATGATTTTTATAATTTATTGATTATTTTAAATAAAATAATATAAAATGATAACAACTTTCACCTAAATTACAACGCTCCACTCCACGATGCTTCGAACTTATGCCGCCAACTATTTTCCCTCGCCAATATCCACCTATTCGACATAGCGACGTCAAGCTCAGTCGCTTCCAATACAATGCAACTTGCTCCTCCTCATCGTTGACCCTATTAGGTCGCGCGACTCAAACCCCTACCGCACCTTGCCAAAATCTGTGTAGAGATGCTAAATGACTTGCTAAATCCAATTCCAATGTCCAATTTCCCAACCGACGTTTACAACCTCCACAAAACTCAACCCTACCCACTCTGCCCAACGTCGATCATCCAAAAATGCAAATGTATCTTTTCTCAGGCATATCTAAATGACGGCCTTATCGAATCAAGAATTTTAAAGTTGGTTGACGATTTTTTCAATGGGTATATTGTGAGATATTTTTTTAATTCAAAGACCTTGCCCTTTCTTTTCTTCTTCATGGAGATGGCTGAAATACATGGAAAGACAAGGTGACGGGGTACGGCTTGTACAGGTGAAAGTGGGCCGATATGAAAGGAAAACGGCTGTGCATGGTTAAATCAGAAATAATATAGTATTTAAAATTCAAAATATCTTGCTATAAATTTCAGTTCCTAATAAAGGCATACCGATTGGCATTTTTAATGTTATACCCCCATTCCAGACGCAATGGCGCAAATATCGAGACCTAATTCGATCGTATGGAGAAGATAGCTTTTTGGACTCAATTATAATATTAAATTTCCGATATTAATTTCAACGCGTTTCTATCTCGTATGACCAAACGGTAACTCTTAAGGTATGAAATTTAAAATAGATAATAATACACTATTAAGAATCCAATGGAACTAGTTTCGTCGAATTTCGAAACTGTGCCCCGGATCGCTATTATAACACGTCGATTTAATCGATGATTTCCAAAAATTAGCGAAATCCCTTGAAATTTCAGTTTTCAAAATTTATTAACTAAATTCTAATTTAAATAGAATTTATATCAACATTAGAAATCATTTCAATTCATATTCAACTCAAATTTCAATTATTCACCAATTTCGTATTACGATAAATCGCTACATTTGAAATTTAAATTGATTCTATGATTTCAACCAATATCTTCACATTCAAATATAAATTATATTTCGAATTCAACATTTAAAAAAATTTAAATATTCAAAATCGAATGAAGGAGAGTCTGGGTCGTTACAAAAACATAGTTAAATAATTATTTAAAATATCAAAGCACTTTTAAAATAAAGTCAAAAACTAACTTGAATTCATTTATAAAATTCCTAATCGATTTACAAAACTTGTTTATAAAACTTAGAATTCATTTCAACCGATTTAAATATTTAAATAACAAGCTTCTTGAAATATTTTAATCTAATTAATAGTTTTTAAAACTACATAGTTTTGTAAATAAAAATCCTTTTTTAAAACAAACCTTAGCTTCTTGTGAAAAACCATTTAAAATTCGTACCCCTCTTATACTTGTAAATCTCTCTCGATTTATCACAAATCGATTCACATTCCCAATTCCATAACTATTCCAAATTCCAAATAGAATTTTCTATTTCTTTCTAAATTGATTTCCACGTCTTATTTTAAATTCACACTTTGAATTTATATTTCTAATTTATCAAATGATAATCATTTTATTTTATTTATAAACATCATTTATAAATTTACAAACTCATTCCAGTTCCACTTGTTTTATAAAATGTTCTTATTACTAGAATCTCATTTATAAATCCATCCTTTTCTAAAACCCATTATATTTTCTAAACTATTTTAAATCTCGATTTCAACTCCTTTTCCATATTTCTAGAAATATCATTTATAATTCATTATACACATACTTTATCCATCACTTAAAATCTCTATTTAAAATCCCGTAGTTAAGTAAAATGCAAAATCAGGTCATTGGTTTTATACAATGAGTTTCTTTTTAAATAATCCAAGATTTTCTCGGAAACACTTATTAATTCAAAATTTTATTTTTTTTAAATTTCTTTTTAAAACTCAAAATATCACTTATAGTATTCCAAAAATCAATCTTTTATTTAATTCGAATTCATCCCTTTAAAATAATCCAAATTCAATATAAATATTATTATTTCCAAAATCGCTGTTGAAATTCTTTTTAAACTAAAAAATATTATTTATGGTATTTGTAATACCAAAATTAAGGCCAGTGCTAACATATCATCCAATAAATTAAAATCACATCATAATCTATCACATACTATTGAAAACACATCATATATTACTTTATATGAAATTAAAATCAACAATTTTGAGGAATTCAGTTCGATCCCTCTAACCTGTTTCCCTATAACCATAGATGTTACATAATCACAAAAATATAATCACTACTTTGAGATGGGATATCGCAATGAAAAGGGTCATCCGCTATTATGTGGAGCGCATAGTTTCTTATCCGATCCAATCGGCGGGAATATATCCAAACCAACTAATATATATACCAATATATATAATATAACATCTAACTGATAATAATTTATCATTCCATCCAATCAACCGATAAATAATTTGAATTATTTAAAATAAAACCAATTATCCAAGATGAATGAGATTTACTCACATTTATTTTCTGTTGTCGCCGAGGCGTTCTAGTTTGGAACTAAAACCGGACTATGTCCGATTTTAGCCTAAATTTAACTATCGCCAAATCCAACCAAACTAGTTCCATTTCGAAGCTTTCATCATCACGATCGCAATGTAAGAATTTGTGTTCAAATCCGACCTCGTTTGAGCCAATATTTAAATTAATAGGAATTCGATTTTAAATAAAATAATTATTTCCTTTAATTACAAGATTAACGAATAATTACCACGTTTAAATTAATAACTGCCCCCTCTTCTCGTCACACTCAAACCCAGGAACGAAAGCTTTGACCTCCCCTAGCCGTCGCCATCCATACCCAATGGCCACTGCGACCTCACCAATTGAACGCCCCATTCACCACGCCCTGAACATCACTCGTCCTATCGCCATCCTTGCCTTATAACCCTACCATGAATCCAAACTAGATTGTTTGTTCATCCTCGAACTGCCATCGCCTCAGACCATATCGCATCACCATGAGCTCATGCCAACTCCCCTAATCACTAGCAACTCAATAACACCAGCCTCATCATCCACAGCTCCGCCTATCCCCGAAATCGACCCAAACGTCGAATGACATTAATCGAGAATTACAACCATCTCCGACCACCAAGTGCCACTGCATGACCTCCCTAGCCTTGCCTCATCATCCCGACCCAAAGACACCATCCATACCCTCCATCATTGCCTGCAGCGCTACCCTGAGGTAAATAACATGCCGCCGTTCATCTCAAGTTTAGGCCACCATATGTAGTTGCGCCGCATCTCCACCGTTGAGCAAGTTCGCTTCATCATCCTCTACTCATCTCTAGTTAACCATATTGCCAGAAAATGATGCCTGTTGTTCCATCCATCGTGAGTCGTTGGATTGTGGATGTTGATTTCAAAAGAAAATGAGAAACTCTCGGCTGAAGATGCGATTTATACGTGAAATAAAAATAGGCATAGGCTTCTATAGGATAGGTCGGCAAATAAGAAAGATTAAGACATTGAGAAGTTAAATCTAAAATAAAAACATAGTATTAAAATTTCAAAATATCCAGATGTTTAATTGTGAACCCCGATCGAGGCATGATTCCTGGCGTTTCTAATGTTATACCTTTATTCCGAACGCAATGAAACAAGTTTTGAGACCTAACTTGGTCATATAGAGAAGATAGTTTTTTGTGCCCAATTATTATATCAAATTTTCAATATAAACTATAATGCGTTTCTATCCCGTATGACCAAGATATGTCTGATAGCTACGAAATTAGACAGGGTAATATAATTCATCATTATGGATCCAATGAACCTAGTTTCGTTGAAATCTAAGACTGTGCCCCGGAAGGCTATTTTTGTATGTTAATTAAAACGAGTAAATTTCAAAATTTGTTAAATCATCTTTAAATCAAATTTAAAAGTTTTATAACTTCATTCTTATTCATAGAAATTAAATAAGCTTTCAAATCATTTTTATCCAAATAAAAATTCAAGATTCAATTCTTTAAATGATTTCAATTATTAAATTTAATAATTAAACTATCCAATAAATCACTATTTTCAAAATTCAAGTTATTTAATTCGTAAAATTAACTTTTCTTTATTTAAAATGGATTATACATTCCAATTTCAAATCCTAAAATTTTGGATCGTTACAAGTTCCAATAGCCTTCATAGCTAACATACATGCTTCTGCACAATCTCAAATAATGCCTTTGACCAGTCTCAATGTAGGATTTCACAAATACAAGCAACTTTGCCAAAGACCAAGTAAAGATGGGAATTTTAGTAATGCTTAAAATGATCTACTAGCTTTATACAAAATGTTTGATTCACAAGAACCTTTATATGTAAAGTATATGATTTATGGATGTTCATTGCACCATTACAAATAGGCAAATATCTAGCTATGCTCGATCAAAAAAGGACAACGCTGCTCCACAACTTGACCATTTTAAATATCACACTTATGTGATGATATGAGTAAATTAAAAAATATATTAAATACACATTGCAGAAAAAATAGCAACACTTATACTACTATCACAAATTGACAAAATTCTTACTTTGGCAGTTAAGTGGAGAACGATTATATCAGACATAACAATACAAACTTAACCATTCATTGAATCCAAGTTAAACTTCATTATAGCATACAGAAGTTATAACCGAAATTAAATTCTAAATACACTTGTAAAATATAAACATCGTTTATAGTAACCTATAAACAAGAAATGACTAACAGTTGGATTAACCCTCTAGACTAGCATGATATTCTCTGAAAAAAATCTTCATTCACTCACGTTGTTCAGCTTCAAACTGTAACATCCCTGAATTTGTTAATTTAAATTTAGTGACTTTTTTGGATTTTTGAAGTTTAATTTGAAAAGTTAAATAAATAAAATATGTGTTGATTTAAAAGAATAAAACTCTAAATTCTTTTGAATTTAAATCACTTGGATTTAACATCTTATATATACATATTGAATTTGAATTTTGAGTTAAAATAAAAATAAATCTATGAAGTGAAATAAAATACAAACGAAATATACTTACAAAATAATATATATATATATCTTTTTCACGACCCGAAATTCAGCGTTCAAAAGTCGATATCAAATACCTCACTTGTATTCGACTGCCGGAGATTCGAACGTCAAATTTCAGTTCGTATGGAGCTTATAACAACATCAAATGAAAATAAACAGCGGAACAGAATGAATATCATGCATACATCACAAATACAATATCATAATATCCATTACTACATCAGAGTATTTTTAATACATACACCACAACTCCAAATAAACATCATAATAATACAACAACGATCATATATCCAAAAGGTCTTCAAAGGAATGAAGTGATAGCGAACACCCAAAGACTAAACACCTAAGATTTCCAAAAGCTACTAAAATATCTCCAAATTAAAAGCTCCAAAATAATGCTAACTCCAGAACATGGAAACCTGCTACTAGGCCACCCGTGTGGAAATTATGGGCAGCCTAGTAGCAGGTTTCCGTGTTCTGGAGTTAGCAATATTTTGGAGCTTTTGCTTTGGAGATATTTTAGAAGCTTTTGGAAATCTCAGGTGTTTAGTCTTTGGGTGTTCTCTATCGCTTCATTTTTTTGAAGACTTTTTGGATATATGATCCCTATTGTATTATTATGATGTTTATTTGGAGTTGTGGTGTATGTATTAAAAAGACTCTAATGTAGTAATGGATATTATGATATTGTATCTGTGATGTATGCATGATATTCACTCTGTTCCATAGTTTATTTTCATCTGATGTTGTTATAAGCTCCATCCAAACTGAAATTTGACGTTTGAATCTTCGGCAGTCGAATATAAGTGAGGTATTTGATGTCGACTTTTGAACACTGAATTTCGGGTTGTGACAAAGTGGTATCAAAGCTGAAGGTTGGATAAGAACTTTAGATACGGAGTATAACATATTAGATGGCTCATTAGAGATAGGGTGAAGTATACCCTAGAATGAGTATAATTGGGTTTGAAACTCCAAATTTTCTTAGTTTATTTCTTTTTACTGCTGATATTCCTTAAGATATTTCGTCTATATATCTAAATCAATTTTCTTACTAATTACAGATAGTAAGAATGAGCAGACAAAGAGGAAGAGTTATGGATCAAGGGAATGCCACAGCACCTAACCAAGATCCCCCAACAGCAGTAGCAGCAATACCTATCCAGCAGTAGCCGAATCTGGCTGATTTATATAAGAATTTCTCAAGGCTTGGTGGCAAACCGTTCACCGGCAAGGAGTCAATTATTGAGGCTCAAGCATGGATCAGATCATGTGAGAAAATCTTTAGAGGGATAAAGCTACAAGACGATCAGAAGCGACTCATAGCTTCTTGGCAACTTTAAGAAGAAGCCTCAGCCTGGTGGGAAACAGTCACTGTAAATGAACCAGAAGAAGAGTTTACTTGGAGTCGATTTAAGGAGGTGTTCGAAAAGCGCTATATGCCATCGGTAGGAATTTCCCGAATGTATCAAGAATTTATGGATTTAAAGTAAGAAATCTTGTCATTTGAGGAGTACTTAAACAAGTTCAACGAACTATCCCGTTTCGGTCCAGAGTTGTTAAACACGCCTCTTAAGAAAAATGAAAGGTTCATCCGTGGAATGAATAAGAAGTATCATGAAAGGATGACAGCATACGTCAAAGAATCTTTTTCTGATCTTATTGATATGGGATATAGGTATGCCACACTGGATATGCAGGAGATTCCAAGGGAAAGAGGAAATTCAAGTAATCAGAATTGGAAAAAAGGAAGTTTGAGGGCAAGAGGCCACAACAAGACAAGGATAAGAAGAGCAGTTAAGGAAATTCGGCTAGAAATGTAACTTGTTACAATTGCGAAGAAAAAGGCTGTTATTCAAACAGCCGCAAAAACCCGAAGAAGCAAGTTAAGAAGGAACAACCTGTGAAGAATGATCAAGGAGTTAGAGAATGCTATAATTGTCACAAGCCTGGACATGTTGTTAAAAATTGCCTGGTAATGAAGCAAGCACATATGGCAAATGTTTATGCGATAAAGGAAGACCCTTCAACTTCGAAAGCAGATAAAGGAAAAGATGTTCTGGAAGGTAACCTTACTATTTATGATAAAGCTGTTAGAGTTTTATTTGACACGGGAGCTTCACATAGCTTTATCTCCCAACAAACCGTAAGTGAATTAGAACTTAAAACTGAATTTGTTAACGACTCTATTTGCATGAAAAATTCGGTTGGAGGTCCCGCAAAATTTGTTTGTATAGTAGGAAAGTTCCTATTTCATATGCTTGCTATCAATTTCCTATCTACCTTTATATCCACGAATTTAATGAATTTGAAATCTTACTCAGAATGAACTGGTTATCGAGATATGAAGCTAAATTGGATTGTAATAATCGGACAGTTTTAGTCAAAACAAACCTTTGAAATTTTATTGAAATCTCTTATGAGGATCCGAGTCCAAAGAGAGATAGATTGATGTATACTTTGGGATATCCTGAACCCAGTTTGCAGTCTATACCTGTTGTTCGGGAATTTTCCGACGTATTTGAAGAAGTAAAATCCTTACCTCCACACAGAGAAATAGAATTCCGAATTGACTTAGTACCCAATGCCCGTCCTGTCATCCACGCAAGTCGCAGGATGGCACCCAGGGAAAGAATTGAATTAGTCAATCAAACTCGAGATTTGCTAGAGAAAAGATTGATTCGCCCTAGTGTTTCCGAATGGGGTTCAGCTGTTGTATTTATGGCTAAATCGGACGGATCTTTGAGATTGTGTGTAGATTACCGCGATCTCAATAAACAAACTCTCAAGAAAAAGTTTCCTTTACCTAGGATCGACGATTTATTCGATCAACTCCATGGAGCATGATTCTATTCTAAGAGGATCTAGCTCAGGAATTCCATCAGCTGCGAATAGCCGAAGATTGTGTACATTTAACTGCTTTCAGGGGTCCCAATATGTTTTACGAATGGTTAGTTATGCCATTCGGACTAACCAACGCTCCCGCGTACTTTGTAGATTTAATGACCCGAGTGTTTCGAGAAGTATTGAACAAATTTGTCCTTATATTTGTTGATGATATCTTGATTTACTCCAAAACCGAAGAAGAGCATGTTGAACATCTCAGAATTGTTTTGGAGATATTGAGGAGGAATATCCTATTCGCTAAATTTTCTAAGTGTCACTTTTGGGTAAAAGAAGTCAGATTCATCGGTCATATTGTTAATGAAGAAGAAATTTCTGTTGATCCAAGCAAGATTTCAGCAATTCTAAACTGGAAGCGATCCACTACTCCTAGAGAATTTCGAAGTTTTTTGGTAGCGGGATATTATAGAAGGTTTGTATAGGATTTTTCTAAGTTGGCCAGTCCATTGACTAAGCTAGCAATGAAGAATGCTAAATTCGATTGGATTCCAAAATGTGATGAAGATTTCTAGGAATTGAAAAGGAGATTAACTACTGCTCCTGTTCTCGCTATCATTAACGGGAACCAAGGCTTATCTATCTATACTGATGCTTGTGGTGATGGGGTATGTGTAGTATTAATGCAGGATGGGAAGGTAGTTGCCTACGCGAGTAGACAATTACGTCCTCATGAAAGAAATTATCCATCCCATGATTTGGAACTTTTGGCTGTTGTTTTCTCTTTAAAAATCTGGCGACACTATCTTCTGAGTAAGAACCTTTTTCACCTTTCTTAATGATATAAGAAATTTAACTTAACTAAATAAATATGCTTAATAAACTCTCTTTGTTTTAGGTGAAAATTTTGAATTATTCACCGACCATAAATCCTTGAAATATCTCCTGATCTAGAAAGATCTGAATCTGCGACAACAACGTTGGTTGGAATTTCTGGCATCTTATGACCTAGATATTCTGTATACGCCGAGAAAGGCCAATGTAGTTGCAGACGCCTTGAGTAGAAAGCACGCTATTCTTGCTCACCTTGTTGTTGCTCCTACTCTTCTTGAAAAGATCGCCAACAAGCAAAAAGATGACCAGTTCTTCAGGGAATATATGGGAGGATTCGTCGAGGTGAAGATTCTAGTTTTTCTAGTTTTGCAATTGATGATAATGGGATTATAAGGATGAAAGGCAGAATATGTGTTCCAGACATCCCTGATTTGAAGCGTGAAGTGTTAGATGAATGTCATAAATCTAAGCTTTGCATCCATCCAGGAATTAATAAAATGTATAGAGACATTAAAAGAACTTTCTGGTGGAAGACAATGAAAAGACACATATCCATATATGTGAGTCGCTGTGCTACTTGTCAACAAATTAAAAGCGATCAAAAGAAAGTGGCCTATTTACTTCAACCTTTGGAAGTACCGAAGTGGAAATAGGACCAGGTATTGATGGATTTCATCGACGGATTGCCACGAACCAAGAAGGGAAATGAAGCAATTTGGGTTATAGTGGACCGTCTAAACAAAACTGCTCACTTCATTCCAGTGAAATCCACTCGGACCGCAGCAAGCTTAGCAGAGCTACATATAAAGGAAATTGTTCGTCTCCATGGTATTCCCAGCAGTATAGTGAGTGATCGTGATCCGATCTTCACCAGCAGATTTTGGGAGGCATTCCGAGCCTCTTTGGGAACAAAATTTAATTTTAGCACTGCTTATCACCCACAATCTGATGGGCAGACTGAGAGGATTAACCTAATTTTAGAAGACCTTTTGCGTGCTTGCATTCTCGACTTTAGTGGTTCTTGGGAGGACCATTAACATCTGGTCGAATTCTCTTATAACAACAGCTATCAGGCCAATATAGAAATGGCTCCTTTCAAAGCTTTTATGGTCGTCCGTGTCGATCACCTGCATGTTGGATCGAATCAGGTGATAGACTCATCCTTGGACCAAATATGATTAAAGAAGCCACGGAGAGGGTTAATTTTATTCGACAGAAATTAATAACTGCGCAAAGTCGTTAGAAGAACTATTATGATCGCTGAAGAAGAGATTTGGAATTTCAAGTTGGAGATTCTGTATTTCTGAAAGTGTCTCCGACGCGGTGTATATTGAGATTCGAGAAAACTGGAAAGCTAGCACCGTGTTATTTTGGTCCTTTTCCAATTCTGGAAAGGATTGGTCCTCTGGGATATCGAGTGCAACTACCCAGCAGGTTATCTGGCGTGCATGATGTGTTCCAAGTTTCTAATCTTCGGAAGTATGTGCACGATCCAGATAGTATTATTGAAGAAGCTGCTCAGCAGGATCTCGAAATCACTCCAAATTTAACAGTCATAAGAGAACCAATAAAGATTGTAGATCATGACGAAAAGCACTTGAGGAACAAAGTTGTAAAACAAGTCAAAGTGCAATGGAGTGGCGATCCAAAGGACTGCACTTGGGAAACTGAAGATAGCATGCAGAAATCGTATCCCAGTTGTAGAGTGGATATCTCGGCTTAAAATGGTAAGCCATTTCCTTATTTTTCTGAATTCGTATATTCTTTGTTTGCTTTTCTCTCTTTCAAATTTCGAGGACGAAATTTTCTTAAGGAGGGGATATTGTAACATCCCCGAATTTGTTAATTTGAATTTAGTGACTTATTTGGATTTTTGAAGTTTAATTTGAAAAGTTAAATAAATAAAATATGTGTTGATTTAAAAGAATAAAACTCTAAATTCTTTTGAATTTAAATCACTTGGATTTAGCATCTTATATATATATTGAATTTAAATTTTGAGTTAAAATAAAAATAAATATATGAAGTGAAATAAAATACAAACGAAATATACTTACAAAATAATAAATATATATATATATATATATATATAACACTAGAAGTTATGAAATTTACATAAGTATAACAAATATATGAGATAAATTAAGTGTTAATGGTTAAAATTTAAATAAAAATAAATTTAGAAGTTATGTTTGTAATAAATTTTATGGTCATAAGATGACATATGAAATACATACAATGATCAAATAGCTTAAGTATGTGCTATGAATATATGCAAACAAGAAGATAATAGGAAAAAAAAACATATGCAAGAAAATATCTCTACAAACAAACAAAAAGAAAAAAATGTACTTACAAAAATTCAAATAGCATAAGTGTGTAAACAAGAAAGGAAACATGAGCACAAAATGCTTTCAAACTTAGCCCATAAATAAGTCATTTGAAATAATAAGAAGAAAAAAAAATCTCGGATTAAAAGTATACAAATAATTATAAGGTAAAAATAAAAAAAAGTCTTGCTTCAGTACTCTACTAAAACCTGCACACCTCCTTTATATACATGAATATTTGTCCCAGTTCGTTTGAAGGAAAAATCACTACAAAGTCAGAAAGAAAAAAAGAAAATTTATAAACATCATTTTATATTCAAGTTTAAAAGCAATCTGCTGGAGGAAAAGAAAGAAAGAAGAAGGATCAAACTGTTTCTTCTCAAGCCTAAAAGCTCTCTGTTTCAAATATTACCTCTGTGAGTAGACATACTTCTTTAAAATTTAAATCTTGATAGTTGGTTCATGAAAATTTTATGTTTGTTATATATTGCAATTAAGTTGTTCTGTGATGATTGCTAATTACTGGAAGTTCTGTTGGGTGATGTTCTTCAATATTTTCAGGTTCCTGAACAAAGATAAGTAGAAAAAAATTTATACTTCTTCATACAAAAGCATTTCAAACTTAGGATTTTAAACAAATTATGTTTGATTAAATTTAAACCGTGATCCAGAATTTTCTTTAGCCTGAAATGAAGGAACTTGACACTGTAAACTCATTTTACAGTCAAATAAGAAATTATACGATTTATTCAAGTAGTTTAAATTTTGGATTTGATTATATAACTTGTATAAACATACAAAGTTATGATTTTTAAAATTAGTACGATGATTTTTAATTAAGTATCTTAGGTGCAGTTCGTAATTGGATAAAATATGTTTTTGAATCGATTACTGGCGATCGAACGAATGTTGGGTGTTGAAATTTTGCTCGAAGCTTACTTGGTCATCAATGAAGTTGCGAAAATTATTATATGATTTTTCCATTGTGTGAGATGTTAGGACGGGGCAAGACTAGGGTTTAATGATTGGGTTTTGTCGTGGTGAGAAAGGAGGTGATTTTGTTACCTCTGATTGACCGAGTTGAACGAAATTGAGGGGAATGGAAGAACAAGGGGTTGACGTGGCAAGGCTGAAGGCGCGGTGCTCCTGTGGTCTGAGACGCGGCGGCGAGGCGTTTGTATTGGTCGAGTTTATTGCAGTTTCTCGAGCCAAACTGCTATTTTTTTATTTCGAGTGGATGGCTTCAAATCAAAGTTTGATTTCGAATATAGGGGGTGTTCGTGACTTGCTGAAGCTCGCGACGTTCGCCAGAACGGAGGCGCGATGCCGTGCGCGTGCACGACGTCGATTCTGTATCAGGAGGTGTTGGGCTCAGGGGAACTCGGAGGAGCACTCGAGTGAAATATGGGTTGGCTCGGGTTCTCTCTCGCGCTCGTGTGTGAGTTGTTTCAGCAGGTATATAACTTAAGAAAAAAACAAAATAGAAGAGGAAGAAGAAGCACGAGAGAAAGAGAAGGAGAATACTCGGGGACGTGCCCGGGAGGAATGGGCTGTAGCTCGAGTCATGTCTCAAAGCAATTCAGGGTCGCGCGTGAGTTAGCATTTAACATAAATTTTAAGTTTTGTTTAAAAAACAAAACGTGAAGAAACAGAGGAATTTCTCGGGAAAAGAACGAGAGGTACTCGAGTTTGACTTGAGTAAAAGCCTGGAAGTCTCGGGTTTTGTTTAAAGTTGGGTTAAGCCTAATAAAATTTCAAATTTACAATGTTAAGTAAATGTTTGTATTTACAAGGTAACCAATGGTTGATTTATGTTAAGTTAAAAACTTACTATAAGTTTAAATTTGTTAACAATGTTTTAAAATTTAATTAACCCTTAAATGAAATAATTAAATTTAGAATAAGAATTGAAGTTAATTAACATTAAAACTTTTAATGTAACAATAAATTAATTTTCAAAGTGTAAAGAAGATTTTTAAATGATAATTAAGGCAAATAATTTTTATTAACTAATAGCTTTGAAAAGTAATTAAGAATGATTTATAATTTGTAATTAAAATTGATTAATAAACAATTAAGTGTCTAAAATTATTTGCAAATTAAGAATTTGTTAATTAGATAAATTAAGTTGGTTAATTATAATTGGCACTTAATTAAAATAGCTAATTAGGAAATTATTAAGCAAGTCAATTAAGATTTACTTAATTTATCCAAATTAATCATTGATTTGAAATAATCAATAAAAATAATAATTATGTGATTAATCTATTAAATCACACTCACATTGATCGAAAATTATTAACTACTGCCGTGCATTAGATTGATATTTTTGTTCTGGTTGCGATACTATGTGACGTAGATTGCTATGTACTGCACCGTGTTTGTATTTTGTTCTGTATTGATGTGAAAACCCTGTTAGCCATAAAATGGCATTTAAACTTCGATGCGACAGGGAGTCGGATTTCAGTTAGTTATCCGAAACCCACATCGAACCTGTGAATTTTTGTGAACGACATATCCACATGTTTTTAAAAATTGACGCTCATTATTCGGTTTAGCCGGAAGAGGACCTTTGTGTCATATAACCCATTCCGAATAAGTGATACGACGAAATGGATGAGCATTTGAAGACGGTGGTGAAGACCGGACATCTTTGAGAACGATAGGATAACCTGTCGAATGACTCTGCACTGAGTTGCTCCGGTATAGAGTTCTCCATTTGTGATGGGGAGTCCGATCGGGATTGTGGACGCCCGGATTGCAAAGACTTCTTCGGAAGTGCCTTCGGTTTTGTTCGAATCTAGAACAGACTTGTATGGATAGTATGTCTGACATTACATTTTGAGATATAAAGCAGATTTCTTTCAAATACATTTCTGTTGTTGGCGGAGAATTTATTCTCATAGCTTAACACCCTTCTCTGAGACGTACGAGCTCAGAGGTTATGTAGTTGAAGGTTATCGGTAATATATTCCCAACTTGGTAATGTGGCATGCTGAGTGCTGCTGATCATTTTTTGATCAAAGCATGGCTTTTGTGAAAAGCGTAGCTTTACGGACAAGACTTCGTCGAACCTCACAACCTGGTAATGTAATGGTCGAAACAGGAAAGATGCGACAAGGTTATTGGGGGTAGCGCCCCTTAGGGTATGTGCATTTCCTTCTGGATAGAAGTGGTATCATGGTATGGAGCCCAGATACTTAACTTATGTGGATATCACAAATATATATATATATATGTGTGTGTGTGTGTGTGTGTGTGTGTGTGTGTATTACTTTGTGATTGTTGTTGGGGCCCCGGATAAAGGTTGGTTACAACCGGGGGATGACATACTCGTGTCAGTAGTTACCTAGTTACGGAGGTAACCCGGCCTTGTGTTGGCAGAGATCCGGTTAGGTTCTCGGGACGTCCCTCCAGAGGCGTACCCATGTGGCTTAGGAAGTTCCTTAGCCTGACCATTTGTTGGAAATCCAAAGAAACAATACGAACCCAGTACGGTTTTAGTTGTAGAACCTGCCATTTAACATGGCAGCTATAGTAGGCATAGTATAATGGCACCTATGCTAGCTAAGATCAATATTATATTTTCGAAATGCTTTCTACACTATGCACTAGTAATAATATCAAAGAATTTTTCTCGTATTAGGCATATTTGACTATCATAAGAAGAAATCTCCTCCAATTCTGCGATTGCATCGTGTGTGTGGCGGGAGGTCTTATGGTAGTTTCATTTTCCAAAAGCATATAGGATTTTCTTTTATAAATCTAGTTTATTTAAAAGCAAATGTTTTTGTTTACTCACACCAGTCCCATGACTGACCTGGAGTTTATTTCTAAACTTTAGGTGCCCATAATTTCCACACGGGCAGCCTAGTAGCAGGTTTCCGTGTTCTGGAGTTAGCAGTATTTTGAAGCTTTTGCTTTGGAGATATTTTAGAAGCTTTTGGAAATCTCAGGTGTTTAGTCTTTGGGTGTTCGCTATCGCTTCATTCCTTTGAAGACTTTTTGGATACATGATCACTGTTGTATTATTATGATGTTTATTTGGAGTTGTGGTGTATGTATTAAAAATACTCTGATGTAGCAATGGATATTATGATATTGTATCTGTGATGTATGCATGATATTCATTCTGTTCCGCTGTTTATTTTCATCTAATGTTGTCATAAGCTCCATCCGAACTGAAATTTGACGTTCGAAGCTCCGGCAGTCGAATACAAGTGAGGTATTTGATGTCGACTTTTGAACGCTGAATTTTGGATCGTGACACAAACTTAGATAGGTCACAAGTTGACATAGCCAAAATGGACTCTTCTTTCTTCATCCTCATTTTCTCTCTTTTGAGTCTCAAATACTCTTCTTGCAAACGAATATCTACTTTTTTTTTCTTTCTTGGCCTTGTGCTCATTCCATTTCTACAATCTCCTCTCCTCCTTTCCTTCTTCCATTAGTCTTGTGTCTTTTGTGCACTGAGAATATACATTCAACTATTCTATCATAATGGATGTTGTAATCAATTTTATTTTTCAGTCTACATTTTTCTGCTGCCCTTCCTACATTGTTGCAATGGAACAGAGAGGTTATTTATTCTTCAACAGCCTTAAGGACATCGGAATCTCCCGTACTGGAATTGGATTGATTTTCTTGGTGCAAACTGAAATTTAGAGTGTACTTTTTTATCGTGCTCTATTGATCTTTCTCCATAAGAATAATGTAAATGTGCAAAAGATTGAATGCCACTCTCATGTTTTGTTGTACATATGCTTCATTAGCCTGTTCAAGCTGAAAATTGAAATAAAATATTAGGGCATTGTAATAATAAATAATTAACCGTAATAATGATTAACAGTAAAATGTAACAGGTTAATATCTTTAGCCCAACTTTGTTTTCTCCACTACGATAAAATGCGATTTTAGTATAATTAAATAGTAGCGTTTGAATGCTGAAAGCAACCGTTTCATCGACCTTAATTATTGGTAGCGTTTTAATTTTCGATATGTTCTGTATTATTTTTAGGCGGACTTTGTTTCACTTCTAGCCCACTTTTCCATCTTATTTTCATACTCTGCCACCAAAAGAAAATAAAAACCTTCAACCAAAATAAGCCGATTCCTTCTCTTCTCGATCTCCAAAATATTTTTTATACAAAGGTCGTCACCAGCAACAAAACAAAATCAGATTGTTACTTATCGAAATCATCACTGGTTGAACAATGCATTAACATCTATGTTGTGCACCACCACCAATTGACGCTAGTGACTAATTTTCGACACTTCTTCAGGTCAATGATACATAATCTCATTCAGATATTCAATTATTCAGAGATTCATGACTCTATTATTCAACCTAGTTCGGAATTAGGTATCCAATTCTTTTCCTTCCCCTAAATTGAAATTGATTTCAGTTGGCTACTTCCTGCAAGGAAAGGTGAATGAGATAGTAGCTGGCAAAATCTAGGGTTTCATTGTTCTACCGCGTCCAATTTAGGTATTATAATTTTTTCAATTTCAAAACTATTTTTGACACCCGAATTCAAGTACGAGGTCTGAAAAAATATTCATCATATTAGAATTGAAATCCATCTACTTAAACGGAGGTGGATTGATTAATTGTAAGAGTTCACTATAATGATAATTATTGGAGGTTATGAAGAGGTAGAAAACAACTTGAGAAACATGTTTAGATGTTTGAAATGGAAGGGAAAGAATTAATTTATATGTCAGTCTGATTGTATTTTATTTTCTTTTATAAAGACTTATGGATTATCACACATCTTATACTAAGAAGATTGTGATGTATGGCTCATTTTTTCTGCATGACATAATGACAATCCACCATATTATATACCAAATAACTTAAAATCAACTTTTCGTATTGCACACTTGCTTCTATTTGATTCTGGTGGGATATTTACCAGTTCATAAATACCTGTCTAAGTAGAATTCATGGGAAGGTATTTTACTATTGGATTTTGAGTGTTTATTAAAGGAAAATTGACATTCTATGTTAGATTTTGAGTGTCTTTTAAAACAAAAAAATTGTGCATGTTTTATTAGTTTTCTTTTACTAGAACAAAATTTTCTGATTAAATAATATGTACCAGTTCCTGACATTCTGCATGGGATTAAAACAACAATGATTTCTAGTGTATCACTGCTTGTATTATCAAACTCCATCGGTATCTCATTTTTAGTATAAAAGAGTTTAATTTGTCGCATTTACTTTCTTTATAAATATATCCAGAGCCATGTCGACTAACACAAAGTCCATTGTAATTAATAACATTTAACTTGAAGGCCACTTATAGGGCCTAATAAGCATGCTACGGTGTTGTTTCTTCCTACGAGATAGTAATAAGAATAATGGTACAATTACATTTTTTATATTCATATATTGTACATCTATTTCTAAAACTTGATAAGTTTTGTGTACATGAATAACTTATAAATAGTGGTTAAACACGCTCTTAAAGTTTAGTTTTTTTTCTGCAAAATGCAATGTGGTATGGGACAAATGTGTATAAATCAAGGTTCAGAATTCCGTTTTTCGTTTTCGTTCCAATCTTCACAAAATTTAGAAATTTCGGTTCCGTTTCGGTAGTTTCGGAAATTCCGCTTTAGTTTCAGTTCATAGATGGGAAAAAATTGTTTCCACTTTGGGCAAAGTTATGAGGAAAGTTTGTGGTAGATCCTCGTTGAGATCATCCTCCTCTCCTTCTCCTACACCACCTCCTTCAGCACAAACTCATGTTTACCATCCTTATAGATCATCTTCTTGTAATGGATGTTCCCATCGAAATAGAGAAAAGAATATTGTGCAGGAATAACCAAGAGAAGAGTAAGAAGATATCGAAATATACCTTCGCCAAATCCTTCAGCAATTCATCAATGCATCATACTACATTTCACAGGCTATTTATTTATGAGGTTGTAACGACCATGACTCGACCTTCGAAAATCGACACCAAATACGTCACTCGTATTCAAATGCCGCAGATCCAAACGTCGAATCTGGTTCGTCGGAGCTTATAACATATTAAGTACAACACAGCGGAAGAAAAGGCAAATATCATATATCTCCAATGAATACAATATCCAAATATGATACAACACTGATCATAAATATATATCAGAGATCTACAACAATACAGCGGAAGCACAAATGCATCAGCAGCGGAAATAACTTGAACTCCAAATGGAACTCCAATATTTGCAACTCCATCACAAATGCTCCAATCCAAAGCTAGCTCGAACTCCCAAACAAGTTGGACTAAGCAAGTCCGATTCAAGTGAACAATTGCTATTGCCGAATCCAAAGGATGGAAGTTATCGAATTCTACACCTACTATTTGATTATCTGAAAAACCCTACTCTAGACTGCCCGTGTGGAAAATTATGGGCACCCAGAGTTTAGGAAGGGAACAATAAACTCCGGGTCAGTCATGAGACTGGTATGAGCAAACAAAAAACAGTTTTATCTTTAAAACAAACAACAAAAGATTTTAAAACATTGAAATCTGCAATGCTTTTTGGAAAATGAAACTGCCATAAGGCCTATCGTCACACACACAATGCAAGCGCAGAATTGGAGGAGATTTCTCCTTATGACAGTCAAAAATGCGTGATACGTGAAAATCATTTGATATATTATTAGTGCATAATGCAGAAAACCTTTCGAAAGTATAATATTAATCTTAGCCAACATAGACATTTCGAACTATGCCTACTATAGCTACCATCTAAACAGTGGGGCGCCACCATAAGTAGATGGAAAGTTATACAACTAAAACCATACAAGGCGCGTATTGGAGATTGGATTTTCCAACAAATGGTCAGGCCAAGGAACTTCCCATTGCCACATGGGTACGCCTCTGGAGGGACGCCCCGAGAACTTACCAAGCTCTCTGCCAACACAAGGCCGGTGCACTCCCTTTCCGGAAGTAACACCTAAGATATGCCACCCCCAGTCGTTAGCGACTTTTATCTGAGAGATCTCAACACCAACAACATCACACAGTAATAAATATACAGTATCCACATGTGTAAGTATCTGGGCTCCATACCATGATACCGCCCTTTTCCAGAAGGAATGGACATACCCAAGGGGTGCGACCCCTGAAACCTTGCTGCATCTTTCCTGTTTCGACCATTACGGGGTCGTGAGGTCCTGATGTAGTTTCGTCCACAAAGCTACGCTTTTTCACAAAGCCATGCTTTGATCAACAAATGATCAACAACACTTCATATGCCACATCACCAAATTGGGAATGTATCACTAGTAACCATCGACTACATAACCTCTGAGCTCGTACGTCTCAGAGAAGGGTGTTAAGCTAAGAGAATAATTCTCCGCCACCAAACAGAAATGTATTTGATAGAAACCATCTTTACATCTCAAAGTGTAATGTCAGACACACATCCATACAAGTCTGTTCCAGGTTTGAACAGAACCGAAGGCACTTCCAAAGAAGCCCTTGCAATCCGGTATTCACAATCCCGATCGGACTCCCCATCACTTAGGGAATCTCTATACCATAGCTACTCAGCGCAGAGACAATCGATAGGTCATCCTATCGTTCTCGCAAATACCCGGTCTTCACCACCGGTCTTCAAATGCTATCCATAACGTCGTATCATTATTCGGAATGGGTTATATGACACAAGGTCCTCTCCCTGCTAAACCGAATAATGAGCGCAATATTTAAAACCATATGGATATAGGATTTCAGTTAAGTCACAACTTAAAAATCCAAAGGTTTTCTTTCAAATGGTTTAAAAAAATTACCATTTCAAATCTTTAAACAAAAAGATTCATTTCACGAAGTTCATCCAGTTTCACAAAGATCCATTCACAGATTTTCAAAACCATTTCCATTTCAATTAGGATTAACTCATCCAATCTTTAAACCAAAGATTTAAACTTATAGCTTTCAAATCCGTTTCCAAAGATTTATTCATGACTTGGAAAACCATTTTCATTTCAAACTTGAAATCCCTTTAACACAAATTGGAAATTCATTTCTGATATGAAAGCTTTTATTATTTGAAAACAAATAGTTTTCATTTCGGAAAAATCCGATTTCATTTATACAAGTTAAAATCTTTGGGTTAGATTCAAATTCCCAAAATAACACTTTTTAAATGGTTTAAAACTCATGTAAACACATTTATAACTCGTATAGACTTTTAGATAATAATTTCCAAATTAGAATTCAAATTCAAATTTTTGAATTCAAATTCAAATCAAATTATTTAAATTTCAAAACTTTATTAAGTTATTCAAAATAAATTTAATCTTTGAAACTCCTTTTCAAAAGCCTTTCTACATTTAACTCAATTCTATTTCCAAAATTATTTGAATTCAAAATTCACTTTTAAAACCATTTCAAAAATCTGTGACTTAACCAATTTCCTCGTGTTATCCATATTTGTGTGTGTATAAGTGTGGTCCAGGGGTTTTACCCAATAGTGCAACAACATCAATCATCACAGATACAATCACAGCAATATCGATAAGCGGTATATCCTATAACGCTTATCTATATACACAGAATCACAGATAGATAATATAAATGCATTATAAATAAATAAATTACATTCATTACAGCTTGAATTAAAACAATTCAAATCACAAAGCATCACACAACAGAGATGACAAAACAATTCACAATATTCAGTGTAATACAATCATCCATAAATAAGGTTAATTGATCATCTGATTAATTGAAATCAGATGAATTACTAATCCTGGTTGATTAACATTAATTAATAACAATTTATGTTAATTAATTATCCTTTAATTATTTATTAATTAACCTTTATTAATGAATTAATTAACCTTAATTAATGAATTAATTAACCTTTAATTATTAAAGAATTAATCTTAATTAATTAATTAACCTTAATTAATTATCCTTAATTAATTACTCATTAAACTAACCCTTAATTAATCCTAATTTATTTAAAATAAGTAATTATCCTTAATTACTTAATTAACTTAATCCATTAATTAATTACTTTTATTAATTAACTAACTTTTAATTAATTAATTACTTCTTAATTTAATTACCTTAATTATATTAATTAATTATCCTTAATTAATTAACCTTTAAACACTTGATTAATCAATCTTTAATCAACCTTTAATAAACCTATAATTAGTTAAGATAAATCCTTGTCTTACTAATCACTGAATTACAACATTTAAATCTCATTAATTAAAATAAATTTTCATTAACATATAATTCAATTTTAAACCTTTAAGTTAATCCATAATCAAAACATCGTTTAAGACAAACCATTTATCTTTTTAAAGTCTTATTTAAATAATCCTTGAAAATTTAAATTAACATATGAACTAACTTAAAATTCTTAAGTTAATTAAAACAATCATCTTTTTAATTAAATAAACTTAAGAATTCATTTTAAATAATAACGCATTAAAACATTTTAACTTAATTTATAAAAGTCTTTAACTTATTCTATATCTAGTATAAACTTTTATTATTATTAACTAAGAAAAGGTTTAAAATTCGATTTATTAAAGTTCCCAAAACTTGGAACTGGTTTCAGTTTTATATTTTGAAAACCTGGTGCTTGAAATAAACAACATTCATTATGTAGAGGAAATAGTTTAAAACTTAAAAGAAAACTCTATTTATAATTTTCTCCAAAACTGTTAAAAACAAGTACCTGAAGAAGAACTCGAGCCAAAACATTTCATCCCCGAGACAAACTTCATTTTTCCCGATTCAATCCCCTTTTTTCACTTTCTCTTTAAATTTTGTTTTGATTTTAAATTTTAAAACTACTGGAAACTCACTTGAGCCTTCCCCAAACAAACTCAAGCCTGAAGCAAACCTCCCCGAGCATAACTTCGAGACAAATACTATTTTTCCGAGCTTCTCTTCTTCGTTCCCAAACACCACAACTTTCACCTGATACATGTGATAAATTGGTGTACGTGCACAAGCAAGCCTGCCACCTTCGACCCAAACTCCAATCGTCGATACACCGACGACAACCTCCACAATCCTCTCAAGTACCCAAATTTTCAAGATCATCCCTAAATTAAAATCGAACCCATTTTTCGAAACTATCAGGAATAACCTGGACAACAATCACTTATCGTCGACACTACCGACCATCAGAGGTCAAGCACCCTCAACCAAATCTTCACCATGGACCCTGGCTTCGATTCCACCTACATCAATCAAGCTCGATTGACCACCGATGATGATTTTCCCCTTCAAAACCTCGTCGAACAAAATTGGTATAAAACCTAAAATTTCGTCATTCCTCCGCCATGATCCTTGATAAATTTAGTTAGTATTTTTTCCACCGTCCTCGTTCTATGAACTACCTCTGACATGAATGCCAAGCCCCAGTTCGACATCAATCGACAGCAATTGACAGAAAGACATTTTCCGTTCATCTTGAGATTTCAGTATACCTACTTTCTTTAAAATCACAAGACTTGTATCAAAAATCATCATTTCGTGATACAAACGGGATTATGTAATCAAATTTTAAAATTAAGATATTCAAAATTTTGATATTCTTAAAAACCCACTGTATTTTCTAAATTACAGAAAATAATTTAACTTATTTTACTTAAAAATATTTTTTCTACTTGAATCTTGATTATACAAGTATATTTTGTTTAGATCCTTAGACCTAACAAGAATCAGAGGAATAGGAATTTATTTTTGAAGTTATTTAGAGCCTGTAGGTTTTAACATAGGTATATACATACCTATGTACAGACATGCATAATATTTTTATAAATTCAGGCATGCAATCACAATCCATATAACCTATTTTTCAATCACATTTCAATAATAAATCCAAGCGTAAAGATATAGGGACAATTCTAAGTCAATTTGCTCACCTTATCAATGAAGAACAGAGGACAAATTTGAGCCTGGAGATGATGATCTAATGCTGAAACTTGGATTTAATTTATTTTGATTCTTGCATTTGCTTTTGAATCTAAATCTTGCTTCCAGACTTTGATTCCAGAAGATTGTTGTTTGAACTTAAATGTTTTCAGATTGCAACTTGACTTTACATGCCTGAAACTTGCTTCCTTGATCTGATTTGATTCCAGTAAGTTTTTAGCTTGAATGAAATCTATTACTTAAGTTGTTGTTTCCAGGTTGAACCTTGAAAGCAGGCTTTTGATTTTTTTTCTTCTGAATTTAAACCTGTTTAATTGCTTTGAAAACTGTTTGAACTTGAGGAAGATTGTTTTCTGGAATTTATTTTCAGGTTTTGATTTGGGACCATGAATTGCAACCTGTTTTGATATTGAGAAATTTTTCTTGTTTTCAATTTGCAGATTTCAGTTTTGAATTCCTGAAACAAAAATGAGAAGAAAAAAGTTTTCCTCTTTTCATTATCTATTATTTTAATTTTTTTTCCAAAATGAAAATAAAATTTTAAGAACATGACACTTGTCTATATTAATTTAACACTTGTAATCTAATGATGTTCCTTATCAGACATTTGTCACAACAAAATTTTAAAAATCTTACGCTTGTTAAAATAAGTAAACTTATGTCTGAAACCTTTTTTTATTTTATTTATTTATTTTAAACCCTTATTTCATTAAATTTGAAATTTGTATTTTAAATCATTTAATTAATTACATTTATATATATGTAAATGTTTTTACATTTTAAATTCATGAATATACAAACTATTGTTTAGTTATTTCAAAAGAAATATGTTTGATTTTAACTTTTAAATAGCTTTTGTAATTTATTTATATTAATTTCAAAATATAACTTTCAAATCATCATTATTACAATCATAAAATAAATTCTTTTCTATTATTAAAATATAGAGTTTTACTTTCAAATAACTTTCAAAATATAGATATACACGTATTACAATTCCAAACAGATTTTTATTAATTTTATATTATAGAGTTTTTCAAACTCAAATTTATTTTCAAAGATTTTTATTTTGGAATTCACAAATCAAAATTTCTATTCATAATCTGTTGGATTTCAAATCAATTAATTTTATTTACAATTTTTTTTTATATATATCTATTCAAATCTTCAAATTAATCCACAATTAAATTTGAAATTAAAATATTATTTAAAATATTTATTTCAGAATTTCCAATTAGAAATTCTATTTGAAAATCATATTTGTACCCATTTATACTAACAAAATATCCATTTAAGTTTGGAAAAAATTCAACTTAATTCACAATCTAATCCAAATTTATTTAAATTACTAATTTAAATTCAATTCAAAAACGAGATCGTCACATGAAGAATATACTCGATGGCTTGAAAAACTACCGATCTAATTTTTCCACCTACTATGATTATTATGAGAATTATGGGGATTTCTCCACTTACAACTATCAAGACTATCAGTAATCCTTCTTCTCATTTTTAAATTTTTCTGCAGGCGTTTGTTTATGATTCTAAGATTCATTTTTTCTTTTGTTTTTTGTTTTCATCATATTCATACAAGTACTGTCGTGATTGTTTAATTGTGACTTCTGTGCTAATTAATTTTTACTATTTCCGTACCTACTTATGATGTCTATTGTTAAGTATCTCAGTAATTATCAGTGATATTTCTTGTCATAAATATCTCAGTGACTATAATTATTGTTAAACTACTCGTGATATTTCTTGTTTTTATATCTCAATAACTATTTCTTCATGTATCTTATGGCTATGTTTTACTTACGTTATCTCAAACCATTCTACAATTACATAATTATTTTTTAATGATAAAGGGGGAGATAAATATGTATATAAATAGGAGGAGATAACATTTAGGAGAGCTATTTTTATGATATATCATTACTGATGATTGTATAGTTGTCATCCTTAAAAAAAGGGAGAAAGTTAGAACCTCCGTTCTAGGATTCCAATGACAAAAACTATACAATCACATATACAAGATATATCTTATCATATTACAGGTATATACTAGAAGATCACTATGCTCAACAAAATCATGGCTCAAAGATAACTGAAGAAAGATGGATCATACTACTTAAAAGTAAGGCCATGTTATTATATTATAGTCATGTATAAATGTTGCAAATCTCCTTGAGTGATCATAACACACGATTTCGTATCGACAAATTTCTATAACAAACTGGCCAAAATTTACAAATTCAACAGTGATAGACGTCTGTCAATATGCCACAGACCTCCGTGATATGTTTTGGGTATCCTTTTCTAAAATGCCACAGACGTCTATGATATAATGATAGACGTCCGTGGGAAGTTTTGGCCTGTATATTTTAAATTGCAATTGTTAGTTTTTAAACGGATGCTTCTCTTTGCTTTGAACAAACATCCTCCTCCTTTTGCACCCATTAATAGAAAAAACAATTATTCAAGAAGTCATAACTTTTCAAATACAACTCTTTGATTCTATAAATACTTTAATCGATTGAGATTCAACAAATAACTTGATTTATTACCCTCTAACTTCTAGATTCGTATTCTCTTATGATATCATTGATTTCATATTCTCAACCAGTTATAACCAAAATCTATATTTTGGTAAGATTATTTCCTACAAATCCAAGCACTCACACTCATTATCACTCAAAGGAGATTATAGAAAGTATTGTACTAGCAGTCGATATCTGTGAAATACCGAAGGGGAGCTTCGAGGCTGGACGTAGAATGAGAGGTCCGAGCCAGTATAAAAACTTTGGTGTGATTATTTTACTTTTAATATTTGTACTCTTAATTGATGTATTGATTATCACATATTATCACATATTATCACATATATTAGCATATATTCACACAAGCTACATTAAACGATCTACTACACTTTCAATATTAATGTTGGTTATTCATCCGGCATTAATAATATCGTGTAAATCATTAACTGTTAGGTTTACCAAAGCGACCCTAGCAGTCACTAATGAGCTCAAAATTGGGCTCATTGAACACCTGTTGGGGATTAGACTAATCTCTAGTTGGGGATGTTCTAATAGCCCATTTCTATACAATTGACTACTGCATAACTCATGTAAGCATATGCTCTTATAATGATTTCTTCAACTATAAGTGTAAAGGAAATCACTCTATAAAATGACTTCTGCTTCACTGCATCACCCTTGAAGAATCATCAAGACACAATGCAGCAAAAAATACTACACAAGTGTTAATGAGTTTGCTATTATTGAAAATTGATTTCACTTAATTTAGGTGATTTGCATGTTTTATTTATGTTTATCAGTACCTGAAAGATTATCTCCTCTTCCTCCATATAGTGAAGGTTACTTTGATGGTGTAGTACTTTATGTAGGATTTTTTCACACATAATCATCATTGGAAACTATATTATTGTTGGGTTTTTTTCAAGGATCCCATCACGATTATATTTTATAAGAGATGAGAAGTAAAGAAAAATAATGATAAATATATTCCTTTAAACAAAACCTTTACTAGTTGTGACGATCCGCTATTCTTACTTCGAAAGACGAGCCACTTGGGTAAAGAGAAAAGGAAAGATAAGAAGAATCACAGAATCCAAAACCATAAGGCAACATAAATAATAGCCAACATAAGATAATATATAGTCACTTCCACCGTACTACATCAGAATTACACAGTGACACGTTTCAGCCAGAGACAGTTATAATTGCCTATCCCCATATTTGTTGACACAAAATATACACATACACAGCGGAAAATAAAATAATAGCTAGATAACGGCGAAGTCACCTGCTCCTTGCTTCTTTGAAATGCATTCGTAAGAACCTAGACTACTTGTCTACTCATACAAATTCGAGTACCCATGAGTATTAAAGAAAAAAATAAAACTATGGGTCAGACATGGGTCTGGTGTGAGTACCAAACAACTGAATTATTATGCTTATAAAACTTTTTTTAACAAAAGTATCTCGTAAGACCACACCATACATAAATATGGATGAGTTTTTACCTTATGATAACCAAAAATGTTTCTATAAAATTCAGTGATATTATAATAATGTCTAGAGTTTAAAGTAAATATTGAATCACGGCAAAAATTGTTACATTAATCAACTCCAACATAATTGGTATACAACAAAGTCCGTAAGGAACTTATCAATTCATTAATGATAGGGCTACTTGGGTACCAACATCCATAGTACATCTCTATATAAAATATACCAAGGTCGAACCTATCAACCCCTATATAGTAAGATTGGCCTACACAATACTGGATAACACCAAAACATCACCACCCTGTGTTGTAACAACCTAAAACATTGAACCTTTATTTTTAAATGTTTAAATTATAAGATTTTTGAAAATTAATAATTTGAACTCAAATATGATTGACCATTTAAATATTTGAACTATGGATTGAATATTAATTAAATGAATTTAATAATTGTATTAAACTCCTTTTAATTAATAAATAACATTAACGAATTCAATCTGTAAATTTATATAAAAAATAAAGAGATCGGATAAATATCGATAATTGGATCAAAAATATTAAATGATATTTGAATTCGTGAAATTAGTATACCAGGGCACTATCTTGGATTTTGACGAAACTATTTCCATTAGATCTGAAATAATAAACTATTGTACGCCATTGTGTTTCATAACGATCAGATGTACCGTGTGGTCGTACGAGCTCGAAATGCATAACGATTGATTTTAAATATAATTTGATTTAAAAAGATAACTTCCAGATAATTTGGAATTAGGTCCCGAAATTAGTTTCAATTAGTTCGGAATAGTGGTATTTGGTACAGAATGCCAGTCAGCATGCTTTAATTGGAGTTCGAGATTTTGCGTGTATAGTGTTAAATATTAACAAATAAAATCATAGAAATCAAATCTTTTCAAATCCTGGGCCTCTATGTCAACCCATAAACCTCACTTAAGCATGTTCACTACCCATACCCTCCTCCCCTATTTAAACATTGCATGTAAACAAAAAGGGAAGCTTTTCAAACTTCTAAAATTAAAATCGAATTGTTTGGTCCGTTAAAAATCCTAATGTTGGATTCGTTGAGCTCGTATGCTTGGGAGCTTTGATTCCATGGTCTCATAGGTTGGCGCGGTAGTGTTTTGTGATGGCCGATGTTATTAGGTAGTGGTTAAGGCTTGGGATGGTTGGAGATATAGGCAACGAGAGGCGATGAGTTTGCTTCCATTGCATTTCTCATCGAAGAGACATCTACGGTGCAAATTTGGTGGGATCAGTGCACTTTAGGTGGTCCTCACTTTGAGGCAATAGGTAGGGGAGCTTTAGTTTGAGTTTTATCTAGGGGCATGAGCTTTTCATAGTGGTTTCGGGGAGGTTGATCTCGCGAACACAAACGCGTTGGTGAAAAAGGGAGTCGATTCAATAGAATAATGAAGGAGTTATGGTCATTTGAATATTTGCGGTGATGGGTTTGTGCAAATGCACGGCCTATGCGTTCCAACTGGGAAGAAGATGGATTAGTAAGGAGGATTAAGGGTATGGATTAGATTATTTAAGTAATTAGTGATTAATTTAATTATTTAAATTCGATAACTCATTTATCGAATAACTTTTGTGTACGAGTCGAACTCGAACGCCGTTTGTTGCATTGCACTCATATGGAAATTGTCTTCACAACAGAATTGGATTGGTTGGATTTGTAGCAAGTGAAATTTTTAGCTAAAATCAAACATTCGTTCGGTTTTGGTTCAAACTGGAATGCTTCCGTGAAAACTAAAATCAATATAGGTTTAACTGACATTCAATTTTACTATATCATATATATGATGCTATAAACTATTATCAATTTCTTGGATGCTAGTTAAACTGTTTGATTGATTGTTTGGTTGAATTTCTATTTGGAAAAATGGATGACCTATTAACTTGATTATTATGAACTCATAAGATTATATAAAATGTCCTTAACCGTTGTTTTGTAGGTAAAATTTATAGAGAGAACCTGAGGAGTTTCTCGCTAAAATTATTTATTTACATCCTGATGTTGCTATATTGATATTTAATTGAAATAAATCTTGGTATTCCATTTACATTGTTTACATGTCATTATAGCGTTTTTCGCTTTACCGTTATTTATTGACTTTCATCCCAAAACTATGTCGTGTGTATTTCGAAGTTGAGCTTGTGTTTTCATTAAATAGAATTTTAAAATTCATCTATCATATTAATTAATGGTATTTTAAATTAATTAACCATTTTAATTAATGGTTATTTAAATTAATTAACTATTTAACTTATGATGTTTAAATTTAACTAATCATGTTAACTGATGATTTTGGAATTAACTAATTACTTTATTTAATGATGTTTATAAGTTTATAAATCTATTTGATTAATGAGATTTGACTTTAGTTAAATCATTTTAACTACTGATTATAAAATTTAATTAATCGTTTTAATTGATGATTGTTTTATATGTAATTAATTTTTTTAACTAGTGATATTTGAAATTTAGTTAATCATCTTAATTAGTGATGTTTTATAGTTAATTAATCTTTTTAACAAATGATGTTTTTAATAATCGTTTTGACTAAAGAGGTTTGAATTTAATTAATTTAATTAATTTATGATTATTTGAACTTAATTAATTTTATTTTGAAATTTATTAACCATTTAAATTAATGATTATTTGAATTTAATAATTTTTTTAATTAATGATATTTAAACTTAACAAATTTATTTAATAAAAGTGATTAAAGTAAATTAACTAATATAATGAAAGTGTTTTAATGTTAATTAACTAATTTAGTGTTTTAAAGTTGGTAAACTGATTTAGTAAAGAATTTAAAGTTAATTTACTGATGATATAAAAGTGTTTGGGAATTGTTAACTACTTTGTTTAAAATAATTGATTTTCTTATTTAAAAAGATTGTAAATGTGATTAATTATATTTTAGGATAATTATTGTTGTTTTATATTTATAAACAATCATTAATAAATGAGAAAAATCCTTTAAAAGGAATTATTTATAAATAAAGCTAAGTGTAAATTGTTTTGGATTTATAGTAAACAATGTTTTAATGACATTTGTTTTTGACCCTTGTTCTAATACACTTAGTATTATAAGTCTGTTATTGAAAAGAATATTTTTAAAGAGTATTTCCAAAGCATTTTTACATTGAAATATGGAAATCAAGCATAAATTTAGTTTTCAATAATAAAGTTCGATTCGGTTATGGAAAAGTAATTCTGTAAACGATATCGCTTATATAAAAAGGATCTAGTCATATTTTTAACGCTAAACGTTAAGGCTTGGATTTGTTACTACCTTGAAGATTAAAAATGTCGTCAAGGCGATGCCTAGAGGTAACACTACCTCAACTTGCCTTACTTCATTTTCAACCGAGAGATGGCACTTGTTTGCAATCGACCAGTATTGTTAAGTATATGATATTTAATTTCTATATACGATCATTTTAATTATATCCAATAATTGATTTATTGATTATCATATTCAGTTTTCTTCATTGTGTATCGTCGCCTTAAAAATGATTTTCTACTCTTTGAGCTTTATTATCCTTTGCCAGAAATGACTAAATCCAAAGTGCGAGAGAGGACCAAGCTATGTGGGGTTGCTCCCATTAGGATACTTTCACACCTTATCTAGATTTGGATTCGGTAGCACTACTAGATGTGAAATATTCGGATTCTCGATAAGGTTTGGCGGGGTTCGGCTTGAAAGTTTTCGAGAAGTGTCACAGAGTAAATGAGCTTCTCAAAAGTATATTACTAGAGGTATACTTCAAGGCAGTGCACCCTCCTAGTCATTTGTTGAAAATTCTCCTTTCCTTATTTGATTCAAACGTTCGAATATGTTTTTCTTTGATTGCTATGGGAAGAGTCGATCACTCTTCATGTTGTTTAATTATTTGTTTTGTCCATTCCCTCAAGTTTGGACTGTTATCTTGTTTTATCCATTCAATCTAGTTCGGATTTTGCTCGAATTATTTTCCTTCTTTCAAGTCTGGTTTTTAATACTATTTATGCCCACTTTTATTTGGATTTGTTTCCTATAGTTTATCTTTACTCTTTCCTGTATGGATGTTATTCTAGGGAGGTAAAAACCCATTCCGTGTTAGCAGCGTGGTCTCACATAACTTTTATATATTCTCCATTATTTAAGTTTTCTCACGTTGGTATTTCTAGAATGACCCGGGTTTTATTTTATTACAATGCTTTGGTCGGGCCTAGTATTTTCCCAGATTGGCTTTTGTGTTATGGGGAGCTTGGAGAGGAGCTGGAGGTTCACCTATCGTAGTGTTTTATTTTCCACTGTATTATATAGTATCCATATCAGTAGTCGTAAGGTCAAAATTTTATAACTGTCAAGCTGATAAGGTTTGTTTTTAACTCTGATATACTCTGTATTTTTGGAGCGATTGTTTTTTTTTTTTGCAAAGCAAGCCGGATTTATAGTGGACCGTCCACTTTTTATTACGAACGTAATAAAATTTGAAGTACAGGAGTAAGGTAAAAGTACCTTAACTACTAAAATACAGAAAACAGCACAGGTACGTGACAGCTACGTCACGGTAACTATAAGTAACATAAAAAAACTAACATTCCTCCGAGGAGGGAGAATCACCAACAACCCTAGCCACCGAAGAAGAGCTCAAAGGGGTAGACCCAGAAAGACCAGCAAAAGGGCGAAACCGTAAAGCAAGACAAGGATCATAAACCACAACATCAAAACAGTAGATAAAGGATCGTTCCCAGGATGGATCAGCAAGCATGGCAGAATTCGAAGTCTCATCCAATTCGTCCATATCAAGAACTATAGAATCACCTGATTGTTTGTAGCGAAGGCATCGCAGGTCCATCTGATCATCAGATACAAACCGGAAGAAAGATTCATTAACCGGGTTATACCTCATATCAGAAATGGGATCAATCCAACACCCTTCATCCTCATCCCAAGCCACAGGAGGCAGCAGCGAGGAAGGGACAGAAGAAACAAGAGGGATGACAGGAGCAGAACTAGGAACCACTGGACCAGGAGTCGAAACAAGAGGGATGACAGGAGCAGCACCAGGTACCACTGAACCAGGCGGCGAAACAGGCATAACTTGGGGCAATGGAGTAACACTCAGATCTGGCAATGCAGCCTCAGGAGCAGAAAAAAGGGGAGAGGGAGTGGCAGAAACTTTGGAGACCTAGATCCTACGACGGGGGCGCGGCAAAGGAAACTTAGGAGCAGCCGCGGAGGCTACAGAAAGCCGGAAATCACTAGTAAGGTGTCCAAAGGAGTGACAGAAGGTACAAATATCCGGAACCCAACCATAGCGAACTCTGACCTCCACAATATGGCCAACAGCAAGCTGAACAGGAATAGAAGTAGGGAGAGGCTTAGAAGGGGATATCTCGATTAGAGCCTTCGCATACATCAACTTATCACGCGCCACCGTATTAGAGTCAAAACATTTCAGCTTACCAACATTACAAGCTAACCAATTCAATCCAATAAGAGGCTGAAGGACTGAGGGAATCTGAGAAAAATAAACCCAAACAGGGATAGAACGAACTTGCTCATGAGCACACGCCACAGTAGGAGACCAGGGGGTAACAATAAGGGGCCTTCCATCAACAATAGAAGGCGCAACATCCAAAACAAGCCGTCGATCCTCCGAAGAGGAGAACTTTAAGTAATACATCGTATCAATCAGTTTCACTTGCAAATTTCCATGAAGCTTCCAAACCCTCCGAAGCACCGAAGCCGCATTAGTAAGTCGATGATGAGGGTCCAGAAAAAAGCCAACCAAATAGTCTGACCAAAATTCTTCACCGGCTTGCAAAACACTAGGGGGAGGAATCATCACTCCATTTTCCTCAACCAATTCAAACTCAATTGGGATGTAAGCACCCGCATTACGGGGCAAGGACGTGAAAAGAGATGACCACGATTTAGAGGGTTGCTTCGTAACATCAGTGTCACTGCTATCAACAACTCTGGGGGGACTAGCGGCAGTGGGAAGAGTTGCAACAGAGCCAAAAACAGTAACATTTGGTTCAGGTTTATCAGGGGAATTAACACAAACATGTGTTGTGCATTGACCACCACAAGGAAAATAAGCTGAATCACACCCCTGTAAAAGGTCAGACACACCATCTACCATACCAGAGCCATTTTCATCAAACAAGGAAACGTTTCGCACTTCACAACTCGGATTACACATATCCTTCACACACGCAGAAACGTGAGGCACAGCTACAGGCAAGGTTTCACTCGCTACCAATTCACAGGGGCGAACTGGAGAAGAAAGCAAGGGCGGGAACTCGGAGGGCGAGAGGAGGGCCGGGGGGGGGGGGGCGCAGACATCGGCAACGATGGCTTGAAACGGCCAGACCGAGTCGTAGATGGAGGCTGGGGGAAGGAATTGGGTGGGGGCCGAGATGAATCGGGCATAAGAATAGAAGCGAGAAGGAGGAGAGGATGGAGCGTCAGATGGGGGAAGATCGATAATTAAGGGGAGGAGCAAAAAGGAGATCGGCAGAATCCATTAATCGGGCATGACGAAGGGAAACTCAGGTAAGCATGACAAAGCTTTGGGGACAGGGAGACTATTAAACTTTGGGGACATAGAGACTATGTCGCCCTGACCTTTGGTTAAGCCGGTTTTAAAGTGGCCGTGCACTATGTCTCATTATTGTGGCCGCTGGGAATCGATCCGGTGCCACTACAACACAATGTAGCAACATCCACTATGTCGAAACCGATTGTTTTTTATATCCTTGTTATATTGAATGTTGTATATTCTGTTGTGAGATTCTGTTTTTCTGTTCTCTATTCTTTTCTTTTTATTTTACCCCAACAATCTGCCCTTCCGATGATTGGATGTTCGACATTTGAATACAATACTCGTATATGGTGTCGACTTTCGATGGTCGGAAAGGCGGGTCGTTACACTTGGTATTAGAGCTAAAGGTTAAGAGAGAACCCTAGCTTTGGTAGAGTACGACTCATTAGAGATAGGTAAGTAATACCCAAGAATGAGTTTGCGAGTATTATATGCGAGAGTGTATTTATTATTTTATAAAAACATATTGAGTTAATTGGTCTATTGAGTTGTTTATGAATTTTGGTCGAGACGTGGGATGCCACGGTACTGATAGGAGTTTCTAAACACTCGAACAAGGCCAAAGGACCTGATATTGATTTTTGAAAATTTGGCAACTAAAATATTTTACCTAGCATTATATTTTATATATATATAAAGGAATAATTTTCAAAACTTTATATAGTTATAGAGTGTGTTTGTTTGAATGTGATAATATTTATTTATCATCACTATTGTTTGATCAGTCGTGCTCGATTAAATTGGAGCGTTGATTGTCGATTATTTATGTTTATCTCATTTACAAGCATTTATTGTTTGAATTTATAAATGAACCCCTTTGCGAATTAATTTTCACAATTCGACTATAAGGTGTTCAAAGAAAATGTTAAGTTAAAATTCACCTTTTAATAATGGTGACTTAAGGATTAAACTTTTACTAAAGTTGTTTAATATAATCTAAATGCAAGTTAGGGCATTTAGATAATAAACATTTGAGAAAATTTTATTATAATAAAGGAGAGTTATTATGATATGAAATGATTTTATATAAAGGAAATTTGATATAAATATTAGTTATAAAATGTGTTTTTAAAAGGATTTTTGAATCTACATCCCAGAATTTTTGAACATAATTTCAAAAGAATTTTATGAAATGAAATAGTAGTAATCTTGAAAGTATATAAAAGTAAAAATGTTTTGGGAAGAGAAATTTTAAATAGAATTCATTTTCTTTAGTGTAATATGGAGGAAATCGTCTCGAATAATTTTATGGTAATCTAAATAATCTTCTATATGACGATCGGATGTTTGTTTAGGCGAATGTTGTGGAGTATATAGTAAACTATTCTTTTTATCATTGTGTGATCGAAATGAGTTCAAATCCGGATGAACCTATGGCGAGTCTTAATAAATACATTGTTGAAGTTATTTCATATAAAATTATATGTAAAATGCTTTCAAAAATGAGTTTTTGAAACTAAAAATAGCAGTTTTTGAATTTTAAGTTCCTTAGAGGGAATTAGTTTCAGAATAAAAAGTTATTTTTAGTAAAAATTTGTTTTGATAAACTATTTTTAGCCTTAGATAAAATAATGAATAATTTAACACTGGTTTTATAATAGGCTAAATTGGATAGGTAAGTTTTGATAAACATTGATTTGGTAAAACCGTAGATTTTGATTAGGCCATCTAAGTAGTATAAACTATTTGGTGTTATTAGCGCCAACCTATCCACATTTTCCATTATGATACCCTAAGTTAAAAAGGTTAGTAGGTTGACTCGATTTAAAGGAACCATAATTTAATTTGATCTCCATCTAGATTTTCTAAAAAAGTAAAATAATTTTTTTATGTACTCTTAGAATATAAAAGAATATTAAACAAGTAAATAAAGTGGAATAAGTTATTGTTTGATGTTTTATAAAGAAATGACTTTATAAAATATTTTTAAATTTAGGTGAAAATTTATGAAATAATTCATAAATAATTTTAGTATTAATAAAATACTAAGTGAAAATATAAGTGATTCAGAAGAAAAAAATTGATGTAGTTAAGAAATTAATAAATTTAGTGTATAACTTTCCATTTTGTCCAAGTGAGTTTGGATAATCTTTTAAGCGGTAACCAAAGGCTAATGAGCAAAACAGTATGCTTAGATAATTATCTATATTTTGGACAATCAAGAAAGTTTTGAAATTGAGCTAAGATTTGTTTGTAAATCATTTGGCATTCTAAACAACGTTAAGTGGTTGAGTTTTCCTTGTGGAATTTGATTGATTGACTGATGTGTTGGTTTATTCCTATACGGAATTTAATTTGATTTAACCAAATTTGATTAATTGATTATGTGATTTTATATACAATTGTTTATAAAGTTTAAATTTATAGACAAAGGATATTGAATTGTTGTTATCAGTACCTAAATTCTGATGATTTTGGAAAAGGAGATTTTGAAGATTTTGGGAAAGAAATAATATTTATTCACTCTAGTTGATGTTTTTAGAGGAATCGGAATACCACTAGATGCTCCATTTATTTTGATTCTAGAGTTTCACCATACTTTATTAGATGGAGTTCCTTCCTTGCCATTTTAGTTTTTGATCTTTGATTTAATTCCCATCAGAAAAAATTGAAAATAAAAAATTTGAATTTATAAACTCAGGCATTTATTTCTAAATTTGTCTTTTGAAATAATTAGACGCATCACATTTATTTTAGAATATTCTCCGTATTTTGTTTCATATGATTGAGATATGGTTGTCGGTTGCATGTAAATTTATATTATGCTAGTTTTTACATGTAGAGTTACATCCTATTGCTTTTGTCAACTTGATTCTCTTTTGGATTCCGTAAGTATAGGTATGCAAGAGATTGTTATTTGATTCTTATGCACCTACATTTGCATAGAGATAGTAAATTACTTTCCAAAAATATATAACAAATGCAAAAAGGTATGTAATAGGTTTAGAAATTTAAAATTGATTGATGATTTTATACCCCAAATTTTGAAAACCACTAGGATTTTGTTTTCTTCGGTTGGCTTAGAGCACGTAGAGGCAATTTGTAGTTATTCTGATTGAGTCATGCAAAGGAGACTCCTCTATCGAATTTTTCATAAAATTTGAGATTTAATTAATAATTTTAATAACTCGTTTTAATTATTAGTTTTAAACTTAAGATTTTGGAAACATTTTCTTCCTTGGGAATTTCGGAGACGAAATTCTTTCAAGGGGGAGAATGCAACAACCCAGAATTTTAGTCCTTTCATTTTAAATGTCCAATTAATTTTAAATATTTAAATTATAAGATTTATGAAAATTAATAATTTGAATTCAAATATGACTGACCATTTAAATATTTGAATTATGAATTGAATATGTGTTAAACGAATTTAATAATTGTATTTAAATCCTTTTATTAATAAATAATATTGATTAATTCAATTTGTAAATTTATTTACAAAAATAAATAGATCGGATAAAAATCGATAATTGGATCGAAAATATAAAACGATGTTTACATTTGTGAAATTAGCATTCCGGGGTACTATCTCAGATTTTGACAAAAATAATACCATTAGATCCATAATAATAAACTATTGTACGCCGTTGAGTTTCATAGCGATCAAATGTACTATGTGATCATACGAGCCCGAAACGCATAACGATTGATTTTACATATAATTTGGTTTAAAAAAATAATTTCTATATACTTTAGAATTAGATCTCGAAACTAGTTTTATTGAATTCAGGATAGGGGTATTTGATATTGAATGCCAGTCGTTACGCTTCGATTGGAGTTCGAGATTTTTGGATGTATAGTGTCGAATATTATCGAGTAAAATAATTAAAATCAAATCTTTTCAAATCCCGGGCCTCTATCTCAACCCATACCCCCTCACTTCAGCATGTTCACTGCCATAGCCTCCTCTCCTATTTAAACATTTCCTGTAAACAAAAAGAGAAGATTTTCAAACTTCTAAATCAAAATCAAATTGTATAGTCTACTGAAATTCCTAATTTTGGATCCGTTGAGCTCATATGCTTGGGAACATTGATTCCATAGTCTTACGGGTAGGCACGACAGTGTTTTGTGATGGCCGAGGTTGTTGGGCGGCGTAATGGCCGGGAGGGTTGGAGATATAGGCAACAAGAGATGATGAAGTTGCTTCCATTGCATTTCTTGTTCTGAAAGACATATAAGGTGCAAATTTGGTGAGATTTGGCCCACATTTGGGTGGCCCGCACTTTGAAACAACGGGTAGGAGAGCTTTAGGTTGGATTTTATCTAGGGGTGCGAGCTTGTCATTGTGGTGTCAGGGATGTAGCTCTCGCAAAGACGGACGTGTTGACAAAAACGGGAGTCAGTTCCTTTGAGAAATTAAGGAGTTATTGGTCATTTAAATATTTACGGTGATGGTTTGTGAAAATGCACGACCTATGCATTCCGGCGGGGAAGAGATTGATTAGAAAGGAGGATTAAGGGTATGGATTAAATTAATTAAGTAATTATTGATTAATTTAATTATTTAAATTCGGTAAATAATTTATTGAATAACTTTTGCGTAATTGGTAGGATTTGAACGCTGTTTGTTGCGTTGCACTCATATGGACATTATCTTTGCAATAGAGTTGGATAGATCGGATTTGAAGCAAGTGAAATTTTTGGCTAAAATCGAACATCCGTTCGGTTTTTGTTCAAACTGGAATGCTTCGGCGAAAACTGGAATCAATGTGAGTTGAACTCACATTCAATTTTACTATAGCATATCTATGATGCTATAAACAATATTGATTACTTGGACGTTAGTTAAATTATTTAATTGATCGTTTAGTTGAATTTCCATTTGGGAAATTAGATGACCTATTAACTTGATTGTTATGAATCTATATGATTATATAATGTCCTTAACCATTGTTTTGCAGGGAAAATTTATGGAGGGACCCAAAGGGGGGTTTTCTTGCCAATAATTATTTATTTATATCCTTATGTTATTATATTGATATTTAATTGAAACAGGTAAATAGGCACAAGGAAGAAATTGCAAAAAAAATTAGTCTAAGGGACAACAAGTTTGCTTTTTAGCCTGAAGGACACTTTTTAGTGTAAACTGAAAATGATAGTTACAACTATCATTCTGTGATTTACACTAAAAAGTGTCCTTCAGCCTAAAAAACAAACTTCTTGTCTCTGAAACTAAATTTTTTTCTAACCTTTTCCTTTAGCCTAAAAACCCCTAATTGAAATAACCCTTGGTATTGCATTTAAATTGTTTAAATGTCGTTATAGCGTTTTTCGCTATACCGTCATTTATTGACTTTCATCCCCAAAACTCGGTCATGTGTGTTTTTAACTTAAGCTTGTGTTTTTATTAGATAGGAATTGAAAATTCATTAATCATATTAATTAATTGTATTTTAAATTAATTAACAATTTTGATTAGTTATTTAAATTAATCAACTGTTTTAACAAATGACGTTTAAAGTTAACTTATCATGCTAAGTAATGATTTTGGAATTAATTAATTACTTTAGTTAATGATGTTTTGAAATTTATTAATTTATTTGATTAATGAGACTTGAATTCAATTAAATCATTTTAATTAATGATTTTAAACTTTAGTAAATCATTTGAATTAATTATTGTTTTAAATGTAATTAATTGTTTTAACTAATGATATTTGAAATTTAGTAATCATTTTAATTAATGATGTTTAATAATTAATTAATCATTTTAACAAAAGATGTTTTAATTAATCATTTTAACTAATGAGGTTTGAATATAATTAATCCAATTGATTTGTGATTATTTGAACTTAGTTAATTTTATTTAAAATTTATTAGTCATTTTAATTAATGATGTTTAAGATTAATTATTCATTTTAATTAATGATTATTTAAACTTAATAAATCTTTTTAATTAATGGTATTTAAACTTAATTAATTGATTTAATAAAAAAGTGATTAAAGTAAATTAACTAATATAATGAAAGTGTTTTAAAGTTCATAACTAATTTAGTGTTTTAAAGTTAAAAAACTAACTAAATAAAGAATTTAAAGTTAATTTACTAATGATACAAAAGTGGTTTTGAAGTAATTAACTCTTTTATTTAAAATAATTGATTTTCTTATTAAAAAGAGAATATAAATGTGATTAATTATATTTTAGGATAATTAATATTGTTTTAAATTTATAAATAATGGTTTATAAATGAGAAAACCTTTAAAAGGAATTATTTAATAAAGCTAAGTGTAAATTGTTTTGGGTTTATAATAGACAATGTTCTAATGACATTTGTTTTTTACCCTTAATTTAATATATTTAGTATCATAAATTTTCCTTTTAAAAGAATGTTTTTAATATTTCCAAAGTGTTTTTACCAATATCGAAATATGAAAATCATGCACAAGTTCAGTTTTCAAAACTAAAGTTCGATTGGTTATGGAAAAGTAATTTCGTAACGATATCGCTTATATGGAAAGGATCTAATCATAGTTTTAACACTAATCGTTGAGGCTTGGATTCATTACTAGAAGGTTAAAAATATCGTCAAGTCAACGCCTAGAGGTAACACTACCTCAACTTGTCTGGCATTATTTTCAACCAAGAGATCGCACTTGTTTGGAATCGACGAGTAGTGTTAAATATAAGGTATTTAATTTCTATATACGATCATTTTAATTATCCCCGATAGTTGATTTATTAATTATCGGATTCAGCTTTCTTCATGGTGTATCACCACCTTAAAATTGATTTGCTGCTCTTTGAGCTTTATTATCCTTTGCCGGAAATGACTAAATCCAAAGCACGAGAGGAGGCCAAGCTATGTGGGGTTGTACGTATTAGGATACTTTCACATCTCATCCAGATTTGGATTCAGTAGCACTATTAGATGTGAAATACTTGAATTATCGTTAAGGTTTGGAGGGGGCCGGGTTGGTGTTTCCGAGAATTGTCACAGAGTAAATGAGCTTCTTAGATGTATATATCTAGAGGTATACTTCTAAGGGGATGCACCCTTCTAGTTATTTGTTGGAAATTTTCCTTCCTTATTTAATTCGAACCTTTGAATATGTTTTCCTTTAATTGCAACTGGAAGAGTCAATCTATCTTCGTACTGTTAGTTATTGGTTTTGATCATTCTCTCAAGTTGGGACTGTTTTTTTCCTATCCATTTTAGATTTTTCTCAGATTATTTTCATTCTTTTAAGTCTAACTTTTAATACTATTTATGCCTACTCATATTTGGATTTTTTTCATGTTGTTTATCTCTACTCTTTCCTATGTGATTATATTCTTGTGAGGTAAAAACATGTTCCGCATTAGCGGCATGGCCTCGTTAAACTTTTACATGTTCCCCATTATTTGTGTTTTCTCACGCTAGTATTTCCAGATTGATCCGGATGTTATTTTATTATAATGTTCAGGTCAGACCGAGTATTTTTCTAGGTTGGCTTTAGTGTTATGCAGTTCTTGGAGAGAAGCTGGAGGTTCACCTAGCGTAGTATTTTATTTTCCAATGTATTATATAGTATCCATTTCAGCAATTGTAAGGTCGGGATTTTATAACTGTCCAGTTAAAAAGGTTTGTTTTTAACTCTGATATACTTTATATTTTTGGAGTGACAGTTTTGTCTGTCCTTGTTATATTATATGTTGTCGATTTTGCTGTGAGATTCTGTTTTTCCGTTCTCTATTCTTTCCTTTTGATTTTACCCTAACAATCCTCCCTTCCGATGATTGGATGGTCAACATTTAAATACAGTAGTTTTATACGGTGTTGACTTTCGATGGTCAAAATGGTGGGTCGTTACATCGGTTGTGATCAACAACCGTACCCGGGTCACTAGCCTACATAATATGAGAATATCGATCTAGATCGCATGGTAACAATACCCTAATGGGTGCGAACCTCATAGTCTTGCAGCATCTTCAATGTTTTAGTCATTCTCGGTTGTGAGGCTTGAGGCTATGCTTTACCTTTCTCTAGAAATCCCACTTGAATGCTAACACTGCCCTCTAGGTGATAATTCAATGCTAACATTTTTCCATTCAAGTTGTTTAAGATATGAACAAACTAAAGGCACTATTTTTACTACATCCATTTTGGAATCACCCTAAGGATTAGTAGTAAATACCCTTGCACTTCAATGTCTTCTTCTTGAATTCTATCATTTCAGTTATTACCAATTTGAATGCTTACGTTGGCTCGAAGTAGTATTCAGATAACTCATGCCATCCAATCCCTGTCTCCTCGTACCAACATTCGATAATTTTAAAGGGTTAAGTTAACGATGGTGTACAATTCCATAATCGGAGGTGTGTATAGATTTTGCATATGAAAAATAAGACATACTATACTTATCCCCACTTTCTGATTTCAAATAGTACTATCCCTTGATTAACAATGAAGTCTGACAAGTTAGAAAAACTAACCTTGACTCGACGTACATTCATACTTCTCGAGATAGAGATGAGTTTCCATACCTCGAAATTTGTGTTAAGTATACAATGAAATATCATTCATATACTTAATTTATCATGACCCATTTACCGAAATTGACTCCCTTATATTTTACATTTCTAATATTTCGACTTCTCTATCCCTCGCCTAGAAACAAGTTCTAGACCTCACGATAGAGGAAAGTTTTACTCGCCGACTTTTAGTGCTAAATACAAGACGACTTATTTTCAATAAAACGTGTCAATGTTTTAAATATCTAATTCATATTTGTTTGGCTACTTAATGACAAAAAAAAGAATCCCATGTATTTAAACTCATTCACTTATGCAAGAACGCTGTCATTAAACAAAACCGGCCCTTATAAATAAAGTATTGATAAAACCTTTGTTTAATAATATTGGATCATAATTAAATCTTAATTTCATCTTAATCAAAACTTAATTGTATCTAAATTAATTAATTAATTATTTAAATCCTACCTGATTAGTAATTAATAAATAATTAAGCCATAATTAATTGATAATTACATAAATAATTAAATAAAAATTAATACTTAATTAAATCTTTACTTAATTAATAATTAAATAAAACTCTCTTAATTAAATAATTATAGTTATTTACTTAATTAATACTTAAGTACTAATTACTTTGAATTAATTACTAATTAAATACTAATTATCTTTACTTAATTAATTGAATAAAAATTGTTAAAACTCATACTTAATTAATAAGTAATAATTAACCTTCTAATACTTAAATTAGGTTCTAAAAGCATTTTTCAAAAATATTTAAGATGGAAACTCTTTAAGTTTAGAAAAAGTGTTCGATTTCCCGAACTACAGCCATGGCGGCTATCGCTATGGATATTATTATTCCAAATTAGTTTACATATGCAATACCTTTCAAGATCTTAAGTTTTTGTTTAGCTTACGTAAAGACTTATATAAGAGTTTTGAAAACTAAGAAAAAGTTTAAAACTTGTAAAACTTTTCTAGAAAACACTTAAGCAAAGTGAGGTAAGGATCTCGATGTCGCAAACAAGCAACTTTAAAAGCTATTTCTTTAAGCATAGAACATGTAGCATAAATCCATACATTTCCACATGCCATAACATCAGTACATAAGTAAAAATCACAACTTTCCATCATCCCTTAACATCCAAACTACATTTCTAAGAACCATAAACACACGTTACATATAATTACACATATGTAAAGCACACAACATTATTTTCCCATCTAACAACCAACACAATAAATATCAACAATAAAGCTAAAGTTTTTAATTTTAAAAATGAGCATACCCACCAAAAGCTCATGGAAATAAACCAAACACCAACTATACTTTAGATCGACCTTAGATCTTGGATTTATTTTGGAAAAGACTTGATTTTGGACCTTGGAAAAATGCTTTTGGGTTCGGTCTAATGGGAAAACTAGCTCGGCCTTGGGTGGAAAAGGGCAATGTGGGCTTGTTTTGTGAAGGAGGATGTGTAGGAAGAGAAGAAAAGGCGTTTAAATGATTTTTAAGAGTGTAAAAGTGGAAAAAGGCATGATCTCTAAATTTTGAAAAAGACATGGAAGCCATTAAAAAGATTTTAAACCTAGAAAAAAGAAGATAGTGTTTGAAAAGAAGAAGAAAGAAATGGAAAATAAGAGAGAGAAATTTAGGAATTGTTTTTATATAAAATGAAATAAGAAAATTACCAAAAACCCTTTTAGTACATACCCTTCATTGAAATTTTGCAACATCATTTACACCATCCTCTCCTCCCTTCCACACACAAGGGATCAAGGCGCCCCCTTTTATCCAACATATTTTTCCAACCCTTATACTTGATGTGTTGAAATGTTTTTTTGAATTTGTTCAAGAGGGAAACCGGCCGGAGCCGTAAAACCCTCCCTAGTGCGCCTACCCGGTCCGCGGGCACCCGAAGGCTGATCTTAGCATACGCACATGGTAAGCCCTTAAATGGGCAACCTAGGAATTGAACCTGTGACCTGCTTACCAGGAGGCAAGTGTCTCAACCACTAGGCCACATTTGCGGACGATGTGTTGAAATGTGACATTTCATTCATATTTTGTTTTTATTTTTTGTTTTAATTTGAAAAGGTCACATCTCCATTTTCTTATTTACTTAAGTAAATATATTTTACAATATACTATTTTTAACCTTAACCATACTTATGTTATTTATAAATGTGTGTATATATATAGCAAAGTGTTCACAATATTTCCAACAACTTTTACATGATGAAAAATCAAAAATTCAAAAAACGATTTCTGGTCACATTTTCTTCAAATTAATTATTTTTCTAAACAAATTTTGAAAACTATTTTACAATCATTCAAAAAGGTTCCACACACCCGGTGCCATCTTTCCAGCTCTTCCAAATCGAACCACTCCTCTAATTGGTAAAATCTTTACAAACACAAATTCTCTGACTGCAATCCTAAATCCCTTTGCCTTCGATCAGCATAACTTTTTTCCTTAATATTTCTAACACCACTTCCAAATAGCGTTGGTGCTCTTCCTTAGTCTTGGAGTAAATAAGGAAATCATCTGTAAAGATTAACACGAACTTATAAAGTACATCCTTGAAAATGTGATTCATAAGGTCTAGGAAATATGCGTGTGCATTAGTTAGCCCAAAGGTCATAACCAACCGCTCAAAGAAAAAGTATGGTCCTCTAAATGAAGTTAAGGGTATAATATCTTCCATTACTCTCAACTGGTGAAATACGGTATCCAGGTCCATCCAGGAGAATACTCTAGCTTTATCAAGTTGGTCAAAAAATTCTTCTATACGAGGTAAAGGATGCTTATTCCAAATGGTCTACTTATTCAACCCTTGATAATCCACACATCGTCTTGAAGAATCATCCGACTTTGGGACAAAGATGATAGCTGCTCCCCATCCATAACGGCTCGATCTTATCAATCCTCTTCTCAATAAGTCATTGGTTCGATCTATTAGCTTCTTTCTCTCTTTCGATGCCATTTTCCACATAGGTTGAACAAGAGGTCTCACACCAAAAATTAACTTAATCTGGAACTCAATCTGCTGACGAGGTGATAGTCTGTTAACCTCTTCGAAGACATCAAGAAAATTCTTTACAATTTACATCGACTCTAACTCTTCTTAGGAAGATTCTAATGCATAAAGGAAACTTGTTATACATTTGTCTAGATCATCACATGATAGTTTAAGATGATTCCCTCTCTTATTTTGGAATATTATGGACCTTTCAACATAATTCACAACAACTTTATTTTCGACAGCCAATCCAAACCAAGAATAACATCGAACCCCTTAAAATCTAAAACGAACAGGTCATAAGGAAAAATATGGATGAGGTATGAAATAAGTGTATCTTCACTAACCACGCATAGATTGATTACACCTCCTATGGCATTCGACATACAAATAGGGCATTCTACAAATTTTGTGGAAAGTTGCAATTTTTCTACCAATTCTAAAGAAATGAAACTGTGGGAAGTCCTGGTATCAAATAATACTCTAACAAAAATTCCATTAATCAATAAAGTACCTTCAAGAACTCCATTTCCTTTCACATCCGCCAAAGTCAGTGGCTCATCCTTGATAGCGTACACTTTAACTTGTTGTCCCTTCTTCATAAGTAGGCAATCCTTCACCATTTGTCCTGGTTGGTAACAATTAAAACAGCGGGTCAGTTGTACCAACGAAGAAATAGGACCCGATTGCTACTTCGATGTTTCAGAATTTCGACAATATCTTACAATATGACCATTCTTCTTGCAAAGGTAATAACTAACATCCTTGAACTTGCTTCCATGATCTCCTCTTGAATTTCCCTTTCCCCGCTTCTTCCAATTCAAGAAAATTTCCTTTTATTTAGGTTATTATTACTACCACCGAACGCTGCTTCTGGCTTCTTTTTCTCCAGAACCTCGTACCTTAAAGCCACATCTACTAAATTCATAGAATAACCCTTAATATAGATAGTTATCTTTTCTCGGAAACCTTCCTATCATCTCCATTACAAACATCTCGTTCTTCTTTAGAGGCATATTGATTAACTTAGGTCCAAAACAAGATAGCTCATTAAACTTCCTCTCATACTCAGCCACCGATAGGTCTCCTTGCTTAACATCCAAGAAACCTATAAATCTAAGTCTTCCCCATTTCGTGTATGAACTGGTCCTCAAATACTTCCTTAAATCTAGCCCATGAGAAATCATCCTTTGGAGCATTAACTATAATGGAGCCCACTAAGCTGCCGCTCCATCCTATAACTCCCAGGATGCTAAGAACCTCTTCTGCTCATTTGAAAGATCAAGACCCTTGAAATTCTTGACACAAGAATGCAGCCAAGCCTGAAATTCAATAATAAATTCCGTTCCCTTGAATGGTTTCCCTCCTGGATTCGTAAAATCCTTGCGCACGGTTGCAAAGTTCACTCGAGGATGCACTTATGCTGCCTCTTCAATAACCCCAACTCTTCCAACATTCGGAGCTCGACCATTGGTGGTCATGGTGATACTAGCACATCTGCCTCGTATGTTCCTATTTCTCATTCTTACTACCTGGATGTAGTAAGATAACTCTTTGAAGACGTAGACAAGATAAACCTTAAGGAAAAGGGTACAAATCAAACATATCAAAGCTGACCTAACTACCTTGAATATATATATGAATGAAAATTAAAAATATGCGCTTTCATAGATTAAACTCATTGTAGGGTATTACTAACCCTATCTCCAATGAGTTGACCCCAACCAAGCCTAGGCATTCACTTAACCTAAGCTCTGATACCATGTGCGATGATCTGTTATTCTTACTTCGAAAGATGAGCCATTGGGGTAAAAAAAAAAGATAAGAAAAAAGAATCGCATAATCCAACAACGTTAGGCAATCACATATAATAGCCAACATAAGATAATACATAATAACTTCAACAACAATACATCAAAGTTACACAGTTGCACATTTCAGCCAAGGACAGTTATAACCACATGTCCTCATATTTAATGACATAAAATATACACATACAAAATGGAAAAATAAAATAAGTATCTACATAACGACGAAGCCACCTGCTCCTTACTCCTCCAAAATGCATCCATAAGAACCTGGACTACTTGGCTACTCATACAAATTTGAGTACCCAAGAGTTTTAAGGAAAAAAATGAAACTCTAGGTCAGACATGGGTCTGGTGTGAGTAAACTCCAAATAACTGAATTATTAAGCTTATAAAACTCATTTTTAAAACAAAGGCATCTCGTAAGACCACGTCGCACATAAACATGGATGATTTTTACCTTACGATAACCAAAATGTTTCTATAGAATCCAGTGACATTATAATAATGTCTAGAGTTTAAAGTAAATATTGAACCATAGCCGAAATTGTTGCATTAATTAAATTCCAAAATAATAGATATACAACTAAGTTCATAAGACACTTATTGGAAAATGGATTCCATCAATGATAGGGCTATTAGGGTACCATCCGTCACAATACGCCTCTAGATAAAATGTACCGAGATCAAACCTACCGATTCCTACATAACAAGACCAACCTACCCCTTACTCGAAGTACTGAACATATTACCATCCCGGTTGTGATCAACAACCGTATTAGATCACTAGCATATATAATCAGAGAATATCTCTCTAGATCGGGCGGTGACTATACCCTAATGGATGCAACCCACATAGCCTTGTGGCATATCCATTTTTTATTCATTCCTGGTTATGAGGTTTGAGGCTGCGCTTTATCTTTCTCTAGCAACACCAATTGGAATGCTAACACTTCCCTATATGCGATAATGCAATGCTAGCATATGTCTATACAAGTTGTTCAGTGTATGAACAAACCGAAGGCACTACTTCTACAACATCCATTTTGGAATCACCCTTAGGATAAATAGAAAGTACCCTTGCACTTCAAGGTTTTCATCTTAAATTTTATCATTTCAGTTGTTATCAATTCGAACGCTTACGTTGGTTCGAAGCGTTTTTCGGATAACTCATGTCATCCGATCCCAGTCTCTTCGAACCAACATTCGTCAATTTTAAAAGGGTCAAGTTATCTATAATGGAAAATTCCACTATCAGGGGTATGTACAGATTTTGCATATGAAAAATAAGACATCTTATACTTATCTCCACTTTCCGGTTTCGAACAGTGCTATCCTTTAATCAACAATGATGTTGGAAAAGTTAGAAAAACAAACCTTGACTCGATGTGCATTCTTACTTCTCAGGATAGAGATAGTTTTCCATACCTGAAAATTTGGTCTTAAGTGTACACAAAATATTATTCATATACTTAATTTATCATGACTCATTTATCAAAATTAACTCCCTTATAGTTATCACGTTTCTAACATTTCGACTTCTCTATCCCTCGCCTAGAAACAAGTTCTAAATCTTACAAATAGATGAAAGTTTTACTCATCGGCTTTTAGTGCTAAATACAAGACGAATTACTTCCAATAAAATGTGCCAACATTTTAAATATCTTATTCATATTTGTTTGGCTATCTAATGGCAAAGGCAAAAATAATCCCTTGTATTTAATCTCATTCACTTATAAAAGAAAGCTACCATTAAACAAAACCGATCCTTATAAATAAATTAAAACAAAACCTATATTTAATAATAATAAAATATTAATTAACTTCCCAATTAAATCTTAATTAAACCTTCATTAAAAATTAATTAAATCTTAATTAATTAATTAATTCATAATTAAACCCTATTTGATTAGTAATTAATAAATAATTTAACCCTAATTAATTAATAATTAATTAAGTGATTAACCCTTAATTAAATAAAAAGTAATACTTAACTAACTCTTTAATTGATTAAAAATCAATTAAAAATCTCTTAATTAACTAGTTATAATTATCTTAATTAATACGTAAGTACTAATTATTTTTACTTAATTAATAAAATAAAATTGTTAAAATTGATACTTAACTAATAAGTAATAATTAGCCTTTTCATACTTAAATTAGATTTTTTAAATATTTTTTTCAAAAATATTTAAGATGTAAATTCTTTCAATTTAGAAAGTGTTCGATTTTTGGAACCGCATCCATATCGACTGTCGCTATGGATATTATTTCTCCAAATTAGTTTACATATGCAATACCTTTCAAGATCTTATCTTTCTGTTTAACTTACTTAAAGACTTATATAAGAGTTTTGAAAAATAAAACAAATTTTATAACTTGTAAAACCTTTATATAAAAAACTTAAATAAAGTGAGTTTAAAACAAGGGTATCAATATCGCAAACAAGCAACTTTAAAAGCTATTTCTTTAAGCATGGAACATATTGAATAGATCCATACATTTCCACATGCCATAACAGTAGTGCAGAAGTAAAAATCACAAATTTTCATCATCCCTTAACATCCAAACTACATTTCGAAGATCCATAAACACACATTACATATAATTATACATATATAAAGCATACAACATTATTTTCCCATCTAACAACCAACACGGTAACTAGCAACATATAAAGATAAAACTTTTAAATTTAAAGGTAAGCTTATTCACCAAAAGCTCACGGAAACAAACCAAACCCCCACTATACTTTAGATCGGCCTTAGATCTTGGATTTTTTTGCAAAAAACTTTGTTTTGGACCTTGGAAAAATGCTTTTGGGTTCGGCCTGGGGGAAAGGGCTCAGCCTTGGGAGGAAAAGGATGACATATGCTTGTTTTGTGAAGGAAGATGTGTAGGAAGAGAAGAAAAGGTGTTTAAATTACTTTTTAAGAGTTAAAAAGTGGAAAAAGGCATGATTTTTTAAATTTTGAAAAAGACATGGAAGCCATTAAAAAGATTTTAAACTTAGAAACAAGAAGAAGATGAAGTTTGAAAAAAAAGAAATAAAATGGAAAAGGAGGGAGAGAAATTTAGGAATTGTTTTTATATAAAATGAAATAACCAAATTACCAAATAGCCCTTTTAGTACATACACTCCATTTAAATTTTGCCACATCATCTCCACCATCTTCTCCTCCCTTCCACATCCAAGGGATCAAGGCACCCCCTTTTATCCAACATATTTTTCTATCCCTTGTACCATGATGTATTGAAATGTGACATTTCATTCTTTTTTTATTTGAAAAAGGTCATATACTTATGTTGTTAGAGTAAATATGTTTTACAATTTACTATTTTTAACCTTAACCATACTTATGTTATTTGTAAATGCGTGTATGTACATACCAAAGTTTTCATAACATTTTCAACAACTTTTACACGATGAAAATTCGAAAATTCAAAAAATAATTTCCAATCACATTTTCTATTTTTTCTTCGAACTAATTATTTTGCAAATAACTAAAAACCATTTCACCATCACTAGCTATTCATTAAAAGAGGTTTATTTGATTTATATATATTCCATAAAGCAATTATTTAAAATTATATTAAATATCCATCTTTTAAAGTGATTAAATATCCGGGTCGTTACATTGATTCACCAAAATATTATGAGAGAGCCTAAAATTAAGAGAAATCTCAACCCCCAAAACCCAAGAAAAATAAACTTTCCCACACACTTATATTGAACCATATACATGCTTATTTGTAACGGTCTTGATAAAATATCTTCTTTAAAAAACTATTGAATACTTCCATAAATCTTTCCTATGTAGACAATTCATTACATTCTATAATGCAATAAAAGAGGCAATTAGTCATCTTCAAAATCTATAAGAGAGACAATATATTTGAGTTGCAATTCCACCTTGACTCAATATCACCAAAATCTACTTATATATAGAATATTGTATCACCTAAATCTAACAATCTACGCCTAGATACGATATTTAATAAATGTCATTCAAGCTCAACCTAGAACCTCAAACTCTAAATAATCTTCAATATTACCATGGAAACACATGTCTCAATCCCAAAAAGAAAACTTTAGCAACCTCCAAACTATCTAAATATGCACGACCCCTAATTGTACATGCATATCATCAATAAATCAGAACTGTTGACAAGCACCATTGTCCCGATGGTTAAGTGATTCGGTTTGGTGCGAGAGGTCACAAGTTCGAAACTTGCCTAGCGTGATTCGAACGTTTATTGACATGTGATATGTTATCCCAGCGACATATTGTATATAAAGTACCATTTCGAAAAAAAAATCAAAACTGTTCATAATACCACAAAGATCTCTTAGCACTACAAGAAAAACCATTTACAGTTGCAAAAAACTGTGGCATTTTATCATAAATGCAACCAAAAATTTGTTTCCCAAAATATGTTTTGTGACTAAATATATTTTGTTCCCGCTCCTTAGAAAACTTTTTCCGCCTAGCCAAAAAGAAACATGACCAGTCATTGTTTTCATCTCATGTATACTTAGAAAACTCTCTCCCCATTTCGATCTTCTTCTGCAGATTTTTCCCCCTTTTCAATCCTCGCGGCAGCCAGCAATTGCTCAAATTTCATCAACAGAAGATCAAGTTCCCCTTTCCATCATCCACTCCGTCCTTACTCAATGTCCCCGTGGCATTACTCAACATCCTCGCGGCAGCCAGCAATCGCTTAGGTATATTTAGGTACGAATCATCTAAATCGATTTTGTGATTCGATTTTGTGATTCTATTTTGATTTAACCCTAATTTGCATGCATCGTATACTCGAATTTCTGTCTAACTTCTAACTGAAATTGTTGATTCAACCCTAATAACGAAGATCTTTTATTCAACCCTAGTTTACACCTTTATATATGCATGTTTTTTTATTAAATGAATAAAAGCTTGGCTATGTCCAAGGTTATACCGTGTAATTATTTTACCGTTTCAACTAAAGTACAAATTTTGTACACCAAGTACGAATAATCACAAAATTGAATTATGGAAGATATTGAATATCAACATGTTTGGACATGGAGAGCCTGGCTACACCCATGATTTTGTCAAAATTATCTATAATACTAGACTCCAATTTGGAAAATTAGAACAGTGGTGAATTGCAAAGTAATACATAATCTTTTGCCTTCATATGTTAAGACTTTAACAGAGACATGATAGTTGAGTAAGTCAAATTAAAGGAGTTGCATGATCCATACGTTTACCAATCTGTTAATGTGCAATTAATATAACTTACATCATAGAGAAAGTCATCAATAAGTGTCTTCATCATGTCTTTTGTCCTATAATTAAAAAACCAGGTAAACGACAAATGGCTAGTGGCTTTGCATGAAACCTGGAAGTAATCGGCAAATATAAATCAAAAACAGGGATGCATGTTTCATCTGTTTATATGATGTAAGGGTTTTACATAGATTCCATATGGGTCACTTTAGGTGTTACGGCCTGCATGACTTCAAGCAATGCCTTCTAAGCAAAAAATCAGTTTCTTTCTTTTATCTATAGTTGCAATTATTTAATGCATACGCAGTCAAGTCTGTTATCCGAAAGTAACCATCTGATCACACTCCTCATCTTTTTCACTTTCAATTAGTTTTCATTTAGCTGACTTTTATAATTTTGCATCAAGGTAGTAGTTTTACATAATCGGATTTAGTAGTTTCAGAGCTTGATTTTTTTTATTAGTCATATTGTTTGTCTTCCAATATAAGTTTAATTGATTTAGACTCTTTATATATTTAATGGCCCGTGTAATAAATTTTATGGCCTGTGTAATAAATTTTAAGTCTTATTTTTCTAGCCATGGTGTAGATCAATTTTATGGCCCGTGTAATAAAATTTTATGCTACAGCATTGTGTTGTTTTGACCATAACCTTCAAACCATTTATAGCCTGTGTAATAGGAATTAAAAAATGCTTATTTGATAGCACCAGAAATATACGTAACCAGCTTTACAACTGTTCCTAAAGCAGCAAAAAACCTATTACCATGTTTTAAAATATCAAATTTGTTAGTAGTTACACTTCAAAATACCATATTCATTCGGTGTTATTATACTGAATGAACTGATTTTTCAGTAAAACCTACATGTATGAAATCACTTACACTTATTCATAATTTATTAACAAAAATTCATTGAAACGTCATTGAACAAAGTTTTATTTGGCTAATCTTTAGAATGATTGGGTGGCCCAATATTAAGAAGCACTATTAACATACTAACTTATTTTTTTAAAATTAGTATCAGACATGGGAAGAGGAGGTGTCACCAATTTCTACGTCAAAGATTAGGAACTTATTTGCCTTCATATGTCAACGATGGAATAAGATTGGGTTTTTCTAAACAGGTGATAAAACAATGCTTAACTTAATATATATTTTGAGAATTAGAACATGTAATGTAATATTAAAACTCAATTTCTTTTTTATGTTTTTAACTTTTGTCATAGAACTAGCATAGAGTATCGATAAGGAGCAATGAATTTCGTGCATGCTGCAAAGAGGAATGTAAGAAGGGTAGAAAAAAATTTATGCCCTTGCAAAGATTGTCGGAATCTTAGTCGTTATGATGATCACATCATCGTTGAATATTTAATTATTGGAGGAATGGATCCTAAATAAATACACAGTGTATGGTTTAACCATGGCGAACAGGTAATTGAAGAGAAGAAAACAAATACATTTGACGTATATGATTTATTCAAGATGATTCACTATGAAGATGAAGATTTTTTGAATGATTATTTTTTTCATGATGATAAAGATAATGCTGATTCTCAGAGTAAAGAGGATGAGTTACTCAAGAACCTGGAAGATGCAGAAACTCCATTATATCATGGTTGCACAGATCACACAAAATTATCTACCATCACCGTCTTGTTTAATCATACATGTGAGACTGGCTTGTCTGATAGTGGGTTTGATAAGCTTTTAACTGTGCAACATTTGTTTTTGCCGAAGAATAACGTGCTTTCCAAAACCTTATGTAACGACCCAGAATTTATATTAATTTAAATTTGAATATTTAATTGAATTTAAATATTAATAAGTGAAATTTATAAGTCGAAATTTTTTTATTTCGAATAATTGGATTTAATTGGACAATTAAATCGATAATTTAACAGTTGAAATTACAGAAATAATTGAAAATTGGGTTAAATATGATTGAAATTGATTTGTAAAGTTTTATTATATCATATGGAGTTAGAACGATATTTTAGAACTTTTAAAATTGAATTTAAAGTTAATTGGTGAAAATTGAATATTTTAATATTTAATTATCGACTGTAAAATAGCCAATTTTTGAACAGTCTCAGAATTGGACGAAACTAGTTCCATTAGATCCGTAATAGTTAGTTATTATCCGATTTCAATTTTCGTAGCAATCGGAGTTTTCGTTTGACCGTGGCAGATCGAAACGCATCGAAATTGTTTTATTATTTATTTTGCGAGTTAAAATAGCCATTTTTCAAACAGTCTCAGAATTGGACGAAACTAGTTTCATCGGATCCGTAATGTGATATTATGGTATGGTTTCAAATTTCGTGTCAATCGAATTTACCGCTTGTCCGGGGCGAGCCAAAACGCCTAGAAATTAGTTTAAATCGGTTTAATTTAAAATTGATCGTTTATTGCCATAACTCGCACGGATGATCGAATTGGCTTCCGAAACATGTTCCTTGTGTTCGGAACGTGGGGTAAACCTTCGAAATGCCAGCCGGCAAGCTTCGTTTGGAGTTCGGAAAATTCGGGATGAATAGTGTTTTGGGCAATTTTCTATATAAGGACTTCATTATCTTCATTTGCAAACTTAAATCAAAACCCTAAGTCAGAAAACCCTAGCCGCCACTTTGCAATACACGGCCAGAAATTGATCCCCTTTCTCCTCCATTATCTTCAAATCCACAAACAATTGGAGGAAGTTGTCAACTACAAAAGTGAAGAGGGTGGCGAGATCTTGAAGATGAACGGTCATGATCGAAATTGGAGCAACGGGGAGCCTGCTAGGGGGTCGCGTATGGGCTGCCTTTAGGCGCGTGGTTCGAGGGCATTTGGAGGCCGAGCTCTACACGTTTTGGGCTGTTGGTGGCTCTCGAGTAGTGCTTTGAGGTGGTGTATCCTGATCGAAGTAGAAGTCATCGATGAGGCCGTGAGATTTAGGGTTTTGAGTCGGCTAGTGGGTTTTCTTGTACGTGATATTCACGTTTGGGGGAGAAGAGGGGGGCCAACGGCCTGATGTGGGAGAAGAATGATCCAACGGCCCAGATTGGTTGAGGGTATAAAAAAATAATAAAGAAAATTGTAATTTATTTATATTTAAGTTCATGTAAACTTTAAACAAGCGTAACTTTTTCATACGAGGTCCGTTTTGGACGAAACGAATTGTGTTGGAATCGTTTTGACGAGCACTACGCAATGGAATTGGATTGGAGTCGTTTGGAGCTAGTGAGAATTTCGTGTAAAATTAAATGCGCGTTTAATTTTATTCGAAATAAAATGCGAAAACAGAATTGAAATCAAGGTGAGAACTTCTCACTCAATCGAATTGTTTCTATTTAAATTTTAAATAGTTAGATTTAAAATTTGTTGATTGTATGCCTGAATGATAGATTGTTATCTATTGATTGTTAAAATAGACATTATGCGTCGTTAGTAGGCGGATGTTATTTATTAAAAACATATACCACGAATATTTCACCGTATAGTGAAATTGGTATTATCTATGTACTTGGAGTTGATTTCCCGCATTATATAGTGGATGAGACCCTATTGCACCGTCTATTAAGCGGATAATATTTTATAAAATCCCATATACCGCGATAATTCCTTACTGGAACGGAATTGGTATTGTGCTAACATTTGTGGATGCAGGAAAACAGGATGGAGGGATCCAACTTGATTCCTCAACTGTATTGATTTATTTACAGATATTGTGATATTTGTTGATTATCATATCGATATATGATATTTGGATGTCGTGATTGACTATTTGGTGCTGGTGCATCATCGGATCCATTTCTGAAGTTTTAAAATAATGATTTTGGTTTTAAGAGGGATTTTAAAGTGATTTTCAAAAGTATACGTTTTATTAAATTTTGAATTGTTAAAATAAATAAACGTTATAATTTTATTTTCATAAAAGTTACGATTTTTGGAAAATAATACTTAAGCGTGATTGTGAAGTATATAAGCTTTAAATAACGATTTTTAAATTATTAAAAGAATAAATTTAGTTAAATTGGGATTTTTGAATTGTTTTAAAAACAATTTATATAAAAGATTTAAAATTTGATATTTATAAATTAAAAATATAGGAATTATAAAACGAGTATTTATAAGCGTTAAAATGAATTATAAATGAATTCATAAGTGAATAAGATTTGTAATTTGTAAAGTTTTAAAAGAACGATTTGTAAATAAATGAATTATAAGTAATTAACTTATAATATGGACTTTTGGTATATATTTGAGATATATATAAATTGAATAGGATTAATAAAGGAGATTTTTAAATCAAAGCTTACAAATAGAAATGGAATTTATAGACATTGTTTATAAATTCGAAATCAATGGAATTTGATAAATTGAAAGTTCAAATTGGTTAAGGAAGTATATTCACGATTTTGGACAGTGAATATATTATCAGATAAAATGGATATGCTTGGGAAAATGAATATTATAAATAAAGTTAATCGTTTTAACGGTGTTTTAAAATGTATTAACCATCAAAAACATAGATTTCAACGTTCATTGTTGAAATAGACGCTTTCGAGAAATAAAGAAATGGTGGACTATAACACAGTTGTTATAGTAAATGATTTCCGAAAGGAAATGTTTTTGTATAGTATTGGGATTTATATATCTATCTAAATTTCGAATCCATATACTAGTGATTTTGGGTCGTCGTAACGATGTTTTACGCAACATTCGTTTTGACCCAAATAAATGTGTTAAGTGAATGTTTTCCTTAAAGAATGAAATATATACTTGATTTCGATATTAAGTATATTCAATATTTTCTAAGTATTGAAAATAAAAGGATTTGTGAATTACTTATTGATAAATAAGTATGGAAATGTTTTTCCAATGTGAAATGAAACGTTTTGAGAATTTATCTTTTTGAAGATAAATTGAAAATGAATAATTGAAATCGTATATTCATAAATATTTTGGAATGTAAATTCACTATGGAATTTATAAATGGAAAGGGAAATTTGATTAAAAATAAACGTTGATTTATTTTTGAAGTGTGGAAAGATATATCTAGCAAAGATATTTTGGAAAGTAAATAATTTGGGAAATTATTTGGAATTTGGTGATGTTGAGCATGCCTATTGATAGTTAAATAATCCGACTATCAATATTTACCTTTAAATAGGTATTTGTTGTGATTGTTTGAAATTGAATGCCACACTTATTTTTAATATAAGCGCTCACTATTCGGGTTAGCCGGGAAAGGACCTTGGGGTCGTATAACCCATTCCGAATATGTGATACGTCGTAATGGATTGCATTTGATGACCGGTGTTGAAGACCGGATATTTTTGAAAACGGAAGGATTACCGTTGAGTTACTCTGCATCGGCTGATCTCCGATATAGAGGTTTTATCACCCTTAGTGACGGGAAGTCCGGAGGTGATTAGAAATTATCCAAAATGCGAGGACTTCTTTGTAAGTGCCTTCGGTTCTGTTGTAGCCCGGAACAGACTTGTATGGATTGTATTTCTGACATTACAAATTGAGATATAAAGCTGATTTCTTTCAAATATATTTCTGTTGGTGGCGGAGAATTTATTCTCTTAGCTTAACACCCTTCTCTGAGACGTACGAGCTCAGAGGTTATGTAGTTGAAGGTTATTAGTGATGTACTCTCAATTTGGTAGTGTGGCATGCTGAGTGTTGCTGTGAAATGATCATTGTTTGATCATTTGTGATATGATCATTTGTTTGATCATTTATCTTAGTGATCATTACTTTGATCATTTGTTGACCCAAAGCACAGTTTTTGTATAAAGCGTGGCTTTGTGGACGAGACTTTGTCGGACGTCACACCCCGAAAATGGTAAAAACAGGAAGGATGCAACAAGGTTATTAGGGGGTAACGCCCCTTTAGTGTATGTCATTCCTTCTGGATAGAGGTGGTATCATGGAATGGAGCCCAGATACTTACCCTATGTGGTTACTGCATTATTATTCTTATGTGGTTGTTGGAAATCGAGGATCCTCGGATAGAACCGTTACGATCGGGGGATGACATATTCGTGTCAGTAGTTACCCAGTTAGGGGTAACCCGGCCTTGTGTTGGCAGAGATCCGGTTTGGTTCTCGGGACGTCATTTCCAGAGGCGTTTCCATGTGGCAATGGGAAGTTCCTTGGCCTGACCATTTGTTGGAAATCCAAAGAAACAATATGATCTTGTACGGTTTTAGTTGTAGAACCTATCATTCACTTATGGTGGCGCCCCAATGTTTGGATGGTAGCTATAGTAGGCATAATTGCGGAATGCCTATGCTGGCTAAGATTTATATCTTTACTTTCGAAATGATTTTTCCTACACTATGCACTAGTAATAATATCAAATGTTTCTTTTTAATGCGTATCAAGCATCTTTGACTATCATAAGGAGAAATCTCCTCCGATTCTGCGTTTGCATTGTGTGTGTGTGCGGGAGGCCTTATGGTAGTCTCATTTTTAAAAAGCATTGCGAATTGACTTTAAAAATATTCCTCTACTTTGTTTTAAAAATAAACTGTTTTGAGTTCTCACACCAGTCACATGACTGACTTGGAGTTTATTGTTTTCCTTCCTAAACTCTGGGTGCCCACCAATTTCCACACGGGCAGTCAAGAGTTAGGTTATCAGGATATTCTAGAATTCAAGAGTTGCTGGAGGCAAGCTGGATGGCATGGCGTATTACTAGTATATAGTATTTCCTTTCCGCTGTTTGTTGTTGTTTGTTGTTGTACACTCTGATGATGAAATGTAATGTAATATGATGTAATGTAATAACTGATATAGTTCTTTGTTTAAAGATTATTCATTTATCTATTATATGTTGTTCCGCTATGATTGTGAGATTCTGATATTGTTCTGTTGTTTCTGTTCTGTTCTATCTTTTTCTCTCTTCTTCTACCTCTTTCTTCTTCTTTAACCCTAACATTTCGGTTTTTCAGCAACGAAAAATCGCAAACGTTACATTTGGTATCAGAGCTTATGGTTAAGCGACAACCATGGCTCTGTTGGGTATAACTCATTAGAGATGGAGTCAGTAGTACTCTAGAATGAGTTTGAGTGTAATAATAGATACGAGCACGTATTTGTTAGTGAATATTAAATTGTTTTATATTGTGATGATTGGTTTGTTGAGTGGTATATGGATTTTGGTCAACACGAGTAATTAACGTTGTTGATAGGGATCTCTAAACACTTGAACAGAACAAATTGACACGATATCATTTTAATAGGGTAAATGAAATAATTTTACCTTGATTATATTTTATATATAAAGGAAATAATTTTTCAGAATTATTAACGTATATGAATTGATTGTTTGGTTGTTGAATAAAAACAACAATTTTTAAAGAATAATTGTATAAGCAAATGAATTATAAGTATGGAACTATAATTAAAATAATTTACAATTGTGAAATAATCTTATATACAAGAAGTGAAATTATATAAGTAAAAGACTTATAAATGTGATTTATAATCTGAAAACAAAATTCCAGAGAAGTATTTTGAAAGGATTTGATATTTTGGAAAGTATTTTGAAGGAATGAAAAGCTCTAAACTCTTTTGGTCGCTGGAAAATAATTCCGATAATGACCGCGGCATCATTGGTGTTCATTTTCGGGTTTCCAAAAGAGGGATTGCTGCCAAATTGTTTAAAAGAAAGTTGTTTGGAAAATTTGGATTTGATTTGGATTTGATAAGATGTTTGAAATGAAATATAACTTAAGTGAAGTTGAATGAAGTTAATTTTGGTATCGAAGTAAATTAATAAGGGAATTAATGAAGTTAAGTCATTAAGAATTTGAACTTGAGTTATATAAATGAAATTCAACATTATATTGTTAAAGGAATTAGCAATTTAATTGAACTAATGAATTGAATGAAAATCAATTGAATGTAAATAAAATTGATATGGGACAATGAATATAAGTGTTAATTCATTAAAAGCTAATGTTATTGGAAATTGAATAAATTGAATGAAAGTCAATAGAATATCAAACCAATTGGAATTAAAAGTGTTGGACCAAATTGAATGTAAATTAAATAATTTGGTTATGTTGAATATACATTGGTTGTCATGTGAATGTTAGTTGATTGTATATAATTCATTAAGTGTTAATGAAATTGAATTAGCGAAATTAAAAGCTATGTGATTGAATTCAAATTGGAAGTAAATAAATTTGAATAGAATTGGATTTGATTTGGATTGAAGGCGAATTAATGTGAATAAATTAGTGAATGTAAACTAACTGAAATCGAATGAATGAATGTTAGTAAAAATTCCAATGTTAATGAATGAATTGGAAAACCAATTCAATGAATATTAATGAGAAGTGAATTTATATTGATTTTGGTGGTTGCATTTGTTGCTTTAGTTGCATTTGCTATATTAAGTAGTTGTTATGTTGCAATATGTTGTATATTGATACTATTGTCTATATACATGTTCTCATGTTGTTTGTTGAGTGTTTAGTAGGTGCGGATCGCGTTTGCTTCGCATTTGGAGCTCGCTTTCGCGCTATGTTAGCCGTATATGCTCGCTAATAAAAATATAAGGTACATATCTCGGATTAAATATCGTACTTTTACACTTTTTTCCCTGCGGGATACCTCATCACTTGATGAGATGTATATTTGTGATATATATACTGTCATTTTTTTTCCGAATCGAGCCGCGCAAAGGAGACTATGGCGAATTTTTTCGAAAATTTAAGGCGTTAGAATATTTTTGAGAAAATTGGGAAATTTTTGAAAACTAAGTTTGGATTTGAAAACTTAGTAAAGTTGTTGTAAGAAGTTTAACTATGAACTTTGAGAAAGTTAAACATTTAAGAGATTTGAAAAATCTAATTTGAATGGTTTGTTTTAGAAAGATAATGGATTTTGTAACTTTTTCTGACTTGGTAATTTCGAGGACGAAATTCTTTTAAGGGGGGAAGTCTGTAACGATTCAGAATTTATATTAATTTAAATTTGAATATTTAATTGAATTTAAATATTAATAAGTGAAATTTATAAGTCGAATTTTTTTTCTTTCGAATAATTGGATTTAATTGGATAATTAAATCGATAATTTAATAGTTGAAATTACAGAAATAATTGAAAATTGGGTTAAATATGATTGAAATTGATTTGTAAAATTTTATTATATCATATTGGAGTTAGAACGATATTTTAGAACTTTTAAAATTGAATTTAAAGTTAATTGGTGAAAATTGAACATTTTAATATTTAATTATCGACTGTAAAATAGCCAATTTTTGAACAGTCTCAGAATTGGACGAAACTAGTTCCATTGGATCCGTAATAGTTAGTTATTATCGGATTTCAATTTTCGTAGCAATCGGAGTTTTCGTTTGACCGTGGCAGCTCGAAACGCATCGAAATTGTTTCATTATTTATTTGGCGAGTTAAAATAGCCATTTTTCAAACAGTCTCAGAATTGGACGAAACCAGTTTCATCGGATCCGTAATGTGATATTATGGTATGGTTTCAAATTTCGTGTCAATCGGATTAACCGTTTGTCCGGGGCGAGCCAAAACGCCTAGAAATCGGTTTAATTTAAAATTGATCGTTTATTGCCATAACTCGCACGGATGATCGAATTGGCTTCCGAAACATGTTCCATTGTGTTCGGAACGTGGGGTAAACCTTCGAAACGCCAGCCGGCAAGCTTCGTTTGGAGTTCGGAAAATTCGGGATGAATAGTGTTTTGGGCAATTTTCTATATAAGGACTTCATTATCTTCATTTGCAAACTTAAATCAAAACCCTAGGTCAGAAAACCCTAGCCGCCACTTTGCAATACACGGCCAGAAATTGATCCCCTTTCTCCTCCATTATCTTCAAATCCACAAACAATTGGAGGAAGTTGTCAACTACAAAAGTGAAGAGGGTGGCGAGATCTTGAAGATGAATGGTAATGATCGAAATTGGAGCAACGGGGAGCCTGCTAGGGGGTCGCGTATGGGCTGCCTTTGGGCGCGCGGTTCGAGGGCATTTGGAGGCCGAGCTCTACACGTTTTGGGCTGTTGGTGGCTCTCGAGTAGTGCTTTGAGGTAGTGTATCCTGATCGAAGTGGAAGTCATCGGTGAGGCCGTGAGATTTAGGGTTTTGAGGCGGCTAGTGGGTTTTCTTGTACGTGATATTCACATTTGGGGGAGAAGAGGGGGGGCAACGGCCTGATGTGGGAGAAGCATGATCCAACGGGCCAGATTGGTTGAGGGTATAAAAAAATAATAAAGAAAATTGTAATTTATTTATATTTAAGTTCGTGTAAACTTTAAACAAGCGTAACTTTTTCATACGAGGTCCGTTTTGGACGAAACGAATTATGTTGGAATCGTTTTGACGAGCACTACGCAATGGAATTGGATTGTAGTCGTTTGGAGCTAGGGAGAATTTTAGGTAAAATTAAACGTGCGTTTAATTTTATTCGAAATAAAACGCGAAAACAGAATTGAAATCAAGGTGAGAACTTCTCACTCAATCGAATTGTTTCGATTTAAATTTTAAATAGTTAGATTTAAAATTTGTTGATTGTATGCCTGAATGATAGATTGTTATCTATTGATTGTTAAAATAGACATTATGCACCGTTAGCAAGCGGATGTTATTTATTAAAAACATATACCACGAATATTTCACCGTATAGTGAAATTGGTATTATCTATGAAATTGGTATTATCTATGTACTTGGAGTTGATTTCCCGCATTATATAGCGGATGAGACCCTATTGAGCCGTCTATTAAGCGGATAATATTTTATAAAATCCCATATACCGCGATAATTCCTTACTGGAACGGAATTGGTATTTTGCTAACATTTGTTGATGCAGGGAAACAGGTTGGAGGGATCCAACTGGATTCCTCAACTGTATTGATTTATTTACAGATATTGTGATATTTGTTGATTATCATATCGATATATGATATTTGGATGTCGTGATTGACTATTTGGTGCTGCTGCATCATCGGATCCATTTCTGAAGTTTTAAAATAATGATTTTGGTTTTAAAAGGGATTTTAAAGTGATTTTCGAAAGTATACGTTTTATTAAATTTTGAATTGTTAAAATAAATAAACGTTATAATTTTATTTTCATAAAAGTTATGATTTTTGAAAGATAATACTTAAGTGTGATTGTGAAGTATATAAGCTTTAAATAACGATTTTTAAATTATTAAAAGAATAAATTTAGTTAAATTGGGATTTTTGAATTGCTTTAAAAACAATTTATATAAAAGATTTAAAATTTGATATTTATAAATTAGAAATATAGGAATTATAAAACGAGTATTTATAAGCGTTAAAATGAATTATAAATGAATTCATAAGTGAATAAGATTTGTAATTTGTAAAGTTTAAAAGAACGATTTGTAAATAAATGAATTATAAGTAATTAACTTATAATATGGACTTTTGGTATATATTTGAGATATATATAAATTGAATAGGATTAATAAAGGAGATTTTTAAATCAAAGCTTACAAATAGAAATGGAATTTATAGACATTGTTTATAAATTCGAAATCAATGGAATTTGATAAATTGAAAGTTGAAATTGGTTAAGGAAGTATATTCACGATTTTGGACAGTGAATATATTATCAGATAAAATGGATATGCTTGGGAAAATGAATATTATAAATAAAGTTAATCGTTTTAACGGTGTTTTAAAATGTATTAACCATCGAAAACATAGATTTCAACGTTCATTGTTGAAATAGACGCTTTCGAGAAATAAAGAAATGCTGGACTATAACACAGTTGTTATAGTAAATGATTTCCGAAAGGAAATGTTTTTGTATAGTATTGGGATTTATATATCTATCTAAATTTCGAATCCCTATACTAGTGATTTTGGGTCGTCGTAACGATGTTTTACGCAACATTCGTTTTGACCCAAATAAATGTGTTAAGTGAATGTTTTCCTTAAAGAATGAAATATATACTTGATTTCGATATTAAGTATATTCAATATTTTCTAAGTATTGAAAATAAAAGGATTTGTGAATTACTTATTAATAAATAAGTATGGAAATGTTTTTCCAATGTGAAATGAAACGTTTTGAGAATTTATCTTTTTGAAGATAAATTGAAAATGAATAATTGAAATCGTATATTCATAAATATTTTGGAATGTAAATTCACTATGGAATTTATAAATGGAAAGGGAAATTTGATTAAAAATAAACGTTGATTTATTTTTGAAGTGTGGAAAGATATATCTAGCAAAGATATTTTGGAAAGTAAATAATTTGGGAAATTATTTGGAATTTGGTGATGTTGAGCATGCCTATTGATAGTTAAATAATCCGACTATCAATATTTACCTTTAAATAGGTATTTGTTGTGATTGTTTGAAATTGAATGCCACACTTATTTTTAATATAAGCGCTCACTATTCGGGTTAGCCGGGAAAGGACCTTGGGGTCGTATAACCCATTCCGAATATGTGATACGTCGTAATGGATTGCATTTGATGACCGGTGTTGAAGACCGGATATTTTTGAAAATGGAAGGATTATCGTTGAGTTGCTCTGCATCGGCTGATCTCCGATATAGAGGTTTTATCACCCTTAGTGACGGGAAGTCCGGAGGTGATTAGAAATTATCCAAAATGCGAGGACTTCTTTGTAAGTGCCTTCGGTTCTGTTCGAGCCCGGAACAGACTTGTATGGATTGTATGTCTGACATTACAAATTGAGATATAAAGCTGATTTCTTTCAAATATATTTCTGTTGGTGGCGGAGAATTTATTCTCTTAGCTTAACACCCTTCTCTGAGACGTACGAGCTCAGAGGTTATGTAGTTGAAGGTTATTAGTGATGTACTCCCAATTTGGTAGTGTGGCATGCTGAGTGTTGCTGTGAAATGATCATTGTTTGATCATTTGTGATATGATCATTTGTTTGATCATTTATCTTAATGATAATTACTTTGATCATTTGTTGACCCAAAGCATAGTTTTTGTATAAAGCGTGGCTTTGTGGACGAGACTTCGTCGGACCTCACACCCCAGAAATGGTCAAAACAGGAAGGATGCAGCAAGGTTATTAGGGGGTAGCGCCCCTTTAGTGTATGTCATTCCTTCTAGATAGAGGTGGTATCATGGAATGGAGCCCAGATACTTAGCCTATGTGGTTACTGCATTATTATTCTTATGTGGTTGTTGGAAATCGAGGATCCTCGGATAGATCGGTTACGATCGGGGGATGACATATTCGTGTCAGTAGTTACCCAGTTAGGGGTAACCCGGCCTTGTGTTGGCAGAGATCCGGTTTGGTTCTCGGGACGTCATTTCCAGAGGCGTTTCCATGTGGCAATGGGAAGTTCCTTGGCCTGACCATTTGTTGGAAATCCAAAGAAACAATACGATCTTGTACGGTTTTAGTTGTAGAACCTATCATTCACTTATGGTGGCGCCCCACTGTTTGGATGGTAGCTATAGTAGGCATAAGTGCGGAATGCCTATGCTGGCTAAGATTTATATCTTTACTTTCGAAATGATTTTTCCTACACTATGCACTAGTAATAATGTCAAATGTTTCTTTTTAATGCGTATCAAGCATCTTTGACTATCATAAGGAGAAATCTCCTTCGATTCTGCGTTTGCATTGTGTGTGTGTGCGGGAGGCCTTATGGTAGTCTCATTTTTAAAAAGCATTGCGAATTGACTTTAAAAATATTCCTCTACTTTGTTTTAAAAATAAACCATTTTGAATTCTCAACCAGTCACATGACTGATTCGGAGTTTATTGTTTTCCTTCCTAAACTCTGGGTGCCCACCACTTTCCACACGGGCAGTCAAGAGTTAGGTTATCAGGATATTCTGGAATTCAAGAGTTGCTGGAGGCAAGCTGGATGGCATGGCGTATTACTAGTGTATAGTATTTCCTTTCCGCTGTTTGTTGTTGTTTGTTGTTGTACACTCTGATGATGAAATGTAATGTAATATGATGTAATGTAATAACTGATATAGTTCTTTGTTTAAAGATTATTCATTTATCTATTATATGTTGTTCCGCTGGGATTGTGAGATTCTGATATTGTTCTGTTGTTTCTGTTCTGTTCTATCTTTTACTCTCTTCTTCTACCTCTTTCTTCTTCTTCAACCCTAACATTTCGGTTTTTCGGCAACGAAAAATCGCAAACGTTACACCTTATATGAAGTAAAGAAATTTCTTAGAACATTTGACATGGGTTTCGAAAAGATACAGGCTTGTGAGAATGACTGTTGCCTTTTTAGAAAAGAATACAAAGATTTAGATATTTGTCCAAAATGTGGTTCTTCGAGACGGAAGAAAAATCAAGATACTAAAGAGGTTATAAAAGGTATTCCAGTTAAAGTGTTGAGATACTTTTCAATAATTTCGAGATTTAAAAGAATGTATAGATCTCAAAAGATGGCAACAGATTCAAGATAGCATATTAAAAATACAAGCAAAGATGGAAAAATGCATCATCCCGTGGATTCTATGACATGGAAAATGGTGGATGAAAAGTATATATCTTTTTCATCCGATCCACGTAATCTTAGGCTTGGTCTTGCTACAGATGGATTCAATCCATTTTCAATGTTGAGTTCGAAATATAGTTGATGGCCGGTAATGCTTGTGACATACAATCTTTCGCCTACGTTGTGTATGAAGAAAGAAAATATTATGTTATCTTTACTTATTCCAGGCCCAAAGTAACCCGGAAATGATATTGATGTATATTTGGCGCCTTTGGTGGAAGACTTGCATCATTTGTGGTGTAATGGAGTTAATGCTTATGATGCATTTAGTAAAATTTTGTTTAAATTGAATGCAATTTTGCTATGGATGATTAATGATTTTCCGGCTTATGAAAATCTTGTTGGATGTCGTGTGAAGGGGGAAAAAGGTTGCCCATTATGTGGTGTCAATACCCATTCTCGTTGGTTGAATCACAGTCGAAAGAGCGTCTACATGGGTCATAGAAGATTCCTACCTACTTTAGATTCACGGGGGAAACAAAAGGCATTGTTTGATAACACCATAGAAAAAGGTAGTGCTCCTAGAATTCTAACTAGGAGAAACATTTATGCATTGTTGAAGGATTAACCAAATGATTTTGGAAAAGAGAAAGAAGAGAAAGGTAAGAAGAGAAAGGTAAGAAGAGAAAGTGTGCTTATGATACAGAATATGAGTATGATAATATTAACAATTCTACAGAATTGGAGCTATCAAGATGGAAGAAAAGATCGATTTTCTTTGATTTTCCATATTGGAAGGTTAGTAGTTAATTTATTTATTTTTCATTGTTTTAACATAAGAAAAACCCAATGATGCGTTATAGTTTGGTTTTCGCAGGAACTTCCATTACGTCACAATATAAATGTAATGCATGTGGAGAAAAATATCGGTGAAAGCCTATTGGGCACGATGTTGCATGGTAATAAATCAAAAGATGAAACCAACTGTAGAAAGGATTTATAGGATTGGGGAATTCAAAACGAGCTTCATGCACAACCTCGTGGGAATAAAACATATCTTCCACCGGTTCCATACATGCTGTCAAATTCCGAGAGAGAAATATTTTGCAAAAGATTGTACGATTTCAAAGGACCAGATGGCTACTGTTCAAATTTGAAGAATCGGATTTCATTGCATGATTGCAAAATTAGTGAATTGAAGTCACATGATTACCATGTATTAATGGAACAGTTATTTCCAGTAGCATCGAGAAGATTAATGGCAAAGAAGGCAAGAAAAGCAATAATTCATTTGTGTTCTTTTTTCAACAAACTATGTCAACGTGTTCTTGATAGAGAGAAGGTAGAACAAATCAATGTTGAGATTATTGAAGTTTTATGCGAACTTGAAAAAAGTTTTCCACTATCTTTTTTTGATATAATGGTACATTGGTCCATTCATCTTGGAAAAGAAGCACTAATGAGTGGACCGGTTCATTTTCGTTGGATTTACCCATTCAAACGATATATGAAGACACTTAATGATTATGTAAGAAACTATGCACGACCAGAGGGATGTATTGCAGAATCCTATCTTGCAGAAGAATCCATGATGTTTTTCAATGAATTTTTGAAAAAATATGGACATATAGAGGAGAAAGAAGCTCAAAATGAAGATTATGAAAGCAATGTAATACCTTAGGGTTGTCCGATTTCAATGTCCAAGACGGTTACATTGTCAGCTAATGAGAAAGAAATGGCTCATTTAGCCATGTTAATGAACATGAATGTGGAGGAGCCATTTATAGAGTAAGTTTATGTTACATTGTTTTAATCATTTTAATGTGTTCGTAATGCTATTTATAACTTATAATCACTTGTTTTATACTAGTTTACATTTTGAGGAATTAGAAAATTCAGACTAGCGCATGAGAAAAAATGCGACCTTACTTTGGGACACACATACAAAAAAATTTGCCGATTGGATTAAAAGGAAGGTTAGTTAGATTCCAAATATATTCTCATTTGAGTACGAATATTACTCTAAAATATTCATGCTAAATGGTATTTGTTGTAGATACCTATTGCTTCCAAGGATCATGATGACACGTTAAGATGGATTTCTTTGGGTCCGAAGAATGATGCCTTGTCTTACAAAGGATATGTTATCAATGATCAACGTTTTCATATAAAAGATGTAAGGAGAGAAACTCAAAATCGAGGGGTGACCTTTGATGCGACTACTATGTGTAGAGTAAGTGCAAAAGATATGTCCCAAGTGGTTGATGTGGTCACTTATTATGGAATATTGACAGATATAATTTTCTTAGATTATCATTTGTTTTATATTCCAGTTTTTAAGTGTCGTTGGGTGTATAAAGGAAATGGAGTAAAAGTTGATGATGATGGGTTCACTCTTATTAATTTACATCAAGCGTCGTTTTCAAGAGATCCATACATACTTGTATCTCAAGCAAGACAAGTATTTTATTCAACAGAAAATGATGATTCTAATTGGTATGTTGTAATGAAAGCACCATCAAGAAGTTTTAATGATTTAGAGACACATGATTGCATCGAGGAAGATATCCAAGCCGTGGAAGATTATGAAATAACCGAAATGGATGATGAAGATGTTAGCTATGTTAGGGAGGATTGCGAAGGCATAATTGAGTAAATTATATGTTCACCTACTAAGTCAAATCCATACATTATACTAATGCATTAGTTATAGTTGTAGACTCATTTTACTCTCTGAATGCCTCTATTTTTATTTTGCAAGTTGTGTTACTCATTTTGCATTTATTAAATTCACTATCAAAACTTGTTTTAGTACAGAATAAAAGCATGGATTCAGATTTTATTTTCTTGTTGCTCATTTTGCTGGATTCATACAATTTATTCATTGAATTAGAGTAGCAAATAATTCTAGTCCCTTTGCGGTTCTAATTACTGTAATATTACGATTTCAATTTGTTAATGAAATAAATTCATATCCACTATGAACCAACCAGTTTTAATTTGTGATTGTTATTTGTACGAAGCATGAATATGTGACACAATAAACAACCATCTTAGGCAATCTTGGCCTAGTTCATTGTCTGTTATGTATTTGTAATGGAATAGCCCATAACTATTGGTTTTTTGAACTAAAATAACCTGAATTATAGCATGAAAATTTTCATCAGATAGTTTTGAACTAATGCTTTTCTATTCCTGTTTTCAATTGTTCAGTTGGCACTTGAAGAATTAAACTCAGCAAATTTGGCTCTATAACTATCCCACATCGTCACACATCTTCGAGGATTTCTAGGCCCCCATTCTGTTCATCCTGAAATCAGGTATTTTTGAATATATTAAAACTTTGCATGGTAATTGTGTATGTACTTAACCGTGTTGAAAATAATAAATGTGCCTGATAAAAAAAAGTTGCATGCATACAAATGATCAGCACTGCATAAGATTAAGTGTATGTCTTGTTCGATTAACTATTTAATAACCTACTTGAAGAAATTTACACCATATTTAATGTTATATTTCTTGTTTCTTTTTTAATTTGTTTACTTCACCCTTTTTGCATCTGATTTGGTCTATATTTGTTTTAAAATAACTCAAGCTTTCATTTGTAATGAGTTGTGGATGTAACAAAAAAATCGGTTGCCTTGGATATGTTTTACTGATTAAGTTATCTTCAATCAGGATGCTTCTATTAACAAAACAAGTTGGATGCATATCCTGTTCATAAAGTCTGTGTTTATGAGTACTCAATGTTCATAAAATAATGCATATCATGTTCTACTAGTTTGTTGCCAAAGAAGCACGAAATTTCTGTGAATAACTGATAAACAAGAAAAAAATATTTTACCATATTTTAAGTTCTGTGAGAGAATCTGTACAGTTTGCTTCATATTTCTAATTATCTTCTTCTTGCTTCCTCGGTTGTTTTTAATTAGCTATTTCAGTCTTACTTTGCCACCTGATTACTGATTGATAAGATTTCTTTTAAAAGTAACCAAATGACAAGATTATGATCAGATTGAATTTTGTTTTGGATGAATGGCTATTGATAAATCTATTTAATTATTTTAGTACACACTTCAAAACAAATAAGTTGGCAAAATAATATAAACTCATAGCATTATTACATATAAGCTCATGCAACTCATGTTAGTTGAAAACATTTCTTTTTATATATAGACAAAAAAATTGATGACTGCATTCTTGGAAATTACAGTTATTGAGAGCCATTCTTGTTCAACCATTTTGGTTTTACTAGTGAAATTAGTTAAACCATTTACTATTCTATTTTTAATATGTATTTATGGGTCCAGTTTTATTCATTAGCCTACTAAAGTTTGTCATGGATGGTATATATTTTTCTCATCTGCATAGTCAAAGAACCGATTTTCAAATCATGAAATGGAGCTGGAAAAGGATTGAACTTGCTTAACATGACTACTCTATAACAGGTTTTTGTTTATACATATATTACGTTAATTTTTGCATAGTTAACATACAAGGTCTAGTAAGTTTCTACATTAATATATTAAAAAAGAATATTGATCTGATTACAAAAAAATAATCTTTTGTTAATTAATTTGTTCATTATATTGTTTAAGATATAAAATTAACTTCTAGAATACTTCGACATATAACGTTAAAAAGATTCAGAGATCATGTATCTGCAAACTAATTATTGGGTCTAGATTCCTCCAACGAGTAGATGGTAAATAATGAAATTTTTAAGTACCTCATATTTTGTTTCATTTGCATAAAAGAGATGTTTCCAAGCTTTGTATGGACTCGCAACCAGAAAAAGACTGATGAGGAATCCCAGAAGTATAATTCAAAGCGGAAGTATAAGATTCCAGCCGGTGCTTGCAGTGAAGGCGAAATACGAGCAGTCAATGCTAAGAAGCAAGCCAGTGTTTGCAATGAAGACGAAGAAAAATCACTACACGATAACCCTTCTGACCCAAATGGTGAAAGGGCTTTGTTAGATGAAGAAGACCCAATGATGGAAGGGCTTTGTTAGACGAAGAAGAACCCTGCTTAGACAATGAAATTCTTCTTGACCGGACTGATGCTGCTGAGGTGGAAATTGAGAGAGCAACTGATGCCGAAACCGTAAGTTCGTCTTGGAAAAGAGGCAGTAAAGGTCAAACAAAAGAAAAAAAAACTCCTGTTAAACAGTCATGATCAAATTGAAGTTGAGTTCAATGATATAGGCATCCCAACAGGGCCAGGGTCGGTATATTTATCCTCTTTTCTTGGACTGCTTGTGCGGGAGCAGGTTCCATACACACTTGATGATTGGAGGAATCTACGTGAAGAGTTAAAAGTTGTTATGTGGTGATCGCTTCAGGTATGGAGCAGGTTCCCTACTGTATATGCTAGAGAATCTATTTATCAACATTTGTCCCTGCTTCTGTCTATATTCATTTTGTAGATTTATCAAGCAACTCATCTTCTTCTTCTCCTACCACATATGTTTTAAAGTATAAATCCGCTTATAGTTTTGCCAATTTGCGGTTTTTAAATTGACTATAATAAACAAGAATTTATATTAAGAAATCCACAAGTTCTAGTAGTTGAATCATGTCGTTTAAACATTTTATCCTGACTTCTATTTAAGAACCTTAATTTGTTAATTTGAATCATCATTAGTGCAGGTTCGTATTGTGGGTTATCCTTCGAAGTTCAATTTTTCATATTTCTGGTTTTTTAACATTTAATAGATAAATAAATTAGAAATGAATATTCATATTTCATGGAAGGTTCAGAATGACAGAGATTTATGGGTCCGGATGATTATTTCTAAGGCAAAAATGTAAACATGATTTGAATTATGTGTTACAAATCATAATTTGAGTCATCTACTGAAGTACATCAGTACGAATTTGCTTGCTTATAAATTAGTGAATCGTTTTTTGATAAACCTTCATTGTTTTCTAATTATTATTTTTGATAAAATCAGTTGACCAATGATTTCAAAACAATTATTCTAGACTGCAAATGCTATTCTTCAAAAATTAAACAATGTTGTCATAGATTATTGGATAGAATTAAAAAATTTAAACACCAACATCCCCGCTCACTTGAGATTTAAATCATACCAATTTTGATTTTCAATGATGTTGCTATCATCTTCAAGAGTACAAATCCTATAGATATATTTTAGGTGTCTAATGTCAGGACCAGGTGATTATTTCATGATTTTCATTCAGATTTCTTCAAAATTTAGAGACCATAAAGTCGTATATTCACTAATTCTGTACTAGCTTGACAGCATTCTGCTTCACCATAGCATGTTTCTTTATATTCACCTACTGTTAATATCATGTTTTCTACGTTTAATATCATGTTTTCATGTATTGTTGCACAATAGATTTAAATTTGAAGAGGAATGGCAAAGAAAAGCCGTATTTCAATAGATGGGAGTAATTTAGAGATCCTCAAAAAGCAAATTGATTTAAAAATTAAATAAAGCGGAGAACGTAGAGGAAAGACTTAAACTGAAACCTACCAACATCAAAAACATGAACGAATGGAGAAAGTTTGTGAAGACCAAAACAAGTCCGGAGTTTAAGGTAACATTAAGATATCTGTAATATGCTTTTGGTTACTAAATTCTAACATCTTTCAATATTTCCAGAAACGAAGTGGGAAATATTCGGCCCTTAGGGTTAAACAAGTTACCACACATATGGTCGTAGGGGAATGGCTAGATTGACCGAGGACATGGTTAGTTAGTTAAGTATAGCATTATTTAATATTATTTTATATCTGTCAGTTTATTTGTTTAATGTTATTCTAAATTTAGAAAAAAGGAAGTCCAAATCCATCATCCATAACTAGAGCTGATGTTTGGATTAAATCTCACATTAAAAAAATGGTGACCTAGTGACCGTGGAAGCTGCAAATACTGTTGTAAGAATTTTTTATTTTATCGGTATATAAAAAATTGTCCGAAACTATGATGATTTTGCCATCGTACATTATCTGTATGTATTTATTTATGTAGGCGGAGATTAAAAAATTTGTTAGCCTATCACAGTCCAACTCGTCATAGAATGTCAATGGAGACGCTCTTGCAAATGTATTGGGACAAGATAAACCAGGACGGTTAAGGGTATGGGAAGGGGTTGCACCTTAACCAAGCTAGCTGTGGCCCATTCCAGAGATAAACAACTATCTCAATGTCGAGAGGAAATAGAAGAATTGAGGGGTATGGTACATATGCTGGTGGACCAAAAGGTAAACTTTTAAAAGTAATTTATTAATTAGACATTGGGAAAACACTGGAGTAACATTGGGAAAACATTGGGAAAACACTGGGTACAATGGCTTGAGGCAGCAAGTGAACGGAACAACAAGCAACACTTTGTTTTAGTGTGAAAATACCAAGCTTGGTCAGACTCTGCTAATTATGTCCCCATTGTCGCTGCATTTCTCACTGGGAATAACATGTTACAATAATTGGAGACCCTTAAAAAGTTGGAGGCGTGTTAGGTAGTTGTTTAGCGGCCTAGTCCAGGGCCTGCCTTTTCAAATGGTTTGTAAGAGACAAATGTTGAGTCTCATATTCGCGAATTCTTTTCGTTATTTATCGATTATAGCAACTTTGGAATGGGTTATGTAACGACCCGAAATTTTCGAACCCGAAAATTTCAGATAGTTATGGAAAAGAAGAAAGAGATAGAAGAAGAAGAACAGAAACACCAAACATCTCACATTCGCAGCGGATAAAATATCATAATAAATAATAATAACTTACAAAAGAATACTATATCTGTTGATTACATTTAATATACATCAGAATTTTCACATTATATACAGTCACTGAATATTTACAATTACATGTCTCAGATTATCAATAATATAAATACAGCGGATATATTCTAAGCGATACTGTCATCCTGCTCCCCTCCTGAGTTCCAGAACGTCCTAACCTGAAAATCTGTAATACTCGGTCTGACCTGAGCATTACATTCACGGTAACACCCGGGTCAGGCTGGAAACCAGCGTGAGTAAACCCAAATAACGTGGAATACCAAAACAAACAACTTATATAAAACCGGGGTAACTTATATCAATTTAACCAATTCACAATTTGTTATAGGCAATGCTTATTTCACTTATAAATTTCTAAGTACCAAACTTAGATAAAATAATCCAATTCGCTTAAATCATTTCATTCTAGCCTATTGATTTCACAAATCAATCTATAAAAATTCGAAGTGGTTTCGGGTATTTCCCAATACTAGACCGGTCTCTTCGAAATTCATGTCATCCTAACCCACGTTATCCAAATGAAATACACAACCCTTCATATCAAAGATATCAACTAATCGAAACATCCATTACCATTCAATCATTCATAAGCACGTTTAATCACTTCCAATTCGATTCAATTTATTCTAATTGAATTTCTAACCTCCCTCACTTAGATTCCTTTATTCATCATTAATTAAATCCAAATCAATTAATTTGACAACCCTTCATTTTCAACTTAATTAATCACATTTAAGTAATTGTTTTTAATTGATTTCACGATATTAATTGCTCTTAACAAATCAATGAGTAATCTTTAATTTCTTCACAAATTAATTAGCTATAATTAATTCCGTTCATTCTTAATTACTTATGTTAATTGGCTTCTCATAAGTCACTTATTATGAATTAATTAATCGCAATTAATCAAATCTTTAATTACTTCGTTAATTACATAATTTAATGATTTCCAATTATATTTTACTTTAATTCGACTACAATATTAATCATTCTCGATCACCCACAACCTGTAATTAACTATTTTCTTACTTACTTCATTAATAAATTAATTACTCCGTAATTCATTATTTCAATCAATCTCTTGATTAATTACACAAAGTATATATTTTTTAATTAATAAATTACAATACGTGTTTAACTATTAAACCACCAAATGATTATTCTAATTAACTTAAACCTTCATTAATTAATCCAAATCATGAATTACTTAACTGATCACCCCAAACCATTAATTAACTTAAAAAAATCCAATTTATATATTTCGATAACTTAGTGTACCGTAATATTCAAGCAAACCACAGCATTCAGCAGTCCAATTACCAAAAATATTCAGCATCGAAAATCAAACATTCCAGTATGTGTTATATAGTACTATATAATATAGCACATCGATCCAATTCAACCATTCAATCCATCATTTAAATTTAACCATTTAAATTTAAATAAAAAATTCAGAAACGTAAGGTTTACTCACCTTGATTTTGCAAATCCAAATCTGATCTCGATTTGTTTCCTCGATTACGACCTTGTATAAATATTACATAACTTATTAATGTCTGGGATAATCAGATAATCCATCACTATTTATTGATTTTAATCTACCTAATAATTTTAATAATAATTTCATTTGATAAATTTAATCCAATTTAAACTAAAATTTAATTTATCTAAAAATTAAATTTAAAAAAAAAATAACTTTCTGTAAATATCTTAAAATAAAATTGATCGCTAATTTCATCGGCTATTTAAATTATTCATACTTGTATTGTTGTAAATAAAATTTAATTGGGAGTCAACAATTTTGTAATTACCTCACAAAGAAAACTCACAGCATCCTTCCCCCCTATAAGCGACCAGATCCTGACCAAGCTTCGCGCCACCTCTCCCACTCGTCACTGCCCCAACTACGCCTCCAACCATCAGACTCTCGCGACGACGACTCAAGCTCCAAACCCTACTCAAACGCAACCCCACTGCCTATCATCCTTGAGCTCGAGCTCGACTCTGACAACGACTCAAACGATGATATCGCCCCCCCTCGATGTGCTCGCCCTTGCGCGACTCACCCAAATCGCCGATGAATCCCACTCAAAGATGCGACATACGCGGCTGCCTTCATCCTAGCTTTGCTAACACCCGCGACCTCCAATCGCAACCCCCCCTCGATCGAGCTAACCTCCAGCTCCCCTCACGCAACGCCCAAAGTCGCGATTCCCCAAAACATGAAGAACCCCCTCTTTTTTTCTTTTCTTTTTAGTTAGCGTTCGCTTGCTGCTGAAGAAAAAAAGAAGAAGGGGACAGGCATGAGATATAGGGTAGGAACGGCTTCCTGTGTACGTTTGCTTACTAAAATATCTCTGACTAATAATGTACCTAGATTTATTTATATTATAAAATTTCCAGAACGCCTCGATGAATGCCATTTAAAATTTCGAACTATTCTTAGGGTATGCCGCTAGGTGATTATAGGGTTTTACCCGCGTTCCGAACTTAATGGAACATTTTTCGAAGGTTAATTCGATCGTATGAGCGAGTTACAAAAGAAAACGATGAATTTTAAATTAAATCAATAAAATAAATCTAAGCGTTTTGAGCTGCCATGGTCAAACGACAGCTCTGATTGCTACGAAAATTGAAATCCGATAATAACTAACTATTACGGATCCAATGGAACTGGTTTCGTTAAATTCCGAGACTGTGCCTTGGAAGGCTATTTTCAAGTTCCAATTTAAACAATATATTATAAAAATTGAACAAATTACCTTTAAATTAAATTTCAACTATTCTATTATCTTCAGTATCCTCATTATAGATTTTATAAGCCTTCAAATTATTTTAAACAGGCTTAGAATCTCAAATTCAACAATTTACCCAATTTCAATTATATAATTCAATACTTTAATTATCTAATAAATATTAATATTTGGAATTCAAGCTAAAATTAACCTTTCAAATGTTAAAGATCAATTTATTATTCCATTTTAAATCATTAAAATTTCCGGGTCGTCACATTCTTCCCCCCTTAAAAGAATTTCGTCCCCGAAATTACTAGTTAGGAAGAATGGACCAATACCCGTTTACTTTTTCCCAAAACCCACACTTCAACAGTCTTACCAACTATCCTTTATTAAAGACCCACTATCACCTTAACCAACTTCCTAAACCTTCTATGGTTTCAAACAACACCCCTCACTCAATCGTCTAAATTTCAATTTAAAACCAAATTTTGAATTATCAAAATTTTCTCAAAATTTTTCTAACTCTCTAAATTCCTGAAAATTTTTGCCAGCGTCTCCTTTGCGCCGCTAGCTCGGTACAACTACAAAAGGCCTCTACGGGCTCCCAAATTCCAAAAGAAAACTAAAGCCAAGTGGCTACATCAAAAACCCAATCCAATTTCATTCAGAAATTTTAAATACATACCTTTTTGTCGAGCAATTCAAATTTATCTTTTGGGATCAAATCCAACTTTCTTTTCCCATTTTTAATACCTGCATATCTTACCAAGCAATAACATCCAATTGTAACCCTTCCAAATCATTGTATACATTTCCCTACATAAGTTTCATATCTATTTCAAAATTAGTTTTTCCCCTCCATATGAATTCAATTTGTCTTCACTTCTGAATATTAAATTTTATTTTTTATTTATAACTGATTCATATTAGTTTTATCTACTAATTTACTTTAAATTTTCAATTTGAAAACGTTTTGTCGTTAACCAAATTTTTCTCAAAAATTTTCCAAAAATTTTCTAGCTCCCAAAGTTTCCGGAAATTTTAGGCAGAGTCTCTTTTGTACGGAGGAGCTTTTGCAATTTGACAAGAGATATAAATATGTATACATCGACCCACACGGTCGGAAAAAGCAAAAACAGTTCATATTTCCTATTTTTATTGCGTAGGCGTACCTTATTTAGCATTTGAAGCAAGCAGCTTATTTATTTTAGCTATTAGTGCAATCCAAACCAGCCAAATGGCCATCAGGTACCTTTACTTACTCAATTTAAATATGTAAGTGCCATATATATAAAATTTATTAGCATATCATTTACTTTCAATAGCTAAACACATGTAGATTTTAAAGCTTATTCACTTGCTTTCAATCAATTCATAAGCCATTTCATTCAATTTCAATGGTTTGCAACTCAATTTCTTACATTCCATTGATTTTTTAATTCAAACAAGCTTATATTCTCTTCAAATGATTCAAAATCAATTTCATTTAATCTCTATTGACTCATAGCATTTTAATTACTTTCATGTACGCCGAACGACAACCATTTTCATGCGATTTCGACGATATTCGTTTAATAGAGTATCTATTTCAGTTTATAATTACCTTAAATAAATTTTCAGTTCATTTCATATTTAATGAGTTTCCACTCTTATTCGAAGTTAAGCTTCCATAAATTTTAAACTTAAGTTAATTTACTTTAATTTATTCCAACATCAACTTAAGTTTACTTCCATTTGATTCTCAATTTATTTTTATTCACTAGGGTTTTTGCAACTCAAACCATTTCTATTATAATCACTTCTATTTCATTAAATATTATTCAAATCACCTTTGAATTTTATTTGTAATTCAAACCATCCCATTTTTCAACCCAACTCTATTTTATTTTTACTTTACAACATCTCCTCTTATTTAATTCATTACCAAATCCAAGTCAAATTCTATCCACAACTTGAATTCATTCCAGACTCCATTATTAATTTACGATCCATTTTATTTTACCGAGTTAAATTTTATTAATATACTTAATCAAATAATTATTTAGCCAATTAGCTTACTTTCAATTTTTAAATCAATACTCGATTTTAATTACAAAATCACTTCATTAAAATTCTAGTTTGGATTTCCTTTTTATTTCCCAAAATTCCAACTCTTTTATTTAAAATTTCAGAAAAGCTTTTAAAGTCACATAATACTATTAAAATAACTCTTTATAAAAATATCTTTTATAACTCGATGTCTCAACCAGTCCATCCTTGTTCTCACAGAAATTCAGTCATACGTTGATCAGGCGTAGGACTGAAAATCTATAAGTACTTGGTAAACCCGTTTTCAACACCCAGTGAAAATACTTGGAAAATAATTTTATTGAAATATAGAAAACAGTTTTTTGAAAATAGAGGAAATATCTTTGCTGAGGATGCTCTGGAAATCATCACCCCATCCATGGTCGCAGTTAACCCAATGGTTACGTTGCCATCCCGACAAAATCCACAGATAACTGTAGGCCTCCGCGCCCCTCAATTACACCATGGAACCCACGACAGATCGCAGCTACAACTGGGGTTACGTAGCTATCACAGCAAAAACCCATATAACTGTAGGCATCAGCGCCATCGAATTTCGCTGCCAAAAATGAAACTTCTCCACTTTACTTGACCATAGATCGCAGTCTACCGATGTTGCGTTGCCTTCCCGGCAAAATCAAGTGTAGACTGTTGACACTCATCCTCCACACGATTTTTGCTATGGTCCCCACAGCAGATCGCAGTGACATCGAGTTACGCTGTCGTCACAGCATAACCCAAATGCCTCTGTAGGCATCAACGCCATCGACTTACGCTACCCAATAATCCTTAGGAACTAGTTTTGTCCGGACTCCTCACAGGATCAACTTTAGAACCCCCCCTCCCCCCGGGGCTCCAGGCAGCACCACCCGGTGGCACTCCTGAGAAGTTCATTGCAAGGGAGCGTCTTTTCCCCAGAGCCATCATCAAAATATTTTATACTATACACATATAGTATCTTCAAATCATACACCTAGTATGATATTATACAAAGCTCCTTTACACAAAATCGATTACCCCAAAATCGATAATTCTCAAACTACGCTTTCCAAATTCAGTATTGACTTTACCCAAAATCAAAAGCCTTTCCAAATCCAAAGGTTCTCAAAATCTTTTCCAAATTCCTCATAAGATCCTTTATACATATTCAGATATATAAAATTTTAAAACTATGGATCATTTCAAGCTTGTATAACCCTTTTATACTTCAATTCTTACCTCAGTTGGGTATTTAAATTAATAACAGTTTGAACTCCGACCAGTTTATATTTAGAGAATAGCTTGAAAATTCTAAAAATAAATAAGTAGTGGAAAAATAATTATTAGTTTGCAAAATAGCTATAAAATAGGTAACTAACTGTAAAATAGTTAAGAAATAGTTGAATAGTTTCAAAATTTGTAGATAATTGCAAAATAGTTGTAAAATAGAAATTAGTTTGTGAAATAGTTGAAAAATAGTAATTAGTTTAGTTAACAGTTGAAAAATGGTTAAATAGCCCCAAAAATAATCGTAAACAAGTATATAAAATAATTTGGCTTTAAGAAAGAGAGGATGTATATATTTAATACCTTAGAAAAATAAGTTTATATCAAAACAGTTAATATTGAAAATAGTCAAGAGTCAACTGTTCACCTTCCCAACAATTCAATTTAAATCTTCATTTAAATTGACCCAATTCCAATTCAAATAACTCCAAATTCCATTGGACTTGATTAACCCCCAATTCAAGTTGAATCAATCTTGATTCTTTCCCCAATTTAAATCAAATTCTAGTTGATTTTAAATCCTATTCAATTTTAACTATAATTTCATACTACTCCAATCAATTTGAATTATTATCAATTTAATTTCAAAATCCAAACCACTTCAATTTAATCCAATCAATTTCCCATTTAATTTTTTTTTTAAACTTATACATCTTCAATCACCAATCCAATTACTTCAAACCAAATTCAATTTTAAACTAATTCAATTAAATCTTGAATTTAAACTATCTCGAATTATAAAAATTCGAGTTAAATTCTCAAAGGTTGGTTTAACTCTTTAAACCAAATTAACTTTTAAATCAAAGTGTTTAATCATTCTAATTTCTGAGCCCAATTTCTCAAAATTCTCATTTTAAACTATTTTTACTTATGTATTTCAAGGTTCAAATAAGAGTTCAATGCAAATTTTATTTGTTTTCAAAATTTAATTTATTATTCAAATTTATCTTCCAGTTTGAAGCCAGTTCTTAAACAAGTTTAATTTTACAAGTCAATTATTCAAATTTATTTTATTTATACAATACCATTCTCAATTTAAAGATTTTATTAACAATGGGATGATAACATCCCATAAATTTTAAAACGTCCATCTATTTTCAAATTTAAATCTCAAACCCGTTTTGAGATCACACAAATCCCCAATTCAAATCAATCATTTAACTTTCCAAGTTAAATTTCAATTTCATCACGAAATTTTCAATTCTGGTTACTTTTTTTTCTATACTTATTTAACTTTCCAAAGTTAAATTCCAATTTACTTAATCCAATCAACCTTACTCAATTTGAATTCCCGCTTCAAACCTCAAAATTCTTTCCCTCTTATAAGTTTGAAACTTATATCACTTTGAGAGTTTTATATCATATTTCAGGGAAAAATCAAAACTCGACCTCTTAGAGTTTATTCTAAATTATCTTTGATATAATGTATATCCATACATATATACATCTTTATTTCTTGACCCTCCCAACCATATTTTAAAATTTGAACCACCTTTGGTTTTAAATTCAAATCAAATTTCAAACAACCCATTGTTTGCAATAAGTCTCATTTTCCTTTTTATATTATTCTTATTTCTATAAATTCAAGATTAAATCTTAGTTTGAATCCCATTTCAAACTTACATTTATTTAAAGTTTTTTTTTTAAATAATTTAATTCCCGAATTCTAAATTTAGAATTTAAACTTCAATTAATTAAATTTCGATTTGGTTGTATTATCGTTTTTACTTCATTTAATTCTAATTCAAGACTTCAATCTGGCTGTATTATATGACTTCTAAATTTTAAATCCAATAATTTAACAACCAATCACCTTTATATTAATTTGAAGAAAATATTACTTTATATATAGCAAAATATATATATTTTTATATATATAAAATCATTTAAAACCTTTATATAAGAAAATAACAAGTACGCGCTCATATAAATATACATTCAACTCATTTTAGAGTACCACTGACTCTATTTAATGAGCAATCCCCACCAGAGCCAAGGTTCTCGCTTAACCTTCCAGCTCTGATACCAAATGTAACGACCCGAAATTTTCGAACCCGAAAATTTCAGATAGTTATGGAAAAGAAGAAAGAGATAGAAGAAGAAGAACAGAAACACCAAACATCTCACATTCGCAGCGGATAAAATGTCATAATAAATAATAATAACTTACAAAAGAATACTATATCTGTCGATTACATTTAATATACATCGGAGTTTTCACATTATATACAATCACTGAATATTTACAATTACATGTCTCAAATTATCAATAATATAAATACAGCGGATATATTCTAAGCGATACTGTCATCCTGCTCCCCTCCTGAGTTCCAGAACGTCCTAACCTGAAAATCTGTAATACTCGGTCTGACCCGAGCATTACATTCACAGTAACACCCGGGTCAGGCTGGAAACCAGCGTGAGTAAACCCAAATAACGTGGAATACCAAAACAGACAACTTATATAAACCCGGGGTAACTTATATCAGTTTAACCAATTCACAATTTGTTATAGGCAATGCTTATTTCACTTATAAATTTCTAAGTACCAAACTTAGATAAAATAATCCAATTCGCTTAAATCATTTCATTCCAGCCTATTGATTTCATCAATCAATCTATAAAAATTCAAAGTGGTTTCGGGTATTTCCCAATACCCGACCGGTCTCTTCGAAATTCATGTCATCCTAACCCACGTTATCCAAATGAAATACACAACCCTTCATATCAGAGATATCAACTTAATCGAAACATCCATTACCATTCAATCATTCATAAGCACGTTTAATCACTTCCAATTCGATTCTATTTATTCTAATTGAATTTCTAACCTCCCTCACTTAGATTCCTTTATTCATCATTAATTAAATCCAAATCAGTTAATTTGACAACCCTTCATTTTCAACTTAATTAATCACATTTAAGTAATTATTTTTAATTGATTTCACGATGTTAATTGCTCTTATCAAATCAATGAGTAATCTTTAATTTCTTCACAAATTAATTAGCTATAATCAATTCCGTTCATTCTTAATTACTTATGTTAATTGGCTTCTCATAAGTCACTTATTATGAATTAATTAATCGCAATTAATCAAATCTTTAATTACTTCATTAATTACATAATTTAATGATTTCCAATTATATTTTACTTTAATTCGACCACAATATTAATCATTCTCGATCACCCACAACCTGTAATTAACTATTTTCTTACTTACTTCATTAATAAATTAATTACTCCGTAATTCATTATTTCAATTAATCTCTTGATTAATTACACAAAGTATTTTTTTAATTAATAAATTACAATACGTGTTTAATTATTAAACCACCAAATGATTATTCTAATTAACGTAAACCTTCATTAATTAATCCAAACCCTGAATTACTTAACTAATCACCCCAAACCATTAATTAACTTAAAAAATCCAATTTATATATTTCGATAACTTAGTGTACCGTAATATTCAAGCAAACCACAGCATTCAGTAGTCCAATTACCAAAAATATTCATCATCGAAAATCAATCATTCCAGTATGTGTTATATAGTACTATATAATATAGCACATCGATCCAATTCAACCATTCAATCCATCATTTAAATTTAACCATTTAAATTTAAATAAAAAAATTCAGAAACGTGAGGTTTACTCACCTTGATTTTGCAAATCCAAATCTGATCTCGATTTGTTTCCTCGATTACGACCTTGTATAATATTACATAACTTATTAATGTCTGGGATAATCAGATAATCCATCACTATTTATTGATTTTAATCTACCTAATAATTTGAATAATAATTTCATTTGATAAATTTAATCCAATTTAAACTAAAATTTAATTTATCTAAAAATTAAATTTAAAAAAAATAACTTTTTGTACAAATCTTAAAATAAAATTGACCGCTAATTTCATCGGCTATTCAAATTATTCATACTTGTATTGTTGTAAATAAAATTTAATTGGGAGTCAACAGTTTTGTAATTACCTCACAAAGAAAACTCACAGCATCCTTTCCCCCTATAAGCGACCAGATCCTGACCAAGCTTCGCGCCACCTCTCCCACTCGTCACTGCCCCAACTACGGATCCAACTATCAGACTCTCGCGATGACGACTCGAGCTCCAAACCCTAACTCAAACGCAACCCCACCGCCTATCATCCTTGAGCTTGAGCTCGACTCTGACAACGACTCAAACGATGATATCGCGCCCCCCCTCGATTTGCTCACCCTTGCGCGACTCACCCAAATCGCCGATGAATCCCACTTGAAGACGCGACATACGCGGCTGCCTTCATCCAAGCTTTGCTAACACCCGCGACCTCCAATCGCAACCCCCCCCACCCCCCCCCCCCCCCCCCGCCCCCCCGATCGAGCTAACCTCCAGCTCCCCTCACGCAACGCCCAAAGTCGTGATTCCCCAAAACACGAAGAACCCCCTCTTTTTTTTTTTTTTTTTTTTAGTTAGCGTTCGGTTGCTGCTGAAGAAAAAAAAAAGAGGGGACATGCATGAGATATAGGGTAGGAACGGCTTCCTGTGTACGTTTGCTTACTAAAATATCTCTGACTAATTATGTACCTAGATTTATTTATATTATAAAATTTCCAAAACGCCTCGATGAATGCCATTTAAAATTTCAAACTATTCTTAGGGTATGCCGCTAGGTGATTATAAGGTTTTACCCGTGTTTCGAACTTAATGGAACGTTTTTCGAAGGTTAATTCGATCGTATGAGCGAGTTACAAAAGAAAACGATGAATTTTAAATTAAATCAATAAAATAAATCTAAGCGTTTTGAGCTGCCATAGTCAAACGACAACTCCGATTTCTACGAAAATTGAAATCCGATAATAACTAACCATTACGGATCCAATGGAACTGGTTTCGTCAAATTCCGAGACTGTGCCTCGGAAGGCTATTTTCAAGTTCCAATTTAAACGATATATAATAAAAATTGAACAAATTACCTTTAAATTAAATTTCAACTATTCTATTATCTTCAGTATCCTCATTATAGATTTTATAAGCCTTCAAATTATTTTAAACAGGCTTAGAATCTCAAATTCAACAATTTACCCAATTTCAATTATATAATTCAATACTTTAATTATCTAATAAATATTAATATTTGGAATTCAAGCTAAAATTAACCTTTCAAATGTTAAAGATCAATTTATTATTCCATTTTAAATCATTAAAATTTCTGGGTCGTCACAGGTTACTAAACTCTCTATTAAATGAGTCTATTTATCTGTTGGGACATTCTCTTGTATCATGTCTAAATTTATCTTTAAGCAACAAGAATGTTTAGTTTGTTTATCATGGAATGATATTTGTTTTGGTGTCAACTATATAATAGTTTGATGCTTTCTTCCTATTTAAATTAATGGTTGATTTCCAGTACTATTTATTTTGGCATACAATTACAATTTACAAAGTTATTTATTCTTATATAGTAGATGAATAAATTCACACTTGCAAATGCACCTTATTCTCCAACTGCTTTTATTAATAAAATTACAATCATATTATACCCGAGAACATTGTAACAGAATTAGTTGATGGGCCTTTCACCTTTAGTTTATACCTTCTTTGACATATTCTGCTGAAGATCATTTTATTGATGGATAAATGTTTTTCTAATGTCGTCTGTTCACATAAATCTTTGGCATCCATTTTGAGTATCCAAACAGTATATGTAGTATAGGTGTTCCTTCTTGCTTTTCATTTTTTCTCAAATAAAACTCTCAACAAGTTTTGGGTGCACATGCCGTCTTGACACTTGATCACTGAACATAAAAGGTAAGTCTACGATGAACAAGGTTTACTGATGCACCTATAGTTTATTGCAAATATGCATAGCATCAAAGTATACATAAACACTGTAGTAACTGGGAATAACAAAATAGTGCATAACAACTGGTTTTTTGTTATATAATAATTTTGAAAATAATGAATTCAGACACACATGTTTGTAAATGATGCTACAATAACTGGTTTTTTGTATGTACTCTACCATTCAAACTTGTTGGACTGATTCTAGTGACATTTTAAGTATTGTGCATTTCCACTTCAGTGCTCCTAAGATTAAAATATCCTAATATTAGTGCTTTGCTGCGGGGTAAAAAAAGTTCAAAAGAAGGGAGCACACCTGAATTGGTAAAAATAATAATTATATTACTCAAGAAATAACATTTGGATTTTAGTTTTTGATCCAGTAATTGCTATAATTTTCTATTGAATAATTGTAGAGAAATGACGACGTATGTTTGGTGTTGAATTGGGATGGAACCCTACAGTTGTTGCCGATGGGAGAGTGTTGTCCATGGATCCAAATGAGGTTGTCAATGGCACTCGTCTTAGACCAAATGCTGTGAGCGTTATTATAGATTTCGTGGAAGAACTAGATGCTTACTTATGGAGGCCTACACCTGAAATGACAGTATTAGCAAACGCTAAGAATAAGGTAGTAGTTGGCCATTAAATTGCATTAAGAGGGCGCTGCGAGGATAGCTGAATGAAGTCAGTACGGTAAATTTTATAATTCACAATATTTACGTCGGTCTTCATAAATTTGATTTAGAAATATGTCTTGTACAATATTTTCACTTAATTACTAAACTCTTGATTTACACTTCTCCTTTTTAGAGTGACAGCAGCGCCCAAGACGACAAATGCAAGATTTATGGTTGGAATAAGGGTGAAGGGGTAGTTGCCGAAGGAAGAATCTATGCCAGAGATCCACAACATCTTGTTAATGGCATTCCGCTCTCTGGCTGTCTTTGCAATTTGGTTGGCCAATGTAATAAATGGAGATGCATATTTGTGGCGACCCACAGTTGTTATGTCGTGCGTTAGAGATGCAGTTGGTAGGAAAGTAGCATGGCCAAAATCAAAAGTTGAAGTTAATAAAGATGCAGTTGGTAGGAATGTAAATTGTGCGACTTCTCCTGTGATATCCACACCCATAATCGCGAAGAAACCACAACAACATGTAAGTAAATATGCTGAAAACATTTTGTAGTTTGTATTTTGTTTCTTCTGTTTGAAATATGCACCACTGTGTTATTGCATTTTGTATGCTTTGATTTCTAAAATAAGTACACAGTTTTCAATATGCACTGTTTGAAATATGCACCATTTTTTCCAGCCGATTGCAAAGCTGAAAAAAGATAGTAAATGCAAGTTGATTGATGTGGGTGAAACGAACGAAGTAGTGGCTGAAGGAACTATCGCTTCAACTGATTCAATATCGATGGTCCATTGTCGTCCATTGGGACGTGATGCTGTAAAAGTTTGGGTTGAAATTGTGAGAGTTCCGGATGCAGTGCTATGGAGACCTACATCGGAGTTGACGTGCATGAAAGATGCCTTTGGCGTTCCCATAGCTTGGCCGATAGCAAAAGTCATTATGGAACCAAAATGAAAGGTATGCGATTCTTTATGTAATTGAAAACTTCTTGCAAAATTACTATCATGGATAATCAGTAGCAACAAAATACTTAAACCATCAACTCAAATAATTATAATGCCTAAGTGATTTGAAAAAGGGTTGCCTTCAAAGTTATTTGAAATTTTCCTCTAAATTGCCTCATTATAACCTGCTTGTAGATGTGCAACGAGTTGTTGTACTTGAATGATTTATGTGAATATGCAACAAATGTGAATAAGTTAGAATTTATGTTGGAATTTACTATGATCAGGCTTATCAAAATATGGTATTTATGTTGTATATATTAACTGTAATTAGTCGGTGGTTTAATCCATCAGTAGCCATAAGTTATATCGACTAATTGTACATACTTAAAAGATAATTAATGATCCTAAGTTTCCAGTCATTTTACATACTAGGACCATATTATATTATTATCCCATATTTTTATCAACAAATGCATCTATCGTTATGAATTTTTTGAATCTGTGTTTGGCTGTATCCATATGGGTCTGGCAGACTTCTTACACCTACCTAATTTCACTATCTAAAATAATTCATTTATACTTATATTTACATCTATGTTCGAGTATATGAAAATCTGTTTTTGAGTATATGAAAATGTACAGGCAGAGATAAAATGTACAAAACATTGATGACAAATCTTCATTTTCATTTTATTCTTGGCCAAAACTAACATGCACATTATTTTAATTTTCATATTCAGTTGTGCATATTCGGTTGAACACAAGATTGTACATCTTCAGTTGTGCATAACTTTAGTCTCATCGTTTTCACAGTATTGATGGTCCTGTCATTATTATCTCAGTATTGATTATAACCTGAGTCTCACTGTTGATTATATTTTTTCTACAGGTAGCCATTTCTGAATAATGAGCACTAGCGGCACTAGTTTATCGTACTTGTTAGGTAGTTTGGTTGTTTATTGTACTTGCTTAGTTCAGATGTTTATGGTACTTTAACTGCAGCAGTAGCGTATTGTTTATGGTACGTAGTCCGGTTGTGTAAACTTCTATGTACGGTTAACCTTTTATCTTGAAACTACTGTTCGGTTGTGTAAACTTCTATGTACGGTTAACATATTGTTTATGTTAGTGCTTTTGTTTATGTATTTTGTGGTTTTTAAATGTGCTTATGTTTGAATGTGTATATGTATATGTATATGTATTTTGCAGTTGTTTAATGTGTATGTGTTTATGTATTATGTTATAAGCTATGAACAAGATTGAACTGGATGCAATTTATAGGCAGAGTGGAATATTTTTAGTAGCGTTTCGAAAACGCTACTAAAAAACGCTACAAAACATAAAGGGTCAGAGGAGAATATATATAGTAGCGTTTAATAAACGCGGCTACAGGTTTTGTCAATAAACTGTGTCCTCTATTACAGTGTTTAACAAACGCTACCAAAATATTTTTGAGCAGACCAAGTACATTTTGGTAGCGTTTTAAACACGCTGCAAAAAAAGAATTTAGTGGCGTTTCATAAACGCTGCTGCAGTAAAACAATTTTTGGTAGCACTGAATAAGTGCAACTAAAAATCAGGTATTTTTAGTCGTGTGCTTTATAACAGTTTATCAAAACACTGCTAAAACTTTTAGTAGCGTTTTTTGAGCGCTACTAAAAGTCAAAATTATTGAAGTGTAGCAGTCTGTGGTTTCTTTTGCATGCTCCACCTTGATTCGGAAAAATTTCTCCAACACATCTTTGAGAAGTCCCCCCATACTCCACCTTTTTTCTAAGTAATTTATATACATTGCTGCTTCTTATTTGTACGCGCAGCGCCTCCCCATTACCCCTCCAAACACTTGCGACTCTACCTTGAGTCGAAAGATTGCAGCATTTTACCTCCAACTGTCCTACTGAAACAAGAACCTTTGTAATTTCTGGGATGTGCCTAACTCCTGCAAGCTTCAGCACCCTTCAATCATGCAGCTTCAATCTAACGGAACCTATGCTTTTAACATCCAAATCTCCACCATTAGCAGATTTCATCTTAGCATCTTGCTCTTTATAATCAATAAATGATTTTTTGATTGCATATGTTGAAACAAGCACCTAAATCAAACACCCAATCTTTTCTTTTCTTCTATCCATGCATAGGACATTGTCATTAAATTCCTCACCAAAATGCACCTCATCATCGCTATTATCCTTTTTGTTCATTTTGGCCTTCTCCTAATGCCTTCAATTCTCCTTGCCCTTTTTTAGCTTATTGCAAAATTATCAGATTTTTCATAGTAATAGCAGATGAAATCTCTTTCCATGTTTGATCTATTTTCCCATATTTAGATATTTGGATAATCAACCCTCCTTGCAAGATGGACCATTTCAATTGGATTTCTACTTTATTTTTCCTCCTTATCCTTTCCTACCATGAGCTTTATCATTCGTGTCTCCTTATTAAGTAAGCTACTAACTACTAAACCCATTGAAACAACTCCATCCGAATTTGAGTTATTAAAGTGTTTCTCAATTATGCGGTAATGAATTTATCAACATCAAGGCTTGGTTGTAATCTACATTCGTCAATTGGTTCGCTATTGCCTGAAAATCGTTGAGATGCTCTCCAATTGACCAACATTTCTTAAGATTTCTACCAATCTTCTCATTTGAAGAGTCTTTTTTGTTGCGGAGTTCTTGTTTCCAATTTCTGTCAATTTCTTCCTAATTCCAAAAGCGGATGTTTCATTAGCAACAATTTGAAACATCATATTCTCTAGAAAAAATACCGAATGGCCATAGTAATTTTCCTATCCAAAGTTTTCCACTTTGCTTCAAATACACTAATAGGTTTCTTCCCTTTGTAAAATCCTTCATCTTCACCTTCCATAATTCCCAATTTCTCCCATTAAGATTCTCGACACCTATCTTCTCCATAACTAAAATTCTCTTCAAAACATTTATGTAGTTGACTCAGATACTAACTGTTAATATTTTTTTCTAAGACCTCTACACAATTAGATTTTAGAAGAGAAAAAAATAATAAAAATGATGATAAATATATTCCTCCAACAAAACATTTATTGATTCATCAAAATATTACTAGATAAAACCTAAAAATTGAGAGAAATATCAATACCCAAAACCTCAAAAAATCAACTTTTTCTCACACACATCTAATAAACCATGTACATGTCTATTTATAATAGTCTCAACAAAATATCTTTTTTAAGAAGATGCTGAAAATTTTCATAAATCTTTGCTATGTAGATAATACACTGCCTTCTTTAATGCACAAAAAGTAATTAATCATCTACAAAATCTATAAAAGAGACAATATTTTTGAGTTGCAATTTCATCTTAACTCAAATATCTCCAAATTCTACTTAAATATAGAATATTATATCACCAAAATCTAATAATTATCCCATTATATCAAACATGTAACTTGTTATTTGTTCTAGTCATATTCATTTGCTGCTTTTGCATTTAATTTAGTTTGTTTCCTTATACTACAACTTCATGGTTAAAAACTCAGAGTCCATAAGCTTGTATATGTTAACTTTAGTTGATGTATTTGATCATAAAATTGCATGTGCTAACTTACATTGCCGCATTTGGTCAGTCTAACTTTGCGACCCAATGTACATTACCGCATTTGATCAGTCTAACTTTTCTACCCAAGCTGGTCATTGTTATCCATTATTAGACGTGTATTGATATCAATTACGGAATTATTATTATAACGAGGAAATGTAAAATAGTTGTATTTCGAACTTAGCATTAAAAAACTACACCATAACAAGCTACATTATGGAAAATGTCAAGCTTTATCAAACCGATCGTTAGGGAGGTTTTCTTACTATCACTTGTCCAAAATCAAATTCTTTGAAGTCCAAAAAACATGCAACCCTCACATCCATGTTTTTCTTCTGTTTTCCGTGTTTCTCTACTGTATTCCGCTAATTTCCATTTCCTCCCTAATTTTGATTATTCAAATTCAATACATGATTTGCGTCATAATTCCTGCTTTCTCTCCTTTTTTCCTCAGATCCAACACCAAAACTTTATCGACCTAACTTTATCAATAATCTGCAAATCTAATTTTCAAAAATCAAAATTAGTTGGTCTATCTTTCTTTTATTTCTGTTTTTTGTTCAATGTAATGCATACCTAGCTCTCGATTTTGAAAATTTTCTTCAATAAATCATTGAGATGGCGATGCAATTAGTTAGTGCTACCATCTCCGTGCTTCCCTTGAACGGTTGGCTTACTCCCAATAGTGATTTCTGTTGTAGTTCAAAGTGAAACCAACAATCATTTTCTCTCTTACTTCATCTTTCAGACGAACATGTGACATCGTACTATTTCCATTGAGTATGTGTAACACAAATTTTGCATATTTTTCTGATATACAGTTTGAAATTTTGAAATTTTTTTATTTTATCAAACTGAAATGATAATGTATCACTGCAATTATTCCATTGGATTTGATTCGTAAATGATGTAAGGATATATTGTGATGCCTCACCTCTATACTCACACTAACCAAGGGCACTACTGAGTAATATCGTCAGTTAGTATGAAGAATAAGGCTCTTGAGAAGCGACCAACTGTATAATTGATTTGAGCAAGAACCGATATGTCATGTAGTTTGTTATGCATTTCATTTTACGAGAAAATCCGACATATCCGATCCAAACTCAAATCTACTACACAATGACTAAGTGGCCTTTGGAATCAATATAAAATAAGCATAACACAAAATCGGTCATAGATATTCATATCACTAAGGCATAAATATGAATATAACACATAGAAATGAACATCATAGTAGTGGTCATACAAGGTCCACTACAAGCCAAAAGAATAGGTACATGTACTGCACAAAAGAATAAATATACATCAAAGAGTCTCTATCTCGAATGTATGAGAAAAACTACTATGCTAAAGTAGTTAGCCAAAAGTCAAAAGCCAGTCTCTGCTCAGCAGTCAAGTGGAAGCACCTGAAACACCTCGGTCTGACCGGAGTATTATTTAGGAAGAAAATTAATAAACAATTTAGTCTAGCTATAATTATCATGTAAGATGAGATGTGATAAGAGATATGATAAAAATATATGAGAACAATAATGCCATGCTGACAAGTATATATTTGATAACAATGAAAATCGTGCAATATCTCAAGTCTCCTCAATTACCCAAAAAGAATATCATATTCTTTACCTTATTCACCAAACCTTAAATATTGACAAAACATATCAATGCAAATCGCAAAAATTGGTGAAATATAAAATCCAGAAATCCATAGTTAAAAATCCAGAAAACATAACAGGGGGAGGCTTATCATAAACGAGAGCATGAAAACTCAACAACACGTGTATCATAAACGGGACGCTATCCCATGGGTTGCTAATTCATAGAGCCGGTGCAACGACGTAGTACAACGGTACGCCCGAGGAATATCAAACTCAAATAAGCCGAAATAACGACATAGTACAAGGATACTCCCGATGAACCTGAAACTCAAATAAGTTAGAACAACGACGTAGTACAAAGGTACGCCCGATGAACCTGAAACTCAAATAAGACGGAACAATGACATAGTATAAAGTTACGTCCGATGAACCAAACTTCATAAAACGGTTAAAAGACCATGGGTCGCTAGCCCATAAAAATGATATGAAGCTCTACAGAACGAGGTACAGCCCCCTATGCGGACAAAGAGATATCGCATATCGCTAGTCTAAACCATAAATGATCATCATTGATCAATAAGTGTAAATTACACTAAGCTAGTAAATAAATGAGTTAGTCTTCATGTCCCATAACTACTGGCTTAACCTAAATATTTATGAACAAATTATAGACTTCCACTCGAAAATTATCACGAGATTTCAATCGAACAAGTCCAAGAATTAGCCGACAAAGTAAATGCAATGTTTCATACCACTTGTTTTGCTGAGTTGTTTAATTGGATTTCTCATACGAATGAGGTAAAGGTTTGTATATACTAATAGATTGGAAAACGTTTTTAAAAACGAGCTTTGTATTAAAAGTAATGTTGAAATCATTTTTGTGAAAGAGTTTGAGTATTTACTACTAGTATAGAAGCCCTTGTATTTTAAAGTGACAAATCATATAAACTATTGTGAAAACAATCAATCATCGAAAATCCACATTTCAATAACGTGAATCAAAACCATCTAATGGAAACACCAAAAATCCAAAAAAGAAGTCATCAAAGTCGGTATTAATTGACAATAGCTACTCGGACCGTCAAAGATCGATAAAAATTGGAAATCCACTCAAAATAGGCAAATAGGCAAAAATTTAACAGGACCAGACGTCTGGTTGGTTTCACCAGATGTTTGACCCTAGCCTCTGCCCCTTTTTTCTGTGTTCGTTATTTTTTTCTTGGAAACCTCAACCAGATATCTAGAAATTTCAACCAGACGTCTGGTTGCCTGGGCCTGGGCAGAATTTGCCTAGGCCAATGATGGCCAAACCAATTCGAAGGCGATCAGATGAGCGATGGAGGCTTAGAATTTATGCCAAACGATAACCCAACCCTATAAGCTGTTCGATACACCCCAAACAACATGTCCAAACATTCAAGATAGGATCGTTAAAGATTTTGACTTTAAAATACCAAAATTGGAAAATTCGCCAAACCAATTCAGATCAAAAGAAATTGAACATGAAATAGATGTTAGGAAATCATAACTAACAACAATGAAAGTTATAGACATAGATGTTAGGAAATCAAAATACCAATGAAGTAAACTTAACTAATTTGAAAACTTATATGTTATCAAAGATTAGCTCACTTGCTATTTTTCTTAGATTCAACATAAGTACATCAATGCATGGAGGAAGCATGGGTTCATAACTACTTATCAATTTATACTTAATTGAAACTAATAATGAACAATAAAAAAATTTCTTTTTTTAAATTACCCAACATTCGGTTTTCTCCACTGTTGTGTAGTTATACTAGTTAAAACGAATTTCATCTAGAAAAATAAGAAAGAATAAATAACAATAACTAATTTCTAAAATTATTAACTAATCTTTTAATTTTTTTTAAAAGAAGTCATTCAAGTGTCATCTATGTTGTGAAGTAACTTTATCAAATATTCTTTTGTACTCTGAAAATATGAAATCAAAATCTTAACCTTAAGGTTTGAGATTTTTGGAAATAACCGTTTTGCAAATAGTAAAGTTAGAACTCTTGAAAAACAAGAAAAAGCCGTTGATTTGGCATGTTGAAAATAAGCCGATGCTTTGAAAACTTTATTACGTTCATTTATGGGTGGAGCCGTTCCAAAATAATAAAAACTCTACAAAATTCTAAACGAAACCCATAACTACTCGTAAAGTAGGACAGTAATTTGTTGACTTTTTCATTCTTATATAAGCCAAATATTATTTCTTTCTTTCTCAAGACAGGATATTCAAATTTTGGCATCCCTTGTCTTTGGTGTCCTACATGTGTATCACAATGATACTACTCTTAAATTTATAATTTGGAAAGAAAACAAGCATATATAGAGAATAATTGTACAGCGAAGCTGTATACTCAGTTAATTTTTGGGGTTCTATGGCATTACTTGTGTATTGATAATAATAATAATAATATCACAACCAGATTTCATGGCACGTGCAAGACATCCGTAGATATTTTTTTATAAAATGTCAGCATAGTTTTGAAAACTAAATAAAAAACATACAGATTTTTATAAATAAAAAATTGGTTGAAAAAAGTTTCGAACTTGTAGCCTTATTTACATTTTAAAATTTCCATTTGAAAATAAATGTTAACTTTTTTTTTGCGGGATTTGAACTTTTGAACTCTTGTTTGCATGTAAATATATTTTTGAAAATTTATGTTCGGACTAAAAAATTGTGTTTTTATTTCAACTACTAATAAAGATATTCCCAACCGGATTGGCTATATATTTTGAACATAAGATCGATAAAAACAAATTACTATTAGATTTTATAATTTTCCCTTATAAATAAATAAAAACTTAGAGAAATTAAACTCAAATATTTGGAATCGAACACTAGTTACTACCGGTTTCATACACATTTATCATTACTATTCAATCTTGGATTTGCACAAGTTTTTAGTAGTGTAGCAGTTTCATACACAAGTGTCCTATCACATCCGTATCCAAAATCATTTTTCAATATCAGATACTTGTATCTGTAAATTCAGATGGATATCGATAATTATCATATCCACTAACGAATATAAATAGAAATTTTTTTAACATTTTTTTAATTTCATGATCATACAAGTGTGAAAAATTAACAAAATATGATATAATAACAAGTTTGGAGCTGTTAATATATATTAAATGCATATAATATAAAGTATTAACTTAATAAAACAATAAATGTACAGTTTTAATTGTAGTAACATACACATAGTATAAATTAAAACCTTGACGAAAAACTAAACGGATAATTTTTTCAGCGGATGTCTTCATATCCGCATCCGTTTTCATTTTTGCAAATATGGGATATTTATTTGTTTTCGAATGTAGATGCGGACAGATTTCAATTTTTTTAGATATCCATGGATTGGTTTAGTATGATTATTTTTGAGCTATGTCCCTTTATAGGCCTTGTAACTATGTTTTATTATATTAATATATGACTGGGCTCCCTTTGTCCGATTACTTTTAAAAGAAATGTTATTTCCAATATAGTTACAAAAAGTTTATTTAGAAGAAAGCAAGTAAAATATTTGCTGAATTTGAATGTGAAAACAGCGAGTGTATATAACGAGAGGTTGTATGAGGGCCACTGGGCAGTCCAAAACTCCTATTTTAAGACCTACGGATGTTCAAAGTAGAGCTAAAATGTTGTTTCTTAATTGCTTTAATTATGTATTCATTACAAACTAATTTTACTTATGCTATACTACACACCGAATGACAAAAGGTGCTACTCTATTTGTTGTCGGTTTTTCGTTTGCTATAAAATTTTGGGAAAGTTAGTATATATATACTAGGAATTTAATTGTTGTTGATGCACCTTTACATAGCTTGAAATAGAACCAAATAATATATAATGGTTTCAAATCTCATATATCTCATTCGAAATCTCCTTTTCAAACTTAGAAAAAGCACTAAATATAAATTTTTTAATTCTACACACTCTTCTTGTCCAAGTTATTCAAATTTTGTTTGAAATATGAATTAAAATTTCAATACTAGATCTCGTCGTGATTAATCTTTTTTCTTTTACATAATATTTTTTTATATTCGTATATTCAAAACGCTACTCAATAAAATCAATATTTACCAACTCTATGAACATGTTTCTTGACATTTCACCTTAATGGGTCACAACAAAAGACTTTATTTTTTTTAAGTAAGGGGAGCATTACTAAATCCATTAAGCTATCAAATTATAGTCTTCCCCAAAACATTAATCTCAATTATTTTTCTCTATGCAAATCAAGCATGTTGCAATTTGTACTTTTTACGTTGAAAATTATACTAGCTAATAAATCATCAAAACATCAACTTTAGACATGTGAGTTACTTCAAGATATTCCCACGATGTACTTTAAGAGCCGAGAGGTCAATTCCAGATGTACGTCTGAGATACACTCATTTCATTTAAGATCTCCTTCGATACGATACGAGAGGACTTGTATGGAAATTTCAAGGTGAAATATGACCAAAATCCAAGATTTAAATGCTTGAATATATATATTTAACATACTTAGCAGTATTTTGTAATTGGATAATTGCATCAACTTCTTGGTGGTTTGAAAAAGTAAAATGCACTCCTCTTCCTTAGGTAGAATTACTCAATTTCAACTTAAAGAAATTACAAGTCTTTCATTAAAGTTCCAAGAAATCAAGAAAATGGCAATCAGCTCTAATCATATAATGGCCTCTCAATCCATCATGCCCGAGCCTCCTCCTCCTCTCCCTCATTCTTCTTCCTCTAACCCTAAGGTGGTGCAACCTCAAATTGACAGTGAGGGGTTCCAACTAGTTAGGAACCGCCGCATAAGAGAGAAACCCCCTCTTTCATCAAAATCTTCATAGTTTCGCACCAAGAATTCATACCACAATGGTTACAGAGAGCCAAGAATCAATTATAACAATCAAAATTCAAGGCAAGACTCTCAGAACACATCGAAATCTGCTACGGGTTTACAAATTAATCAAATATACAATGGTGCAACAGCAAATCATGGACAATTAATAAGCAAGCAAGGGATTTTCTCACACAAGGTATCATCTTGGGCAGACTTGATAAAAGAGGGAGGCCTCAAACATGAATATACCTTGAAATATCAATCACCTATAACCATTAACAACAAGAAATGGTTATAATGAATGAAGGGGTCAGTAAGAGAACAGAGCCCAAATGGGGTTGCTCGATGATAGCATACGTTTATGGTAATAGGCCTTTCTATCATCATTTTAAAGATTTCTTTCAAAAAACTTGGAATCCCATGGGTAATTTCAAAATTTTCACAAGAAACAATGGTTTCTTTATTAGCAAATTTGCTGTTGAAAGTGATTGCGAAAAAACAATCAATGAAGATCGATACTTTATTAATGGAAAAATGATTATTTTGAAAAGATGGAGCAATAAGATTTCTTTTGATAAGGATCTGCTAAACACAATCCCAATCTGGATTCATATCCCATAAATTAGTTCCAAACTATGAGACAGTGAAGCTTTTGGAGCAATAACAAGTATAGTAGGAACTTCTCTAAAATTGGATGAACAAACAGCAAAAGAAACCAGATTAAGCTATGTTAGAATCCTTGTTGAAATCAATGCAAAATCAGATCTTCCCGAGGAAGCACATATTACAATGCATGATGGAGAAATCATAGTTCAGAAAATTGAATATGAGTGAATTCCACCAAAATATTCAATTTGTTAATGTTTTGGGCACAACATAGAGGGTTGTTCATCAAAAAAGGTTTGGAAAGAGAAAGTGAAAGACTCAAATGACAATCAAGAAAGGAGAATACAATAGAACAAATTCAAAGAATAGAGGAACAAAATCAAGAAATAATCAACACTGCTGAAATCAATTCTATACTGATCTATGAGCAGCATGAAGTTCACATTCTCAAAAAACTGGAAAGCTCCCTCTCAGGCAAAATCAAATTTTCTGAAAATATTAAAAACAAAAGATGTGACTTCCAACCCTTAGATACCTCCCAAGGGAAAGATTTACCAGATCAAGATATGATAGATAATACTGAAGAAAATACAAATCATTTACAACAACAAGCAAGATTAGCAGAAGATGTTACAGAAATCAACATGAGCACTGAGGAAAAAATCAACTCCGTTGGGAATAATGAGCTCTCAAATCAAAATGGTAATTCAAGCAGTTCACAAAAAAATGTAGCAAAAGACTTGATTCAAAAAGCCATAAAGCTTATCCCAAAACCTCTCACTCGAGAAAAAAAGAATATTAAAGAAAAGAAAAAAAGCAAAACAAAAAATTTACAAGACATCATAGCTCAAGACCATGAAGATAGTAGGGAAAAAGACGATTTTAAGGAAAAATATATAATGAAAAATCCAAGGTGGGTAGAGCATCTAAAAATTCAAGGCACAAAATCACTTAAAAGAAAGGAGACTAAAGGCATAGAGTACATGGAGGAGAAGAAAGACAGAGAGAGTTTGGAGGAATTCAACCCTAGTCTCTCAATCTAGCAGCAGAGATTTCCTTTTGTGTATCCTATATTTCTTTATTTCTATTAACTACGTCGATTTTTGCTTGGAACATTAGAGGGTTAAACTCTCCTGAAATAAAATTAGATTTAAACAATCTAATATATACAATTAAACCAAGTATTGTTGGTATCCTTGAGCACAAACTTGAGGATACTAACATACATAATTTTCATGCTAAAAATTTAAAAGAATGGGGTTTAGTGAATAACAATATTATAGGGGGTGAGGATAGAATTATGGTGCTATGGGACCCTCATATCTGGAGTTTAAATCAATACTTTTTTAATTTCCAATACATTCATTGTAAATTCTCTAATAAGGGAGGATTTCATATTGAAGTATCTTTTGAATATGCTTTAAATAGTGAAAAAAATTAGAAATTCCCTCTGGAATGATCTTGAAACTTTAAACATAACTTGAGCAAGCTATGGATTATATTGGGAGACTTTAATACAGTTTTGCACTCTTTTGGAAAAAGGGGTGGTATTCCAATTCCCTTTAGAAAATCGGAATTTCTTAATAATTTTTACTTAAACAGGTCTAATTGAAACCAATATGTTAGGAAATAAATATACATGGAAATCTGGTGAATTTAGAAATATTCATTGCAAGGTTAATAAGATCTTAGTTAATCATAATTTTGCAAGAGCATTTTCTAATTATCAATGTTCTACTCTTCCTCAGGTCACTAGTGATCACACACCAATCCATATTCTTTTCTTTGGTAACCAACTATATAAAAATAATTTCTCATTTAGATTTGTCAATGGTTGGACTTTAGAAAAAGAATATTGTATATAGTGCAAAACAGTAATATCTCTTCCAACCATGGCTCAGCGCAATACAAAAGATTATATGGATACGGTGCAAAACAGTATTATCTCTTCCAACCATGGCTCAGCCTAATACAAACTCTGAATTTTTTTAAAAAAAATAAAAAAGAAAATCTGAAACAATGGAATAAAAACAGAAAAAGGGATGACATTAATACAATAAGAAAAGAATGCGAGTCTCTCCAAAACATTATAGATATAGATAGCTCAGACAATTCTATTGTTAATCAATTTTTCCAAAGTCAGAACAAACTAAGTAAAAGTTTGCATGTCCAAGCTATCAATATAAGGCAAAAAGCCAAGGTAGATTGGCTTACCAATGGAGATGAGGCTGGAAAATTTTTCTATGCCAAGATGTCTAGTAGGAAGAAAATCAATGACATAGGAAAAATGCTAGACAAAATGGAAATATCTTAAATGATGTTTCACAACTTGAGCAGTTAGCTGTCAATTATTTTTCTGACTTGTACAATACTGATGAGTATAGGAATGAGTTCTCAAATTTTGAAACAAAGTTTATTCTTAATGATAGAAGTAAAGACATTCTTCTTGCTCCATTTGTTCTGGAAGATATTAAAAATATTGTTTTTAATTCCAAAGATGATAAAAGCCCTGGCCCAGATGGGTTTGGGGCTAAATTTTACAAAGTTCATTGGAAGGATATTAAATATAAATTTTTTGATGCAGTAAATGATTTTTTTTCTACTGGGAAGCTTTTGAAAAGTTTAAATCATACTTTTATCACTCTTATTCCTAAAGTTAAAATCCCTTTAGGACTAGGTGATTACAGACCAATTTCTTGCTGTAATTTTATATACAAAATTATTGCTAATATTTTGAGCAACGGAATTAAAAATTTCTAAAATACTTGATTTCTGAAAATCAATGGGCATTCATCCCTGGTAGATTTATTATTGAAAATACCCTTTTGGCACATGAAATCATTAGAAGCTTTAACAAAGGTTACAAAAACAATATGTATCAAAATTGGTATTCATAAAGCTTTTGACAAGATATGTAGATCTTTTACTATTCACATGATGAGACAATTGGGTTTTCATAAAAAATTCTGCAATCTAGTTAACAAATGCATTGAAACTGCTTCATTTTTCATCTTAATTAATGGATCACCATGTGGGTTTATTAATAATAATAGAGGTATTAGGCAAGGAGACCCTCTTTCCCTCTACTTATTCACAATTCTATGAAATTTTTAACTCTTCAAATGGAGACTGAACAAATTAAAGGCAATCTCAAACCTGTTAATAGGATCTTGTCTAGTATCACTCGTTTATTATATGCTGATGACTTGCTTTTGTTTGTGAATGCAGACTCTAAAAGTGCTCATACCATAGGAAAAAATTTTGAATGCTTAAAATAATATGCATGTCTTCAAATAAATGAGAGTAAAAGCAAAGGTTATTTTAGCAAAAAATGTGAGAACAAAGGGGAATTTCTTAACACTCTTAAAATTCGGAAAGGTTAACTGCCTGTCAAATACTTGGGACTTCCTCTTAGTACAAATCAGCTAACAGACAAACACTGCTTAAGACTTTTTAACATCATTTAATACAAATTATGAAGCTGGTCCAGTAGACTCTTATCTATCGCTGGAAGATTAGAACTCACACACACTGTCATCATGGCTATCATAATGTATTGGTTTCAGACCCACAATATTCCAGAAACAACCATTCATAAAATTGAAAAAATGTGTGCCAAGTTCATATGCAAAGAAAATTATCATAAAGTCTCATGGTATACAGTCTACAAACCAAAAAAGGTTAGGGGACTAGGGTTAAGAAATATCAATAATTTAAAAGAAGCCTGCAATATGAAACTCTTTTGGAGATTTCTAGAAGGAAAATCTTTATGGTCCAAGTAGATGGAAAGTAAATATATTAAAAGCGAAAATTTCTGGACCACGCTAGCAGAAATTCACAACTCAAGCTCATGGAAAAACATCTTAAAAAGAAGAAATATTGGTATCAAACTATTGGATAAAAGCTTTAAAGATGGAAAAAACACCAGCCTTTGTTTTGATCCTTGGGTCAATGTAAAGTCACTAATTAGCTTATTAGGTTGGAATAATCTCTTACATTTGGTGGTGCAAATTTAAAGGTAGACCATATCATTCAAAATCCCATTTGGAATGCAAATCTTCATCCAGCAACTTCAATTTTTAAAAGAGTATTGAAAGCATTGATGTTGATTCAAATATGGCTGAAGACTGCTAGAGATGGAAACTCTCAAAGAAAGATAAAATTTCTTTTAAATTTACTTGGAATTATATAAAGGGTTTAAAACTGAAATGGATTGGCATTCTGTTATTTGGAATAGAGCTAACTGCCCAAAAATGACACATTGTGCCTACTTTTCTCTACTGAACAGACTGCCAACTAGAGATAGATGCAATAAATGGAATAAAAATAATGAGTTAAAGAGTCTCCTTTGCAAGAATGATATTGAAACAGCAGAGCACTTATTTTTTAATTGCAATTTTTCAAGACATATCTGGTTTATTGTCAAAAACAAGCTCAAATTTAGTAAAAGAATTCTAATTCAAAGCATTAAAGAATGTATTCATCATATCCGACAAAGCTTCAAAATCAAATCAAAAGAATTCAATAAAGCTAGCATCATGCTAACTATTGCCATATACTATATATGGAAAGAAAGGAATACTAGACTGCATACAAAAAAAGAAACAGATGTCATCCAAATTTTGAAATGCATTGAATCAAACTTTCAAATTTTAATTCACAAAGAAAACAGAAATAACAATCACTCACATCAACTATCTTCATATAATAATGACCAAGAAGATTTCGAAACAGGAGTGAAATCATACTTACAGAATGTGAAACTCAATAATGATATTTCCCATGGTAATTATCTCCAAACTAATAATCATTGGATTTCATCTTTGGGGAATGATACTATCAACTTCAACACTTCATATACTGGAGGCGGCCATTACAATTCCAATACTAGAAGATACTTCTGCAAGGGAAGAAAACAGGACTTAAACATAAATATTACTCTTATTAAATATATTCAGACTAGATTTTCTAATTATTTCTCACTTGATATTGGCAGGAACTACCGCTTTACAAGCAACGAGACATTAAAGCTGAAGTTTCTCTTGACTCAAAACAAATCAAAGCAGTTAGATCACAATTTGCAAAGGATCGTTAATTACCACTAAATCAGTAAACTTAATGGTAATATTTATCACTTATCTATGTGGGAAAAGGGCGAAAGCAGCAAAATTTCCAACAAAGTGGAATGCGAGACAGCTAATGATGCTGAAAATAGCAAGCTTCTTTGTAATTTTAACCTCCAGAATGAACCAGAAGTTCAAACCAGCTATAAAAGCAACACGCGTTACTGCAATTTTGACCTTCTGTATGAATCAGAAGTTAATAGCAGCAATTGGAGCCACGAAGATCGCGACTTTGCCAAGTAAAGTGAAGATCCGAAGAAAAATAGCATATTTAATGGCAAATCGAGAGAGCCCCAAGAAACTGAAACCAGTTTCAGTAATTTGAGCGATACTCTTGCCAAGAACTTTACCAACAATAACCATAAAGTGGCTACGTGAAAACCGTCATAGCAAGAGTTCGCTCAAGGCAGTTCGTCATTTTTGATTTTTTTGCTGTATTAGATGGACGCGCTTGTTTGCCCTAGGAATCTTAGGGCTTGGATGTAATGAGTTGGTATCGGGTATAGCTTTCTTGCTACCCTTCATTCTTTTGTAAACTTTTGGACTGGGCCTATTTACCAATCTTTAAAAAAAAAAAAAATTACTCAATTTCCCCATTAGAAAAAAGTAGAGTACAACTGTGTCCTATCTCAACTTATCAAACCGACCATCATCAAGGTTTGTGTACTACACGCTTGCATAACCACATTGCATAAAGCCAAAAAATAGATGACATGTATATAACATGTCTTTTTAAATCTTTATAATGTTATTTATTTTTTGTTTTCTTCGCAAATATTTTTCTAAATATCTTCAACTATAATTTTTTTTAGCATATTATTATTTGACCTTTAATTAAAATAAATGACATAATATTTTTTCAAAATTAAGTAATCACACAGTCGGCTTCCACCGTTATACGATTGTACAAGTAGGCCGACATTTAGGGCTGTTAATTTTGCACATGTGTTCGGTGTTTGTTTGAGTTTGCGGTCAAAAAATGTCCGTCTAGGTCTGTTCGATTTTCATTTAGGACATGAGTTAGTACAATAAAATTTGTATGAGCAAAAATCTTTTTGTTTTTTGAATGGTACTTAGATGCAACATGTCGTTGGTACAACATAGCACAAATCACATGTCAATATATGTTCGAATCACGTTACGCAATTTTCAAACTTGTGACGTCTCGCACCAAAACCGAATCAATTAACCACTGGAACAATAATGCTTGTCATGTGCAAAAATCTTGTCCAGTCAATGTTCGCTCGAATTTGTTCGAATTTATTATAATCCAGTATATTCATATACTCTTCAAAATATTTATGAGAACTATTTTGTTAGATGATTGAGTAAAGATGCATAAAAAACTTACATTTTAGTACGTACTGACAAAAATAATATAGTTAACAGAAACTCTATTAAAAAAACATAAAGTTTGATGTAAATTGCAAAATTCATCCGTATCCATTCTCGTCCGTAGCCGAAAAATATTCGTCCGCGTCTGTCCAATTTCATTCAGGATAGCAAAATTTAAGCATAAATCTCGTTTGATTCGTGTTCAGTCCGATTTCATTTAGGAAATAAACTGAACACAAATCCGTTCATTCTAGTTCGACGGATTTACACCCCTTCCGGCATTGCTACAGAACTTTAAAAGTGTACCTTTGTTTTTATTAATTTTTTATTTTTACTGGTTGTCGGTCCTTTGCTTTACCAGCAACTTAATTGTAACATTGTGCCAGTCGCATGACCAGACTTTGACAGTAAATGTTTTTGACTTTATATCAATGGTAAACGATGTGGATTGATGCAAATTACAAGCTTAATGTGTGTAATTTGCTTTACATTTTGGACCAGACATACATTGTTTAACTTTTATATAGGTTGTTTAATTACAAGCTTAACAAGTACTTCGCTGTTTGTACTTGGCTGTGTTTGATGCACCTTTATATGATGGCTTCTTCTGTTCCACAAATCATGTAATCTACATTTTAATTGAATAACTGCATCAACCACTTGTTCGCTGAACATAGTAAAATGCGCTCCTCTTTGATAGGTTGCATTATTCTATTCTCCCATTTGCTTCTAGCGGATCGGATTTTACGCAGTTTCAACACACCCACGCAGTTTTTTTTCTAAAGTAAACCAAGAATTGAAAGAAATTAAGTACTTAAATGAGGATTAATTTAAGAACAAAAAGTTGTCTATTTTTAGCCTCAGCTTCATTATTTTAACTGCAAAGACGAAAATTCTTCTAAAAATTAATCATAAGGGCAAACGTTCTTTCAAACTTATTCATAACGACAAACATTTTTTCAAAACTGCTATCGAATTAAAAACTGATACAAAAAAACTGCTGGCTACAAACTGATACCTACAAACTGCTATTGATAACTAAAAACGGATACATAAATAAAGTTCTAAAGTACTGAAGGGTGATAAAACTCTGAGATATTTGTTCTTATCGACAATTTTCTGTACTTGAAATACATTTATATCTACATAAAAAAAAAAACAGCAAACTAGGTTTCTGGTAGTTAATCCGAAGTTGCTTAATAAAAATAGGTGTACTATGGGCACTTAACATTTTACATCAAAATCCTTCCATGTCTATTGACTGTGCATTATTTTCAAGGCCGTCAATAGTGATCAGATTGGTTTTTCTCCTCAAAACCTCTCTCCTCCATCAAATCACTCCCCGCTTTCACTATCAAATTTCAAAGAAAAACCTCTTGATGTTCATGCGGAGGGGTCCAAATAGTAAGGAATCGAAGACAAAACCCCAATCATCTTAACCACCTGGTTTAAAAAAAAAAACTAAGAAAGGCCAAAAATTCTTTCAGCAATAATACAACAATGATCAGAGATGCGCAAAAACAGCTCCTGACGCAAGATCAAAATTCGAGAAAGCAATTCTCCAATTTCGACCTCAGGCCACAATCGTCGATCAATCGAAACAGTCTTCAGATGATTAAAAACGAGGGTTTTAATTCAGATATTGATTTAGAAACTATGGGACAAGGAAGCTCTTAGTGCGATAGCAAGTGTTGTAGATGTACCATTAAAGTTAGATGGACTAAGAACCAAAGAAACACTCCACAATTATGCAAGAATCTTCGTCATATCCAATATATAATGTATCATTTTGTATACTCGGTGATGTATCTATATATATGTGTATCTGATTATCTACTGTTATGTGATGTGTTTTGCATTTGAGTCGTTATATTTTGTTCTGATAGGTTCTATAGTCACCTATGGCTTTGATACCAAGCTGTGACGCATCACCCTGAGACGCACATTAATAAAGAGTATTATTAGGTAATACCGTCTGCTAATGTGGAGAATAGGGCTAGTGAAGAGTGACCATCTATAGATTTGTATTAAGTATTTATTGTATATGTCGATCCACTTGAATTAGAAAAAATATATAAAACATTTATCGACGTATTCAATAGATATTTAAGACAAGTTTATAGATGGTCGCTTCTAATCAGCCATATTCTCCACATCAGTATACGTTATTATCTAGTAATACTTTTTGTTAATGTAGGTCTTGGGGTGGGCCATCACAGCTTCAAAACAAACGCTGAATTTCCAGACGAAGCTTGCATAACAATGCATGACCATGAAAATTTAATACAAGTATTAATGGATTTCTTCAAGATGCACGACATGCGTTTGTTTTGGTCACAATCTTGATAGTTGAACTTCTATAAAAGTTTGGAAAGAAAAGACAGAGTGCAGACTTTCTTAAAACCTGTGAAAGAACTTCAGAAACTCCACTAAATCAATTCATGGAAATAAACAATGCAACGTTTCAAAGACAAGATGTAGATAAGGGAGTCTCGAATCCCACGGTTTTTAATAACGCTTATGAGTGGAAGTGGGGTTGCAGATTAAGATCTGACCATACAGGAACCCACTGTGCAAATAACGGAACAAGATAATAGTATCAATCAAGCATCAGCACACCAACTACAAGTAAATGGGGATCATATGAAGCAGATCATTGAGCATCCCCCATGAGGAATACTCAGGTTTAATTGCAGATAATGAATGCATGAGCATGAATTACAATATAAGCAAAGAGAACGAATATGTCTCTACTCAGGGGAATGCCATTGTAATAACTGCCTCTCCATATAGAGCAGGAGCAGACTCAAATCCTTCAATATAAATCAACTTGTTCTATTCTCCCATTTGCTTCTAGTGGATAATGAATGCATGATTGTTAGGCAAAATGCGCTCCTCAAATTATTCTATTCTCCCATTTGCTTCTAGCGGATTCTATGCAGTTTCAGCGCGCACACACACACAATAAAAATAAACACACACACACAAAATAATAATAATGATAAGAATTGAAAGAAATTAAGTACTTAAATTACATTTAACTTTGTACATAAAAATAAATAAGAATGGAAAGAAATTAAGTACTTAATACATTTAACTTTTTACATACAAAAAAAAAAAAAAAAAAAAAAAAACCGTTGCTTAATAAAAATAAGTGCATTCTGGATATATAGATATATTTTACATCAAAATCCTTCAATATAAATCAACTGTGCATGTATCACACTAAATTTGTGAAGCGTCCAAATTTAAGCAGGGGTGGAGGTATAAGGCTGTGACTCCACCTCAAATTATTATTGCTATTACAGTAATTACTATATCAATTTTATTGTTCATTTTATCATTTGTCTGTCTTACTATTTAACACTGGCTTTTTCAGAATAAAACTGTGTCCTATCTCTGGTTATCGGCTGGAATCACGACCGAACTTAAGAGTACTCGTAGTAAAGACGATTCAAAATAATTTGTAAACGAGCCTTCGAAATACCTTATTTATGTAAAGTAAAATTTTGAAGAAATGATTCGTTATAAAATGCATCAAAAATTTAAATGTAGCAACTAATATCTTTACCAGCTTATTTTTACACACCATACAACAACTAAGTTTATATCACATGCTTTTCTGTCCTTCAAATGAAAAGTTAACAAATACATCCACTAGAAGTAATCAAAATCAAGATACTCATCTCCACCTTCAGCTGATAATAATGAATTATATCTCCATGCAACAAACATGCCAACGCCAATCATTACACTACCAGCAAGTGCAAAATATAGCATCATCTTTACTCCATTTGTTTTGTTATGAACATTTTCACCTTGCCCCTTCACAATTTCCTTTTCCTCAAAATCACCTTTCATGTTTCCCTCCTTATTCACTTTTTCGTTGACATCGGTCCTGTTTTCAAACGATTTATTCTGGTTGTGCTTTTTTTCCATACTAAGTTTTGTAATTCTTATAAGCAGAACTTCATTTTCAAACTTTGCATGTACATTATTAAGTGTGCTAGACTTTGGGAGGGGAACTTGTTCACAAAATCGTAGTCTTTGTCCGCTTTCGTTTATGTGTTCTCCACTGGCTTTGATGATTTTGCCAGTATCAATCTGATCAATTTGAACTTTAAGTTCTTCTTTTCTAAAGCCTGTAATTAAATGTAATTGCCAATATCAGTTGCCTTTTCTAAAACAATAATTATTATAACCATTATTTTATAACTCAGTAATGTAACTCGGTATGTAAAAACCATTTATATTATTCGGCATATACACATGCATAAGATGTTCATATCATACAGATACCCCCATCAAAAACAACTCACATACGATTTCGAAATGTATGTATGTATGTATGTATGTATGTATGTTTGTATGTATGTATGTGTGTATGTGTGTGTATGTGTGTGTATTGGTTAAGAAGAGTAAGGAAAATTTTGCCTGGAAGCTGGAGGATTAACGTGTCTGAATCTTCTTTCCTGATCCAGTTTTTGGGAGGATTAAAGATTTCACAATCAATATGCTGAAGAGTTATTGTCATTTGATTTTAAGCAGGTATATTAAGATTAAAGCATTCCAATGGAATTTTGGAGTATTTATATCTTTTGATAAACATTATTTTGCTAATTTAGATGGTGAAGTGTGCATACATTTAAGAAGTATTTGTTCTTTGTTTTACTTGAGCAGCATACATACAATAACTTGGTTTTCCATTCGGGCTTTCTTTATACCTTGCTTATGCCTCATATTTTTTGTTTGGCAAAGCTTTTTTGCTAATAAATCTTCATCAAGACAGTTGTTGAGTTCATTTACATTTGCCGATTTTTCCTGTAGTGATAGTTTGTAATTTATAGTTGTTAGTTCTTCTGCATTCCAATAAATTTAACATGTAAATAGGCAATTAGTTAACATTTGTATTATAGTATTACTCTTAAATATAAAACTATAAACATACAATTGTAAACATACAATTGTGTATAATAGCATATATATATATATATATATATATATATATATATATATATATATATATATATAATGTTCTTCTACATAGAATGCAATCAAATATTGAATTTATTGGTCAAAAGATTTGGAATAGGTCTAATCATATTTTGGTTAAATGCAACTTATTTCAAACCAATTAAAGGTGAAAGCATAAGTTATCATCTAAATAAGTCTACAGTCTGAGAAAATGAACAAAATTCTAACATCTTTCTCATGATAAGTGATCAAACGCTATTACAGATGACTAGATGTAATGATTCTTCTAATATTATGCTCTACTCATGTGGTGTGTTTCAGTAAAGATAGATATGATACTATGCTCGTATCATAATATAATCATTATGTTTGTATGATGATACAATAATCATCATTCTTTACAAGTATTATACGTCCAAAGTATAATAGGATATGAAGTTCTTTATAATGTTTAAAGGATTGAAATTCAAAGGGTTATGCATGATTTTTTTCAACATTATTTATGATGTATCAAGTATCAACACAACTTTATGTTATATGACATAAGCAATACAGCCATTATAAGTCTAGAAGGCATAGGTGTTAAATTGTAATACAAGGTATACAAGTGAATCATTAGATATTGATTTGCTTATTATTTTCTTTTCAGAAAAAATGTATGAATTGCACTGTATGAGAAGACAGATGATACTGTTAATCATTCATGCAAGTGGTTAATGGGAAGGAAGGAAAGTAGCAAAATCATTTTTATTGTAAAGTGGTATAAGTATGTGACCACCAATCATCTAGCAAATCACTATATATAATGTACAGTCGAGTAAATATGTAACTGCAAATCATCTTTTTTTGAAATGATTGATATAATTAAAGTGAGCAATGTGGTTGATTGTTTAGAAGAAATCAGGACAGTAATAATGAAGTTTCTAACCATAAAGTAAAATGCATAACTGTAAATATGATGTTATACACCAAAGGTTATTTTAAATCACAAGGGAAAAATTAAAAAGAAAATCTCATACAAATTAAAACATAAATGGACTCAAATTTACGTGATATAGTTTGGAAGTTTCAAAATAATCTTTTATTGTGAAGACAATTAATTAAAAATACCAGGTACAAAAACCTTCATTCACTCAATACAAAATAGAAATAAAAATAAAGGTTTCTAGGCTTAGCTTCAATACAACTACAAACTTTTTCTGGGGAGCAAAATTCCTGTCTCTGATTTGATGGTGGTAAAATAAACCACAAGTACTTTACCTTTTAGTTCAGCTGGTCCAAGCTTTATGTACTATTTAGCTACCTTAATACATATTCATAATTGTTTATCACCGTGCGGGTAATGTGATAATGCTTAATTGTTAATTGCTTTTGCTATCTAATTCATTTAAACGACTTCACTACATTTCTATTGGAATTTTTTTTTTCTTCGTAAAATTCATTCTATAATGTTCACTGCTATCGAGAGAGACATAGAGGGGACAACCCCATAGGTGGGGGTGCGGAGATACCACCCTTGCAGATGACGATCGATCTAACCGGTCAGGTCGTGGAGATCAAGGGAGCAGCGCTCCTTGAAGGGGTGTGAGGCAACCATCTAGTTTGTCTTTGAGTTCGAATTTAAATGCTAAAGGTTATATCTGTTGTGCAAAAATGCACAAATGCGGAAAGACAAAAAACAGGATCTAGATTTACCAATTTGAACATCACCCAATCTAGCAGCAATTATTCTATACTCCAAATAAATAGTAAATAACTATAAAGAAAAGAAAAAAAAGACACACAATATTTATACTGGTTCCACTATCATCTAGATAGTGTACGTCCAGTCCAAGAGAGATTTTATTACATTGAGAGAATTATAAAAGATTACAAAATAAGAGTTTACATACCAAAGCCCCAAATTAGGGACAACAAAAAGAGATACTCTATCTGGAGATTGCTGACTGAGTACCAGGATGGGTTTATAATGAAGTCTACCCTCAATATACAGCCAACATAAATTCATGTGAATCATCAATCATATTACCAAAATATGGTAAGAAGATAATGGAGGCAAATTACAATGGTAACAAATCGCACAAACATAGCAAGTAATTCACTCGTTCCAAATATGTAAGAAAATAATTCCAAAGCAATGCGATTAAGAAGAAAGAAATAATATATATGCATATCTTTTTGCATACATATTATTCCGTAACATGCGCATGCATATATTTCCTTACCATCTCATTCAAATGCAATCCAATTATTTATGCATTTCCATAATGAACAAACATGATTACTTTTCCTTTTTCATATTTCTTTCCGTCTATTTGTGATTTCGTATCATCAAAATTTAACAATATCCATTAAGACTATTCACTCACTCATCGGTATTATTTGAGCATTCTTTTTGTCAGTGCAACTAATCACAACTTGCATGAGCAAACTTCATTGCACCCTGAAAGAAGGTTTTCATTCTAATCTATGTGATATGTGAAAAGGAAAACATTTTTGAAAGAAAGAACGTGGACAACAATTTATTTACCTAGAACTGACTTTATAATCTCCATTCACTATTTACCATCTTATTGCTCAATTTTCAACATTGATAGCCTGTAAAAGCTTACAACTCCCTCACTCCCATAAAGTGAATAATAGAAGATGCCAATCCTTCTACCTGTTCACACTAGTCTAACTTTACTTTTCATTTATCTGTCCTTTAATGAATGTCATCATGTGCATGTTTTTCTCTCTTTTTAACATATTCTTTTCTATTTGCAGGTCTATTCACACTTTTAAGTAGCATCCATGTTACATGTAATATTTATACATTATTTTTTCCTCACAATATTGTGTTTGGTTTGGTTTTGTTGCGTTTGAAAATCTCAAAGTATGAAACTTTGTTTAAAGATCGCAATCACTGGCCCTTACCACAGCTATTTTTATAACTACTAAAAATACCTTGGATTGTAAATTTTAAGTAGCTTAATTGCATATTAAAAGTTTGTAAAACTTAATTGTATAATATGAAATAAGTCATACGAAACTCTTTTTTCATTTAGCTTGTTTGCTATCCATGTAAGAACGTAGTTATAGAAGAAAACCCATAAATTTTGTTTTTATAAAACTTTTCTCTTGAACATGCATATTTATCTTAGCATAATTATAGGGAACTGATGAAAATTATAGGGACCAAATTCTAGCCTAGGGAACCATCTTTCATTCTAGGGACCTGAAGAAAATTACAGGTTATATTAATTGAATATTTAAAAGGTTCTTTTCTTGATTTTACCCATTCCTTGCCTATATATGTAACCCATTACTTGTTAAATATTACATTAATTTTTATTCAGATTTGATTGAAGAATCATGAAAAGAGAATCGAATGGACAGAGGGAAACTGGTGTTTGGAATGAAGCTTTGATCCAAGATCTTTAATTTGTATATATTTATCTTAGCACCTTTTTTTTCCAACTTATTAAAAGAAAAGGTGGTAATTTATTCTTAATTAGAGGATCTCGGACCAGGCTTCATTCCTTACATTTTTCTTTCATACAAGATTTTGGAAGAGTATCCAGGTGAGATCTTAGTACATAGTTTTACTTGTATATTAATTAGAGTTTGTTTGGGCATGCAAGTGATGGTTTATGCATTTTTTTAGTTCTATCTATTTTTAAAAACGGAATTAACTATCTACTGTTTTACATGAGAAAATGTTGTGTTCAGTTAAGATAATCTTTGCATTTGCGAGAATGCCTTCTTTTTTGAGAAGGATAAACTATTGTCTGAACAGGATAAATTATTACCAGTGCTCTTTTTATTCTTCAATTGTGCCTCTGTCAGTTCCTCTTGATTTTTACCAATCTTGCTGTTATTCGTTTACTTTGTTACTAGAAGCATGCACTTCCCATAGCTTTTTAAAATAACTTAGTTTAATACTAGAAGTACTTAGACATTTATACATGGATTTAGGAGTGTGACATTTTTCGGAATTCCAACACCAAACCTTAGTATCAGTCCGGGAATCCAAATTCATGAGGTCAAATTTAGCAATGAGAGTATGAAACTGTGTTAGGAAGTTGTTTTAATATCATTACACTCAAAAGCTCAGTAGGGTTATATAAATCATTGACAAAGTCAATATATTGTTTGAAATAGTGTGAAATGTGGAGAATTCCTTTTTAATAGCAATGGATGAAAGACAAAGGTCATACTTGATGGAAATTTCGTCAGTGGAAAGTCAAATATTGTTCAGCCCTAAAATGAGAATATTGAAATATTCTAAAACATCTTTCTAAAAGTTAAGAGATGTGATTCTTCTCTAGGTTGCGAATGTTAAAAGGTGCCATTGTAATATAAGGTAGATTCGATTCCTTCCAAATAGTTTACAACCATCTAAAAACTTTCAACTTCATTAACATAAAAGTGCAATATTCAAGTCTTAAATTAATTATATTTAGTCGTCGCTAAATTTTGGATTTACGACCTTGATTTCAATTATTGAGGCAATTTAAATTAGAGAAATCCCAAACGTCTTCTTTCTAATCGAACCTTATTTTTTCTACGGCTCAATTAGAAATAAATTGATAAAAAGATAACTTAGTTAGCAATACCAAGTTTTAGATCCCTCCGTCCATTCATTAGTAAGATCAATCTCTTAAGAATAATGCTTAGGCCCGTTAATGATTCAAAATTGTATAAAGTAATTTTGACAAAGTAATATGATGTGGTAAATGAGAACAAAAGTGTAAAGTATCTTTAGCACATCGTTATACCAATACACCATTATTAATGATGTCACTAATCGTTATACCTATTTTTAGTCGTCATGAAAGAAAGAGAAAATATGTGAAGATTTATCGATAAAGACCGTTGAATATACTAGTATATGATTTTTATTTGATCATAATAAACATATATATATATATATATATATATATTATTTAAATATATTTGTTATTGTACTATTTTATTTTCATATAATTAAATAAATATTTGCTGAATAAAATAAATGACATAGATTTTAAATTCAAACATATATTTTATTCAAATAAATATTTTATTATAATTTTTGAATAGTACAAAATTAGAGCTCTCACTGTATATACAACATTTTAAATTGTTAGTCCTTGAGATGATGGTTTTGATGACAACAACCTTTGAAGAAGATTATAAAATATAAATACTAACATTATAGTTTAGATATATATGTATATGCAGGATTTAACCATGCAGGTACCAAGAATGAAGACTGTACAGTATAGAGATTTAAGATATCAAGATTGAAGACTCATGAGTATCAAGATTATCAAAAGTTCAAGATTTCAATAATAAGTAATTTAATTAGGAATTTTGTTAAAACTCCTAGAAAAACACTGCACTACAAGAAATCTTGCTATTAGTTGCATTCTATAATAGCGTTTGAATGCTAAATGCATCTATTTCTTAGGCGGTGGGTATTCAGGAGCTCATCGGGAGTGCTGTGTGGCAGGGCCAGTGATCCTACGCCTCTGCTTCTCGATAGTGTCTGTTGGTTTACCTTATAGGTTGTTTCGTTTTCCTCTGTTGTGAGTTATCGGTGTTGTATTTCTTTTGGGATTGATTTGGTTACCTGTCAGGCGTGTTGACAGCTTTTGGTTGAGATTATATATGTACAGCTATTTATTTAAAAAAAAAAAAATCTATTTCTTAGGCCCAACTGTACTAGTAGCATTTCAGATTTGATTGTTCTAGGCGGCGGGCTTTGTTTTTTCATTCCCGCTTAACATCTGTTTTTCATTTTCTTTTGTTGCTAGTGCCAAAACAAAACCTAGAATTTATCTAAGTCTCAACGCTACTTCTCAGATCTCTAAAACAAAATAAAGCCTAATATTTTCATTCTCGAATCTCTAAAATTAATTCGACCCAGCCTAAAGCTTCTCCTTAGTCTAAATCGTCGCCTCTCATTGTCAGTTTTGAGACGCCGATGCCATCAGGTGTTCACCAAAGGCGAAGGAGATGGAGAACAAAAAGATGGAGCAGTTTTGCAATACTAGATCTTCGAGGTGTACATCACGAAGTAGAGATGAAGAAGGAAGACAAAGGTAAATGTAACGACCCGAAATTTTCGATCCCGAAAATCCCAGATAGTTATGAAAAAGAAGAAAGAGATAGAAGAGGAAGAACAGAAACACCAAACATCTCACATTCACAGCGGATAAAATATAATAATAAATAATAACAATCTACAAAAGAATATTACAATTTAAATTACCTTTTGGGAAGTCGCGAGCTTTCGTCTGCAATCGAAGGGGCTTTCGTTCTAAGGTTCTCGAACAGGCAGTGGCATTGAATCGTCAAGGTGAGATTTTCTGCCCTATTTAATTTAACTCCATTAATGTTTATGCAAAAAAAAAACTACATTCAAATTGGTTTGTTTAAAACAATTTTATAATAGGTCAATTTCAACACGTTTCAGATGTGATTTAGTTAATGGAATTAAATCAAGGATTAATTATTTGAGGATGGTTAAATAGTTAATCTAACTAGTTTAAGGAGTAATTAATCAATTTATTAAGATAATTAATTAAAGGTTGATTAATTTATGTAATAAATTTTAAGGATTGATTTTTTAATGTGATAAGTAAGTTAAGGTAATTCAAGATGATTAATTTATTTAAAGTTGAATTATGAAATGAAATTAATTCAAGATAATTACATAAGTAATTTAAGGGTTCATTGGTTAATGTAAATAATAAACCAAAGAATAAATAATATAATAATGTAAAGGATGATTAAGTAATTGAGGGTAATTACTTAAGTGGGAAAGATAGATGATAAATTGATTCTATTGATTCAAGTAATAACTAAGGTGAGTAATCTCACGCTTCTGGACTTTTATTTAAATTTAAATTGTTAAATTTAATTGATTGGTTGAATGGTTGAAATTGAGTTGATGTGCTATATTATATAGTAATATATAGTCTATATTGGAATGGGTGATATTCTGTGATGAATATTTTTGGAAATTGAAAGATTGAATGCTGTGGTTTGATTCGATATTTCGGTATCCAAAGTTATCAAAATATATATAAAATTGGATTTTTTGAAAGAAATTAAATGATGAACATTCAAAAGTGAAATAATTATAGGATAAAATAAAAATGAATTGGAAAGTAATAGAAGTGATATTTAAAGACTGGAGTTAAATTATAAAGTAGAGATTTAAAACAAGTTCTAAATCCAAGTTAAATCTAACAAATAAAGTTTTAAAATATTAAGTGTTTTAAATAACTTGAATGTCAAAGTGCAATTGTAAATCGAATTGAATTTAAAAATAAATTTGGTTTTAAATTCCTTTAATCTCCCATTATAAAAAGAGAAATTAAATCAGATTAGAATAAATTGAAATGTAAATGAGAAATCATTAATTTATATAATTAATGATGTAAATAGAAATTGATTAGTTAAGAAAATAAATCAATATAAGTGACTTATGAGAAGTTAACTAATATAAGTAGTTAAGGATTAATGTAATTAATACTGATAATTAATTTATGATGCAATTAGGAATACTTATTGATTGGGATTAAGGATAATTAATAACGTGAAATTAATTAAAGACAACTAATTGAATTTAATTGGAAAATAATTAATCCAGGATGATTAATTAAGATGAATAGTGATGGGTCAGACCGAGTATTACAGATTTTCAGGTTAGGACGTTCTAGAGCTCAGGAGGCGAGCTGGATGGCAATAGCGTATAGAGTATTTCCGCTGTATTTATATTATTATAAATCTGTGAGATGATAACTGTGTATATTCAGTGACTGTGTATATGTAAAACTCTGATGTATTAAAATGTGATCGACAGATATAATATTCTTTTGTAGATTGTTATTATTAATTATTATATTTTATCCACTGCGAATGTGAGATGTTTGGTGTTTTTGTTTTTCTTCTTCTATCTCCTTCTTCTTTTTCATAACTATCTGGGATTTTCGGGATCAAAAATTTCGGGTCGTTACAGTAAATCTCTACTTGTTTAGGGTTGTGTTTATCAACTAGTATTTTTATTATCGAATTTTCATTGTAATTATAACATTTTCGTATTTGGTTCTGTGCTGATTACTAAACGTTGATAATTTTTTCTGAACACTATGAACATTATAATATGAATCCTTGAGTTGGAGCCTATGCATAACTACTGATAAAAAAAACAGGATTGGTTTCTAGCTAACTAGATTTTTTAATGTTGATTTTTTTCTTTTGCCGGACAACTGTTGATTGTACAAAACATATTCTAGGTTTCGTTTTTTAATATTATTATTATTATTATATAGTATTTTAAAGAACCGCCTGATAATATATTACACAGTCTAACAAAATAAAGTAGCAGTTATATATATGTGTGTGTGTGTGTGTGTGTGTGTGTGTGTTATAGTGTGTTGGTGCTAGTTAGTTTTTTTAGTTAAAAGTATGTGTGGTCTATGTTATGAAGTCTATTAACCTTTGTTTCAAAATAACAATTCAATGGCATATTTTTTAAGCTAAGATATGGCAATAATGTTATTAAATTACACTTTTAACAACATGGACATAGATGTTTATATTTTATTAATTAAGTTTAGTGAGATTTGTTTATAGCTTTGGTACATGATTTTGGTATCTTGGACATATTTATTTAGGGCTTTGGTTTATAACTTTGCACATAAGTGGTTCTTGAGTTTGGTTTATAAACAACAAATTGTCCAACAAAGTTAATTTATTTTATTAATTAAATTTTGCATATAAACATGGTGCCCACTGCTTAATAAATGGCTCGGGAAATCAACAAGTTGCTTAAAGATGTTGGGCTTCACATTCTTAAAGATATTATTTCATTACTATAATGGAAGCTTATATGATTGAATTTTTTTTTAAAATACTTTGGTAATGTATTATGGTTTGTCTATTTGATCATATTTGTTTCCGTGACTCTAGTTGCTATTTCATGTTACAAGACAGTAAAGTGATATTAGGATATCCGCATACATTGAGCACACATTGATGGTTTATATGCGGATCAAATATTTTAAGTTCAAGTATCATTTGGTGTCTCTTTTTACTACAGTGTCACTGGTATTAGCTTACTTTGTAAAAATCCCATTTTGTAATAAAGACAAATCAAATTTTGCCTGTAATGACTGTCATCAATGTATTAGTTAGACATGGTATCATCATTTTCTGACAAATACAGTTGATATATCATCAAAAAGTTGTGGGCATAAATATATTCTGATTAGTTAACAAGGGTATGTCTGTAGTGTACTTATATTGTTCAGGGAGGAAGAGTTTCTTATAAAGTGAAAGGTACACAATTTAATTACTGCAATGACAAAGTAAATGAGTTTAAAAGACAATCCTGATTTCATTTATGTCATCCATTTTATGAAGCTTATTAGGATATGTGTTATCTCTTATGCTTGGAATAAGTTTTGAGCGAAGAAATCCGTTGCTATATGTGTATGTATCCAAACAAACAAAAAATCTACTTTTTACATATGTATATTAAGAACAATAAAATGGGAAAAAATGCATATATATAAAGTAATTAATATGTTGTATTTAAAAGTACGTGCCTGTGACAGTTCTGGTAAGTGAAAATGAACAATTATGTGAGAGAAAGTATTCAATAACCATTTACATATATTTAAAACTGAATTTTTTACTTCTATAAATTAAAGTTTTAATCAACTCAATAAATAAATAATGGGAGTTATGGGAGCTTGCGTACAAGAGGTTGAGTGCGTAACCAAGTTCTGTAGTAGATTGAGAGCTTATTCTTTGTTTTGGTCTTGACAGTCTGATTATCTGGTTATTGCAAAATCAACATTGTATTTCTTTTTTTGTTGTGATTCATTTCTTAAGATTTTCCTTGTGTTCCTGGACTTCATTATAAACTTGATTTTATTTGTATACTTGAATTCCTGGCTTCTACATGGGAGAAAGGCGATAATGGATATAGCTTATAGGCATATGACTGTTCACTTCTATAAAGAGATATTTGGTTTGTAAATTGTTATTATTTAGAACTTAAATGATCTTCTTCATAACTGAGATGTTGAAATATATTCACTATGACCATTTTTCTAGATATTTTCTTCAATAAATTAGATGTTACAAGATTAAAAAAATCAAACTAACTACAAATAATTTTATCGCAAAAATATGGCTAAGTATTTAAATAAATCATTCATCTTGAATGTGTTAGACATATATAATTTGTAGAAAAATAATTCATGCACAAAGCATGTGCCACCATCACGCACGAAGCATTTTGACCATCAGTTTGAACAACATTCGAAAAAGTAACGGGTTGAATACTTTGAATAACAGTACTCGGTGGCAGCAATGATAGAGTAGTTTTAACAACTGCCTCCACTATCTCATCCCATTTCCTTCTACTTGACATATTATTATACCTTTTGTTTGCTGCAAAACAAGGCTGATAAATTATCCAAATTTTAAGCAAGACCCTTTTTTTCACCTACAAGTAAAGAACAAACAGCAAACAATGTTGTTGTATCCTTTAGTTTCTCTATTATTCAATTAAGTAATATGTTGCAGTTCATTATGAAACTCATTGCTGTTTGATTATTGTAGGCACAATGAACCAAACCGTTCAATGAACCGTCCAAGTTAGGGTTGCTCGACATTGGATTTTGGTAAATCGGAGTATAAACAAGCCTTACTCACTTAACCTACAGCTTCTGGACAATGAAGTAAGTTGTTTATCCGTTTTGCTAATTAGTCAAATTTTTTTTTGCTTCTTTGACTATAATATAACTTCAGTTAGAGTATGTTTATGTTTGCTTGTAATTTCTAGGTCTGTAGATGGTAGTAAGTAAGAGGAAGGCAGGTTGTGGTGTAGGCATGGAGTTTGGGGTTGTAGGATGTATGAATTGGAATTAAAGTTGTTATGGTGATTATGATGGATGAGGTTAGTGTCACAGAAGGAATGATGGCTATTATGTTGGGGTTTATGATCGAATGGTCTCTGTTGATCAGGTTATGTGCAATATGATCAGTTGGAAGTGAATGCTGTGGTTTGTCGTAGTGAATAGTGGATGGTGGTGAAGTTCTCATAGATGAACAAGCAGAGGCACAGTGGAAGTTTAGTAGTTGAAAGTGTGGGCAAGAAGTGTGTTAATGGTTTGTGGCAGGAAGACTGACAGGTTGTGGTTGGTGTGCAGCAGTTATGAGGAGGGTGGTTGATAGAAGAAGTGGAGGATGGCAGTGTATGGTAGTGCAGTCAGATGGTAGTTTTGGCAATGGTGGTTGACAACGGCAGTATTTAGGTGATGTGGATTTTTTGTGGATGTTGGCAAGAGAAGTTGTTTAGTGTTTGTACACTATGAAGGCAGCAGTGTTTATATGAGAGTTAAGAAAGTGGATGGTTGACACAGTTTATATTTGAAATGACGGTAAGTGGTTGAAGGTGCTAGAATGTTGAGGCAAGGAATGGGGTGATGGCTTCAGATGGAGGATGTGTTTGAAGTGTTTACTGACAAAACAGTGAACTGTTCCATTGAGATAGGCTTGGGTGATGAAATGTGCAAGGGAGGCATTGGGGTAAAATGTAGACAGCGGGAGGAAGAGGTTGGAGATGGTAGTATTGTATTAAGGGAGGTGAATTGAGTTTGCACAGGTAAGCATTGATAACTTGATTATGATGCTATGTTTCTTCTATTGTATCTAAAGTTTTGAACATTTATTTTCTTCCATGAACATGAAAAACTGACGTCTAACATGTATAGTCCATATACTAAAAATACCATGATATAGAAAATTTGCTGGTTTATTCAGGTTGTTCACTTCAAAGGGTCGAGGAAAAGGCTAATGCTTGAGTCATGGAACTTCTTCAATTCTACATCTAATTTACCAAATATGTTGTGTCTTATATTAAGAAGTGAGAGAATAAAGTATGACTTTTGACATCTGAATCGCTTTGCTCTTTTAATGTCACAATGAACGCAGTTATCGGGTAAGTTTATCGCTTAAGCTACAGTTTCATGCTTTCCTTCCAATTACAACTACAACATCTATCGTAATGCAAGCAGTTTATGCATGACAGTTTATGCAAGCAGTTTATGCACACCTATCGTGATATAGTAAATTCTATTTTAGTAAGTTTACACAAGCATTTTATACACACCTACGACAGTTTACAAATTGGATATTAGCAAGTTACAATTGAAAATCGTTTTAGGCAATATTTATTAATTTTTGAATTCTATTTATTTAGCTATTAGTTTTTGATATGCATGGTTTTGGTCACAACTGTATTTTTGTAGACGGGTCTGGAATTCGATTCTAATGCAGTTGCTAAAGTCATTATGGAAGAGTCGCTGATCATTTTGAAGGTGTCAAGTCTTTGGTTGAGGTGGTTGGGGTTAATGGCAAATTTTCCAAAGAGATCTATAAAGCTTTTCCAGGTAATAAGTGCACATTCATATCCTTAACTTAGCTTGGTTAATGATTTACTTGCTGGGATTAATTAATAATTATTAACTTAGTTGTGCATGTAAATTAAGGAACCTAACATGCTCAACTAGTGGAAATAATTCGATCATTCCACTAAGTTAATCAATAATAATAATATAATTAAGTTAACTGCGCTTTAATAATAATAATAGTAATAATAAGTTAATTAAGTTAACAAAGTTAATAAAAATTAATTATTAAAATTAAACAAGTTTTATAAATTAACTAAGTTTAAGTTAACTAAATTTTATAAATAGTTATAATATAACTAGTTTAACAAAGTTTTATAAATAAAGACGATGATAACGAATTAACTAAGTTTATAATAATAACAATAAATTAACTAAGTTAACCAAGTTAATAAAAATTAACTAAGTTTTGTTAAAATTAAATAAGTTTTATAAAATTAACTAAGTTTAAGATAACTAAATTTTATAAATAATAATAATAACTAATTTAAAAATTTTTTAAGTAATAATAATGACGATGATGAAGAATTAACTAAGTTTATGAAAATTAACTAAGTTTACAATATTAATAATAGTAATACAATTAAGTTAACTAAGTTTTAATAATAATAATAATAATAACATCATTAACCAAGTTAATTGAGTTAATAAAAATTAACTAAGTTTTGTTAAAATTAACAAGTTTTATAAAATTAACTAAGTTTAAGTTAACTAAATTTTATAAATAATAATAATATAACTAATTTAACAGTTTTATAAATAATAATGATGATGAATTAACCAATTATTTTAAAAATTAACTAAGTTTATAATAATAATATAATTAAGTTAACCAAGTTATAATAATAATAATAATAATAATAATAATAATAATAATAATAATAATAAAAAATTAACTAAGTTAACCAAGTTAATAAAAATTAACTAAGTTTTGTTAAAACTAAAGAAGTTTTATAAAATTAACTAAGTTTAAGTTAACAAAAATTTATAAATAATAGTATGATATACTTGTACAATGTTGTAGTTGTTTGATATTAGATTTGAAGTCTTACGAATTAACATAATTGTTTGACTATATGTTGTAATTTCACTTGTGTAGGCACTGGATTTTCGAAGAGAGCATGGTTGGACTTTTATGGTGCTAGCTTTCACTTGCGCATGCAACAAAGAATTATGGGTAAACAAGTGTTTTGTTAGCACCAGTTGTGTGACTATGTACGGTTATGTACTACTTCTGTATCAACGTATGGTAATGTACTACTTGTGTTTATGGTAGTTCATTTGTTCATGTATTTTTTGTTTATTATTGAACTATTTATTATTACTATTTAATATAAATTATGAATAAAGTGCCTTGGAGAGTGAACGAGCTAGCAGAATGTGAGAAATAGACAAAGAAAAGCAAAAAAATTAGTGGCGTTTATCAAACGCTATGGAAAAATTTAATGGCAGAAAAAACGCAACAGAAAAATATTACTGCGGTGAAATATACAGCCTTTAAAATGATCAATCTATAACAGCGTCTATTTAGTGGCGTTTAGAAAACGCTGCAGAAAAAATACGTTGAAAAAAATATCACTTTTGGTGGCGTTTCAACATGCTACAAAAAAAGATTTACGGTGGTGTTTTTTTGCCGCCTCAATAAGGCATATTATAACGGCGTTTACAAAAACACAACCAAAAAATTAGTTTTTTAGTTGCATGTCGTATAGCGGCGTTCTCTAAAATGCCACCATAAGTTATGGTTGCGTTTTTTGTGCGCCACCAAAAGTACTTTTGTGTGTAGTGCCAGCATCTTAAAATCCAATTTATTCGTGAAATGGAATCCACTTCGAGCCCGTTAAAGGGATAAAACCTTAAGTAGGATGGAACCTACGAAAAATCTAATGGAACATTGTTTTGTATCCACCAACTTTTATTCAAAATGTTTTACAAAATTATATCTTGTTTTCAAAATGTTTTCAAAATCTTCCTTTTAAAAGAATAAAAAACATCTATCCTGCTTTTAAATATTTTTAGCCTCAAAATAATCTTTATTTTCAAAATAAAATTATCCTTGGTTTTAAACTATATTTTAATAATAAATATATTTAATATTTATACTTAGATTTAAATATAAATTATAGTAAAATTTTATATATACCAAAATATTATTCTCTGTATTTACTTATGTATTTTAACTATAGTTAAGTATATTTATAAAGTTTAAAATAATTTTAATACAATATAGTAGTTATTTTCAAAGAAAAGCAAATTACCAAAAATACCTTAGGCATGTCGACATCCTCAAGTACCCCATGTCGACATGGTAGCAGTTTATTTCAAAAATTTAAATTTCAAAGGAAGTGTCTATTCGTTTTACCCTTTCACGAATGGACATGGATGTTGTTCTACTATAAATAGGGGTAGTTTTGAACGAATTAGTATTTATATTTTCTATGATTTCACTCCTCTTCTTCTTCCATATTTCTTTATACACATTTTTACCATTACTCTACTGAAATCAACATTGAATCTAACTAGATCATCTCTGGTTTGATTCTTTATCACTATCTCAACAAGATCTCAGTGCTATTCAGAGTTATAGACTTCTTTGTAATAATTTAGCGAGAAAATGTGTGATTGTAGCCTTGGAAATCAATCAAGCGAGAAAAGGTGTGATTGTAGCCTTGGAAATCAATCAAGCGAGAAAAGTTGTGATTGTAGCATAGGAAATCAATTGGGTGAACTCGTTGCCCTTGAAATCAAGTATCTCTACCTAGAGGATTGTGAATCTGGAGTGGTGTACCTCGTGGCCTTGAAATCGAGGGTGTAATTGTACAATTGCTTTTGAAAGGAAATCTATACTTGTGTGCGGGACTGGATATATGGTAACTCCGAACAAGTATAAAATCCGGTGTGTTCTTTCCTTTATTTCTTTTACTTTATTTCTGCATCTGTGTTTGATTCTATGATCATATCTGTGTTTGAATATTGCATACATTCGTGAGCAAGTCCTCTCCATTCCTGTTTGGCTTTACTTCTCCCATATCCCCTCTGCTCTTCAACCTTTACTTGGTTTGAATTGACTTGCTTGTAATGTAGGTAAATTGAAATGTTTTGACTTTAATACGGCTGCGCGAGAAAAATTGATGTTCGCAAAGGCTCTGATTGAGATTTCCCTTTCTAAGCCCCTCCTTTCCTCTATACCTGTTCAGCTAGCTGTTGGGCACGTGGTGGAAGTCCGTGTTCGCTATGGTTGGGTTCCAGATATTTGTTCCTCCTATCACTCCTTTGGCCACCTGGCTATCTCCTGCTCGCATTCTGTTGTTACCGCGGCTGCTCCTAAGATCCCTCTTCCTCGGCCTCCGCTCAGGAAATGGGTTCCTAAGGTTTCTACTCAGGTTGCTCCTCCTCTTGCGGCTCCTTTATCTGTCCCGGATCCGGCTCCCTGTATTGCTCAGCCTGCTTCCCCTCCATCTTCTAGGGCGCCTTCTGATGTTTCCACGCCTTCTGATGACCCAGCGCCTTCTGATGTTTCAGCGGTTCCTGTTCAGGTTTCTGTTCCGCCTCGTTTGCCATTGGTCGCTGATGATGGTTCTGCAATTCCTGTTGCTGTCCCTGTTCCTGGTCTGCCTTGTCCCTCTATTTTTTGGGATAATGCTGAGAGTTGCTGGATTGATCACATTTCTGACATGATATTTAACCGCTTGGATGATTCTTTCTTTAGATTTGTTTCTGATGATCATCTAGACCTTAGATGCCTTTATTATAGACCGTATGGTGACTCATTAGCTCTTGTTTTGGACGGTTATTTTGCGAGATCGAATTCTGTCTTGCTTGCTGATACATCCTGGGATCGTTCCTTTTTGTACTCTTCTGATTCTATGGCTTATGATCCTTGTCCTGCATCCCATTTCCGTCTCTATGCTGGTTTGTTGGGGAATGTGCCTTTGGAGTCTACCTAGGATTTAGCGGATGATAATGTTGCTACCTCTTCGGAGGAGTAGTTGTTTACGATTTTCTTTTAGTAGTTGTGATATGTCTATCACACTCTTGTGCTGTCTTTTTTCTTTTTCTTAGTATTTAAGGTGTTTTTACCTTTCTTCTGTACTTTAAATTTTTATTACGTTCGTAATAAAAAGTGGACGGTCCACTATAAAACCGGCTGGCCTTGCCACAAAAAAAATTTAACAAAAAATCAAAAAGATTTGATAATTCCTTAAAACACTATTCACCCTCCCTCTAGTGTTAATCCTAGCTTTAGGATCCGTATTCCGCATTTCTCACATTTGGTATCGGAGCAAGGTTTTCAAAGTTTTCATAATCTGAATTTTGAAAATTTTTAAAATGGCAATTTTTTTGTAAAATTATTAGCACTATTTTCATATGAATATGTCACAGAATCATCATGATATTGTTTTTTAAAATTATATTTAGTTATTTTGAAAAGTCACTTGATTTTTAAAAAGTTATGTTGTTTTGCAGGAGAAGAATTATGTCTAATGACTATTGGTTAAAAGATACCAGATAACCATTCGACAATCAAGAAGAACAAATGGATATATAGTGGCAATCGACAATGAAATGGGTACCAGATCAATACAAAGCTTTTGATTGTTATCTACAACTTGATATGATACTGTACTTCTCTCCATCTACTTCGCAATGTCACGGTTTCATGCGAATCCGTCAAGAAATGACCTAGTTATGGTCAAATGAAGTTTTGGTGAACAAAGAGAGAAAGAAAGCAGAACTGTCAGTGGTATTCTTCAAATTGCATCCAAAAATTTGAGTATTTTGTTCCCACTCCTTTTCCAGAATGTAGTTCTTGTTCTCACGGTCGTCTTGATGGGTGGATCATCAAATTTCGATCAAAATTGAGTGAGATATGACAGTTTGAAGTTGGCTATCCAAAACTGAAAAACTGTTTACGGGATTTTCTACATTTCTCTTACTGTTAGGCCTGTTGCACCACAATACCGTCCAAATTGATCACCAAACTATTATTGGATCGTATTCCTTGCCTTCCTCTTCGATTTTCCGTTGGTTTCATCCAATTCCGTTGAGAAACGAAGGAGATATGCCTTCTAGAAGTTTGATAGTATATAGAAAAACGGGAAGAAGAAGAAGAAGATGATGAATTTTTACGAAAAGTGGTGACTGTTGCGTCAATTTATTGTGGTTGAAGTGTCCATTCATTCAAAATTCAAATTCAAACTTTTGGTGCCAAGTTGGTCAATCTACTAAATCATCTGTATCTTTCTCATACGGTCTTCAAATTCAGCAAATGAATATACTACGCCGATTAGAAAAACGAGACCGTCGCAATAGAACAGATCTCGTCATTAAATTCTGAAAGATATAAATGTGTGGTTGACAACAATGGAAGAACAACAAAGTTAGAAAGATGGAGTGCGAAAATTGGTACGCTTTACTATTATTTCATCTTTATTGTTGCATTTAGGAATATATATTTATGCATTTAGTTAGGTATAGAAATTTATCTCTTTTATAAGTTTTGATATTTAGGTCCATATATCGACACACCGTAGTATAAATTTCGATATACCAGTCTATTTTTTTTAAAATGTGTTTTCTTTTAAATAAAATCTTACTACTAATTTATTACAACTATATTAAGTAGAAAAGCATTTTTACATGCATAATGTCATGTGTCTTTACACATGTTTTCTCATTATTTTTTTTATGTTAATTAAATACTATAAAAAATTGGGTAAAAAAATCAATTATATACATGTTAATATCTAGTCGTAAAATTGGTGCAAAATCATGTTAAAAACAATCCTTAAATTTTAGATAGCATTTCTAAAATGCTTCTTTTCTTCTGTAATGTTTTGTAATTACTGCAAATTCGTTTTTATAGCATTTTTGTGCTTTGAAACGCTGTAGAGTTTTAGAAACTTTACACAGAATTTGGTAAAAAGCTACAGTTTCAATTTTATAAAGTTTCGAATATATTTTACTACAAAAACTTTTTATAGCATTCTTTGAATGCTGTTTTTCTTTATGAAACTTTAAACTATGTAAAAATGACATTTAAATTAAGTATTTTTCTCTATTCTTTTTAGAGTTAGTTTCTAACTTATATTAGAATATTTTAAAATTAATTTCATGTTTAATTTTTTTTTGATAATTATTTTTTTTAAAGTAAGAGGCCTTAATATAACACATGTTTATTTTAGTTTTTCAATCTTTATTATTTTATTTAATATTTCATTATGATATTTTTTAAATTTAAATGATGTTTAAACATGTTTCTAAATATTTTAATCAATAATTATTTAATGTATAGGTTTTAATTAATAAGTTGAGTATTTTATAAACATAGAAGTCTGGATTCTTAAAAAAATAATTAAGTTAAAAATATATTTTTTAAAAGAATTAAGTAAAGAGGGTATTAATTTTTATAAAACCATATTTGATCATATATAGTTTAAGTCCATATTTCTCAGCATTTGATTTTGATATTAAGTTTAATTACTACTTTTCATGAATATGTTATAGTTTTTATACCATTTATTACCTTTAAACTCTTGTCTTTACTACTCTTTCAGTCCCATTCATTAGTTTTCTTAACCTAAGTCTAGTATTTGGTGTGTGTTACCCTTGTTTGGTTGAAGTGATTTATAATAAATAGTTTGACATATGTATACATACATATATATGCTTGTCAATTAGATATTTCTTATCACTCATGTTTATCTTATAATTTGAATATCTTTTACCATAGTATATATCATCGTATCATTGTGCATCCTATTTCATATCACATTTCATTGTATATTACATCATAAATTACAATGCATGAAATGTCATAATCATTTGCATCACAAGTTGCACTTCATTCTGCATATCCTCTCATGTTACATTGCATATGTCATACATTTCATACTGCATTACAAACTACATATTACATACATGTATACATAACGAGTGTATTTTATGAAGGGGGAGTTTGTAGTATTGTCTTATAGTTTAGGATTATTAGTTTTTGATTTGTTTGGTATGTCTTGTTTGACTTGTTTGACTTGATTGACTTGTTTGACTTGATTGACTTGTTTGACTTGTTTGACCTTTGATTTTTTTGACCTTTGATTTGTTTATTTTTTTGACATGATTAGATTTGATGTGTGTGTTGATTGGATTGTCTGAGATATACTTATACATATTTATGTATTGAATAATTATAATATAATTATGTTTATGTCTTTCACATTCTATTTACTATACTTTGCTCTAGTATTAGTTTAAGGGGGAGTTGTATAGTTTTATGGTTTTAGGATAGTTTTTGTTGATGACAAAGGGGGAGAAATATAAAATAGGATAGTTAGGCATAGATTAAGGGGGAGTTATTAGTTTTAGGGGGAGTTATTAGGATAGAAGTAATATTTTATAAACAAAGGTGGTCATCATCAAAAAGTGAGGAGATTGTTAGTCCTTGAGATGATGGTTTTGATGACAACAACCTTAGAATAAGATTATAAAATATAAATACTAACATTATAGTTTAGATATATATGTATATACAGGATTTAACCATGCAGGTACCGAGAATGAAGACTATACAGTATAGAGATTCAAGATATCAAGATTGAAGACTCATGAGTATCAAGATCATCAAGAGTTCAAGATTTCAATAATAAGTAATTTAATTAGGAATTTTGTTAAAACTCCTAGAAAAGCACTGGCATCGTAAAATCCAATTTATTCGTGGAATGGAATCCACTTCGAGCCCATTAAAGGGATGAAACCCTAAGTAGGATGGAACCTACGAAAAATCTAGTGGAACATTCCGCTAACTTTTATCCAAAATGTTTTACAAAATTATATCTTTTTTTCAAAATTTTCCTTTTAAAAGAATCAAAAACATCTATCATGGTTTTATATATTTTTAGCCTCAAAATAATCTTTATTTTCAAAATAAAATTATCCTTGGGTATAAACTATCTTTTAATAATAAATATATTTAATATTTATACTTAGATTTAAATATAAAATTATAGTAAAATTTTATATATACCAAATATTATTCTCTATATTTACTTATGTATTTTAACTATAGTGAAGTATATATATAAAGTTTAAAATAGTTTTAATACAAGATAGAAGTTATTTTCAAAGAAAAGCAAATTATCAAAAATACCTTAGACATGTCGACATCCTCAAGTACCCCATGTCGACATGGTAGCAGTTTATTTCAAAATTTTGAATTTCAAAGGAAGTGTCTATTCGTCATATCCTTTCACAAATGGACATGGCTGTTGTTCTACTATAAATAGGGGTAGTTTTGAACGAATCAGTTTTTATATTTTCTCTAATTTCATTCCTCTTCTTCTTCCACACTTCTTTATACACATTTTTACCATTACTCTGCCAAAATCAACATTGAATCTAACTAGTTCATCTCTGGTTTGATTCTTTATCACTATCTCAACAAGATCTCAGTGCTATTCAGAGTTATAGACTTCTTTGTAATCAATTTAGGGAAAAAAGGTGTGATTGTAGCCTAGGAAATCAATCAAGCAAGAAAAGGTGTGATTGTAGCCTTGGAAATCAATCAAGCGAGAAAAGGTGTGATTGTAGCCTAGTAATCAATTGGGTGAACTTGTTGCCCCTGAAATCAAGTATTTCTACCTAGAGGATTATGAATCAGGAGTCGTGTACCTCGTGGCCTTGAAATCGATGGTGTAATTGTACAATTGTTTTTGAATGGAAATCCATACTTGTGTGCGGGACTGGATGTAGGGTAACTCCGAACCAGTATAAAATCCGGCGTGTTCTTTCCTTTATCGCTTTTACTTTATTTCTGCATCTGTGTTTGATTCTGTGATCGTATCCGTGTCTGAATATTGCATACATGTGTGTTTAAATTAACAAAAAATCAAAAGGATTTAGTAATTCCTTAAAACACTATTCACCCCCCTCTAGTGTTAATCCTAGCCTTAAGATCTGTATTCCGCATTTCTCACACAAATTACAACAAAATTTTCACTATACAATTATCATTTACATTAGCTCCTCACTACATATCACTCATTCACTCATAATTGTTCTTCAACTTATTCTAATTTGTATCCAGCATTTGAATTATCTGTAAAATAAACACTGACGTAGTAAAATTGAAAAAGAAATATTTTTGCAGTGTAAAATAAAATGTGTATTTTGTAAATACTATTTGCCATAGTTATTTGGGTTGTTCATCATCATTTTCATTTTGAATTCATCAAACACGAATAACCTATGACATGCACAGTGTATCACTGTACATGCCACAAGGCCATGCGCACCGATATACACTTGAAAAAACTACAGGGACAATTGAGCATATGGTCAAAACTGAGCTGAGACTGGATTCAACTCAGGTGTAATACAAAATCATAAAACGAGCCTCGACCAAAAATTTAATGTGTACACATGAGAACATAGCCTCAACAGTCATTGGTTCACATGACAGCGTACATGAAGTATTAACCAGAACCAGACCCAAACCAACAATGAACTGTACTCATAAAACTAGACAAACTCAAGTGCATAACAGAACCAAGGCAATGCTCAATGTCACACAACAGAAAATGAAAGAGTGATGCAACATTGATAACAGAGACCACAACAACATGTACAATCAACAATGAATTGATCAGGAGCAACAAAGGTCAAATATAAGCATGGATGGTACAAGCAGTAATGGCACATGTGCAGCAAACATCAAACAACAAGTGATGCAGGAGGAACCACATTGCAACAAGTCTCGACCAAGTGATTATACACATATATACATACATATATATGTATGTATATACATGTTTATATGTACATTATTACTAACAGTAGAAACAAGTCCTCAGCCAAAGCATATAAACAAGTCTGGCCACAACAAGTAACATATGCAACCAGACCAGAAACAAGAGCAGACGACAAAGTGTACGTGAATATAAACCAAAGCTAACATAAGAAAACATGTAGAACAGTGGACATAGATCAATGTATCCCAGACCAATATCACACAACAACTACAAGAATTAGGTCGAAAATGATACAACCATGAATACACACGTTAAACAAGTCAAAGCCAGGTGATAACAAGTCAAAGTCAAATTTTCACAAAATCAAAGTGGCCGAAGTCAAAGAAAAAAAAAGAACGGAACAATTCAACTTGGATTAAGAAAATTCAAGTGCATCAGAAGTGTATGGAACAACACGTATGAACAAAAAAAACAAGAAAATCAAACATGTCGTGGTAATCAAGCAAGGACATCAGAAAAATATTCGAAATTGAACTGGTCAGGATCAATCACAAGCCACCAATCAAAATCGAATGACCGAGATAAAATTAGCATATGAATTCAAACGATAATTTAGGGAACTATCCTATGAATACCATTAACGCATCGGCATTCAAAAGCATCAAGTTCAAGCATATCAACAAAAGTAACAAAGCAAAATCGCATACTAGTAATATTCAATCCGAACACGATTAAAAAGCAGCCGTAAAGGAACAAAAGCAACAGAAGACTCGAGCATCATTTCCTACAAGCGTGGAGCATTCAATTCGTTTAAATTCAAGGCTTTTACATTTTGTGAAAGGAACGGAATTCGGTGTGCGGTACAATCTGTGAAATGTCTAGCATATCGATTCCACAATCGAGTCTTTTGGTTTCCTACCTTTTTCATATCCCACCATCTGTTACCCAATAGCCACTAGCAAATAATATTTATTGAATTCAACATTTTGGCTTTCATTATTCCACCATATAATCAAATAGCAACTAGCTTTTTTATATTCCTATATTTATTTGCCAACTTTTGTTATTCTACCGATTCAAAATATATCTACTTTCCTTCACTGTTCAACTGACTTCCTCCATTCATTTCTTCCTTAGTTCATTGCTTTGCTATTCTGAATATATATATATATATATATATATATATATATATATATATATATATATATAAGTGGAAATTAGGTTGAAGGGCTTCTATTTTCAGGGTAATAAGTTTTAAGGACGACATTTCTGAATAATTAGTTTTAAGAACAATTTACAGGATAATGATAAATTCATTTATCTTTTTATGTAATACAGGAAAATGATAAATCCTTTTATCATTATTTCTGTATAATGGAAAATGATAAATTATTTTATCTTTTTTCTGTAAATTGCCCTTAAAACTAATTTTTTAAAAGCAGTGTCTTTAAAACTTATTATCCTGCACAAATAAGCCCTTGAAGTGAAAATTCCCTATATATAACTTGTATATTTGTTGATCTTCTCATCCTTTGTTCCTTTGAAACCGCTTGTTTCACATGACCGCCCTCTCCCCTCGACAAGCATAACCAAGCTCCACGGATCTACCCCTGACTCGCCGTGCTTCGCCACTCCAACCCATGACCGCCCTTTGCCCCATCACATTGCCGGCACCCAAGCACCATCTCTCCTCCTCCTAGCTCGAGCCTTCCCACCTTCTTTGGGCCGAAACCACCACTCCCTCATGAGCTTGCTTCCATCTTCATTTGCGCGCACATGTACATGTATATAGTTTTAGTGATATGCATATCTACAGTAGTTTATATATTTACAAATAGATACATTTACAGTAGTACCTATATATGTTGTAAAGTATTATGTAATATGTTTATATATATATATAAGTTATAAGAGTTGTAAATATAAGTTTCTACTAGTTTTTATTCTGTTTTCTTTGGAAACAAGTACTTATATGTTTATATATATTGGTTTATATATTGCAGCAGGAAACATGTGTATAAAAATTTAGTCTTTAATATATATATATATTATATGTTAGGATATATATATGTATATATAGTCTGATTACATATATAGTTTAAAATTTTATTTACTGCTTAGGTATTGATTTAAAACATAACATATTGGGATATTGTGATTTTTTTTGGAATGTATATAGATTTTAAAATATATGTTATATATGAGTCTATATATACATATTTGTTTATATAAGTATAGATGAGTTTGGTTTATGTATAAAGTATATAAGATTTTTTTTATATGTTGTATATATATTAGTTTATTAAGTATATAAGTGTTATATGGATTAGTTTGTATATATCACATATACAGTTTGTAGATTCACTATTTATAGTCGATCTGATAGTTATATAATATAAAGACAGTATTATGCACATTGTTACAGTGTGTGTGTGTGTGTGTGTGTGTGTGTATGAAGAAATTTTTTGTGTTTACTGTATACATATGCTTACAGTTATGTTAGTATATATATAGTTATGTTAGTACTTAAAGATGTACATACATACATATATATATATATATATATATATATAGAATATGGTATGTTGGTTTTTCTTTAATATATATGGTATGTTATGTTGATATTTGCAATAAATAATATATAAAATATAAGTATCTAGCATTTTTAAGCAAGTATATAGACACCTTGATTTAAAAATATAATATGTATATATGTTTTATTTTTATGTATGTGAGTCTGTATAGGTGTATATATAAATTTATATGTATGAATATACAAAGTTTGAGTTTTCAAAATTTTTTTTATTGATTTCAGAGAAAAATACATATAGATTGTGATTTCAATATATATATGTTTAAATTTAAGATTGATTTAAAAATGTATGCGTATTTTTAAAATTGAATATTGGGTTTAAGGAAATTAATAATATAATATCATCTTGTTTAAATTATATGAAGCTAATTTGATCTGTTCTCGTTGATCCCTGTTATCAGCTCTGTTCTTCGAATTCGTACCAATCTTTCTTTTCTTTAGAATTCCTTCTTGAGTTCATAACTTATCTTGTTCTCGTGTTTCTCTAGCCTCGAAAGGTGAGCAATCACTCATGATTAACATTCTTATATTTATTAAATTTTATTTCATTTGAAACCACAATTGGAATATTGATGTTGCCAGTTATTTAATTGCTACGTTTGATATGCCATTATCTGTAACTGTTCATCTGTGACATCTGACACCATGATCTGTTATTTGTATTTTATCTGTCATTGATGATATATGCTTGTTGGTATATTATTATCGTATTTATTCTCACTCTTTAAGTTCTCTGTTAGTATCGAATTCCCTATGGGTTGAAATGATACATACCCGAATGATCTTGCAGAATATGAGAAAATCGTTATGGGTTGAAATGATAAACCCAAGCGATTTTCATTAACATTGAATTTAGGATTACGGGTTGAAAAGATATATACCCGTAGATATTTAAATTGCGGATTGAAATGATAAATATCCGTATCACTTGACCATAAAATAGAAAATTATATACGGACACCGTTGGTCTCTCTCTATATATATAGTTTAAAATTCCAAAGTTTTAAAAAGGAAATATATATTGTTTTATATAAATATGGATTTTAAAATATTATATATTTTTTAAATTCTTAATTTTTAAATTTTATGTTTGAAAATTTTAAAGTTATAAGTTAGATTTGAAATTATAAATTTTAAGAATTTACTTAAAAATTTTACTATTTTAAAATATGTATAAATTAATTTTAATATAAAGTAGATTTAATAATAAGCTTTAATTTAATAAAGTTTAGTTTAATTAGTATATAATATGGTTTTAAGTATTTATTTAAAAATATATTTTAAAAGTAGATTTTATAAATTTTTAACGAACAAAGGTTAGAAAGAGAAATAGAGATTGGTTCGAAATTGTATTTGTTTAAAGAATTATACTCAAATAAGTTGGATCTAAAATTTATTAAAATTAAGATTTTAAAAATATGATTTTATAACTTGATTTTGATTAAAAGTAATTTAAATGAATATTTTAAATTTTCATAAATTGAAATAGGATATATAGTTTATTTTAAATTGTAATTTGAAGTTTTATTTAAATGTTATTGGAATGATTAAGTAAATATTTCAAAACTAAATAATAGTAAAGTTGAATTTGAGATATAAATGAAATTGTCAAATTTAGTTTTGTAAATGTTTGAATATTTAATGTTTTGAAATCTATTGAAGTTGAAATCGTTTAATTTATAGTTTATATCTGTATTTGAAATAGATATAAAATGGTTTATTGAGATTTGAATTGAAATGGAAGAGCTGAAATTTGATTTAAATGGAATTTTAAAATTCGAGTTAATTTGAATCGATTTGTGAAATTTGAGGAAACTATTTTATTATATAAAGTATTTTTAAATTATATTTAAAACTATTTTAATATTTTACTTTATAAATTATTTTATTATAAATTATTTTAATTTTTTCTATTTTATTATACAAATTATATTATTATATATATTATTTTAAATTTATAACTATTTTAATATACTAATTATTTTATTATATAGACTATTCTATTATACAATTTTTTTTATTATATATACTATTATTAATATCTAAACTGTTAGAGGAAAGTGTTATGGTTTTACAAAGTTATGATTTTCAAAGTGTTATGATTTCAAGGTGACACGATCCCAAAAGTGTTATAATTTCAAGTGTTGGTTTCTAAAGTATTATAACTTTGAAAGTACTATGATTTTTGAAATGAATATATTCTAAAGGAATAATGATATTAGATTTAATATGGTTTTGAAATTGATATGATATTTTGATTTTGAAGTATGATATTTTGAAATGACCATAGTGTTATAATAACGTTTGGTTGTTAAAGAAACCGGGATCGGTTATTGTCATACTCTCTGCCAATACCGAAAACCACTTTAACAACCGTGTACACGGTGGAGATTCCAGAATGAAGTAGAATGGTTGGCGACATTCTATTTGAAGTATATACGTGGACCTGACTCCCGTGAGTTAGCTTAAGGTGGCTAAAACAGGAGCAATTACTGGCCAATTGAGGTAGCTCCTCTGATTGGATACACTTCTTTGATGCCATTCTATTACATTGTGATTGATTGGGTGCACCCTCGGATTTTTGGGAGTGTGGATCGAGTTGGGCGATTGTTGCGGCTTTGTGTAACCAACAGCCGGGAAGGGTAATTGGTTAATCTACCCCAGCATTGCCTAGTTGTACCGTGCCACCTACTACATCGAGACAACTACAAGTTTATTTTGTGTCGTACCTATGGAGTGCCCTCTGGTAGCTTCTAGTTTACGGAGGTATTACGGTACTGTATAGACTATGGAACTATAAAATGTGTAAAGGGGGATATAGGTAATGCCTTAACGCTATTTTAATAGTTTGCTTTACTATAGACATATTATAATAGTGTGTTGTATTACATAGTAGATAGTTCCACGGGTCCTTAGAGGATGGGTATTCCAAACTTCCTTTGAGTTACTTGTATTTTAGTTGATATTTCACTTGAGTTGGATTTATTAATATAAGAATGTTAATCCCGACTCGAGTGTTTTGTGTTTTTCTTTATGCTCGGGTCAAACTGAGTGTCTTAGCATTTGAGATTCACCTTTGGAGTTGGAGCTTTGCTTAGAGATCCATCTACAACTATTCAGCCTTTGGTTATTCAGTTGACTCCAGTGATATATTCAGATTTTGTTACTTGACTATTGTATTGAGACTTCTATGTATTCGAGAATTCTTTTGTATCTTGTTTTTAGCTCTATTATATATAGTAGTTTCATGAACTACTATCCTTTTGTTTCCGCTGCTTATTGCTATATTACTCTGTGTCTGTGATTCTGTGGTTATTTTATTTACTCTATATGCCGAGTTTTGCCAAATATAAATTAACAATCTGATATTTTGAGCAATTCAATTCCAACACATGTGGATGCGAATGACACGAAATACCGAGATGTTACATGTGGTATCAGATCTCTGGTTTTAGGTAAACTTAGCATATAGAGTAGATTTAATCACATAATTACCTTCGCTCAAGCTTGAATCTCTTCCTCGTTGATTCGGTTTTCTTTGAATTTTAGAAATTCCCTTTTGTTCTGAAATCCATTCTTGTCTTTCCCTATTCGTATTTTTGATTCTAGAGCATCCCATAGCTCCACTGAATGATTTGTAAAGGGGTGAAACTCCTTTACAATGACCATTGATTCACCGTAGATTTCTGTATCCTCGGTTTAGATGCTGCTATCTCTTTTTATGCCCGAAGTCTAACTCTTGCGATCAAATGTCGATTTGCCTTAGAATTCTATATCGATCTTATTCTTGAAGTCTTAGTTGACTCGGTTAAGCTCACCTACGATTAACATCAGAACATCCATCTTTCTATTTTGTTATTTAATCATCTTATCTCCCTTTCGAGCTTACCTTCTAGTTAAAATTCTCTTTGATTATGGTCCCCTTCGATTTAGATCTCTACCTTGTTTTGAAATCCATTTTTGTATAATCGACCGAGGGAGTGTATTTGTAATTAATATTAAAATATCTTATAGTGTGTTGTTTGAGTTGTTAATGTTGATTTGGGGTTTCGATCGATTCGTCTGATCAACGCTATCGATAGGAATTCCAAAACGTTTGAACAAAGTAAACTGACACAATATTATTTTCAAACTTGGTAAATGGAATAAATTTTTGTATGATTATATTATATATATAAGTATAATTTTTTGAATTTACAAAACATGGTTTACAAACTGATTTATAATTTAAAATGAATTTAAATTAAGAATTTGAGAATTTAAATTTTCGGTATTTCAGAGAATTTGGTTTTAAAATTTTAGAGTATATTATTTAAAGTATTTTTCAAATAGAAATCATTTTCAAAGAATTTTAAATTTTTAAATCGATACTCTCCTCTTTTGTCGCTGGAAAATAATTTTGGTGATGACTACAGCATCGTTGACATTCATTTTCGAGTTTCATAGTGGAGAGACCATTTAGTGGCTTTGCTACACTTTTGTTTTGGAAAATAAATTTGATTTGAATTTCTTAAGTATGACTTGATTTATAATATATATATATATATATGTTTATAGATTTGACATGATATATAGGATTTATATATGTATACATTTTCTCTAAATGGTTTGAAGTGAAATCGAAAATTTAACACTTAAATTTTGATTAAATATTAGAACTTAAATAATTGAATTTGAAAATTTTATTTGTATAATACTCAATTTCATTCCAACATGTATAAATTACCTAAATTTTTCTGAAGTTGGATATGTAATTGAATAATATACAATATAAAATGATTTTATAAATAAAAGTTGAGTGGTCATAATACGTGTCAATATACTTAATTTATGTGATAAGATATATTAAGTGGATAAATTGAACCATTAATTTGGGAAAAAGATAATTAATTTGATTTGAATAAATATGATCTTAATAAATGTTTATACACTTAATTTATGATTATAGAAAATGTTAATTGGGATAAATTGAATAATAAGATAATGAATAGATAAATGTTAATTTAGGATTAGTTAAGATTTAATTATAAGTGAAATTTAACTTATGTGAAATCAAATGGATCAAACCAAATTGTTGAATATTAATTTATTTAAATGAAATTTATATGGTTTTAAATTAATTATTTCATGTTGTATTTCAATCTATTTTTCTTTCTGATTGTTTCTATTCTCTTACCTCCTTCTTTTTCGGGGACAAAAAGTTTTGAGTGGGGAAGAGTGTAACGACCCATAAATTTCAATGATTTTAGTAACGCAAATAACTAAAATTTTGAGAAATTTTAAATAATTGAATTTGGAAATAAAAATTTGATATTTGGACTACGACTATTTTAACATAGCAATTGTTAAATTTTCATCAGATAGTATGGAGATTTATTTTATTGTGTAATTTTATTTTATTTTAAATCAGCTAATATTCGATGATAATAAGTGTTTTCCAAACCTGAATGTTTACATATAATAAATTTGTAAATCATCTTCTGAGCGAGACGTCATCTTTCATTTCATCAAATTTGGACTGCTATTGCTCCGTTTATCTTATTTTCGACGTTTTAACAGCATTTTCGGTACCCATTATCTACTTTTGATAGGATGATCTTACCACTGATATATGTGTACCTTTTGATCATCTCGTCATGCTGATCTCTACGGTATATTCAATTGTCAATTTCGAAATCTGGTAGGCAGAACAATCTGCGAAATGTCTAGCGTATCGGTTCTGCAACCGAGTCTTTTTGTTTCCTACCCTTTTCATATCCCACTGTCTATTACCCAATAGCCACTAGAAAATAATATTTCTTGAATTCAACATTTTGGCTTTCACTATTCCACCGTATAATCAAATAGCAACTAGCCTTTTTATATTCCTATATTTATTTGCTAACTTTTATTATTCTATCGGTTCAAAATATATCTAATTTCCTTCACTGTTCAATTGACTTCCTCTATTCATTTCTTCCCTGGTTCGGTGCTTTGCTATTCTAAAAATAAGTATGTATGTATATATATATAATTATATATTTGTTGATCTGCTCGTCCTTTATTCCTTTGAAACTGCTTGTTTCACATGGCTTCCCTCTCCCCTCGATAATCACGACCAAGCTTCACCGGATCCACCCCTGACTCGCCCTGCTTCGCCACTCCAACCCCTGACGGCCCTCTTCTCCATCACATCGGTGCCGCCCGAGCACCATCTCTCCTCCTCATAGCTCGAGCCTTCCCACCTTCTTTTGGCCGAAATCGCCACTCCCTTATGAGCTTGCTCCCTTGTTCATTTGTGCGCACGTGTACGTGTATATAGTTTTAGTGATATGCATATCTACCGTAATTTATATATTAACGAATAAATACATTTACAGTAGTACCTATGTATGTTGTAAAGTATTATATAATATGTTTATATATATATATAAGTTATAAGAGTTGTAAATATAAGTTTCTATTAGTTTTTATTCTGTTTTCTTTGAAAACCAGTACTTATATGTTTATATATATATTGGTTTATATATTGCAGTAGGATACACATGTATAACAGTTTAGTCTTTAATATATATATATGTGTGTGTGTTAGGATATATATGTATATATGTTAGGATATATATATATGTATGTATGTATGTATGTATGTATGTATAGTCTGATTACATATATAGTTTAAAATTTTATTTACTGCTTGGGTATTTCTTTAAAACATAACATATTAGGATATTGTGATTTTTTTGGAATGTATATAGATTTTAAAATATATGTTATATATATATATTTGGTTATTAAAGTATAGATGAGTTCGTTTATGTATAAAGTGTATAAGTTTTTTTATATGTTGTATATATATTAGTTTATATAGTATATAAGTTTGTATACGGATTAGTTTGTATATTACCACATATACACTTTGTAGATTCACTGTTTATAGTTGACCTGATAGTTATATAATATAAAGGCAGTATTATACACATTGTTACAATATATATATGAAGAAATTTGTGTGTCTACTGTATACATATGCTTACAGTTATGTTAATGTATATATATCGTTATGTTAGTAATGTGAGATATATATGCAACATGGTATGTTAGTTTTTCTTTAATATATATGGTATGTTATGTTGATATTTGCAATAAATAATATATAAAATATAAGTATCTGGCATTTTTAAACAAGTATATATACATTGATTTAAAAATATAATATGTATATATGTTTGATTTTTATGTATGTGAGTCTGTATAGGCTTATATATGAATTTATATATATAAATATACATAAGTTTGAGTTTTCAAAAAAAAAATTTATTGCTTTCAAAGAAATATATATATATATATATATATATATATTGATTTCAATATATATATGTTTAAATTTAAGATTAATTTAAAAAAGTATATGTATTTTTAAAATTGAATATTGGGTTTAAGGAAATTAATAATATAATATCATCTTGTTTAAATTAAATCAAGCTAATTTGATTGTTCTCATCGATCCCTGTTATTAACTCTGTTCGTCGAATTCGTACCATTCTTGCTTTGCTTTGGAATTCGTACTTGGACTCGAAACTCATCTTGTACTCGTGTTTATCTAGCCTCGAAAGATGAGCAATCACTCACGATTAACATTCTTATATTTATTAAATTTGATTTCATTTGAAACAACAATTGAAATAATGTTGTTGCCAGTTATTTAATTGATATGTATGATATGCCATTATTTGTAATTGTTTTTCTGTGACATCTGACACCATGATCTGTTATTTGTATTTTATCTGTCATTGATGATATATGCTTGTTGTTATATTATTATCGTATTTATTCTCACTCTGCAAGTTCTCTATTAGTATAGAATCCCTATGGGTTGAAATGATACATACTCGAATGATCTTGTAGAATATGAGAAAATCGTTACAAGTAAAAATGATATACCCAAGCGATTTTCATTAACATTGAATTTGGGATTGCGGGTTGAAAAGTTATGTATCCGTAGATATTTAAATTGCGGATTGAAATGATAAATATCCATATCACTTGACCATTGGATAGAAAATTATATACAAACACCGGTGGTCTATATATATAGTGTGAAATGATTTCCAAAATTTTAAAAAGGAAATATATATGGTTGGATTTTAAAATATTACATATATAAAAAGTTATTTTATATATTTTTTAAATTCTTCATTTTCAAAATTTTATGTTTGAAAATTTTAAAGTTATAAGTTTGTTTTGAAATTTTAAATTTTAAGAATTTACTTATACATTTTACTTTTTTAAAATATGTATAAATTAATTTTTATATAAAATAGATTTAATAATAAGCTTTAATTTAATAAAGTTTAGTTTTCTTAGTATATAATATGGTTTTAAGTATTTATCTAAAAGTATATTTTAAAAGTAGATTTTATAATTTTTTAATAAATTAAGGTTGGAAAGAGAAATAGAAATTGGTTTGAAATTGTATTTATTTAAAGAATTATACTAAATAAGTTGGATTTAAAATTTATTAAAATTGAGATTTTGAAGATATGATTTTATAACTTGATTTTGATTAAAAGTGATTTAAACGAATATTTTCAAATTTTCAAATTGAAATAGGCTATTTAGTTTATTTGAAATTGTAATTCAAAGTTTTATTTAAATGGTATTGGAATGATTAAGTAAATATTTTGAAACTAAATAATGGTAAAGTTGAATTTGAGATATTAGTGAAATTGTCAAAATTAGTTTTGTAAATGTTTGTGTGATATTCCAGAATTTCAAACCCAATTTAAATATGATAATCTTTGTAATAAATTAATTTAAATTGAAAATTTGTTATTTTATTCAATAATAAATAAATGAATTGTAAATGTATGTTGATTTTAATTAAGATTAACATATACAAAGGGAAATAGATGTGTTAAAGTTATATTCATATAAAATTTGATTTTTGAATTGAATTTAAAAATTTAATTTGAATTTGAATTGTTAAATTAAAAGATTCAAAATAGGTTAATTATATTCTAAATTTTACTTGAGTTTAAAAGAATATTTTCTTTGATTTTATTTAGAATATAAAATTTGTTTTATATTTATTTCTTTAAGAAGAATTGATTTTATATGAATTAAAAATGTATTTAAATTTAGAAAATCAATTAGTAAAAAAACATTTTAAATTTCTTTTTGCATGAAAAGTACACTTGTTTAAATTTAAATCACACTAATAAACATGTGTTAGGAAGTTAACAAGGAATAGTGACAAGTGTCATAATTTAAATTTATTTTCTTTAAATTTTTATAGAACAAAATTTTTATATAAAAAGCTATTTCTTATGCTTCATCTAAATTTTATCATTCTAATTTTTTCTAAAGCAAAGAAAAAATTTACTCTTCCTTTAACAAAAATCTGAAGTTTCATCAAACCTTTAAATTTTCAACCAAAATTAATCCAATTCAAACCTCACTTCAAAATCTAAAAACTGCAAAGCAAATTACAGAGGAAAATCTGCATACAAGTGTACATTAAAATCTGCAAATCAGGGTTCCTGAATCTTCAAAATTTCCGAAAGAAAATTCAAGTTCTTCTATCCTAGTACTGACTGATTAAGGATTAAAGCATCATCAAGCAAACATTTGGATCAAACAACATCATCAGGATAAAACTGCAGTCATTTTCCAGAGTTTAAATTCTTGTCTCTGCTTAGCAACAAAATTCAGGTGAGTAAATTTTTTTAAATAGGAAATTTTAGTAAATAAATTTGTGCATGTGTATGTCTGTGATGTGGTTTGACTTGCATGTGAATATAGCAAATGAAATATTTGTGATACTTTGTTTTTGAGTATGCATGTTTATACCTACTGATATTTCTCTGTAATTTCAACATACAGAGTAAATTTAAACTAGAAATTTCAAATCCTACTTAACAAATCATTGTTAAGTTAGTATCTTCAATGCAGTAAGTTTTATTAAATATGAATTAAGATTTAAATTGTTATTTAAAAAGAAATTGTTAAAAATCTGCTAATTTAAGAAGTTACAGTGGACAAAATTTATATCATGATAAAATCATGTGTTGAATTTTGTTGAATTGAATTCAGATCCTAAATTTACTATGTATAACAAGATTTTTAAGATAAAAATCAGAATTTTTAATTTGAATTTAAGGAAGAATTTTGTAGTTAACCAGAATTGGGTCTTGGGAAAAATTCTGGTGATTTGGTCATTCCTAGGGTTCGAGCTTCGGATTTAAGTTGTATTGATTGTTGATGTACTCGAGAAAAATGGCAGAAGTATTAATCATTCAACAGAGAGTTTGGAATTTGGGAAACTAGGGTTTTGGTTTTGTGTTTGATCGAGCTCGAGAAATTCGCGAATGTGAATCGTGGGATGGATCGAGTCGCGAGTGGTTTGGGGAGAAGCTGTGTCTGGGTTGTACAGTGTTGTGGCCGGAGTTATGAGGCGATCGATGGTCGGCAATGGGGGTGAAGGGGAATTTTTTGATGAGGGTTATGTTGGCTGATGGGTTCGAGTAATCATATTTTGATTGTGCTCGTGTAAGTGAGGATTGAGGGCCGGAGTTGTGTCGTTGGTCGAAGTGGAGTTTGCGCGAGGTATCGTGGATGGTGGCGGTGACGTCGGAGCAACGTACACGTGCACGGGGTAGTGACTGTGTCAGTGAGATGGGGTATCAGGAGACTCGAAGCAGTGTTCGAGTTGTGTTGGGCGTGGCTCGTGTGTGTGCTCAGGATGTTGCTGCTGTAGCTCGTGTAGGGGTTTGGGAAGGTTAGTGTGTTTTCCAGTATTTTTGTTTTTGGGTTAGCTGAAGCCTTAACCAAGAAGAGAGGGAAAGGTAGAGGAGGGGTTTGGGTTTTGATGTTTAACTTGAGTTTAGTCGAGTCGAACAAAAAGGGACAAGTGAAGTTTGAAGCTTTCAAACTTAAATTTTCAAATTGTTTAAGTTTAAACTTTAAAATAATTTATTTCAACTACTTTATGAAATGTTAAATATTTTTAATTCAATATATTTCATATTTTGTTAATTGAAGTTTTAAAATGATTTTACATCTTTTAAATTTAACTTTTAAAATGGTAATTAGTTTTTAACAAATTTAAAATGTTTTAAATATGTAATAGTTTTTAATAATTAATGAAATTGTTTGGTTTTGAAAATTAATTAAGTTTTGGGAGTAATGTTTACTTCAATTAATAAATTAATTAAGGTTAAAATTAATTAATAATTTATAGATTAATTAATTTATTAAGACTTAATTAATTAATTATGGTTTAATAATTTGATATTTAAGGATTAAATTAAATAATAATTAATAGATCATTAATTAATTAAATAATTAATTAAAGATAAATTAATAAGTGATTAGTAACCAATTAATTAAGTGACTAGTAATTAATTAATTAGTAATTAAGAATTAATTAATTAATTGATTAAGAGTTAATTAATAAATTAATTAAACATTAATTAATTTATAATAAATAGTTAATTAATTAGTGGTTAAGATTTAATTTATTAAATAATTAAGGCTAATTAATTTATAATTAATTAAGTAATTAAGATAAATTAATTTGTAATTAATAAATAAATTAATTAAGGTTAATTAATTTATAATTAATTAAGTAATTAAGATAAATTAATTTGTAATTAATTAATAAATTAATTAAGGTAAATTAATTATAAATTAAGGGTTAATTAATAACCAATTAAGGAATGATAAATTTTTAATCAAGTTTTAATTAATGAATAATTATAGTAATTAATTAATAGTTAAAAAATGATTATTAATTAACTAAAGATTAATTAATTAATAAAAAGTGATTAATTAATTAAATGATTGTGATTAATTAATTAATGCTTGGTTAAGCAGGATTAAGTGATTAATTCTTAAGTAACTAAATTAATTTTAATTAATTAAATTAACTATAATATGAATTAAAGAAGTGCCTACTGATGGATTATTGTTTGAATTGAATATCTGAATATGGTTGACATCTGTTGAATGATAGTTGAGATATTCTATAATGAGATTTGTATATATCTGAGTTGGATGATTGTTATTATCTGTGGATAATGCTATGTGGATTAAATGTTTAAAGGTTGAATTGAATTGAATTGTTTAAATATTTAAACAACTTGGCCTTTAAGACACGTTTGGATTTCGATGAGACCGGGATCGGGAATCAAATTTGATTTTCCGAAAACCACATCGATCCAAGTTAAACGTTAGGTCATGACATCTCAAAGGAAGATCGAGATGGAGTTTTTAGAGTGCAAGGGTTATTGTCGTTAACTCTGAGGGTGATTCCAAAATGAGTGTAACGAGATAATGCCTTCGGTTTCGTTCGAACCTGGAACGAACTTGTATGGATTGAATGCTTTCAGAACATCGTCAGGTGGACGATGAGCATTCTAAGAGATGTGTTCTATAAAAGATAATCGTAGCCTCAAGCCTCATCAACTGGGAATGGCTAAATCAGGGGAGGTGCAGCAAGTCTTTGTGGGTAGCCCCCACTTGAGAGTGAGATTTACCCCTGTCTAGAAGTCCCTTATTATTTCGGCTGTGTGGGCAGTTGTTGGCCACAACTGCGGGGTTGTCTTGTTCGGGACTGTCCAGTAAGGGATGGTTCCGGCCTTGTGTTGCAGGGGATCGGGAGTGGTCCTCGGTACGGTGATCTAGGCTCCGTACTGTGACGGGCGGTACCCCAGTAGCCCTGCCATTGATGGAAACTCATTATCCAATAAGCGCCCTCGGATTTGATTGTATACCTATGTATGCTGGAATTTAATAAATGTAACAATTTCGGCTATTTTCTAGTTTACTTGAAAACCCTAGACCCTATTATAATATCACTGGATTTCCTATCAAATGTTTTGGTTAGCGTAAGGTAAAAACTTACCCGTATTTATTTGTGGGGAGTCTTACGTGATACCTTTTGTTTCAAAATGATTTTAAAGTTAAACAACTTTAACTGATTTACTCACACCAGACCCATGTCTGACCCGGAATTTATTTTGTTTTTCATAAACTCTTGGGTACTCAAATTTTTATGAGTAGCCAAGTGATTAGGTTGGGATTAGCAAATGTTTTGGAAGCAGGAGCTGGAGAACAGGCGTACTTATCTATCTCTATTTGTTGTAGTGACTTTTGATGTTGTGTTTTGAGTTGAATGGTTTGGAAAACTCTTATGAATGTCAGATGTAATGGAATAGTATTATTTTGTGTACTCTGATATGTGAGATTGTGATGATTGTTGTTCTTTTCCTTCTATCTTTCTATTTCTATCTCTTTCTTTTCTTATTGATGATACGTCTTTCTGGATATTGAAAGATGGGTCATCACAGTTTGAATATTTAAAGCTTTGAAATCTATTAAAGTTGAAATGGTTTAATTAATAGTTTATATCTATATTTGAAATCAATATAAAATGGTTTATTTAGATTTGAATTGAAATGGAAGAACCGAGATCTGATTTAAATGGAATTTTAGAATTCGAGTTAATTTGAATCTTTTTGTGAAATTTGAGGAAACTATTTTATTATATAAAGTATTTTAAATTATATTTAAAACTATTTTAATAATTTATACTTTATAAATTATTTTATTATAAACTATTTTAATTTTTAACTATTTTATTATACAAATATTTTGTTATATATATTATTTTAAATTTATAACTATTTTAATATACTAATTATTTTATTATACAAACTATTCTATTATATAAACTATTTTATTATATATACTATTATTAATATCTAACTGTTTAGAGGAAAGTGTTATGATTTTCCAAAGTCATGATTTCTAAAGTGTTGTGATTTCAAAGCGATATAATTCTCAAAGAGTTATAATTTCAAGTGTTATGGTTTCGAAAGTGTTATAACTTTGAAGGTACTATGATTTTTGAAATGAAAATATTTTAAGGGCATAATGACATTACATTTGGTATAGTTTTGAAATGGATATGATATTTTGGTTTTGAAGTATGATATTTTGAAATGACCATGGTGTTATAATAATGTTTGGTTGTTAAAGAGAATAGGATCAGTTATTGTCATACTCTCTGCCAATACCGAAAACCACTCTAACAGTTGTGTACGCGATGGAGATTCCAGAATGAAGTAGGATGGTTGGCGACGTTCCATTTGAGGTAAATATGTGGACCTGACTCCCATGAGTTAGCTTAAGGTGGCTAAAACAGGAGCAATTAACGGGCCAAGTGAGGTAGCTCCTCCAATCGGACTGTTGAATCACTAGTTTTGATTCATGACAAAGCAAGTTAGAAGAAAAAGAGAATTCACGACAAAAAGAAATAATTAACGGACTATGGCTATATCAAAGACTTTTAATCTATGCTTTCACTATCTAGTATGTATGATTGAGTCTTAGAAATTTGTTAAAATCTATCCTCAAGTATTCCGCACTTCATATTTCACATAAAAAATCAAAACAGAAGCATACTATGCAAAAATGTCACAGCCAGTCGACCGGCCATAACCATCCAGTCGACTGACTGTGTACATATACATATGCACTGTTTATTTTTTAAATTTTTTGCATAGTTGGTCGACTGACCATGAACGACCAGTCGACTGACCCGAGACCAACTGCCATATTTTCAAAAAGACATCTTCTTCTCCGAAAGGATGCAACTCTTCTCTGAACGGAAATAGATGCTCCTCTTCGTCAGAACCCTTCACCAATGGCAGTAACTCTTCAACTACTATATATAGATACTCCCAAACACTTCATATTCACCGAATTTCATTCTAACTCTCTATTATTCTTGTCGTGCTTTAATATTTGCATTCAAACAGCGAACAAATGTTTTTACTGCTTTGAATCTACAAACAAACTTTCATAATCTTCGATTCTTAGCATTACCTTCTCTTCGTATCTTCACATACACTTCATGTACTTAAGGATTTGATTAAAGGAGGTTTGTAATATCAATGACAAATCAGTGTTATCAAGAACACACAGTGTCAAATATTATTTTGTATTAGTGGAGTCCTCTTCTGCTGCTGAGGCGAAAATCCTGTTCAGTTGCTCAGGTGTCTGTTCTGCTGCTCAGACTGTATATACCTTTCCTCCGGGTTTAGTGAGGGTTATTGTAGTTGAAATTCCAAAAGGAGTCTGGGACTGGACGTAGAACGGGAAGTTCGAACCAGTATGAAAATTCCTGGTGTGCTTGTTTTATTTTACTTATTTCTATTTACTTTGCTATTATCACGTATTTCCATTTAGAGTTAATTATATTCCATATTACACGATCCTACAAACTTTCATTTGGTATCAGAGCAAGGCATCTTATAACCGTTACACAGTTATCTAATATCTTGCTAATATGGAAAACAACACCAACTCTACCACTAACACTAGTTTTATTGAAGGTCAATCCACTGCACGACCTCCATTTTTCAATGGTCTGAACTATAATATTGGGCAACTCGTATGAGAATCTATATGTAATCAAATAGCTTTGAATCATGGAATATTACACAAAATGAATACACTCTTCCTACTAGAGAATACTCCACTTGGTCAAACACACAAAAATTGGATGCTACCGCCAATGCTAAAGCTATGAACATGTTATTCTGTGCACTAGATAGAAATGAATTTAATCGTGTTAGCATGTGTCAAACTGCTTATGAAATATGGAGAATGCTGAAAATCACTCGTGAAGGAACTAACAAGGTCAAACAAAGCAAAATCTCCATGCTCAAAAATCAGTTTCAAAACTTTAGAATGAAGCAAGATGAATCCATAAATGATATGTACTCTAGATTCAAGATATCTATCATTCACTATTAGGATTAGGAGAAAAGTACACTGATTTTTATATTGTATCAAAAATCCTAAACTCTTTAACAGATGAATGGGAAAGAAAAGTCTTGGCTATTGAAGAAGCTAATGACCTCTCTACCATAAAACCTGAAGAGTTAATAGGAAATCTAGTGTCCTATGAAGTGAATTTGCAGGCAAAACGAGTCCAAGCTCAAGATAAAAAGAACATAGCTTTCCATGCTGAAGAAGAAAAAGATGAAGATTCGGATGAAGAAGATCTAGCATTTATTGCCAAAAATTTCAAAAAGTTCTTGAAGTTCAGGAAAAATAACAGAAATAATGGAAAAAGGAATTTTCCAAACAAACCATCATCTTCAATTCTAGAATGCTTTAATTGCTATAAGAAAGGTCATATTCAGAAAGAATGTCCAGAATTAAAGAAAAAATACTTCAACAAGGGCAGAAAAGATAAGAAAAAGAAAGCATTCTCCGTAACATAGGATGATTTAGATACTTCTTCATCGGATAACAGTAGTGAAAGTGAAAATGAGCAAGCAAATGTCTGTTTCATAGCTACTGAAAACGAGGTTAGTGATTTTACTTTTGATGATATGATAGAGATAAATTCAAAGCAAGTTGATACTCTGAAAAATCTCAAAAGAAAACATAAGGAAACTCGTGAACATCGGAACAAAGCAGAATTCAAAAGAGATATACTTAAAGATGAGTAGAAAATACTAGAGGAAGAATTTGAAAAATTACAAGAATCATTCTCTAATATAAATTCTCAACTCACTCTTTTGAGTCATGAAATTGAAACTCAAAAATAGAAGAATGATGCTCTTGTTTCTGAAAATCATGAACTAAAAACTAAGGTGAAATTGATAGAGTTGGATAATAGTAGTCTCAAAGCTAATTTAGAAAGCATCACCAAAAATGTTTCAAATTTTAATAAAGGAAGAGAAACTTTATCTAAAATTATTGATAGCTCTCAACCTGTTTCAAGTAGAAAAGGATTAGGATATGTTAAGAAAACAACAATTTCACCTAGAAAGAAAATTTGGAGAAATATTAATCCTACTATTGAACAGACAAAAAGAAATTCTAACCCAAAAAGTATAAAAATCTGGGTTTCTAAAACAAACAACAATTTGATTAGGAAGAAATATATAAACATCTTTTTTGAAATTGTTCATAAAAATAAAGATTACATTTTCAAATGGGATACTAAGCCCTCTTGGGTTTGGTTTCCTAAGATTTAACTCTTAGAACCCTATTGAAAAAGTGGGTACTAATATTATCTCATATTGTTTGTAGGTCCCACTCAAGAAAAGCGGAAAATGGATACTCGACGGTGGTTGCTGAAAACATATGACAGGAGACAAAGATATGCTATCAAATATTACTTACTCAGATGGAGGCTCCGTCACTTTTGGAGACAACTACAAAGGTTATATCATCGGCAAAGGCGATGTGAGCAATAATGGTATTTCAAATTTGCCTCTTATTTCAAATGTTTAACTTGTCAAAAATTTAAAACATAATTTACTTAGTATCAGCCAATTGTGTGACAAAGGATTCAAAATCACTTTTTCTGAAAACAAATGTAGTATTTTTGATCAAAATCAAAATCTTATCTTTGAAGGAAATAGAGACAGAAATATCTATGTTCTGAATATGAAAATAAATCCTAATTCAGATATGTGTTTAATAGCCAAAGAAAATGATCCTCGGCTATGGCACAAACGATTCTGTCATATTAACTTCAAAACTATAAACAAGCTCTCTAAAAATGATTTAGTGAAAGGTCTACCAAAAATGAATTTTAAAATTGATCATATTTGTGATGCATGACAGTTAGGAAAGTTAACTAAGTCATCTTTTAAATCTAAAAAGGTCATTTTACAACCACTTGAATTACTACATATGGATTTATTTGGACCAACACAAGTACAATCCATTAATCATAGTAGATATGTGTTTGTTATTGTTGATGACTTTTTCTAGATATACTTAGACTATCTTTATGAAAAATAAAAGCGATACCTTTGATAATTCCAAAACTTTTGTCAAAAGAATTCAAAATTTTAAAGGTTTGAAAATCAAAAACATAAGAAGTGATCATGGAGGTGAATTCGAAAACGAAGCCTTTGAGCATTTTTGTATGAAAATGGGAATATTCCATAATTTTTCATTTCCTAGAAATCCACAACAAAATGGAGTCGTAGAACGTAAAAATAGAACCTTACAAGAATGTGCAAGGACTTTGTTAAATGGAAGTTCATTACCAAAACATTTCTGGGCCGAAGCAGTTGCAACAGATTGTTATGTTTTGAATCGTGTCTCTATTCGACCATTAACTAAGAATACTACTTATGAACTTCTTAATGGATGAAAACCAAATATTTCTTATTTTAAAGTTTTCGATTCAAAATGTTTTGTTATAAACACAAAAGATCAGCTTGGTAAATTCGATCCAAAATCCGATGAAGGAATCTTTTTAGGATATTCGAATCGAAGCAAAGCTTATCGAATTTATAATAAAAGAACAAATATCATTGAAGAAACACTTCATGTATCTTTCGATGAAAATTTTAAACAAATCCCAAGTATAAGAGATGATGAAGAATTCCCTGATAATATCACAAACACAGAAATTTCAAATGTTGAAAATAATGAAAAATTGTTCACAATAACAATGAATTAAGATCTCCACATAGAATATTAAGAGATCATCCTTCTGTTAATGTTATTGGAGAACTCAATTCATCTGTTAGAACAAGAAGGCAATTAAATCAAATGGGTCATGTAGCGTTTCTTTCTAATATTGAACCTAAAAATATTAAAGAAGCATCCACCGATGAAAATTGGTTAATCGCTATGTAAGAAGAGCTAAACCAATTCGATATAAATGACATTTGGGATTTAGTTCCACGACCTAGTGATCAATCAGTTATTGGTACAAAATGGGTTTTCAAAAATAAAGCAGATGAGCAAGGAAATATTACTAGAAATAAAGCTAGATTAGTTGCTCAAGGATATAATCAAGAAGAAGGAATTGACTATGAAGAAACGTTTGCACGAGTCGCTAGACTAGAAGCAATACGAATCTTACTAGCATTTGCATGTTTTCATAACTTTAAATTATATCAAATGGATGTCATAAGTGCTTTTTTAAATGGATTCATAAAAGAAAATGTTTATGTTGAACAACCTCCATTATTCATACACGAACAATTTCCTAACCATGTCTATAAGCTTAAAAAGGCTTTGTATGGTTTGAAACAAGCACCCCGTGCTTGGTACAATCGTCTTAAAAGATATTTAATAGATTCTGGTTTTGAAATTGGAAAGGTTGATCAAACTCTTTTTATTAAAAGAAATAAGCATGATATTTTAATCGTTCAAATATATGTTGATGATATTATTTTTGGATCTACAAATGAAAGACTTTGTCAAGATTTTTCTAAAATAATGACTAAAGAATTTGAAATGTCACATATGGGCGAGTTAAATTATTTTCTTGGCTTACAAATAAAACAACTAGAAAATGGTATTTTTATTAATCAAGAAAAGAATTGTAACAATCTAATTAAACGCTTTGGTATGGAAAATACTTCTACCAAACCAACTCCTATGAGTACAACCATACATCTTGATAAAGATGAAAGTGGCAAAAGTATTGACCAAAAATTATATCGAAGTATGATTGGATCGTTACTGTATTTAACGGCTAGTAGACCTGACATAATGATGAGTGTCTGTTTGTGTTCCCAATTTCAAGCAGATCCCAAAGAATCACATTTAAGAGCAGTGAAACGCATACTACGGTATCTTAATAAAACCAAGGACTTTGGAATATTCTATCCAAAGGAATGTCCTTTTGAATTAGTGTCCTATAGTGCCGCTGATTTTGGAGGAAGCCAGACAGATAGAAAAAGTACAAATGGGACTTGTCACTTCATTGGACGGTCTCTTGTATCTTGGTTTAGTAAGAAACAAAACTGTGTTTCATTATCGACATGTGAAGCAGAATATATTTCTGCAGCTCTGGCATGTGCTCAAGTTATCTATATGCAATAAACACTACAAGATTTTGGTTTTAATTTATCTAAATCAACTATTTACTATGATAATTCTAGTACTATTAATTTATCTAAAAATCTTGTTAATCACTCACGAACAAAACACATTGACATTCGTCATCATTTTCTTCGTGATAATATTGAAAAGGATTTGATAAATCTAGAATTTGTTTCCTCTGATAAACAATTGGCAGATATTTTTACAAAACATTTAAATGAAAAAACTTTCATCAATTTAAGACGAGAACTTGGAATAGTCTCTTTTAAAAATTTATAAAGTTTTATCTATGTATATATACTATTTGTAGTTGTACTTTTTTTTATAACACAACTTGATATAAAAACTTTCACTCAAATTTTCTCTCAAAATAAATAAATAAAAAATTTGATTCTAGAGAGACTTGAACCCATGACCTCTCCTATATAGTATTACAATTACTTCTTACCACTTGAGCTATGAATGTTTCTTGTTTCAACTAGAAGTTTGGTTTTAATTATTCTGTAAATTTTCGTTCAAAAAAATTTAAATGTGTAGCTATTGGAGCTGGAGCTCGAACTCGAGTCTCCTAGCTGGTAGCTCAATATCTTACCAGTTGTGCTATATGTTATTTCCTGCAGAGTCTTATTCTTCATTCGTTCTTAACCATTCATCTTTCAAACAATTCTCATCCATTATTTTTTCTCTCTGGCTATTAGCTATTTCCTGTTTCTAACCACACAATCACAGCTCAAATTCATCTACAAATTTGCATTCCTTTCATTTTTTTTTCAATCATTCTTACAATTTTTTTTCAAAACTTTTAAACTTCAAGTTCCTCATTTTTCTATCAATGGCCTCTTACGACTCCTACGACTCCTCTAACTCCAAATTGTCTTTTGCTACACCAACATCCTCTAGTAGCTATCATTCTTCTTGTAGCTCTACTCCATCCTTGCCAACTCCTACTCCTAGACATGAAACAGCTCAATATCACACTGAATTTTCTCCAAAAACTAAGAAGTCTCGAAGATCATTGTTTGTTTCTCCAAAAAAAAAGAAAAAATTGATGAAATCCATCATTATCAAAAGGAGCAAATCAATCTACAAAGAGAAATGCATTATGAACAACGGATGAATTCCAATCGCCTTAGCCTTATAGAATCAATTGCCCTTAAATTCTATGGAAAATCATCTAAGCATGACATTGTTGAACCTTCAACATCTCGTCAACCAAACTCATCCGGCTGGAATCAATGGGAGCAATTTCCACATCAACCTTCGGCATCTCCAAACTCTTGGAAACGCCAAAATTATTGGTCTCCTTTGCAACCTTATGTTGAGAACACCAAGGTTGAACCACATGAATGCTCTCCAAAAACTCCTAAATAATCATCTTTTCTTGTGTATTATTGTTCTTGCTTACTTGGATTTCGATTATTTATATGCTTTTTTGAATAAAATTTTGTTTTAAGCTTCACTGCATTTCTTGCCTACAGTCAGTCGACTGATATATATAACCAGTCGACTGTTTACAGGGTGGAAAACCTCTCGGGATGTCAAGCAGTCGACTGAGTCATATGGGTCAGTCGACTGATTACAGAGTAAAAAACTCTCGGGTTATTAACCAGTCGACTGACCTACCTCGACCAGTCGACTGGCTGTACAAAAAAGGGTTCTGTTGTTTCTTTTTAAACCTTTTTACACCATCTATTCACTTTACCTTCTTCATTTTTACTGCCTCCAAAACCCTAGCCCCCCATTTTTCTTTCACGAAATCCTCAAAAATCACTAAATTAATGGCCCCTCCTAGATCTACACGCTCAAAACAAGGCTCTTCATCCTTTGTTGATACTCACGTTGCTCATTGGCTATATGAAGCAACTGCAATTGAACGATGGGAGAAGATGAAAAACTCTAGGATTTTTGAAGGCTCCTTCATGGTTTATTCTGATTTTGGTGCTTATTCTCTTCAAGAATTAAAGTGAAGATGTGGTTTAGAGTCACTCCTTGAATACAATGCAAATCGCCACAATATTAATCATCTTATGGTAAAACTTTTCTTCGCAAATTCAAATCTTGGTCACCAACAACCATCGAATCCAAATAATTGTGTGTGGAGTTTGATATGTGAACAAGTCTTCTTTTCCCTTGATAGAATGGCACATATACTTCAATCTCCGAATGAAGGAATAGATTTAAATGATGTTGAATGCAATCCAAGAAAAAGAGATAGAATAAGTCATATGTTCATGAGTGATGACATGATTGAATTGCGTTCTAAGCTTCTTCGTCCTAAAGCTAGAATTTTACACAAGACGCTTATGCGATCTATTCTCCCCAAACCGGATCATATGAATTAATATATCCGAAAATTTCAAAGCTCTTTTTGCCATATGAGGAAATATACGCGTTAATTGGTTGCGTCGTATTATGGATGAATTTCTCACCTTCACACATGAGAATATGAATGTTATCTATTTTGGATAATATATTATGAGACTTCTTCTAGATGCGGGAGTTCATCAACCGAATTTCAAATTCTCTACTATCGGAATGATAAATATAAGGACCATAAGTCTTATAAAGCTACCAACACGTCCGCCACCTATTACTTCATTTGAAGATTGGAAGCATCAACAGGCTCAACAACAACAATCTAGAGGTCCTACTATTAGAGAACTGGAAGCGCAACAAGAAGAAGGTGATATTCGCTTAGCTACTTCCTCTAGCACCCGTGAATCCATAGAAATTCTCTCCCGCAATTAACTTATTTTGAATTCTAGACTCAAGAAAATGGATAAGAAGCTTGATAAAATCAAAGGTTTCTTTTCTACATTATGGGATGCATTATCATGTTCTTCTTCAACTGCTGCCACGTCTGTCGCCCAAGGAAAACGTCCCACACCTCGATTTACATGGTCTACATCCAAGGAGCATACTAGTAGCGACACTAGTGGAGCAGGCAGTGGTGCTCAAGGCGCTTCTAGACCAGGAAAGGAACCCGCACCAGAGGGAGAATACAATTAGGATCTTGATGAGTAGGTCTTTTGGTGAGTGAGTTGGGTATGAATTATTTACTTATCTATAACTTTATTGTTTATTTAAATATATTGAAACTTGCTAATTTTTTTATCTTTTGAGACTTGTACTAAATAGTCTCTCTTTGCTATTTATTTCTGCACTTTATATTGAAATTATTTTTGCTATATCTTTTTTTGTCGATGACAAAGGGGGAGAAGAATTGTCCTAATCATCTTTATGCAGGTACAAGAAGTATCACATATTCAGGGGGAGTTTTTATTTGTTCTCTAGGAATTTTATATATACATGTTTGTCGTCAATCAAAAAGAGGGAGAATGTTGAATCACTAATTTTGATTCATGACAAATCAAGTTAGAAGAAAAAGAGAATTCATGGCAAAAAGAAATAATCAACGGACTATGGCTATATCAAAGACTTTTAATCTATGCTTTCACTGTCTAGTATGTATGATTGAGTCTTAGAAATTTGTTAAAATCTATCCTCAAGTAGTCCGCACTTCATATTTCACATAAAAAATCAAAACAGAAGCATACTATGCAAAAATTTCATAGCCAGTCGACCGGCCATAACCATCCAGTCGACTGACTGTGTACATATACATATGCACTATTTATTTTTTAAATCTTTTGCATAGTCAGTCGACTGACCATGAATGACCAGTCGACTGATCCGAGACCAACTACCATATTTTCGAAAATACATCTTCTTCTCTGAAAGGATGCAACTCTTCTCTGAACGGAAATAGATGCTCCTCTTTGTCAGAACCCTTCACCAATGGCAATAACTCTTCAACTACTATATATAGATACTCCCAAACACTTCATATTCACCGAATTTCATTCTAACTCTCTATTATTCTTCTTGTGCTTTAATATTTGCATTCAAACAGCGAACAAACATTTTTACTGCTTTGAATCTACAAACAAACTTTCATAATCTTCAATTCTTAGCATTACCTTCTCTTCATATCTTCACATACACTTCATATACTTGAGGATTTGATTATAGGAGGTTTGTACTATCAGTGACAAATCAGTGTTATCAAGAACACACAGTGTCAGATATTATTTTGTATTAGTGAAGTCCTCTTCTGCTGCTGAGGTGAAAATCCTGTTCAGTTGCTCAGGTGTCTGTTCTGCTACTCAGACTGTATATACATGTTCCTTCGGGTTAAGTGAGGTTATTATAGTTGAAATTCCAGAAGGAATCTGGGACTAGACGTAGAACGGGAAGTTTGAACTAAAAGAAGCTTTGTGATAGGATCGTATAATATGGAATAGTGGAATGGTCTAGGTAGATAGCAATAAGCAATAAGTAAAGTAGACACCAAGACTTTATACTGGTTCGGACTTCTTGTCCTACGTCCAGTCCCTAAGCTCCTCTTAGGAATTCTACTGACTAACAACCCTCACTTAACCCGGAGGAATAGGTTTACAACTTAACCGAACCACCGAACGGGATTTCTTGCCTCAACTACCGAAGAGGACTTCAACTAGGTACAAAAAGTATTTCTGACTTGTTGTGTTCTTGATAACACTAATGAGTCTAATTGAGTACAACTTTCCTATAATCTTATCCTCAAGAATATGAAATGTGTTTATGAAGATTTAGGAAATATGAATTGCTATGAATCAAACGAGTATTTAAGATAAATAGAGATTCAAGCAATTGAAGTGGTTTTTGAATGCCTTTTAAAACTTTAAGAAATCAGAAAAGATGATCAAGATAATAGAGAGATTAAAGCAATTAGAATTGATAATTTGCAAATGATAGAATCATGTATTTATAAGTGTAGAAGATGTGTATCTATTTGCAAAAGATCCAGGCAAGAGATGCATCCATTACCATTGGAGAATGGTTGCAACTCTTAGGAAGAAGAAGGTGCCTTTTCATAAAAAATTCACAGGTTTAAATTCAGTCAACTGAACAGGCAATTTCAGTCGACTGTAACTGTGTGCATGTTGTAATTCTGTAATAGGTTCAGTCGACTGAAATTTTCTGTTCAGTCGACTAAGCTGATAGTTTATGTACAGTGAATATTTAACCAAAATATTAAGTTATGAAATGTGTTCTTGTGTTTGTGCAAGCTTCTTGAGGATAAATTTTAACAATAAAAATAATACTAAGAGCTATATATAAAAAATACTTATTTTATCCTTGGTCTTCATAGTCCTTCCTTTAGTTTTGCACATATCTCTTCCTTTTTGTTGAAGCACATTTTCATTGATCAAAATATAGTGTATCAACATTCTCTCCCTTTTTGATTGATGATAATACCTATTATCTTTCCTCCCCCTGAATATATGCACTATTTTTCCTACAAAACAAAGTTAGTGGCATAGACTTTTCTTCCCCTTTGTCATCGACAAAAAGGAAGTAATAACTTGTAGAAGTAGATATTTGTTAAACAAAGCAACCACATTCATGCATAATAATAGTGTAAATCATACAAACCATGTATTCTTATGAATAAAAGAAGGCTATTTATACAAGGCTTTTTAGAAGTTTTTGAAATTTTTTAAAAGAGTTCCTGAAATCAAACCATCAAAATGATCAAGGATCTTTGTCCCAATCATAAGAGCCTTCACGTCCTCCTTCTGGTTTACGAATAACAGGGCCACCGGTTGGTTGTCTAAAAGCTCCTCCTCCTTGATCACCACTATTACCACTAATGCTGCTGCTCGGATTCTCCTCGGAAGATGTCCACGTGAACGTTGGAGTTGGGCGCTTGCCGCGAGAGGTAGAAGCAGAAGTGGTGCTGGTGCATGAAATAACATCCCATAGTTTTTTAAAGAACCCTTTAATCCTATCAAGTTTGCGATCAACCTTTTTGAGACGATTATCAAGGATTTGTTGATTCCTTGATAGAATTCCTAATGATTGATTTGTAGTAAAATCTGGTTGAACAAGACGGATTTCGTCATCTTGATCAAGTGGTTCTTGTTGTGGGGCTTGAGGTTGAGGTTGGTGAGGTTCTTGTTGACGTGCTTCCCATTCGGCTAGAGATATATACGAGGAGGCCTTACTGGTAGTTGCATTAGACTTATAGTCCGATGGCTGATTTGATGAACCATCGTATTTTCTGAATTTGGTAGTGGCGTATCAACGTCTAGGAGAAGTTGCATTCTGTATTCATCGAAATATATCGTTCTAATTTTCCCATTGTTGAATGAAAGAAATTCATCAAGTATCAATTGCACCCAATTGACTTTAATATTTCCCCATATATCGCATAGTGCCCGGTAGTTATTCGGGTACACTATTTCATAGGAGCCGGTGCATGGGGTTATGGTCCTCATAAGGGCTTTGTGTATAAGCCTTGCTCTTGGTCTTAAGGAGGTGGATTTGATATCTCGGTTATTGATATCATCCTCTAAAAATTGATGATTTATATTGTCACGAATATGAGGATTTAAATCTATTTCCTCAAGCTTTCTACCAATGTTTGGGGATCCTAGAATGTGAGCAATGCGATCAAGTGAAAACCATACATTTTTCCCACATACCATACTCCAAACACTGTCATTCGGATTTCGTGGAGTTTGGTGTACGAGGTTGAGGTTGGCATAGAATAATTTGAGCATAATATGGTTGATGGCATGGTCATTACGATTAATGTCTAGAAGCGATGTCAAATTTGCTTGGTCTGTCAAAGCTTGAACATTGTAGGTTTGAAGACCTTGGAAATCAACAAATGAATGCTCGAAGATCCTTGATTTCTTCATCTCGTTCCACCGAGTGACTGCAACTCCATTGTAAAGCCATTGAGCGATTTGGGCATCAATTGGCTCGGAGGAGGATGAAGTTGAAGCTCTAGAACGTTTAGGAGGCATAATTGTTGAAATTTTGAGGAAGAAATTTAGAAAAATGGAAATTTAGGGGCTAGGGTTTTCTTAGAATTGGGAAGATGAAGTTTGGAAACGGTGAAAAGTAAAGGTAAAAATGTAAAAGATGGCTAAGTAGGATGGACAAAAACTGGGTTCAGTCGACTGAAATGTTCTGTTCAAGCGACTGAATAGGAAGCCAAAATATTTCTGGCTAAAATTCAGTCGACTGAACAGAGATTTTCAGTCGACTGAACTGTTGGCTGAAAGTCTCTGTTATATATTTAGTCGACTGAACAAGAAATTTCAGTTGACTGAATTATGTATTTTTGGTTTTTCTTCACTATCTGAATGCAAATGTTTTATTTAATGAAATAATTACAATTATATAGCAATATTATGATACAATAACATTATATTGACCACAAAACCATCATTTCTTGGGGTATGGAGTCTTGGGAGATGGATTCTTCTTCTTCTTTGGTGTTTTATATCCTTCATTTGCCATATAGTTCTTGTCCCATGAATTTGGACTATATTGAGGTCTTTGAGGCGAGACCCAAGGATTTATTGGGTCGTTTGATGTACGATATGACGAAGATGGATCGAACAGATTAACTGGTCAAGGTAAGGGTTCACTTACATCCTTTTTCTTCGAGCTACAAAATTTCAAACCAATTTGTTCAAGAAAGCTTAAGCGTTTAGCCGTTACTTTCTGTTCAAAATACAATTCTCGTTGAAGGTCTATTTGCTGCTGTTGATAATGATGAATTTCATCGATCTTTTTCTTCGTATTGGGAGAAATAAATAGTGAACGTTTGGCCTTCTTGGAATCCGGTGTACACCCGGTTCGATAATTTTCCCATTTATACACAGGTTCGTGTGTTGGTGTTGGCGTAGGAAGTTGAGGTGAATTAGCTGAGCCATCGTTTGAAAAAGTGATGATGATGGGTGAGTTTGATTTGTTGGATGACATTTTTCTACAGACAAAAGTCGTTTGATGTTGGATTAATATGTATATAAAGGTTTAGAGTTATAAGAAAAATGTAGTGTAAGATCATTAGGAATTTAGAACCAGAAATTTAATTAATGGTTAATAATTTACCTTTGAAATGGATGGTTAAGTTTTAGTGTATGAAATATTAGCTAATTCAAATGTATAAATTAAATGATTAATTTTTTTTATACCCATAGTTATGTAAACTAAATTCATGTCTGACTTTTGTTTAGTTGAAGTTAATTAAGTATGAGATATGTTACTTATGTATTAGATTTCTTACTATTATAATTCTTGTTATTAAATATCTTTGAAGGATACTATTCCTAATTCTCGTTGTAATTTTATGAATGAGTTTTCTAGTAATGGTTTAGTAAATATATCGGCAATTTGATTTTCGGTAGAAATATATTCTAAATTGATAATTCCTTTTTCGATATTGTCACGTAGAAAATGGTGACGAATATCAATATGTTTTGTACGAGAGTGATTTACCAGATTTTTAGATAAATTTATTGTACTTGTATTATCACAATATATTGTAGAATTTGTTAAATTTATATTAAAATCTTTAAGAGTTTGTTGCATATATATGACTTGAGTTCTAAAGCGGCAGATATATATTCCGCTTCACAAGTTGAAAGTGAAACACAATTTTGTTTATTACTAAACCAAGATACAAGTGATTTTCCAATGAAATGGCATGTACCACTTGTACTTTTTCTATCTGTTCGAGATCCACCAAAATCAGCATCACTAAATGAAACTAATTCGAATGAATAATCTTTTGGATAGAAAAGACCAAAGTCCTTGGTATTATTAAGATATCACATAATTCGTTTTACGGCTCTTAAATGTGATTCTTTAGGATTAGCTTGAAAACGTGCACATAAAACTACACTCATCATTATGTCTGGTCTACTAGCGGTTAAGTAAAGTAAAGAGCCTATCATACTTCTAAACAACTTTTGGTCTACACTTTTGCTATTTTCATCTCGATCGAGACGAGTTGTGGTACTCATAGGAGTAGGTTTTCCAGAAGTGTTTTCCATTCCAAAACGTTTAAGTAGATTAGCACAATATTTTTCTTGGTTTAAGAAAATTCCATTTGTTAATTGTTTAATTTGAAGTCCGAGAAAATAAGTTAATTCTCCCATATGAGACATTTCGAATTCCTTAGTCATTATATTTGAAAATTCTTTACACAATTTTTCATTAGTGGAACCAAAAATAATGTCATCTACATATATTTGAATTATTAATATGTCTTTAGTAGTGTTTTTAATGAATAGAGTTTGATCTACTTTTCCGATTTGAAATCCTGAATCTATTAGATAGCTCTTAAGTCTCTCATACCAAGCACGAGGTGCTTGTTTAAGACCATATAAGGGCTTTCTTTAATTTATATACATGATTCGGATATTTTTCATGAGTGAATAAAGGCGGTTGTTCAACATATACATTTTCCTTAATATATCCATTTAAGAAAGCACTTTTAACATCCATTTGATATAGTTTAAAATTATGAAAACAAGCATAAGCTAATAGAATACGTATTGCTTCTAGTCTTGCAACAAGAGAAAACGTTTCTTCATAATCGATTCCTTCTTCTTGATTATAGCCTTGTGCTACTAGTCTTGCTTTATTTCTAGTAATATTTCCAAATTCGTCTTCTTTATTTTTATAGACCCACTTAGTTCCAATAACTGATTGGTCATCAGGACGAGGAACTAACTCCCATACATTATTTCGTTCAAACTGATTTAATTCTTCTTGCATGGCAATAATCCAGTATTCATTTGTTGATGCTTCTTTAGTATTTTTAGGTTCTATTGTTGAAATAAAGGCAACATGTCCCATTTGGTTTAGTTGACTTCTTGTTTGAACTTGTGAGTCAATCTCTCCAATTATATTTTGTGTACGATGATCTCGTAGGATTCTAGGAGGAGATCTAATTCGAATGTTATCGATTTGATTAATATTTTCATTATTTTCAAAACTTATATTTTCCGTGTTGGATATAATTTCTTCATCATCTTTGATGATTTTATTTTTACTAAAGTTTTCATCAAAAGATACATGTAAAGTTTCTTCTATTACATTTGTTCATTTATTGAAAACACGATATGCCTTACTTCGTTCTGAGTAACCTACAAAAATACCATGGTCAGCTTTTGGATCAAATTTTCCAAGTTGGTCTTTTGTGTTAAGAATAAAACATTTTGACCCAAAGTTTTTTAAGTAAGAAATATTAGGTTTTCTTCCATTAAAAAGTTCATATGAAGTGTTTTTAATTAAAGGTCATATGGAAATACGATTTAATACATAGCATGCAGTTGCTACAGCTTCTGCCCAAAAATACTTTGGTAATGTACTTCCATTTAATAACGTTCTTGCGCATTCTTGAAGAGTTCTATTTTTCCTTTCTACAACTCCATTTTGTTGTGGAGTTCTAGGAAATGAAAAATTATGATTTATTCCTTTCTTTTTACAAAATAATTCAAATGACTCATTTTCAAATTCGCCTCCATGATCACTCCTGATATTTTTTTACTTTTAAATTCTTAATATTTTGAATTCTTTTAATAAATTTTTTGAAATATTCAAACGTATCACTTTTGTTTTTCATAAATATCGTCCACGTATATCTTGAGAAATCATCAACTATTACAAAAACATATCGATTATGGTTAATAGATCGAACCTATGTTGGTCCGAATAAATTCATATGTAACAATTCTAATGGTTGTAAAGTTGAAATAACTTTTGTAGATTTAAAAGACGATTTAGTTAATTTTCCTAATTGACAATCATCGCCAATATTATTTATTTTAAAATTTATTTTTGGTAAGCCTTTGACTAATTCATTTTTTGAAAGTTTTTGAATAGATTTAAAATTAATATGACAAAATCTTTTATGCCATAACGAAGGATCATTATCTTTGACCATTAAACACATATCTTTATTATTATTAATTTTCATGTTTAAAACATAAATATTTCTATCTCTCTTTCCTTCAAAAATTAGATTTTGATTTTTATCAAAAATACAACATTTATTTTCAGAAAAAGTTATTTTCAAACCTTTGTCACATAGTTGACTTATGCTTAATAAATTATGTTTTAAGTTATTAACTAAAGAAACATTTGTAATAAGGGGTAAATTTGATATACCGTAGTTGCACACATCTCCTTTGCCAATGATGAAACCTTTTGAGTTATCTCCGAAGGTAACAGAGCCACCATCAAAGTACGAAATATTTGTAAGCATTTCTTTGTCTTCGGTCATGTGTTTTGAGCAACCACTATCTAAAATCCATTTTCTTTTCTTGAGTGGGACCTGCAAAAAATATTAATAAATATATTGGTACACACCTTTTAATAGGGTCCTAAGAGTTAGATCTTAGAAAACCAAACCCAAGTGGGTTTAGTATCCCTTTTATAAAGATAATTACTATTTTTTTGAACTGTTTCTATAAAGGAATTTATATATTTGTTCCAAATTAAATTATTATTTATTTTCGGAACCCATATTTTGATTTCCTTTTCCTTTTTAGTGTGTCTTGATATGTTATTTTTCAATACAATACTATGTTTTGAATTATCTTCCTTCTTAAAATTAGCATTTTTCTTTGGAACAATTTTTGATTTCTTCTTAAAACCTAATCCATTTTATTTGAAGAGGATTGAGAATTTTCGAGAATTTTACATAAATTTTCTCTTCCCTTATTAAAATTAGAAACATTTTTAGTAATGTTATCTAATTTAATTTGAAGACTAGTATTTTCTAATTCAACTTGTTTTAGGTTATTTTTTAAATTGTGATTTTCAGAAATAATTTCATCATTCTTTGTTTTTCGAGTTTCAATTTCTTGGCTCAAAAGTAAAAGTTGACTATCTGAGTTTGAGAGAGATTCTTGAACTTTTTCAAGTTCTTCTTCCAATATTTTTTTCTCGTCTTTTAACATATCTCTTTCAAATTCAGCTTTGTTCCGATTTTCACGTGTCTCTTTAAGTTTCTTTTTGAGAGTTTTTATAGTATTTAAAAATTCAATGTTTACTTCTATTAAATCATCATAAGATAAATCACTAACCTCAGATTCTTGAGCCATGAAGCACACATTTGCTTGTTCATTGTTGGTATCACTATCACTATCTGATGAATCTGTATCTGAATCGTCCCATGTGACAGAAAAAGCCTTCTTTTTAAATTTGTCTTTCTTACTCTTGTTGTTGAAGTTTTTCTGATTCTCCTTCTTTAACTCCGGACAGTCTTTTATCATATGACCTTTCTTGTGAAAATTAAAACATTCCATATTTGAGGATGAAGGTTTGTTCAAAAAATTCTTTTTGAAACCGTTTTTATTTCCATTTCTATATTTGAAGAATTTCTTGAAATTTTTGGCAATAAATGCTAGATCCTCATCTTCAGACTCCGATTCTTCCTTTTCTGCTTGAAAACCCACATTTTTTCTTTCTTGTGCTTGATCTTTCTTAGCTTGTACGTTAACTTCATAGGACATAAGGTTTCCAATTAATTCTTCTGGTTTCATTGTAGATAGATCGTTTGCTTCCTCGATTGCCAAGACTTTTCTCTCCCATTCATCAGTGAGTGAATTTAGGACCTTAGATACAATATCAAAGTCCGTATACTTTTCTCCTAATCCTATTAAGGCATGATGAATGTCTTGAAATCTCGAGTACATGTCATTGATGGATTCATTCTGTCGCATTCTAAAGTTTTGGAGCTGGTTCTTTAGCATGGAGATCTTTGTTTGTCCCTTCATGTATGGTTCTAAGTGTATCCCATATCTGATGTGCAGTAGTACAGATGCTAACACGATTGAACTCATTTCTATCTAAAGCGCAGAATAGCATATTCGTAGCTTTGGCATTTGCACTAGCTTCATTCTTCTGAGTTTGTGTCCATGTAGAGTAATCAGTTGTGGGTATAACGAATTCTGCTTGAGTTGCATTGCAGGCTTCAAAGCTTGTTGCTTGCATATAAATCCTTATCCTTGTAGCCCAATAATTATAGTTTAGTCCATTGAATAGAGGGGGTCTTTGGGTAGATAGTCCTTCTGCAAATGTAAAGCTATATGCAACTGTTGTGCTTGTGCTTGTGTTATTTTCCATATTATCAATATGTCAAATAACGTGTTATGGTTATAAGACGACCTCACTCTGATACCAATTGAAAGAAGCTTTGCGATAGGATCGTATAATATGGAATAGTGGAATGGTCTAGGTAGATAGCAATAAGCAATAAGTAAAGTAGACACCAAGACTTTATACTGGTTTGGACTTCTTGTCCTACGTCCAGTCCCTAAGCTTCTCTTAGAAATTCTACTAACTAACAACCCTCACTTAACCTGGAGGAATAGGTTTACAACTTACCCGAACCACCGAACGAGATTTCTTGCCTCGAAGAGGACTTCAACTAGGTACAAAAAGTATTTCTGACTTGTTGTATTCTTGATAACACTAATGAGTCTAATTGAGTACAACTTTCCTATAATCCTATCCTCAAGAATATGAAATGTGTTTATGAAGATTTAGGAAATATGAATTGCTATGAATCAAACGAGTATTTAAGATAAATCAGAGTTTCAAACAATTGAAGTGGTTTTTGAATGCTTTTTAAAACTAAGAAATTAGAAAAGATGATCAAGATAATATAGAGATTAAAGCAATTAGAATTGGTAATTTGCAAATGATAGAATCTTGTATTTATAAGTGTAGAAGAGGCGTATCTATTTGCAAAAGATTCAGGTAAGAGATGCATCCATTACCATTGGAGAATGGCTGCAACTCTTGGGAAGAAGAAGGTGTCTTTTCGTAAAAAATTCGCAGGTTTGAATTCAGTCGACTGAACGGGCAATTTCAGTCGACTGAAACTGTGTGCATGTTGTAATTCTGTAACAGGTTCAGTCGACTGAAATTTTCTGTTCAGTCGACTGAACTGGCAGTTTATGCACAGTGAATATTTAACCAAAATATTAAGTTATGAAATGTGTTCTTGTGTTTGTGCAAGCTTCTTGAGGATAGATTTTAACAATAAACTAAGACTAAGAGCTATATATAAAAAATACTTATGATATCCTTGGTCTTCATAGTCCTTCCTTTAGTTTTGCACATATCTCTTCCTTTTTGTTGAAGCACACTGTCATTGATCAAAATATAGTGTATCAACACGAAGCAGTATAAAAATTCCTATGTGCTTGTTTTATTTTACTTATTTCTATTTACTTTGCTATTATCATTTGTTTCCATTTAGAGTTAATTATATTCCATATTACACGATCCTACACACTTTCACGGACAGACTTCTTCGATACGTTCTATTACTTTATGATTGATTGGATGCACCCTCGGGATTTTGGGAGTGTGGATCGAGTTGGGCGATTGCTGTGGCTTTGCGTTACCAACAGCTCGAAAGTGTAATTGGTATATCTACCCCGGCAATGCCTAGTTGTGCCGTGTCACTACCATATCGAGACCACTACGAGTTTGTTTTGTGTCGTACCTATGGAGTTTCCACCGATAACTTCCAGTTTACGAAGGTATTACGGTACTGTATAGGCTGTGGCACTATAAAATATGTTAAGGGGGATACGGGTAACGCCTTAAAACTATTTTAATAGTTTACTTTACTATAGACATATTATAATAGCGTATTGTACTACATAGTAGATAGTTCCATGGATCCTTAGAGGATGGATATTCCAAACATTCTTTGAGTTACTCGTATTTCAGTTGATATTTCACTTGAGTTGGATTTATTGATATAAGAATGTAAATCCTGACTTGAGTGTTTTGTGTTTTTCTTTATGCTCGGGTCAGACTGAGGTCTCAGCATTTGAGACTCACCTTTGGAGTTGGAGCTTTGCTAGGAGATCCATCTACATCTATTCAACCTTCAGTTATTCAGTTGACTCCAGTGATATATTTAGATTTTTTTTACTTGACTATTGTATTGAGACTTCTATGTATTCGAGACTTCTTTTGTATCTTGTTTTTAACTCTGTTATATATATAGCTGCTTCATAAACTACTATTCTTTTGTTTCCGCTGCTTATTGTTATATTACTTTGTGTCTGCGATTCTATGATTATTTTATTTACATTATATGCTGAGTTTTGCCAAATATAAATTAACAATCTAATATTTTGAGAATTCAATTCCGACATGTGTGGATGTGAATAGCACGAACTATCGGGATGTTATAGGCTACTTAATTTCTAGTAGAAACCTTGGAGGCAGCACGTAGGCAAAGTTTTGCCGAAGCTGGGTAAATCTGTATTGTTACATTTCTAGTTTTATTATTCTGCTATTAACCGTGCTTCAATTATTTTATATATTTTCACAATTAGTTTTTATAATTATTAGTATCATTCTATTCACCCCCCTCTAGGGTGAAATCGATTCTACAAGTGGTATTAGAGCTAGTAACAAAAGCCATTTTTGTTTTAAAAAATTTGATTTTTCAAAAACTATTTTTTTTTTAAATTCTGACTTTTTTAAAATGACTTCTTTTAATAATGCTTTTACTAAGGGTCAGTCCATAGTTAGGCCATCAAAGATCAATGATGAATACGAATATTGGAAAAATAGAATGGAAAATTTTCTAAAATCCATAGATGATTGGAATATTGTTGAAATAGGATATAGGAAACAACAATTATGATAGATAATCAAGAAATAGAAAAACCTATGGATCAATGGACAAATTATGAAATTAAACTGCAAACTACTAATATCAAGGCTATGAATTCTATTATTTGTTCATTAGACCAAATTTATTTTAGTTGTGTTTCACATTGTTTAACTATGCAAGAAATCTGGCACGCACTTGAAGTAGATCATGAGGGAACCTCCCAATCTCGTCTTGACAAATTTAGTAATGAATATAATGAAAAAGTAAATCGGTGTTTCTTAGGAGAAACAAATGATAGTGAAAGTGAAGAACCAAACGAGGTGTGCTGGCAGACTAAGGAACAACAAGAATGGTATCTAGATTCCGGTTGCTCCAGGCACATGACATGCGACAAATTAAAGTTTCTTAGCCTAGGAAAACACATAGGTGGGAGAGTAATAACGGGAAACAACGAGAAATGCAAAATTATCGATAAAGGTAAAATAGGAAATTGTACATTTACCTTAAACGACGTATTATATGTTGAAAATCTGCACCATAATCTAATCTCAATTAGCCAGTTATATGATAAAGGAATGAATGTTGTTTTTTATTTTGGCTTGTGCAAAATTGTTGACCAATCATCAAAAGAAATCTTATTTTCAGGTAAGAGGAAAGGTAATATATACTCTCTATCTTTTGATGATCTCACTCTTTCAAAATTTTAGTAGCTAAGGATGTAGAAGTAAATTTATGGCATAGACAATTAGGACATGCCAGCATGAATCTGTTAAATAAATTAAAAATAATAGATTTGGTAAGAGGTTTTCCATCACATGATTTCAAAACATAATTTTTATGTAAAGCATGTACTATGGAAAAACTTAAAAAGTCATCGTTCCATGCTAAGGATAATGTAAGCACTTCTAGAGTCCTTGAACTAGTTCATATGGATATGTTTGGACCAAATGATATTGCAAATCTAGCTGGTAAGAAATATTGTTTCGTATTGGTGGATGATTACTCTAAATACACATGGGTATACTTCGTAGCTAAAAAAGCAGAAACTTTTTCTTACTTCACCAAATTCACAAAATTAGTTCAAAATCAAATAGGAGTTTCTATTATTTCACTAAGATGTGATCATGGTGGAGAATTTGAAAATTATAAATTTGAAATAATTTTGATGAAAATGGATTTAGACATGAATTTTCTTCCCCGCTTACTCCATAACAAAATGGAATAGCCGAGAGAAAGAATCAAACCTTACAAGATTTGGCTAGATCTATGATAAACGAGTATGAACTACCCTTGTCTTTTTGGGCAGCGGCAATAAATACTGCTTATTACTCATCTAGATTAGGCCTTTTCTTAAGAAAACACCATATGAACTATGGTTTGGCAAAAAGCCAAACATTGTATATTTCAAGGTTTTTGGTTGTCCGTGTTTTATTCTTTGTTCAGGTGATCAACTGGGAAAATTTGAGGCTAAGGCTGACGATGGCATGTTCATGGGATACTCATCCAGAAGCAAAGCATATAGAGTATACAAAAAAAGGACGAGAACAATCATGAATTCAATCAATGTGAAATTTAATGAAGGTACTGATGATCAAAACAAGGAAACAATCAAAAGCAATGTTGAAGAGGAGAACGAAAAAGATGAAAATGAAAAACCAAAAGAAGCCACAACCACGAAAAAAGTCCAAAGAAATCTAGATCCAAAGAGATTGAAATTCAAAGCAGATCATCCTCCAGAGTTGGTAATAGGAAATCCTATTGCAGGTATTCAAACTCATTTCTCCTTTAAAAATTTGTGTGATTTGTGTCTATACAGTGAACTGATTTCAAAAATCGAACCCAAAGACATAGATACAACTCTTAATGATGAAAATGGGTTATGGCTATGCAAGAAGAGCTAATTCAATTTGAGAGAAATGATGTTTGGACTCTAGCACCTAGACCTAATGATTATCCAGTCATAGGAACAAAATGGATTTCTAAAAATCAATTTGATGAATTTGGAAATGTGATTAGGAATAAAGCTAGGTTAGTTGCTAAAGGTTAAATTCAAATTAAAGAAATTGATTTTGATGAAACTTTTGCTCCGTAGCAAGATTAGAATCCATTGGGATATTGTTAGCTTTTGCTTGCTATAAAGGATTTAAACTAAGACAAATGAATATTAAAAGTGCGTTTTTATTAGAATTTTTAAAGAAGATGTTTTCGTTGAACAACCAAAAGGCTTTGAAAGTCATGAATACCCTAACCATGTATATAAACTTAAGAAAGCACTATATGGATTAAAAAATCCCTTAGAGCTTGGTGTGAATGCTTAGCACTTACCTCCTTGAAAATAGGTTCAAAAAAGGCTGTGTAAACACCACATTATTTCTATTGCATGAAAACGATGATCTTTTGATTATTTAAATATATGATGTCGACATTATTTACGGTGCCACTAACAACTTGTTGAATGATAAATTTGAAAAAGTCATGTAGAAGAAGTTTGAAATGAGCTTGGTCGGAGAGTTAAAATTCTTTCTAGGATTTCAAATCAAACAAAGTGATAAAGGTACATTCATCTCACAAACGAAATATATTAGGGAACTTGTCAACAAATTTGGATTGAAAGATGCTAAAATTGCAAAAAAAACCATGAGCACAACAATTAAACTTGTCAAGGATGAAAAAGGTAAGGTAGTTGATCAAAAGCAATATCGAGTTATGATTGGATCACTTCTTCATCTTACTGCTTCTAGACTCGACATCATGTTTTCTGTCTGCTTGTGTGCACGATTTCAATCAAATCCAAAAGAATCTCGTTTAAAAGCTGTTAAAAGGATTATAAGATATTTGTTGCGCACCCCACATTTTGGTTTTTGGTATCCAACAAATGATAACTGTGAAATAAAAGGATATTCAGATGCAGATTGTGATGGAAGTCTAGTTGATAGAAAAAGTACTAGTGTAACGTGTTTTATGTTAGGACATTCGTTAGTCGCATGGTCAAGTAGAAAACAGAATTGTATTGCATTATCCACCACTGAGGTAGAGCATATTGCTCTAAGTGGTTGTTCTGCTCAAATTTTATGGATGATACAAACTTTGTAAGACTATGGTCTAAATTTTAAACGTGTACCATTAATGTATGATAGAAGAAGTGCATTTGATCTCACAAATAATCTTATACATCACTCACAGACAAAAATATAGATGTTGGACATCATTTTATTAGAGATCATATTTCCAAAGAAAATATATGCACAAATTTCTTTTCAACCGATTTTCAATTGGCATACATTTTTACAAAACCTCTTCCAAAAAATAGTTTTTGCCGACTTCGTCTCAATTTAGGCATTATAGAAATTTGATTATATATTTTTTATTTTGATCTTAAATGCCTATGTTAACTAATCTAACACCCTATTGATTATCAAATATTGATTTAAAAAGTGATGAGTATTGATATAATCATATATTATGACTTGAGACAGTATATTTAGTAAATTTATTTTAAAAGGTTAAACAAGATTTATAATAACTTTTGCTTGGTAAAAAAAATTCCGTGACCATCTCAATTTCTATCATATTTCTAATGACCATCACTCATCAAAATCCAATATAGTATGTCAATATGTGGTATTTTTAATAGGAAATTCTTTGTTTTCATTTTATTTTATTTTTAGCAATAAAAACATCCAAAGTATTCACTCTCATTTAAAAGTCCTCACGGTTATGCATGGGTGAATTACTTGAAATTTTTGATTATATGCTTTCATGCTCATTTAAAAGTCCTCATGGTTATGCATGTACGGAACACATATCAAAATTGACTATTAAATAGACTAGTTGATTCTTATCCCATTTAGAAGTCCTCACAGTTATGCGTGGTTAGAAGATGCTTGAAATTCATTTTTTTTTATAAAAATTGGGAATACTACTAATCTTATTTAAAAGTCCTAACAGTTATGCACGATTAGTAGATATTCAAATTCCTGATATAAATATACCAAAAATAGACACAATTATATGGTTTTATATGCCAACATCATCCCTATCACTCTAAAGTGGAATATGCGCCAAACAGAGTATTTATGATTTTTGTTTGATTTTTTATTGAAATTTAATATTTATACCCGATTGAGTATTAATATTGTATCAATATCTATCACTTTATCTCTATTTTCTAAACTATTACTCTTTTGCTGATAACAAAAGAGGGAGAGAAAAGTTAAGATTTTGGCAAATAAAGGTCAAATATTCTATTTTTTATTTGCATATTCCCATCTAGGTTCATTTGCATATTTTTATTTATTTTCATGCATATGTAAAATGGGAGCTTTATCGTAGAGAGGGAGCATTCAAATAGGGGGAGAAAATTGAATGATCAAATACATTTAATAAATTCAAAATCTTAAATATATGTTTGTTATCATCAAAAGGGGGAGATTGTTGAATGTGCTAGTATATGATTTTTGTTTGATGAAAATAAACACACACACACACACACACATATATATATATTCATTTAAATGTATTTGTCATTGTACTATTTTATTTTTACATAATTAAATAAATATTTGATGAATAAAATAAATAACATAGATTTTAAATTCAAATAGATATTTTATTCAAACAAATATTTTATTACAATTTTTGAATAGTACAAAATTTGTGCTCTCACTATACATACAACATTTCAAATTACAACACAATTTTTCACTATACAATTATCATTTACATTAGCTCCTCACTACATATCACTCGCTCACTCATAATTGTTCTTCAATTGTATTCCAATTTATATCCAGCATCTGAATTATCTGCAAAATAAACACCGATGCGGTAAAATTGAAAAGAAATATTTTTGCAGTGTAAAATAAAATGTGTATTTTGTAAATATTATTTGCCTCAGTTTTTGGGCTTGTTCGTCATCATTTTCATTTTGAATTCATTAAACATGAATAACCTGTGACATGCACAGTGTATCACTCTACATGCCACAAGGCCATGCACACCGATATACACTTGATAAAACTGCAAGGACAGGTGAGCTCAAGGTCAAACCCGAGTCGAGGCTGGATTCAACTCAGGTGCAATTCGAAAAAGTAGAACGAGCCTCAACCAAAAATTCGATGTGTACACATAAGAACACAGCCTCAATAGTCAATGGTTCACATGACAGCATAGGTGAAATATTAACCAGAACTAGACCCAAATCAACAATGAAATGTACTCATACAACTTGACAAACTCAGGTGCATAACAGAACCGAGGCAATACCCAAAGCCACACAATATAAAATGAAATAATGATGCAACATTGATACTAGAGACCTAACAACATGTAGACTCCATAATGAATTGATCAGGAGCAACAAAGGTCAGGTATAAGCATGGATGGTATAAGCAGTAATGGCACAAGTGAAGCACACATCAAAGAACAAGTGATCCAGGAGGAACTATATTGCAACAAGTCTCGATAAAATGATTATACACATATATACATACATACATACATACATACATACATATATATATATATATGTATGTATGTATGTATGTGTATATACATGTTTATAGGTACACTATTACTAACAGTAGAAACAAGTTCTCAGCCAAAGCACATGAACGAATCTAGCCACAAAAAGTAACTTACGCAACCAGACCAGAAACAAGAGCAGACGACAAAGTGTACATGTATATAAACCAAAGCTAACATAAGCAAATATGTAGAACAGTGGACTGAGCTCAATGCAACCCAGACCAGTATCACACAAAAACTACAAGCATCAGGTTGAAAATGCTACAGGCATGAACATACACATCGAACAAGTCAAAGCCAGGTGATAGCGAATCGAAGTCAGATTTTCACAAAATCAAAGTGGCCCAAGTCAAAGAAAAAAATGAACGGAACAATTCAACTAGGATTAAGAAAATTTGAATGCATCAAAAGTGTATGGAGCAACATGTATGAACGAAAAATCAAAAAATCAAACAAGCCAGGTAATCAAGCGAGGACATCAGAACAATATCTGAAATTGAATCGGTCAAGATCAATCAAAAGCAACCAATCAAATTCGAACGGCCGAGCTAAAATTAGTAGATGAATTCAAATGATTTATTCGAACGATAATTTAGGGAATGAAACCCTATAAATACCATTAACATCATCAGCATTCAAAAGCATCGAGTTCAAGCATATCAATGAGAAAAGCAAAATCGCATATCAGTATTATTCAATTCGAACTCGATCCAAAAGCAACCGCAAAGGAACGAAAGCAATAGAAGATTCGAGCATCATTTCCTACAAGCGTAGAGCATTCAATTCAATTAAATTCAAGGCAGCTACTTCAAATTACAGAATCCCTAATTTCTTAAAGAGGAACGAATGAAAAAATTGAACGAAAGAGGAATCGGCAGGAAGAAATATAATAAGAAAAGGGATGATCGAAGTTTTTACATGAAGATAAAAAGAAAAAGGGGATTCTCTTTTATTTTAAATTGGGTCGGCTTTATAATTTATACTGGCCTTTATTTTTAAATTAGAATTTTTTTCTTTGTGTTTGTTTTTTGTTTTGTATTTTAATTTTAAACTTTTATAATTTTCTAGTCGTGTGACTAGGGACAAACTATGGGGCATAGTTTGAGAATTCGCAACTCAATGGCCGAGTTACGGCAGGGTTTTGGGCGTTGAGTTAGGTTAGTCGATAGAGGGTATCGCGAATTTACATATGTAAGCTATGACTACTTAATTTCTAGTAGAAACCTTGGAGGCAGCATATAGGCTGGGTTTTGCCAAAGCTGGGTAAATCTGTGTTGTTCTATTTCTAGTTTTATTATTCTGCTATTATCTGTGCTGCAATTATTTTATATATTTCCACAATTAATTTTTATCATTAGTAGTATCACCATATTCACCCCTCCTCTAGAGTGAAATCGATCCTACAAAGACAAAATTGAAATCATGTCAAAAAGAAAACGACTAGCATTGGTCACCTTTAGAAAAATCCAAAGCGAGTCCAGATCAAAACTTGAAGTATCTTTAAACCGGACAAATGAATAAGGTAACAAAGCACTTTTAAAAATGAGAATGGACTAAGAAGAATCTACGAATATGCGCTCGAAATGGGCTCGAGATCAGAGTGCTCAAGGCTAGACCAGAAGCAACTTTTAGGTCCACTCAAACCAAACCTCGAGGTATGTTTTGAGGTTGCATTCAAGAGAGCATTCTGCTCGAAGTAAGGAGCTCATACTTGAGTGCTCAAAATTTCAAGTGGGACCGCTCGAGCTAAACCACGAAGCATGCTCCAGGTAGCGCTCTAAGCTTTAGCACTCAATTTAGATCACTCTTGCTTAAGCACTTCGAGATAGCGCTTGAAGAAACCCTGGAGCAAGCTCTGGGATAGTGCTTGAAGCTAGCTAGCTAGCACTCCAAGATTGAGCGCGTCAAGAAGAGTTTGCTCCACTCAAGGAGAAATGGGCTCTGGTTCAAAATAGAAAGGTAAAAGGTTCTGATTCGAGGAAAAATGAATCGAAGAAAGAGCAAAGCACTCGGAAATAGGGGAAATTTAGTGGGAAACTTCCAATTGGAAACGACAATAAGTCAACAGTAAATGCCCTTATTCACAACTATAAATACTAGACTCATAAATAAGACAACTTCAGAACAACTTATCTTTACACAAAAGTACACGAAAGCTTTGCATCACCCTACCATTCTTTACTATAGTTTTATAGAAAATTGTATATAAATTCATTTTTTGTAAATAATATAAAAATAAGATAAACAAGAGTAAAAAAGTGGATGTAGGCCAGTTTATGCTTACTTACGATACTTTTATTTTTTTTCCATATTTTGATTTTTTTTATTTCCCATTGTTTCCTATATTATCTATATTCTTCCGCTATTTCATTCTTAGTATCTTATAAAATATATAAATTATCTTTAGCACAAGAAACAAGTGGTACGACGCTCTATATCAAGATTCCAAAGGTTATGGGTACGATCCCCAAAAGACCAAATGAGTACCTTGCTTGATTAAATTATCGCTCTTATTTTTAAAAAAAATCATGGTTTTTGATCAGAAACATCAAACCGCTCGGCGCTTATATTGAGAAGGTCCAATCCTCACGATTTATTATTTCTCAGTATTCATATTTTCCATTTTAAAATTTGTATATCGGTTTCAGATTTAATTTTCAAGTTAAAATATTTAATATTTCTAGACCTAAATTTCTATATAAAGGATACATTTTTTATGTAGAAATCACATCTTTAGATACTTTGTTTTGATTTTCTTTGAAAATAATAATATAGATCTATGCAAAATCGAATCTGTACATTATTTCCCCTATTAAAACGATACAAGTATATTGTTTTATTTATAGAAGAGTATATTTCTCGCAACAATTATGGATAAACAACATCATGTTGTATCAAAAGCTTTTATCAAAGAAAAGAAATCCCTTGCTTTATAGTTTTACAATACTACTATGTACGATTCAAGACATTGGATTCCACAACCAAAGAACAAGCATAACAAAAGGCAACTATACAAGCTCCTTGGAGAAATTTTTAGCAAATCTCAACAAAAGGCATAGATAATAGGAAGAGAAGATGAGTACTTTCCATATGGGACTTTATAAGGTTTTGATTCAATCCACTCAAAAAAAATTCTCGCTATAATTGGTTAGATTTGTAGTATAGTATAGAAATTTCTTTGTATTATTATGATTGATTAATAATTTGTATTTGGATGCTAAGTGTTAGTGCCATTGTTTATGTTACGGTAGATAAGATACATTCACTACAATAACAGTTATTTACCTCCATAAAGGCATCGGTGGGGCATTGGTGAATGACTTATTGACACCAAGCCGATGCCATATGCAGCGTTGGTACAAGTATTGTCAGAATTATTTTCGATACTACGAAGATGACGTGCATGGTGTTCTTACTGATGCCATATAGATGACATTTTCCGACCCCATGTCGATGCTAAAATGCCGATATCTTTGCCACACCATGCCAATTACATTTTAAATTATGTAAATTAGAGATGTCGACACCATTTCGATGTTGTTCCCAATAGAGTTAGGGGTATGCCATAACGACAATTATATAATTTGGTACATATATTTAACTTGATAACCAATCTTGTTCAAAATAACAGGTATTTTTTTCTACTATACACTTGATATAATATGTTATATTAATTAATCAATTTAATTAAAAGTATATTTAATATAAAATACATAAATGGTATTTTTTGTGATAGTAGTTACAATGCGTTGTAACCATGAGTGATTTATTCGAATGAAATAAACACGTCGTTTTAAATATTCCTATTCATATGTGTCGAGATAGGATATCGATACATCATTGAGAACGCTCTCCAAATGTTAGGCAATGTATTACTTATGACTGCTAGGGGCACCAAAGGGTTACGTACTGATAGTTATTGTAAAACAATGGAATCACTCACTTGATTGTTTTCTGTTGGTTAATATAACTAAGGTCAAACATAAAATATTAATGTGACAAAATTACATAATTCTCTTGACTTGAGAAAACTGTTGATCTTCAATATGGAAGCTCCACTTTGATTATAGTTAAATCATGGCACAACGTCCATCAAATGATTATAGTTGAGTCGAGTGGAAGCATTGGAAGTGAAACATCATTCAAAAGAGAATCTGTCTCCTCAGTTATATGAGGTTCGTATCACGGTCAACTGAAGTCAACTCAAAGTCAAAGTCTTTGACCAGAGCATTTCAGTTAATTATTATTACTATTGAACTGAAGACTTTGTGTTTGGACTATATAGTTGAATATGAATAATATTTTAGGATTTTGACAATTACCAAATTCCATAAGTCCAAATAGATATATTTCTGACGAAGATAATTGGTGTAAATAATAGTCACGATTGGGTAATGCTTAAAAAAGTAAAATTGGATTTTTTTGAAACCAAGTAAGTTATAAATTTGGCCAAATTGTCATGGTACCTGCTAAGTGTTGTGTGAATGTTAATATTTAAATAGTTTGATATCAACCGCCGACCAAATTTACACCTAAATAGTCATAAACTGAAACGTCGAATACTCCTTTGATCAAATGATTTAATTAATTTGTAATTATGATTAATTATTTAAATAAATTACTATCAATGAAATATTAATTATAAATTTTTTATTTTGATTTGATGAACAATACTAATAAATATATTTATAAATATATAAACCGATATACGATGTCGATACAGATTTAAATGCAATATAATTTATTTGGGCTGTAAATTGGTTTGAAGCCCATATGGGGGTTGTTTTCACCAAAATTAGGCACAACACTCTTCAGATGTGTTTGAAGAGATAAAATGAAGAAAGTAAATGTAAAATGAGGCAGATCTAACAAACATACTAATCAACAAATAAGAAACAACGTAGAAACACACAAAATTAGAGTGGTTTAGCGTATTGCCTACATCCACTATAAAATAATTGATGTTTATTGAATTTGACTTGCTGATTACAAGATATTACAATAGTACAACTAAATATAGTAGTAATTTCGGTAGAGTGTCAGCGTAGGGAAGCCAAAAGTCCCTTTTCAAGAGGCACTTGGATGCTATTTATAGGCTTAGGCTGGAAAAATCTAGCTGGGATCTCAGAATACTCCTTCTCACACATGGGTCGGCCCACCAGATCGATCCTTTGACCATTTTGATCATCCATGATCTATACGCACACAATTCGTATAGATCAAAAATGACTCCTTCGGGGCTGAGATCGATCATAGACCAAGTAGAGGTGGTACACAAGCTCCTACGAAAATTTGACGGCATTTGGACTAGTAGATTTTGATATATGATTGACGCAAGTTTGAATTTGCAAAGCTTTGTTACCTTCGTATCGATACTATTCGTATCGATTGTTTTACACGCGTCGATCGGATGACGTGGTGCTACATCTCAGGATCGATCCACTTTTTATGCTGAGTGACCGAGTCTTCCACTTCTATAGGCTTTGTTCGTATCGACCAGGTGTATTCATTTCGTATCAAGGCCTTCAACTTCATCTCACATCGATTCCTAAGGTCGCTTCGTATCGATGACTTAGGGGATGTTTCGCATCGATTACATGCAGCTACTTCTATCGATGATGTTTACCTTGTTTCATATCGACAGAAGATATTACTTCGTATTGATCGTTCGGTGGCTCATTCGTATCGATCGTTGATAAATCAATACGAACTGTGCAATTGGAATCGATACGAATTAGCTTCAATTGATGGATACGAAGCCGAGTAAATGTGATGGATACAAAATATAACCAGGCAAGGTAGATACGAAGTTGAGTAGGCGTGATTAATACGAACCGATGGATGCCAGATGTATACGAAATAGAGGTGTTTCACGCGAGACTTGATCGATCAATATCTTGGGCATACGAACTCCAATTGACTTGAAATTTCGAATGTTGGCTTACGTAGCTTTGCTTGTCGTAGCATATCGATTATAGTTCAATCTAGACTTGGAAAAAATTCATCAATAACCATAGCGAATTTGCATATAGCTAATCTTTGGGACTGATTATCTTCCGTTTCCAGTCAATTCTTTGGAGTCACGACCTTGCCAAAAGGAGGGATGACATTTTCCCCCCAATGTAAGTTTTGTGTGAACATGACGTGCTTTGAAAAGCTGCAACCATTAGTCTGAAAAATTCTGCCCAATTTGCTGAACAATCATGGTCTCTTCGTCAGAAAATGTAACCTTCGATTGATTTCGAATAATATAAATGCTGAATTGTTGACTGCCAATGATTATGCAGTGCATGGTTGTAACTGAGTGTCGAGTGTAAGCAAACTTTTGTTCATCGTAGTAATTGTTACTAAGTGAGCATTCAATTCCTATGGATATTGAAAATTGAATGTTATTCGTCACACATAAATGTATGTTAATCTGACTCCCGTTAACGTCTTCACGTTCACGAGTCATTCTCAGTTTTTTTATATCGAATTCCGTATTGATCCTCTTCTGAATCGACATGAAACTCGCGTTGTAACAACGCTTGATGGTTGTTTCAGTGTATCTCTTTGTATCGATCCTCTCCTGAATCGATGTGAAAAGTTGAAAAGTTGTCTTCGTATCGATGGTGATCGATACGAACCAATTGGCTACTCAAAATATTTCTTATCGATGTATGTGAATCTTTATGGGATTTATGTTGATGGATATGATTAAATCATTTCGTGTCAATGCATTTCCAATGGGTTCGAACAGTTCAAATGTGCTCTGGCTTTGTGCTGCATGTCGATTGCCCATTAGATATGAATTTTCTTACTTTGGATGGATGGCGTACAGATACGAGCAGCTCTCTTTGTATCGACTAGAGGGAAACATCTATTAACTGGTCAAAACAACTGGGAGACGAATCTCTATTTGCCTTAAATCAATCCATATAAATGCTTTTTTGCACTTAGCCATTTTTCTCACTTGCTCATTTTCCTGCCTTTCGTATCGATTGCAAAGCCGAGATAAAGAGATTGCTATTGCCTTTGAATCGAATAAACCTTCTATCCTCGAACTAATTGTTGAAATTAGGTAAATAGACCATGAATGTGCATTGAAAATGACGAGACTCGAGATTTGATGCGATTCCCTTCGTATTCATAGCCGAGTTGGATGAAGAGGAGGCCATAGAAGGTCGGAATAAGGTCGAGGAAGGTCGAAGATGGTTTCTACATGGCTTTCGAGAAGATGAAGTGTGGGGATACGAAGAAGACACTCATATTCATTTGGGATGAAGAGTGAAATCGTATCGATCTAGGTATAGTGAAACTTCATATCGAACGCATAAAGTATTTCGTATATGTTGGTAGTGGACTCTTCGTATCAATCAGTTAATGGTGGCATTCGTATCGATCTAGAGTGATCGATACGAAGCAAGGGGATTTAGCTTCGATACGAAATAAACTTTGGGCGATCGATACGCGTCAATGTTTCATGATCGATACGAATCAGTGCTCTTTATGGTCAATACAAACTATGCTACTGGTGATTGACACAAACTCATTTTATTAGGTGATCGATATGAATTGCCTCCTCCTCGATCGATACGAATTATCCATCTGGGGATCGATCCAAGCTTGAATTTGATGGAGACGAAACATAGCATGAACATCTGACTTCGATGAGCTTCTGCCCTGCATAACTAGACTTAAACATGTCACCGTATATTTGACTGCCTTTTGAAGCTCATCGATGGAACTGTAACTTGAAAAAAGATTAAGGACATTAACTCGAATCTGTCTCTAAAGTATGGATGGCATGGTTGTGATGGTCGGAGATGACGGTCACGCCAGTTGAATTTTGAAGTCTCGTCATTCAAACATCTTTGAAATTCCGTAGAATTCTAAATATCATGTAGCACTACACTACACAACACATTCACACACTTCACACTGGGGGAAGCATGGTTTTATTGTCGTCTAATGATGATTTTTACTAAGTTGAGTAGCTATGGAACCCGGAAGTTCGCAATCACAGGATGTCTAGAGTTTGCCTCTCCGCGTAATCAAAATATCGACCATCGCAGCCTAAGTTATTAGCCATGCTCCAGATGAGCTGCCAGGACCATTCTTCATCGCAGATCCATAAGATTTTTTCCGCAATAATATTTCTGAAACATGTTAGGCAGGATTTGCCTAAGGCATGGGTTGTCGCTGGATGATGTCCTACTGCCGGGGCTAGAAGATAGATCTCATAACCCTTCGGAAGGGTATACAGCCTACAACGGATTTATGTATGTAGCCTGGACACTTCCTCCTTTCAACCAGTTCAACCAGGAAGTTCTACTTTTCTTGAGGATCGCTCCGTCTCAGTTGCACCTAAATGGATATGCCTTGCTCAATAGTTTGTTTGTCATCTTCATGGAGCACCTCTTCCGTCCTTCGATGGTAGAAGAGATCAGATACTTATTCAATATAAAGAGTCATGGGGACAACCCTTCCTTTACTTTCCTAGAAGCAGCCAGGAATTATCAAGCCGTGACTGAGGCTTGGAGCAAGCTAAGTTACTTTAAGACCGAATGGTTTTACATTTGGTGTCCACCGGGGTTTTCCAAATGGTGGATAGCAAGACATAAGTGCCCTAACCTCCTTGCCGATTAACTGGATAATAGTATTTGATGTCGAGTCTAACATTTTTTCTTTTACAGCTTCAATTCCACAACTTGAAGGTGCTCAGTTTAAGGAGATAGTACGAGTTCTTCAAGAGGTTTCCGTCGAACAGAGATAGATTGATGAAGTCCTTACGGATGAAAATCTAGTTGCCATTAAGCTCATTGATAGAGACCAAAGCATCAGATTAGTAGGACTTCTTAGGACGGCCCTGGTGAGGCAAGCTCAAAGGAGAGCTCCTAGGATAATAATTACTGAACAAGGAGGTGATGAGAATATGACCACTGGAGATGAGCCCACAGCTGGGCCTTCGTAAAGTCCTCGATCTTTAGAGCGAAAGAGAAGAGGCAAGTCTGCTGCTCGAAAATCTGTCTGGCGCAAAACCATCACAGTCTCTTTGCCTGCTACTAGTCAAGAAATTCATTCCTTATAGATGGAGAGTTCCTTTGTGGGACTGGCGGACATCCCCATTCCAGATGACTTGCTTTTGCACCAAGATACCAGATTAGAGGGATTTCAAAGCGCCTTAGACATAGGAGAGCCAACTCCTCCGAATACGGCTATTACAACCGGTTGGTTGGGGGGTGTACACATGCATACACACACTTCACGAGATCACACAATTTCTAGTTACAAGCTATTCATCTATTGAGATTACCAACTCTGTTTCTCTTTTCATTTTACAGATACGATGTTGAGGCGGGAATCTATGCTTGGTAACCTCCGTTCTGCACGCCGTTCATCAAGCTCATATTCTGAGTCTTGCAGACGTGATGCCAATAGAGACCACGATCGCGACTACTCCAGTCAAGAGAGGGAGCTCTACAAGAAGAAAAGGGATAGGGAAAGGGAGAAGGAGAGACAATATAGCCACCATTCCCCGTCGCGCTCCCCCCCACCTAGAGGTCCAGCACAATCTTCTGGCTTTGTCAAACAACCCCTTGATTCTTCGCGCCAAGTACCACCTTCCTAAGCTTCAAGGCCTGACCAATAGTGTCGAAGGACTAAAACTAAAACCTTCGTTGCCATGGAACATGTAACGACCCGAAATTTTCGAACCCGAAAATTCCAGATAGTTATGAAAAAGAAGAAAGAGATAGAAGGAGAAGAACAGAAACATCAACATCTCACATTTGCAGCGGATAAAATATAATAATAAATAATAACAGTTTACAAAAGCATTCTGTATCTGCCAATTACATTTATAATACATCAGATTTTTCACATATATACAGTCACTGAATATATACAATTATCATGTCTCAGAAATACAGCGGAAATACTCTATACGCTCTTGCCATCCAGCTCGCCTCTTGAGCTCCAGAACGTACCTTACCTGAAAATCTGTAATACTCGGTCTGACCTGAGCATTACATCAAAGTAACACCCGAGTCAGGCTGGAAACCAGTGTGAGTAAACCCAACTAACATGGAATACCAAAGCAAACAACTTAAATAAACCCAGGTAGCTTATATCAATTTAACCAATTCACAATTTGCTGTAGACAACACTTATTTCACATATAAATTTCTAAGTACCAAACTTAGATAAAATAAATCCAATTTACTTAAATCGTTTCATTTTATCGTATTGATTTCACAAATCAATTTATATAAATTTGAAGTGGTTTCGGATATTTCTCAATACCCGACTCCGGACTCTCCGAATCCTAAGTCATTTCTAAACCAAATTTTAGTTTAAACGATACAATTTTAAATTCAGGATTTCATATTTACACAATTTATCTCAGATAGATAACCCACAATATCATAGTTCAACCAAGAATCTCATATCCCAAAGAATCACAAATTACATATCAAAGATCCCAAATAATCTAAGATATTCAGTATGTCTTAACCATTCATAGGCGAGATTGATGGTCAACAAATTCTTAATTATTTTAATTTAATGACCTAAAATAAATTAAATTAGTTACATTCAAGTAACCTAAAATAAATTAAATTAATTACAATCATCAATTTATCAGCCTTCAATTATCTATCTAAATTAATTACCCCTAATTCCTTCATAATCATTCTCCAATTATTTATTAATCTTAATTAATTACACTGATTAATTAACCTTATTTAATTAGTCACATTAACAAAATAACCAATGATTAATCACATTCATTATTCCTTAAAATATCTATGAATCAACATTTAATTAAACAAGGTAGACTATTTACCTTAATTGATTATTTAATCATCACCTATATCTTGTTTAAACCAAATGCTTGAAAATAAACTCTCTAGAGAACTTTTAATTGATTTAAGGTTAAATACACTGATATTAAAATATTTACGTAATTCCATCATAAATTACATTGGGAAATACCTAAGGATTTTAAACTTAACTGATTATCCCGATCTAATTAGACAAAACCAAACAATTAACTCGAAACATTTTATTTTAAATTACCTTAAATTTGGAATCTTGTTTTAAACTTTGCTTCAACTTGTTATAGAAATTTTGTTTTCAACAGGACAACTCAAATTATTTTGCTACCAAAACTAATCATCATTTAGTTTTTGTCCTTCAACTGATAACACACCATATCAGTCGCATTTACCCGAAGCCACCCTCGCGTTCTTTTCACATTTTCTCGAGCACGTTCGAATTAACTCATCCTCCCGTACTTCCCCTCTAATTTTTACCTCCATCTTCTTCTTCCTTTCTAAAACGTGCACGCTCCCTGAACTTGGTGCAAGTGCACAAACCCTCTGATCATCGTCCACCGCCACCGCCCTTCTCCGCAAATCACCCAATCCTCCCTCGTCCCTCTCGGCACCATAGGAATCCTCGAAACCACCAGGAATCAAAAACGGAAAATTCGTCTATACTCAAGAAACAGTCCTACCCTAAAATTACCCCTCACCACCGTTGATGATCTCAGCAACTCTTGCAGCCTCGCCTGGGGCTACTTCCCTTCCTAGACTTTCTTTTCCCCCTATCTTTTGCCAACTCGATTCTGCATGGCCGTCACAATAGCCACTCAAACCCCCACGATCAAAACTAGGGTTAGGACTTAAAACTTCACACCGCCGTTGTCATAGTCCATCGTCGCCGCACCCACCATTTTTGCCCAACCACCCAATCCTCCAGCTAGCTCCAGAAGGAACCTCGGCCACCCAAACCCCTTTGACCACCAGAAAACTCACTAAAACCCATTTCTAGTCAATATTGAATTGCTCATCCATTCTAACACTAAAAATTATGATTTTTATTTAAAAAATCATGTTTCTGGATGGATTTTCAGTTTACATACCTGAAACATTTAATTAGAATGTTTGAAATCTTGACAAAACAACTGTTACACTGTACCTTTGCTTCTCAGGACCATTTCAAGTTAAATTTTAACTTAATTAAATTTTAAAACTTTAATTTATGGTAAACAAACTATTTTTGTTTGAAACTTTAAACCTAACAAGGATCTGTTCAAGAAATAGTGATTTTTGTCTAAATCAGGGGCCTGGAAATAGAATACTACACATACATACTAATATACCTTCACATATACACACAGAAGAACGCACTTGTAAATTTTCACATCACATTCTCATTCCAAATATTGTTCAAGCAACCAGGTTTATATACTTAAGATTTTTAAACAAAAAGTTACTCACGTTATATATTGCCTAGCTTTACCCTGGTTACACTTAACCTATGTTCATATACAAACATTCTTGTATTACTGTTTCAAGCATTCTTGACAACACACTTCAAGGCTTCATCAAAAAAAATTTACAGCATCTAAAAATACATATAATTTACTCACTATAAGTCAAGGTTTGGTTTGTTTTACCCACAGTTTTAAGATGACATTGAATGATATAGATTTTTAAAACAACTTGTACTTGAAAACAACAAGTTACCTTCTTGAATCAAAACTTAAAAATAAGCACATATGGATTTTACTGATTTTTTTTAGCAGTTTTTAAACTATTACAGAAAAACAAGAACAGAGGTTACTTTAGACAAGGGTCCAAGTTTTTGATGCTCAGGTGGAACCATTCAAGTCTAAGCTCGCATGATCAATTTCATAGCAACATCACAATCCTATGTACTTTGATTTCAGATCAAAGTTCGTTCATACCTATAGCTACATATATAATATAAGAAGCCCTGTCAAAAGTTTTAAGGTTTTTTTTACTCACCGTTCTCCTTTAAAACTAGAGTATTGTCTTGTTTTGATTCTTTAGTTTGCTTTCGAATGAATCCAAAAAAGAAGACAGGAATGGATGTAAAAATAAGAAAAGGGGTAGGCTGCTTATTCAGTAAGCCTCATTTTTTTTTGAGCAGAGATTTTTATTTGAAAATGTCGGCTTGATTTTTTTGTATGCTGCTTTGATTTCATGAGATATGCTTTTGACTTGATTATAAGTTTTGCAAGTTTGACTAGAAATGTTGTACGCTGGCATTAAATTATGTGCTCCCCCTTTTGTTTACACTTATCTTTATAAGATCTTTATATTGTATATATACCCTTTTTGTGTGTTATAAATATATGCAAAGTTATGTATATTGTTATTATTATATACATACATATACTTGTCTTCCCACTATTTAATATTTACACTTTAGCTTGCATTTTTCATCATATTCATAACCACATGTGTATGCTTTCATTTTTTTCACATAGACATCCTTTTTTTTCTACTATTATTTGCCATAGACACTTAGATACATAAACATATACAATATATTTTAGACTTACCATGTTTACCCTTTTTATTTATATAACTAGATATATGTATGCTTAACATATATATGCGTAGATATTTATTATTTCCTTTAGGATTTATCATATTCAAAATTTATAATTCAATATTTATACATAATTAATTTTTTTTTATCATACATTTATTTATTTGACTAATTAAAACTAATATTCCAAAAGTCTTATACATTTGTAAAATGATAAGTTTACACCTTCTTCAATTGGATTAAATATTTATTAAAATAATATTCCCAAAATCCAAGGTCGTCACATTCCTTCCCCTTTTGAATCTTTTCGTCCTCGAAAAGGAACGAAGCCAGAATTATTGAAATACTTAAAAGATAAATTTTCTTCGATCATTTTAAACTACTTTAAAAATCTATATAATATTACTAAAATAATTTTTTTTATATAAATACTTTTATAACTCGATGTTTCAGCAAGTCCATCCTTGTTCTCACAGAAATTCAGTCATATGTTGATCAGGCGTAGGACTGAAAACCTATAAGTACTTGGCAAACCCGTTTTCAACACCCAGTGAAAATACTTGGAAAATAATTTTATTAAAAATATCGAATACAGTTTTTTTTTTGAAAATAGAGGAAATAACTTTGGTGAGAATGCTCTGGAAATCATCACCCCCATCCATGGTCGCAGTTAACTTGATGGTTACGTTGCCATCCCGACAAAATCCATAGATAACTGTAGGCCTCCGCGCCCCTCGATTACACCATGGAACCCACGACAAATCGCAGCTACGACTGGGGTTACGTAGCTATCACAGCAAAAATCCATATAACTGTAGGCATCAGCGCCATCGAATTTCGCTGCCAAAAATGAAACTTCTCCACTCCACTTGACCATAGATCGCAGTCTACCGATGTTGCGTTGCCTTCCCGGCAAAATCAAGTGTAGACTGTTGGCACTCATCCTCCACACGATTTTGCTATGGTCCCCACAGTAGATCGCAGCGACATCGAGTTACACTGTCGTCACAGCATAACCCAAATGCCTCTGTAGGCATCAACGCCCTCGACTTCCGCTACCCAATAATCCTCAGGAACTAGTTTTGTCCGGACTCCTCACAGGATCAACTTTAGAATCCCCCTCGGGGCTCAAGGCAGCACCACCCGGTGGCACTCCTGAGAAGTTCATTTCAAGGGAGCGCCTTTTTCCCCAGAGCCATCATCAAAATATTTTATACTATACACATATAGTATCTTGAAATCATACACCTAGTATGATATCATACAAAGCTCCTTTACACAAAATCGATTATCGAAAATCGATAATTCTCAAACTAGGCTTTCCAAATTCAATATTGGTTTTACCCAAAAATCAAAAGCCTTTCCAAATCCAATGGTTCTCAAAACCTTTTCCAAATTCCTCATAAGATCCTTTATATATATATTCAGATATATAAAATTTAAAGACTTGGATCTTTTCAAACTTGTATAAAACTCCTTTTATACTTCAAACACCTTCAAAAATCCATTTCTTCCAGCAATAAATTTAACAAGGGGAGTTTTCATCTTACATAGAACAAAGATGTATAACTTTGTTTATTCATAATCAAATATTCCAATTTGATTTTTCTTTTCAATATCAATTTCATTTATATTTGTACGATGTACACATATCATCTGTACGCTATACCATTCTGATCGCTCACTCGATCACACAATTTCACTTCCGAACTAGTATCGTCCACCCGACTTCCTAGTGCGGACTCAGATCTGATTTCTTGATTAGAAACCGTCATTCTCCTTGCATAGCTATAACTATGATAGAGAACATCCAGAACCAATCAACAATCCATATCCAGGTTCGTCGTCGAAAATCGAGTGAAAAATCCCAACTCGGATCGATAAATTATCTCGAAATTCTGTGCTCGAATCTGGATCAAATCACTATGCAAAAAAATAAAAATAAAATATACGTACATCCTATGTATTTATCTTTATTGATTATTAGCCCAATCAATCCCATTTCTATTCTCATTCACTTAGTTACAATTGTCTCAATTCCATTGAATTATCTCTTCAATTCTTATCTCAGTTGGGTATTAAATCCATAACAGTTTGAACTCCGACCAGTTTAGAAAATATCTTGAAAATTTTAAAAATAAATAAGTAGTTGAAAAATAATTATTAGTTTGCAAAATAGCTATAAAATAGTTAACTAATTATAGAATAGTTGATAATAGTTAAATAGTTTCAGAAATTTTTAAATAATGGCCAAATAGTTGTAAAATAGAAATCTGTTTGTGATATAGTTGAAAAATAGTAATTAGTTTAGAAAACAGTTGAAAAATGGTTAAATAGCTCCAAAAATAATCGTTAAACAAGTATATAAAATAATTTGGCTTTAAGAAAGAAAGGTTGTATATATTTAATAGCTTAGAAAAATAAGTTTATATCAAAACAATTTATATTGAAAATAGTCAAAGAGCCAACTGTTCACTTCCCCAACAATTCAATTTAAATCTCCATTTAAATTGACCCAATTCCAGTTCAAATAACTCCAAATTCCATTGGACTTGATTAATCCCCAATTCAAGTTGAATCAATCTTGATTCCTTCCCCAATTTAAATCAAATTCTAGTTGATTTTAATCCTGTTCAATTTATATTATAGTTTCAAATTATTCCAATTAATCTGAATTATTATCAATTACACCCATTTCAAATTCAAATCATTTCAACAAAATCCAATTTGATTTCCCATTTAATTTTTTTTACTTATACACCTTCAATCACCAATCCACTAAATTCAAACCAAATTCAGTTTCAATCTTGAATTTAATCTATCTCGAATTATATAAATTCGAGTTAAATTCTCAAAGGTTAGTTTACCTTTTTAAACCAAATTAACTTTTATTCAAGTTCCTAATCAATTTTAATTTCTGAGTTCACTTCTCAAAATTCCAATTTAAATTATTTTTATTTATGTATTTCAAGGTTCAACACGATTTTATTTGTTTTCAAAATTTAATTTATTATTCAGTTTTATCTTCTAGTTTGAAGCCAGTTCTTAAACAAGTATATTTTAAAAATTCAATTATTCAAATTTTTAATTCAAAGTAATTCCATACCCTTAATTCCAAATGAAAGTTTAACCTCCCTTTTTCTCAATAATGGATATATCACCACACTTCATTTCTATTTCATTTAAACCAAACCAATTCACAATTTAAAGATTTTCATTAACAATAGGATGATATCATCCAATTTATTTTAAAACGTCCATCCATTTTAATTTTAAATCTCAAACCCGTTTTGAGATCACACAAATTCCCAATTCAATCAACCATTTAACTTTCCAAGCTAAATTACAATTTACTTAATCCAATCAACCTTACTCAATTTGAATCCCCGCTTCAACTTCAAAATTCTTTCCCTCTTATAAGTTCAAAACTTATATCACTTTGAGGTTTTATATCAAATTTCAGGGAAAAATCAAAACTCAACCTCTTAGAGTTTATTCTAAATTATCTTTGATATCATGTATATCCATACATATCTACATATTTATTTCTTGACCCTCCCAGCCATATTTTAAAATTTAAACCAACTTTGGTTTTAAATTCAATAAATTTTCAAACAACCCATTGCTTGCAACAAGTCCCAGTTATCCAAATAATACTTATTTATTATTTTCCATTACTTTGAAACAAAATTTTCAAATTCTGAGATCAGATTTAGAATTTCATTTTCAATCACTTAAATTTTAATTTAGTTGTATTTCTATTTCTACTTGATTTAATTTCAATTCAAGACTTCAACTTGGTTGTATTATATTACTTCTTAATTTAATTTCAATAAATTTAACAACCAATCGATTTAATATTTATTTAAATTAAATATTCCTTTATATACAAAAATATACTTTTATATAAGATCATTTAAAATATTTATATAAGAAAATAACAAGTACGCGCTCATATATATATATTCTCAACTCGTTCTAGAGTATTACAGATTCTATTAAATGAGTAATCCCCACCAGAGCCAAGGTTCTCGCTTAACCTTTCAGCTCTGATACCAACTGTAACGACCCGAAATTTTCGAACCTGAAAATTCCAAATAGTTATGAAAAAGAAGAAAGAGATAGAAGGAGAAGAACAGAAACATCAACATCTCACATTCGCAGTGGATAAAATATAATAATAAATAATAACAGTTTACAAAAGCATTCTGTATTTGTCAATTACATTTATAATACATCAGAGTTTTCACATATATACAGTCACTAAATATATACAATTATCATGTCTCAGAAATACAGCGGAAATAATCTATACGCTCTTGCCATCCAGCTCGCCTCCTGAGCTCCAGAACGTACCTTACCTGAAAATCTGTAATACTCGGTCTGACCCGAGCATTACACCAAAGTAACACCCGGGTCAGGCTGGAAACCAGCGTGAGCAAACGCAACTAACATGGAATACCAAAGCAAACAACTTAAATAAACCCGGGTAGCTTATATCAATCTAACCAATTCACAATTTGCTGTAGACAACACTTATTTCACATATAAATTTCTAAGTACCAAACTTAGATAAAATAAATCCAATTTACTTAAATCGTTTCATTTTATCGTATTGATTTCATAAATCAATTTATATAAATTTGAAGTGGTTTCGGGTATTTCTCAATACCCGACTCCGGACTCTCCAAATCCTAAGTCATTTCTAAACCAAATTTTAGTTTAAACGATACAATTTTAAATTCAAGATTTCATATTTACATAATTTATCTCAGATAGATAACCCACATTATCATAGTTCAACCAAGAATCTCATATCCCAAAGAATCACAAATTACATATCAAAGATCCCAAATAATCTAAGATATTCAGTATGTTTTAACCATTCATAGGTAAGATTGATGGTCAACAAATTCTTAATTAATTTAATTTAATGACCTAAAATAATTAAATTAGTTACATTCCAGTAACCTAAAGTAAATTAAATTAATTACAATCATCAATTTATCACCCTTCAATTATCTATCTAAATTAATTATCCTTAATTCCTTCATTTGGTTAACTAACGTTTAATTATTAATTAATCATTCTCTAATTATTTATTAATCTTAATTAATTACACTGATTAATTAACCTTATTTAATTAGTCACATTAACAAAATAACCAATGATTAATCACATTCATTATTCCTTAAAATATCTATATGAATCAACATTTAATTAAACAAGGTAGACTATTTACCTTAGTTGATTATTTAATCATGACCTATATCTTGTTTAAACCAAATGCTTGAAAATAAACTCTCTAGAGAACTTTTAATTGATTTAAGGTTAAATACACTGATATTAAAATACTTACGTAATTCCATCATAAATTACATTGGGAAATACCTAAGGATTTTAAACTTAACTGATTATCCCGATCTAATTAGACAAAACCAAACAATTAACTCAAAACATTTTATTTTAAATTACCTTAAATTTGGAATCTTGTTTTAAACTTTGCTTCAACTTGTTATAGAAATTTTGTTTTCAACAGGACAACTCAAATTATTTTGCTACCAAAACTAATCATCATTTAGTTTTTGTCCTTCAATTGATAACACACCATATTAGTCGCATTTACCCGAAGCCACCCTCGCGTTCTTTTCACATTTTCTCGAGTACGTTCGAATTAACTCATCCTCCTGTACTTCCCCTCTAACTTTTACCTCCATCTTCTTCTTCCTTTCTACAATGTGCACGCTGCCTGAACTTGGTGCAAGTGCACAAACCCTCTGATCATCGTCCACCGCCACCGCCCTTCTCCGCAAATCACCCAAGCCTCCCTCGTCCCTCTCGGCACCATAGGAATCCTCGAAACCACCAGGAATCAAAAACGGCAAATTCGTCTATACTCAGGAAACAGTCCTACCCTAAAATTACCCCGCACCGCCGTTGATGATTTCAACAACTCTTGCCGCCTCGCCTGGGGCTACATCCCTTCCTAGACTTTCTTTTCCCCCTATCTTTGGCCAACTCGATTCTGCATGGCCGTCACAATAGCCACTCAAACCCCCACGATCAAAACTAGGGTTAGGACTTAAAACTTCACACCGTCGTTGTCATAGTCCATCGTCGCCGCACCCACCATTTTTCCCAACCACCCAATCCTCCAGCTAGCCCCAGAAGGAACCTCGACCACCCAAACCCCTTTGACCACCAGAAAACTCACTAAAACCCATTTCTAGTCAATATTGAATTGCTCATCCATTCCAACACTAAAAATTATGATTTTTATTTTAAAAATCATGTTTCTGAATGGATTTTAAGTTTACATACATGAAACATTTAATTAGAATGTTAGAAATCTTGACAAAACAACTGTTACACTGCACCTTTGGTTCTCAGGACCATTTCAAGTTAAATTTTAACTTAATTAAATTTTAAAACTTTAATTTATGGTAAACAAACTATTTTTGTTTGAAACTTTAAACCTAACAAGGATCTGTTCAAGAAATAGTGATTTCTTGTCTAAATCAGGGGCTTGGAAATAGAATACTACACATACATACTAATGTACCTTAACATATACACACAGAAGAACGCACTTGTAAATTTTCACATCACATTCTCATTCCAAATATTGTTCAAGCTACCAGGTTTATATACTTAAGATTTTTAAACAAAAAGTTACTCACGGTTATATATTGCCTAGCTTTACCCTGGTTACACTTAACCTATGTTCATATACAAACATTCTTGTATTACTGTTTCAAGCATTCTTGACAACACACTTCAAGGCTTCATAAACAAAATTTTACAGCATCTAAAAATACATATAATTTACTCACTATAAGTCAAGGTTTGGGTTTGTTTTACCCACAGTTTTAAGATGACATTGAATGATAAAGATTTTTAAAACACCTTGTACTTGAAAACAACAAGTTACCTTCTGGAATCAAAACTTAAAAATAAGCACATATGGATTTTACTGATTTTTTTTAGCAGTTTTTAAACTATTACAGAAAAACAAGAAAAGAGGTTACTTTAAACAAGGGTCCAAGTTTTTGATGCTCAAGTGGAACCATTCAAGTCTAAGCTCGCATGATCAATTTCATAGCAACATCACAATCCTTTGTACTTTGATTTCAGATCGAAGTTCGTTCATACCTATAGCTACATGTATAATATAAGAAGCCCTTTCAAAAGTTTTAAGGTTTTGTTTACTCACCATTCTCCTTTGAAACCAGAGTATTGTCTTGTTTTGATTCTTTAGTTTGCTTTCGAATGTATCCAAAAAAGAAGACAGGAATGGATGTAAAAATAAGAAAAGGGGTATGCTGCTTATTCAGTAAGCCTTATTTTTTTTGAGCAGAGATTTTTATTTGAAAATGTCGGCTTGATTTTTTTGTATGCTGCTTTGATTTCATGAGATATGCTTTTTACTTGATTATAAGTTTTGCAAGTTTGACTAGAAATGTTGTACGCTGGCATTAAATTATGTGTTCCCCCTTTTGTTTACACTTATCTTTATAAGATCTTTATATTGTATATATACCCTTTTTGTGTGTTATAAATATATGCAAAGTTATGTATATTGTTATTATTATATACATATATATACTTGTCTTCCCACTATTTAATATTTACACTTTAGCTTGCATTTTTCATGATATTCATAACCACATGTGTATGCTTTCATTTATTCACATAGACATCCTTTTTTTTCTACTATTATTTGCCATAGACACTTAGATACATAAACATATACAATATATTTTAGACTTACCATGTTTACCCTTTTTATTTATATAACTAGATATACGTATGCTTAACATATATATGCGTAGATATTTATTATTTCCTTTAGGATTTATCATATTCAAAAATTTATAATTCAATATTTATACTTAATTAATTAATTTTTTTATCATACATTTATTTATTTGACTAATTAAAACTAATATTCCAAAAGTCTTATACATTTGTAAAATGATAAGTTTACACCTTCTTCAATTGGATTAAATACTTATTAAAATAATATTCCCACAATCCAGGGTCGTCACAGAACAAGCCATCATAGAACCCACCAAGGAAGGAGCAATTAGATTCACTAAGTTGAAGAAGGATTTTTCGAATATCTTCTTCGACGGCTTCATATTTCCCGCACACTTAAAGAAAATTCCCAATGATGCAGAATAGATGATGCATGACTGCATATACGACGTTTTTAGCCAATATCGAGATTGGATGAAGACCGCATACAAAGTATCAGCAGCGACCTTTGAGCAGGCAAAGACAATCAAGAAACTAGGAAACGATCTCGCTCAGAAGGACTGCATAATTCCGGTGCTTAATGATGAAAATGAGTCTTTGATAAATTCAAAAATGGCGGCTAATAAAAGAGCCGACAAAGCAACCCAAAAGATGGAGGAGATGGGGCGAACACATTTAGTCCAGGTCGTGGAAATGGGACATCAGACCACCACAGTCATGGATGAAAGAGATGCGGTGCTAAAGGAGCTTGTGGTGCTTAAAGCTAATTTGCTGAAGTCATTAAAGAAAAGATGATGCAAATAAAGCTTCTCAGGATACTTGCAAGTAGGCTGTGGTGCTCAAGGATAAGAGGGATGCGACAACGCTAACGGTTCAGGAAGTTGAGGCCAGGGTTAAGGGTGAAGTGAGAGCGGCGAAGGCCATGTTTGAGGGTGACATTGAGGGTTTCCTCATTACGTACAATGTCAATGTTCTGAAGCATCAAAATCTGAGATGGCTCGAAGGTTACCCATTGCATCTATATAATGCTTGGTGTTGCTTGGTTGAAGATGAAAAAGCAGAGCATCACACCAAATCCATTGATGAGTTCGAACTGGAGAACTGGATGCTGAATGAGGATGACAAAAGAGTTCTCCATAATGCCACTGTCATATTTGAAAAAGAGAGACTTGGTACTCCACATTCGGAGGCTGGAGAGGCTTCTAGTGTTGAGCATCATTATATGGGCTCTGAAATTCTTATTCCAACCCAGCCCGGATCTACTCCCACGGTTGATCCTCAATCTGTGCATTCTGACAATCCTGATCAACCACAATTGTGTTCAGCTCACGAGCATTCCCCTGAAGCTGCTCCAGCTCAACCCATGAGCCAATCTGAGGAAGATATTCTAAACATTTCTCGCATTTATTCAAAGTCGGAAGCATTGTTTGAATTAGTCTCTAACTCCTTTTCTCTGTCCTTTATTCAGCGATAGGAGCCGCACCGACCGTGCCCCTTGCAACCCAAGAGTTGCATCATTAGTAGGAGGCCCTTATGACGGACACTACCACAACAACAACCACTGCACCAACTAAGGGAGTGTAAGGGAGCGCTTTTACTTTTGACGAGAAGATGATGGAAGAACTCCTTGGTCATCAAAATGACCCGCTTACCAACCTGCCATTCGTCATGGACGAAGGTGCATTCATGGCTAGCTCTTCGGGCCCAACTGGCAACATCCATGTGGATGATCAAGCAATTCATAAAGAAGAGATAATAGCGGAGATTAATGCCGAGATGGAAGCAGCCGCATATGCCAGTGGTATCGGAGGTGGTATGGCGAGTCCTAGTCCGGCTCCTCTGCAAATGATTTCTCCCATAGGTACAGTTGTCGACACAAGCATGCCTCCCTCATCTTTCAACATCGAGAGTGTTCCTATCCCTCCTACTCCATATTTAGAAAATATTCCAATTCCTGTGAGTTCGAAGGAAGAGATTACCATAATTACCCCTTAGAGATCAACCACCAAAAGGCAAAGGTTCGAAGAAGCACCCGAGCGGTAGCTCCAGTGGGTCAACGCCGAGGAAGAAGAAGAAGAAATCGAGAGAGTAGACATGTCTTCTTGCTCCCTTTTTTGGTAGATAGGTAGGATTTTTTGCTTCCTGCAGGCTGTGTATAGATGCGGGTTTGGCTCCTGCTCCTAGGTGTTCTTGGAATCATTTTTGTACTTATCATGCTCTTTCAAAGGATACTTGAAATAAGATTCTATTTTATTTTCAACACAGTTTTATGTTTATTTTCTTGAGTGTGTTAGCGCATGAATTCCATTCAATGTACGTGTGAAGCTTTAGTCTTTGAATCGGACCTCAGTTCATTCATTAAGCCTGAAGTTATGGCTTCAGGTCACAACCGAACGTTAAGTCGAGTCCTAATATTGTACTGCCTCAGTCAGTAGCTGGTACTTGAGTTTTGCCCCCAGTCCCGGGATAAATTGAAGTGGTCGGTCGGCAGTTGCTTTCCGCCTTCGATACATCGAGCTTAAATTTGTTGAAATAAAGTTAAAACGAGATGAGTTCGAATGGTCAAATCACACCCACTCATCTATTGGTAATTGCATCCATACTTCGGGAATTCCACTTGTACGTCGGCGATCGGTCATGCCTGTTTAATGTTTAAAGATATGTCCACGCTCTAGGGACTTAAGTTATTTTATGGGCAATCAGTCACACCTATTTGATATTTAGAATTTCGTTCGCACTCTGGAAACTTAGATTGATTTGTGGGTGATTATTCGCACGCAATTAGTGTTTATACTTCGGCCCGCACTCCGAGGACTCGGAGTTGTCTCACGGGTGGTCGGTTCACACCCGACTTGTGTTTTTACTCCAATTCGCACTTTGAGAATCTAGGGTTGGTTAACAGACAGTCAATCACATCTGTTTTGAGTTTTAGGATTTCGTTCGCACTCTAGGAGCGATATATTTATTAAGATCGTGGACGATCGGGTCACATCTAATCTGAGTTAACAAGTGAGGTCATTAGATGGATGGATCCATCCTCCTCGGACTTGGATTAAACACGGTCGAAGTCGTTAGGTGAATGGATCCACCCTCTTCGAGCATGCGTTTGTAAGTTTATACTCCATCTCACACTCTGAGAGCCGGAGTTAGTTAGAGGATTTTGGTGTATCAATCCTTATTTGGCTACTTTGTGATGGCTTGCCCCCAAGCTCGGGTTTAACTTAGCGAGTGATCGATCATATCACAGTCACTCCCTATTTTAATAAGTCACATTGTAGGATAGAACCTAGCTCTCCATGCATTGTAATGGATGTAAGACGTATTTTAAGAATCACTGCTCTGGCTCGAAGAGATTGCATTTTATTATTGAAATAAGAAAGTATGGCAAAGTCAGTTGCCTTATTACAAATTCAAATTTCGAAATGCATAAACAATTTGCAAATGGAAAGCAGACTGAATGAATAAATAAAGCCTATTATGTGTAGTAGCGATGAAGACTCTCGATGTTTCAAGTTCTAGGCAAAGTGAGACCATCAACGGTCATAATTTAAATGTTCCATCTCCGAGTCCTCGTTCAATAACATACGGTCCCTCCCACGTTGGTTTCATATGCGAAGGGACTGGGTAAATTCTCTTGAGGACGAGATCGTTGAGTTCAAAGGTTCGGGGTTAGACATTAGCATTGTACAATCGGGCGACTCGACTTCGATGTGCGGCTGCCCTCGAATCAGCCTCTTCATGCTTCTCATCTAATAAGTCCAGAGATTCAACAAGTGATATAGCATTTGTCTTCGGATCAAAATAAGTGACGCGATGAGAGGGTACTTCCAATTCAACTGAAATGATGACTTCTGAACCATAGAAAAGTGAAAATGGAGTGTGGCCGGTCGCGGACTTGTGGGTTGTTCGATATGCCTATAGAGCCATAGGAAGTTCATCGACCCAGTTGCCCCCGGCTTTTTCCAATATTTTCTTCAGGATGGACCTTATAACTTTATTAACAACTTCGACCTGTCCATTCGCTTGAGGGTGTGCAATCATAGAGAATTTCTTCTGAATATGGAATCGCTGATAGAAAGTCTTGAACTTAACACTGTCAAATTTGGCTCCATTATCAGTGATGATGGTATGTGGGAGACCAAACCGATAGATATTTTTACGTACCATAAATTTGATCACTTTCTTTGTTGTGATAGTGGCAAGGGGATTGGCTTCTGCCCATTTGGTGAAGTAATCAACAACAACGATGGCGTACTTCGTGCCACCTTTGGATAGAGGTAAAGACCTAATAATATCGATGCCCCATATTGCGAATAGCCAAGGACTGACCATCCAGATTATTTCGATAGGTGGGGCTCTCAGAATCCGAGTATGTTTCTGACATCTATCACATTTTTTGGCATAATCTGATGCATCTCGATTTACAACCGGTCAATGATAACCATATCGGAGTACTTTCTAAGCAAGAGCTTGTCCTCCAGTGTGATCGCCACATACTCCTTCATGCACATCATGTAATACCCGTTTGATTCCGTCATGGGCGATACGCCGGAGTAAAGGAACAGAGTACCCTCTTCTATACATGACCCCATTCTGAATAGTGAACCGTGAAGCCTGTCGAAGAACTTGTCTTTTCTCACTCTTGTGCTCCGGCAGGGTATGCTTGAGATAGTTCCAGAACGGATTTATCCATGATTCCTTATCATGTATGACTTCAAGTACCCAGCCGGTCTCTATTTGATCAATACCGAGAGGATAATGTCTCATCGGGAACGAGTCCCATTTGCTGTGCTTTACGGTGCTGGCTAACTTTGCCAAGGATCAGCCTACTGATTGTTTTCTCGAGGTATAAAATAAATTGCATAATAATCGTACTAATTCAATATTTCCTGGAACCGAGCAAAATAAGCAACCAGTCTCCGGTCGTTGGCCTGGTATTCCCTGAACTTGACACACGACCAATTGTAAATCGCTAGTAAATCTCCGCAGCAATAATTCTTAAATCTCTAGCAAGCCTTAGTCCGGCGAGCATGCTTCGTATTTGGCCTCGTTGTTGGTCGCATGGAATTCAAACTTTAAAGCATAGCTTATAGATCGACCTTTAGAAGTTTCAAGCATAACCCCAGCGCCTGAGCAGTGGTCATTTGGTGCACCATCAGTATGTAGCTTACAGACATTTTTAGGAGATTCACTGGTTCCGGGCAAGTCCTATGAGATAGTGAATTCGATGATGAAGTCTGCTAGGACTTGTCCTTGAATAGGTTGCCTTGTTGTGTAAGTAAGGTTGAACTAACTCTGCTGATATTCCATTTGAGTAACTTACCAAACATCTCAGGCTGCGTAAGGACCTATTGTAATGGCTGGTCGGTGTAGACAATGATAGGATGAGCCTGAAAATATGGACAGAGCTTCCTCAAGGCAATGAAAAGACAGTAAGCTAACTTCTCCAACTTTGGATAACTTCTCTTTGCTCCAGTCAGTCATTTGCTGATGTAATAGACTGGCCGTTGTATCTGGTCCTCCTTTCAAATTAAACCAGTACTGATTGCATTTTCTAATACCGCCAAGTGGATGTACAGTTTCTCATGATCTATAGGTTTTGAAAAAATAGGTGGTGTGGATAGGTGTTGAACCAGTGCTCGGAACGTGCTTTCACACTCTATAGTCCATTCAAAGTTCTGTTTCCCTTTTCTGATTAGATTGAAGAAGGGAATGCATTTGTATGTGGATTTTGAAATGAATATGCTCAGCACTGCTACCTTCCCATTGAGGCTTTGAACTTGCTTTATAGTCCTTGAAGTCTCAAGATTTCTAATAGCCCAGATTTTCTCCGGAATGGCTTCGAACCCCTGAGCATTCACGATGATTCCAAGGAATTTCCAAATTCAACCCCAAAGTGACACTTCAACTTGTTCTGTTTCATTCTGTACTCTTGGAGGATGTTGAACATCGTTACCAAGTCTTTGATATGATTGGTGGAGAATCGTGACTTCACAAGCACATCGTGCATATATACCTCTATGGTTTTCCCGATCTGGTTAGCGACTATTCGATTGACGAGTCTCTAATAGGTTGCCCGGTGTTCTTAAGTCCGAACAACATCACTTTATAACAATAGAGTCCAGGATTGGTGACAAATCTGGTATGCTCCTGATCAGGTAGGTGCATCGGTATCTGATTGTTGCCATAATATGCATTTATGAAGGATAAGAGTTCATATCTGGCCGTTGAGTCTATGAGCTGATCAATTAGGGGAAGCGGAAAACTATCCTTAGGGAAACTTTATTCAAGTCTGAGTAGTCAACACATGTTCTCCATTTCCCGTTAGGTTTCCTGACAAGTACAGGTTTGGACACCCATTCTGGATATAATGCATCTCGAATAAACCCGTTCGACCTGTGCTTATCTACCTCTTCCTTTATGGTGGCAGATCTCTCTGGATCCATACCATGCCTTTTTTACTTGACCGGGACATGTCGCCGGTCAATATTCAATTTGACTCACAATGTTCGGTGAGATCACACACATGTCAGAGTGCGTCCAGGCAAACACATCAAGGTTTTTCTGGAGAAATTCAACCAATTCCTTCTTCATCTATTGGCTTAGCTGAGATCCAATCTTTACTATTCTTGAATCGTCATCATTATCGATCGGAACATCGATCGTCGGCTCTGCCGGAGAAGCCTGACTGTCCTTGACTTCGTCTTCACTTGCAGTATCTTTTGGTTCAAGATCTCTTGGGAATTGAATGTGGTGCCCGGACCTTGGTCCAGGCGTTAACTGTCAATTATTCGCAAAGCGGACACAGAGAGATTCCTCTACGCCCTTTCCCATCTCTTTTCACTGTGCCTCCCGTAGCTCAGCAATATAATAGGACCATCCAACAGCCTGGTCTCCCTGAACAATTCCGACACCGTTGTTGGTAGGGAATTTCAAAGTTAGACATCAAAGGGTGATAGTAGCCCTGAATTCAGCTACGCCGGTCAGCCCAAGAAAGCGTTGTACGATGAGCCAATATCCAACACAACAACCTAGAATATCCGGACTCTCCGACGTTTCCCAATTCCCAACTCCACTGGTAGCTCCACCATCCCAGTGGGCATAGTCGCACTACCATTAAAACCATAAATGCGAGACTGACAAGGCTTTAAATCTTTCGCTTCCATCTTAATTTGATCATAGGCTCGCTTAAAGAGTACCTTCACTGACCTTCCACTGTCCACTAAGATCCTCTTCATCCAAGCAGGACCTATCTTTGCTGAAACAACTAGTGGATCAATGGTAGGGGCTTCGACTCTGTCGACATCCCTGTCTTGAAATACAATGTCATCAGTCATCATTTTTCTTTTATTTCACCATGGCCCCATCTTCCAAATTACTTCAACATTCGAAGCTTGCATGCCTAATAGAGATGGCATACAACTCCATTTCCATGCAGCTCCGACCTGCTGGATGAGGACCACCAGTAACAGTGTTATTCACTAACCTTCCGCCGAAATAAGAGGGTTCCTCCAGTCTAATGGGCCTGCAACTTTAGACTGCGGCGCCCGAACAAACTGCTCAACTTTCTCTCTCAGACCAACTTCTCGATAATATCCTGTAAATGACGACACTCATTCGTGTAGTGGCCATAACTATCGTGGAATCTACAAAACTTCCTAGTTTGAATTTGTTTTTCTGATGATTTCTTCGAAGCGGGTTTCTTATATTGGATAGTATTACAAGTATGCTAGTACGCATTTTCTAGAGATGTATTTAAAGGAGTATATATGTCAAACATGGGTGCTCTATGTCGCCGTCCATGATTCTGATCCCACTTCCTACCCTGATTTCCATCGCCTTTCTGCTGATTCTGCATATTCTATATGTTTAACTGCATCTTTTTGGAACTCTCCCCGGTTTGTTTCACAGTGACATTGCTTTGGATTCCTATCACACTGGGCCCTATGTCATCCTTTGTCCTAGACTATTTCGCATGCTCTCTTCTCAAGAACTGAGCTGCCTTGGAATAGAAATGGTCCAATGATGCAGGGGTCTTTCGGCCAACCAATTTCCAAATTCGAAATCGGGATCGACTCCTTTAGTCAGTGCCATCAGAATGGAATTGTCATTAGGGTTAATAATCTCGGCGCATGCAGCATGGAACTTCTCTAGGTAACGTTTGAGTGTCTCTCCGGGAGCTTGAGTGACACTGGAAAAGGTATTAACATCTTGGGGCCTTATGACATGCATGCGAAATTGTTCAACAAACTTCGTTTCCAACTGGTCAAAACTTGAAAAAGATCGGGGTGATAGGCGAGTAAACCACATAGTTGCGATGCCCCCTAGGGAGATTGGGAAACTTTTCCATTTGACCGCATCATCAACCCATGCGGCATTCATCAACCATTCATACTTTAAAATGTGCTAGTTAGGGTCAGAGCTCCCTTCATTAATAGGTAGGGTTGGCATTCTATACCGCCGAGGTGGTTCAGCATAGAGGATGTCATCGGTGAAAGGGGTATTACTCCGGGAGATTCCCCAATCGTCATTGGTGAGGCTTTGGCTTTCATGGATCATCTGACGGATCATTGTCGGGATGTTTGGCATTTGGACATTCTGGGCATGTTGAGCCAAGGTGTGGTCGGGCTCAACAATATGAGGATGGGCCGTGCGCGGTCGATGGTCCATATCTCACATCCTTGACTCTAGGTCTTCAGGAACATAAGGCTCAAGAGTATAATCACGCTGGCGATGGTTTGGATCCATTCAATTTCGAGTGTCATCTCCCAACTCAATGGCAGCGGCTGCAGTGTGATTGTCAATAGTGTAATATGGAACCGTCCCTTCCCAGGAGGAAGGTCCGGTCTGGTGGCTGTTGACGGACAATCTCTCGGTTGCCCAAGATTCAAAGCACGCTGATGTCCGGTAGCTTATGCACACCTTCCATCCAGCTGGGGACGCATGGATCTGTGATTGTAATCAGAAGAAGATGAACTTTCAGTAGATGAGTAGGAATCGTAATCCCTTCTAAATCTCCTTTGTCTTTCACGGTTCAGTCGATTGGTTAACTCTGCGTTGGCATAGAGCTGCTGGGTAAGCTGCCGGGGGATTTGAGTCAGCTCTTGCATCAGTAGTTGGAACTCCTCCTGGAGAAAGGACCTTATGGATCCAAAAGTCCAGCAGCGTTTTGGTCTGCAGAGGGAAGTTGTGCAGGGTTCCGCCTATCCTGTCCTTCTGGATCTGCAGTGGTTGAGGTTATCCTAATAGCGACCATGGTGAATAGTGAAGTTCTCTCCTAGACTTAGTGCAAATCTGAATAGGACGGAAGAACTTCCAGGCTTGAGATCTAGATCTTCTCCTTAGACCCCTGCAATCCAATATCGGAAGTAGATCCAATGAGCAGGACAAAAGCTGGGTTTCTTAGTGAAATCACCAAAATGTTTACGCCAAAATTGGGCACAATACTCTTTGGATGTGTTTGAAGAGATAAAATGAACAAAGTAAATGTAAAATGAGGCTGATCTAACAAATATACCAATCAATAGATAAGAAACAATGCAGAAACACATAAATTTAAAGTGGTTCGGCGTATTGCATACGTCCACTATGAAATGTTTGATGTTTATTGAATTTGACTTGCTGATTGCAAGAGATTACAATAGTACAAATGAAGTATAGTAGTGATTTTGGAAGAGTGTCAGCGTAGAGAAGCCAAAAGTCTCTTTTCTGGAGGCATTGGGATGCTATTTATAGGCGAAGGATGGAAAAATCTGACTGGTATCTCAGAATACTCCTTCTCATACGTGGGTGGGTCCACCAGATCGATCCTTTGACATTTGGGATCGATCCATGACATGCAATTCGTATCGATAAAAAACGACTCCTTTTGCACAGAGATCGATCACAGACCAAGTACAGGTGGTACGCAAGCTCATGTGAAAATTTGGTGGCATTTGGACTTGTAGATTTTGAGATATGATCGATGCAAGTTTGGATTTGCAAAGCATTGTTGCCTTCATATCGATACTATTCATATCGATTGCCTCTTGTCGATGGTTCTGCATGTGTCGATCAGATGATGTGGTTCTACATCCCAGGATCGATCCACCTTTTATGCCGAGTGACCGAGTCAAACACTTCTATAGGCTTTGTTCGTATCGACCTAATATATTTATTTCATATCGGTTCTGTCAACTTTATTTTGCATCAATGCGTGAGGCCACTTCGTACTGATGACTTACAGGATGTTTTGCATCAATTACATGCAACTACTTCGTATCGATGGTATTTGGCTTGTTTCGTATAAATAGAAGATATTACTTCGTATCGATTGTTTGGTGGCTCATTCGTATGGATCGTTGATCGATCGACACGAACTATGCAATTGGGATCGATACGAATTGGATTCAATTGATGGATACGAAGCCAACTAAATGTGATGGACATGAAATAGAACCAGGCAAGGTGGATACGAAGTAGAGTAGGCTTGGATACGAACCGATGGATGCTTGATGGATACAAAACAGAGGTGTTTCATGTGAGACTTGATCAATCAATACTTTGGGCATACAGACTCCGATTGACTTGAAATTTGAAATGTTGGCTTCCGTAGCTTTGCTTGTCATATCATATCGATTGTAGCTCGATCCGGACTCGAAAAAAATTCATCAATATCCATAGCGAACCGGTGTATAACTAATCTTCGGGACTGATTATCTTCGGTTTCCAGTCAATTCTTTGGTGTCATGGCCTTGCCAAAAGGCGAGATAACAGGGGCATGTGCATTTCAGCTATGAATGGATTAGTGGGGCTGACATAATAAGAGGGGCTAGGTTATGATTTGATTAGAGGAAAGAATGGATAAGAGAGAAATGTAGATCTTGATCCTAACTTATCTCTCTAATCTCTTCTCTATATAAGCATCTCAACCCATATTCATTTACGATTTTTTACAGCCCCCCATCTACTTTATTGCAGGTTGAAAAAATCCTCATCCTCCCCTCCATTTCCAAGCACAAATCAAACTATAGTTATTCGATAGTCGGTGATTATCGGTTCATGAGCTAGCACCTTGTTGAATTGGAATCTTGTTCAAGGAGTCAGTATCTTCATTTCAACATGTACTAATAGGCTTTGGAGATAAGGTAATTTTCTAATCTGCAATTATATATTAACGTTTAGATAATTTTTATATCATATTTTTTTGTTAGCTATGTGAGGATTCTAGTATGTCGATATATCGTCACATTCAGAACGATTGTTTATTCATATGCTTATATCACTAAAATAAAAAATATTTTTTTACATATACGTGCCTTGATACTTATGGCTTAAGATTGTAAAAAAAATTGATTTTTTTATTTAAACTAATTTATTGTACATCACTTAAATAATCTAAATTAATTACTAAACATTATATTATACATAATATGTTTTCAAAATTACATACAAATAGGCTTATACCCAAAATATTTTTTGGCGTAAAAAATATATTTTTATTATATATTTATAAATCTATTTAAATTTAAATATTAATTAATGCATATCACTTAAATAATCTATAAAATAAATAAAAATATCTTATAATAAAAATTAAATCTTATAAAACCAATTTCACACCTGATAAACTTTCTACTGCAAATATATATATATATATATATATATATATATATATATATGCGTGTGCGTGTGCGTGTGTGTAAAATATTAATGTAAATGACAAAATTTATTCAAATTTAAAATTGATTTTACATTAAAAAATATATATTGAAATATTCAAATGCTAAAGTATCAATGGATTTTTTTATTATAATATATTAAAACACAAAATTATAATTTCGAGAACATATTTTTATGTATATAATATCATTATTTATTTTCGACCGGAAATTTAAATTAAATAGATTTTAGAAAAAAAATTATTTTGCCTTGAATATTATTAGGAAAGTATATATATATTTTATATTTCATTCATATATATTTATACATATATGTTTGTTTATTATCAAACAATTTATAAGTATATATATGTATATTATACATAAATAGCAGCAGCAATTTTTTATGGTTTTAAATAAATAATCAAATTTATAATATATTTGAAATGTTTTTCATATGCATTATTAATTATACATATATGTGTGTGTTATTTTATAAATTCCATACACATAATATATATATATATATATATAATTATTCAAAATAACACACACAAATATATATATATATATATATATATATTTGTAATATTTTGCGTACATAAGCTAAAGCATATAAGCATACATTTGGACGATATATGTGTATACTAAATGAGCTAACATGTTCGTTGCGGTATAAATTCCATCACTTATTCACGGGCATATTAAACCTTGCATGGATTGAAATGTTACACACAAATGCACGGATGTTGTATGTATGTCTGTGTGTGTGATACACGTATATATACAATACAAAATTAGTTACATAATATAAAATATATTATAAACTTAAATAAAATAATGATTTTATTTATAAGTAACTTATAAATGTTCTAATAAATTTAACTTTATAGGCCCTATAAAAATCCAATATGGTAAAAAAAATTGAAATTCACCCAATTTTTCCACTGCGGTCTGGCCCGGTTCTAAAAATTCTGATGCCTGAGCGACCCCAAATTAAAATGTAAAAGATGGATATTTCGATGCCTTACCAATGCCTTTACTTAAATAAATTTGCAGCATTTCTCACTTCATTCATACTTTCGAATACGTACAATATGTAATCACCCTAAAATAACATACTGATATCACAAGTTCATATACCATACTATCAAATATCATTGAATTCATATACCAAACCATATTACTCAACATCACAATATCACATATATTATCTGACATCATGATATTACATACCACTAACCATACAACACAAATTTAACAATCGTATAAACCCATACAACCAACACAAATGTCTATGTACATATATACAAATACTACAAACCCAAATGTCTAATATCAGGAGTATCCAAACAATACAAACCAAATGAACCAACCGTCCTCCATCACCATCATAATACAAACCAAACATCCAAACAATGCCAACACAAATACTACATACTTGCCTAAACCCTTCCCATCATCACCATCTTCATCTTCATCGCCATCTCCATCCCTATTAGGAATGTCCTCGTTTGGAAAGCATCACAAAAATGCATCCGTAAGCAATTCGAGCTTCTTCTCTACCTTACCGACATGTGACTCCAACCGTCAATTTTCTCTTCTACACAAGTAATAAATGTAGCAGCTCTATCTAACGACCATCTCTACATTTAACCAACTTTTTTTATACTAAGTATTTTTTATTTCAACTATCGTATTTATTGAAATAAAAATTTTAAATTTGTGTTAACCATATATTTGTTTAACTAATTAAGGTATTTAACTTATATATTTGTTTAATTTATTGGGTGATTTAAAAAAAATATTTTAACTCAAATAAACTCATGTACAACTTATTGAAACAAAATTTATAATTTAATATAATTATATATATATATATATAATTTACCGAGTGATTTATCTTATGCAACAACTTAGTGAGTATGTGGAATACATCTTTGTCCACTTCTCTTGTTATCTCCACACCTTGACCTTGAAGCTTGCTGATCCTAGGCCGGAATTTCACCTATTTTGCATTTTACATATTCATTTATTTTTATACAATACGTAAACATTATATAAATGAAGTTTTATGGATAACATACTGCAAATTCAGTTGAAGCATCATCTACCGAACTATTGGTAACTGACCCATCCGATGACTCAATCTTGTGAGTCCTACAATAGAGTTGCCAAGATGTAGGCCCACTATGCTGCTTTTCGTACTGAAATTTGAATGAAGTACACAATCATATAAGTCTATTTTAATTTATTTAAAATGTTAAGTAAATTTAAGAAATAAATACAAATTGTTATGATGACCTGGAGCCACTGGTATGTAATCTTGGATTTATATTCCTGCTTTCGGCTTTCATTTTTGATATTGTCTTGAATTCCTCTATCTCCCTGTGCTGCAAGGGCTGCTCGTATATTTCCTATGCAAGGGCTGGATGTTTCTTGGCATGATTATGCATACCATACATTTTTTGGATGTTGTGATAGACCAACCCCAGTACACTAGCTCTTCATGAACACCCTCTTTCAAAGAGAATTTTCTTTGTAAATACAAATTTAATATATTATGAACAAAATAGTGTACATATTTATATAGTATCGTTACCACCAATTCCTACTTAAACCTTGTCGAAACCAAAATAACTAAAAGGAAAGAAGAACAATATATAATAGCACTAGCAAGGCCTTTCGAAGGAGTTGAAGGGATGCTACAGCCAAAGGCCAGATATGTTGCAACCTTTTGAAGGGGTCGAAGTGGTCGAAAGGGTCGAAAGCATCCTTCCACTTCAATAATTCCCTTTTGAAGTAGGTGCTTCCTCATGCATGAAGCCTTTCAAATGAGTTGAAGAAATACCTTTCGAAGACAGTGAATAGCAACCCCTCACATGCACGCCAAAATCTTTCGAAACCAAAGGTTTCACCCTCATTCAAATCATTCAGAAAGATGGCTTGATCAAAACAACCCTTTTGAAAGTATGATCACGCCTTTCGAACTGAACTAAGCCTTTAACAACCAGGAAAGGTTCCGCATCTACCCACAAGCATATCTTCGAAAGGTGCCTTTTAGGTCGAAACCCAAAGCATTTCAACACCTTCGAAACTCTAGAGAACAACATGTCAACAGAGTCAAAAGCTCTTACTCCTACATACTTGTAACAGTAAAGCAATACAAAGGAAAAGCTGCATCTACCCATTTCGACGAAGATGGAAGCATTCAAACCCATTCGAAAGTATTGCACAAGAATACGCAAGTGTCAAAAGAGACGAAAGGTATATAAAGCCACCTTTTGACCTGGTCGAAAGCTCTGAGTCTGCCAACCCCATCTATAAATAAGACCCAACGGGTCTGGTTTAGGGGATCCAAATTAATTCACTCTTCTCTTATACTTTTTTAAATCGGTAAACTTGTAAACCATAATTTGGAAATCAAATTAAGGGAAATTAATCAGATTGTACGTCATTAGTTCAATAAAGGCTGTATTTTGAAATTGGAGATTATGCAACTGTTTTGTGAAATTATTTGGTTCAATTACGTTCTAGTGGCATCAACCTAGTCGAAAGAATACCATTCAAGAGAGTCTAAATCTCTTATTTACAAATACATTTAAGTCCATAGTTCCATATCACTATTCACCAAACATTCACTTTTTAGGGAGTCAAAACTTTAACTTAAGCTTGTTTTCCTTTAGATTACAGGATTGAACCCAACCCATCAAGAATACCAGCTTTTGACGAAGTCGAAACCTATCCAGCTAAATCATATTCCTCAATCCTTAGTGCTAATCTCTAGCGTTTCACAATCTTTTCGAAAGGAGGTTTCTAAAGGAAAACCAAACAACTTCAGCAAGCTTAAACAACTTAAAAATAAGGGATATAAGCGTTTCAACTGGGTCGAAAGATCGGATAAGGAAGAGTTTTCACAACATAAACTTATTCGAAAGGTTAATAAAAGAAAGCAATAAGATCCCAACCTATTCTATTTAGTCAAAAGAAGCTTAGAAGGACACTTCTACACCTTTAATTCTACTTTAGGGCATTGACAAGTTTTCTTGTTAACATTTTGGCGCTAGAAGGAGGGCTCGAACCTCCGACCTTGTTGAAATTTCAACTCCACTTTTCTCTAATCCAATCATATTCCTAGCTTACCGACCTTAGACCTTACTTCATCATAGCTAACAAAGTCAAAAGATCCAAGCAAGGATCCTCGGAACCACATCTAATTAGATTACCCCGTGGAACAATTAATGATTCAAATCTACATGAAGAATAATTGTTAAGAATGAAGGCTTTAAGGCTTATAAGAAAAAATAAAGTTGAAGCCTATGATCCAGTTAAATAGAATTTAAACCCTTTTCACATTGGCCCTACTCCTATCTTTTCCTTAGGAGAAATAAAGAACGAAAGTGATAGTTTGTTTGACCAAATGAGGAAAACGATTCAACTCTACACTAAAGGCACAATCTTTGAAGAGGAAATCATGTATGATTATAACACCTTTGCAGATAAATGACATCAAGCAAACAGTGGAGCATTTCCAACATATAAACTTAGAAGGTTTTGAAATAATTCTAAAATAAACTTGTCCTTAAAGTATTTGAGTTTATTAGGAGGTAGTTCTTAGCAAATCGATCTAACTCGTGGTAAGCTCCAACATGCTCCAAGAAGCGGGTCAGATCCAAATTCGTCCAAGTATTTCTTATGTAAAAGCCTAAGTAGACCACTAAAATCATCTAAGTATGAGAAATATATAGTTGGGTATCTACAACTGGCTTTGTATAGGAAGTCTACCAAAATGTTTCTCTCCTCAATCAACATCCAAAAGAGTGTGATCAACTCTCAATTCTCTTTTAAAAGATCAATATATCGAAGGCGCGCCCTCCTCAGTCATGGGGGAGCTCCTTGATGTTTGAAGGATGCTAACACTGTCGAATTTCTGTTAAGCCTATGATATTTTTCAGAAAGAATATTGTGTCCTTTTAGCTGTTTATCTAACTCCCAATACAAATTATTTATTTTCGATTGTTTTCTTTCAAGCTTGGTTTTATAGGGGTGAACGGACTTCCTCCTTATCTAAAATAAAGGATTTAAGCTATTATTATCTTGCAAGTGAAAGCCATTTAGACAAAGAATCTTATTCCTGACTGACGGAAATAAACGCTTGAGAGACCTGTTTTTTCTCCCTTGATTCTTCCACACTAATGTAAGCAGATTCCTCCTGAGGGCCAAAAGGCTCAGGAGGTTCATATGGGCTTGCTTTATGAAAAGATGGATCATGATTGACCTTGTCAGAAGTCCTTGTTGTCATCTCCATCTTTTTCAAGAGCATCAGTGTGACCACCCCTGTCGCCACTTGATCCTTGACCTCGACCTCCATCTATATTGTCATTGTCATTGTCATCATCCTCATCCTCATCACTATCATTATCATCATCATTGTCGTCGCCCTCTTCCTCGACAACTTCATCTTTGTCACCTTCATATTCGAAGTCGAAGTCTACTTCGATGGAAGGGATGTCAAAAGATAGAATTTTAGAGGCATCGATCTCCTCTCCTTCAGCGACTTTAACCTCCTGCTCCATCTTTTTAATTTTGTCCATAACCCTATTGACAAGAGAAAGGTCGAGTGAGGAAAAGCTCAATTATGGGCGTTTATCGACATTGTCGGCATAAGCGAGCATCATAGCGTCTTTAAAGGGATTAACAATGATGTCTTTAAGAGATGTACTAAGGAATTGAGACACCCGCTGCTTTGCATCGGAAATAGTGTCGATAGCCAATTTTAGAGAACCTTTATTCTTATTCACATTTTTCTTTATAGAAGATTGTTTTGCTACCATCCGAGCTTTTTCATCCTTGGATTCTTTAAGGGTCATTTTCAAGGCCAAATTTTCGCCAGCAAGGAATTGATGAGCTTTCTTCTCCTCAAAAATAACATATTCTTAATGGGTAGAAGAAGCCCTTAATCACTCTAATTCTATCATAGCCTCATTTATCTCCATGGATAGGGAGGGAACTTGACTATTTAAGTTTGAAATTTCTCCTCGAAGCTTAGATGACACAACGGAGGATTTTGAACGCATTTTCAAGCAATGAGAGTCAAATCTTGGAAATCTGAAAGAAAACGTACAACATAAGTCAAAAATTTAAGAAAAAACAGTAGCAATAAAGTTAAGTGAAGTGAAATGTACCAAGAGTTGTTTTATAAGGGACCGGTAATGACCCGCCGGATCAAAAACAGAGGAAGGCAGGTGGTTAGAGGTAAAAGATGAAGAATTCAAGATAAATTGGACTATCTTTTCAAAATCGCTTAAGGGTGTGGGAGATGATGGTTTATAAGGATTCAACTCTTGGGAAGGAGTCAAAATCCTCAAACCTTTCTACATCTGTTCAGTTACACGAGAAGAGTTTGAAATGACAATGCGTTACAAGGGATCAACTTGTAAGGGAGTCTTCTTTGGTTGTTCAAGAGAAGCTTCAATAGATGGACTCTCTAGAGTTTTGTCAATATCTATAAACTCCCCCTCTTCTCGTGGTGGAGAATCAAGAACTTCGACAATCTTGGCTTTCTTGAGGATGATTCCGCTACGACCACTCTTCTCGGCTTTCTTTTGGCGGCTATCTTTGACATAGTAATGGCCTGGGACAAAGATGGCGTACGAGAAGTAGAAGTAGGGTGAGTCGAATCACTTGTAAGTTGTTCAACAAAAGGAGCAGCTGCAGAAAATTCGAATAATTTATAAGCCAGTAAAGAAATTTGAGAAGTAATGCAGCAATAAACTGCAAGTACTACATTTAAACTTACCAGAGTGATCAGGACAAATTGGCGATATTAGAGAAAAATTCTTCGAAACACCCAAATAAGGGAAGCGCTTGCTTCAAGATGTATGTTGAACTAAAGGAGGTTGGCCAAGAACCCTCTGACCCGCTGATAGGTGGGAATGCCTCTGTAGATTAGAAGGATTTAGCAGGGTTAATCAGTTTCCAATCCTACTGGAAGCGGTGATTACCGACTTTACCGTATTCTTATCTTCTTCATTTAACTCTTTAACATAAGCACCAGACAAGGAAGCATAGATTAGCGAAGGAAAATAACCAAATGGAAAAATATAGTCTGTAATCAACTTACGAGGAGAAGAGAAAACTCCAATAATGTTGGGAAAGCACTTAACAAAGAATAATTGTGTTTCCCAATCCTTGAATTTGTTTACCCCCTCAGATATTATCCTTTTAGGGGGTTTGGCTCTAAAGATTTGGTTATTGAGGTTTCTAAGCTCAACAAATCGGATAAGATAATTCAACATTTCAGCATTAAGAGAAGGAATGTCGGACTCCAATGCCATGAGCTCCAGAGATAGAAGATATGTTTAAACATTTGGTGATAGCTATATAGAAGCAATACCCAGATATGTCAGGAACTTGGATAAGAAATCTAGAAAGGGTAGAAAGCCTCCATGCCAAATGTGGATCGCGGTGTAGGCAAATTACCCTTCAGGAGGACTGTGAATGGTGTCGTTATCATTTGGGGGAATAGCTTCCACCACGGTTATGCTTAAGTCATTGAGAATTGCATCCACCTCATCCTGGGTAGATATTAAGGAATATTTGGAAGTGGCTTCAATCTTCTTGGGTGAAGATTCTATCACCGGTATTGTGTCCTTCTCTAGTTTGGGAAGTCTTCTTCACACCCATAATCTGCCAGGTGAAATCATTTCAGTTAGAAGTTATAATTTGTTATGTAGTCAATATTCTTTCAAAGATATTGAAAACCTATTACAACAATTCAAAAATCAACCGGTACATAAAATTTCATATCCTTAAAAGAATGTTAAAGTTAGCTTAGAAAAATAAAATCTATAGAACTTTCGATAGAGTCGAAAGGAAGGATGGAAGTAGACGTCCAACAAATACACTTCAACAATGTTGAAAGCTCAATGGAAGCTTTGTTATTAAAAGGAAGTAGTGGAAACCTATACAAAAAATCTGAATAAAGTATACACTACCAACATTCAATAAACAAGGGAAAGAACCTTTAGACACTGTCAAACCCATGAACTTAATTTTTCTAAGGGAATACGAATGTTGTCGATAACTTATATGTCAATTAAGTCGGTTTTAAGTTTGAATCATATTGATAAAAATAAAAGGACTTGGGACATTTCGACAGTGTTGGTACAGGATGATGATTGAATCTTAGTTAGTTACAAAAGGTTTTGACAGAGTCAAAAAGGGGTACATGGACTCGAAAGCATGTCAATAACAAAATTTGCACAAATACAGTAGGTTTCGACTAAGTCGAAACATTTGGTTTGATTTGCAACATATACAAAGTATGCTTTCTTCAATCCAATTTATAAAATATATGTATCCCTAACTTCACATGTTTTCTAAAATAGGTCGGAAGTAAGCATGTACTAAGGGTTTCAAAACCTATAAAACAAAGACTATGCTTTTGAAAGTATGTATTAGATAATTATTTAGTAAGACACATTAGCGAGATTCTTCGAAAGGTATCATAATACACTAAAGTACAATTTTGCTTTCGAAGAGATCCACATCATACTAACCTTAACCTTTCAACGAGGTCAATTAAGAGAAGCGTTGGACTACCTTACGACCTCATCGAAAGGGATTGACGAAGCAAAAAAAATTGTCGCCTTAACCCTTTTCGAAGGAGTTGAAAGGTAAAATTGCAATGCTAAAATATGGTTCGAACTACGAAAGCTTCTCTATGATGTAATTAGAAATCTCCTTCTTCCCCAAATTTAATTTTAACCTAAAACTTCAAAAATCAATAACTAAGTTGATTTAGGAGCGAGTTTACAATCGATAACCATCAAAATCCCCAAAATTTGCTTTCGAACCTTGTTTTCTTTTTAAAAAATAGAATAACTATGAAATTAAAAAATTACTTTTTGGATGAAATCAGAAAATGAATTAACGTAAGAAATGAAACAAGATAAGCCATACAAACAAATCGATGGAAATTTTAAAAAACAAAAAACTTGAAATTATTTCAATGGGATTCAAGCAAAATTTCGAATCTAAAATTGGGCAAATGTAGAAATCAAAGGCATTAAGCATATATAAGTTAGAAATTCTTAGAAATTTTATCAATTGGAGTTACAAATATGTTCACAACCATGAGTATTGAATCAAAATATATGCACACAAACACACACACACATATATATACATACATATGTGTGTGTACACATATAGAGCAAGGATCGGCTACACCTCATTCTTACTGCACCTATATTCCTCATGATTTCGACCACAGATTCTAATTTAAATAGTATAATGAGGTGGAAAGAGAGAGAAAGTATATTATTTAAATCAGAATATATGGATGAAATCAAAGGTGGAGCCGATCTTTTCCATATATATACATATACATATATACATATATATATATATATACATATATATATATATATGTATGTATGTATGTATGTATGTAGGTATGTATATAAATATGTACATACATACACGGAGACACACTCCGTAAATGTTCCTAATCAAGTTGGATCGAGAAAAGGTTATCGACACATCTTTTAAGACTGGTTCATGTAATTCTCTCTGTACAATAGATAGATGGTAATTTACTCATGACCATTAAAGGCATTAAAGGGTTACGTACTTGTGGTTATTTGGAACAATCATAGAATAACTCAACGAGGGTCTTCCATAGGTTAATATAACTTGATCAAAATCGAAGTTCTCATGGTACCAACATACAATAGTCTTCTGACATGTGAGACAGTACACCGGCTACGGTCAAGCACTTGGCATAGCTACCACACCACAGCCATAATTAGGTACATGTTGAACTGCTTGAAGTGAAACACTACTTAAGGAAGAATTCACCTCCTTTATTATAAAAGATCCGTATCACCGTAATTAGTGAATTAATCGATAAATGATACGAAATTAGACAAAGGACTATAAAAGTGACCTACGAAATCAATACAGATATTGGTAGAGTTTTTGACCTTAGACCAAACTCTAGATAAGTGATACGATGATGAAGAAAAGAACACATGTACAAACTGTCATTACTATGTGAGTCTTAAATTGGATTAGAAATACGATTTCTCCTAAATGGTTTGTAAGTGTTACTTCAGCAAAATTTTCACAAACTTCGATATATAAATTGTTCAAAAATTGATTGTGGATTGAGTTCACATTAAAGAGTCAATACAACCACGTCATCAGTTATTTTCAAATTCGACCAAGGGTAAAGTTAATATATAAATGTTATAAATTAATAATAAATTAATAAAAATGTGTTATTAATATATGTCTATTTTTAATTATTTATTTCAAGCTTAAAAATCATACAGAACGTTGTATAAAATTATATGGTGGTTCAATCAATTAAGGAGCTAAGAATTAATAAATTAAACGTTGATTCAAATTGGAGTCAACTGTGATTTTGATCATGCTTGTTCATCCCTAGGCCGACTATATTTTGGGCTATAAGAAGACTAAACCAAATCTTCTAGGGTTTGAGCAAATGAGGGAGAAAAAGGTGTTGGTTAATGGCTATAAATAGCATAGCCATTAAATTATTTTAGTTACACTTTTTGCTCTCTTCTCTCCATTAATGGCCGAACACATCTAACCTGATGCTTCCATCTTTTTAAAGTTGCAAATGAAAGAGAAGTAGGAGCCTATGGTGCTCCAAGAGGAAAGACTATTCAAAACAACATATTGATTCTCGGCTAGCTTGTAACAATCCAAATTTTTTCGATAATTGAATTATTGAATTTAATAAGATTCTATAGTTTAATATTTGAAGAAATAAAATTTATGATATAGGAATGGGAAAACTAACTAGAATGAAATTTAATAATGCAAACTAATGTAATAGATGACTATTTAAATGTAGTCTCAAGTAATTGTAATAATTGTAAGTTATAATTGATTATAAATTTAAAATAAGGAATAAATTTAATTGTTATATAATTTGATGAAGTAATGTGTGTATCAATTGATAATTGAATTAAAGGAGTAATTGATAATTTAAATGTTGCATTAATTAATGAAATAGTATATAATAAATTGTAATTTGATGAAATTAGTGTTGTGTAAGTATTTATAATATAAAATAAAACCATAAATATGATTTAATTAATTAAAAGGGCGACAATTGTGATATGGTACTTATTCATTTAATATGTTGAATTAAATTGAAAATCAATTACAATTAAATGTAATTGCATATTATGTTAATGGAAATTTAGATGAAAGTGAAGAATATTAAAGTAATAAGATGTAAACAAATGTTAACTATGTCCGTAGAGTAATGCTTGATTGAATAAAAAGATTGAAATCTAATTAAATCAATTTATTGGAATAGATTATAATTAATTGAAATTAAATGTAATTAAATGTTGCAATTAATATAAGAAAAAAATGTTAACTATAGAGTTGAGTGAAATAAAATGAAAACTTATATTGAATACATTCATAAGGTAATAGTTGATTTAATATGAGAACTTTTAAATCAAAAATAAAAGAATAAAAATGAATAATTTTAGTAGAGGAGTAAACATATGTTTATTTGTTTGAAATGTATTTTAGCTTACAGATACGTTATAGGAATAAGAAAGCAATTATTTAATAAGAAATTAATAGTTTTTGCTTTGTATACAATAATTCCATAAATACGTTAAATTACTATAAAAGGGAATTGAATAGTCCCATTTCACTTTTAAAATTTAACTTAGAAATAAATGGCAAATAATGTGATTGGAACCCTTTAATTAAAAAGAGAGTAGACGTTAATTGTAGACACATATTGAAATAAATTTAAATTAGATGATTTACTTTCAATTAATTCAGTTTATGTTTCAGATTTTAGTGTTAGTTTACGACATATATGTTTATACCTAAATATAAACTTAGGTTTCAGATCCAATAAAAAAAAGGGTTTATTTAGGTTTGAAATCTCATATGGTTTTAAATAAAATTTTAATAAGAGATTGTAAAGGGGTAAAGTAGATTTACACTTGACAATTTCCTTTTCACCTAGACTTGATTAGATTTTAATAGTGGCATAACTTACCTTTCCATCTTCGCTCTTCTATTTTACTCTTACATTCATTGCCTCCTTATGTGGATTAGTAGCATACCTTTTATTTATGGATGTAAACTATAAGTGGAGATTAAGATGTACACATACACACACATACACACATATATATATTATACACCTGTTTATATTACATCATTTATGCTTTCATATTTGTTTAATGTATATTAATGCATTCCTAGCTAAATGTTTAAACAAAACATTATCATGTTTGTTTAAATTCCTAATATGATCGCAAAAAGAGAAATGAAAGGTCTTAATGTTGTATATTGACTTATCTAATTACACAAATTTGTGTAGAGAATTTATTTTCGCTTATCGTGCTAACGTAAAATCAAATAGGTGTAACTGTGAGTTTATGAGAGTTAAGAAAAGTAATAAAGAGGAGACATCAGTTTGAAATTTGAATTCCAAACGTTTGTTGGTAGTGTACATCTGGTCCGTGCATTCCTTCATCATTATTTAATACATACCACATTTCTTTCCTCATTTTTGTTGTTTCTTCATTTTTGTTTATTTCCTTCCTCTTTTTCCCGAAGCTACATTTCATAAATGTGAGTTTCATTATTATATATACACATATATTTTTTATTCAACCTTTCTTCACCTTATTACACAATGTCCTACCTCTAATTCCTAAAGAAAAAAATTGTGAGTTCGTTGTTTTCTCCACCTCATTTCATATTTCCACAAGCACTTTATTTCTTTTCATTTTGGTTTCCTGTAGCCTTCTTCCACAACCTCATATTTTTGTTTTTGTTTTGGTAACCTATATTTCCTAAAGCCTTCATTTTAGAAACATGACGTTCATTTTTGTCCTCCACCTTCATTTCTCTATTATGAAATAACTTGCCAGTTCATTTCTTCTTTTACGTTTTGTTTCTCTTGACACCTCGTATTCCTTTAGTTCAAATTATTTTTTGTTGAAGTTATAATCTCATCAGCACTTTTTAAAATTGTTCCATCATTTTCTTGTCGCCACTTCATTTCCTATATTTTTAAATCTCCATTTCAAATCTTCATTTCCCCCAATCATTTTGATGTGAACTTGCAAATTTAAAATCTTTCTTTTATGAAATATGAGTTTCATTTTTTTTTTTTCATTTTTCCTACATATCATGCCCTCATCTTAGTGTGTTCTTCCATCTTTTCCTGAAGCCTTATCTTGAGAAAAACGTAAGTATTAAAATTTGTTTATTTTTTTACTTAAACTTGTACCAATTATTATTTTAATAATATTTCTTGTAACATGAAAATCGTTTTGATTATGAATATTTAATTAATTCTAAATATTTAAATAATTGATTTTAAAAGCTTAGTAAAATCTTTTTAACAATAAATGATGATAGTAAACATTTAATTAATATGATTAAATTTGTTTTAATTTTTTTAAATAATGTGTGAAATTATCATCCTGGTGCACTGTCTAGGATTTTGACAAAACTAGTGCCATCGGGACCAGAATAATAAGCCAATGTAAGCCGTCAAGTTTCATGACGATCAAACATATCGTGTGAACGTATGAGCTCGAAATACGCAACGATTTAAAAAGAGAAGTTAATGTAATATTATATATAATATTATATAAACCCCACGCGTTAACCTCTCTTCCTTACTCCTTTTTTCTTTTTTTCTTTTTCTATCTCCTTTGTAGTAAACATTTCATAGACACCAACATTCCTTGAATTTTTTTGGAAACTACAAGCAACGAGAGGCAACGAGACCTGATCCATTAGACTCATGGCGAGATGAGCTTCACATCCATGGTAATGCGACGGTGTGCAGTTGTACTTATTTGCATGCCACAATGAGCAGCCGATGCTAAGGTTAGGGGTAGTTGGCGATTTAAGCATCGATCGAGTAACTAGAAATTGCTATTGTGTTGCTCATGTCGAAGATCACCTTCCTGCAAATTTCATCAACTTCGGTTAAGATTTGGGAATCGCAACATTTTAGATACGTGAGGAAGGTTGCCAACTCAGAAATTGATAGGCTTGGTCAAGCTTGGTTTCATTGGGTGCAGATCAGAGCTCGTGCAATGGGGAGAGTGTTGGCGAAATCGTGTGTCGATTAGCGGAGTGTAGGTGGAGAAAAGCATAAGAGATGAAGTACGACCATGGGTTTCTTTGTGCACGTTTGTGCATGTACAGTGGGGGGAAATTTGGGGAAGAAGATTTACTAATTTTAGCTGATTAGTGATTAATTTGATTAACCCCAAAATATTTTCATTTCTTCTACATACGAGGTCCAAATCGAACGACGTCTTTTGCGTTGTGCTCGTAGGAGTGTTATCTGCACATTGGATCTGATTTCCTCAAGCTTGGAGCAAGAAGAGTTAGATCAAGCAGGAACATGTAAGTATCAGCTGCAATTTTAGTGAGTTGACTCACCTTTGAATGAACACTATATGATATATGTGTTGATATAAATTATTGTTTGTGTGCTTGAATAATTTATTAGGTTGAATTGGTTAAATTTCCACTCTCGAAACGGATGACATATAGAATGAAATACAGAGAACTCATGAAATTTTGTAGAATGATTTGGGTTCCTTGCCACTGTTGATTTCACTTTCATTTATACATTTATTGTATAAATTGTTGAATGCTAAAAGCTTGGTAGCATGGCCATATTTGATATTAATTTGATATGTTGAAAAAGTTGAACTCTTTTAGTTGTAAATCAATGAAAGAACTTGTTAAGTCATGTGGTAGTTCTAGGCCTTATTATAGTATTTTGAAAACTATTATTTGCTTTGAAAATGGTTTTAATTCGAAGAAAGATTTTAAATGTGACTTTTGGAATTTTCTATGGTATTTTATTTAGAAATGGTTTTTGAACTTTTCTATTTAACTCCAACCTTTTTGGAAATAATTTAAAAGTATTTCAGGAAGTATTTATTTAATAGAGAAGTTAATATAATAACGAATGTTAATTATCAATAAAAAAGGGAATTTATCTTTTGTATTAAAGTGATTCTGTTTTTAAAGAAGATAGAAATATTTTGGAATAATTATTTGTGAAACACTTTATATAAAATGTTGTACGGAAAGAGAGATTTATAAATGGTATTTTATAAATAAAACAATAGATGTATAAATGATATTTTATAGAAGGGAGATAATATCATTTTGATAGATTTGAATAATAAATCACATTTGTCAATTTATAACGATATATGAAATGAACGTTTTATAGGAGTACATGAGATTTAAATTAAGGATATTTATAAAAGAAGTTTTATAAATAGAAAGGTTACTTATTAAAGGAATTTTGTAAATATAAAAGAGATTTATAAAAAGGAGTTTTATAAAATAATTGATTTCTATAAATGATTATTTCAAATTATGGTGGTATGGAAAGTATTCTTTCCGTACTTAACACCAAATTCCGAAGTAGCGAAACTCGCCTCTATCTATAAGAATTAAGAATATATGTGGAGGCAAGGATAGTTCTCTAACTTATCCAACTTAATTGTTAATCGAGGGATAGTACAAGTTTGAAATTGGAAAGTAGTGGTAAGTATACTGGGTCTAATTTCCATATAATCCATTTACTTATACCAAACGAAAAGTGATTTGGGTTTATCGTTAACATTTTTTACATGACATTTGTTTCTGACCCATTTATGTATGCTTTTGAAGTAGGGGAAGTATAGTATTTTGTGAATATACTTATACCAAATAAGAATATAGGTATTTTTCCAAGCATTGAAAGAGTATAAATGAACAGTGAATGTGTAGTATACATATGTATATCTTTTGTAAAGGTATTTTAATACAAGTATTTACAAAATGATTTTTAATTTATTAAAACGATTAATTAAAGAGACTTAGCGATTGCTTATGTGCTTAATCATGCTTTGTTTTCAGATGAAATTAAAATCTTTGATTTGATTATTTGCTTATTTGTAGTTAAAAAATCAAATATCAAATCTTGGCCAGTTTTGGAACCATTGTTAGTTCAGAGAGACCGGGGATGGATATGTTATCCAAAAACCAATGTGAATCGGCATAAGCGTTCGAATTGGAGACATCTTGAAGATGATGGAATCAAATATGGAGTCTTTGAAGTGCAAGGGCTACTTTCTACTTATCTTGAGGGTGATTCCAAAAAGGATATAGTAGAAGTAGTGCCTTTGGTTTGTTCATATCAAGAACAACTTGTATGGATGAATGCTAGCATTGCATTGTTGCTTGAAAGGCAGCGTTACTATTCCAAATGCGAATTGCTAAAATGGTAAAACATAGCCTCAAGCCTCACATTTGTTAATGATAAAACATGAGATATGCTTCAGGGATATATGGTTTGGTACCATTAGGGTATGGTCATCACCTGATCTAGATCGGTATGTATGGATTTATGTATGCTTCGGGCATAGTTCGGTTGTATGTAGCAACCAAGGTGATGACGTATTTGGTATTACCCAGGAACTGGTAGGCTGGTCTTGTTTGCAAGGAGTCAGCTAAGGCTCTCTGTATATTTTACTAGAGGTGTACCACGGCAGGCAGTACCCAACTGCCTTGTCATTGATGGAATCCATTCTCCAACATGTGCCTTAAGAATTTAGTTATATACCAAATATGTTGGAATGTGAGATGCAAGCATTTCAACTATGTTATATATTTACTTTGAACCCTATACATTTTTATAATATCATAAGATTATGTAATAAAATGGTCTTGTTATCGTAAAGTAGAAACCCGTCCGTGTATATATGCGTGTGGTCTTACAAGATACCTTTATTTATGAAAAGGTTTTATAAATGTAACAATCCATATGATTTGAACTTCTCATGTTCGTTTACTATACTGATCAAGGTGTTATTTTCTTATAATACTCAAGTCAGACCCAAGTACTTTTCCTAGATTTAGCGATGGGTATTTGGAGCTTCAGAAGATGAGTTGGATGCCTCCAAGACTTAATTTATTTTATTTTTCGATGTTTTTCTTGTATTTTATTTATCAGAATTTGTAAGGATGGGCTGTTATGACTGTCCAGGTTAATGATAGGATAGAATCTTATTATTGTAAAGCTTTCTTTTGTAAAGATCATTTAAATATTATATATTACTCGTTACCATGTGAGACATGTTTTATCTTTTCTTTCACCCTAACAATCTATCTTTCCGACACTTGGATGCTCTGCATTTGAATACTGTGCCTATATTAGTGTCAACTTTTAAGGGTCGAAAAGGCAGATCGTCGCATTTAGTATCAGAGCTTAGGTTGAGCAAACACCTAGGCTTTGGTGGGGTAAACTCATTAGAGATAGGGTTAGTAACACCCTAGAATGAGTTGACTGCGTGTCTATATATATACACACACACATATATAGCATGTATTTTTTAGTTCTATGAAAATGTTTTATACTGTGTTGATTGATTTATTGAGCGGTTTATGAATTTTGGTCGATATAAAAGGTACAACTGAGTCGATAAGGGTTTCTAAACACTTGGACAAGGCAAACCGATATAGTATTGTTTTGAAGTTAGTAAATGAAATAATTTTACCTAGTATTATATTTTATATGTAAAAAAAATAGTTTTCAAAAAATTAATATAGTTATTTATGATGTGTTTGTTTGTTAAGAAATGAAAACATTCGGTTATTATCAGTTATTGTTTGATTAGTCACGCCCACCCAATTTAGGAGCATTGACTATTGTTTTTTGATTGATTATTTATGCTCAGCTATTTTATAAGCATTTATTGTTTGATTTAAATTAAACACAAACACCTTTTAAAATCAATTTTATGATTTGACTATAAGGCATTCGTTAATAAAGTCGGTTTAACAAGTTTACTTTGTTAAAAGGAAGTAATTCAAGTTAAAGTGATTCTATAAATATGGTTTATAAAATGGATTTTATAAATTAAAAAGATGATTTCTAAGAATTTAAATTACAGTGTCTTTGAAAAAGGATTTCAAATGATTTTTGGAAAAAGTAATAATAGTATTACTTGGAAGTATTTATAAGTATAAATAAAGCAAGATACCTTTTCTTTGGATAGTTAGAGGAAGACATCTCGATTGGTTTTGTGGTAATCAGAATAGTCTTCCAAGTATTGATCAGATGTTTGCTTAGATGAACGTCATAGTGCACTTAGCAATTATTCCCTTTGTCATTGTATAATCGAAACGAGTTCAAATCCAAAGAACCTAAAAGCAAGTAGTGATAGATATTTTGTAAAAACTATTTTATGGAAATATACCCAATATTGCTCCAAAATGGGATTCAAAAGGGAAAGAGTATTTTTATGTTCGCTTGTTCGAGTGGCTCAGAAATGACTAAAATTGGAAAAGGGATGTGTTCGGATGGTAAACACTTTTATTAAATATTGGCCTTCTTACTAAGGGGATGTGTGATACTAGTTGGTAGAACCCAGTTCCTTGGTATCATTTTGGGGTTACTCGATCTAAGTATATTTTCGATGGATTAAAGTTATTCTAAACGATTTGTAACAAAAAGTGGGTTTTTAGTTCTTTAATTTCCTATAAAAAGATCTGATAAAAAGTAGAAGGTTCATAAAATTCTTGGATAGAGGTAAAATAATTTAATACAAGTTTAATGGGTTAGATTTAAGAGGAATGTTTTAATAAACTTTGTTTTATTAAAAGTGTCTTTTGTTTTAACATCTATGTCGTGTAAGATCTTTGATGTTATTAGTCCGAATAATAGATGTTTTTACCTTAGATCTGTCTAAGGAAAAGTAGACTCTAGGACTTAGTTTGGATACCAGCATCCTACTCTTCTTAACTACTTACCGGACTGAATGGGTAAATAGGTCGTAGAGATCAACTCAGTTTTAAGGCCTAGGTTATTTATTATGAGCCTACATCTTAATTCAAGAAAAAAGAAACGATAAATGATTAAATCAAATAGTTGTATGCACTCTTAGGATTTAGTAAGGTATTATACAAGTTTAAAAATTAAGTTATGTTATTAAAATGTTTTCATAAATAATTTTGGGAAGTAAAAGAATTGGTGTAGTTAAGAAACCAATCGAATAAATATGCAAGTTGTACGTAGATCATTTTATTCGCATAACTGTTCTTGATCTAGATTTGAGCACACGATTCTGAGGTGATTTACACCGATCCGAACAAGAATTTTTCACTCGATCCTTGACTGAGAACTTGATATGGATTCTTGATATGATTATAAAGTTCTTTGTCATAGTATATGGCTATGTAAGGAGAACAGAGTTTTCAAATCAAGGAACCTGATCAGAGTCCGCACTACGGAAGTCGAATGAGCGATACTATTTCGAAGGAGAAGTTTATGTGATCGAGCAAATGATCGAATTTGATATTGCGTACGGATGACATATGTACATCGTACGGGCTTTAATGTAGTTGTATGCTTCTTACATTAGAATTGCATGTTACGTGGTTTGATATATCATGTTTATAAGAGATAATTGCTACATATGATTTAGCATGCTTAGATTCATGGTATATGATGGATGAGTCGTTGTATTATTTCAATTATCATGTTTAACTCTCTTTTTGATTATGTAAGTGGCATACAGGTGCATGGAAGCAAAGGCTTGTGTTAGCACCAGAATTGGTCACTAACATCCTTAGGAAGGATTGTGTATAGAGATTAATGAAGAAAGTAAATTAAAACAGAGAGTTGTATGCTAAATTAAACGCAAAGACAAGAACACCAGATTTATAGTGGTTCGGTGTAACTGCCTACATCCACTTTGATATCTTTATTGCTTTACTCAACTATTGATTACAGATACAATTCGTACACCAAATACTTGAATACATTTGTTAAGTAAAGAAGGATGAGTCTTGAATGCAGCAGAGTCTCTCCAGTGTTCTCGAAAAAAGGTCCATTTCACTGTGCCCCTGCCCCTTTATTTATAGACGAAGATGGGTTGGACTTCCCTAATGGGCCTAGGAGCAAGATACCTCGGCCCGGGGTGAGTGACTTCTGTGTGCCGCGCCACAAATGCCGAGCCATATATCCAAGCCAAACTGTACCTCTATGCCGAACGAGGCAGTGTGTTGAGTGAAGTCTGTAGGCCGAACGAGACCCGATGCCGGTCGAGGGGAGATGTCGAACGACATGCTTAGGCCGAGTGAAGCTTCATGTCGAACGAGGAAGGAATGTCGAGCGAGGCCTGGATGCTGAACGAGTTGGAATGTTGAACGAGGCGTGAATGCCGAGCGAGGCCTGGATGCCGAACGGTGCTGGAATGCCGAGCGAGGCCTAGATGCCGAACGGTGCTAGATGCCGAATGACGCTGGATGCCGGTCGAGGCTTCTCTGCCGAAAGAGGTTCGTGCCGAACGATATGAAATGCCAAACGACCTTGCTGTGCCGAACGGTCCTCAATGCCGAACCAGCCTTCTACACCAAGCCTCTTGTTACTTGGTCAAGCCATCGGGTAACACTTGCCACCCCCCAAAGTGCATCATGTGGATGAACATGATGCGCTTTCAACCATTAGCACTCCGTGTTTCTCTTAAAGCCTTGGCTTTGCCTTCTCGATATTGTCTTCCTGAATGCCGAGCGATGTGTTGTATGCCGAACGACATACCAATGCCGAACGACATACGAATACCGAACGACATTAATGCCGAACGTGGGAGATTCCTTGACCGATTTTACCAGTCACTGTCCATTCGACTTCTCTTCTCTCTATATAAACCGATACTCCTTCTTCTACTCCCTTTTGCTTTTATCTCCACACTACAGACCTTACGAACCTGCCTCTTCCCAAACCCTTGTCAGCACCTCAACAACTCCTTTAGTCCTCGAGTCTCCTTGGTTACTTCTCGATTGCCTTCAACAGCGAGAATAAGTAGATTTCTACTGCCAATTCGAGCACTCCATCAGATTTCGCCCCCTTCTACTAGGTATTAACCCTTCATTCGCTTAACTCTCCCTAATTAGGGATTTAAGACAAGACTTAAACCCACGCCCTTCCTCTAACTCACAAAAAATGATAGTCATGTAGATTAGGAAGGTGGATTCAAGGTTTAGAGAAGCCTAGGGATTAAACGGAAAGGAAGATGGAAGAAGACGTTGTCCTAGCAGGAATCAGTGAGGGTTGAGATGTCCGGTCACAGGTGGTGTGCGAGTTGAAGTGGTGGTCGATTGGCCACCTTGGAGGGTACTCAATTCGTATAAAGGAAGGACTTGGGAGAAGATGTATGGATGTGGCTCGGCCTGACTCCCTCATGTCGAACGAGGTGAGGGTGTGTAGGAGAAAAGTCGAGGTTGGGTTCGCGTGCCAAGCGGTGTAGTTTGATATAGCTATGGCTCGGCATGACCCCCTATGCCGAACGGCGTTAGAGGGAGTATTGGAGTGAGGTTAGAGTTAGGTTTAGCATGCCGAGCGATGTGGCTCAGCATGACAACGGCTCGATATGATCCTCTTATGTCGAATGGGATAGGAAGGAGTGCAGGAGAAAAGTAGGAGTTGGGCAAGATGCCGAGCGATGCGGCTCGGCATAATTGTGGTTTGGCATGACTCCCTTATGCCGAACGGTGGACAGGAAAGGTGTCGAAAGTAAAGTGTCGAGCGATGCGGCTCGGCATGATTGTGGTTCGGCATGTCTTGCCACATGCCAACGGTAATGATGGATGGTAGGAGAGTGGTGTACACATGATAGTTATAACCTTCTCAACTTGAACCCAATGCATTGTTGACTTAACACCTTTTCATGTCCGAATATATGATAGTGAACAAGGACAGACTTAAATAACTAAGCATATCGGACAATCCGGACGGATAACTCCCGTGTTTAGAAAACTGTAAACTTGAACTTAACTTGCTAAAAACAGTTAATAACTTTTCACATACAACGACGATGTCGAGTTCAAAACATAAACCATCCTATGACGAGCTCTCGTAGATGGTCAACGACGACGGTCTTTGAAGATGATAATTTAAAGCTTACACTTATTTCATCAACTCAGTGACTTTTCATTTCTAGGCACTTATATTTGAATGATCGCATTAGTTCACACACCATACGGGGGAATATTTATGTTGTTAAGTCCAATGCCGATTGTTCTTCAAGTATAGTTCAAACAGGTGTTTTTCCAGATTCAATCATTCACTAGGGATGTTTAGGAAATCTAGCTCTGCCACGATCTCGGACAGACCTGGGCCATCTTCTCAGCAAGAAGTAGTTGGTACTTCAAACCTATCGACTACTCCTTCACAAGACATACCGAACCCCGCGATCGCATCCGATGACTTGGCTCCCGATGCCTTGGATGAAGCGATCTTTTTAGATGATCCGATCAATTCCCAAGCCTCTAAGATTAATGAAAGCATGCTTCATCGAATATGCTCAGTTCACGGGATTCCTTTCGACGATGTGTTAGTTCCATCGGGACAGGATCATCCTCCCTTGCCCCCAGTCGGATATACAGCCTGCAATAGATTCATGTGTTGGGTCGGCAGCATGCCGCCATTCAACTCCTTTCTTCGAGACGTGTTGCAGTATATCGAGATCGCCCCATCGCAATTGCATCCGAATAGCCATGCATTTATATATGTCACTTGCCTTCTCTTCATGAGTGTCCTCTTCAGGCTTCTGACTCCAGGCGATATCAGCTATATCTATCGCATCAAGAGACAGTCAGATAGCCCATCTTTCGTATTCCTCGAGCTGCATAGTAAGTGTCAAATCCTGACCAGGGCATGGAGCAAGTTTTCCCAGTACAAGCAGGAGTGGTTCTATGTAGTCCTCCTGGATTTGCAAGGAGATGGGTAGAAGGGAGTAAGTCTCTTTTCTGGGTCAATACTCATGTTTGGCTGAAGCTGCACCTTTTAACTCTTCCTCTGTTTTTTCAGGTATTAACCCACGTTCCGAAGGGTTCGGATATTCTGAAGCTGTTGAAGCTATCCGAGCTATTCCCACCGAAGATCGGGACATCAGAACTCTCATTTCAAATGAATCGCTCACGAAGTTTGAGTTGCTGGCGGAAGGTCGCCGAATAAGCCTCCCTTCAAGCGTCACTATAATCAGGCCTGCTTCGGGCAAAGGAAAAAAGCTGGTTGGGTCTTCATCACGTAATGCCCCTGACACACCAGAGGAGGGGGAGATTTGAGAAGGCAAGACGCCTGAAGCACCCGGGTGAAAATGTTATTCCCACTCGAGGCCCGGTAGTCGAGGTTCATGACATCGAAATGACACCTTCCCCTTCAAAGGGAAAGAAGAAATTGACCTATAAGTTGAGGAAGAAGAAAATGGGTGGAACTTCTAAAGTAACTCTTATTCCAGTGGAGAAAGAAGCTTCCTCGCAGCACTTCCTGAAAGGCCTTTCGAACCTTACTATACCCGATGATCTGCTCAATTATGGTTTCGATGATCTAGAGGCCCTTAAGCTTCATTCATCCGCGAGAGACGATACAAGCGCTCAAGCCCAAAAACAGGGAGAAAAAACTCCTATTAGTAAAGAAACTGGTCCGTCGGGGGGAAATACTAGGACGCACAAAAACATATGCACTTTACCTTGCACGTAAATTTCTGTCATCACTCTACTCTTTGCTAACTTATCGTTACTTAAATTCTGTGTAGGTGACATGGGGCGTACACATGGACTTTACCGCCTTTGTGGTTCATCGATTTTTCACCAATCCGGCCGGGATTCGGGTTCCGGCAAACGCCGAGATCGAGATGATTCCGGCGATCGAGACTACCACCGTCGAGAATCATCCTACCGAAGAAAGACCTATTGCTAGTCCTCATATCCTTGCGATCCTCCTCCTCAGTCAGAGCACAGCAAAGAGAAACATGCACAGAAGGGGTCCCAGCCTAAGGCCCATCGAGATCAACACTCCGGTTCATCCAATAGCAGGCAATCCCGAGTTCCCCACAGAACACCTGCAGTCTCCAAGAAGACTCCCCTCGCTCCTGTATCTGATCCATCGGTGGCAGAACGACTTTCTGAGCTTAAAGCCTCGTTTCCAAAGATATTCTTCGATGGCTTAAAATTTCTCCCGGCGGTTCACCAGATTCCAGGACATGTAAAGCAAAGCGCTACTTCTTGTACTAATGACGTCTATGTTCAGCATCATGCATTCGTGCACTTAGCCGAAAAAGTTTCAAAAGTCTCCATTGAGCGTCAACACAAAATTGATCACCTGAAGCTCGAGGCTATCCATGATAAAGACATTATCAAGGCTCAGGACGAAAAGCTATCTGCATACAAATCTCAACTTGAAGCCATCCAACAGAGTGCTAAAGATACTACAGAGGCCGTCAATCGTCTAGAATCAACTCATTAAAAAAAATCGACGAGGCGGTCCAACGCTATGGGGCTCTGGCTTTAGAGAAGGATCCAGTGCAGAAAGAAAGGGATGCATTTGCCCTCCGGGTCAAAGAGCTGGAGGATCAACTCCGCAAAGAAAGAGAGGAGAAAACTGCCGCCCAGGAAGAGTCGCAACGATATTACGACGAGATCGTTGCTACGTGACTTCTAAAGGCGAAGCTCGACGATGAGCTTTACAAAGTCAGGATGCTTAAGGATGAAGCCCATGAAGAGGGCAAGAGAATAGCATCCGTGGAGATTGACTCTCACCTTGAGGCGGCTGCAGAGGCTGGCAGGGAGGAGGTCAAGTTCATGTTTGACCCACTAATTATAGAATTCAACGCATGTGTCCTCATGCATTGGGACATAACTTTCCTTGGTGAGGGCTACCTAGAATCTCTAGCCGAGGCATGGAAGACTTTAATAAAGATCAAGAAGGTCGAACTTGGCACCGAGGAGGTCGATGAAAATGCTTTAATAAAAGAATTTCTCAAGGGGAACGAGCCTTCAGACCTGTCTACGGCGAAGGCTCTCTACTGTAAAGGTTCCTCTTCATTGAAAGGGAAAGATATCATTGCCGGTCCGTCTGGAACTGAGTCTCCAGCCTTTCCTCCTACTCAACCGGCTGATTGGCCATTACTCGATCCATTTGAGCAACATGCTGGTTATGAACCAGAAGACCCTGGTCTTGGCATCCACATTCTATCTCCCATTCCGGAGGGTCAAACCCCCTGGACGATTGGGAGCCTGCAAGATGCCGGTACATAACTCCTCTTTTTAAAGTTCAAAGGGCCGTCATTTTCGAAGAAAGATTATTGTATTCTAATGTCTGTTTCCTGTGATCTTGCGCAGGCCGTTCAGATCCCGAACCTACTCCAACAAGCGACGATGCCATGGAGGAGAAGGGGAAAACAACCGAGGCCACTCACGCAGGAGAGACTCTCGGTCCAAACGCTCAAGTGATTGAGGCGCTTGATGAGGATAAGTCTGAAATTTATCTCCTATCGAAGAAAGTTATGAAATCGAGATCAAAAGCGCCTCTGAACATACTTCTAAAATGAGCATGAAGGAGCAGCTCGAGGAAGAAAAGAAAAAGGCGGCCGAAATCAAAGTCGAGCCCCGAGTCGTGTACCTAGATGATCCTATGAACAAGCCTTTGAAGGACATCCTACCTGGTGGGTCCAGGCCACTAGAGGTTCCCCATACTTCCTCGGTTGTTACCTCCCCATCAAAGAAAATTTTCAAGGGAAAGCGCGTGGGAGAGGAGTCGTCTGAGAAGACAAAGGAGGGAAAGAAGTCAAATAAATCAAAGAAGTAGTTGCTACTCTCGTTCAACGAGAATTAATTTAGATTATGTAATTATTTTTAATTATTTTCATGGTCCATGTAAATAGACATTTGACTCCGAGTTTTGGAGGAGTTGTAGAAGAAACTTATTTTTGGATAAATAAAGCTTAGTTCTTTTGTTTTTCAAAAGACTTTTATCGTTCGGCTTTCTGTATGATCGTGGTCGAAACCCAAGCTATTGTGAGTTACGTAAACTTCTCAATTGATCTTCATATAAGTCAGAAATTCTTTGGAATTGTACATCCTTTATTCCACACTTCAGGTACTTAGAATAATTTTTAGTCCGTATGCCGGGGACATGATGACTTCAAACCATTTGTATCCCAGTCCGCACTCCAGGGACTTAGAGAATTTTAAACCGTTTATACTCCAATCCGCACTCTAGGGATTCAGAGTACTCCGGTCCACACTCAGGGGACTTGGAGATTTTAAGTCGTTTACACTCTGGTCCGCACTCGGGGAACTCAAGGACTCCAGTCCGCACTCTGGGGAGTTAGATATTTTTAAGTCGTTTATACTCTGGTTCGCACTTAGGGGACTCATAGTACTCCAGTCCGTACTCAGGAGACTTAGAGAATTTGAGTCGTTTATACTCTGGCCCGCACTAAGAGGACTCATAGTACTCCAGTCCGCACTTAGGGGACTTGGAGATTTTGAGTCGTTTATACTTTGGTCCGCACTCAGCGGACTCAGAGTACTCCGGTCCGCACTCAGGGGACTTGGAGATTTTGAGTCGTTTATACTCTGGTTTACACTCAGGAGACTCAGAGTACTCCAGTCCGCACTCAGGGGACTTGGAGATTTTTAAGTGGTTTATACTCTGGTCCGCATTCAGGGGACTGAGAGTACTCCAGTCCGCACTCAGGGGACTTGGAGATTTCGAGTCGTTTATACTCTGGTCCACACTCAGGAGACTCAGAGTACTCCAGTCCACACTCAGGGGACTTGGAGATTTTTAAGTCGTTTATACTTTGGTCCACACTCAGGGGACTCAGAGTACCCCAGTCCGCACTCAGGGGACTTGGAGATTTCAAGTCGTTTATACTCTGCTCCGCACTCAGGGGACTCAGAGTACCCCAGTCCGCACTCAGGGGACTTGGAGATTTTGGGGTGTTCGTGCATGTTCGTATGTCAGACAGAATAACGTAACTCTAGTGGTTTGCCATAGAATTATTGTACACAGAAACATCAATAATCAAGGAAAAGATGGCTTTAAGCCTTTATTACTGAAAATAAGCTAAGTTGTCTTATTACATGATGAAAACTAAGAATAAAAACATGTTGGAAATAAGTGTAATTAACATATGAAAGAAATGGACTAAGTATAATAATGTCGCAAATGCTTGCTATTCCATGCTCGGGGGAGTATCGCACCATCAACGGTCGCTAGCTTGAAAGTTCCCTCTCCAAGCTTCCGTTCAATGACGTATGGACCTTCCCATGTGGGATTCATATGCGATGGGACTGGGAAAACTCTTTTCAAAACGAGGTCACCCACATCAAAGATTCTCGGCCGAACCTTTTCATTATAATATCGAGCGAGTTGGTGTCTGTATGCAGCCGCTCTTAAATCAACTTCTTCACGTTTTTCGTCAATGAAGTCCATTGATTCTAGCAAAAGATCCCGATTCGACTCGGGATCGTAATAAGGTAACCGATGTGATGGAACTTCAAGTTCTACGGGTATAACAGCTTCCATGCCATATGCCAATGCGAATGGAGTGTGGCCAGTCGCGGACTTGTGGGTGGTTCTATAAGCCCAAAGCTCTATCCGGAGTTCATCTACCCATTTGCCTCTAGCCTTTTCCAAACGCTTTTTTAATATGGACTTGATTATTTTGTTCACAGCTTCCACTTGTCCATTGGCTTTTGGATGAGAAACTGCTGCAAACTTTTTCTCAATGCCATATCTTGGCAAAACTCTTTGAATTCTTTGCTTTCGAATTGAGTTCCATTGTCTGTAATGATAGTTCGTAGAAAGCCAAAACGGCATAAAATGTTTCGTACAACGAAATTAATGACCTTTCTGGTGGCGATCGTGGCCAAAGGCTCTGCTTCTTCCAACTTAGTAAAGTAATCGACCACAACTATCGCGTATTTCGCACCACCTTTGGATATAAGTAATGAACCGACTATGTCGATTCCCCACATTGCAAACGGCCAGGGACTAGCCATTTACGTGAGTTCCGTAGGCGGAGCTCTCGGGATTTTTGCATATTTCTGGCATTTATCACATCTTCTTACATAGTTTGCAGCATTTCGATTTACAGTTGGCCAAAAGTATCCATAACGGAGAATTTTATTTGCTAATCTCTGCCCCCCCGATATGGTCATCGCATTCTCCTTCATGGACTTCCTTCAGGACTCGTTTTACCTCATCGTGGGCAATGACTTGTCGCCTTTCACTCCTTCTTTCGGACAAGACCTCGTGTAGCAAGTATTGCTTGAACGGGGTTATCCATGATTCCTTCTCGATTTCTGTTTCTAACACGAAATCTACCTCTATCATATTTATGCTCGGAGCATGTAAGGTTTCAATGGGAACCAATTCCATTTGTTGTGCATCGCCAGTGCTTGCAAATTTTGCCAATGAATCGGCTTCTTTGTTTTATTCACGCGGGACATGCGAAATATCAAAATATTCCAGATTTGCTAGCAGCTCTTGAATCCGTGCCAGGTATTGGGCAAGTCTATGTCCCTTTGCTAGATAGTCCCCTGCATTTGGTATACCACCAGTTGTGAGTCACAAAAGATTTCAACCGATCTTACCCCCAGTTCTCTGATAAGTCTCAAGCCAGCAATCAATGCTTCATACTCGACTTCGTTATTTGTGGCTAGGAATTCGAGCTTCAAAGCATAACAAACTGATCGGTTTTCTGGAGTTACAAGAACTATGCCAGCCCCCGAACAACGGTCGTCAGAAGCTCCGTCGGTGTACATCTTCCATCGAACGGGAGGTATGACATTGTGACCGCTTGATTCATCTAGCATGGTGAATTCAGCAATGAAGTCAGCTACCACTTTGCTTTGTATGGCCCTTCGTGGCAGGTAGGTAATATCGAACTAACTCAACTCGATATTCCATTTTAACATCCTTCCAGAGGTCTCTGGTCGTTGGAGTACCTGCCGCAAGGGTTGATCAGTGTAAACACAGATTGAGTGTGCCTGAAAATATGGACGAAGCTTGCGTGATGAAATCACCAAGCAATAAGCTAGTTTCTCGATCTTGGGATAATTTCTTTCTGCACCCGTCAAACATTTACTGACATAGTACACTGGCTTTTGAACTCGGTCCTCCTTGCGAACCGTACTGATAGCATGTTGGGATACAGCCAGGTACACATGCAACATTTCATGGTCAATTGGTTTTGATAGCACCGGGGGACTTTCTAAATGCCTCACCAGGGCTCGGAATGCTTCCTCACAATCGGATGTCCGCTTGAAGTTCCTCTTTCCTTTTTTTATTACATCGAAGAAAAGAATATACTTATCTGTGGCTCTGGAAATGAATCGACTAAGCGCGGCCACCTTTCATTCAAGTTTTGTACATGCTTTATAGTTCTGGGCACTTGTATGTCTCAAATAGCTTGAATCTTCTCCGGATTAGCTTCTATTCCCCGCGCATTCACAATAAAACCCAAAAACTTCCTTGACGCAACGCTAAAGGAATTTTAAAGGATTGATCTTTAGCCCATATTGTCTGAGTATATCAAACATCTCTGCCAAGTCTCGGATGTGGTCGTTTGGCTGTCGTGACTTCACGAGCATGTCATCCGCATAGACTTCCATCATTTTACCAATCTGGTCTTTAAACATTCGATTCACCAGACGCTGATAAGTTGCCCCCGCGTTTTTCAATCCGAAAGACATTACCACATAGCAAAACAACCTAACGTCTATGGAAAAACTGGTGTGTTCTTGATTTGGAATGTGCATCGGGATTTGATTGTATCCTAAATACGCATCCATAAATGACAGTAGCTCGTGTCCGGCCGTTGAGTCGACCAGATAGTCGATTCTAGGTAAAGGGAAACTATCCTTCGGGCATGCTTTATTTAAATCGGAATAATCTATGCAAGTTCTCCACTTCCCATTTGCTTTCCTCACAAGCACAGGGTTAGACACCCATTCAAGGTAGAGGGCGTCGCGGACGAACCTATTGGCTTTGAGTTTGTCTACCTCCTCTTTAAGAGCAGCGGACCTCTTCGGGTCCATAGCTCTCCTTTTCTGTTTTACAGGAATGTACTTTGGGTCTATGTTCAACATATGACTCGCAATGGCAGGAGAAATCCCTCATATGTCAGAATGTGTCCAAGCGAAAACATCCAGGTTCGCTCGGAGGAAATCAGTGAGATCCTCGGCCATTGACGGGTCGAGTTGCGATCCAATCTTAAGAACTCGTGACGGGTCATCTCGGCTGACTGGAATGTCAATCGTCAGTTCAGCCGGTGCTTCTTTTGCTTCCATGGGTTCCCCATCATCATCTCTCTGATCTATGTCTCGATAGATCCGAGAGTGTCGCCCGAGCCAGGGCTCGAGCACTACTTGTCAATCGTTAGTATTCTGCATGAGGACGGAGCTGTCCGCAACCTTTCCTTTCTCTCGCCACTAGTCCTCTCTTAGCTCAGCCACATAACATGCGCGACCGGTCGCCTGATCGCCATGCACCACACCGACTCCCTTGTCTGCCGGGAACTTTAACGTCAAACACCATGGGGCCAAAGCTGCCCTAAACTCCGCCAGGGCCGGACGACCCAGAAACACATTATATGGAGAATCAACATCCAATACTATGAACGTTAGGATTCGCACCCTTCTACGCTCACCTTCTCCCAGTTTAACTGGCAACTCAACATACCCCATCGCACCAGTCGTTGCACTATTAAAGCCATGGATACGGGCTTTAGATGGCTTTAAATCTTTTGTCTCTATCTTCTTTTGGTCATATGCCTTTTTGAAGATGATGTTATCGGATCTTCCACAATCGATTAAAATTCTTTTGACGTATACTGGCCCGATTATCACAAATATGACCATCGGGACGATGGTAGGAGCCTCCACCTTGTCCACATCTCAGTTCCTAAACACTGTATCGTCTGCCATCATGCGTTGTTGCTTTGCGGGGGTCCCATCCTCCACATTCAAACAACACTCATAATCCGCATGTCTTAAGGAGTTAGCATATCACTCCATCTTCTGCCAATTCTTGTCTACAGGGTGAGGTCCTCCGACTATAGTGTTTATGATCAATCTACCCATAGTTCAGGCATGTTCCTCTGGATGGCGTGGACCCGACCCGCGTCCAAGGTATGATGTTCCTTGCCTACCCTCTTATGGGTTCTTAACAAATTCCTGCATTTCTTTCTGTCTGATCAACTTTTCTATAGCAAAGTTGAGGTGTCTATACTCCTCTGTTGTGCCCGTAAGTCTCATGGAAGCGATAATACTTCTCCGTCCGCTTCTGTTCCTCTGTGGACTCCTTTGAACGTGGCTTTCTGTATTGAAAAGTGTTACAGGTTGAAAGATAAATGTTCTCAAGAGATGCATTCAGTGGGGTGTGTTCGTTGTAGGTTGGAATCCTCGGCTTGCATTTCCCTACTTCTCTTTTCTTTCCAGGATTTCCTCCTCCGGATCCTTTAGGTTGCCCAAACTTGTTCTGGACGTTAACTTGAACCTTTTCCGAGTTATCACCAGTTTTTTTATGGCGATGTTGCTTTTCATAGCCTCCTGAACAAGCCCTGGTGCTCCTTATCTCACCTCGTCCAGCTGGCTTCTTCTCTTCTTATGAATTGATGAGCCTTTGAGTAGAAACGCTCCAGCGTTGTTGGAGGCTTTCCCTCCAACCAATCTCCAAACTCTAAGTCCGGATCCACTCCTTGCATTACCGCCATCAGAATTGCGTGGTCGTTGGGGTTGCTAACTTTAGTAGCCGCAACATGAAATCTCTGCAAGTACTATTTCAACGACTCCCCCGGAGCCTGGATCACACTTGATAGGGACATCACATCCTTGGGATGAGTGGCGTGTATTCTGAACTGTTCTACAAATTTCGTCGCCAATTCGTCGAAGCTGGATATAGACCGTGGGGGAAGTCGAGTGAACCACATGGTGGCGATTCTAGATAAAGTAATTGGAAAGCATCTACAATTGGTCGCATTCGCTCTAGCCGAGTCCATCATCCATTCGTACCTCATCACATGCTGCCTCAGATCAGTCTTTCCTTCGTAGGCCAGGATAGTTGGCATGCTAAACTTTCTGGGATACTCGGCCTGTTGAATGGTATCGATGAATGAAGTAGGACTCCTGGATATTCCCCAATCTTCGTTTGTTAGGCCTTGATTTTCTCTCATTAAATGCCTGACCATAGCTGATAAGTCTGAAGTTGTATGAAGGATGGAAGGTTGGGTTCTGTTCTAGGGTACCACTTAGGTTGATGTCCCCTCTGCTGGCGATCGGCCAAACGTGTATCTTGAAGGCCAGCTTCATTAGGATCTTGGTGAGCCAGGCGTCCGATCTCCACACATGCTTCCGCTCTTAATTTTCCTATTCTGGTTTGGGTGTGGTCTCCAAGATGTGATTGATCCCTGGTAGATCGATCAGTAGCACCTGCTTGCGCAGTTTCAGTTTTACAGCGTCTACGCCTGGGAGGTTCATCGGATGAAGTCGAGCTATCAGATGAAGAATAAGGAGCAGGGCTACCTCCAGTATTCTGATGCTGTTGTTGAGTAAGTTGAGTAATCAGGTTAGCGTTAGCTTGAATCTTCTCGGTAAGTTGTCTTCTACTTTCCATGAGTTCTCTCATCAAGTCATTGAACTCTGTCCTTGTAACGACTTCTATCTGGTTATGAGCTCCAGCAATCCCTGCACCTAGATTTGCTTGCTGGTTGCTAGGTCCTATCTGTTGTACGCTAGCAGTCTCATTGACGTCCGCTTATGAGAGGCTGATCGGATACGTGGTCTTCCTATAGTAGAGTTGTTGATTGAAACTCTAAGTAGATTCAACGGACATCCTCTCACTAAGTTGGTTCTCCTTCGGGGGATTTATTCAATCCAGTTGCTACAAAGCATATTCAAGCGACCTGAGAATTCGGTTCTCAGTGAAAGCACCAAAATGTTAGCACCAGAATCGGTCACTAATACCCTTAGGAAGGATTGTGTAGAGAGATTAATGAAGAAAGTAAATTAAAATAGAGAGTTGTATGCTAAATTAAACGCAAAGAAAAGACCACCGGATTTATAGTGGTTCGGCGTAACTGCCTACGTCCACTTTGAAGTTTATCTTTATTTCTTTACTTAACTATTGATTAAAAATACAATCCGTACACCAACTACTTGAATAAAATTATTAAGTAAAGAAGGATGAGTCTTGAATGCAGTAGAGTCTCTCCAGTGTTCTCGAAAAAAGGTCCATTTCACTGTGCCCCTGCCCCTCTATTTATAGACGAAGATGAGTTGGACTTCCCTAATGGGCCTAGGAGCAAGATACATCGGACCGGGATGAGTGGCTTCTGTGTGCCGAGCCACAAATGCCGAATGGAAAATGCTGAGCCATATATCCAAGTCGAACGGTACCTCTATGCCGAATGAGGTAGTGTGTTGAGTGAAGTCTGTAGGCCAAACGAGACCCGATGCCGGTTGAGGTGAGATGCCGAAGACGTGCTTAGGCCGAGCGAGGCTTCATGCCGAATGAGGCTGGAATGTCGAACGAGGATGGAATGCTGAGCGAGGCCTAGATGCCGAAAGAGGCTGGAAGGCCAAACGAGGCTGGAATGCCGAGCGAGGCCTGGATGCCGAACGGTGCTGGAATGCCGAGCATGGCCTGGATGCCGAACGGTGCTAGATGCCGAACGACGCTGGATGCCGATCGAGGCTTCTCTACCGAACGAGGTTCGTGCCGAGCGATATGAAATGCCGAACGACCCTACTGTGTCGAACGGTCCTCAATGCTGAACGAGCCTTCTACACCAAGCCTCTTGTTACTTGGTCAAGCCATCGGGTAACAGCTCGCTAGTTTCTTTTGGTTTCATGAGTATGGTTAGCTTGATCGCAAATTGGTATATGTTTATGCTTAACGGGTGTGTTTGTTATATGACATGCGCACTCTATAGGATATATCATACATATATATTATTGTTGTGCTGCCCCCAGATATCGGAGGCCCTAGATATGAGCCTATATTAATGTTATGATTTTTTCGGACCTAGCCATACCAAGAAGGTGCTGATGAAATTTTCTGTAACTTGAGGAATTTTTAAAAGCGCGAGTGATAGGAAACATTTTCTTTCTTTGGAAATTTCGAGGACGAAATCCTTTTAAGGGGTTGGAGGCAAGGACCTGAAATTTTATCTTTTTGATTATTAATATTTAATCAATATTAAATATTCAAAAATTGATTTTAAAAGCTTAGTATACTCTTTTTAATAATAAATGATGATGGTAAACGGTTAATTAATAACAAATATGATTAAACTTGTTTTAAAAATAACTCTTTTTAAATAATGTATGAAACTAGCATCCCAAAATACTATCTCCAATTCTGACGAAACTAGTGTCATCGAGACCAAAATAATGAGACGATGTACGTCATCGAGTTTCATGGCTATCGGACGTGTTGCGTAATCATGCAGACCTGAAATATGCAAAGGTTTAAAAGGAGAAATAATAATAATTTATATAATATTATATAAACCCCATACATTTACTTCTCTCCCTTACTTTCCCTATTTTCCTCTTTTCTTTTTGTATCTCCTTTTCATAGCCGCCGCCATTCCTTGAATAGTTTCAGGAGCTACAAGCAATGAGAGGCATCGAGGCCAGATCCATTAGACTCATGGCGAGATGAGCTTCGCATCCATGGAGACGAGGATATGTCCGGTTATACTTAGCCACATGAAACAATAAGCAGCTAACACTAGGGTTAGGGATAGACGATGATTTAGGCATCGATTGAGGAAACAAAGCTCGCTGTTGCGTTTCTCATCTCGAAGATCACCTTCTAGTAGAAATTCATCAATTTTGGTCAAGTTTTGGGAGTTATGACATTTTGGATGCATAAGGGAGGTTCCCAGGTCGAAAATTGATAGGCTTGGCCGATCTTGGTTTTGTTGGGTGTAGATCGGAGCTCATGCGATGATGATCGTGATGGAGAAATCAGTGTGTCGATTAGTGGAGTGTAGGTCGAAATAGTGGAGGGAAATTTAGGGAAGAAGATTTAAAATGGTAATTAGTGGCTAATTAAGTGATTAATTTAATTTAATTAATCCCATAACTCATAAAATTCATATCTTCTACAAACGAGGTCCAAATCGAACGTGGTCTTTTGCACTGTGCTTGTAGTGTGATGTCCCAGAATTTTGGGTAATATTTATTTGATACTCTTCATTAATAATGAATTAAATTTGGTAATATTTGTTTAATAATTTTCTTTTGTAAATATTTAAATTTGGAAAAATTAATCTTTTCAAAAGCTAATAATATTTAATTGGTAAAATTTATCTTTCAAAGCTAATAAAAATGTATTCTAATTATAATATATATATAAATGTATAGACATTGTGAATATGAAAACTTTGGTTTGAATTTAATAAAAATATTTTCAGATTATAATATATATATAAGAATATACTGTGATTTGGAAAGTTATGTTTAAATTCAATATAATACTTTTCAAAGCTATTTAAAAGTTAAAAAAATATTTTCAAAACAACTAAGGTAAATATTTATTTAATTCAAAAGTATTTTAGCCTAAGTTCAAATAAGATTTACAAAAGGGTTGTTTTACTTTCCTTTTAAATATTACTTGATTTAAATATGGTTTACATATATATAGGTTTCTTTTTAAGTTACACATGAATAAAATGTAGTTTGTAAATGTATAAAGATTTAATATTATATAAGTATATTACATAAATTTTCAAAACATAAGTATAAATAATAAATATAAACATAAATTCAATATAAAAGAATAAGAGATTTTTAAAGCAAGGGTTTAAACATAAAATTTCTTGTTTTTAACGTTTATAAAAAGTATAATTTCATGCAAATACATTTGTAATTTATGTGTCATGTAACAAAATAAGTGGCAAGTACGTTCTTTTAAAATTGAATTAAAATATATTCATAAAACTGAATTAAAGAACCAGGCTTTTCATTTTCAGTTCAAATTCTTCTCAACTTTTTTTCTTCTTCATCTTTTCAAATTTAAATAAAACCAGAAAAAAGAAAAGAAATGCAAAACAACAACCAACCTTTTTCAAATCTACGACCTGAAGCTAAGCTAAGAAGATTCAGATCAGAGCAATCCAACTCAACAAGCAAATCAACAAATAAGCTCAGATCAAAATCAAATACATCAAAATGGTTTCAGATCAAAAGAAAAGTAAAACCTGTCTCTCTGTTATTTTCAAACCTAGTGAGTAAACGTTTTAAAACTTAAATCTGGTAGGATAATTTGATGCCTGTAATGAAATGTTGAAGTAATATTAAGGAATTATTTATGTTGTATGTGTGAAATGTGAATGCATGTATGAATGATATGCCTGTGCAAAACTCTGAGTGTATGAATATATATGCCTATGTTTTCTGTCAGGCTCAAACACCACTCAAATTAAATTCCATTTCTCTCCATACATTCAATTTTAGGCTTAGATCTCTTGATGGAAAATGATTGTAAGAATATAAGTCCAATTTTAAAAATAGTTTCAAATAAATATGTGGAGTATTTATTTCAAAAATAGGAAAATTACAGGTCTGTTCAATTATAAGCCGAAATAAATTGTTTGGAATTCTTGACTTGATTCTAAAACCTGATTCGAATTTGTAAATGGTAAATTTTAATATGGAAATTATAATTTTTAAGTGCGTGAGTGACGAGTTATCTCAAGATGATCAGATTCTTGGTTTTCATCGATTGCCGTCGATCAGCGTAGTGATGTTCACCGAGTTTGGGCCTGGAGGTGGCTGGTGTGTCATTGATCATAGGAAAAATAGTAGGAAGTTTTTTTTGATGATCGGAGGAGCTCGGCGAAGTCGAACTAGGGCTTGTGGTGCTGCTTTGTTCGTTGATGTTTCCAGGATTCGTATGGCATCGATGGTGCGCTGGTGTGGATCGCATGGGGAGAGGATCGTAGCTGAGTGTTGTGACGATGCTCTGGACGAGGCAGCATGTAGTCGGGTGGTCGTAGGTGGCGACGCCGAGGGGTTTCCTTCGATCGAATTTTGGTTCCAAGCGCTTGTATCGGTTCGATTTCAATTGGTCGTGAGATCTAAGTGATCGTGGCGACTGAAGGAAGGAACGACGACTTGCTGGTGGTCGTAGCACTGGTCGAAGGCGACCAGGATTCATGTGCACGTATATATGTGTCATTCGTTGACGTTAGTGCTGTGTTGATGAGGGATTGGGGAAGACGTACGTTTCCTCGGGTGGGAATGCGAGATGATATGGGGTTGTCTCAAGTTCAAACTCGAATTTAGTAAAGGAAGGAGATCGAAGTTTGGCTCGGGAGAATTGGTTGTTGGCTCGGGGTTTCTGCAGTTTTGTTCGGGTCATTATATTATGTCTTGTTACCAGTTTTTTAGTTAAAACATGAACTGTTTTATAAAAGAAACAAAATGTTTAAACAAGTTCAAATTTTAAAGGTTATTAAAATGTTTTTGTTTCTAAAGGAATGTTTAGCCTAGTTTTTAAAGTGTATTTAAAACAAATACGTTTTCAAAGCAATATAAATCAAATTCCAAAGTGAATTTATTAAAAACAAGTTTTAAACTAGTTTTAAACAAGTTTCAAAAAGATTTAAAATGTTAAAGTAAACATTTTAAAATTGTTTTCTTAAAAAGGTAATTATATTAGGGTAATTATGTAATTAATTCCTAGATGTTTTCAAATGAAGTTTAATGATGTAATTAGAAGTGGTTTAGATAAAGTATATTAATTTTAATTAAATCAAAGTGCTCAAATAAGTTTTGTATAAATTAGTTTCAAACATTTAAATTAAATAAGATTTAAATAAGTAATTAATTAAGATAGAGAATTTATTTTTAATTAATTAAGGTTGTGATTAATTAAAGATAGTTAATTGGTGAAATTAATTAAAGGTTAATTACTTAATGTAATTAATAAGGGTTAATTAATTTATGTTAATAATCAAAATATAATTACTTAATGAAAGTAATCAATGGATAGTTAATAAGTGTAATTAATTTAAGGGTCACTAACTAGTGATTAAGAGATAATTAATGTAATTAATTTAAGATAATTGGTTTAATTAATTAAGAATAGTTAACTACTTGATTAATTAAGGGTTAATTAATCTAAGTAATTAAAGGTCAATTAATTAAAGAGAGATTATTAATGGAGGTAATTAAGGGACTAATTACTTAATGCAATTAATTAAGTTTATTAATGTGATTAATTTAAGAAAATTAATAAATTTAATTAATTAAGGATAACCACTTATGAAATTGATTAAGTATAATTACTTAATGTATGTATTAAAGTGTAATTACTTAGTGTAAGTAATTAATGAATAATCACTGAATGTAATTAATAAAAGTGAAATTACTTAATGAAAATAGTTAAAGAATAAATTACTTAATGGAAGTAATTAAGGTTTAATTACTTAGTGTAATTAATTAAGGAATTGATTACTTAAGATAATTATTAAAGAGTTAGATAATTAATGAATGTGATTAATTAAAGATTTATTTTTAAATGTAATTAATTAGAAGAATAATTAATCAATTAGAGGATCATTAATTAATGTAATTAATGGGAATAATTAAAGGTTGATTAATGTGAATGGTTAAAGGAAAATTAATTTATGTAATTAATTAAAGGCCAATTACTTAATGTAATTAAAGAATAATTAATCAAGGATGATTAATTAAGATGGATAATTAAGGGTTGATTAATTAATCGGTTTGTAATTAATTTGTGTTAAGTAAGCAAGATTTAAGAGTGAATGAAGTAATTAATTTAATTTAGTTTAATTAATTAGACATGGTGTGACTAATTAATCTTGCTTATGAATGATATTGGATGCTTTGGATTACTTGATATCTCTGGTTTATGACATGAGTTGCTCTGTGATATGAGATGTTTTGGTGGAATTGTGATTATATGGATTATCGATCTATGATAATGTGAATTACCTATCTGTGTGAATCTGTTATTCTAAATGATAAATTAAATTGTTTAAACTAAAACAACTTGGACAATAAGATGGGGTTTTGGATTTCGATGAGTCTAGGATTGGATTTTCAAATTGGATATTCGAAAACCACATCGATCCAAATTAAACGATAGGTCATGAAATCTCAAGTGAAGATCAAGATGAAGATTCAGAGGAAGGGCTATGGTCGTTAACTTCGAGGGTGATTCCAAAACGAGTTAACGGAGATAATGTCTTCGATCGAGATGAAGATTCAGAGGGTAAGGGCTATTGTCGTTAACTCTGAGGGTGATTTCAAAATGAATGTAGCGAGATAGTGCCTTCGGTTTCGTTCGAACCCGGAACGAACTTGTATGAATTGAATGTTATCAGACCATCGTCACTGGAGGATAATGAGCATTCCAAGATATGTGATCTAAAAAGGTAATCGTAGTCTCAAGCCTCATCAACCGGGAAGGGCTAAAATATGGGAGGTGCAGCAAGGCTAAGCGGGTAGCACCCAAGTAGGATGAGATTTTCCCCTGTCTAGAGGTCCCTTTTTATTCGGCTGTGTGGGCAGTTGGGCACACAAACTATGGGGTGGTCTTATTCGGAATTATCCAGTAGAGGGTAGTTTCGGCCTTGTGTTGCATGGGATCAGGGTGGATCCTCGGTACGGTGATCTAGACCACGTACTGTGACGGGCGATACCCTAACAGCCCTGTCATTGTATGGAATCCAATTTCCAATAAGTGTCGTACATTTTGATTGTGCCCAACTATGTTGGAACATGAGATGCAAGCATTCCAACTATTTCTGTATTTTACTTGAAAACCCTTGACACTATTATAATATCATTGGATTTCCTATCAAATGTTTTGGTTATCGTAAGGTAAAAACCCAATATGTTTATTTGTGGCGTGGTCTTACGAGATACCTTTGTTTTCAAATGATTTTCAAAGTTAAACAACTTTAACCCGTTTACTCACATCAGACCCATGTCTGACTCGGAGTTTATTGTCTATTTTCTTAAAATCTTGGGTACTCAAATTTTTACGAGTAGCCAAGGGATTCAGGTTAGCTTTGACGAATTCTAGAGGAGATTTGGAGAAAGAGGCTTCAGCATATGCATATATATTTGTTTCTGCTATGTCGAGATCTGTGTTGTATCTTGAGTTGTATGATAGCCAGGTCATCATGACTGTTTAACGAGTTGTGACCTAATGTTGTGTAACTCTGATAAATGTTGTCTATTATGTAACAACTATATGATTAATATATTTTATCCATTCCGCTGTAAGATTCTGATATTGTTTAGTTCTTTCTTCCTTATCTTTTCTCTTTCTATCCCTTTCTTTCTTATTAATGATGCGTCTTTCTATGGAATGAAAGACGGGTCATTACATTTGGTATCAGAGCACTAGGTTGAGAGAATACCTAGGCTTTGGAGTGATATCTATCTTGAGAGAGCGTATTTGCATACATACATACATATATATATATAACTACCTAATTTGTTGAGTTATCTGTCCGGGTTACCCACATGAGATAGGCTGGCAGTTTGAGTTCTAGAGGTAGGAGGGGTAGTGGTGTGTGTAGCATGACTACCACAAATGGAAGAAGTCCGAGTGTTGGGATTGGAAGAGTATCTGTCGAGGTTGTAGACCAAATACCGCCTCGAGTAAGCTTTGCAGCTTGGTGTAGGGATTTCACGAATCTCGGATGAAAGCCTTTTCAAGGTACGGAGTCCATCTTTGTAGTGCAAGTTTGGTTACGCTCGTGGAAGCGGATTTTCAATGGTTTGGATCTGTCGGTTAAGCAGAAGAGAGTGATACATCTTGGCAACTTCACGAAGGAGCAGGTGCATGGTGAGATGCAGTGACCATGGATGTTCCCGAAGGTGTTTTCTCTTGGAGCAAGTTTAGGGAAGTATTTGAGGAGCAGTTTTTCCTACCACGGGGAATACTGGGCTGTATAGGGATTTTCTAAATCTCAAGCAAGGGAGTTTGTCTATGTCGGTAATGTGACTAAGTTAAGCGAGATGTTTATGCTCGGTTTGAGGTCCGAGTTTCTTGAGAATATGTCTGCCCATCTCGAAGGCTCTTTTGTGGAATGGTTGATTTGGCTTTGTGATCGAAGAGCTTATGGATAAGAAGTCTTTGGCATATGTGGTAGCAGTGCAACTCGGAGGTGTTTTGTGTGCCAGCAGGAAGATCTTTTGGCTAAGCTATTCTGATTTATGAAGATATAACTGAATCTTTTGGAAAATTTAACTGGGTAAGGATCGCAAAAGTGACTTGTGATAGTTTGAGTGTTCTCTTGGGTAATCCTTTGCTTGGGATTGTGGCATCTCTAGTGGAAGTATGAGCTATCGAAGTTATCAGAGACTTTTCAGATGTCTTCGAGGAAGTCAGAGGTTTGCTCGCATCAGGAGATTGAGTTTCCGTATCGACTTGGTTCTTGGAGCAATTCCGGTGGTTCAACTAAGTAGAAGGATGGCTCCTATAGAAAGAATTTGGTGAAGAAGCTTAGGATTCCATGAACTTCTATGATTTATCTATTGGATTTAGTGTTAAGTTTTCTCCAGCTAAGGGCAGTCGAAGTCAGTATACCCTTGACTGTATTCAGAGAACATAACTATTTCTTGAGTGGTTAGTTATGATTTGGATTAACCAACACTCCATCTTATTCTGTGGATTTGATGAACCGTGTCTTCCGGGATGTGTTGGGCAAATATGTGCTCGTTATCATCGGTGGAATTCTCATCTACTCCAAATCAGAGTTGCGCAGCGGAAGCATTATTTGGAGATAGTTTCTGGATCCAGTCAGGGTATTAGCTGTTCAAGAGTGGAAGCAACCACAAACTCCTACGTAAGTTCGCATTTGTTTTGGATTAGAGGGTTTCTACGGGAAGTTAATTTAGGATCGGAAGGCTAGGTTGTCAGATGCACCTGTTATGGCTTTTCCGAATGGAAGAAGTAAGTCTGAAGTCTACTGATGTTAGTAGAGTTTGTGTTTTGAATTTTCGGTAGATCTTGAGAGGACCATCTTGTTGAGTAGAATCCGTAGATCATCTTATTCATGGTCTAGTTTTGTTTCGAGAGGCATCCGCGTAGGTTGAGTTGTTCAAAGAAAGACAAAAGGCAGCCCAGGATTGTCAGAAGAGTTATGGGGATAAGAGACGTAGGAATTTGAAATTCGAAGTCGAAGATTTTTTTTGATAAGTTTTCTCCGATCAAAGGAGCAATAAGATTGGGTAAGACTGGGAAGTTAGCTCTGAGGTATATTGGATTTCTTTCCATATTCTCGAAAGGATAAGTTCTTTGGCCTACAGGACTGAATTGTCAGTTCGGATAGCTGGGATTCACAATGTATTTCACGTACCTCATCTAAGGAAGTGCGTGCATCTCTGATTATGGAACCAGCAGTTCAGGAAGGGTTTGGAAGTGGAGCCAGACTTGATTGTGGTCAGACATCCTGTTCTGATTGTGGATCAAGATGTGTAGGAGCTCAGGATCAGAGTAGTGTAGCTAATTAAGGTTCAGTAGGGCGAGGATCCTAGTGATTTGTACCTGGGAAACTCTAGGAAGTATTAGGAAGGCCAATCCTGAATTGTGTCGGGATAGTTAGATTTGCTTGTTTGTATGAATTGGTTGCTATTGTTGTTAGTGTATGGTTGATGTATGCTTTGATGTTTGTAAATAAAACCTTTGTTGGATTATTAAATTATCTTTGCTTTTAATTTCGGGGACGAAATTCTTTTAAGGGGGGAGGAATGTGATGTCCTGGAATTTTAGGCAATATTTATTTGATAATCTTCATTAATAATGATTTAAATTTGGTAATATTTGTTTAATAATTTTCTTTTATAAATATTTAAATTTGGTAAAACTAATCTTTTCAAAAGCTAATAATATTTAATCGGTAAAATTTATCTTTCAAAGCTAATAAAAATATATTCTAATTATAATGTATATATATAAATGTATAGACATTGTGAATAGGAAAACTTTGGTTTGAATTTAATAAAAATATTTTCAAATTACAATATATATATATATATATATATATATATGAATATATTGTGATTTGAAAAGTTATGTTTAAATCAATATAATACTTTTCAAAGCTATTTAAAAGTTAATCATATATTTTCAAAACAACTAAGGTAAATATTTATTTAATTCAAAAGTATTTTAGCCTAAGTTTAAATAAGATTTATAAAAGGGTTGTTTTACTTTCTTTTTAAATATTACTTGATTTAAAAATGGTTTATATATATAGGTTTCTTTTTAAGTTACACATGAATAAAATGTAGTTTGTAAATATATAAAGATTTAATATATATATATATATATATATATATATATAAACATATTACATAAATTTTCAAAACATAAGTATAAATAATAAATATAAACATAAATTCATATTACATAAATATAAAAGTATAAGAGATTTTTAAAGCAAGGGTTTAAACATAAAATTTCTTGTTTTAACATTTGTAAAAAGTATAAATTCATGCAAATACATTTGTAATTTATGTGTCATGCAACAAAACAAGTGGCAAGTATGTTCTTTTAAAATTGAATTAAAATATATTCATAAATTCTGAATTGAAGAACCAGGCCTTTCATTTTCAGTTCAAATTTTCTCTTCATCTTTTCAAATTTAAATAAAACCGGAAAAAAAATAAAAGAAATGCAAAACAGCAACCAACCTTTTTCAAATCTACAACCTGAAGCTAAGATAAGAAGATTCAGATCAGAGCAATTCAACTCATCAAGAAAATCAATAAATAAGCTCCAGATCAAAATCAAATACATCAAAATGGTTTCAGATCAAAAGAAAAGTAAAACCTGTCTCTCTGTTATTTTCAAACCTGGTGAGTAAACGTTTTAAAACTTAAATCTGGTAGGATAATTTGATGCATGTGATGAAATGTTGAAGTAATATTAAGGAATGTTTTATGTTGTATGTGTGAAATGTGAATGCATGTATGAATGATATGCCTGTGCAAAAGTCTGTGTATATGAATATATATATATGCCTTTGTTTTCTGTCAGGCTCAAACACCACTCAAAGTAAATTTCATTTCTCTCCATACATTCAATTTTAGGCTTAGATCTCTTGATGGAAAATGATTGTAAGAATATAAGTCTAATTTTAAAAATAGTTTCAAATAAATATGTGGAGTATTTATTTCAAAATAGGAAAATTACAGGTCTGTTCAATTATGAGCCGAAATCAATTGTTTGGAATTCTTGACTTGATTCTAAAACCTGATTCGAATTTGTAAATGGTAAATTTTAATTGCGTGAATGACGAGTTATCTCGAGATGATCAGATTCTTGGTTTTCGTCGATTGCCATCGATCAGCGTAGTGATGTTTGCCGAGTTTGGGCCTGGAGATGGCTGGTGTGTCGTTGATCACAGGAAAAATAGTAGGTAGTTTTTCTGATGATCGGAGGAGCTCGGCGAAGTCGAACTAGGGCTTGTGGTTCTGCTTTGGTCATCAATGTTTCCAGCGTTCGTACGGCATCGATGGTGCACTGGTGTGGATCGCACGAGGGGGATCATTGCTGAGCGTCGTGACGATGCTATGGACGATGCAGCATGTAGTCGGGTGGTTGTAGGTGGCGATGCAGAGGGGTTTTCTTCGATCGAATTTTGGTTCCAGACGCTCATATCAGTTCGATTTCGGTTAGCCGTGACGTTCGGTGATCTAAGTGATCGTGGTGACTGTGAGGAGGAACGACGACTTGCTGGTGGTCGTAGCACCGGTCAGAGGCGACCAGGATTCATGTGCAAGTATACATGTGTCATTCGTGTACGTTAGTGTTGGGTTGATAAGGGATGGGGGAAGATAATCGTTTCCTCGGGTTGGAGCGCGAATGATATGGGGTTGTCTCGAGTTCAAACTCGAAATTAGTAAAGGAAGGAGATCGAAGTTTGGCTCGGGAGAATTGGTTATTGGCTCGGGGTTTCTGCAGTTTTGCTCGGGTCATTTTATTTTATCTTGTTACCTGTTTTTTAGTCAAAACATGAACTATTTTATAAAAGAAACAAAATGTTTAAACATGTTCAAGTTTTAAAGGTTATTAAAATGTTTTAGTTTCCAAAGGAATGTTTAGCCTAGTTTTTAAAGTGTATTTAAAACGAATATGTTTTCAAAGTAATATAAATCAAATTACAAAGTAAATTATTAAAAACAAGTTTTAAACCAGTTTTAAAAAGATTTAAAATGTTAAAGTAAATGTTTTAAAATTGTTTGTTTAAAAAGGTAATTATATTAGGGTAATTATGTAATTAATTCCTAGATGTTTTCAAATGAAGTTTAATGATGTAATTAGAAGTGGTTCATATAAAATATATTAATTTTAATTAAATCAAAGTGTTCAAATGAGTTTTGTATAAATTAGTTTCAAGCATTTAAATTAAATAAGATTTAAATAAGTAATTAATTAAGATAAAGAAATTATTTTTAATTAATTAAGGTTGTGATTAATTAAATATAATTAATTGGTGAAATTAATTAAAGGTTAATTGCTTAATGTAATTAATAAGGGTTAATTAATTTATGTTAATAATCAAAATATAATTACTTAATGAAAGTAATTAATGGATAGTTAATGAGTGTAATTAATTTAAGGGTCATTAACCAGTGATTAAGAGATAATTAATTAATGTAATTAATTTAAGATAATTGGTTTAATTAATTAAGGATAGTTAATTACTTGATTAATTAAGGGTTAATTAATCTAAGTAATTAAAGGTCAATTGATTAAAGAGTGATTAATTAATGGAGTAAATTAAAGGATTAATTACTCAATGCATTTAATTAAGTTTATTAATGTGATTAATCTAAGAAAATTAATAAATTTAATTAATTAAGGATGATCACTTATGAAATTCATTAAGTATAATTACTTAATGTAAGTATTAGTGTAATTACTTAGTGTAAGTAATTAATGAATAATTACTGAATGTAATTAATAAAAGGGAAATTACTCAATGAAAATACTTAAAGAATAAATTACTTAATGGAAGTAATTAAGGTTTAATTACTTAGTGTAATTAATTAAGGAATTGATTACTTAAGATAATTAATTAAAGAGTTAGATAATTAATGAATGTGATTAATTAAAGATTTATTTTTAAATGTAATTAATTAGAAGAATAATTAATTAATTAGAGGATCGTTAATTAATGCAATTAATGGGAATAATTAAAGGTTGATTAATGTGAATGGTTAAAGGAATATTAATTTATGTAATTAATTAAAGGCCAGTTACCTAATGCAATTAAAGAATAATTAATCAAGGATGATTAATTAAGATGGATAACTAAGGGTTGATTAATTAATCGGTTTGTAATTAATTAATGTTAAGTAAGCAAGATTTAAGAGTGAATGAAGTAATTAATTTAATTTATTTTAATTAATTAGAAATGGTGTGACTAATTAATCTTACTTATGAATGATATTGGATGCTTTGGATTATTTGATATCTCTGATTTATGACATGAGTTTCTCTATGATATGAGATATTTTGGTGGAATTGTGATTATATGGATTATCTATCTGTGATAATGTGAATTACCTATCTGTGTGAATCTGTTATTCTAAATAATAAATTAAACCGTTTAAACTAAAACAACTTGGACAGTAAGATGGCGTTTTGGATTTCGATGAGACCGGGATCGGATTTCCAAATTGGACATTCGAAAACCAGATCGATCCAAATTAAACGATAGGTCGTGAAATCTCAAGTGAAGATCAAGATGAAGATTTAGAGGAAGGGCTATGTTCGTTAACTCTGAGGGTGATTCCAAACCGAGTTAATGAAGATAGCACCTTTGATGGAGATGAAGATTCAGAGTGCAAGGGCTATTGTCGTTAACTCTGAGGGTGATTCCAAAATGAATGTAGCGAGATAGTACCTTCGGTTTCGTTCGAACCCGGAATGAACTTGTATGGATTGAATGCTATCAAACCATCATCACCGAAGGACAATGAGCATTCCAAGATATGTGATCTAAAAGATAATCATAGCCTCAAGCCTCATCAACCAGGAATTGCTAAAACAGGGGAGGCGCAGCAAGGCTAAGTGGGTAGCACCCAAGTAAGATGAGTTTTTCCCTTGTCTAGAGGTCCCTTTTTATTCGTCCGTGTGGGCAGTTGGGCGTGCCAACTACGGGGTTGCCTTATTTGGAATTATCCAATAAGCGGTAGTTTTGGCCTTATGTTGCAGGGGATCAGGGTGGATCCTCGGTACGGTGATCTAGATCGCGTACTGTGACAGGCGGTACCCTAGTAGCCTTGCTATTGTATGGAATCCAATCTCCAATAAGTGCCGTGCGTTTTGATTGTGCCCATCTATGTTGGAACGTGAGATGTAAGCATTCCAGCTATTTCTGTATTTTACTTAAAACCCTAGACACTATTATAATATCACTAGATTTCCTATCAAATGCTTTGTTTGTCGTAAGGTAAAAACCCGACATGTTTATTTGTGGCATGGTCTTACAAGATACCTTTGTTTTCAAATGATTTTCAAAGTTAAACAACTTTAACCCGTTTACTTACACCAGACCCATGTACGACCCGGAGTTTATTTTCTGTTTTCTTAAACTCTTGAGTACTCAAATTTTTATGAGTAGCCAAGGGATTCAGGTTAGCTTTGACGAATTCTAGAGAAGATTTGGAGCAGGAGGCTTCAGTGTATGTAGATATATGTGTTTGCGCTGTGTTGAGATCTGTGTTGTATCTTGAGTTATATAATAGCCAGGTCTTCATAACTGTTTAATGAGTTGTGACCTAATGATGTGTAACTCTGATGAATGTTGTCTATTATAACTATGTGATTAATATATTATATCCATTCCGTTGTAAGATTTTGATATTTTTTAATTCTTTCTTCCTTATCTTTTCTCTTTCTATCCCATTCTTTCTTACTAATGATGCGTCTTTCTGTGGAATGAAAGGCGGGTCGTTGCACGTAGTGTTATCTACGCACTAGCACTTATTTACTTAAGTTTGAAGCAAGTAGAATTTTAAGCTAAAATCGAACGTAGGTTAAGTAGGAATGCAGAAGCATTGGCTGGAATTTTGGTGAGTTAACTCACCTTTGGATGAACACTATATTATATATACATTGATTTAAATTATTTTTTATGTGCTTGAATGATTCCTAGGGTTGAATTGGTAAAATTTAATCTATGGTAAGCGAAATCCGTATAAAATGAAATACATGAAACTCATGAAATTTTGTAGAGGGATTTAGATTCCTCGTCATTGTTGATTTTAATTCCATTTTTATATTTACTGTATGAATTGCAAAATGCTAAATGCTTGGTAGCTTAGCTATATTGGATATGACTTTGATGTGTTGAAAAAGTAGAAATCTTTTAGTTGTATATTTGTAAAAGCAATTGCTAAGTGTTATGGTAGCTCTAGGCCTCATTATAGTATTTTTGAAATACTAGTATTTTCTGTTCTAATTTGTAATTGGTTTTAATTCGAAGAATGATTTTAAATGTGACTTTTGTAATTTTCTACGGTATTTTATTTAGAAATGGTTTTTGAACTTCTCTATTTTACTCCAACCTTTTTGGAAATGTTTTAAAAGTATTGTGAGAAGTATTAATTTTACAGAAAAGTTAATATAATAACGAATGTTTGTTATAAAGAAAACAAAAAGGGGGAATTTATCTTTTATAATAAAGTGATTCTATTTTTAAAGAAGATGGAAATATTTTGGAATAAATATTAGTGAAACACTTTATATAAAATGTTATATGGAAAGAGAGATTTATAAATGGTATAATATAAGAATGGATTTATAAATGATATTTTATAAAAGGGAAATGATATCTTTTTGATAAATTACAATAATAAATCACATTTGTGAATTTATAGTAATATATGAAATGAACGTTTTATGGAAAGTATATGAGATTTAAATTAAGGAGATTAATAAAAGGTAAAAGAAGTTTTATAAATAGAAAGGAGATTTATAAAAGAAGTTTGGTAAATATAAAAGAGATTTATAAAAGAAATGAGATTTGACTTCTATAAATGATCATTTTAAATTATGGTGGTATGGAAAGTGTTCTTTCCTTACTTAACAACAAATTCCGAGGAAGGAAAATTCTTCTCTATATGTAAGAATTAAGAATGTATGTCGAGGAAAGGATAGTTCTTTAACTTGTCTAACTTCATTATTAATCGAGGGATAGTACAAGTTCGAAATCGAAAAGTTGTGGTAAGTATATTGGGTCTAATTTCCATACAATTAATTTACTTACACCAAAAGAGGTTTGGATTTATAGTAAACAATGTTTTTAAGTGACATTTGTTTTTGATCCATTTACGTATGCTTTTGAATTATTGAAAGTGTAGTATTTTGTGAATATACTTATACTGATGTTATAAGTATACAAATATTTTTCCAAGCATTGAAGGAGTATAAATGAATAGTGGATGAGTATTATACATATGTATATATTTTGTAAAGTATTTTAATATAGGTATTTACAAAGTGATTTTTAATTAATGAAAAGGATTGACTAAAGAGGCTTAGTGGTTGCTTATGTGCTTAATCATGCTTGATTTTCCATGTGAATTAAAATCTCTGATTTGATTGCTTGCTATTTGACAGTTAAATAACCAATTATCAAATATGGCTAGTTTTGAAACTATCGATTGTCGGTTCGGAAAGACCAGGATCAGATATGTTATCTGAAACCCACTTTGAACCGGCATAAGCGTTCGAATTGGAGACATCTTGAAGATGATGGAATCAAAGGGCTACTTGATACTAATCTAGAGGGTGATTCCAAAAAGGATGTAGTGGAAGTAGTGCCTTCGCTTTATTCATATCCTGAACAACTTGTACAGATGAATGTCGGCATCACATTGTTGCTTGGAGGGTAGTTTTAGCATTCCAAGTGGGATTTGCTAAAAAGGTAAAATGTTGCCTCAAGCCTCACACCTGGTAATGACTAAAACAGGGGACATACTTCATGGCTATGTGGTTCGCTACTATTAGGGTATAATCATCACCCAATCTAGATCGATATTTATGGATTATTTATGCTTCGGGCCTAGTTAAGTTGTATGCAGTAACCAATTTGATGACGTTTGCCGAACTATCAAGGAAGGCGTACGCCGGTACTGATTTGCAGGGAGTCAGCTAAGGCTCTCAATACATTTTTCTAGTGATGTACTATGGCTGGCGTACCTTGTAACCTTATCATTTAAGAAATCCATTCTCCAATACATGCTTTACGGACATAGTGTACAAAAAATATGCTGGAATGTGAGATGCAGGCATTTCAGATATGTTATATATTTATTTTACACCCTAGATATTATTATAATATCACGAGGTTTCCTAATAAAATGGTTCGTTATCGTAAGGTAAAAACCCATCCGTGTTTATGCGCAGTGTGGTCTTACTAGACAACTTTATTTTTTAAAGGGTTTTATTAATGTAACAATCCATCTGATTTCGGTTTCTCATGCTAGTTTACCAAACAGATCTGGGTGTTATTTTCTTATAATACTCGGGTCAGACCGGATTACTTTTCCCAAATTTAGTGATGGATGTTTTGAGCTTCAGGAAATGAGATGGATACCTTCAAGAATTGACTTATTTTATTTTTCGTTGTATTTCTTGTTTTGTATTTATTAGCATTTGTAAGGACAGATTGTTGTAACTGTCCAGGCTGATGATAGGATAGATTTTGATTATTGTAAATCTTTATTATGTAAAGATCATTTGGATACTATATATTACTCGTCATGATGTGAGACTCTGTTCTGTCTTTTCTTTCACCCTAATAATCTGTCTTTTCGGCACTTGTATGCTTGACATGTGAATACCGTGGATGTATTAGTGTGGACTTTTGAGGGTCGGAAAGGCAGGTCGTCATAATATATAATTAAAATAAGCTAATAATTTAATTTTAAATTAAATTATTTGTATTTGCCATGTGAGGAGATGATTACTATTTGGAGAGGGTAGTTAATATTTATTGGTATCCACTCGATGTTGGTATACATGGAGCTGTTTGTATTTAATATTATGATTATCATGTGATTGTTGGTTTTTACCGAAAGACGTTATTATTATTTTATGGGAGGCTAATGTTGTTAATGTTTATGGATTCGTGTATCCACTTTTGTGTTGAGCGCTAGTGTTTGTTTGATACTTTGAATTAGCATTATTGGGAATAAGGACTAGATGAATTTTGGTGGTGTATGTGTGTTGAAGTATTGTTCCTTTTATACCACCATGTTGTGGTTGATATGATAGACATGTTTGAAATATTAGGTTGATGCATTAACAATTAATATTATCATGTGCTAACATTTATGATTGTAGGAGAAGAGCAGGTCCACGTTAGATCAGGTGCACTGACAGTGGAGTTAAAATGTTGAACTTCAAAATTTCACCTTTTATGAAATTGCACAAGATCTTTGTTTCATGTTTGTGTAAATAAATATTTGTTTATACTAAATCAAATTTAGTATATTAGGCAATATAAGAGGTTTAGGGTATTTTAATTTAATTACATTAATTAAAATTTTATTTATTCTTAATGTTTAGATTGAATTTATAGTTATATATCATGACAAATTATAAATATCTGCCCAAGAAAATGTCCCACATTGGTAAACACTGACTCACATAAAAAATGAACAATAATAGATAACAATACCTTATTCTTAATGTAGTAGAATCATTCCATTATTGTTATTCAATCATTATCAATTTAGTATGGATAATATAACTTATTTTATAATTATTTACTAGCTCTAAAAATAATGATGTTTTACTTTGCATATCTGAAGGTCACTACACAGTTATTTACCCCAAAAATGGTAATAGTTCACTTTAAATACCTTAAAAACATTGTACACCTATTCTCTTAAAGTAATAGAATTGTCATTAAATCCTGTTAAAACATAACATCTTATTTTTCTCAAAATAATAGTTTTCCCTGAAAACTCTTTTTAAATTGCTTTATTCATTTCAACCGAAAAAATAATAATCCAAATCAGCTATTTTAAAAATATAATATTTTATTTCTAAAATACCCAACAATTTTATTATCAACCCTACAAATAATTATAATTTAACTCAAATATTTTTGATGGTATCTCTTTCTTATTACTCTAAATATCCCTCATTTCTATTTACTTTAAACAATGGTAATATCACTTCCCAATAAACCTTATAAAAGCAATCATACTATTATTTAACAAAAATAATAATGATGCTCATTCAACTTTTTGAAAAGCTCAATATTACTATTTACTTCAAAAGATGCCAATTTGTACCCAAATTGTTTTATATTTATTATATATATATATATATATCCAAAATGATAATAGTTTACCAAAGTCAAAATATTATTTTTAAATTGCACTTTACTGTATAAATAATAAATTTCTCAATTTCGGTTTAAAATAGACTTTTTATTATTATTTATGAATTTTCCTAGAAGTCCATAAATAATAACCATACCTAACTTCAAACATTAGTTTTAGTTCAAATTATCAAACACGATTATTTATATATTACCCTCGAATTTATAAGTAATCTTATTAGTTCCTAGTTAAAGGTTTTACACTTGTTCTCAAATTGTCAAGGGCCACTAGCTCAAGTGGCGAGTGGTATGGTATTATAGGATGAGTCATATAGGTCATGGGTTTGAACCTCAAGACATCAAAATGAGCACTTTGTTTGAATAAAATACCACTCTTATTATAAAAAACACTTACTCTCAAATAAATAAATTGTTTTCAGCAAATCCATAACTAATTATCATAAAATATTCATCATCCAACCATGCAACAATTAAATATACAATCAACCTTTGTGTGTGTGTGTGTGTGTGTGTGTGTGTGTATATATATATATATATATATCAAAAGCATCATAAGATTCAAAAGATCCTAAAAGCGGTATACCGTACTATAACATGTGTATGTGTCTTAGTTAATATCTATTTGATATTTCAAAATATAAATACTTATGACATTTGATCCCACTGAGGCATTTACACAAATATTCCCAAAAGTTAGCAAACATATGACAAAATATCTGGAACCTCGCCATAAACCCAACAAAACAAAACTCACGTGAAACAGAAGTCGCATTCAGAAGTAATTGCAATTTGAGAGAATAAAGTTTATTAATTAAATATATTAGAGGGGATAAATTATAGAATTTTCTCACCGTTACAGTATCCGCTCTAACCCGACTCTACCCTCACTAAAGCTTTGACTGAGATTTTCTCAATCACCACGCCACTTGAGATGATCGCAACCCCATCATCGGCATTACCTCACCACCTATTGCCCACTGCCACCATGTCAAAATTAGGGTTTTCAAACCCTAAATCACAAACTTCGAGCATCGGCAACCATAATAGCACCACCTAATTTGTTGTCATTTGACTCAACGCACTCAACCCGACCTATTGATGCCTTCGTTGCCACCCATTTGTTGCCAATAAGAAGCACCAGATTTAGCCTCTGAGTTTTCACTATCATGAATCTTGACAAACAATTCTGGTCAGACCGAGCATTATATCGGGAAAATGAATTACTGTACTTATTTTCTTCATCAAGATAAACAATTTGAGATATACATTGCTAAGTTTGGAATATTATTTAACTTTCGACGCTTTTTAGATTAAGAATATTGACTGTCATTAAAATGTCATTATAGAGCATTTTGGGATTAAGGAGAAGAAACATATCTGATGGCTGTTAGAGTTAAGAGAAACTCATATTTATAGCGAATATTCAAGTTATTGGGTCAAAAAAGATATGTAGTCCAAAAATAACCAATTCGATCAATGTATTCAAATTATAATATATTATATGCCAAAATTCATTTTCTCGAATATTCTAAAAGCAATGAAAACATCAAAATTATCACAAAGACAACTCTTCTCAACATTGTCTTTAATAATCAATTTATATAAATAATTATTGATAATTATTTAATATTAAATGTGACAATTTTGTGGGTTGTTAAAATTGATCCTTGATATCCATAGCGAAAATTTCACACTATATTTCGCTAATGATCCTTGGTTATGGCATAAAGGTATTGGACATCTTAACTTCGTATACTTAACCAAAGTCTGTACATATCATTTATTAAGAAGTTTAAGTAAAAACTTATATGTTACTTCGTTGGTAGGAAAATATTATCCTTGTAACTATACAATTTCTACTAATCGACCACTAAAACTTCTTTATCTTGATTTATTCTATCTACCTAAGGCAACATTGATCAACATGTAACTTATTGGTCTTTTATGACTTGTATTGAACCACAAAAGGAGAAAGAGAGGGACTAGCGTTGGAATGAATGTTCGACATGTTAATGGTATGGCATTCATCACGTAACCATCCCAGTTCCATCATGTTAATTTGAGAATGGGTTTAGTTTCCCAAACTTGGACCTGAGCCTAGATGCGACAATTAAACTCATTGGAATTTGGTAGATCATAAGCCTAATCAGATGCATTTTATCGGGTCCAAATTATGCATTTTAAAACCAATTGGGTTCGGTCTGACTCGAGGTTCTATTCAGATCCGATCGATTTAGTTCCACTAGCGTAATAATACTAATAGATGTGTATTATTATGTTTATAGTTCATTTTTTCAATTTGAGCACTATCGGTACCGACTTGATTGGGGCTTCATAGTATTTTTCATCACTCGGACTCAATCAAAGATCCAACAGGTTCGTGTCGAATTTGAATCATGTTGGACTGGGTTTGTAGGTCGGGGTTTCAATTGTTATCCCAACGCAAATCCAACTAAGATGGACATAGTCATATCCCAGTATGGTTCCATCGCTATCTAAACCAGTTTAGGTCCAAACTAGACCGTTAATTGTACGGGGTACAAAATAAGCGTTACTTCATTTCTGTACCTATTTTATATCTTTATTTGGGTACATTTTGTTTTCGAATATTATTTAATCACATTAAGGACCACTAGCTCAACATTAAGTGGCATGACGATTCAGATTGAGGTTAGAAGCTCATGAGTTTGAACCCCTCTAGACATCCAAATGAGTGCTCAGATTAAATGAAGTACCATGCTTATTCTAAAAAAATATTGATTAATCGCCAATCAATCGACTTGGAAACTTATATCAATATCCACATCTGTGGGTACGACCAGATATCAAATAATCATCCCATCCACTAACGATCGATAAACATAATTAGAAATTTTGGTTTAGCATTTTTTTAAATTCCACTAATTATGGAACTATGCAAAATCAACAAATATGATGATAATAAATAGTTTTTAAGCGGTTAATATGCATTAAATGCATATAATATAAAATATTAACTTAATAAAATAATAAATACATACCTTATATTGTACTGAAATACATATAATACAAATTATAGTCTTGACAAAAATGGGATGGATAATATTCGGATGTGGATGTTTTTGTTTCTTTATCTATATCCATTTTACCGTATATTGGATATTTATCCACTTTTCGAATATGGATTTCCAACTCATCAATTTGGCTAGGTTTTAAACATGACTCGATTAAAATATTTAATGAGTTTTATAATATTTATAATTAGGTAGATTTAACTTTGCTACCGCAATCTAGTACATAAGAAAGTGGATGTGATAGAGCTTAAGGATTTTGGCTTATCTCGTTAATAAACCGTTCTCTTAAAAATACCTCAAATGTCTCAGCTAATAGGTTAAGCACTAAAATGAACAATCTAATTGGTATAACAGAATCTGCTTTTACTAAAAGTAGAAATATCATGGATGGGTCACCGTAGTCCAAAAATTTATAAACTACTATTGTAAAAATAATATGACTTGTACTCTTTTAAAACTTGATTTTACAAAAGCTTTTGACTTAGTCAATTGGTTTTTCCTCAAAGATTTATAAATGGCTAGGGGTTTAAGTTCTAGATGGCTATGTTGGATTATGTCTTTGCTCAAGAATAGAAACTCAAGTATAATGCAGTATTCTAGGAAACAAAATTCAAGCTAAATATGGACTTAAACAAGGAGATCATTTATCTCGCTTATTGTTCAATCTAGCAGCGGATGTGTACATTAAGCACTCTATTGTAAATGGGGCTCTTGATAATTTTGGTAATGATATCACGAATGATATTCTACTGGTTCTTCGGTTTTTAGAGACACTGTGTTTTTTTACTCCTCATTTACCTCGCCACATCACAGTTCTCAAATTTATTTTATATAGTGTGAAATATTTTTGGAGCTTAAGATTAATATTGATAAGATTTTTGTCTTAGTTTAACTGATGTTGATAATGTTAAAAACCTTATTGCTTATACACTTAACTATAAATTTTGAGGTTTTTGATACATTACTTTGGATTCATGATTAGATCAGCTAAACTTAAAAATGAAGATCGGCGGATAATAATTAATAAAATGAACAAAAAAATAACCAATTGGAACTGTGGACTTTTATCTTGAGTAAGTAGAGTCATGCTTATTAGCTGTGCTTTATCGGTTCTGTCGATATAGTGGATGTCTTTCTCTCTCTTCGCAAAATAGGTAATTGAGAAAATAAATATAATTAGAAGAAATTTCCTTCAGTGGGATAACCCCTGTAATAGTATAAATAGCCTTGTTAATTAGGAAATGGTTTTTAAATCCAAAGAGGAGGGTGACTTAGGAAATTTAAATCTACATAATCTTAATGTGTCTTCACTGGAAAAATGGCTTTGGAAATTTAAATACAATAATGAAAACCTTACTTGGAAAGAAATGATTTCCAATTAATTTTATGGTACAACTTATAACCTTCACCATATCGCCGCTAATTCTAACAACATGTCTCGGTTTTAAAGATCTATTTTTAAAAAAAATTAACATTGTTAGTCTCCGAATTAATAATACAATGAATTTAGGAAATAACACATCAATTTGGCATGATAGCTGGATTTCACCTATACCCCTTAGGATCAAATTCAAAAGAACTTTTGATATTACTAATTTGAAAAATGTTTTAATTTCTTAGGTTTACAGACCTTACGATGAATTTCCATGGAACTTGAATTTCAGCCATGTTCTCGATGGCATTACCTTAACATTGTTTGTTTACTTTGTACTAAACTAGAATATTATAACATAGCTAATTAGAACAATATTAAAAAATGGTGTTGGGAAAATAAATACTCCTCAAAATTGACCTATAAGTTTTTAAATTTCTCAAAGGACTAAACAAATATTTCAAATTTATCTAGAAAGCTAATGATCCTCGCAAAACTAAACTGCACATGTGATTAATACTACATAAGAAATTAAACACAACTGAATTTATAAAAAAGAATCTACTAGTAGATAACAAAATATGTTTTTTGCAACTTAAACTTAGAAAATGCAACACACCTTTAATTCACTTGTTCATTAACTAATTCTATTCTTGTAAATATACTAAATAATTTTGACCTTAAAATAACCAACTAAGATTTTAGGTGCTATTACTAATTGAAGATCCTAAGATTTAAATTTGCTAAAGGTTATAGAATTGTTCTAGATACTATCTTCATTAAACTATTGGAAATTACAGATTAGGTATTTATGGATCGAAAGGAACTAATGAATGCTCAACAACATTAATACTCCTACGGATAATCTGATCTATGCTACCGCGCATTTCATTTATAACTGGGTTGCAAATCCTAACTATAATTTGGCTAAAAATGTTTACTTCAAGGAATTTCTCAGAAATAGTAAAAAGTCGCATTGATATTTTAAAGGTCAAAAATGTCCATAACATTGGTAGACACAATATAGGCTTAAGCATTGACCCAATAAATACTTTTAATGTAGACAACTCATTGAATACTTTACTTTTAACCGAAAACTAATTGATAGAAAAATAAGATTGTTTTACTAGTTTTGCATGTTATACTCTTCTAACATATATATGTATAGAAGCTCTTAATATATACGTATATATATATATGCTGGATTCATGTTTTTGTTGAGTTTTACAATGTTAGGTGATGTGTAATTTTACTGCTTATATTATGGTGCATACGTGGACGAATTGTCGATGATTATTAATGGCTATTAGATAGTTTTTTTGGAAAAAGGTACTTTATAAACAACCTACAACACATATACTTCAATCATATGCCTCATTAAAACCTTGTAATTCCCTTAACCTAAATGGGTATCTTGTATGGAAAAAGAATACATATCACTTCCATATATTAGTAATACAACAAAGCTGAGCCTGAACCAAATTGTCAAATAGATGAAGGAGTAAACAAATGGGAATTACACTCAAAACCATCTGCATGAGCAATTTAGTTCAGCTAACAAACAAAAAAACAAAGAAAAAGTCATGTGAAACATAAACAAAAAGATAAGCACATGACTTCAGGTCCAAAGCTTAGGTTTGTCTCCAAAAGGAGAGAGAAATCAATAACTTTACTAAAAATAGATCTATAGTAATAATATCGAACTCCTCAAAACAAAAATGGCGGAAGCAACTGAAATCAAGAAGATTGAAGGCATCCATCCTGAAATTGCATTAGGAAGCAGAGCAGAGTTCAAGGAGGTTGATGAGTAGCTTTTGGATCTGTAGCAATGTAAAAGTCTGCTAAGATAAGTTTAATTCTCGACTTAAAGTTTGAGATTTTAATCTATGTTGAATTAGGAACTAGAAGTCTTGAATTAAAAGATTGAATCTCACTTTAGTTCGCATTTCAATGCCTTTGAATACGCGATTATTTTTTTCACACCAGATAAAGTAAGAGTAATGTTAGTAATCTGGTTGAAAAATGAAGTACTTTTCCGTTTTTGGCTAAAATCTTCCAATGTATGATTGGTATTGAAGTTGTTTTCGAGGTTAATCCTTAAAATTTTCATAGCATCTTCCAGTAATCTTCTTGGGTAGATGCAATTAAAAAAAGATGATCCCTATCTTCAATTTGATTTAAACACAACATGCATGTTTGGTCTATATTAGCATTCCATCTACTGATTCGCTCTTTCGTATTTAATTTGTTTAGTTTAGCCACAAGAGCAGACATAGACATCTTTGGAGCACAACCTTTGTCCCATATTATATTTGTCCAATTTAATACAGCATGTTTGCATCTTGTATAATTCCATGCCAATTTCAAAGTGAATAGTCCATTGCTATTTGGAATCCAATACCAGAAGTACCGTTGCATTTGCGTGTGAATAGATAAGTTATGAATTGATTGGTGCATTTGTGAAGGAACATACTAAATATGATTTTTCCACTTATTCTTAGAAATTAACATAGAAACTCTCTTGTTACACCTACCAGTCACTGACATTGTGTTCCATCCAAATTTATCAATCAATGAGGAACCATTAATCTATGGGTTAAACCGGATGTTAGTGTTTTCACCATTAACTATTTTTCCGTCAATAAGCCGTTTACACTATTGCCTGGCCCATGACAGAGATTTCTAAGTGTACGAAGCATAGTTGTCGATAGTAGCAGTCTAAAAATTAACATTGCTACAATACTTGTTATGCATCCATTTAACCCAAAGAGATTCCACTTGAATATATGTCCATAACAGTTTTGTTGCCACTGCTTTGGCAACTTCGTCAATCTTCTGATTCCAAGACTATACTCACTTCTTATTAACACACATCATCCCAACACATTTTATGAGCTTTGGATTTCCATAAGAAATTAGCACATAATGAATTGATTCCCTGAATGATTGTCACGGGAAACTGTGTGATTTGTAGCCAAAATTGTATTATAGGGAAAATAACTGTTTTAATAAGTTCAGCTCTGCCACTAATATTAAGAAACTTACTATGCTGGTGACTGAATTTTTTGTTGATTTTGTCAAACCAACCAAAACCCCTAGCTCTTATAATATAGTTGGACAAAGGGATGCCCAAGTACATTATTGGTAGATTTCCAATATTGAAATTGAGAAAGTCTGCAATTTGATGTTTGTTAGTAGAAACTTTACTAAAAAACAGTGTGGATTTGTTTGCATTAAATTCCAAACCAGCTAAAGTTTTCAGGTCTTGAAAAATGAGTTTAATGCTTTCAGTATTCTTCGTTGTAGCTTTTGCCAAAATAAAAATATCATCCGCATATAATTGATGTGTGATCACTGGTTCAGTTTGGAATATGGAAATAAAATTACCTTTCAAGTATTCCACATCAAGGTTTATGGTAAGGAATTCCATGACAATAGAAAATAAATATGGCGAGAGAGGATCCCCTTGTTTAATTATCTCGAGCTGTCAGTGAATCCAAAGGTGGAAACATATATTAATACCGAAAACGAAGGAGTAGAAATACACTCATAGATGAGATCAGCAAATAACAGTGGGAAACCCATAGAAATCAGCATATGGTGAGTAAACCCTCTACTTATTTTATCATAGGCTTTATGTAGATTAATTTTCAGGCATAGGTTGTTTGAACTTTTCCTGTTGAATCCTCTGACCATTTCATATGCTAGCAGGGAATTCTCAGAAATTACTCTACCAGGAATGAAAGCATTATGATTATATGATATAAGATCACTCATATAATCTTTCATTCTATTACACAAAAGATTGGCTAAGATTTTATATGTGATATTGTATAGAGAAATCAGTCTAAAATCTGTTATATCAATCGCATCAGGTTTTTTAGGATAAGGCAGATAAACGTATGATTGATTTCCTTAATAAATTTTCTAGATTGGAAAATACCATTCATTTCATTCCAAATATCAAATCTAATTTGTTCCCAATGGACTTTGTAAGATTTGGAGTAAATATCATCTAGTTCGAGGGAACAATTATCATTAATCTGAAGAACAGCTGTTCTAATTTCCTCTATCTAAAATGGTTTACACAAATTTTTTCTAGCATTTTTAGATAGGGTCTTCTTGCATTTATGCCTGGAAATTGGTTTGGACCTTGAGGTGGTAAGGAAAAACCAGAAAAGTAAACAATAGCTTCACGCACAGTTTTTTCTGATGTTGATGACCAAGAACCATTATCATTTCACTACAACAAAATACCCCTTTACAACGGGCAATGCCTGTTGCAATAGGGTTTTGCAACGGGCCTAGGCCCGTTGTATTATGCAACCTGTAATAGAGTCGATGAATTTTACAACGGTTATTGCCCGTTGCAATAGGGGTCTTTTACAACGGTTTTTGCCCATTGCAAAAGGGTCTTTTGCAACTGTTTTTGCCCGTTGTTAAAAAATTCAAATGAGAAAAAAAAACTACTACAATGCACGTGTAAATTTTTAACGAATTTGAATTAAAACAAAATTATTATACTAATGACAACCATATTTATTCATATTTACTAAAAATAACGAAATAAATTCATATTTCAAAATAACAAAAAGAATTATCTATTCACGTCATTGATAAAATTTTACATAGTTACAACACATTGAATACAGCCCTAAACTAACATAACATGTAGTACATACAATGAATAACACAAGATTTAAAATTTAGACCAAACGACATTGAAGCAAACCTTGAACCATAATATTTTAGTTAATCAAAACTCACTTAACACTTTTTTTCTTCAAAAATTCCTTTGCTTCTGCTATGTCCTATAATACATACAAAGATAATGTAAATTCATTCATTCATCTATTTATTCATTCATTCATTCATCTATTTATTCATTCATTCATTGTACAACTAAGAATTGGTCTAATCTATTTCTGTTAGATTGTGCAATCCATCATTCATTGTACAATGACTTGTATATGTACTGCTAATTGAAACATTGTATCTTCGTATGCATATATAAGATATAGTAAGTATGGTTGTTCCTTGGATATAATTTTGTTTAGAATTATCAACTTTTAAAATATAGTTTATAATCCAGGTGTCTTATATATATATACATATATATGTAATCTGAACTTTATAAAAATTGGCTTCATTTAAAGTGACAAGTTCAACCCATTACCTACAGGGAGAAAACAATGAATCAAACGTTCCGACACTAATATTAAATTACACACTCATTCAACGTGAATATGTACACATGACGCATTCATGCATACTGTGCAGAACTGCCTTCTTTTATAATTCAAAGTTCATTTTGTCCAATTCAGGAAATGGATATACAATTCAAATGCCTATCAAATAGGACTTAAAAGCATCTGTGGGTCAAAGATCGTATCCAAAAATAAACAGTCACTATAAAAGAAATCTGACAATACCTATAGTTTGGTCATTCATTTGAGATACGGAACACATGACATTGATCTTAAAAATTATAGTACTCTTTTCATATGTCATGTCTTGTAGCTCGAAATCTCATCATTTTCATTTGTTATTGAGTTGAGAAGTCTACTAAAAGTGTGTGATTATATCGCTCAGTATGAACATCAACACCTTTGCCAAACAATCCTACTAGGGAATTTTTGTAAAACTTTTTTGTTAAATTTCAAAATACACAACTATCCGTTCTCAAAAGCAAGTTTTTAAAAATACACATATTTATAGTTTCAGCATATATTTACAAAAAATCTATACATATTTTCATAAAAAAAATTGCAAATATTTGTAGCAAAAACAAATTGTAAATATTTGCAGTTTCTTAAACTGTAGATAATTTATAGGAAAACCGTAATTATTAAAAAAAACTACTGATACTTGCATTTTTTTTACTAAAATTATATAGACAATAGTTTGGTCATAAAAAATACGAATAAGTTCAAATTTAATTTTTGAAAAAAGACAAATATTTAAAATAAATATAGTGGACTTTGGATGACCTCACTACACCTTGGTATCAAAATACAAATCAGATCTCATAAGTAGCATACTGCAACAATACTTGGCTGACGTAGAAAAGCAGTCAAGGATGAAGTTACAATAATCTAATGTAGAACAAAGTTGTATATCTCACAACAAAGTGCCAAAATATAATAACCAACATACATGTAAAATAATATTACTCTTGAATGAGATGAAGTGAGCAAATAAAGGACTAATGGCTTAACCCAAAGACTTTAGAAAATTAAAACATAATAAAAGGCCCAGAGTAGTAACCTTTTATAAAGTGTTGTTTTCCGAATTGTATATTTTACCGGTACTTTCTGTACCTTTAGTGAAGTCACCAAATTCATTAATAGCCCATCCAAGTTTGCTTGGTGGAAGTCCACTGAAATTTGCATCAATTCTTGCTAATACCATGTTCACTTAAGCTATGTTGACAACTCCAAAATAATAGGACCTTTGAATTCTGCGACAGCGGTAGATAATATAAAATCTACAAAATAATTAATTCACAGTGAATTCAAAGCCTTAATAAGATAAGCAATAAAGAAGAACGTCAGAATCTTCACAAAATAAACATTTCCAAAACAAATCTATAACAATGGATAAAACATGATTAGACGATCGATTTATTGCTCAAATGTAATAACAGAGAAAGAAAAATCGTGTGCTTATAGTAAATTCCCGCCTGCAGGGCATTTCAAATAGCTTTCATCTTTGACTTTACGCAAGAAATTCACGATTTATTTCTCTTTAATCATCTTCAGGACTGCTCGCCTGAGCTCGAACCTTTGTCACTTCATCCTGCACGCATCGCTCCGCCTGCTTTGTCGCCGCCCGCCATCAGCACTCGTGAGCTACCCTAGCCTCAACTTGCAGCACTGCTCGACTCTAGCTCGCTCGATCTATGATTTTGAGCAAAAAGGGAATTAGGGTTTTAGTTGATGTTGGCTGAAGAACGAGAGTAAGAAAAGGGTCAGGCTGGGTTAAATAAACGAATAACGGGCTTCGGGCTCGATGGTGGTGATAGTTTTATTTAGTAATAAAAAGTTTATTTAATTATTTTATAAAACCGTTTACTCAATGACAATTAACTCCTCGTTTGAGCCTGAAAACGTCCGCATACAAAAATATGCAGATGGGACATCCGACTTAAAATTTACAAATTAATATCTAAATTGATTATAATAATTTCTACTTTGTAAAATATTTTATCTATATTTTATTTCTACATTCACTAAATAAATAATTATTTTATTTATTCTAACTAGTATAGAAAGAACGTACGTACTTCTAATAATTATAAATATTTAATTTTATTTAATAAAAATATCGATGGATGGATATGTTTTATGATTGCAAAGCATTTGGTAGTCCCAACACTTTTATTTCAAGAAATTTTTTGATTGTGTTGGGGGCAAATCATTTGCAAAATTTCATTGATAGACGATCGAAAAATGGATGCTGTTGTCTCTTGTAAATTGATGGTAAGTTTCCGTTGATGGATGAGGGTATTTTTGAAATTTCAAAAGGACACTATGCAAATAAACTCATTGGATACTCTTTATTAATAGTAGAGATTAGATATAAGATAATTATATATACATATTCATTATATAAGTATTTTTTGATTAATTATTGTTTAATTAATTATTAAAAATTAATTCTAATTTATTAGTTTTTAATTATTATCAATTAATTATTATATTAATTATTAGTCATTGAATAATAATTATTTATATTAGTCGGTAATAATAATTGTTGAATATGCGCTTATATGTTTTTGTTTGATGATAATAAACATATATATTCATTTAAATGTATTTGGTAATGTACTATTTTGTTTTTCATAGATTAAATAAATATTTGTTGAATAAAATAAATTACACAGAATTTGAATTTGAATTCAAACAGAATAAGTTACATAGATTTTGAATTCAAACAGAAATTTTATTCAAACAAATATTTATTACAATCTTGAATAGTACAAATTCATGCTCTCACTATACATATACATTTCTGATTACATCACGATTACATCACAAATATTTTTACATTGATAACCTCACTACATATCACTCACACTCGTATTTTGTCTTCAACTGCATTCCAGTTTGAATTCAGCATTTGAGAAATCTGCAAAAATATTCACTAACGCAGTAAAATTGAAAAAGAAATATTTTTGCAATATAAAATGAAATACGATTTTTGAAAATATGATTTGCCTCAGTTATTTGGGTTGTTCGTCATCATTCACACTTGATTTCATCACAAAGTCGTGCATATAGATATTACAGGGACATGTAACCATAAGTGGCTGCAATACACACGTGTACATTCATACACGTGTGCACTGCCTCGCCAACTCGTGTGCGCAGCCAAAAATAGCAAGCGTGCATGCACAACCAACTCGAGAATATACACGATCAAGACCAAATGCAAACTGCAGTTGTACACTTGAACAACAAGTGGAGCATCTGTGTAAACTGGGCAAGTATGGACAGAAGACAATGCCAACAACAAAGACCACAAAAGAAATGCCATCAGACATGACCAAAGAGAAGTAGTGCAAGCATATGAAATGGGAACTCAGTGAAGTCAAAGTATGCAACTACGTGACATAAATGCAACTACAACGATGCAAGCGAAGAACCAAAGTCAGTGGCAAGCTTCAAACTGCATAACTGACCATGCAAACTGACTCGAACCAATACAGTGACAATATGCAGCATACCAGAAGTCTCAACAAGAAAATCAAGTACAGGAGGCAGTTCAATATAAACATGCTCAGGTCAGAGACAACACACAAACCCAAATGAATATCACAAGTATGATCAGTGGTACACATGCAAGCTCGAGCACAAGTATGGAAACTGCACCAAGTACAAATCACCAAATGAAGACCACAAATATATCAACTCAACAAGAATAGTACAGTCATGAAGCATGCAAAGAGCTCGAGCATGAGACATGTGCAACACAGTGAAGGTAACAAGTGCAACATACAAACAAGCATGCAACAGCAAGTATGCAACAGAGACCAACAGCCAGTGCCAACAAAGCAAAGAGACAACATCAATAAACCAATATTGCAAGAGGCAACAAGAATGGTGAAGCAGTGCAAATGAGCAAGTGCAACAGTGAATCGAAACATGCACTTGCAAATGAGCAACTACAAGATGAACAATAACCAAGTATACAACTACAGGTCTCAATATTAAAGAAACAACTCAGCATTGAATTGAATACAAGTTCGACTAAAAGTGCAGACGACAGCTACTCAATGATACAGTAGCAAGCTACAATGGATGCAGCAATACCAAGTGAAACAAATGTATCAACTCAACTACAGCCAGTACAGAAGTTCTGAATCAAAAATGAAGACTACCAAACACAAGTCAGTGGTGAAGCAACAACAATGAGTCAGAGCAGTAATATAGGGAATCATATGAACAAATAATCAGACAGCATCATGAATATGCACAATGCAGACACAAGTCAGTTGCAACATGAAACAAGATATGAAGACAGTTCGAAGAAGACTATAATATCAAGTACATGAAGACCAACGTCACAGTAAACATGCAGGTGAACAGAAGATAGTGAGCATATACTTTTGTATAAAATGCAAGGTTCAGGTCTACAGAATGGGGATGAACTCGACCGAGTACAGTATGCACAGAATGCAATTCGAAGTAATATAGCAGCAACTACAGGTAATCAACAAGTTGTTGCCGAATGAAAAAGTCAGCAAGAAAATACCAGAGATTACAAGTAGACCAAGTCCAATTCGAATTCATAAAAGTATCAAATTCGTATCATTATTCTTTGAAATAGTCAAAGTATCAAAAAGAGGAAAGTTTTAATGCCGTGTGAATCAAGCGAAATCGAACGCTACAGAATAGAAGCCGTGCGCATCAAGTTGCAACAAAATTGGGAAAGTATCAAAGTGAATACGAACGAATCAATTGATTCGAATTCATATAAATACAAACCCCATACTATCATCATCGGCATCGAAAAAGAGCAAGCAATCAAACAAGCAACAAAAGAAACAACATACCAAAGAGTCGATTGCTGAAGTAAGACAGAGAAGAACCAAATAGTCATCAACGAATAAAAGAAGCCGAAGCCCTAGCCAAGCAGAAAAATTCCTCAATCCCAAGTCAGCAAGCATAGCGTCTGAGAATATCAATAAGGAAATCGAGCTTCAGATCTCTCAAGCCTTAATTTGACAGAGAAATTGAAGAACAAAATATTGCCGCCATTTTTATTCTCAAGAGAGAATTGAAGATCGGGTGAAACAAGAATAAGGGGCCGGCCTTTTTACTAAAAGGGGGTTTAGTTTTTAATTTTATAATAGGGGTTTCTAATTTGAGAGCAAAATTTGTATTCAAGTTTTAATTTAAATTTTGCTCATGCATCTATTTTTGAAATCTGTATTTTTTCTTTTCGAGTCGAAGAATTTGTAAATCACCACCTATGTTTAGGTAGTGTCAGATTTTCTATTTTGAATTAGTTCAGTGAGCAGGGTGTGCGAGTTTGCAAAGCTCTACAGGCGGGAGCAGTGTTTGCGAGTGAGCGAAACTCTATAGGCGGGAGCAGGGTGTGCGAGTCTAGTAGAGTGTTTGTGAGCGGGAGCAAAAGGGTCTGCGAGTCTGGTAGAGTGTTTGTAAGCGTGATACTGTTTAATTCTAATAGAAATCTGGGAATGCAGCAGTAGGCAGGGGTTGCCGAAGCTGGGTAAATTTTGTGTGTGATTTACTTTTCAGCATATTTATTTCTGCAATTATATTTCTGTGTTTAATTCAAGAAAATTTGCTATAACCCTATTCACCCCCCCCCTCTAGGGTTAATCTAGATCCTACAATAATAATAATTAATTAATATTTCTAATTAATCATTAAATGATTATTATCCTCCTACGACGTCTAAGATATTAGATAATCGAAGAAAACAATGATCGGTTAAGAGTTGTTGAAAATTAGCATCTATTACAGCTGGTAAACTAAAAAGCTTAATAATTAGTAATTAGTGACTCTTTATTAATAATCATTAATTATTATAATTTATAAATGATTAATATAATATTATTAATGATTAATTATTAAATATTAATAAATAATATAATATTATCAATGATTAGTAATTAGTAATATAATATTATAATTAGTAATTAGTAACCTATGACTAATATAATTTTATTGATGATTAATTATTGAATATTGATTTTAAGACAGCATTGTAATTATTAATTATTGATTACCGAAAATTGGCAACGGACATTTATTACAACGGGCGTTTTATGATCGTTGTAAAATTGACATCGATTACAAAGGACATTTTACGACCGTTGTAAAATTGGCACCTATTACAACAAACATTTTTTTATCGTTGTAAAATTGACACCTATTACAACGCGCGTTATGATCGTTGTAAAATTAGCACCTCTTACAACGGGTATTTCGTGACCGTTGTAAAATTGGCATCTATTACAACGGACATTTTGTGAATGTTGTAAAATTGTCATCTATTACAACGGGTCTGGAAAGACCATTGAAATAGCATTCTATTACAATGGAAAGATATTGCCCATTGTAAAAAGGGCTGTGTATAAAGCATCTGTTACAACGGGCCTGAAAGGATCGTTGTAATAGCATTATATTACAACGGGCAGTCAATACCCGTTGTAAAAAGGTCGTTGTAATAGGGTATTTTTGTTTTAGTGTTTAGAATGAAATTACACCTTTTAGTTTGTAGAAAATTTATTTTTCTGAAAAAAATTCAGTTGTTTTATCCCCTTTAATGAGCCGGTTAATTTTCATTCTTTTTTCGTTTTCTACTGCAATTATTCTCACCATAGACTGAATTTGATCATATTTTGCAGTGTGCTGTTCCAACGGACTGTCATTCAAAGGATTGCGAACTAATTGATAATACACCGCATTAGTATCATCCTTTAGTTTAAAAACAACACTATAAATGTTGCTTTTAATAGTAGCCCGTTTCTTCAGTGCAGTCTTAACAGATTTCAGCTTGCATTGGAGCATGTGAAGAGGATTACCAGAGTACTGTTGCATCAAAGCATCATGAATAGAGGAATGGTATCCCATTTAGAGGTGCCAAGAGTTATTATACTTAAAAGGTAATCGAGCCCTCATTTTATACTGTAATAGAAGGTTAAGCACGATAGGGGTATGATCACTCAAAGAGTGATTGCCAAAATAATACCAAAGTGATTGAATTTATCTAACCATAAATTGTTAACAAAAACCTGGTCTATCTTACTATGGACAGAAAACCCGAGGCCTCCTCTCCATGTAAAGAAGTTACCTGTAAACTCTGGTTCTACTAGTTTAGAAATAGAACTGCAGTCTGTAAATTCTTGTTCACCCATCGAGTTAAAGCAACCATTATTCATTCTGTCATTAAGAGATGAAATAACATTGAAATCGCCCGCCACAATCCATAGCAGATTAACACACTTGCACTAATCTGAAATATATTGTCATATCTCTTTCGCTTCACCTCTTCATTGAAAACATGCACCGTAGTGTACATAACACTAATACCACTTACATTATGAAGAAGGCAAGTAATGTATTGGTCATTGGTGTGTAAAATGGTATTCGACCAATGCATAGAGTCTCATATGATTAATATACGACTTTTTTGATCCTTAGATATATTATGAGAGAATTTCCAATTATTTGTAATTTTGGTCATAAATCTATCAATATTATATGTAGACAGTTTATTTTCGAGAATGCCGATAAACGAATACCTGTTATTATTCAAGCAATGCAAAATTTCTAACTGCTTGGCAGGGGCATTCATTCCCCTTATGTTTCAAAAGAGGAACTGCATCTAATTAATATTTTCAGGGTAGCTACGACCTTCAGAGGAAGTAGCTGTCTCCGATATCTTTGCTTTTTTTCTTTCTTATTTTTACCTTTTAGCTGATTGACTAAGTTGATCCATGGCCTTTGTTTACCAGGTTTACTATCAGCTTTTCTTTAGCCCTATTACTAGACCTTTTCTTTATGCTATAGTGTCTATAGTTAGGACTTTTTTGGCTATTTATGTGGAGTGTTGGTACCTACCAAATTTGTTAGCAGCTTTATTTTTAAGTGTAGAATAAAATTATATGAGTGTTCTTCTCCTTGAAAGGATCACTCATTTCTTATAAACATATTTTTTAGCCAGTTTGATACAAGATGTTTAATTTTTTTATTATTTTCTTCCATTTTTAATTTATATTTTAAGTGATAATTATGCTCAATCAAACAATCTTGAAGCAGGCTTTATTCTTTAAATTTTTCGTTCATACAAAATTCTTAAAAAAAGGCATCAAACTGAGATCCTATTGGTTACTAGTATACTGCCAGAAATTTTAGTATGGGATGAATTTCAACACACGTATCTAAGTTTTTAAATGCAGGTCATCTCTTCCAACGGTGCATTTCACTGAACACCACTTTAATTATGAAGAATTTTTCTTTCATATTTGGATCCACATCGCAGCAGCAAAAATTTGTGCAACTTGAAAAAAGATTGAATTTATTTACTTTTGCAAATATTTGCAATAAAAAATAAAAAAATTTCAAAACAAATGCATTAAAGTAACGCGAGATAGAGAAAATGAAAATTCTAGAAAAATAATAATAATTACAAAATTAAAGAGGGGTGTTTAATGAAATTAGGTTTCGGAAGGCACCCCAACTAACAAATTGAAAAGGTTGGTTGCTTGATTATCACTTTTAGTATTTTGTTAAAATCTACATGTTTAAAGCTTCATTTTGCTTTTGTATGCTATTGTGCGGACCAATTTTGAATTTTTTGAGCTATCATTTTTTTCTTTAACTTCATTTTCAGTTTCAAAAAGAAGTTCCTCTCTACTGTTTTACAAAAAGAAAATACGCCTATAAACTGAGCAAATATATAGCCATATATACAACTATATTTCTTTACTATCCACATGTAATATAAATGCATGATCACAAAAGTTTACAGAAACACACAAAAAAATATTTGTATATACAAAAATTAGAATCTTATTTTGAACATGCTGCAACAAGTAGACAAATTCACATTACTATCATTGTTACTGTTTAATTACAAATGGATAGAACTTGAAGGCTTTGTATGATTCAAACATCATAAAATAATGTGTAAAATACCAATAATGCATATAGAGAAAAGATCACGTACCACCAGTCCAAGAAATAATTTCAGTGTAGAATAATGTCACCTGACAAAATGAAATCTTCAAAAGCATAAGGATTAGTATTCGAGCACTTGACCTTGCACAAATAATCGTCAGTAAATCCCCGCATTGTTTTTTTAAAGTGATAAAAAGTTATAAGGCCCAAGGCCTAAACAAAAACAGAATCAGGTAAACTTCGATACCGCATCAGCTAGGGTTACACTTCTCAAACCCTAGCTGCAACACTCATTACTAGTACAAAACAAAACATTAAAAAAAAACCCAATAATGGTAGAATTGTAATTGGTCCAAAAATCTCTTTTCTCTCCTTTAGATGCACGACTTAAGGTGACTTCTAGAGCTTCTGTGTCTCCTCTTGTGTTTGATTTCTAGAAGAATTTCCTAATTTCGCTTGATTTATCGATTCTTCGTGAATCTGACTTAAGCTAGCACTTGGAATGCTACTTTCTTCTTTTTTCCAGTAAGATAAGTGATATATTTTGTGATTTAGTTTACTTCTATAGCATTCCCCATTTGTTTTTTGGGATGATGTCTAACATGCTTGAATCTTGCTAATTTGTAGTTGTTGATGCTCGGTAGGATGTGTTTTGAATGTGCGATAATTCCTCTCCATATCTGGTAAGTTTCAACTCGTTAATTTGGTTATTCCAAGTACATTTTCAGCTTTAAGGCTACGATTTGAGTTGTTTTTTCCTTTGTAGGTGTCACATCTGATATGGACTTGTTTATGACCACATCTAAATGCAACCCCGCATCGACCTCCTCTGAATTCATTAAGTCTTCTTTGGGAAACTTTAGTAAATGTTTCCCTCTTTGTAAGTATGCTTACGTTGACCTAGCTATCTAGCTCCCATAAGTCAACAGTTCGTTCGCGATTTTCTGAATGTTTTACTACTCCATTTGATTTTTCACGTAAGATTTGGCTTTCAGATTCAATTATTTTCCAAATTTGCAAGCAATCTGTCTCTTAGTTATTGTGTAGTCTCGAATTCCTTTCTTCCCAGATGATATTACAGTAGTGAGCTTATGCAAGCGGAATTGAACTCTTTTGATTTGATTTTGAATTTTTTTGGATGTATTGGATACTACTTCTTATGTTTTGCAACACTTGGCTTTTGCAAAATACCAAATATTTCTTGAATATGCACAATCAAAAAATATGTGCTCATGACTTTTTGGTTGTGAGGTTTATGAGGCCACTATTTCCTTTTCCTCGTAGCAAATCACTGTTCGAATGCTAATATTGCCCTTCAAGCAACAATGCAATGTTATCATCCATCTATACAAATTGTTCAAAATATGAAAAAACCGAAGGCATTACTTTTACTACGTCCTTTTTCGAACCACCCTCAAGATTAGTAGCAAATAGCCCTTGCACTTCAAAGAACTCTGCCTTTGATTTCCATCATCTTCAAGATGTCTCTGTTCGAACGCTTATACCGGTTCGAAGTGGTCTTTGGATGACTCATACTTATCTAATCCCAGTCTCTTCGAACCAACAATCGATAGTTTTCGGTCGACATAATCTCGGTTCTTTCAGAAGTAAGCTGATGATATGAGAGTCCCAAGGGGATTTCTAATATCTGCCCTTAAAGTGAGAGATGTTTCACCGAAATAAGTTTTCCCAAGAGAATCTCAACCCGTATAAATATGTAAAGCTTTCATACACTTCCTAAGTCAAAATGGGTCAACTTCTCGATAGTGAACAAACCACTATCTAGTGAGAGTATATAGTTTTCATATGGAAAAACGAACATCATATACTTATCACCACTTTTCAATTTCAACTCCGTACTACCTCTCGATTAACAATGAAGTCGGACAAGCTTGAGAACTATCCTTGCCTCAACATACATTATTAAACTCTAACAGATAGAAATGAGCTTCCATACCTTGAAATTTAATATCGAGTATAAGATGAAGTACATTTCGACTTCTCTATCCTTCGCCCAGAATCGAAGTCAGGTAAGTCAAGGCACAGGTTGTACCGCCCTTGCCTTAGATGAAGCACTCAGATTCTAGATCTCACAAATAGAGGAAAGTCTACTCGTCGTGTTTTAGTGCTAAATATAAGATGACTTACTTTCCATAAACGTGTCAATATTTTAGCACTACTTATCATTTTTTATGTTACTTAATGGCACTGATAAAGAAATTGCTTTTTTAAAAATAAAGTCTATTTAAAACAATCTGAAAACCAACTCCATAAAGTTATGACTAGTCCTTGATTTCAAACTAGTTATTAAAAAAAATTTCCAAACTCATTTATTTAAATTGAAGCTTGATTTCAAAAGATGGGATCCTTTCTTTATATAAAGTAAACAACTTATTTAACAATAACCAAATGTTATAAATCAAATTTTCCCCAATTTCCCAAAATCATTTACTATAGCAAGAATGTTATGGTCCATAATCTATTTCTTTTTCTTAAAAACATTTATTACAACAATAGTGTTGTAATCCACTTACTAACAAGCATATTTCAAACACTTTAACCACCATTTAAAACCTTCATTCAAACATCACTTAAAAGTCACCGCTTTGGGAAAAGAATTTGACCTTGGAAAATAAAGGCGTTTCATTTATATAAAATAAACCTTTACTTCAATATTTCAAACAAATCCTTCTAAAAATATATTTAAATTCCAAATCACCTTTAAAATTACATATATAACTTTTGTAAACCATATATGAAAGGAATTTACAAAATATCTAAAGAGATAAACTTTTATACTTTACTGAAAGCATAGATTTCCAGAGTGCATCTGTAGCAACTATCATTTTATGAACCATAACTTTTAAAATTTGTATAGTAAATGAAATAAATTTTACAATCTGTTTACTTTCTATGTTTTAAACCACTTGAAATAACTTTTCCAAAAAGGTTTGAGTGCCAAAAGTCAAGTTCGAAAACCATTTCAAAACACTTTAGAAAACAAGGTAGTAAACCACCTTAAAAAACATAGGATTTCAATGTCGCATAAAAAAATCATTAAAGAAAATCGACTAGCAACAACATCCACTTCATTATATCATACTTAGCAAGTAATAATGTAAATAAAACTAACATGGTGGGGAACTCCTTAGAGTACCTCTACAATATAGTCCCATGTAAATCCTTTCATATACGCACTTCAAAGTGTATCGTTGCAACGTATTTGCTATGGAACACTCTGACCTCCTTTTGCTTTAGTCCTTTGCAAATCATTGTCATCTGCTTCAAAGTAGGAATCAAATTCAACCACTACGACAAAATAACCATTTCGCAACTGGCAATGTTAATTGTAATAGGTCTTTAAAAACGGGCATGCAACTTCGTAATATGTGGAGTTGTAATAAAATGGATGCATTTTACAACTCTTTTTGTCTGTTGCAATAGGGTTTTTCACAATAGTTTTTTTCCGTTGCAATAGGTTCATTTGCAACTATTTTTGACCATTGCAATAGGGTCTTTTGCCACTATTTTCACCCGTTGCAATAGTCTTTTGCAAAAAAATTGTCGGTTGTTCAAAAAAATTTAGCGAGAAATTCAAATATAATTTTTTTTTGCAATGCTATAACAACCCCACCACTATACATATCATTAAAGAACATTACAAGTAATGTCACCTAATAACACGGTGAACACGACCGCTTAAGGTCGATCATATGTGAATATATGTTTGGACTAAAACTGACATGTCTTTATAACCATTATGAGGATCTAAATTGAAAATTTGACGTGTATAGTATTAATGCAAAGAAATGAACACTCCGATTAAAAATATTCAGAACAGTATATAATAAAAATAGTTAGTATTAGAGTCATAGATCACAATGGAATAATATACATCATATACATAGTAAAATATGAGTCTACAAAATATCAGTACTAGACTCACATAAATATCTACATCACATACATGATATCGTGTCATGTACATGACAAATACTAAATAATATACATAACAGGTCATCTCACATATCTGTATATACAACTATGAGTAAACTAAAATGGTCAAAATAGTCTACTCAAGTGCTATCAAAAATATGAAAGTCAGGGATCTTTATACATGTGGAGTCTCGGCCTGATCCAAGTATTATAAAATAAACAGGTCAGACTATATCTAAAAAGATGTGGGATATTGATATCATAAATATATGACTGACCAAATAAATAAGCCATAATAAAATATGCCTAAAACCAATAATCATAATAAGGCATATTAACGAAAATCACCATTTCATAAACCCATATCGAGTCTCCAATGGACTATCATAAAAAAAATATAGTGATAACAATTCAAAATTTCTCTAGAGCCAAAAGATACATCTAGAAATCTCTGATGAAACAATCATCACTAATAAGTAACCATAATCTCGAATCTGAAAAAGATTATGATAGCCTCTTGTAGTTTGGCCAGGTCGCTAACTGTAACATCCCCTATCTAGAAGCCCAAAACTAAGTGCTACAAATGCTGCAGTTATCTATAGTATTAGCTTCTAGCGACTAAATATGGCTATGTTAATGGTATCTATAATATCAGAAGCATTTGAATATGAAACAAAATACAGATTTCAAAACAACTTTTACTTCATTACATTTAAAACAGATGCTACATATTCCACTTACATAATCCCAATACGTTCCCAGGCACAGATAAAATATACTTATTATGAAATATAACAAGAGCGGTATATAAAGATACCCCCTTGGATGATCAGAGTCATATAGTCATGATAGACTTAATACAAACATAGCGGAAAATCAACAAAACATAAACAAGAACTGCAATTCCTAAATAGCTATCCGTTTGCCTCCTGCATGCCTTTGGTAGCCTTATTTGTCATCCTACTCAACCTGAAAAGTACTTAACCCCTCAGCCTACTCAAATCAATTTTGAGCATCCGAGAGTTTAAGGGAAAAACATAAACTTCGAGTCAGACATAAAGCCTGGTATGAATAATACTATACATCCCGGTTTAATATGTTAAGTGAGACCACGCCGCTTAGCGGAACAGGTTTCCCCTCACTAACATCCTTCTAAAACATATCTTTGCAAAACTTTTTTCCTACAACCAGAACTGGTTAAATACTGTAAAGAAATTCATTATGTAAACATACATAGATATCAGGTAATAATGAAGTATCTGTTCAAACACATAAGTTTTGTTTGGATAACCTTTAACATTTGGCTGAATCGGGCCTACCAGACAATATTATCAAAATTAATCTAACACATATTAGTTATTCTTCTTCTAGACTATATATCCTTAACTATCTGTTAAATACTTCGCTTCTGGACGGTCTGTCCCTAACTTAATCATCTCCTAGGTCTCCCTAATCCTAATGGTTTTTCGACCTCACCAATAAACTATCTGTATACAAACATATATTCCCTTCGGTGTGTAATCATAATTTTAGTCTGCCTGTGACCAAGCCTTAAATACTTGAATTTTGGACAATAATTAGCTGGGGCTAATATCTAATGTATAGGACGCGACCCTGTACTAGTCCCATCTGGTATTCTAATATTTGAGTCATTTTCACTTAAGGATCCCCTTCCATAGTTTTTCTTGAAAACATTTTCAAAATGATTTAAAACCTTTGAACCAAACTCAAACAAGGAAAATATATAATCTTTATTCTTTACTTAAAATCACATTACCATGTTGTATATATCTTCTTCACTCAACCTTTAGTTGATGAAAACATTTAAACATTTGAAAGTACCTCTTTCTAAACTTTTGAAAACATCTTTTTCAAAACCAAGTGAAAACCTTTAATTTTCTAAGCTAAAAGGCCAAAACCTTACCTTTCTAAACCAAACATCAAACCTTTCAAAACTATTGAAATCGTTCCTTTCGAAAGCAATAAAACTTTAGACATCATGCTTCAAAAACTACTTAAAAAATTGCCTTGGAAAACCTTCCGTTTAAACTTTCTGAAACCATTCAAAGCAAACCTTTCGAAACCATTGAACTAAACCCTTTCAAAACCATTGAACTCAAACCTTTTTAAACCATTGAACTCAAATATTTCGAAATCAATGGAAGCAACCTTTCTACTTTGTCGAAAGCTTTGCTTCAAAAGCTTTAAAATATATTATTTAAAACAATAGGCCTCTGCCTTTAAAACAACTCTTTCAAAATCTTGGGTTATTCTTCAATTAAAAACAAGGGTAAAACATTTAAGTCAAAAGCTTTCTTTCGAAAGCATGGAGAAGCGGTTGGTTTTAAAAAAAACTAGTAAACCTTTCGACTTTGTCGGAAGGTTCAAAACAAAACAATGATAAAGCGGCAGTAAGTCGAAAGGTTTAAAGCCTTAATTTTAAATAATTGACCTGCTCGAAAGCAACCAAGTCGAAAGCTCCTTTTCGAAAGCAAGTAGTGTAAGCTTTTGGTTTATAAAAAACATACCCCAACCTCTTTGGCAACCAACCTTTCGACTAAGAACCCTTCGACCTTGTTCAATTCATTACGTACCAAGTAACTTGGAACCATATGCATTGAACTTTGACCTTGTCGAAAGTTATAACCTTTTGACTTTGTCGGAAGGTCTGGGTCAGAAGATTTGATGCCTAAAATGGCTGAAATATGCTAAGGGCATGATTTTCTGGTTTTTAACTTAAAAATATAACTTTTCAACTAACCTGCTTTTGTTTGTCAAATTCTCGTTGGTTAATTAATACTTTTCAGAAAGGTGTTGCCGCTAATTTCAGAATTAAATATAAAAATATTTAAGTTCCATACCTTAAATAATTTTGTATATTCATAAAATCACTTAGGAAAGATCTAAAAAAATTCAAAAAAAATCTATTTTAATATGTTTTCCAACATATAAAAAATTTAAATCCAAATAATTATTATTTTAGCCGTAAATAATTTGTAACCAAATAAATCATTTTTTCACTAGAAAATTAATATAAACATAAATTCAGAAAATTATGAAAATTGGAACCCATCTCTAAAATATCATGTCTGGCCTATATTTAAATTGTCAAAGCATTTGGATGTCATTTAATAGGATTTTCATATCAAGTATATCATAAAAACTAACATGAACATGTATAATTCATCAACAAGCATATTTATAACATTAATCATCAAAACATGGCATAAACATGCAAAATCATTTCAGATCTAATCTTAAAACCAAAAAACATAAGAAAATGGGAAGAAATAATTATTCACCTTAGCTTTAAGACTAAAAAATGTAAAATTTGTTGTTGATTAACTTCCTTCTCTTGAATCCTAGCTTTATCTTCTCTTGAGAATAATAATGGTGACCGGCCTTAAGAATTTTTTAGTTGGTAAAATGAGAATGAACGTGAATTTCAATTCCTAAGGGTTTAGGGTGTAAGCCTCTCCTATTTTCCATATTGCCCTTACTCATTTCCTAACACATTAGTTTATGTTATCTCAATTTAATTTGCTCATTAACATGTAATGACTACCCTTAGCTTAATCAAATCGCAACCCATTAATCTTCGCATTATTTTATTTAATTTAACTAATTAAATATCCTAAATAATGTTATGAAAATATAGGGTATTACAGACTCCCACCTTAAAGAATTTCGTTCTTGAAATTACGATAAGATACACACAAAACAATCAACGGTAAAACATACCATCAAAAACTCTAGACAAGCATCTCTAATCCTGCTCTCAGTTTCTCAAGTACAGTCTCTAGCATCGTCGCTCCACTGAACCTTTACTAACCTGATTGTCTTAATCCTCAACTTCTTTTCATCTCTAGCCACAATCTAAATCGGCTTTCTCACTATAATCAAGTCCGGCTCTACGGTGAAATCCTCTAACCCTGTAGGTGTTATAGTAGTCTCTGGGTCTCTAACACATTTTCTAAGATGAGATATATGAAATACATCATGGACTCCTACCAAACTACTCGGTAACTCTACTCTATAAGCGAGTTTCCCAATCCTCTCCACAATACGGAATGGTCCAACGAATCTAGGTGCTAACTTTCTTGACTTTTCGAATCTAATCACACCATTCATCGGTGAAACCTTAATAAACATATAGTCTCCAACAGAGAATTTCAAGTCTCTCCTTCTTCTGTCAGCATAAGTCTTCTGTCTAGACTGAGCTTCCTTTATCCTAGCTCAGATCAACTCAATCTTCTCTGTAGCTTCTTTCACTAAATCTGGACCAAGAACCAATCTATCCCTGGTATCCAACCAACATGCGGGAGATTTGCATGGTCTTCCATACAAAACTTCAAACGATATCACCCTAATACTAGTCTAATAACTATTGTTATATGAGAACTCGACCAAATGGAGAAGGTCTTTCCATGATACCGCGAAATCCAATACACAAGATCTTAACAAATTCTCCAAGACTTTGTTAACTCATTCTGTTTCCCCATCAGTCTGTGGATGATAAGCTGTACTCATATTGAGCTTGGTTCCTGGTGCTTCCTATATACTCTTCCAGACACTAGTAAACAAAGAATCTCTATCACTGATGATACTACTAGGAATCCCATGCACTCTAACCACATTCTTCAAAAGCAACTTCGCCAAAATAGGTGTTGTCCTAGTTGACTTTATTGGAATGAAATGAGCACTCTTAGTCAGCCTATCCACTATGACCCATACGCTTTTATTTCTTCTCCTAGATCTTGGCAACCCATCAATGAAATCCATTAAGATAGAATACTACTTCCACATTGGAACATCTAACAGTTGAAGCTGTCCCCTTGGCTTCTGGTGTTCAGCCTTTGCCTGCCGTCAATTCAAGTACTACTTAACACATAAACCAATGTCCTGTTTTATCCTTTCTAGAAGAACCTTCTATTCATGTCCTGATACACCTTTGTTTCTCCTGGATAGATAGTGAACTTTAAACGATGGCATTCATCCAAAACTTCCTTTCTCATATCCCTTACACTCGGAACACACAACCTTCCTTTCCTTCTCAACCACCCTTTCTGGTCAGGACTGAAATCGTTTAAGTCATCGCTCTATGTTCCCTCGTTTAGCTTTCTGATCCGTTTAGCTAAAAACTAGATCCTCCTCATGTCTAGAAGATATCTTCTCAATTATTACCGGTCGAACTTCCAAACAAGACAATACAACATTTCCTGCACTAAAACCTACCTCAAATCTAAACTACACTCTACAAGCTGACAATGTTTCCAAATCTTTCCACTCAGCAACATAGCCAATACCACATTCTACTGTTTCCTGCTAAGTGCATCCGCCACCTTGTCTTCTTTTCCGGGTGTGTACTCAATTCCAAAATCATAAGCAGCAATAAACTCCAACCATCTCTGTTGTTTCATATTCAGCTCCTTCTGAGAGAATAAGTACTTCAACGACTTATGATCTATATAAAGCTCAAATGGCTCTCCAAAAGGTAATGCCTCCACACCTTCAAAGCAAATATAACGGCAACTAACTCCAAATCATGCGTTGGATACCTAACTTCATTTGGTCCGAGTTGTCTAAAAGCATAAGCAATCACTTTATCTTTTTGCATCAACACAACCCCTAATCCAGTTTCACACGCATCAGTATAAACAACCAAATCTTGTTCCCTTCTGGAACCACCAACAGCGGTGCATGGGTCAATAAGTGTTTCAAGATCTGGAATGCTTCCTCACACTTATCAGTCCATACAAACTTAACATCCTTTCACGTAAGCATAGTCATTGGTGCAGCTATCTACGAAAAATCCTTTAAAACCCTTCAATAATATCCAGCCACTCCAAGAAAACTCTTTATCTCGGTCGCTATCTCGAGTCTCTTCTAGTTATTCACATCCTCAATCTTAGTCGGATCTACAAACAACCCTTTCTCTAAGACTACATGACCAAGGAATTTCACTTTCTTCTTCCAAAAATAACAAAACATAGCCTTCAACTGATGCTCCCTCAACGTCTCCAGCAGAATTCTAAGATGAACTTCATGCTCCTTCTCAACTTTAGAGTATATCAAAATATCATCTATGAAGACCGACACAAATCTATCCAATTTCTTTTAGAAAATTCGATTCATTAGATCCACAAAGAATGCCAACGCATTAGTTAGTCCGAACGGCATAACTAACCATTCGTCGATCCATACTTTGTCTTAAAGGCCATCAAAGGAATATATCCTCTTCCACTCTAAGGTGATGAAACCCCGTTGCCAAATCTAGATGAGAGAATACCTTAGCTCCACTTAAATGATCGAACAAATCGTCAATTCTAGGCAATGGATATCGGCTCTTTATCGTCTTCTCATTCAAGTTACGATAATCGATACATAGACTTAACAATCCATCCAGCTTCTTAGCGAATACTGCGATGGCTCCCCAAGGCGAACTACTCGGTCGGATAAAACTCTTGCCTTCCAAATCTACCAACTACACTTTCAATCTTTCATCTCTGTAGGTGTCATCCTACTTGGTGGTATACTCACTGGTTCTGCTCCAAGCACCAAATCCATCCAAAACTCAGTTCCTCGTTTCGGTGGCAGTCCAACTACCGACTCGAACACATCAGAAAATTCACTAACCACAAAGACTCGATGCAACTCATCCTCCAACTCCATGATACCCAATAAAGCATTCACTTCACAACTATGGTTCTCTATGGTATAAACTATCCGATCACTACAATCCGAGTGACCAAGTGATATTTTTCTATCATGGTAAGATATCCTAGCATTGTATCTACTTAACCAATCCATCTCAAGGATAATCCCAGACCCCATAAAATCAATCACATGCAAACGATAATCAAAAGTATGACCAACCAAATCAAACTCTACATGGTCACACCTCATCCCAAGTTTCGCATACCCTCCTATCGGATTTGTAACTCTTAAGGAAGTAACTAAATATGAGGTTTCTAGGTTAATCTTACCTGCCAAACATTAAGAAATAAAAGAATTTGATGCACCAGTATCAAATAGAATGTTAACAGACATACCGTGAATATGTAGCGAGCCTTCTAGAATAACCTTCCCTTTCTCCTACACAACTGGCCTTGAAATTGTGGCTCCAATGCATACATTTGTTCCTTTCCATCTTTAGTAGGCTCTTTGCATTGCTTCTTATAATGGCTGATCTGATCACAATTAAAGCATCAGATGTTCTTCTTCGCAATCACCTCCTTTCCTTTCTCTTTTCCTTTTCCAGTACGACACTCATTAGCATAGTGTCATTTCTTATCACATTTATAGCAAACCACCTCATCTTTTCCCTTCTTCTGTGCTTCTCCCTTCTGAGCATTCATCTTATGTAAAGACTTTCTCTTATGGCCTCGTCCCACCTGGACCTCCTTCATTTTCTTCCTCAAACAAGCTAACGCCTCTTCCTACCTCGGCGCCATTTCTACCACTACATCACTAAGATCTCTTAGGTGCGGCAAGGTTACGCTCGTCAACTCCGACCTCAAGCCTCTTATAAACTTCTCATTCCTCCTTTTCATCGTATCAACCAAAGCATACCCATACCGGGCCAACACTTCAAATTTTCTTGCATATTCTAGAACAGACATCTCCCCTTGTTCTAGTTCAACAAACTTCCTAACCAATGTTGACTGTGCAATCACCGACATAAACCTTTCTTGAAACCTTATCATAAACTCCAATCAAGTTATGGTTTCCTCATTAACACCAGCTACAACAGTATTTCACCAAAATAGAGCAGCTCCTTGAAGCTTTCTTGAAGCTAATCTCCTCTTTTGCTCGTCATTAAATCCTAAGTCAGCGAAAATCCTCTCACAATGCAACAGCTAGTTCCAATGAACGGCTTCCCTCCAAGTCTGATATAGTCTCAGCTCAAGTTAGCATATTGGTTGATCATCGGAGCTTCCTGAACTCCACCTCCAACAGCATTTCCTCCGACAACTGAGCTGCAATTCCAGCTTGCATCATGTTTACAAAGAACTGATACGTGGCTCCCATGTCCACTTGGGGAACCCCAACACCAACATTTTCAGCTTGAGCCTGACCTGGACCTCTCCTAGCATTTGGTCGAGCATTTCCATTAGTGGCGGTGGTCTCTCCTCCAAGGTTAACTCTGCCTCTTCTTCCTTCCATATCTATATTCAAGCCTCGTGAGATACAGACGAATAGCTTAACTAAGATGGGAGTCTAGAGATATAGCGTTTACTTATATATAGCAAATACAAGTACGTTACTATAGCATTATCCCATACCCCAATATTAACTATAATTACTAAGGATTATATTTTCAAAAACCATTTTTAGTTATAGTATTCTGTAAACCATGCTCTGATACCAAGCTTTAATATCCCTATCTAGAGGTCCACTAAGCGCTACAAATGCTGCAGTCGTCTATAGTATTGGCTTCTGGTGAATAATGGTTTTCCGGGCTCTCCAATAACCTATCTGTATACAAACATATATCCCCTCCAATGTGTGATCATAATTTTAGTCTACCTGTGACCAAACCCTACACACTGGAATTTCGGACAACAATTAGCTGGAGCTAATAGCTAATGCATAGGACGTGACGTCATACTATTCCTATCTGGTATTCTAATATCTAAGTCATTTTCACTTAAGGATCCCCTCCCATAGTTTTTCTTGAAAACATTTTCAAAATGATTTAAAACCTTTAAACCAACTCGAAGAAGGAAAATATATAATCTTTATGCTTTACTCAAAATCACATTACCATGTTATATATATCTTCTTTACTCAACTCTAGTTGATGAAAACATTTAAACATTTGAAAGTACATCGTTCTAAACTTTTGAAAACATCTCTTTCAAAACCAAGTGAAACACTTCAATTTTCTAAGCCAAAAGGCCAAAACCTTACCTTTCGAAACCAAACATCAAACCTTTCAAAACTGTTGACAGTATTCCTTTCGAAAGCAATAAAACTTTAGACATCCTAGTTTAAAAACTACTTCAAACATTGCCTTGGAAAACCTTCCATTTAAACTTTCTGAAACCATTCAATGCAAACCTTTGGAAACCATTAAACTAAAACCTTTCGAAATCATTGAACTCAAACCTTTCGAAATCATTGAACTAAAACCTTTCGAAACCATTGAACTTAAAGCATTCGAAACCATTGAACTAAAACCTTTCAAAATCATTGAACTCAAACCTTTCAAAATCAATGGAAGCACCTTTCGACTTTGTTGAATGCTCTGCTTCGAAAGCTTTAAAATATATTATTTAAAACAATAGGCCTTTACTTTTAAAAGTACTCCTTCGAAAGCTTGGGTAATTTTCAAATTAAAACAAGGGTTAAACATCTAAGTCGAAAGCTTTCTTTCGAAAGCATGGAGAAGCGACTGGTTTTTCTAAATAGGTAAACCTTTCGTTTTGTCGGAAGGTTCAAAATAAAACAATGATAAAGCGACAATAATCTTTCGACTTTGTCAAAAGGTTTAAAACCTTTATTTTAATAATTGATCTGATCGGAAGCAACCAAGTCAAAAGCTCCTTTTCAAAAGCAAGCAGGTGTAAGGTTTTGGTTTATAAAATAAACATATCCCAACCTCTTTGGCAACCAACCTTTCGACTAAGAACCCTTCGACCTTGTTCAATTCATTACGTACCAAGTAATTTTATACCATATGATTGAACTTTGACCTTGTCGAAAGTTATAACCTTTCGAATTTGTCGGAAGGTCTGGGTCGAAAGGTTTGATGCCTAAAATGGCTGAAACATGCTAAAAGCATGATTTTTTGTTTTTAACTTAAAAACAACTTTTCAACTAACATTCTTTTATTTGTCAAATTCTCATTGGTTAATAAATACTTTTTAGAAAGGTGCTTCCACTGATTTCAAAATTAAATAATAATTTTATTTTATAAAATCCCCATTCTCTTTAGTTAAATATATAAAACATTTAAGTCTCATACCTTAAATAATTTTATATATTCATTAAATCACTTAGAAAAAATATGGAAAAATTCCAGAAAATCTATTTTAATATTTTTTCCAACATACAAAAATTTCAAACCCAAATAATAATTATTTTAGCCGTACCCAATAAATCATTTTATTCACTAGAAAATTAATATAAAATCCACATAAATTCAGGAAATTATGAAAATTAAAACTCATCTCTAAAAATCATTTCTGACTTATATTTAAATTTTCAAGGCATTTTGATATCATTTAATAGGGTTTTCATATCAAACATATCATAAAAACTAACATGAAAATGAATAATTCATCAACATGCATACATATAACTTTATTCATCAAAAACATGGTATAAACTTGCAAAATCATTTCGGATCTAATCTTAAAACTAAAAACCATAAGAAAACAGGATGATGTAATTATTCGCCTTAGCTTTGAGACTAAAAAGATGTGAGATTTGTTGTTGAATTAGTTGATTAACTACCTTCTCTTGAATCCTAGCTTTATCTTCTCTTGAGAATAATAATGGTGGTCGGCCTTAAGAGTTTTTTAGTTTGGTAAAATGAGAATGAACATGAGTTTCAATTCCTAAGGGTTTAGGGTATAAGCCTCTCTTATTTTCCATATTGCCCTTACTCATTTCCTAACATGTTAGTTTATGTTATCTCATTTTAATTTGCACATTAACATGGCATTGCTACTATTAGCTTAATCAAATCTCAACCCATTAATCTTCATATTATTTTATTTTATTTAACTAATTAAATATCCTAAATAATGTTATGAAAATATGAGTTGTTACACTAACACCTCTCTCATTGTTCGATTAGGTCGCTAACACCTTTCTCGCAGTTTGGCCAGGTCGCTAACACCTCTTAAAAGTTTGGGCTAAGTTGCTAGCACCTTACTCGTAATTTGGTAAGGTCACTAACACCTTACTCGTAGTTTAGTCAAGTCGCTAACACCTTACTTGTAGTTTGGTTAGGTTGCTGATGAATAAAATGAGTAGTCGTCACTTAGGGATCTATTGGCCTGAAATCCGAACACCCTAATATAATACAACTCTAAGTATGAATTACTTTTGCTATAGTAACTACAAAAATTTAACCATTGTCCCATACCATATAGTGAAATTCTAGTATTTACTAAAAGCTAGTAAATTTCGCTCAAACTCTATTTGACATGTTATAATAATAACTAAAAGAAACATATGAAATGTCTCATACTAATCTGACAATTCAATCGTTTAATAAATTCTTTGTTTCATAAAAAACACGAAATCCAAAGATATTTAAATCAAAGCTTATTCTCTTTTATTTGAAAAAAAGAGTTAAAAGAATTTTATTTTTAAAAATAGAATTTCTTCACTAAAATTAGGAATCAAACCAACGTTTTCCATAAATAATAGCCTGGTTTATTTTTAAAATCTATGTGGATATGTAATGTTGGTGCTAAAACTGGTCACAAATACCCAATTGTAGATGAAAGCACCAAATCACAGTCTCAGATCATAGATAGATTGTATATAGTAGAATTAAATATGAACAACACTCCAAAAATTAAAAGGAAAGCAGTAGAAAGGCAAGATTTGTAGTGGTTCGATATTGTAGCCTACGTCCACTTTAAATGATTTGCTATATTATTGATGATTTTCACTGGTTACGACTGATTACAACAATACACTCAAGATACAATGGAGATCTCGGCAGAGAATTGGCATAGAAGAGTCAAAAGTCCTCTTTTCTAGAGGCGTTGGGCTGCTATTTATAGGCATGACATGGAAATATCTGACTCAGGTCTCGAAAGACTCCTCCTCTCATGTGGATGGGCCCACCAGATCGATCCTGGACATTTGGGATCGATCCATGATAGATAAGTACACAATTCGTATCAATAAAAAACGACTCTATTTGGGCTAAGATTAACAAAAGATCAAGTACAGGTAGTACGTAAGTTCCTGTGAAAATTTGGTGGCATTTAGACTTGTAGATCTTGAGTTATGATCGATCCAAGTCTGTATTTGGAAAATGCTGGCGTCTTCATGTCGCTCCCATTCGTATCGATCATATTCAGATCGATGGCAATTCGTATCGATCATATCTGGATTGATGATGTGGCGCTACATTCCAGGGTCGATCCACTTTTCATGCCGAGAGACCGAGCCTTCCACTTGAACATGTTTCTTTCGTATCGTTCGCATGCAGTTAATTCGTATCGATCATCCAGTTAGCTGGCTTCGTATCGATATTCCCAAGTGCTACATCGCATCAATCAACGAGGATGCCATTCATATCGATCCATCGCATATCATTCACATCGATCACTGGTCGATCGATACGAATAATGTGCAAGGGTGGATCGATACGAAATGATAATTTTTTATGGATACGAAGTAGCAAGATTTAGATGGATAGAAGGAAGCTGATGGGCCGTTTCGTATTGATCACCTCACACACCCTTTGCATCGATTGTTTAGTGACATGCTTCGTATCGATCGCTGGCTGATCAATACAAACCAAGTTGATGAGGAGACCGATATGAAGTACGTAAGGACGAGATCAGTACGAAGTGTTGCCTATTGATGGATACGAAGTAAAGCGATCATGATGGGTACGAAGTAGAATGAGCATGGATGGATACGAACTGGATTAAACGTGATGGATACGAAATGGAGCATACATCGATGGATACGAACCGATAGCTTTTCTCTTGATTTTGATCGACCCATATCTTGAGCATACGAACTTCGATTGACTTGAAATTCTAAACTTTGACTTACCTTTGCATGTCGTGTCATGTCAATTGTAGCTCAATCCGGACTCGGTCCAAATTTCCAATATCCATGGTAGACCTATGTATAATTGATCTTTGGGACGGACTGTCTTTGTTTTCAAGTCAACTCTTTGGTGTCACGGCCTTGCCAAAAGGCGGGATAACATGTATATTTACTTTTCATAAAATATTATCAATTATAAAACCGTATGTATTAACAAAAGCAAAGAATATATTTGAAAGTTCACAAAGAAAAGAAATTAACAAAACAACCAAGATTAACAGAAACTGGGCTTACTGCCCAGTTTTCAAGTTCACTGGTCGATTGGTGGTGATAGACCAGTCAACCAATCGACGCATTTCCTGGGCAATTGTTTGCCTAGGTGATCATCGGTCCTATCCCAACGATCAACTATGGTCGTTATTGTGAGAAATGCGAATTATGGATCTTAAGGCTATGATTAACACTAGAGGGGGGTGAATAGTGTTTTTAAAGAATTACTAAATCTTTTTGAGTTTATGTTAATTTGAACAAAGATGTATGCAATATTCAGATACAGATATGATCACAGAAACAAACACAGATGCAGAAACAAAGTAAAAGCAGTAAAGGAAAGAATATGCCTGGTTTTATACTGATTCGGAGTTACCCTACATCCAGTCCCGCAACACAAGTACGAATTCCCTTTCAAAAGCAATCTTTACAATTACACCCTCGATTTCAAGGCTACGAGGTACACCCTCCAGAATCACAATCCTCAGGTAGAGATGCTTGATTTTCCGGGCAACAAGTTCGCCCACTTCATTTTACGGGCAACAAGTTCACCCAATTGGTTTCCCAAGGCTACAATCACACATTATCTCGCTTGATTGATTTTCAATGCTACAATCACACCTTTTCTCGCTTAATAGATTACAAAGAAGCCTATAACTCTGAATAGCACTGAGAACCTTGTTGAGATAGTGATAGAGAATCAAACTAGAAGTAATCGAGTTTGATTCAATGTTGATTTCGGCAGAGTAATTGTAAGAATATGTATTAATAAATGTGGAAGAAGAAGAGGAGTGAAAAACCAAAAAATCTGATGTAAAATTCATTGAAACTAACCCATATTTATAGAAGAACAACAGCCATATCCATTCGTCAAGAGTTATGGTGAATAGACACTTCTTTTGAAATTTAAGTTTTGATCTTAACTGACACTATGTCGACATGGTCACCATGAGTATGTCGACATCCCAAGGCAATTTTTGATGATTTGATTTTCTTTGAAAATAACCTTTATCTTATATTAAAATTATTTTACACTTTATAAATATACTTGACTATAGTTAAAATTCATAAGTAAATATAGAGAATAATATATATAGAATTTAACTATAATTTTATATTTAAATCTGTATAAATATTTAAAAGTTAAATATATTATATTAAAAGATAGTTTAAAATCAGGAGTAATTTGACTTTGAAATTAAAGAAGATTTTGAGGCCAAAATTATTTAAAATCAGGATAGAGGTTTTTGAATCTTTTAAAAGGAAAGTTTTGAAATCATTTTGAAAACAAGATAATTTTTGTAAAATCATTTGAATAAAAATTAGCGGATACAAAACAATGTTCCACTAGATTTTTCGTAGGTTCCATCCTACTTAGGGTTCCATCCCTTTAACGGACTCGAAGTGGATTCCATTTCACGAATAAATTGGATTTTAAGATGCCAGTGCTTTTCTAGGAGTTTTACCAAAATTCCTAATTAAAATACTTATTCTTGAGGTCTTGAACTTTTGATAATCTTGATACTCATGAGTCTTCAATCTTGATATCTTGAATCTCTATACCGTATAGTCTTCATTCTTGGTACCTGCATGGTTAAATCCTGCATATACATATATATCTAAACTTATAATGTTAGTATTTATATTTTATAATTTATTCTAAGGTTGTTGACATCAAAACCATCATCTCACGGATTAACAATCTCCCCTTTTTTGATGGTGACAACCTTTGTTTATAAAATATTACTTCTATCCTAATAACTCCCCCTTAATCTATGCCTAACTATCCTATTTCATATTTCTTCCCCTTTGTCATCAACAAAAACTAACTCTAAATATATAACTTCAAACTATATAACTCCTCCTCATTCTTAGACTAAAATATCTGCATTAATAAACTATACAACTCCCCCTTAAACTAATACTAGAACAAAGTATAGTAAATGAAATGTGACATTAACATAATTATATTATAATTATTCAATACATAAATATGTATAAGTATATTTCAGACAATCCAATCAACATACACATCAAAACCAGTCATGTCAGACAAGTCAAACAAATCAATCAAGTCAAACAAGTCAATCAAATCAAACAAGTCAATCAAGTCAAACAAATTAATCAAGTTAATCAAAACAAACAAAACAAATCAAAAACTAATAATCCTATACTATAAGGCAATACTACAAACTCCTCCTAAACAAAATACACTCATTATGTATACATGTATGCAATATGTAATTTGTAATGGAATATGAAGTGTATAACACATGCAATGTAGCATGAGATAATATGCAAAATGAAGTGCAACTTGTGATGCAAATGATTATGATATGCATTGTAATTTATAATGTAATATGCAATGAAATGTGATATGAAATAGGATGCATAATGATATGTAATAAAATGACAATGAAGTAAAATAATTTGTAGAATGATATGATGATATATATACTATAGTAAGAGATATTCAAACTATAAGATAAACATGAGTGATAAGTAATATCTAATTGGCAAGCATATATATATATATATGTGTGTGTGTGTGTGTGTGTGTGTGTGTGTGTGTGTGTGTGTGTGTGTGCGTGTGTGTCTATATATGTATGTATACATATATCAAACTATTTATTATACTTCAACCAAACAAAGGTAAAACACACCAATTACTAGACTTAAGTTAAGGAAACTAATGAATGGGACTGAAAGAGTTGTAAAGAAAGAATTTGAAGGTAATAAATGATATTAAAACTATGACATAATCGTGAAAGGTAGTAATCAAACTTAATATTAAAATAAAATGCTAAGGAATAAGGACTTATACTATATATGATCAAATATGGTTTTCATAAAGATTAATACCCTCCTTATTTAATTCTTTAAAAAAATTGTTTTTTTAAGAGTCCAAACTTCCATGTATATAAAATAATTAACTTACTAATTAAAATCTATATATTAAATTATTATTGGTTTAAAAATTCAGAAACATGTTTAAACATCTTTTAAATTTTAAACAATATCATAATAAAATAATAAAGATTGAAAAACTAAAATAAACATGTGTTATATTAAGGCCTTTTACTTTAAAAAATTTAATTAATTATTTAAAAAAAAACATTATAACATGAAATTAAAATATTTAACATAAGTTAGAAAATAATTTCTAAAAAGAATAGAGAAAAATACTTAATTTAAATATTATTTTTACATAATTTAAAATTTCAAACAGAAAAGGCAACATTTACAGAATGCTATAAAATATATTCGAAATTTTATAAAACTGAAAATGTAGCTTTTACCAAATGCTGTGTAAAGTTTTTGAAACTCTACAGCGTTCCAAAGCACAGAAATGCTATAAAAACGAATTTGCAGTACTTACAAAACATTACAGAAGAAAAGAAGCATTTTAGAAATGCTATCTAAAATTCCGGTCATGTGATGTGGTGCAATCTTATTAATTGAAAAAATATATAAATAGAACCTTATTCTAACATTCTAAATTCATTCTATTAATTTCTTAAAGATATAAAATTAATATCTTAAAAGAAATATAGTATGAAAAGTAAAAATAACATTAGAAAAGTTGAAATCATGAATGAAGGTATGCTCTTCTACTTAGTATAGTTGTAATAAATTAGTTGTAGATTTTATTTGAAAGAAAACACATTTTAAAAGACTTTTAAATAAAAATTTAGACTTGTATATCGATATTTATACTATGGTGTGTCGATATATGGACCAAAATATCAAAACTTATAAAAGAGATAAATTTCTATACGTAACTAAATGCATAGATATATATATTCCTAAATGCAACAATAAAGATGAAATAATAGTAAATCGTACCAATTTTTGCACTTTATCTTTCTAACTTTGTTGTTATTCCATTGTAGTGAGTCACACATTTATATCTTTCAAAATTTAACGACGAGATCTGTTCTATTGCGACGGGCTCGTTTTTCTGTTTAGCGTAGTATATTCATTTGCTGAATTTGAAGACCGTATGAGAAAGATATAGATGATTTAGTAGATCAACTAACTTGGCATCAAAACTTTGAATTTGAATTTTGAATGAATGGACACTTCAACTACTATAAATAGGCCCAACAGTCACCACTTTTCATAAAAATTCCTCTTCTACTTCTTCTTTCCGTTTTTCTATATACTATCAAACTTCTAGAAGGCATATCTTCTACGTTCCTTAACGGAATTGGATGAAACCAGCGGCAAATCGAAGAGGAAGGAAATGACTACAATCTAGTAATAGTTTGGTGTCAAATTTGGAAGGTATTTTGATGCAACAGGCCGAACAGTACAAGAAATGTAGAAGATCCTGCACATAGTTTTTCAGTTTTGGATAGCCAACTTCAAATTGTCATATCTCACTCAATTTTGATCGGAATTTGATGATCCACCCATCAAAACGACCGCGAGAACAAGAACTACTGTAACGACCCAATATTTCAACCATTCGCATCCGCACATGTCGGACTTGAATTGTTCAAAATACTGCGTTGTAGAATAAATTTAGCAAACTCAGAATATACAGTAAATAAATCACAGAATCACATACACAGATATCAGAATCTCGCAGCGGAAATTAAAATTTAGTGGTTCATGAAGCCACTGATACATCTTTAACAAAACAGAACTTACATTGTCTATAATCCTCAATACAAATTTTAACATACACAGATAGAGAGTCTTCAAAGTCTTGAATTCCAGAAAGGATAAAGGCTGAAACAACTTCCAATAGCACGAATGATCTATTGAGTGTCCTAGCTACAGAGAAGAAACTGAAGCTGCAACTCAGGCTGACCCGAGCGTAAAATAAAACAAACACTCGAGTCAGGACATACATACTTATATGATGTAAGCTAAATCAAGTGTACTGTAATATAGAGCAAGTAACTTAAAGGATGCTTGGGACCGCCCATCCTCTAAGGATCCGTCAAACTATTTACTATGTAATATATTGCGCTATTATAATAGTGTCTATTTATAAAATAAACATACTTTTTTCTTAGCATTAAGGGGTTACCCATATAGCCCTTAACACGTAATAGTCCCAGTAGTCCATCCAATATCATAGCCCCTCCTGATCGGGAAGCCACCAGAGGATACCACACGGGCTACGGGAGAAATCCAAACTCGTACAAGGCTCGATATGGTAGGTGACACGGCACAACTAGGCAATGCCAGGGTAGATATACCAATTACGCTTCCGGACCGATGGTAACGCGAAGCCGCAGCAACCGCCCACCTCGAACAACACTCCCAAATCAAGGGTGCACCCAAACAATCACATAAGCAATAGAATGGTATACGAAGAAGTGCGTTCGATCAGAGGAGCTACCTCATTAATCCGTCAATCGCTCCTGTTTTAGCCACCTTAAGCCAACTCACGGGAGTCGGGTCCACGTATTACCTTTCAAGAAACCGTCACCACCATCCTACTTCATTCTGGAATCTCCACCGCGTACACGGTTAGTCAAAGTGGTTTTCGGTATCGACAGAGAGTATGTCCATAACCGATCCCGGTCTCTTTGCCAACCCTTCGTTATTATAACCCGTGGTTATTTAAAAACAGTTTATACTTTAAATTAGAATAAACATTTCCATTTCAAAACTATAGATACGATATCATTTTAAAACCCAAAACAATAGGATATCGTTATATTCAAATATAATTCTTTCCAAAACCATACTGTTTATAATATCTGGAGACCAAATATTTGAATTATATCTTCAAAGGATAATGTTTTGGAAACTTTACTTAAATCCATAACTCCCAAACACAATGGTTTGGACATTCAACGGTATATATATAAATGGGTTAACTTTATGGTTACTTTGTAAAGAAGATAATTTACATAGCTTCACAAATATATTTCTTTATTTAAAGTTTAACCATAATTTAAATATCCCTTTATGTTCCCAAAACCATTTCAATTTTTATATATATCCAATTGGAGTATTTACTATTCAAAACTTAGTTTGGGTTTTATTCTTTCACAAATCAATGTTTTATATTTTTAGTCTTGAATATTCCCATAATTTCCATAAATAAAACTCCAAATTTTAACCATTAAATTTTTCCCAAAATTTACTTAATACCAGAATATTTATCTTTAATTTATTTAGGAAAATACAGTTATAAATATTATGTCTTAAGTTTTTCCAAAACTTAAGGTAAAATAAAATTTATCAAATTCCATAAATTTTAGAGCAATCAAATTCTAGATTCCATAGCACTTAGGAAATGCTACCTAAAGTTATGGGTAAAACTAGTCAAATTTCAAAAGACAGCATTTAAATGCTGTAATAGATTGTTTAACTTGATAAATATTTCCAAATATAACCTATTTATTTATTCATTTATTAACTGAAATCTTATTCTTTCAAAATCCCGATTTACCAAATAAGTTATATTCCATAAATTTATTCAAATATTTATTTATTTCTTTATTTATAACTTATTAAAAATCAATATAAATTCCTTTAAAGATATAAATCAAATATTTAACTTCCAAAATAATTTTAAATATTTCAGAAAATATTATAAGGACCACGGGCCTGTATATAGTTTTCTAGCCTAGGTCAAGTGGTACGGATTTATATCATTTCAATCCGTAGTTTACAAATATCCCGGGTCCTATCATTTCAAACCCGCAATCCCAAGTTTAACAGTTTAACAGTTAACAGCATAATTTAACAATAATAATCATTTAGGCCTATCATTTCAGCCCATAACAATCTACGTATAACAGGGAACTTGCAGTGTGATTTAAGCAGTAAATAAACAATAACATAATATAACTGCAGATATAATACAACAGATAATAACTGATGAGGTGTCAATTTAAATGGGGTTCATCATTTTATATTACACTACAGACAGATAATAGTGACATAAAATTTTACACATACACTTGCAATAATTTACGAAATATAAATACGTATGTCTGGTGAGAAATACTCACCTGAAAGTTGCAGAAAATTTGAATTCAAAACGACGATTCACCGGTAAAGACCGACAGAAAATAACGATCAAATTTCTTCTGATGTCGCCTAGATTCAAATCTAGAACAAATTCAAATATTTTGAAACGCGACTTTAGAATGTATGGTCAAGAAAGGATTAAAATAGAACGAAAATTTGTTTGACTTGCTCGACCACTCCACCGTATAATGTGACCTAAATATACCCAAACGTGAACCGTGCTAACACAAAAATTACGACAAAATTTCCTAAAACAAAAACGGCAAAATGTTGAATACGCATACACGTGCACACTTGCATTCCTATGTATTATGAAAATGTTGTTGCTTAAATTTTCCTCAAACTTAGAGTCACTTTTTCAAATCCAGCTACTATCTTACATTTTAAACTTAATTTGCATCATTGCTTTATGACTTCATCCATCTTCAATCTAAACTTTCCAGGCTTAAAAACTGTACAGACACACCTCATCCTATCTTCAACTATTACTAGCATCCCCAAACTCCAGCCTTTTACTAAACACTCAGGTTAGATGAATTCACTCACAAGGCTTGGTCATCATATCCAAAGCAAGTTTTTACTGATCCATTCGTGCACCGTGTGATACACAGATATGCACAGCCTATGAATTTTATAAATGCAGACTACCACTCAACTACGTTTTTCTTAATTCACTCATATATGCCTCTATGCTCTTTTCTTCTTCTATCCTCTTTTGCAATGACTTACCCAAACTAGAACCCAAACCTGGTCTAAGTTTACAAATACAGTTTGTCTGAAAGGAGAAAAATGAGCAAATTCCTTATTATACCCCTAGTCGAACCCATGATTTTGAAATCAAAAGAAAACTCAGGTTAATGAGATGTTTGATAGAACTTGGTTTTACATATGTAAAAATTTTTTCAAAGTAACCTCTCAGTTCTATAAAGTTAGTACCTCTGACTTAATTATGTATACAAAAAAAAAAAAAGAAAAAAAAAAAAAAAAAAAAAAAGAAAAAAAAAAGAAAACTCTATAAACCCAGATCCATATGTTGTTCAAGGCATATGATAAGATTCTTAGAGAAAACAAAGTGGATAAATGGTAGTGTGGCCGAGCAAGGCAGAGATAAAACAAAATTTTCGAGGAAGAGGAAATATCTGAACAAAGAAAAGAAAATGACATAGACCATTTACCTGATAAGAGTTCGAGCCCGAGAAGAACAGACAAGAGAGAATGAAACTAAAGAAGATAAAGCAAAGTATATATAGATGGATTTTGCGAAATAGTCAGATATGAAACGTACGAGTATTAATGTAAGCGTTGATCTCTCCTACCACTTCTCTGTTAGAACGTTATGAGCGTGATTTACTGATCAGTTTGCAAAAGGATAAATCTTCGAAATATACAGGGGAAGCCAAGAGTTTCACAACGTATAAAGCTTGATGATAATTTAATGCCAGATTAATTTCCTGCGTGATTTGAGCTCATACCAGAGAACTGGTATCTTGGCAGGTATACATTGTTATAACTTCAAATTTATGTGATGTGTGATTAAATGATAAAACGGCAAGGCACATAAATTTGAACTGATGCGCATTTGAAGGGTGCTTGATTTATATTTTTTTCTTTCCAGATGATATGTGTGATTTTAAACTGCTCATTATGAATATATTTTGATTTCACAATATGTTCCAATTAAACAGTTGCATGGTTAAAGCAAACATGCTTTGAAGTAGTTGCAGAGATTTATGGGGAAAATGGCAAGAATAGAAACGGAGCATTGCTTTGAAATCTGAACGTTTTGCATATATGCGTGATTTCTCCTTTCAGTTTCAAAGAAATAAAGGTTTCAATATTAAGAGGAAGAGAAATCAAATCTGCTGCCAGTTATACACAATTGATTGAATGCATCAGTTTCTTATGTTAATTGTTTACTCACGTGATTAAAGCAATGGGATAAATATATAGGGCTTTGAATATAACTGACGAGCTAAATCAGAGGAGATAAATCAATAGTTATCAATTATACAAGATGTCAGGGAATACGTTCACATTTCAAGCATTGATTTGGTAAATATTTGCTTTAAATCTTCGTATGAATTAAAGGAGAGATAAATGGGAATGAAAACATCAGTTTCTATATGATAAATGCTTATACGTGATTTAGTTTATACATTGATTTATAGGCAAACAAACGGCAAATAGTGATACAATGCAATATTCCCTTGGTCTTAAGAAACGGCAGAGGTGCTGATACAACTAGTGATTCAAGCAAATACATATAGATTTGTTTTAACTGTAGGTTGCGTGATTCATTTCCAGTTTTAATGCATGCGTGATATATCTTCCAAATATAAATGTTTGCACGTTATAAGAATTTTTTTTTCAAAAGCATGCGTGCCTTATAAATTTCCAGATTTGATGAATATGGACTGTGTAATTTCCTTCCAGGATACTTTGCTTGAATTATATGTGTGATTAGGAACGGAAAATTTTATTTATTTATTTATTTATTTATTGCACAATAAAGGTGAAATAGAGAGATATACATGGGAATTGAGAAGTTGAAAAGATAGGCAAGGTTAAGTATGAATGCGTGATTTAAAACTGCCAATTGAAATCTAGATTTAATGCATGCGATAACTGCAATTTTTATGAGAAGCTTTGATTTCAAAATCTTATACTATTTAATGTAGGCGTGATTTTAGATTGATGATTTGCAGATAAAAGGATTTGTTTGAGGCGGAATCAAATGGACAAATGGGGAGAAAAGGGCAAGCAGCTTAAATGGTTTAAAGTATCAGTTTTATATATATAAATATGTAAATATGAATACGTGTGTAATGATTCATTTATATTTACATAAATTTTGATTTGTATTAAATATGTTTACAAATGTATTTGGACGTTCGCAGATACCATACTAGATCATAGGCAAAAACACAGGGGAAAAAGAGGAAGCTGTAGAGATTTAAAGCTTTCAGTTACAAAAGTTATAAATATGTTTACGTGATATAAGATTTAGGCAGTTACACAACATATAAAGTTTGAAAATATGTAAATATGCATGCGTGATTTCAGCATGCTTTGATTCTCCTATGTTTGATTTAATAAACAAACTGGCCAGACTTAATGCAAAACTTTTTAAAAAGAAACGTACAAAATGAAAAGTTGCGTGATATAAGCCTGGATATAAAGTTTGTACGTAACTTTATGTTCTTTTTTTTTTAGTTCAGTTTGCAAAAATTATAAGTTTTTGAATTTACTGGAAGGCCGAGAGATTTGCTTCAGTTTTCTCTTTGAATAAATGCTTAAACGTGATTGAAGAAATAAACAAGGGAAGTTATCAATGCATGATTTTATTTCTGAGAAAAGGAAAGGCAAACTCATATTCAATTCAGTTTTGATTTACAAAAGGTTTAATTAAGGCATACGTTGATATGGGGAGAAATAAAGGTAAGTATACATCAGAGGATGAACGAAAGAGTTGATATGTATCGTATCAATTTAGGCATGTACAAATTTCTCCTTGGATTTTTGTCTCACACGTTACTTCCATGTTAAGTTTTTACTTCATTTTATTTATTTGATTTTAGTTTGAAAACAATAAATGGAATGGCAAGAATTTATGCAAAGCTTAGAAAAACGTATACAAATTTATTTAAAATCAGACTGTCAGTTAATGCAACGTAACGTTTGTTATAAAATCTCTGACTGATATTTTTCTCCTAAATTTTACGAAAACATGATTTTTACACTACGCTAAACAGACGCAGTCCAAAACATCAAAAAATTTCATAAAAATAACATTTTAAAAACACACGTTTTATTACGTCACTTATACCCTATAATTGACGCGTCCTTTAAACGCGAAATTTAACAGTTCAAAAATAGCTTAAATTTTCACAGTTATTATTTAATTTTATTGACATATACAAATTTTATAAAATATATCTCCAAATAAAATAATTAACTATTTTGATAAACACAATTTATATAAAATATATTTCAAAGTTAAATAATTAAAATAAAATAAATAGCTAAAACTAGGGCTGTTACACTCTCCCCCACTTAAAAACTTTTCGTCCTCGAAAAGGAACGAAAGGAAAAGAATCAAAAGAGGATAAGCTAGACAAACAAGAATCTTAAACGAATAGTTCCGGATTTGAAACACGAAGAAGATCCTCCAGAATCGGTTCTACTCTTCAGTTTGACCGTCAGTCCATGGGTGATAAACGGTGCTTAGGTCTCGATGAGTAACAAAGGTTTCAAAGATTATTGAAAGATTCCTAAATAGGCTGGTAGAAGCAATAGCCTCCCCATTCTGTAGCAGATAGGGAAACCAAGGACACTTAAAAATAGTTCATAAACAAAATAAGATAATAAATTTGAAATCATAATGCTTTTGAGATTATAATACTTTGAAGGTCGTTAAAATTTATAGATATCATCATCTGGAAATCATATTACTAAAATCATAGCACTTTTTAAAATAATCTTCATTTATACCTTTTAAATTCAATGCCAAATAATACTCATTTCAAAGTTGAAATATTTTAAGGTTCATTTATTCAATTATAAAATTTTCAAAACATTTTATTTTTAAAAACAGCAGCACTTATAATATGTTACGGTAGATATAATAGTATTTTCCAATCAATTCATTATTCTACTTAACTCTTGATTTAGCAATAACCTAACACTTTATTTAAAATACCTATTTTATAATTAAGATATTCCTTTAATAAGTTACACTTGAAATTTCCATTTGAAAACCAAATTCTCAATTATCAAATTTTAGTGATATTAAAATACATCTTAATCATAATTATCCATTTTTCAAGACATGTCTATTTCCTGAATGAAATATTTATCATAGCAAATACAACAATCAAATTTCTCTATTCATTAAGATATCAATTAAACTATAAATCCTTACTACAAAATATTTCTTCAATATTTTACAAACATATTCTTCTCAGGAATTATTAGGATTTCCTGGTTAGATTTAAGGTTCCTTATTAAATCAAATTTGATTGTTAAGTTATTTTAAATAAGATTCCTTAAATTTCTTTTTCCTTATTTACCTCTATTAATCTTTTATAACTAAAATTTAAGTGTATAACATTTATTATAACCACTCAAATTTTATTTATAAAATCTTTATATTATATATTATCCAATTTCATTGTTAACTTTTGAAAATCAAGGTAAGTTATTTTGAAATGAAATTGAGTATTATACAACTAAAACTTTCAGATTCAATTATCTCCAGTTGGAAATTTTTATTCAAAAATTTAATTTTCTCCTCAAGATAAACTTTAAAATTTTATTTCCGATTCCCTCCAAACCATTTAGAGATAACTAATATATGTACATAATGTGTCAAATCTATTTTATAAATTAAGTCATATTTTAGAAATTCAAATCAAATAAAATCTCAAGGTAATACTGTAGCCAGACTACAGAATGGTCTTTCACTTCGAAACTCGAAAATGAATGTCGATGATGTTGTAGTCATCACCGAAATTATTTTCCAGCGACAAAGAGAAGAGCACTAAATTTTTAAAATTCTTTGGGAAACAAACTTCTATTTTGAAAATACTTTAAATAATATATACTTTTAAAATTTTAATCCCAAAGTTTGAAACCATCAGAAATTGAATTCTCAAGTTCTTGTTTTATATTCATTTCTGTTTCTAAATTAATTTATAACCATTGTTTATATTCAATTATTTAGACAAACACATGGTTTACAAAACCATAAATAAAATCAAACTATTATCTCCTGACACTAGTTAAATTAAATATTAAAATTTCTGAAAATTTATACTTATATATATTTTAGATTTCCTTTCAAATATAGGAGTAAATTTCCAAAACAAGGATAGAAATTCAAATTTGATGAACTCAAATCAAATAGAATCCAAGCTAGTTAAAATCAGAAGGTCCGATGATTAAATAACAGAATAAGGAACTGGGTAAGTCTATATAAATCGCGGACAACCTTGACCTGGTCAACCGTGACTTGAAGAGTCGGATCGATATGATTGGGTAAATCTATATTTGATCCGAAGAGATAGAGTTCGGAATAACCAAAGATACTGGCATATAAACCGAGGATAAATATAAATCTCTGGTGAATCAATGTTAATGGTAAAGGAGTTTCGCCCCTTTATTAGAATAATGGCGAGACCGCCAATTTACTATAAAGATCATCCGAAGTGGAGTTATGGGACACTCCAGAATCTAAAGTAGATGAAAGTGAGGGACACGGATGAACTTTGGAACCACAGGGAATGTTCCAAATTCGAAAAGGAAGAGGTTCAAGCTCGAATGAAGGTGATTCTATAAATCAATTTACCATACATTCTAAGTTTGCCTAGAGCCAAAGCTCTGATACCAAATGTAACGACCCAATATTTCAACCATTCGCATCCGCACATGTCGGACTTGAATTGTTCAAAATACTGCGTTGTAGAATAAATTTAGCAAACTCAGAATATACAGTAAATAAATCACAGAATCACATACACAGATATCAGAATCTCGCAGCGGAAATTAAAATTTAGTGGTTCATGAAGCCACTGATACATCTTTAACAAAACAGAACTTACATTGTCTATAATCCTCAATACAAATTTTAACATACACAGATAGAGAGTCTTCAAAGTCTTGAATTCCAGAAAGGATAAAGGCTGAAACAACTTCCAATAGCACGAATGATCTATTGAGTGTCCTAGCTACAGAGAAGAAACTGAAGCTGCAACTCAGGCTGACCCGAGCGTAAAATAAAACAAACACTCGAGTCAGGACATACATACTTATATGATGTAAGCTAAATCAAGTGTACTGTAATATAGAGCAAGTAACTTAAAGGATGCTTGGGACCGCCCATCCTCTAAGGATCCGTCAAACTATTTACTATGTAATATATTGCGCTATTATAATAGTGTCTATTTATAAAATAAACATACTTTTTTCTTAGCATTAAGGGGTTACCCATATAGCCCTTAACACGTAATAGTCCCAGTAGTCCATCCAATATCATAGCCCCTCCTGATCGGGAAGCCACCAGAGGATACCACACGGGCTACGGGAGAAATCCAAACTCGTACAAGGCTCGATATGGTAGGTGACACGGCACAACTAGGCAATGCCAGGGTAGATATACCAATTACGCTTCCGGACCGATGGTAACGCGAAGCCGCAGCAACCGCCCACCTCGAACAACACTCCCAAATCAAGGGTGCACCCAAACAATCACATAAGCAATAGAATGGTATACGAAGAAGTGCGTTCGATCAGAGGAGCTACCTCATTAATCCGTCAATCGCTCCTGTTTTAGCCACCTTAAGCCAACTCACGGGAGTCGGGTCCACGTATTACCTTTCAAGAAACCGTCACCACCATCCTACTTCATTCTGGAATCTCCACCGCGTACACGGTTAGTCAAAGTGGTTTTCGGTATCGACAGAGAGTATGTCCATAACCGATCCCGGTCTCTTTGCCAACCCTTCGTTATTATAACCCGTGGTTATTTAAAAACAGTTTATACTTTAAATCAGAATAAACATTTCCATTTCAAAACTATAGATACGATATCATTTTAAAACCCAAAACAATAGGATATCGTTATATTCAAATATAATTCTTTCCAAAACCATACTGTTTATAATATCTGGAGACCAAATATTTGAATTATATCTTCAAAGGATAATGTTTTGGAAACTTTACTTAAATCCATAACTCCCAAACACAATGGTTTGGACATTCAACGGTATATATATAAATGGGTTAACTTTATGGTTACTTTGTAAAGAAGATAATTTACATAGCTTCACAAATATATTTCTTTATTTAAAGTTTAACCATAATTTAAATATCCCTTTATGTTCCCAAAACCATTTCAATTTTTATATATATCCAATTGGAGTATTTACTATTCAAAACTTAGTTTGGGTTTTATTCTTTCACAAATCAATGTTTTATATTTTTAGTCTTGAATATTCCCATAATTTCCATAAATAAAACTCCAAATTTTAACCATTAAATTTTTCCCAAAATTTACTTAATACCAGAATATTTATCTTTAATTTATTTAGGAAAATACAGTTATAAATATTATGTCTTAAGTTTTTCCAAAACTTAAGGTAAAATAAAATTTATCAAATTCCATAAATTTTAGAGCAATCAAATTCTAGATTCCATAGCACTTAGGAAATGCTACCTAAAGTTATGGGTAAAACTAGTCAAATTTCAAAAGACAGCATTTAAATGCTGTAATAGATTGTTTAACTTGATAAATATTTCCAAATATAACCTATTTATTTATTCATTTATTAACTGAAATCTTATTCTTTCAAAATCCCGATTTACCAAATAAGTTATATTCCATAAATTTATTCAAATATTTATTTATTTCTTTATTTATAACTTATTAAAAATCAATATAAATTCCTTTAAAGATATAAATCAAATATTTAACTTCCAAAATAATTTTAAATATTTCAGAAAATATTATAAGGACCACGGGCCTGTATATAGTTTTCTAGCCTAGGTCAAGTGGTACGGATTTATATCATTTCAATCCGTAGTTTACAAATATCCCGGGTCCTATCATTTCAAACCCGCAATCCCAAGTTTAACAGTTTAACAGTTAACAGCATAATTTAACAATAATAATCATTTAGGCCTATCATTTCAGCCCATAACAATCTACGTATAACAGGGAACTTGCAGTGTGATTTAAGCAGTAAATAAACAATAACATAATATAACTGCAGATATAATACAACAGATAATAACTGATGAGGTGTCAATTTAAATGGGGTTCATCATTTTATATTACACTACAGACAGATAATAGTGACATAAAATTTTACACATACACTTGCAATAATTTACGAAATATAAATACGTATGTCTGGTGAGAAATACTCACCTGAAAGTTGCAGAAAATTTGAATTCAAAACGACGATTCACCGGTAAAGACCGACAGAAAATAACGATCAAATTTCTTCTGATGTCGCCTAGATTCAAATCTAGAACAAATTCAAATATTTTGAAACGCGACTTTAGAATGTATGGTCAAGAAAGGATTAAAATAGAACGGAAATTGTTTTGACTTGCTCGACCACTCCACCGTATAATGTGACCTAAATATACCCAAACGTGAACCGTGCTAACACAAAAATTACGACAAAATTTCCTAAAACAAAAACGGCAAAATGTTGAATACGCATACACGTGCACACTTGCATTCCTATGTATTATGAAAATGTTGTTGCTTAAATTTTCCTCAAACTTAGAGTCACTTTTTCAAATCCAGCTACTATCTTACATTTTAAACTTAATTTGCATCATTGCTTTATGACTTCATCCATCTTCAATCTAAACTTTCCAGGCTTAAAAACTGTACAGACACACCTCATCCTATCTTCAACTATTACTAGCATCCCCAAACTCCAGCCTTTTACTAAACACTCAGGTTAGATGAATTCACTCACAAGGCTTGGTCATCATATCCAAAGCAAGTTTTTACTGATCCATTCGTGCACCGTGTGATACACAGATATGCACAGCCTATGAATTTTATAAATGCAGACTACCACTCAACTACGTTTTTCTTAATTCACTCATATATGCCTCTATGCTCTTTTCTTCTTCTATCCTCTTTTGCAATGACTTACCCAAACTAGAACCCAAACCTGGTCTAAGTTTACAAATACAGTTTGTCTGAAAGGAGAAAAATGAGCAAATTCCTTATTATACCCCTAGTCGAACCCATGATTTTGAAATCAAAAGAAAACTCAGGTTAATGAGATGTTTGATAGAACTTGGTTTTACATATGTAAAAATTTTTTCAAAGTAACCTCTCAGTTCTATAAAGTTAGTACCTCTGACTTAATTATGTATACAAAAAAAAAAAAAAAAAAAAAAGAAAAAAAAAAGAAAACTCTATAAACCCAGATCCATATGTTGTTCAAGGCATATGATAAGATTCTTAGAGAAAACAAAGTGGATAAATGGTAGTGTGGCCGAGCAAGGCAGAGATAAAACAAAATTTTCGAGGAAGAGGAAATATCTGAACAAAGAAAAGAAAATGACATAGACCATTTACCTGATAAGAGTTCGAGCCCGAGAAGAACAGACAAGAGAGAATGAAACTAAAGAAGATAAAGCAAAGTATATATAGATGGATTTTGCGAAATAGTCAGATATGAAACGTACGAGTATTAATGTAAGCGTTGATCTCTCCTACCACTCCTCTGTTAGAACGTTATGAGCGTGATTTACTGATCAGTTTGCAAAAGGATAAATCTTCGAAATATACAGGGGAAGCCAAGAGTTTCACAACGTATAAAGCTTGATGATAATTTAATGCCAGATTAATTTCCTGCGTGATTTGAGCTCATACCAGAGAACTGGTATCTTGGCAGGTATACATTGTTATAACTTTAAATTTATGTGATGTGTGATTAAATGATAAAACGGCAAGGCACATAAATTTGAACTGATGCGCATTTGAAGGGTGCTTGATTTATATTTTTTTCTTTCCAGATGATATGTGTGATTTTAAACTGCTCATTATGAATATATTTTGATTTCACAATATGTTCCAATTAAACAGTTGCATGGTTAAAGCAAACATGCTTTGAAGTAGTTGCAGAGATTTATGGGGAAAATGGCAAGAATAGAAACGGAGCATTGCTTTGAAATCTGAACGTTTTGCATATATGCGTGATTTCTCCTTTCAGTTTCAAAGAAATAAAGGTTTCAATATTAAGAGGAAGAGAAATCAAATCTGCTGCCAGTTATACACAATTGATTGAATGCATCAGTTTCTTATGTTAATTGTTTACTCACGTGATTAAAGCAATGGGATAAATATATAGGGCTTTGAATATAACTGACGAGCTAAATCAGAGGAGATAAATCAATAGTTATCAATTATACAAGATGTCAGGGAATACGTTCACATTTCAAGCATTGATTTGGTAAATATTTGCTTTAAATCTTCGTATGAATTAAAGGAGAGATAAATGGGAATGAAAACATCAGTTTCTATATGATAAATGCTTATACGTGATTTAGTTTATACATTGATTTATAGGCAAACAAACGGCAAATAGTGATACAATGCAATATTCCCTTGGTCTTAAGAAACGGCAGAGGTGCTGATACAACTAGTGATTCAAGCAAATACATATAGATTTGTTTTAACTGTAGGTTGCGTGATTCATTTCCAGTTTTAATGCATGCGTGATATATCTTCCAAATATAAATGTTTGCACGTTATAAGAATTTTTTTTTCAAAAGCATGCGTGCCTTATAAATTTCCAGATTTGATGAATATGGACTGTGTAATTTCCTTCCAGGATACTTTGCTTGAATTATATGTGTGATTAGGAACGGAAAATTTTATTTATTTATTTATTTATTTATTGCACAATAAAGGTGAAATAGAGAGATATACATGGGAATTGAGAAGTTGAAAAGATAGGCAAGGTTAAGTATGAATGCGTGATTTAAAACTGCCAATTGAAATCTAGATTTAATGCATGCGATAACTGCAATTTTTATGAGAAGCTTTGATTTCAAAATCTTATACTATTTAATGTAGGCGTGATTTTAGATTGATGATTTGCAGATAAAAGGATTTGTTTGAGGCGGAATCAAATGGACAAATGGGGAGAAAAGGGCAAGCAGCTTAAATGGTTTAAAGTATCAGTTTTATATATATAAATATGTAAATATGAATACGTGTGTGATGATTCATTTATATTTACATAAATTTTGATTTGTATTAAATATGTTTACAAATGTATTTGGACGTTCGCAGATACCATACTAGATCATAGGCAAAAACACAGGGGAAAAAGAGGAAGCTGTAGAGATTTAAAGCTTTCAGTTACAAAAGTTATAAATATGTTTACGTGATATAAGATTTAGGCAGTTACACAACATATAAAGTTTGAAAATATGTAAATATGCATGCGTGATTTCAGCATGCTTTGATTCTCCTATGTTTGATTTAATAAACAAACTGGCCAGACTTAATGCAAAACTTTTTAAAAAGAAACGTACAAAATGAAAAGTTGCGTGATATAAGCCTGGATATAAAGTTTGTACGTAACTTTATGTTCTTTTTTTTTTAGTTCAGTTTGCAAAAATTATAAGTTTTTGAATTTACTGGAAGGCCGAGAGATTTGCTTCAGTTTTCTCTTTGAATAAATGCTTAAACGTGATTGAAGAAATAAACAAGGGAAGTTATCAATGCATGATTTTATTTCTGAGAAAAGGAAAGGCAAACTCATATTCAATTCAGTTTTGATTTACAAAAGGTTTAATTAAGGCATACGTTGATATGGGGAGAAATAAAGGTAAGTATACATCAGAGGATGAACGAAAGAGTTGATATGTATCGTATCAATTTAGGCATGTACAAATTTCTCCTTGGATTTTTGTCTCACACGTTACTTCCATGTTAAGTTTTTACTTCATTTTATTTATTTGATTTTAGTTTGAAAACAATAAATGGAATGGCAAGAATTTATGCAAAGCTTAGAAAAACGTATACAAATTTATTTAAAATCAGACTGTCAGTTAATGCAACGTAACGTTTGTTATAAAATCTCTGACTGATATTTTTCTCCTAAATTTTACGAAAACATGATTTTTACACTACGCTAAACAGACGCAGTCCAAAACATCAAAAAATTTCATAAAAATAACATTTTAAAAACACACGTTTTATTACGTCACTTATACCCTATAATTGACGCGTCCTTTAAACGCGAAATTTAACAGTTCAAAAATAGCTTAAATTTTCACAGTTATTATTTAATTTTATTGACATATACAAATTTTATAAAATATATCTCCAAATAAAATAATTAACTATTTTGATAAACACAATTTATATAAAATATATTTCAAAGTTAAATAATTAAAATAAAATAAATAGCTAAAACTAGGGCTGTTACAACTACAATCTTTGACGGTTTTGCCTTCTTTTTCTCTTTATTCACCAAAACTTCATTTGACCATAACTTGGTCATTTCTTGACGGATTCACACGAAACCAGTGGCATTGCGAAGCAGATGGAGAGAAGTACAGTATCAAATCAAGTTGTAGATGAGAACCAAAAGTTTTGTATTGATCTGGTACCCATTTCTTTGTCGATTTTCATTATATATCCATTTGTTCTTCTTGATCAATGAATGATTATCTGGTATCTTTTAACCATCAGTCATTAGACATAATTCTTCTCCTGCAAAACAACATAACCTTTTAAAGAATCAAGTGACTTTTCAGAATAACTAAATATAGTTTTAAACAAAAATATCATGATGATTCCGTGACATATTCATATGAAAATAGTGTTAATAAAATCCCAAAAATAGCCATTTTAAAAACTTTTTCAAAATTCAGATTATGAAAACTTTGAAAACCTTGCTCTGATACCAAATGTGAGAAATGCAGATTATGGATCTTAAGGCTAGGATTAACACTAGAGGGGGGTGAATAGTGTTTTTAAAGAATTACTAAATCTTTTTGAGTTTATGTTAATTTGAACAAAGATGTATGCAATATTCAGATACAGATATGATCATAGAAACAAACACAGATGCAGAAACAAAGTAAAAGCAGTAAATAAAAGAACATGCCTGGTTTTATACTGATTCGGAGTTACCCTACATCCAGTCCCGCAACACAAGTACGAATTCCCTTTCAAAAGCAATCTTTACAATTACACCCTCGATTTCAAGGCTACGAGGTACACCCTCCAGAATCACAATCCTCTGGGTAGAGATGCTTGATTTTCCGGGCAACAAGTTCGCCCACTTGATTTTACGGGCAACAAGTTCACCCAATTGATTTCCCAAGGCTACAATCACACATTATCTCGCTTGATTGATTTTCAATGCCACAATCACACCTTTTCTCGTTTAATAGATTACAAAGAAGCCTATAACTCTGAATAGCACTAAGAATCTTGTTGAGATAGTGATAGAGAATCAAACTAGAAGTAATCGAATTTGATTCAATGTTGATTTCGGCAGAGTAATTGTAAGAATATGTATTAAGAAATGTGGAAGAAGAAGAGGAGTGAAAAACCAAAAAATCTGATGTAAAATTCATTGAAACTAACCCATATTTATAGAAGAACAACAGCCATATCCATTCGTCAAGAGTTATGGTGAATAGACACTTCTTTTGAAATTTAAGTTTTGATCTTAACTGACACTATGTCGACATGGTCACCATGAGTATGTCGACATCCCAAGGCAATTTTTGATGATTTGATTTTCTTTGAAAATAACATTTATCTTATATTAAAATTATTTTACACTTTATAAATATACTTGACTATAGTTAAAATTCATAAGTAAATATAAAGAATAATATATATGGAATTTAACTATAATTTTATATGTAAATCTAAGTATAAATATTTAAAAGTTAAATATATTATATTAAAAGATAGTATAAAATCAGGAGTAATTTGACTTTGAAATTAAAGAAGATTTTGAGGCTAAAATTATTTAAAATCAGGATAGAGGTTTTTGAATCTTTTAAAAGAAAAGTTTTGAAATCATTTTGAAAACAATATAATTTTTGTAAAATCATTTGAATAAAAATTAGCGGATACAAAACAATGTTCCACTAGATTTTTCGTAGGTTCCATCCTACTTAGGGTTCCATCCCTTTAACGGGATCGAAGTGGATTCCATTCCACAAATAAATTGGATTTTAACATGCCAGTGTTTTTCTAGGAGTTTTAACAAAATTCCTAATTAAGATACTTATTCTTGAAGTCTTGAAGTCTTAATAATCTTGATACTCATGAGTCTTCAATCTTGATATCTTGAATCTCTATACTGTACAGCCTTCATTCTTGGTACCTACATGGTTAAATCCTGCATATACATATATATCTAAACTTATAATGTTAGTATTTATATTTTATAATCAATTCTAAGGTTGTTGTCATCAAAACCATCATCTCACGGACTAACAGTTTTCTGTGAGTTGCAGAAAGAAACACAGATAATATCAGGTCTTACTAACTATTCAAACACGACTAATAACCATCTAAGTGCATACAGTGGGTGCTTGTGCTCAAACAGGAACCGAAAATACTAAAATTCAAAAGTTAAGATTTTACCAATTCATTTTAACTGATCAATTCATCCCAGTAGCATATAAATTCAAAACAGCAAATCATCTCAGAGATCTCAATAATCATAGATATAGGTGTGTAAGATTATTGTCTCACCCTAGATCAAAAAGAAGTAATGGGCTAAAATTGGTTAGCTAAGCACTACTAGTTTTCTTCTACAACTCCAACTTCAAAAACTACTTCTTTGATTATCCAAGACCCCAAACAACTCTTTGCAAATCAAAAAATCAAAAACTTAAATACTACTTAGAACCCCAAATCGATTACATAAGAAGGTAAATAAGAAGGCAAGGAGTTTTTACCTTATCTACTTATGATTTATAGAATTTTCTTTGAGTTTCAAGGATTTAAACTAGACTGAAATTTGATTTCCTCTTTCACCTTTTTCTTAAGCTCCTAAAGAAGAGAATGTAAATGATATTCAGGAAGAAGTTTTGATTAGGGATTAGTTTAAGGAGTTAGAGTTTTGAAATGGCTAATGGGATTGAAAATAATAAGGCCTAAGTTCACTAAGAAATGTTAATTAAATCCTTTTAACTTAACTCATTCTTTTAGCTTAATTACACTTAACTAAGCTTTTCAAACAAAATCTTAAAACGAATGAAAAATCAAATTTTCATTTGAATTTTTTTTTCATAATTTAAAAGAATTTTTTTGAAATTTAGAAAGTTTCTATTTTATTTAAAATCTCTAAAATTAATAATCATTTCTTTATTTCACTTTGCCTACGGATTAAACCAAATTTAAATTTAACTTCTTAATTAAATCTTTAAATTCACAATTAAAATTTATTAATCAATTATTGTTAGATAATTGTTGTTATAGATTCTTCCCTTAAAAAAATTGTGTCCTTGCAATTCCTATTTAGAAGAAATCTCTAACAAGCCTTAACTTTAACAGTCAATTTAATTAAAATTTAACCAATTATGAAACGGAGAAAAGAATTTACCAGACCGGTGCCTCAGAAAATAATTCAAGATGGATTCTCTGCATATACTCGCAAGTCTCCCAGGTACAATCCTTGGGATTCCAAGACCACTACACCTTTACCAGTGGAACTTCCTTGTTTTTTGAGTCGTTTAACCTCTGTTGTCACTATCTGTACTAACATCTGAGCATAAGTCAGGTCAGGTGAAATCTCGAGTTCCTCTATCTGCTGAGGTTCTGAAACTGACTTGGAATCTCTAAGACATTTGTGGAGTTGAGATATATGGAGCAGATTGTGTATTCTAGATAAATGATCAAGTAGAAAAACATGATATGCCACAGCACCAATGCGCTCAGGAATAGGATACGGTCCAATAAATCGTGCAGCTAACTTCCCTGACCTACAAAATCGCATTACTCCCTTCAGTGGAGACACTTGTACCAAAACAAGATCTCCGACAATAAACTCCAAGTCCTTTCTCCTCTGATCTGCATAGGACTTATGCTTGCTCTGGGCTTCTTTCATCCTCCATCTAATAACTTCTATCTTCAGAAAAGTTTCTCTAATAGAATCAGGCGTAAACACATATTTGTCTCCTGCCTCTAACCAACAAGATGAAGAATGGCACGGTCTTTCATATAATGCTTTGAAAGGAGCCATAACGATACTCGACTGCAAGCTATTGTTGTAGGCAAATTCTGTATGATCCATCCAACTACCCCCAAAACCCAATATTCAAGTATAGAGAAAATCCTCAACAACTTTATTAACTCGCCTGTCTGACCATCTAACCGAGGATGGTAGGTAGTACTAAGGTTCAACTTCGTAATCAATGCAATCTGAAAACTCTTCTAGAATCCACTAGTAAATAACGAATCCCGGTCACTCACAATGGCACTAGGAATGCCATGTAGCATGACTACTTCCTTAATGTACACCTTCGTCGGATAAGGAGCCGTTCTAGTTGACTTCACCAAAATGAAATGGGCCAATTTAGTCAAACTATCAACAATAACCCAAAGATTGTTGTGTCCACTCCTCGAACGATATAATCCATCCACAAAATCCATGGATACCTGATCCTACTTCCATAATGGAACCTCTAACGGCTATAGAAGTCCACTAGGCCTTTGATGTTCAGCCTTAACAAGCTAACATGTCATGCACAATGCTTCACAAAGTTCCCTAAATCATGATTCATCCTTTCCAAGAAATACAGCCTTTGTATATCTGCATACATTTTGTTGCTCCTTGCGTGAAAAGTATATCTAGATCGATGACATTCATCCATGATATCCTTTCGAAGTGTATCAACATCTGGCACAACTAATCTACCATGCCTCCAAATACATCCTTTATTATCAACTGCATACTCAGTCACCTCCTGGCCGCCCCTATAACACATCTGGAAAATATCAGTCAGAGAAGAATCTTGCTTCTAGGCATTTGCTATGCGGTCTAATATAGATGGACGCGCTTCTAAACTAGTGAGTACCCAATCTGATCTCAAAATTGGACTTCTGTCTCGGATATAACAGATAGATAAAGTCTCTAGATCCTTCCACTCTAGCATCATCATAGAAACAATTGCTAGATGCTTACCGCTAAGAGCATTAGCTACTTGATTCCCTTTTTCGGGAGTATGCTGAATCTCCATATCATATGCAGCTAAAAACTCTAACCACATCTGATATCTCATATTTAGATCCTTCTAAGAAAACAAATACTTCAATGATTCGTGATCTGTATATAAGATGAACTTCTCTCCTAGAAGATAGTGACACCAGATCTTAAGTGTAGAAACTATAGCTGCCAGCTCCAGATCATGAGTAGCATATCGAATTTCACTCAGTCTTAGCTGTCTAGAAGCATGGAAATCACTTTGTCTCTTTGCATAAGAACCACTCCCAGTCCCAATCCGCAAGCACCGGTATAAACCACCAAATCCTGATTTCCATCAGGTACTATAAGAACAGGTGCGTGAGTGTAAAGATCTTTTAGCTTCTGAAAAGCCGATTCACACTTATCTGTCCACTGGTATTTCACGTTCTTCCTAGTCAAGGTAGTGAGAGGGAGAACCATTTTCGAGAAATCTCTAATAAATCGACGGTAATAAACAGCCAATCTGAAAAAACTTCTAATCTCAATAAGGCTCTTCAATCTCTTCCAATTTTGGATTACTTCAATCTTAGAGGGATCGTTTGAGATACCTTTACTAGGAACTACGTGTCCCAAAAACTTCACTTGCTGCTGCTGCCAAAAATGACATTTCGAGAATTTCGCCTTCAACTCATTCTTATGCAATGTCTCTAAAACAATTCTGAGGTGTTCAACATGCTCCTCCTTGGAGTTGGAATATACCAAAATATCATCAATATATACTAGTATGAACTTATCGAGGTACTCTCGAAAGACTCGATTCATCAGGTCAACGAAATACGCAAGCACATTCGTCAACCCAAAAGGCGTCATTAGCCATTCATAAGACCCGTATCTAGTTCGAAAAGCTGTAGGAGAAATGATATCCTCTACCACCCTAAGCTGATGGAAACTGGTGGCTAGGTCAAGATGAGAAAGATCTTAGCATCGCATAACTGATCGAACATATAATTGATCCTGGACAGGGGATAACGATTTTTAATAGTAAGCTCATTTAGTTATCAATACAAAGTCGAAGAGTACCATCCGCCTTCTTCACAAATACTACAACGGTACCCCATAGTGAACTGCTGGACTGAATCAATTGCTTGGACTCTAGTTCTATCAACTGTTTGATCAATTCTTCGTTTTCCTTAGCTGACATTCTAATAGGAGGACAACTAAAGGTTGACCTCTAGGAATAAGATTGATTCTAAACTCGGTAGCACTTTTTGGGGGCAATCCCGAGATAGGCTCAAAGACATCGGGAAAAGCAAAAACAACTGGAATTCGAGAGATCTCTTCCTCAATCGAAGATCTTAAGACGTACAAAGAAATGGATGGATTCTGAATAGCTTCGTCGAGATCTACAGTGATTCGCTCTCCAAACCGAGGATGTTGAAGAAGTATGGTTCTCTCAGGACATAAAATATGAGCCTCATATAAAGATAACCAATCCATTTCCAATATCATACTGAATCCCAAAAACTGAATAACATGGAGATCGGCGAATAAAGATACGCTATTCAAGACAATTTCCACATGCTCACAAAGCAAACTGAGAGTTGTAGATCCCCAAATAGGATTTGCAATCCTCAGAGAAGTGACAAGAGAAACAAAATTCAATGAACTAGTATCTACGAGATCCATTGATACAAAGGAATGTGAGGCACCCGTATTCGCAAACTTCTAAATAAAATCATGCGCTCTAAAATAGAAGGAGATATACCTCGCTGCTGCGGTTGCTGAGCTGTGCCACCTACTGAACTAACTACATTCATCTGAGATTTTCCCTTCTTTTGTAATGCTCTATAAGATGAAAAATGTGCCATGGCTTCTTGCAACAGTAACAGACCATACCAGAAGGTGTAGGAGGTGTCTGGCGAGGGTTAAGGCAATCTTTAATCAAATGACCCTGCTCTCCACAATTATAACATGCACCTGGAGGAAAGCGAGAACCAGAACCATCACCTTCCCTTTTTGCTCTAAAACCCCTTCTTGCCACTATTCCAAAGTTGCTTCCTTTTTAAAGAAGAACTTGTTTGAGTCTGAGCAGCTTTACCTTCATCGCTATCCTTCTCTGCCTCCTTAAAACGAAGTGCTGAATCGACTAGAGACTCGAAGGATACATCTAACTGAAGCAACAGAGCCTTCCTCTATAGCTTACTCAATCCATATATAAACTTCTAATTCTTCTTTCTTGGAGTATTAATAAAGTCTAGGCCATACTTGGACAATGCCTCAAACGTTGCCACATGCTTCGTAACTCACATCTAATCCTGCCTAAGATCGATGAATCTCCTAGCCATCGCCTTATGCTCAGCCTCTGGTAGAAACTTCAGCTCAAATCACTGTTTAAACAAAGCCCATGTAAGTTGTTCCTCCGCAACATCTACCTCCAATAGATCATACTAGTCTAAGGCCCTCTCCTACAACTGACTGGCTACGACTCGAACTCTCTGAGCGTCTATAAGATCAATGCGAGTGAAAATGCGCTCGCACATCTTCAACCATCCCGAACTTCTCCAATAGATTCGGTCCTCTTAAATGGTTTACCCCCCCCCCCCAACCGTCTGAAATCACTACAGAGACGAGCAAAATCGAAACGAGCTGGATGGGCATCAACAGCCTAAGTTTGGGCAATCCAAATCATCTCAGTAATCTGCTTAGTAGCCAAAACCACCCCTCTTATACCAGGACCATTAGTCGATCCTATAGTAAGCCATGACTAAAAATGCGCATTTAATTTCTAGATTAGAGGCTTACTCCTATAATATATAATTATACTTAAAGAAATTTTAAAACACGACCCAATAATTACCCAGTAGTCACTTTATATTCCTATCCCTAATAGTTAATTAAATCACTAACTACCACACACCTAAGGGATGGGACTCTAAGTCATTTAGGTTCATATCTCGACTCTGTGTCAATTATATTCTATAACATTCTGAACATAGCTCTAATACCAAGCTGAAACAACCCCACCGCTATACCCATATTATTAAAGAACGTTACAAGTAATGTCGTCTAATAACACGGAGAATACGGCTGGTTAAGGACAATCAAACATGAAGATATCTATAGACTAATGCTGACACGTCTTTATTACCATTATGAGGATATAAACTGAAAATTTAACATGTACAGTATTAATACAAAGAAATAAACACACCGATTTATATTCAAAACAGTATATAATATAGATAGTCAATATCAGAGTCATATATTGCATCGGAATAATATACATATATACATAATAAAATGCAAATCTACAAAATATTAGTACTGGACCCATATAAATATCTACATCACATACATGATATCGTGCCACGTATAGGACAACTACTAAATAATATACATAACAGGTCGTCTTATATATCTATATATACAACCGCGAAGTAAACTAAAAAGGTCAAAATAGTCTACTCCAGTACTAGCAAAAAATCCAAAAGTCAGCGAATACATGGACCTATAAAGTCTCGGTCTGACTCGGGTACTATAAAATAAACTGGTCAGACTATATCTAAGAAAAATGTAGGATACTGATATCATAAATATATGACTTAACAAATAAATAAGCCATAATAAAATATGCCTAAAACCAATAATCATAATAAGGCATGTTAATCAAAATCACCATTTCATAAACCCATATCAAGTCTTCCAATGGACTGTCATCAAAAATATGGTGATAATAATACAAAACTTTCCTAAAGCCAAAAGATGCTAATTATTCATCTAAAAATCTCTGAAGAAACAAACATCACTAATAAATAATCAAAATCTTGGACCCGAAAAAGATTATGATAGCCTCTTGCAGTTTACCAAGTCGCTAACACCTTTCTCGCAGTTAACTGGATCACTAACCCTTTCTCGCAGTTTGGCCAGGTCGCTAACACCTCTAAAGCAATTGGGTTAGGTCGCTAACACCTCTCAAGAAGTTTGGGCCAAGTCGCTAGCAATTTACTCGCAGTTTGGTCAGGTCTTTAACACCTCACTAACAGTTCGGTTAGGTCGCTAACACCTCTTAAATTGATGAATAAAATGAGTCGTCACTCAACGATCTACTGGCCTGAAATCCGAACACCCTAAGATAATACAATCTAAGTGTAAATTACTGTCGCTATAGTAACTATTAAAATTTAACTACTGTCCCATTATTTAAGCTAGTAAATTTCACTCAAAATCTATTTAAGAAATTAAAATAATAAGCGAAAGAATTGTACAAAATATCTCATAACAACCCGACAATTCAATCGTTCATTAAAATTCTTTATTTCATAAAAAAGCACGAAATCCAATAAAAATTTAAATCAAAGCTTCTACTCTTGTATTTAAAAAGAAAAGAGTTAAAAGATTTTTATTTTTAAAAGTAGAATTTCATTACTAAAATTAGGAATCAAACCAATGTTTTTCATAAATAATAGCTTACTTTCTAAAATCTATATGGATATATATATATATATATATATATATATATACTTTTCATAAAATATTATCAACTTTAAAACCTTAATTATTAATTCTTTTATAATAAAACTTTTTAGATATAAAATGGCTATGTTTTCTTTCAAACGGATATCCGAAGGAATTGCAAGTTTTAAAAATCAATTGCTGCTCGTAATCAAAAGATAACATAGCAAATGACAAGCTTAAAAGTTCACAAAGCAAAGAAATTAACAAAACAACCAAGATTAATAGAAACTGGGCTTACTGCCCAGTTTTCAAGTACACCGATTGACCGGTAATGATAGACCGATCGGCGCATTTCCTGGACAATTGTTTGCCTAGGTGATCGTCGATCTTATCCTGATGATCAACTATGGTCGATTCCGGCGAGTTGTAGAATGAAATAGAGACAATATCAGGTCTTACTAACTATTCAAACACAACTAACAACCATCTATGTGCATACAGGGCCGGCCTGGGGGGAAGCCCACCAAGCCCATGGGCTGGGGCAACCCCCCAGGCTAAGGGCAAAAAAAAAATACAGTTCAGCAGCAAAAAAAGAAAAAAAGAAAAAAAGATGCAGCCCAAGGAATTGGGCCTACTCAGTCTCCACTTTGCTGTTCCTCTTTGAACATAAAATCACGTTTCTTTCTCTTCAAACAGAGACTCGTTCAAATTAGGGTTATTTGTCACAAAAAAAGCAAGCACAAGCGATCGACCGACGCTAGCCTTCAAGCTCCACTGATTGCTGCTCCTAAGCTCCAGAACTCCGACGCCAGCCTCCAGCCTCCAGCCAGCGCAGCAGTGCTCCATCTCCCTTTGTAAGGCAGCAGCAACTGTAGAGGTAACTAGAAGTCTAAAACTGATTTCTGAAATAATTTGGTTGCTTAGATACTTAGAATTGGTTGATAGTGGATAATATGACAGCCATGAATTTCGATTTAGGTAAAAATTTTGATTAGAAATTTACAAATCATGAATTTAGAATTGGTTGCTTAATGCTACATACTACAGTATGTAGGAATTATGTACATTAATATATTTTTGGAACCAATTTTTCCAAACTTCATATATATATTTTTAGATTAAAAGGAGTAACATAATTTAATTTAATTATGTTATTAGATAGTGGAAAGTATGACAAAAGAAGAAGATGATAAGAAACGGGTGAGAAATAGAAAGCAAAACTCCGGTGCTTATAATAGAAGAATGAAAAAACATCAAGATGCAATATCTACATCATTAGTCGGTTCAATTTCTAAACTATTCAATGCAAAAGCACAACATTAAACTGTTTCAAGTCAAGTCGGAGAAACAAGTAAAGCTATTGATGAAAATGTTGACGATGTTATAGAAACATATAAAGATCATGAAATTCATATCAATGAAGATGTTTATGTGAATGAAATTGTTGATGAAGAAATAAACAATGATAATCGTGAAGAAGAGGTGAACGAAGAAAGTATGCTTGATTTGAACAAAGATGTTGATGTAGATCATGATCCGAGTTTATGGGGACCTATTAATGATGCTAAAAGAATAATAATAGTTCAAAGGGGCCCAATCAAAATCCTTAAAAAAAATGACAAATTTCCAAGCATCATAAAGTTGGGGAAAAATAGAAGTTTTTCATCTAAGCATTATATTCGTTGTTTTCCAAATGGTGAGGAACATGAAAGGAAGTGGCTTGTATATTCTAATACATTGAATAAAGTATTTTGTTTTTGTTGCAAGCTATTTAAAAATAAATTAATGGCAAGCAAATTTTCGGAAGATGGAATTGATGATTGGCATAACCTTCCACATAAACTTAGAGAGCATGAAACTAATCCCGAACATTGCGAAAATGTTGTGAAGTGGGTTGATTTGCAAAAGGGACTAAACTCGAAAGCAACGGTTGATAAAAAATGGAAGCTCAAATTGAGAAGGAGAAAGTTCGTTGGAAGATGATATTAATTCGGATAATCGAAATTGTGAAAACACTTTGCAGGAATAGTTTTCCATTTCATGGAAGCAACGAGAAGATATATGAAAAAAATAATGGACTTTTTTGCCAATTTATTGAGTTTCTTGCGAAATTTGATCCGATTATGCAAGGTCATCTTCGTCGTGTGGTAGATAAAGAAATTCAACATCGTTATCTTAGTCATAAGATTCAAAATGAGATAATACTTCTATTATCGAATGAGATCAAAGTCAAAATAATAACCAAGATCTTAAAAGCAAAATATTTTTCGGTTATTCTTGATTGCACACCGGATTTAAATCATGAAGAACAAATGTCGATTATTATAAGATGTGTGGATATTGAAGATATTAATGAAGTGAATGTAGAAGAGTTTTTTCTTGGATTTATAGTAGTTGATGATACATCGGGGCTTGGCCTTTTTAAACAACTTGAAAATGTTTTGCATGAGCTTAAACTTAACATTGATGATATAAGAGGTCAAGGTTATGACAATGGATCCAATATGAAAGGTAAGCATCAAGGTGTACAAAAAAGACTTCTTGATATAAATCCTCAAGCATTTTATACGCCATGTGGTTGTCATAGTTTAAACCTTGCTTTATGTGATATGGCTAAATCTTGTGTTAAAGAGAGAAGCTTTTTTGCATTCGTACAAAAGATATATACATTATTTTTGGGATCTACTCATCGGTGGGATGTTCTTAAAAAATATGTGAAAGGTTTAACACCAAAATCATTATCTGCTACTCGATGGGAAAGTCATGTTGAAAGTGTAAGAGCTATTCGATTTCAACCACCAATGTTAAGAGATGCTTTAATTGAAATTGCAAACAGTTCTAAGGAGGATATTGTGATGGCGGAAGCTAGAGGCTTATGTGTTAACGTTTAGAGAATTTTGAATTCTTAGTAAGCCTTTGTATTTGGTACAAGTTGTTAAATAAAGTGAATCAAGTAAGCAAAGCACTTCAACATGAGGATATGAATTTAGAGAACGCAATCACTAGATTAAAACAACTTATTGATTTTTTTCAAAGCTTTAGAGAACATGGGTTTGAAGAAATGATGAATGAAGCAAACGAACTTGCTATCGATGTTGGTATTGAACCAAAATTTGAGGTGAAAAGAGTTATTCGTAGAAAAAAAACTATTAGATGAGGATATTGAAATTAGTAACGAAGAAAGTCGCTCGCCGGAAGAAATTTTTAGAGTCTCGTATTTCATTCGTATCATAGACCAAGCTCTTACATCATTCAAAGATCGATTTTAACAAATTGAACTTTATGACAATATCTTTGGATTTTTGTTGAAAGCAAAGTTTATGAATCTTGGTAAAGAAGAGTTAATGGAACATTGTATTCGTTTAGAAAGTAACTTGAAATACAATGAACAATATGATATATATATGGAAAAGATTTATTTCAAGATTTAAGAGCTTTGCAAACTATGTTACCTAAAGAAATAGTTAAATCGATCGAAATTCTTCACTTCATAAGTTCTTATGTAGAAGAAGGTGGTTTTCAATGTGCATGGGTTGCTTATCGGATTTTGTTAACTATTCCGGCTACGGTTGTGTAACGACCCGTAAATTTTCGATAATTAAAATAGCTAATTTAATAAGATTTCGTTATTTAGTAAAAGAAAAAAAATTGTAAGTCGTTTGGAATAATAATAACTAGAATGAAATGCAATAAATTTTATCTAAGTTAATTATTTAGGAATTGAATAAAATCCCAAATCAATCGAAATGATATGTAGTCAAAGGTAATTGAATGAATTTGTATTGTATAGGTAATTGTGACGCTTGTTTGTAAATAATAAACTTATAAGTAATTAATAGTTAACGGTGATAATTATTTAAGTTACCTATTCATTTAGTTAGTCGAATTGAATTTGTGAACAAATTGAAATTGAAATGAAAGTTCATATATTAGTTGAGTGCATTATCTCTAACTGTTGATTAATAATAATGTAGAGTTCATTTGATGTAATATAGTAAATCGACTGATAATGGAATTTTATTTAAAAATCCAATATTGAAAGCCGTCAAATATTGAACAATTAAATTGTTTAAATTTAATATTTGGAATCTATTGAATTAATTGAATAACGGGAATTGAATAACTGTTTTAATGAAAATGGTTGTTCTATAATTTGAATTTGTTAAATTTTATAAGTTCGTTTGAATATTTCAAAAGATAGTGATTTAAGAATAATCAAATTTGTTTAAATTTAATATTATAAATGTTTGAATAATTAAATTCCGAATTTGATATGATTAATTTGATATTGAAATTTAATATATGAAAATAGAGTGAATAATTAAAATTTGATTTAATATGATTCAAATTGGTTTCCAAAGTGAATGTAAGTTATATTGGGATTATAATAGAGTTAATAAGATTCTACAATTGGAATTTATTGGATAAATTGAATAACGGGTTTAATATGATTAAAAATGATTTGTAAAATTTTATTTTATCATATTAAAGTTTGAATGAGGTTGTAGAACTTTTAAAATCGAATTAAAAGTAAATTGTGAAAATTGAATATTTTAATATTTAATTATCGACTGGAAAAAAGCCAAATTTTGGACAGTCTTAGAATTGGACGAAACTAGTTCTATTGGATCCGTAATAGTTAGTTATTATCGGATTTCAATTTTCGTAGCAATCGGAGTTGTCGTTTGACCGTGGCGGCTCGAAACGCGTTGAAATTGTTTTAATATTAATTTGGCGAGTTAAAATAGTCGTTTTTCAAACGGTCTTGGATTTCGACGAAACCAGTTTCATCGGATCCATAATGTGATATTATTATAAAATTTCAAATTTTATGTCAATCGGATTTACCGTTTGTCAGGGGTGAGCCCAAACGCACAGAAATTTGATTAACCGATTTAATTTCGAATCGATCGTTTATTGCCGTAACTCGCACAGACGACCGAATTAGCTCCCGAAACATATTCCATTGTGTTCAAAACGCGGGGTAAACCTTAGGAACGTCAACCGGCATGCTTCATTTGAAGTTCGGAAAATTTCGGATGAATAGTGTTCGTCGTTTTTCTATAAAAGCCCCTCTATATTTCATTTTTGCAAAATAAATTAAACCCTAGGGTTTTGAGCTTCAGGCCGCCGGCCTCATCTTAATGGCCAGAAACTTCCCATCTTCATCCCCTCCGATCTCTCAATCCGCAAAGAATTAGCCTTCGAGTTCTAAAGCAAAAGTGTAGAGGACGAAGAGATTTATATATCCAACGGTCGAGATGGAGAATGGTGCGACGTGGAGAGAGGTAGTGGCTGCCGTTTACCATCAGGTCACGCACGAAATTCGAGGGCAAATGATGACCGAGCTTGCCCTTGTCATGGCCGTGGATAGCTCTCGAGGTGAGCGTTTGAATGGAAGTCTCTGATCGTGTTCTCGTCGAGCGTGGTGGTCGTAAATTTTAACCCTAATGTGGCGGCTATGGGTTCTAGGAACGTGATTTTCACGTAAAGGAGGAAGAAGGAGAAGCAAAGACGTGCGGCCTGATGTGTGCAAGTGGAAATCAAGGGCCCAGATCGAATTTAGGTTTAAAAAAAAATGTAAACTTGATTATATTAAAGTGTACGAACTTTAAAATGTGATATCTTTTGCATACGAGGTCAGAATTCGACGAAACTTTTTGCGTTGGAATCGTATTGACGAGCACTACGCTATGGAACTGGATTGGAGTCGTTTGGAGCTAGAGAAAATTTTGGGTAAAATAAAACGTCCGTTTAATTTTATTCGGAATAAAACGCTGGAACTACATTAAAATCAAGGTGAGTGTTTTATAACGCTCACACCGTACTGAATATCTTTATGCTAGTTAAATTTGATATTAATTTTATTAGTCGTTGTTTGATAGAATTTAATTGTCAAATAGATTGTCATTTGAATTAACCGTTGAAGAAAAATTAAATTGACAGTTAAATTAAAATTGAAATTGAATTGCGATTAAATTACCTGACATTGATAACTATGAAATTGCTATGAATTGTATTGTCTATTGGATGATTTATTTCGATTGATGCTATTGGTTGATATTTAAACGTTTGGATGCTTATTTGCTTATATATAACATGTTATGCGTACATATGCCACTATGATTGATTTAAGTGATATATATATTCATCCCTGACATTCAATTGAAATAAATAACTACTTGGCCATAGGATAGAAAATTTTATATGGACACCGAATTGGCTAAATTAATAATTTTTGAAATCGTCGATTTAAAATTTATTTAAATGTTTTGATTTAAAGGTTATAAATAGAAATCGATTTATAGAAATTGAATTCATCGAAAAAAATTGAGTTTGGAATGTTGAAATAAATTTTGGATAAAGGAATTTTGTTAAATAATTAAGTTGAGACTTTGAAATTTGAAATTTGATATGATTGAATGTCGAAAATTGATTTGTTTAAAGATTTAACATTAATTCGAGCTTTGAATATTACTAAGTAAAAGTGATATAAAAAAATGATATTTTGAAATCGAGTTTGGAATTGAATCATATTTGGAATTTGGATTTAAACTTGAATATTGTTGGAAATTTTTGTTAAGTGTTATAAATTGATATTTTGAGAAATCAAGCTCCAAATCGATATAAATTGAAATTGAATAAATTAAAGGTGAATGAAAAATTGAATTAATTCGAAGTAAAAATTGACGTTGATTGAATTGAAATCGAAATTGAATCGGTAGAATGGAAATTGGAATTGATTTGAATTGGGAAGTTATAATTGAAACGGATTGATTTTGAAGCTGTTTTATTTTGTTTTCCAAATTACTCGGTTATATAAACCATTTTGAATACTTAAATTATTTTAATCTATTTTAAATCTACTTAACCCAATTTAAATTAGTTTAAACTAAATTTATCTATTTCAAATCCATTTTAAGATTTTAAAGTATTTTACCTATTTTAATTATTTAAAACTACTTTTAAACTACTTAAAACTATTTTTCTAAAATCCTAAGCTGGTCAATAAGGTGAAATGTTTATATTTAAATCTTGAATTTAAATACGAATTGAGTTAAATGAAGTTGCAACCTAAATTGAAACTCGAAATGATTTTGAAAACGGAATGAGATATTGATGCGAAAAATGATTTTTGAAACGGAATCTTACAGTTGAATAGATACGATGATATTTGAAATGGATTTGATTTTTGAAGCGAATATGATATTTTGATATCAATTATGAATCGATTTGAATGTAAAAGAGCCAACGGTGTAATAATACGTAGTTATTAAAGAGACCAGGATCGGATATGGACATACTCTCTGTCGATACCGAACACCACTTTAATAACTATTATACGCAGAGTGTTGATCCAGAATGAAGTGGATGGTTTGGTGAACGCGTTGACTGAAGAAAGAGAACGATTATTGGACGACCCCTGACATGACTAAAACAGGAGCCGCGCCGGGCCATTGAGGTTCGCCACCTCTAGCGGACACACTTCTTCGATACCATATCTATTACATTTGTGATTCGATTTGGGTGCACCCCTTGATTTGGGAGTGTTGTTTTGCGGTGTTGGGGTGGCTGCTGGCTATGTCCAACATTAGTCCGGATCACGCAACTACTAGTATCCTAGTTGTTATCGCCTCATGTACCTTGTCATACTGATTATCCTATTCGCGACCACTACGTTATGCTTTGTGTTATACTTATGGGGTACCCTCTGATAACCACCAGTTTACGGTGGGGCTTACGGTGCTGTATAGACTATGGCATTATAAAAATGTGATAAGAGGGATTATGGTAACGCCTTAACACTATTTTGATACTTTATATTACTGATAGGCATTATCTACTTAGCGTATATTACTACATAGTAGATAGTTTCACGGATCCTTGAGAGATGGAAAATCCCGTAACATCTCTTGAGTTATTGCACGCACGTTGACACTGGATAGAAGATGTCAGACCCCGTAAACATCTCCGACGCCGTTACACTCGTATTTATTTACGATTGATTTAACTTTCATAAGGGTATTTTAGTCCTGACTCGAGTGTTTTGTCTTTTCATTACGCTCGGGTCAGTCCTGAGTTTTTCAGATTTTGGAAGATCTATTCTGGAGGATGAAGACGAAGATTTGGTATACTATTACTATTATTACCCTTGCATCATGCTATCTGCTGCATTATTTTAATTGTTCTATTGTATATGTATAACTCTGATAAATGTTGTATAAATAATTGTCGAAGTATAGTAAACAGCTTCATGAAGTGTTTATTTGACTATTATATTTTATCGTTCCGCTGCGAGATTCCATGTTGTTTCATTTCCTTTATTTCTTTTCTTTTCTTTTCTTATTTACCCCAATAACTATTTGCACTTTTGAATGGTTTGGAATCGACATGTGTATTTGATCGTCGGTTTAAACTGTCCAAAAAGGCGGGTCGTTACAGTTGGTATCAGAGCTTTGGTTTAGCGATAAACCTTGGCTCTAGTGGGGAATAACTCATTGAAATAGAGGTAAACTATATGAATGAGTTGAGTGTATATGAGAGGGCGTACTTGTTATTTGATATAAAATGGTTTTATATTATGTTAACTTCGTTCCGTTGAGTATTTATGAATTCTGGTCGATACTTGGGACGCCAAGGCGTCGATAGGAATTTCTAAACACTCGAATAGGACAAACCAACACAATATCGTTTTGGAATATATTTTATATAAAAGAATTATTCGAATATTTATTCATTTGATTGAATTGATTTTTAGGAGATGATAATATTAGATTATTATCGTTATTGTTTGATCAGTCAATATTTACAACAACTGATTAAATAACAATGGATTTAGGAAAATGAAATCTTGTAAACACAATTGATAATGAATATAAATGAATTTTAACTTGGATTTGGGAATTTAAATTCCGGTGTTTGAAATTGACTTACAAGAATTTGAAAAATATAATATGAGTATTATATGATAGTATAATTGAGTTGAAATTGTTTTCGAAGGATTTTTTTTAATGATAAGTGTTATATTCCCTTCTCTTGACGCTAGAAAATGATTTCGGTGATGAGTGCACGCATCATCGGCGTTTATCTTCGAGAGTCCGAATGGGGGAGACCACTTAATAGCTTGTCTAAACCTTGTTTTGATTCAAATTTTATTTTATTTTGTATTCTCTATAGTATGATTTGATATATAAATTATATAAGTATATATTATTTCAAAACTTGATTTGAAATGAAACCGGGATCGGAATTCTTAAGTCCTTTAATAATTAATGATTTTTTTTAAATGATTGAAATGAAGTTAGACTTGAATCATTAAGGAACTTCTGAATTGTGAAATGGGAAATGAACCTAAGAGCTAAGTGAAAATATCAATTGAAGTAGAAATCCTTAGAATTAGGAAATTATGAACTTAAAATAAAATTGAAACTGTAAAACTCGCATAGTATTAAATTTCATTCTATAGCATAGATACAACTTACCAAAATATTTAAGAAGTTCAAAAATGTTATATGAATTGTTAATTGGATAATATACAAGTATAGGTTTGAATAATGAAATATGCATTTAATTAAGGGTTTGCAAATATAAATAAAATTGTTAGTAAATAATTGGAATTTAAATTAACATTTAAAGGTGATTCACAATTATGTTAATATAAAATGGAAATACTATATGTGAATGTAAATGTAAAATTAAATTATAGTGAAATTTAAGTAATGACTTAAGAATAAATTAATTGAAAATTCAACTTTAAATGAAAAGAAGTTGTATGTTGTTTAATTACATTCTATTTGCATAACTATAACTTACCAAATACTTAAAAGGTTTAAAATGCTAATAAGGATAAGTAGAGAAAATAATATACCAGTGTGAGAATGAATAATAAAATGTGAAGATCTATTGATTGTTGTAAATATAAAAGAAATTTAAGCTGTAAAATGAATGATATATATAAGTGAATGAATAGAATTTAAAATTAATGAAATATAAAATTGGTAAATGGAAACTAATTAAATTTGAATATAACTAAATGTCAATAAACTTGGAAGTATATAAAAAAAATTGTCTTGGAAATGTATAATTGATTTAGTGTAGACTTTGGATGGATGTTAATGTTTGATATGCATTGGTTGTTAGATGAATGATAACTGATTAAGTAGAATTCATTAGTGTTAATGGAATTGAATAAACGGAATAAAATTTTAAAATAATTAAATTCAAATTTGAAGCAAAGTGAAATTAAATATAATTGAATTCAATTTAAATTGAAGCAAATTGACTTGAATTTAAAATGTGAATGAAACAAACTTGAATAAATCGAAAACAAATTGGATGTAAACCTATTGCATGGATGAATAAGAAAATAAATGACTTTGTGTTTATGATTGTTCTTTAGAAAATTTGAAGTTTTGATGGTTTGAACTTTGAAATAATAAAAGCAAATTTTTGGGAAAAATCCAAAATTGTCCAATATATGCTGAAACGAAAAAAACCATAACTTTTAAATGGCTGAACGAAATTCGACGATCTTGGACTTTTCGGAAAGCTTAGAAATTATAGCACAACTTTTGTTTAGATAACTTGAGAAAATTCTTTCGTCTACTAGGTTAAAAACTTGAATGTTACTCGCTGTCCTGTGTGAAAATAAGTAAAATCAGTATTATACACCCTTAGTATTTTCGCCATATCTTTTGACTGGTTTATCGGATTTTGATGATCTTGCACTTTCTGAAAATCTAAGAACTTAAGCTAAAACTTTTGTTTTAAGTATTTTGTGCTTTGATGTCGTTTAGAAGGTAGAAAACGCGGGTGAACGTCGCTGACCTGCGCATTTCATTGCCCAGGCTGAGGCGTATCCTCTAAGTAAAACGGCCATAATTTTTGAACGTATGGTCCGAATTCGATGATTTTGGACATTCTGTAAAGCCTGAAATGAATGCAACAACTTTTGTTTAGATTCTGTTGCCGAATTTTATCGTTTAGGTGACCTAAAACTAGGATTTGTTTGCTGTCCTGAAATTGAAATCTCAGTTTTGAAGCTAAATATGTTATATATATGTTGTGTAGGCTAAGTATATCGATCTATCTTTATATGCATGGTTCTAACTTAGTTATTGAGTATTTAGTAGGTGCGGATTGCGCTTGCTTCGCATTTGGAGCTCGCTTTCACGCTATTTTAGCCGTATATGCTCGCTAACAATATATAAGGTACATATCTCGGATTACATATCGTAGTTTTACACTTTTTCCTTCGGGATGCCTCATCACTTGATGAAATGTACATTTGCGATATATATACTGTCATTTTTTTTCCGATCGAGCCGCGCAAAGGAGACTCTGCCGAAATTTTCCGTAAAATCCGGGTGTTAGAAAATTTTTCAAGTTTTAAAAAAAAAATTTATAACTTGTTTTGATTACTAACTTTTAAGGTTAGGAAGCCGTTTGGAGTAACTTAGTGGAAGCTTAGTTATGACTTTATAAATGGAATTTCATTGTTTTATAAGTGGATAATTTTGAATAAAATATATCAAATGTTGAATTCTTTACTTAGTTCATTTTCTCTTCTTTTTCCTTTTCGGGGACGAAAAGTTTTGAGTGGGGGAGAGTGTAACGACCAGTAAATTTTCGATAATTAAAATAGCTAATTTAATAAGATTTAGTTATTTAGTGTTAGAAAACAAATTGTAAGTCGTTTGGAATAATAATAACTAGAATGAAATGCAACAAATTTTATCTAAGTTAATTATTTAGGAATTGAATAAAATCCCAAATCAATCGAAATGATATGTAGTCAAAGGTAATTGAATGAATTTGTATTGTATAGGTAATTGTGACGCTTGTTTGTAAATAATAAACTTATAAGTAATTAATAGTTAACGGTGATAATTATTTAAGTTACCTATTCATTTAGTTAGTCGAATTGAATTTGTGAACAAATTGAAATTGAAATGAAAGTTCATATATTAGTTGAGTGCATTATCTCTAACTGTTGATTAATAATAATGTAGAGTTCATTTGATGTAATATAGTAAATCGACTGATAATGGAATTTTATTTAAAAATCCAATATTGAAAGCCGTCAAATATTGAACAATTAAATTGTTTAAATTTAATATTTGGAATCTATTGAATTAATTGAATAACGGGAATTGAATAACTGTTTTAATGAAAATGGTTGTTCTATAATTTGAATTTGTTAAATTTTATAAGTTCGTTTGAATATTTCAAAAGATAGTGATTTAAGAATAATCAAATTTGTTTAAATTTAATATTTTAAATGTTTGAATAATTAAATTCCGAATTTGATATGATTAATTTGATATTGAAATTTAATATATGAAAATAGAGTGAATAATTAAAATTTGATTTAATATGATTCAAATTGGTTTCCAAAGTGAATGTAAGTTATATTGGGATTATAATAGAGTTAATAAGATTCTACAATTGGAATTTATTGGATAAATTGAATAACGGGTTTAATATGATTAAAAATGATTTGTAAAATTTTATTTTATCATATTAAAGTTTGAATGAGGTTGTAGAACTTTTAAAATCGAATTAAAAGTAAATTGTGAAAATTGAATATTTTAATATTTAATTATCGACTGGAAAATAGCCAAATTTTGGACAGTCTCAGAATTGGACGAAACTAGTTCTATTGGATCTGTAATAGTTAGTTATTATCGGATTTCAATTTTCATAGCAATCGGAGTTGTCGTTTGACCGTGGCGGCTCGAAACGCGTTGAAATTGTTTTAATATTAATTTGGTGAGTTAAAATAGTCGTTTTTCAAACGGTCTCGGATTTCGACGAAACCAGTTTCATCGGATCCATAATGTGATATTATTATAAGATTTCAAATTTCATGTCAATCGGATTTACCGTTTGTCCGGGGCGAGCCCAAACGCACAGAAATTTGATTAACCGATTTAATTTCGAATCGATCGTTTATTACCGTAACTCGCACAGATGACTGAATTAGCTCCCGAAGCACGTTCCATTGTGTTCGGAACGCGGGGTAAACCTTAGGAACGCCAACCGGCACGCTTCGTTTGACGTTCGGAAAATTTCGGATGAATAGTGTTCGTCGTTATTTTATAAAAGCCCTTCTATATTTCATTTTTGCAAAATAAATTAAACCCTAGGGTTTTGAGCTTCAGGCCGCCGGCCTCATATTAATGGCCAGAAACTTCCCGTCTTCATCCCCTCCGATCTCTCAATCCGCAAAGAATTAGCCTTCGAGTTCTAAAGCAAAAGTGTAGAGGACGAAGAGATCTATATATCCAACGGTCGAGATGGAGAATGGTGCGACGTGGAGAGAGGTAGTGGCTGCCGTTTACCATCAGGTCACGCACGAAATTCGAGGGCAAATGATGACCGAGCTTGCCCTTGTCATGGCCGTGGATAGCTCTCGAGGTGAGCGTTTGAATGGAAGTCTCTGATCGTGTTCTCGTCGAGCGTGGTGGTCGTAAATTTTAACCCTAATGTGGCGGCTATGGGTTCTAGGAACGTGATTTTCACGTAAAGGAGGAAGAAGGAGAAGCAAAGACGTGCGGCCTGATGTGTGCAAGTGGAAATCAAGGGCCCAGATCGAATTTAGGTTTTAAAAAAAATGTAAACTTGATTATATTAAAGTGTACGAACTTTAAAATGTGATATCTTTTGCATACGAGGTCAGAATTCGACGAAACTTTTTGCGTTGGAATCGTATTGACGAGCACTACGCTATGGAACTGGATTGGAGTCTTTTGGAGCTAGAGAAAATTTCGGGTAAAATTAAACGTCCGTTTAATTTTATTCGGAATAAAACGCTGGAACTACATTAAAATCAAGGTGAGTGTTTTATAACGCTCACACCATACTGAATATCTTTATGCTAGTTAAATTTGATATTAATTTTATTAGTCGTTGTTTGATAGAATTTAATTGTCAAATAGATTGTCATTTGAATTAACCGTTGAAGAAAAATTAAATTGACAGTTAAATTAAAATTGAAATTGAATTGCGATTAAATTACCTGACATTGATAACTATGAAATTGCTATGAATTGTATTGTCTATTGGATGATTTATTTCGATTGATGCTATTGGTTGATATTTAAACGTTTGGATGCTTATTTGCTTATATATAACCTGTTATGCGTACATATGCCACTATGATTGATTTAAGTGATATATATATTCATCCCTGACATTCAATTGAAATAAATAACTACTTGGCCATAGGATAGAAAATTTTATATGGACACCGAATTGGCTAAATTAATAATTTTTGAAATCGTCGATTTAAAATTTATTTAAATGTTTTGATTTAAAGGTTATAAATAGAAATCGATTTATAGAAATTGAATTCATCGAAAAAAATTGAGTTTGGAATGTTGAAATAAATTTTGGATAAAGGAATTTTGTTAAATAATTAAGTTGAGACTTTGAAATTTGAAATTTGATATGATTGAATGTCGAAAATTGATTTGTTTAAAGATTTAACATTAATTCGAGCTTTGAATATTACTAAGTAAAAGTGATATAAAAAAAATGATATTTTGAAATCGAGTTTGGAATTGAATCATATTTGGAATTTGGATTTAAACTTGAATATTGTTGGAAATTTTTGTTAAGTGTTATAAATTGATATTTTGAGAAATCAAGCTCCAAATCGATATAAATTGAAATTGAATAAATTAAAGGTGAATGAAAAATTGAATTAATTCGAAGTAAAAATTGACGTTGATTGAATTGAAATCGAAATTGAATCGGTAGAATGGAAATTGGAATTGATTTAAATTGGGAAGTTATAATTGAAATGGATTGATTTTGAAGCTGTTTTATTTTGTTTTCCAAATTACTCGGTTATATAAACCATTTTGAATACTTAAACTATTTTAATCTATTTTAAATCTACTTAACCCAATTTAAATTAGTTTAAACTAAATTTATCTATTTCAAATCCATTTTAAGATTTTAAAGTATTTTCACTATTTTAATTATTTAAAACTACTTTTAAACTACTTAAAACTATTTTTCTAAAATCCTAAGCTGGTCAATAAGGTGAAATGTTTATATTTAAATCTTGAATTTAAATACGAATTGAGTTAAATGAAGTTGCAACCTAAATTGAAACTCGAAATGATTTTGAAAACGGAATGAGATATTGATGCGAAAAATGATTTTTGAAACGGAATCTTACAGTTGAATAGATACGATGATATTTGAAATGGATTTGATTTTTGAAGGAAATATGATATTTTGATATCAATTATGAATCGATTTGAATGTAAAAGAGCCAACGGTGTAATAATACATACTTATTAAAGAGACCGGGATCGGATATGGACATACTCTCTGTCGATACCGAACACCACTTTAATAACTATTATACGCGAAGTGTTGATCCAGAATGAAGTGGATGGTTTGGTGAACGCGTTGACTGAAGAAAGAGAACGATTATTGGATGACCCCTGATATGACTAAAACAGGAGCCGCGCCGGGCCATTGAGGTTCGCCAGCTCTAGCGTACACACTTCTTCGATACCATATCTGTTACATTTGTGATTCAATTTGGGTGCACCCCTTGATTTGGGAGTGTTGTTTCGCGGTGTTGGGGTGGCTGCTGGCTATGCCCAACATCAGTCCGGATCACGCAACTACTAGTATCCTAGTTGGTATCGCCTCATGTACCTTGTCATACTGATTATCCTATTCGCGACCACTACGTTATGCTTTGTGTTATACCTACGGGGTACCCTCTGATAACCACCAGTTTACGGTGGGGCTTACGGTGCTGTATAAACTATGGCATTATAAAAATGTGTTAAGGGGGATTATGGTAATGCCTTAACACTATTTTGATACTTTATATTACTGATAGGCATTATCTACTTAGCGTATATTACTACATAGTAGATAGTTTCACGGATCCTTGAGAGATGGAAAATCCCGTAACATCTCTTGAGTTATTGCACGCACGTTGACACTGGATAGGAGATGTCAAACCCCGCAAACATCTCCGACGCCGTTACACTCATATTTATTTACAATTGATTTAACTTTCATAAGGGTATTTTAGTCCTGACTCGAGTGTTTTGTCTTTTCATTACGCTCGGGTCAGTCCTGAGTTTTTCAGATTTTGGAAGATCTATTCTGGAGGATGAAGACGAAGATTTGGTATACTATTACTATTATTACCCTTGCATCATGCTATCTGCTGCATTATTTTAATTGTTCTGTTGTATATGTATAACTCTGATAAATGTTGTATAAATAATTGTCAAAGTATAGTAAACAGCTTCATTACTGTTTATTTGACTATTATATTTTATCGTTCCGCTGCGAGATTCTATGTTGTTTCATTTCCTTTATTTCTTTTCTTTTCTTTTCTTATTTACCCCAATAACTGTCTGCACTTTTGAATGGTTTGGAATCGACATGTGTATTTGATCGTCGGTTTAAACTGTCCAAAAAGGCGGGTCGTTACAGGTTGCTTCCGCGGAGAGAAGTTTTTCTAAATTGAAATTGATTAAAAACTATCTTCGAACTAGCATGTCACAAGAATGGCTGAATGGGCTAGCAATGATTTCAATAGAAAGTGGGTTTTTAGTGAAGCTTAATTATGACAATTTGATCGAAGAATTTGCAACAAAAAATGCAAGAAGAAGCATTTTTCTTTGAATCTTTTGAAGAAAGTTGGCCGTTATTTTGTATGAAAATTGATGTTTAGTTTATTTATTTTTTGAATTGAATGTTGTAACCTTCCTCATGCAGTGTATTTTGAATGGAAAGTGAACATTTTGTATGTTATAATCTTGTATGTTATCTTATGCTTAATATTCAAAAAAAAATTGAAATTTTTTATAGCAATGGGCAACAAAATTCGAGTGTGGCTTGGGCGATAAATTCTTTGGGCCGGCCCTGTGTGCATACAGTGGGTGTTTGTGATCAAACAGGAACTAATGGTACTAAAATTCAAATGTTAAGGTTTTACCAATTCATTTTAACTGATCAATTCATCCGAGTAGCAATTAAATTCAAAACAATAAATCATCTCAGAGGTATCAGTAATCATAGATATAGTTGTGTGAGATTATTATCTCACCTTAGATCAAAAGGAAGAAATGGGCTGAAATTGATTAGGCTGAATACTACTGGTCTTCTTCTAGAATTCCAACTTCAAAAACTACTTCTTCGATTATCCAAGACCCCAAACAACTCTTTGCAAATCAGAAATTAGAAATTTAAACACTACTCAAACCCTAAATTGATTGCATAAGGTAGGTAAGAAAACAAGGAGTTCATACCTTATCTCCATATGATTTACAGAATTTTCTTTGAGCTTCTAGAATTTAAACTAGGACTGAAATTTGATTTCCTCTTTCACCTTTTTCTTAAGTTCCCGAAGAAGTGAACGTAAATGATATTCAGAAAGAAGTTTTGATTAGGGATTAGGTTAAGGAGTTAGGGTTTAGATATGGCTAATGGGTTTGAAAATACTAAGGTCCAAGTTCATTAAAAAACGTTGATTAAATCCTTTAACTTAACTAATTCTTTTAGCTTAATTACACTTAACTAAGCTTTTCAAACAAAATCCTAAACCAAATAAAAATCAAATTCGCATTTGAATTTTTTTTCATAATTTAAAAGTCAATTTATTTAAAATTTAGAAATTTTCTATTTTATTTAAAATCAATAATCATTTCTTTATTTCACTTTGTCTAAGGATTAAGCCGAATTTAAATTTAACTTCTCAATTATATCTTTAAATTCACAAATAAAATTTATCAATCAATTACTTAATAGATAATTATTGATAAGGTTGTTACAAAGGTATCAAATTTGCAGTTGAAAGCAAAATATTATGCTAATAACAATCATTTTCATTCGTGTTTACTATAAATAACAAAAAAAGATTCATATCTCAAAATGCCAAAAAGATGCATGTATTCACACCATTCATATAGTCTTGACATAGTTACAAAACATCGTAGTCAAGCGTAAACTAACATAATATGTAGTACATACTAAAATAACACAATATTTAAATTTAGATCGAACAACATTGATGTGTAACTTGAACCACAATACTTTAGCCTTGAAAGTATGTATTTATTTTATCTAAATACCTCATTAGGTTTGACATTCAATATCCTTTGATGCCCATCTTACATTTCACCTCCATCTTGTTTAAGTCATGGGTTCATCTCCTACTTCATCTTCTGTATATCTTCCCATATCAATTTTTCGTCCTTTTCTTTCTTCTCCTTCAGCATCTCATTTGATCTATTTACAATGTATCATTTACTTCAGCATCTCATTTGATCTATTTACAATGTATCATTTATGCATTCTATGATTTTACCACAGTCTTGTACATAAACATTCATAGCAATTATCCAAATTAAATGTCAACTGCCTACACATGTATGTGTAATGTGCGCATCTACACATGTGTCTGAGTGCACATTTATACTCCTATAGTCAAGTCACACTTGTTTTGGGATCATCCACTCCAGTTAAAAATCAAAGCAAGTATTCACTCATTGATATATGGTACTGGATAGAAAATTCAACGCCTCAAATCATTTGACATGTGCCACTAAACTTGAATAATAAATAACCAACACCAAAACGTAAATAAGTAAGTAAAAAAACAAACAATTTCAGTAAACAGTTTTATTTTTATTTTTAGAGTAAAAGAGCTTAGTAAAGCCTTTTACTTTTATACAACTTTACAAGCTAGGCCACATGATGTTGATATGTATAAGTCCTTTATTCGATGTGCTATAAATATTTATAGTATTCAATTATAACTGTCGACCACTAAACATCCTTTAAAACCGTTGATAAACATATGTTTAGTGGCTAGACTTGCTATTTAGAGCAAGCGCAATCAGTTTTAGAATAAAAAAAAGGTGCAAATCTCTAAATAATAAAACTGAGTCTAAAACGTTACCCTTCTGTATAGACGTCAAAGCATTGAGAGCTGTCATATGTCAATGGAAATGTAAAAGGCAAATCTTAATAATGTCGTTATTTTTTTGTTAATCACTAGAATATGTGTTGAGTAATGAAGTACATTCTTTTCAAAAGTTTCTTCTGCTTATGTTTAATACCTAATTTACTTGAAAATTACAAAAGTATAGGAAGAAAGAAAGGAAAAAAAAGAGTGGCTGAGAAACAAAATATCTTATCCATCATCTTGTCCGGATAAAAAATAAAAAATAAAAAGCCACATATATGCCCTTATTGTAATTTGCAAACAAATTAGTTTATGATGCTTCCAAAAAATTAGCTGAAGCAATATTTAGACTACATTATGCATGGAACGATATTTTGTGAAGTAAGAAATAGCGCAGGCATCATGCTTGGTGCACATTACCATGTTAAATTTTGAAGGAGAAAGCCAAAGCAAATACAGTTTAATGGAAATAACGATATGAGCAAGCACATCAAGTTTAGAGTAGAATGATAACAAACAGCTTGACAAGTAAAGGCAGTTCAAATGCACTTTAAAAGGACTAAAAATAAAGGGTGATATATACACATACATATGGAAGGGATTCAGATTTCACCTACCCATTGCATTTTTTGGTGTAGAAAAAATTGGAATCAAAATGAAATTTTATGTATTTTTTCTATTTATTAGTGTAATCGTCTATACAAAAATTTCAATCGCTTCAACACTTTTGACTGCTTCAAAATAGCAAGTCAACATAAAAAGTAAAAAATTGTCTATTTAAATCATCGATTTAACAAGTAATTTTGAATGGGTCATACATTCGAAAGATTCAAAACTTTACCTCATAAGATTGATGATGAATAGAGCATACCTAAAAAGATCACATCAATTGGAGTAAAAATTGGGTTGGAAGAGGAGTGAGACCTGATCCTTCTACATTTTTTTTTGTATATACATGTAGGTGTGTATTAGGATCCCTAGTCCCTTCCTTATGTAGAACTCTTGTAACAATTTTTTGTAGCTATACTGTATAGTACGATTAGCCGCTCGACTTCTCAATCAACTCTTAAAGGTGTCTACGGGTAAGAGATAAAGTTTTGCCACGGTTCACATTGCGAGAGCCACCTATTATGCTGACATAGCAACCTCGCTCATGTAGGGTATTTTGGACATTTCCTTTTGAACTTGTGACACTAATACACTACAAGAACGGCACCTGATAGCGACGGCTTTTAGCCGTCGCCGGCCGTCGCTAGCCGTCGCTATTTACCTCGTCGCTCAATCGAATCGCGACGGCTTTAGCGAAGGCTACGTCACATAAATAGCGACGGCTCGCGACTGCAAATGTGTAACGTGGAAATTTTCCAACGTCCAAATGTCGTCGCTAGCTGTTGCTAATCTGAACAAAATGGCCGTCGCAAGCCGTCGCTAATCTGAACAAAATGACCGTCGCTAGCCGTCGCTAGTCTGAACAAAATGGCCGTCGCCAGCCATCGCTATACTGAACAAATTTCTGTGCACTTGCACAGCCCATATACACTTCAAACAATAACTATCAAATACCATCATCACAGCCACTATACACTATAACCATCATATATCCATCATATAACATCACTATACATTCAACCAATATAAAATCCAACAAAACCAAAAAAAATCGTATACAATCCCAACAACAATACATATCATGTCAACCAATACAGGTCATCAAAATATGTACATAGTTTCCCAACCAAAATGTGTACATAGTTCTCCAACCACAACTACAAACCGTTAACCCAAACAAACCGTTAACACAACTACAAGTCATTAAAATATGTACATAATATGTCGAAATATATATACACCAAACCAACCAAAATATGTATATACCAAACTGAAACATGAGCAAACAAGCATACCTACTCCTCACAATCGCTGCCATCCTCTCCGGGCATCCTCTCATGCTGTTGCAAATAACCTGCAATCCGCTCATCCAGCTGTTGCTCGAAGAAACTCTTCCTCCAATCATTTATTTCATCCACTGTTTGCCTCAACTGAGCAATCTCCTCTTCTTGCTGGGACCTCCTGTATGCACTCTGCAATCTCATCGCCTGTAAAATAGTTAATAATTATTTATATATTAGTATATATATATAATAATATTAAAATTATTTAACTATTCATATGCATGTGTAAATTTATATATCAGTACATGTCAAAATTTAACTCTAGATTTTCATAGCTATACCGCACGTTGGTCCGAGATGGCGGATCAATAATAGCATCCCAGATATTGTTCGCCTCCTCTAGCGTAAGCTCTTCCCGACCAGTGGACTGTGCTATCCGAGCCCGCTCAGCTTCGTACCTCTCCTGCGATTACAAACAATTGTTTTACACGATAAAAACCGAATTTCAAGTTTTTGAAAATAAAATAAGACAAAATATTGTTATTAATAATAAATTAGTTTACCATTACAGACTGGGATTTGTCATCCGTCCATTCGTACGAAACATTGCCTTCTTCATCAGTCCTCTCCACGGCATGCGTCACCTTGAACAACTCGGCCATAGTGTACTCGCGGTTGTATCTCGTGGCCTGAAAATATATAAATATTATTGCTAATCTGATTATAAAATATTTTAATAAAATGTAAACACACTTTATAAATTTAATTACCAGCTCTCTCTTATGCTCCTGAAAGGATTTGGAGACACCACGGTGCAATGCAGGATTTTTATTCCTGTTAGCCCGGTTCCGCGCAGATAATTCCTACAAATTAAGATAAATTATCACGTATATATCTTGCGAGATTTATATTAGATTTAAATAACAAAGCAAACATATATTACTTACTTTTGCTGTCGGAGTGTCCCAAAGCCGAAGAAATTCAGCCCATACACCGTCACCCATCTAGTTCGGCTTTTTGCCTGAATTCTTAGCCTTGGACAATGTATCCCTGTAATTTTTCCTCATTCTTTTGTTCCAGCGATTTAAGAAAACGTCCATGTCGTCAGGGTCAACGCGGACTGCATCTTGTAAATTAAAATTATTTTAAGTTATATAGATTATATTAATTTACAACTGAAATTCAAACTACTACTTACAAGTAAATCGACATGTATTGCGTTCTTGACATGAATAGAGATGTCGTCCCAGCGAGGCCAACAATCATCCATCCGGCTCTGAAAAGCCTTCCTCGAAACCTGTAGAATATAATCTGATGGTTCCACCTCAAAGCCCTTGCAAAAGTTATGATATACATGTTTAGTGGATTTTAAAACTTATACTTTAAATAAAATTGATACTTACCCGGCACTTTTTGGAACAACTTCTGACATCGGACGTAAGTCCGGTGCAGTGCTACTACCACCTGCACCGGGAGATGGTTGTGGCGTACCTGTCATACTTCGTCTCCTTCCAGACATATCTACTATAGAAAAATAATATCATCACAGAACAATTATAGAAATTCACTACTACATAGCATGTTTCAATCAGTTTCACCGAAACAATTATAAAAATTTACTAGTACAAAACATGGATAAAAATTAAATAAATGATCATCACAGAACAATAATAGAAATTCACTACTACATAGCATGTTTCAATCACTTACACAGAACAATTATAAAAATTTACTAGTACAAAACATGGATAAAAATTAACTAAATGATCATTACAGAACAATTACAGAAATTTACTATTACATAGCATGTTTCAGTCACTATCACATAACAATTATATCAATAACGATCAGTCTTCATCGTTTTCTGATTCAGACTCAGTCTCGTATTCTATCTCATTTTCTTTGGTACTTTCGAATGCATCAAATAAGACGTTCGATTCAACATTCAAAGGCCCTACATCAATATATTCAGTTATTATTATTTCTGTATTTGGTTCAAGATCGTCTTGATATGCTGCTTCATCTGGAATTTTATTTTCATCAAATGTAAACCTTGGTTTTGTTTTGAAAACAGCAGACCAATCCGCTTTATCTCTTTTCAAAGATGGATACGAAGCAAAATAAACTTGTAACGCTTGCTTGGCTAATACAAAAGGATCGTACTTATAGTAGTGTGATGTATGCCTTATTTCAATAAGTTTATACTCTTTACGCACGTTGATTCCAGAACCAGGAATGTTACTGAACCAATTGCACTTAAATAAAAAAAACCTTTTCTAAAGGTTCAATATAATATGTCAACTCTAGAATCTGTGTTAAGACGCCGTAAAAATCTTTTAAATGCTCATCTGGATCATCACTGCCTTTGACAAATATCCCACTATTATATGTTAATTTTTCAGCCCCGCATTCTTTCGTGTTGAACTTAAACCCATTGACAAAGAATATTGGATAAGTCTTCACATTTCTTTTCGGTCCAATCGCAAGATGTCTTAAGCCTTCATCAACGACACAGTTTCTTGGCTCATAAACATAGTTCAAAAACCATTTGGCAATTCTTTACTGATATCGCCAGATGGATACTGTGATTCGTAGATACTGCATATATGTAATATGTGTTATAATTATTATGTACGTACAAGTAAATTACAAGTAAATTAATTATTACCTGACAAATGGTGCGACTTCGACACAATTTAAAAGAACATACGTGTGTGCTACGTGGTGGTCTCTATCGTCCAACGTGGAAATATGCCACGTGGAAATTTTCCAACGTCCAAATATTGTTATTAATAATAAATTAGTTTACCATTACAGACTGGGATTTGTCATCCGTCCATTCGTACGAAACATTGCCTTCTTCATCAGTCCTCTCCACGGCATGCGTCACCTTGAACAACTCGGCCATAGTGTACTCGCGGTTGTATCTCGTGGCCTGAAAATATATAAATATTATTGCTAATCTGATTATAAAATATTTTAATAAAATGTAAACACACTTTATAAATTTAATTACCAGCTCTCTCTTATGCTCCTGGAAGGATTTGAAGCCACCACGGTGCAATGCAGGATTTTTATTCCTGTTAGCCCGGTTCCACGCAGATAATTCCTACAAATTAAGATAAATTATCACGTATATATCTTGCGAGGTTTATATTAGGTTTAAATAACAAAGCAAACATATATTACTTACTTTTGCTGCCGGAGTGTCCCAAAGCCGAAGAAATTCAGCCCATACACCGTCACCCATCCAGTTTGGCTTTTTGCCTGAATTCTTAGCCTTGGACAATCTATCCCTGTAATTTTTCCTCATTCTTTTGTTCCAGCGATTTAAGAAAACGTCCATGTCGTTAGGGTCAACGCGGAGTGCATCTTGTAAATTAAAATTATTTTAAGTTATATAGATTATATTAATTTGCAACTGAAATTCAAACTACTACTTACAAGTAAATCGCCTGTATTGCGTTCTTGACATGAATAGAGATGTCGTCCTAGCGAGGCCAACAACCATCCATCCGGCTCTGAAAAGCCTTCCTCGAAACCTATAGAATATAATCTGATGGCTCCACCTCAAAGCCACTGCAAAAGTTATGATATACATGTTTAGTGGATTTTAAAACTTATACTTTAAATAAAATTGATACTTACCCGGCACTTTTTGGAACAACTTCTGTCATCGGACGTAAGTCCGTTGCAGTGCCACTACCACCTGCACCGGGAGATGGTTGTGGCGTGTCTGTCATACTTCGTCTCCTGCCAGACATAACTACTATAGAAAAATAATATCATCACAGAACAATTATAGAAATTCACTACTACATAGCATGTTTCAATCAGTTTCACCGAAACAATTATAAAAATTTACTAGTACAAAACATGGATAAAAATTAAATAAATGATCATCACAGAACAATAATAGAAATTCACTACTACATAGCATGTTTTAATCAATTTCACAGAACAATTATAAAAATTTACTAGTACAAAACATGGATAAAAATTAACTAAATGATCATTACAGAACAATTACAGAAATTTATTATTACATAGCATGTTTCAATCACTATCACATAACAATTATATCAATAACGATCAGTCTTCATCGTTTTCTGATTCAGACTCAGTCTTGTATTCTATCTCGTTTTCTTCGGTACTTTCGAATGCATCAAATAAGACGTTCGATTCATCATTCAAAGGCCCTACATCAATATCATCAGTTATTATTATTTCTGTATTTGGTTCAAGATCGGCTTGATATGCTGCTTCATCTGGAATTTTATTTCCATCAAATGTAAACCTTGGTTTTGTTTTGAAAACAGCAGACCAATCCGCTTTATCTCTTTTCAAAGATGGATACGAAGCAAAATAAACTTGTAACGCTTGCTTGGCTAATACAAAAGGATCGTACTTATAGTAGTGTGATGTATGCCTTATTTCAATAAGTTTATACTCTTTATGCACGTTGATTCCATAACCAGGAATGTTACTGAACCAATTGCACTTAAATAAAAAAAAACTTTTCTAAAGGTTCAACATAATATGTCAAATCTAGAATCTGTGTTAAGACGCCGTAAAAATCTTTTAAATGCTCATCTGGATCATCACTGCCTTTGACAAATATCCCACTATTATATGTTAATTTTTCAGCCCCGCATTCTTTCGTGTTGAACTTAAACCCATTGACAAAGAATATTGGATAAGTCTTCACATTTCTTTTCGGTCCAATCGCAAGATGTCTTAAGCCTTCATCAACGACACAGTTTCTTGGCTCATAAACATAGTTCAAAAACCATTTGGAAAATTCTTTACTGATATCGCCAGATGGATATTGTGATTCGTAGATACTGCATATATGTAATATGTGTTATAATTATTATGTACGTACAAGTAAATTACAAGTGAATTAATTATTACCTGACATATGGTGCGAATTCGACACAATTTAAAAGAACATACGTGTGTGCTACGTGGTGGTCTCTATCGTCCAACCATATTTCCATACATTTCCATCAGGTCTACCATGTTGTCTAAAAACAGATAACATTGTTTGAGAAGAATTTTGTTCAACAACTTCCTCATTTCGAGGAACAGTTACAAACGATAAGTTCACATCGTCCTTGAAGTAATGAGAGAAAAAAAATGAGGCTTCTTCTTCAAGATACGATTTGCATATCGAACCCTCAACTCAGGCTTTTTGTCGAATCTTCTTCTTCACATGATTCAAGTACCTATTAAGATATTTATTACATATTTAGATATACAAATTTGAATTTGAAATTGACATGAACATTGCACATGTTAATTTACCACTCAAACGGATACATCCATCCATATTGCACAGGACCTCGAAGAAGTACTTCGGATGGAAGATGAATAGGTAAATGCTCCATTACGTTAAAGAAACCAGGCGAAAGTATTTTTTCCAGTTTGCATAGCAATATGGGCATTTCTACTTCAAGTTTACGTATACGATCCACCTTTAATGTTGTCGAACAAAGATGTTTATAAAACAAACATAACTCTGTTATAACGTTCCATACTTTTACGGGCAACAGTTCTTTGAAAGCCACAGGTAGTAAATATTCCATCATGATATGACAATCGTGACTTTTCATCCCACTCAGTTTACTATTTTTGAAGTCAACACATCTACGAAGATTGGAAGAAATCCCATCGGGAAATCTTAATTCTTCCACCCACTTTAGCACGAGTTTTACTTGCTTATTTTCTAGCTCATAGCATGCTTTCGGTTTTTTATTGTCATTAGGCTTCATATGAAGTTCCGGGCGCTTACAATAGTTTGCTATATCAAGCCTTGAATTCAAATCGTCCTTGGTTTTGCCCTTTACATTCAAAATTGTATTAAACAGATTATCAAACACGTTCTTTTTGTTGTGCATCACGTCAATATTATGTCAGAGTAAGAGATCTTTCCAATATGGTAACTCCCAAAATATACTTTGTTTGCACCAATTATGAATGTCTGACTTTCCTGGGATTTCAGTCTGGACTCCAGTTTCATGTATCTTTGGATAGTCCCTTACAATTTCGTATATTTTCTCGCCTGACCAAACCTTGGGTGGTTTCAAATTCTCTTCTCTGTTAGCTATGAAAATTTTCTTATCTCTTCTAAAAGTATGATTGGGATGAAGAGAATACCGTTGACAATCAAACCACGAAACTTTCTTCCCATATCGTAACGAAAATGCTCGTGTTTCTTCCATACAATAAGGGCATGCTAGACGACCGGTCGTACTCCAACCAGAAAGCATCACGTATGCAGGAAAATCATTAATAGTCCATAACAAATAAGCGAATAACCGGAAGAAAAAAAATCGTTGATACATCGTAAGTTTCGACTCCTTCATTCTACAGTTTCTTCAACTCTTCGATCAATGTTGTAAATAAACATCAATTCCTTGGTTTGGATCATGAGGGCCGGGAACGACAGTGATAAGAAACATATATGGTGTCTTCATACACATCCATGGAGGTAAATTACACGGAGTAACGATAATTGGCCAGGATGAATATTTACTACCAAACTGTGAAAATGGTGAAAATCCATCCGTACATAAACCAAGTCTGACATTACGGCTTTCCGCAGCAAATGCGGGATAACTCTTATCGAAATGTTTCCATGCTTCTCCGTCGGATGGATGTATCAAAGTTCCTTCTTCCGCTGTTCTCACACTATGCCATCGCATATGAAAGGCCGTAGCAGAAGATGCATATAATCTTTGAAGTCTGAGAGTGATAGGTAAATAATGCATTCTCTTGTACGGGACTTCTTTCCCTTTCTTCTTTCTTGGTTTGTATCTTTCTTCGTTACATATTTTGCATTTTCTGAGGCCAACGTCGTCTTTCCAATACAACATGCAACCTTTCACACATGCATCTATCTTCTCGTACGGTAGACCGAAAGCGGACATCAATTTTTTACTTTATAATGACTATCGCACATCAGATTATTGGGTGGCATGTGTCATTTTGCAGCTTGTACAACTGCTGTAAATGCAGCTTCCGTAAGATTGAATTTTGATTTCATAGTTATGTATTCGGCGGTTACTGAAAGTTCGGTTCCGCTTTTACATCCGTCCCACAACGGCCTCTTAGCAGAATCCAACAAATCGTATATTTTTTTAGCTCCCGCAGTCGGTTCTTCTTCGACATTTTCGTCTTCATCGACAGCTTCAGTTGTAGGAAACATTGATCGTGCTGCATCATCCACCATATTTTCTATCGGATTCGTCATCATATTAGCGTCCTCTAACACTTCAGTATTAGGTGTAGGTTCAACAAGTTCTCCATGACGATCCCAGAAATAATAATCAGGCACGAAACCATATTGATACAAATGTACTTCAACTATATCTGGTTTCCAATGCTTCAAATGTTGGCACTTACTACACGGGCAACGAATTTCTGTGTTGTTTCGGTTATTAGATTTAGCAAATCTAATAAATTCGTGTACACCATTGTAGAAATGTTGCTTTATTGATCCCTTCTTTCCAGTTCTGACTTCATACATCCAAGTACGGTCGAGAAAATAATTGAACATTTTTTCTGATTTGAAAATGTATGTTAGACAATTTAAATCATTAATTTTCAACCATTCTCCATTGTAAACAGTTCATCGTTGCCGAAAATTCAAAATAAAAACTTCACTTTATTTTTTGTTATTTTGGTTTTCACTTCGGTGGTTATTCATCCCACTTCTCATTACAAACACAATATTGTAATTACATTTTATAAATCATTTCAGATTAAACGGTTCAACAAAATTTCGGAAGCACTTCCCTTCTGTTCCCTGTATCATACAAAGATGCATGTACACAGGGAACATAAAGGAAGTGTTGTCGAAATTTTGTAACCGTTTAAAATGAAATGATTTATAATATGTAATACTTTATTGTGTTTGTAACTTGTCCAATACAGGGACAAATCCGACAAATATTGTATCAGATGAATATAAATGTCTGTTCCATTACATTCCATTAACAATTTTAGTTCAATATTCATTTCTTTAATTTTTTACGACATAGATTTTAGCGGAATATTTGTTGTTGTTATATTCATTTCTTAATTTCTTTACAAAATCAATTTTAGTACAATATCTATTGTTTTTAAAGTCATTTCCTAATTATTATTTTTAAAAATTGATGTTTGCAGAATTTTTAATGTTCTCTTATTCATTTTTTAATTTTTTGTATAAACTTTATTTTTATACAATACATAAAACCTTTTGCATTTTGGCCGTCGCTAGCCATCGCTAAAATTATTAAAATGGTCGTCGCTAGCCGTCGCAAAATCAACAAGATAAATAGAAGAATTATCAATGAAGATAATTATAAAACAACAAAATCTAATTATCAAATAGATAATTAGAAAACAATAAAAATCTAATTATTAAATAAAAATTTGTCAATTTAAATTCACTTAACAACTTAAATTTGTAATTTATCAATTTCATAAACTATGAAATACTTTCATGTAAATTTATCAATAACCAAGTTAATCATTAATATACACTAATTTTTCACCTAACACAACTAACCATGTTAATTTCCAACACTAATTATCTACATCAACCATTTATTCAACTTCATGATAAACTAATTAATCTAATACCTAATTTAACTTCATGATAATAAACTAATTAATCTACCAAATCAACATACAACACTACTAATACCTAATTTAACAACAAATCCTAATTTAACAACAAATCCTAATTTAATTAAGGTTTAAACTAAACCTAAAAAACATCAAATTTACATTCAAAATAGATATTAGAAGCATACCTAGGCGAATTTGGATGATTTGGAGGCGGCGGAAGGCGGGGCGGTGGCTGCGGTGACGGGGGGCGGCGGATTGGGGGAAGGAGGGTTTATTTTTTTGGTGGGAAGAATGAAAGTTCTGCTCGCGGGAAGGGGATTTGTATATTGTATAGCGACGGCTAGCGACAGCCGCATTTTTTAGCCGTCGCTATCTTAGCCGTTCTTAGTAGTGATAGCACCACAGTTGAGGGCCGCGGCCTCAAATTTAGACAAGAATGTTGGAATGGGGTGCAACACTTCTAACACGCTCTGCTCATCTTTTTCTGTAAGATATTTGGAATGCAACAAAATTTATTGAGATAATCGACTAACCATCGAGACTATATACACGAAAATTGATCATTTTGACATATCTAATCCATCGAATTAGCTTTTAAAATCAATGGTTACATATGTATGTGATGACTATTGTTTAATTTTAGATTTAAACTTGTTAGAACTTTCTATACCATTCAATTTTTCATATAGCTATTCTCCATAGTTAGCAGAACAGTTAACAAAATTTAACTACGTTTTGATTTTTTTTTTTATATACAAAAAGATAAATGGATGTTACAAGGGGATTAACTATATTATTATTGGATTTACTAAATCAATAGATGGTGTTGGTGGTGTTCTTTCATACTTTATTATCATTTCTTTTAGCCTTTGAATAATGTTTTTTGTAGCCCCTTCAATATACAGTTGATTCGATAAATCAATGGATAGGTTTGGTGATATAATCTTTCATACTTTATTATCATTCTTTTTAATATTTTAGCAAGGTTTTAGGTTTCGACCGAAACATTAAGATTCGGGTCATTCAGTTTCAGTTTCGATAGAGGCTAAACGAAAGTAAACCAAAACTTTAATGAAAAAGAACTATTGAACATCAAATTTACGCAAGATACTCGATAAAATAATTAATTTGAGTTCCAAAATATATGAATGCATGAAACGTACAAAATCATGGAATATTTGGATGATGTAAGTTAAAATAAAATAAAATAGAAGTAATGAATAAATATTTTTTTAAGTGTCATATGGAGAAACCCTAAGGAGAGCAGCCGCTAGCCTTCCCTTGTTTGGTCTCGTCGATTCCAGCCTGACTGTCCTCTACCGCTAGTCTCCCACCATCGCCCCACCCTATTTGCCTCGTGCCGCCCTTTTCTCAGCCACCAATATGTCTTCTTCCAACTCTATCAGTCGTCAGGCTTCCATCCTCCTAATCTTCTTCCCCACCTCCCAAACCCTCCACCAGGATTGCCTCCATTATCACCTCCTGATTCCGTTGTTGAAAATGATGATGGTTTCATTCAGGTTCAATCTTATAAGTGGAAATGACAATCAAAGATTATGCATCAACCTCGATCAATTAATCTCATCCCCAATGATTTACAGAATAAGAATTTAACATCTCCCTTACAACAAAACGTACATCCGAATTATGTCCACACCAATAGTAATATTGATTGCCCCAATCAATCTGATAACAGATCTGCTGCCAATAAATGGAATTTTTCCACTATGTCTAGCCGGACACGAAATGAAGTTGTCAAGGATAATAATATTACAGTCTCTATTCCGTTAAAGTTCTATCATCCAAGTGAATTTAATTCTATGCAATGTACTAAAATGTCTGTTGAGGTTGTTCAGCATGCTAGAAAACAATGGGATAATGTCATTGTGGTCTATGTGGTTGGTCCTAAGCAAGACTGTGATAAAATATTGAGAGGAGGTTCCTACTGTTACAATAAAAAGTTTATGATGATGAAGAGGTGGTCTATTGGAATGCAGCTCAACAAAGAACTTCTTCACTATATTCCGATTTGGAATCGTTTCCCCAACTTACCTCTTGATTATTGGATGGAAGAGAGGATTAGAAGTATTGCGTCAGTGCTTGGGACCCCATCAAACTGGATAAATTCACAGGTATTATAAAAATTGCATATGCTAGAGTATTAATTGAAATTAATAACTCTTTTAAGTTTCTGAATAAAATCCCTATACTATCTGAAAAGGATGAAATCATTTGGCAAAAAGTAACGCACGAATGGAAACCATCTATTTGCTCGAATTGCTCAAGCTTTGGACATGTTGAAAATCATTGTCAATTTAACAAAGTCTGGATGACTAAAGCAACTCCTCATAAACTAACGACAGACGGTACTGATATGAATATCGATGCCAATGTTGATAATAATATGGTAAACAATTCAAATAACATAGATGATCAACTGAACTCAGCCAATCCAGAACAGGAAGGTACTCATAACAACAGTACAAAAGATGGCATAAACAATATTTCAAAAGAAAATACAATTTATAAGTCCTAAAATGTTCAGTCGAATATCCTAAGTTCGACTATTAATACAAATTTGCAACATAACTTTATGCCTAAAGAAACTGATATGCAAATGTAACCATCAAGTAACTGTACAAAGGAAGATAATAGTGATTCCATTGAGATGTCTAATGTGCCACCGGATCCATCCTCGAGCTCTGTAACCGCCGAACAGAATAATGAATCTTTGTATTTCTCTAGAACAAGATCAATTCGGAAAACTAGGACAGAGGAAGTTCCTTTCGAATTTAAACCCACTCCTACTTCTGATGTTATTGAGAACATTGCATGGGCCAGTTTAGTTAATCAGTTCAAAGGTAAAAATAAAAAGACAAAAAAGCTAAGACATCGGGGACAGCTACTTCCCCTGAAGGCAATAGCAATCCTGAAAATACCCTATAAATGGAGTTCCTTATTTGAAACATCAGGGGTATGAATGCTCCTGCTAAATAGTTGGAAATGTTGCAAATTTTGAATAGTAATAGATTTTCCTTTCTTGGCATTCTTGAAAATAAATTAACTCTAGATAATATTGATAGATTTATGACCAAAATCAATAAAAATTGAAAATATTCTCATAATATAACTACTGGTCAGAAAAGTCAAATCTTAATCATATGAACTCTACTCAATGGTCGAATATCATTTTACACTCTAATGGCCAATACATTTCTTGCATAATATATTACATAATGTAAATGGTATTAGTGTTTTGTGCACCACGATCTATGCGTTCAATGAAGAAGAAGTGTACAGATTTATGGAAGTATATTACAGAGCATTCTAAAAGTGTTAATCTCCTATGGATTGTAGCGGATGATTTCAATGCTATTTTATCACCTAATGATAGAATGAATAATGGTTTCTTTAATTCGATAGGTGAACAAGATTTTATAGACTGCATTTCCTCTTCTAAACTGTTGGAGCTAGATTCCATGGGTAACTATTTTACTTGGAGAGGAGGCCAAAGTCTCTCTATTCACAGTAAAATTGACTGTGTTTTTGTTAACACTTTATGGTTGGATAAATTTTATCACTTTGGAATTAATTTTGGTAGTCACTGTTTGAGTGATCAAATTCTCCTATCATTATCAAACTTATGTTACATAATAAAAAGAGGATTAGAGTACCTTTCAGGTATAACAATTCTTGGCATCTTCAAGTGGAATACCATTCTTCCCTTCATGATGCACTGATGCAAGAGTTCACAGGAAACCCTCTACACACGCTCTTATGCAAACTGAAATAGTTAAATCTGCATTGAAGAAATAGGCAAAAAATAAAAGTAACATATATATAGTGTTCCTTAATTAAAAGACGAGACTAATGAGCTTTATAAACAGCTAGTTTGAAACCCTTTGAATGACAGTTTAATATAGTAGTACATTTTGAATTCTGAGCAGATTCATTCTATCATAGGGAAAATTACAGTTGAAAATGAGCAAAGAATGAAAATAAATTGACTAATTAAAGGGGATAAACCAACTGAATTCTTTTTCAGCAAAATTAATGTTCTTAATCCTAGACAAAGGAGTAATTTCATTCTTAATGATGATGGCTCATGGTCATCGGCATCAGAAAAACTTGCACATAAAGCTATTAATTACTTTTCTGAACTGTTCATTTCATCTCAGGCTACATAATAATTTCCAGGCATAACATGCAAGAATATCTGACAATCCTAGAAACAATTTATGCAAACCATTTCAGCTAGAGCAAATTAAAGCAGCTACTTTCCAGATTAATGATAACCGCTCCCCTGGACCAGATGGTATTAATTCAAAATTTTACAAAGTCCATTGTGATCAAACTAAATATGATATCTGGAATGCTATGAATGACATTCTCCAGTCTGGAAAAATCATCAAAGAAATCTATGATGACCCATCTCCTCGACCCTCAGAAATCGACATTAATACATCCACGGTATTCACGTGTCGTAGATCCATGGGCCGGGTAGGTAGATTATCATGGGTGTAAAAGAAAATAAAGATATAAGGTAACACAATAATAGAATCTCACATCGCATTCAACAATTTAATTGTACATAAACAATCAAAATCAAATACAATCCAGTGGAATAGTTATAACTGTCTATTCGTACATATGTTGGTACATAACACAGCGGAAAATGGTAGATATGCCTACATAAGGTACTTCAGCTTCATAGCTCCAAAAGTCTTCTACAAAATATTCCCCAACATGCTCCAAAATGCTCCTAAGGTATCCTGACTACACGACTGCCCGAAAAATAGGGCACCCAGAGTTTAAAGGAAAAAAACAAACTCCGGGTCAATTATGGGACTGGTGTGAAAACTCAAAGTACGATGTTTTGAAAACCAAAAAGTATCGCATAAGACCATGCCGCACATAAACAAGGAATGTGTTTTTACCTTATGATAATCAAAACTCTTTATTACGCAAAGTTTAGCGATATTATTCTTAATGACTTTCTTTGAAAACATTTTCAAATAAACTTATTAATCTTAGCCGAAATGGCTACCCATATAGCATTTCGAGGCTATTCATTAAACAAATACAAACAAAACCGCAGGTTCTTATTGGAGAGTGGGTTCCCATACAAATGACCAGGTGAAGAGACTACCTTCTGATGGGTACACCTCTAGATGGATGTCCCAAGGAACCATCACAAAGCTCCTCTACCAACACAAGACAGGCCTATCTCTATAACTAGATAGTACCGAATATGTCATCCCCCGGTCGCTACCGACCTTTATCCGAGAGCTCTCTTCACAAACATCCATATTAATTTACATCCTGAACGTCATAGCGGGAAGAAATATATCTAGAAGGGGATGATCATACCCTGATTGGGAATGACCCATTTAGCCTTACTGCATCTAACCATGTTTCGATCATTTCCGGTTGATGAGGCTTGAGGCTATGATTACCTTTTCACATGGCACATATCACATCACTTTGAATGCCACATTGTCATTCCACATTCACACAACTGATTTCTACAAACGTATAACTTTCTGAGCTCGTATATCTCAGGAAAGAGTGTTAAGCTAAGAGAAGGTGTATTCTCCGCCACCGACTGATATACTTTTATAGAGACTACTCATTGTGATTTAGAATGCAAGGTTAGACATTCATTCATAAAAGTTTGTTCTAGGACTGAACGAAACCGAAGGTACTTTACTCGACCATTACTTGATGAAAAGTCCTTGTGGTTTTCGAGATTTTTCATAATAGAGAGACCACTGCTACAATATAGTGAATCAGGAGTTTATCCCCAATTAATCAACAAGTAGTCCCTCATTGTTATTCTTCCCAATATCTCCGTCTTCAAACATCTTCAATCTTCGAACACGTAAATTGGTTCAAAGTGATCTTCGAATAGGAATCACCCAAATCCGACCCAGGTTCCTTCGAAATCCAATCATCGATAAAAATGATGTAATTAGGTGATTATTTTTGTATTCATTCATTTTCCTTTACCAAATATCTTCGAAAGATATATATTTTCAAAATATTCTTTTAGTGAATACGAAATCATTTAAACCTCTTTTTGAATATTTCTTAAACCATTTTTTAAAGTATCTTTTGAGAAAATAGGATTATAGAAATCATTTTACTTTTATTCAAAATCAACTTCCATATTCAACGAGTGCTATGGATGGAATAACGGTGAGATCACCTTTTAAATTCCACGAATAGGACAAGTTCCCTCTTCGGATTTTAATAATGAGTATAAGGAGATTATTTCTATAAAATCCAAGTTGAGCATCGGAGCTTTCCTTTCGATGTGTTCCACCTCTCGCCGAAAAGAGAAAACCAAGGCCAGGTAAGTTCAGGGCACTGTTGCTCCATCCCTAACCTTAATTACATACCTTGATTTTACTTTTACATCTTACAGGCAGGACAAATGTACTGGTCGTTTTCGCATATCATTTTTCCTTTTAAAATCACTTAACTACTTGTTTAACCATCTTTGAAATAATGTTAAATTGTTCAAATTTCATTTAAAATGCTTTATTATTCACTTAAAAACATTTACTAAGGATTTAGTAAAGGATTGTTAAGTTTCAACCTTTATTTCAAAAGTTATTGAAAAGCTTTGCGAAAAGTGTTGCAGATAGTGTTACAAAAAGTGCTTTTAAAGCTATATTCTTCAAAAACGACTTTTATATCATTTAGAAAACCATATTGTCAACTTAAAACACTATTAAAAAAATTTAAAAGATTTTTAGCATTTATTTCATATTTTTTAAATGATTATTTTATCAATTTCGAACTTTGGTCATTTTAGTGCAAAAAGTGGATTTTTCTTGAAAATTGATTTTGTCATATTTCAACATATACAAGATGAAATCTTGATTTTATTTTTTTATATGAAAGATATAGATATAAGGATTAGGAAAATTCCTACTTCGAAGAATTTCGAACTATATTCCACTTCGTATGTTCATATGAACTTTGACGCGTAAACACGAACTACAGTTACGCGACGCGTCAAATTTTAGGCGTATTTTGAGATTCATATTCAAACTTTGCCGAGACAAGTTTAAACACTTAGGTATCATTTCTAAAGCATTTTCAAACATTTTTCAAAGGTATAAATGATTCATATCACATTTCATTTCTTGTGCAAAGTGATTTCCATGTGATTATGCGTCGTGTAAATTCGTGACTTGTTTCAACATATATATTCAATATACAACTAATAAACATCCAAAACAATGTGTATAATCATTTTATCATATCCTAACATGTCATATGAACTTGCAAATCAATTTAACAACTTTTTTATTACAATGTACATGATTGTCGTTTATGTACATATTTGCTTACTAACTTTTGCAAATGACTTAAATGTGGTTGCTTTCTTTTTCAAACACTTATCAAACATCATTATTAACATCCAAACAATATTTATAACTTGTAAATATCATATAAACATTCTCTACTTAATAATTTAGAGTTCTCATCTTTTGTCGCTTTCAATCTAGTTTTAAATTTTTCTAACTTTGCTACATTTTGCCTTAAGCTCTTTAGAACTTGATAAACTTCCGCGTACTTGCCTTAGGAGGCCACGACCATGCTTGAAAGGAAAATTGTGCTCGACCAAAGGAAAATTTGTATAATGTTATTTAAAAATATAAACACTCATAAATAAATTAAAATAATTTATTAAACCATTTAAACTTACTTTTCTTGAATCGGGATTTTGTCACTTTTGTCGATATAAGCAAATGTTATTTCAATGCATATTTATATTTTCAAATCCTATCTAATATTGTTTCAATCATATAACCTTTTATAGTTTATATTAAAATCACTTTAAATATTATATTTTGAAGTGGTTAAATTTTGGGTTGTTATATTCTCCCCTACTTAAAAGAATTTCGTCCTCGAAATTAGGTAAGAAGAAAATAGCTCAAAAGAAAATATATATTCAATAGGAATATATACAGTAAGTGATTACACCACAAGTGGCGAGTACACTCAAACAATAGATAAAGTCTATACATCGATCCTAAACTCAGGATGTGCTTTTCTCATTCTATCTTCTGTTTCCCACGTGCAATCATCAGCATCCCCGCTCCATTGAACTTTTACCAACCTTACAACCTTCCTTCTTAATCGTTTCTCATCTTGATTCACGATTTGAACGGGTCTTCAAATAATTGCTAAGTCTGGTTCTATCTTCAAGTCATCCTGAGCATGCGTTTCTATGATTTGTTCTGAGTCATATATATGATTCCGTAAATGTGATACATGAAAAGCATTGTGTACACCAAAAATCTTTCAAGCAATTGTACTCGATAAGCTAGTGGGCCGATTCGTTCGAGAATGGAAAAAGGTCCAATATATCGAGGTGCTAACTTTCCAGCTCTTCCAAATCTTACTACTCCTCTCATTGGAGAAACCTTCAAAAAGACCGAATCTCCAATTGAGAATTCCAAATTTCTACGCCTTCGGTCTGCATAACTCTTATGTCTACTTTGGGCTTTTTTTAGCTTCTTTCTAATCACATCAACTTTCTCTGAAGCTTCTTGTATTGTATCTAGGCCAAGCACTAATCGATCTTCGAATTCTATCCAACATGCTGGCGACTTACATGGATGACCATACAAAGCTTCATACTGTGTCATGCCGATACTAGCTTGATAGCTGTTATTATAGCCTTCTAAATGTACATGATTCTACTACGAGCCTCCAAAGTCTAGAATACATGCTTTTAAAATATCTTCTAAAGCGTGGTTGACTCTTTTCGTATGTCTGTCAGTTTGGGGGTGATATGCAGTGCTTATACTCAGCTTGGTTCCTAAAGCTGTCTGTAGTGCTTTCCGAAACTGACTTGTGAAGACTGGATCACGATCGCTTACTATACCGCTTGGAACTCAATGTAATCGAACAATCTCCTTCATATATATATATATATATATATATATATATATATATATGCAAAGCTTGCTGCAGTCCTTGTTGGCTTAACTGGAATAAAGTGTGTACTTTTGGTTAATCGGTCTATGATAACCCAAATGTCTTCATTTTCTTTCCTTGTTCGGGTAAGCTATCAATAAAATACATGGATATTTGATCCCACTTGCAAGCTGGAATCTCCAAAGCTTGAAGTAATCCTGCCGTCTTTTGATGGTCACTTTTGATTCTTCGGCAATTTTCACAATGGCTGACATAGATAGATATGTCCCTCTTCATACTTTTCCACTAAAATGTATGCTTCATGTCCATGTACATCTTATGAATCCCTAGATGAATGTAAAGTTTGGTTGTATGGCATTCAGCTAATACTTTTTTCCTAAGATTTTCAACATCTGGAACACAAATTCTTCCATTTAACTGTAATACTCCATGGTTATCTACTTTAAAGCTTGAATTATATCCTTGACGTATATTCCTAACGATCTCCTTTAGAAATAGATCCTCCTTTTGTTTGCTGGCGATCTTTTCTAAGAGAGTTGGAGTAACTACCAAATAAGAAATAGTAGCTAAATTCCTACTCAATGCATCAGCTGCTACGTTGGCTTTCCAAGATGTATATAGAATATCTAGATCGTATGATGCGAGAAATTCTAGCCAGCGTTGCTGCCTCATGTTCAAGTCCTTCTGGATGAAAAGATACTTCAAAAATTTGTGATCCGTCAAGAGTTCGAATTTTTCACCTAAAAGGTGGCATATTATTTACTAAAGTCAATTCAACGTTTTATCGAAATAAACTATGAAAGATTCTTACTCAGCAAATAATGTCTCCATATCTTTAGAGCGAACACAACGGCTAATAATTCTAAGTCTGTGTTGCATAATTCTTCTCATGCGTCTTCAACTGTCTACTTGCGTAAGAAATCACTTTCCCATCTTGCGTTAAAACTGCACCAACTCCTTCTCCACAAGCATTTGTATAAACAGACAATCCACTATTCCATTTATAATTGCTAAAACTGGAGTGGTTATCAATCTCTTCTTTAGTTCTTGGAATGCTTCTTCACATTTTGGAGTCCAAATAAATTTAGCATCCTTCATTGTTAACTTCGTTGGGTGATAGACAATCTTAGAGAAGTCTTGAACGAATCTTCTGTAATATCCTGCTAAACCTAAGAAGCTACGGATCTCTTTAGGAGTTTGTGACTGCTTCCAATCTTGAATAGCTGCAACTTTCCCTGGATCTACTGAAATTCCGTCTCTTGATATTATATGTCCAAGGAATCTTACCTCCTTTTCCCAAAAATGGCACTTTGAAAATTTGGCTTTTAGCACATTATTTCTCAATGTCTCCAACACAGCTTCTAGATGCCTTGCGTGTTCTTCTTTTATCTTTGAATAGATAAGGATATCATCGATAAAGACTAACACGAATTTTTTTAGCACATCTCTAAAAACTCTATTCATAAGGTCAACAAAATAAGCTGATGCATTATTCAACCCAAAAGGCATAACCAACCACCCATAGAAAGTATTCGGACCTTTGAATGCAGTTAAACGGATGCAATCTTCTACGATCCTTAATTGATGGAATCCTGTAGCTATGTCAATTTTAGAGAAAACTCGAGCTCCGTGTAACTGGTCAAGCAAGTCATCTATTCGGGGTAGAGAATACTTGTTCTTAATGGTTTGCTTATTTAGATCTCGATAGTTTACACATAATCTCAAAAATCCATCTGACTTAGCAACAAAAACTACGGCTGATCCCCAACTTCAACGGCTGGGTCTTATCAGTCCTTTCTTTAATAGCTTTTGGGTTTGGTTATTCAACTCATCCCTTTCTTTCGGAGCCATCATTCTATCTTGTTGTTTAATTGGCATCACACCAGGAACTAAATCAATACGGAATTCGATTTCTCGATATGGGGGCAAACTTTTTACTTACTCAAAGACATCTGCAAATTCTTTAACAACGGGTATTGTTTCTAATCCCCTCTGGGATGTATCTAAAGCATAAAGAAAACTATCCCTTGTTGAACTAGGACATTCACAAGGTATTTCTATGAGTTTCTCTAACTTTGTTTTCACTGCAACTGTTCTTTTCAAACAATTTAGAATAGCTTCATTTTTAGTTAACCAATCCATACCAAGTAAAATTTCAAATCCAATAAAATCTAAGACGAACAGATCAAAAAGAAAGTGATGGGAAGGATAGGGAATTGGGACTTTTCACAATGCATACAGAGATAAGTGGAACCTCCTATAGGAATCGTTATGCAGATAGGGTTGTCGACAATTTTAGGTTCAAGTTCTAATTCTTCTACATTTTTTTAGAAATAAAACTATGAGAAGCTCTTATATCAAATAACACTCTAACTAAAACATCTTTGATAAAAATATTACCTTCCAACACTCATTTTCCCTTCACATCTTTAGAGGTTGAAGGTTCATCCTTGATCGCATACGCTTTGGCTTGTTCTCTTTTCTTTATTAGAGGACAATCCTTAATTATGTGTCCTGATTGATGACAATTAAAGCAGCTTCTTGGTGTTCATCCTTGAGTTCCTTGAGTTTTGGTTTTTCTACAATGAGTTGATAGGTGGTGTAACAACCCGCATATTTGGACCATTTAAATTGACAATAATCCACACATGTCAACTTAAATAATACAAAACACGAATCATTATGGGATTATAAATACATAAATGTAAATGAGAATCAATACAACATCATAGACATAGAACAGTTACAGAATAATGCAGCGGAAAATACATCATCATTATAGCAGTTCATGAAGCTACTACATGAAGTACAACAATGTCTTAACATAAAGTGACTAAAAGGAAATACATAAATGTCCAAAATACTAGGACATCAATACAAAAATAGAAATAGACTGATAAAGATAAATGCTAAGCCTTCAGCATCTTCAACCAACCCTGATCAGCAACTGGATAGCTTCAGACTGACCCGAGCATATACAAAAGGGAAACACTCGAGTCAGGACTAAAAATCTTATACAGAATAATCAAGTGCAGGGAATAAAGTCCATAACTCAAAGATGAATAAAATAACATCTCTAAGGGTCCGATAAACTATCTATATATACAATATAATATGATATGTAGATAATGTCTAATCAGTAAAGTACGATATTAAAATAGCGTTAAGGCGTTACCATAATTCCCCTTAACATATTTTATAATGTCATAGTCTATACAGCACTGTAAATCCCACCGTAAACTAGTGGTTATCAGAGGGTACCCCATAGGTATAACATAAAACAAAACGTAGTGGTCGCGAATAGGATAATTAGTATAACAAGGTACATGAGGCGATACCAACTAGGATACTAGTAGTTGCGTGATCCGGACTGATGTTGAGCATAGCCAGCAGCTACCTCAACACCGCGAAACAACACTCCCAAATCAAGGGGTGCACCCAAATCGAATCACAAAAGTAATAGATATGGTATCGAAGAAGCGTGTCCGCTAGAGGTGGCGAACCTCAATGGCCCGGCGCGGCTCCTGTTTTAGTCATGTCAGGGGTCATCCAAAATCGTTCTTTTTCTTCAGTCAACGCGTTCACCAAATCATCCACTTCATTCTGGATCAACACTCCGCGTATAATAGTTATTAAAGTGGTTTTCGGTATTGACAGAGAGTGTGTCCATTCCCGATATCCCGGTCTCTTTAATAACCACGTATTTATTACCCGATGGTCGGTTAAATTAACGTTTAAAACAAATCAAAGTCCAAAAGTCAAGGTGCAAATTTGACTTCCAAAATTTGACATTTCACGATTCAGTTTATTTCGGATATTTAAACATATATCCAAGTGCAATCTTTAATTCAAACATTTGAGTTAGCAATAAAATTAAGTATTCAAGTTCAATTTAATAAGACCTAAATTTGACTTCTTAAATTTAGTTAAAAATCAATTAATTCAATTTAATGGTAAATTTAGTTCGAATCATTAAATCAAATTCTATTCATTTCACTTCGTATTTACATTCATCGTTACATTAAATATAATCGTAAATTTGATTAAATCAATTTCATTAACTTAATTCCTTTTTATCAAAACTTCATTTGATTTATTTACCAAATTCAATTAAATTTCTATTTAAAGAAACCCAATTTCCGTTATTTGGTTCCATGATTTACACAACACGAATTCGTTATTTATGACTTACACATCAACTCAATTCATATTCGATTACAATGTCCTAATTCATTATATTCAAAATCATTTAAATTTAAATTATCACTAAATTAAATCCACAAAACTTTAGTTAGTTTTGTATTCCACTTACGTCAAATTTTCTTAATCTCAAATTTAATTTATAACAAGTTTCAAATCTATTTAATTAAAACCGAGTTTAAATCTAAATCTAACAAATCTAATAAATTTTTAAATTATTAAATTCTAGAACTTACTTGTTTCTAAATCTCATTTCAATTAAATTTGCCAATTCATTTTATTCAATTAAATAGGTTTATTAATCCGTTCAATTAAATCCATTAATTTATTTCAATTTAATCCATTAATTTATTTCAATTAAATCCATTAAGTTCGTTACTTAATTTCCAAACAAACTGTTAAGTTCATTCCTTAATTTAAAATATATTTCAATTTCAAAAATGATTTTTGTTGACCAATCGGGTTTCTTATTTTTAATTATCTATCCTGGGCCAAGTTATTTTAATTGGGTATTTATCATTTCAACCCAATATCATTCAATATAAAACAAAGCATAGCAAAGGAAACTTGCAGTGTGTTAACTGGGATGGTGTCAAAGTAAATAAACAAGCAATAACAACCATACATAACAATTCATCAATTTATTAAATAATTCCGAAATAATCGTATTAATTTACGTTTGTTATTTATGCAAATTAATATAATCATTCCCAGAATCCACACTATCATTTCATGCAGATTAAAGATTATTACATTATGGTTTTCACTTGGTGTCCATTATCAAATTTCTACATCAATCATACATTCAAGGGTTCAAAGTGAGGTTAACGCTAATTCCACATGTCGATTTATTAAACATTTAAAGGGGGTCAAGTTCAACATATATAATCCATTTTACATTGTTAACTATCCTATATCAAATTCAATTTCAAATTAATTATCACTTATATTAACAACTAAATTCATCATCACATAGCAAATTTAGTGTCACAACTATTTACCATAAACCAACATCAAATCACAATTTATCACGTTAAATCTTTTTGAACAATACATGGCGTCAATTTAGAAATTTTAAATTCTATCAATACTAAATTTTGACTTGTATAGCAATTAACCGTTTTATTTCAACAATTTTAACAATCAAATATTTAATATCCAATTAATAATAATAACAATTATCACTTGATTATCATCGCATAATAGATTGAGTCGTGAATGAAATATTCACCTTGCGTGGTTAGAGAAGATGACGGCGAAGTACAAAGAGAGATAGATAAGATAGACCCTAACAAGCACGACGCAAGACGAACACAAACTGCAATCAAACAAATAACTAATCAATAATTTGTTTATTGCAATATATATCGATTGAATATATATATAAAACCATACCAACAACTAGATGCAAATAAGGTAGATGGAAGCCTAGATCGCTGGATTAGCCTCAACTGGAACTGCGCAAACAAGGTATAAGTGAGCCCATAGATCACAAACTATAACTGTTATATAATTTAACATATTATATATTCATTACTACATACAGGAACTAGATAAAATGGATGCATATGTATATATTAATATAAACATGGTTACACAGAACTGCTTTTTAAATTATTATTTTTTCAAACTATACTGTACTTATACAAAACTATTTAAACTGTTTTGTATATAAAAGCGGCAGTGCAGTGGAAAGTCGACTGAGGCCAAGTCGTCTGGCTAAGGCCAAGGTGGAGGTCTAGGATGGTGATGGCAGTCAGGCTTTGCGGCGACGTCGACTAGTTGGCAGCGTGTTGGGTGTTTGGAGCAGCAGTTCGGGTTTCGGGTTGAGGCGGTGGAGGCGGGCGAACTGGGTGAGGTGGCGGAGCGGGTCTGGACGTGGAACAGTGGGGTGGGTGGTCGTTGGCGGTGCGGTGGAGGGCAGTAGGGTATGGACGGTGGCGTGGAGGCGGGCTGGGCAGTGGCGGAGGCGAGCTGGGCAGTGGCGGGTTGGTGGTCCGAAGGCTGGTGGAGCAGTGGAGTGGGGGAGAGGGACGGGTACAGTGCGGCAGTGGGTGTGGTGCGGTGGTGCGGGCTGTGGGCAGTGGACGCGAAGGCAGGCTGTGGGCGGTGGTGGGTGGACGGACGCTGGGGATGGAAGGCGACGGCGAGCGAAGGGTGTGGATGCGGGCGAAGCAGGCGGCATGGGTGGACGTGGGTAGTGGGGTCGGCAATGGGTGAGATGGCGTGGCCAGTGGGCGAAGGCGGGCGTGGGGACGGAGACTGGTGGATGGTGGCAGTGGGAACGACGTGGGTGGACGTGGGTTTCGTGAGTTTCATTACTCTGGAGGGGAGACAACAAAAAAAAAAGAATTATGAAGAGGAGGGAGAGAGAGTACGTACCAGAGAAGTTTGTGTGTGAAGTGAAAATCAATTAATGCAGAGGAATTAATGAAGGCAGAGGAATTAATGAAAGCAGAGGTAGCAGATATATACAGAGAAGTGTGGAGTCCCAAGGTCAAGGCAATAATGTTCTCGGTAAACGTGATGGCTATTGGGTTTCTTAGAGAGCTGAATGGTCAAGGACTCCTAAAATTCTGAATAGTGTAGAAAGTTGGGTACCGGTTTGTGCTGCGTAACGGACCAGTTTGTATCGCGTTAAACAATTATAATTCGCAACGCCGAACTCCGATTGACACAAATAAATATACCGTTTTGATCAGCGCGATGAGGCGGACACAACGGTATGAAGATATTGATGGTTTGACATTGTTTGCGAAGTGGTTAATCTTATTGAACCATTTGCTCGAGCGAACAATTTAACTAGCAATTAAAAGCGAAATTTGACGAAACGAAATACACCGTCATGATCAGAATATTTTTCTGATGCAACATTGTGAAAAATATTTGAGTTCGAACGATAGAAAATTTACACATAGAATTTAAACTAATATGTAAATGTGATGAACGAAATTTACTTCAATATTTTTCAACGAAATTTGGCGTACGCCTATGTCTATCTAGATGAATTCCAAATGTGAAGTTTGAATAGCAACGGAATTCGTTTGTGAAAATTCAAATTTCTACACTAAATAAGCAGTTTTAAAATTTTAAACTGGGTCTGAATTTCAGGGTCGTTACATTCTCCCCACTCAAAACTTTTCGTCCTCGAAAAGGAACGATGTAATGAGTAAAAGAATAGATAGAAGAGACACGATGGATATATAATAGATTATGGAACAGAATATAGAATATAGAATATAGAATGGTGTTTACCTTCAACAAACAATTCTGGATTAGAATCCCGAATACTCTCCTCAGTTTTCCAAGTACAATCACGATCATCGGGGCTCCATTGGACTTTGACTAGGCTGACGGATGTTCTTCTAAGCTGCTTCGTATCACTATCAACAATACGAAGTGGTCTCCTCTCTATAGCCAAATCCGGCTCAATATCAACCTCATCTAACTGAGCAATAGGAATGGTCATGGATGGATCATGTACAACCTTCCGAAGATGTGAAACATGGATACGTTGTGCACGCCCTCAAATCTCTCCGGCAGTGCAACTCTGTAGGCTAGTGTACCAATCCTCTCAGTGATAGTGAATGGTCCAACATATCTAGGAGCGAGCTTCCCTCTACGACCAAATCGAATAACATTTTTCAAAGGTGATACCTTAAGAAATACCTCATCCCCAACCTGGAATTTTAAATCTCTTCTACGCCTATCTGCATAGCTCTTCTGCCTATCCTGTGCGGTTTTCATCTTCCTTCTGATCTCATTAACCTTCTCGGATGCTTCCATAATCATATCCGGGCCAAGAATTAATCGATCACCAGGCTCAATCCAACAAGCTGGCGATTTGCATGGCCGTCCATATAAAGTTTCGAACGGTGCTATATCGATACTTGCCTGATTATAAAGATAGTTAAATTTCAATTCAATTTTACTTATTTAAATTTAAAATTTATGATTTACCTGATAACTGTTATTATAGGTGAATTCAACCAAATGGAGATGGTCTTCCCAAGATCCATCGAAATCAATAATGCAAGCTCGGAGCAGATCTTCCAAAATCTGATTTACCCTCTCAGTTTGGCCATCTGTCTGAGGATGATAAGCTGTACTCAGATTCAGTTTAGTGTCCAAGACGTCCTGAAATGCCTTTCAGAATTTACTAGTGAATAAAGGATCTCTATCGCATATAATGCTAAATGGAACTCCATGAAGTCTAACAATCTCTCTCATATAAATCTCGGCCAAAATCGAAGCAGTACGAGTGGTCTTAACAGGAATAAAGTGAGCAGATTTGGTCAACCTATCAACAATCACCCATATACTCTCGTTACCTTTTCTGGTCCTCGGTAATCCGTCAATGAAGTGCATAAAAATCCGATCCCATTTCCAACATGGAATCTCTAGGGGTTGAAGTAATCCTGCCGTCTTCCGGTGATCGGCCTTGACTTGCTGGCAAGTGGTGCATCTACTGACATATATAGAGATGTCTCTCTCCATCCCACTCCACCAATATAAACGCTTCATATTTCGATACATCTTGGTGACTCCAGGATGAAACGAAAGTGATGACTGATGGTTCTCTCTAAGCACTTCTTGTCTCAATCCATCGACATTAGGAACACAAACACGGTTGTCAATCCTCATAACTCCATTACTATCTATCTGTGCTCCCACTTTACTGTCAGCATTTCCGACCCTACCAAGAACTAACTCCTTCATGCGATAGAGCAAGGTGTCCTCATATTGCTTAGCTTTGATGCAATCCATAAGAGATGGGGAGATAATAAGCTGAAATAGCATGCCTTCTACAAGATTACAACATGACAATGCTTTGCTACGGCTCAAAGCATCAGCCACAACATTTGCTTTCCCAGGAGTATAATTGATGTCGAGATCATATGCAGCTAAGAATTCGAGCCATCGGACTTGTCTCTAGTTCAAATCCTTCTGAGAGAAGATATACCTCAAGGACTTATGATCAGTGAATAATTCAAATTTCGTTCCCAAAAGATGATGCCTCCATAGTTTCAAAGAAATACAACTGCAAGAAGCTCTAGATCATGAGTGGCATAGTTTACTTCATGGGTCTTCAACTGACGACCAGCATAAGCAACAACCTTACCATTTTGCATCAAGACAGCGCCTAAACCTTCTCTACAAGCATCGTTATAGACAGTTAATCCTTCACTTCCGTTAATTACCGCAAGAACTGGGGCTGAAGTTAACTTACGTTTCAACTCATTAAAAGCTGATTCGCACTTCTCACTCCAAATAAACTTGACATCCTTTCGAGTTAAAGCAGTAAGTGGGGCAGAAATCCGGGCAAAGTGCTCGATAAATCTGCGATAATAACCGGCCAAGCCCAAGAAGCTACAAATCTCTGTAGGAGTTTCGGGAGTCTCCTAATCCTGAAGATAAGTTTTCAAATTAGAAAGGAATAAGATGGATCGAATAGAAATAACAAATAGGATGGAACTTACATTGATCACGGCAATCTTAGCTGGATCGACCAAAATCTCATTTTCAGAAACAATATGGCCAAGGAATCGTACTTCGTCTCGCCAGAAGTGGCATTCGAGAACTTGGCTTTAAGCTGATGATTTCGGAGAGTTTCCAGAACATAAGCAAGATGTGTCTCATGCTCTTTCTCATCTTTGTAGAAGACGAGAATATCATCAATGAAGACAAGAACGAACTTGTTAAGGACATCACGGAAGACTCGATTCATCAAGTTGACGAAATAAGCAGGTGCGTTGGTCAAACTGAATGGCATAACCAACCATTCATAGAATCCGTTCTTGGTACGGAAAGCTGTCTTATGAATACTATCTTCTGCTACTCTGAGTTGGTGGAACCCAGTGGCTAGATCAAGTTGTGAGTAGACTTTAGCTCCATGGAGCTGATCGAATAAATCATTTATGCGAGGCATCGGATAGCGATTTTTGAGAGTGCGTTTGTTTAGTTCTCTGAAATCAACACACATGCGAAGAGATCCATCTGATTTGGTGACAAATACGACTGCGGCGCCCCATTTAGAACAACTTCTCCTAATCAAACCCTTAGCAAGCAGATCATCAATTTGAGTTTTTAGTTCAACCTTTTCCTTAGGAGCCATCCTTCTGTGAGGGAGAACTACGGGAGTAGCTCCAGGAATAAGGCCAATGCGAAAATCGATCTCCCGTTTAGGCAGTAGAGAGTTGACCTCTCCAAATACATCGGAAATTTTTTGAACAATAGGAGTGGTACTAAGATCATCCGGGTGAGCATCAAGAGAGAATATGAAGCTTACGGCATATTTCTAAGGTGATTTCATTCAATGACAAGCGGTAGACCCTTGTCATTGACTAGAGAAACAGAACGAGCTTTGCAAGAAATAACAACATCGAATTTTCTTAACCAATCAGCACCAAATAAGATGTCAAAGGCTACGAAGCCAAGCACATAAAAATCCCAAGTGAATCGATATCTTCCATACAAAAGCACAACCTCTTTACAAATTCTACTGAGGTTGGCAAGTTCTCCAATAGGGTTGGAGACACATAAAGAAGTAGTAGCAAGAGTAGGTTCTAATTTGAGGTTATTACAAAGATCAATAGATATGAAGCTATGAGAAGCACCAGTATCGAATAATACCCTAACAGGTAAATCATGTAATGAAAAAGTACTTCGTAAGGTACCTCGGTCATCCTGAGCAGGTGGTGGAAGTGGTGCAGGAGTGGTGATAGCAAATACTCCAGATGGTGTGCCTCTCTTCCTCAATGGGCAGTCTTTCTTGAAGTGACCAGGCTGGAGGCAGGCATGGAATAAATCACCCCTCATCTGAGAAGGTGGTGGAATAGCAGCTCCGGTAGATGGACAGCTATTGGCATAATGACCCTTCTTATCGCATTTGAAGCAAGTGATATTAGCAAGGTCGATTGGGCTTTTCTGGGCATATCCTAATCCTGTAGTCTTTTGCCAAGCTTTCTTTTATTGAACAAAGTTCATCTTCCTCTTTCCAAGTTGGCTAGAAGAGGATTGAGTAGGAGTGGCCTTGGCAGTGGGTCCCTTGGCTTTGCCTCATATCTAAGAGCATAATCAACAAGCTCTGTGAAGGTGCAGTGAGTGTGGCCAGCAAGCAAGTCATAATACTCTGGTCTAGCTCCCGAAATGAACTTCTCGTTCTTTAGAAGTGGTGTATCGATCAAGCCAGGTCCGAACTTTGAGAGTTCGTTGAATTTCCTCTCATACTCATAAAAAGTCATACTGCCTTGCTTAAGATCCATAAAAGCTCTATAAAGTAGGGTTCTCCCAGCAGCTGGCATCCATTGTGCCGAGAAAGTGTCCCTAATCAAAAGATAGACTAGATGAATAACATTCCAAAGATTGAAAGAAGAATTTAGACTACGAAATCCAAACAAATTTTTACCTAAACTATGCCCAAGTGATGGTGTTCTCTTCGATACGAGAAGTAACGGATTCCCACCAATCTTGTGCGACATCTTGAAGTTGCCAAGCAGCAAGCTGACGCTTCTGAGTATCAGTGATTTCCAATCCAGAAAATATCTTCTCTAAGCCTTTGAGTCATTGCTGAACTTCGATAATGCTCTTGGATCCGGAAAACTTAATACCCCCATGCTGCGTATACTCCTTACTAAGAGTGGTGAATTTGACTGGAGCTGGGGCGGCAGATGCAGCCCGGGCAGGACCGTTGCCTCTTCCTCCCCTATTGTTTCTTCCGGTACACATCCTGAAATATCGAAAGAGATTTAGAACCAAGGATAGAAAAATCAAAAAGCATTAAGAAAAATCTAACTAACGAGTCAAAAGAAGTTTGAATTAAAAGGATCTGGATATTAAATCGATTCTTCTCATTCTAGGGTATTGATACCCTATCTCTAATGAGTTTATATAACCCCAAACTAAGGTTTTTAGGGAAACCAAAGCTCTGATACCAACTGTAACAACCCGTATATTTGGACCATTTAAATTGACAATAATCCACACATGTCAACTTAAATAATAGAAAACACGAATCATTATGGGATTATAAATACATAAATGTAAATGAGAATCAATACAACATCACAGACACAGAACAGTCACAGAATAATGCATCGGAAAAAACATCGTCATAATAGCAGTTCATGAAGCTACTACTTGAAGTACAACAATGTCTTAACATAAAGTGACTAAAAGGAAATACATAAATGTCCATTAGACTAGGACATCAATACAGAAATAGAAATAGACTGATAAAGATAAATGCTAAGCCTTCAACATCTTCAACCAACCCTGATCAGCAACTGGATAGCTTCAGACTGACCCGAGCATATACAAAAGGGAAACACTCGAGTCAGGACTAAAAATCTTATACAGAATAATCAAGTGCAGGGAATAAAGTCCATAACTCAAAGATGAATAAAATAACATCTCCAAGGGTCCGATAAACTATCTATATATACAATGGAATACGATATGCAGATAATGTCTAATCAGTAAAGTACGATATTAAAATAGCGTTAAAGGTGTTACCATAATTCCCCTTAACATATTTTATAATGCCATAACCAATATAGCACCGTAAACCCCACCGTAAACTAGTGGTTATCAAAGGGTACCCCATAGGTATAACATAAAACAAAACGTAGTGGTCGCGAATAGGATAATTAGTATGACAAGGTACATGAGGCGATACCAACTAGGATACTAGTATTTACGTGATCCAGACTGATGTTGAGCATAGCCAGCAGCTACCTCAACACAGCGAAACAACACTCCCAAATCAAGGGGTGCACCCAAATCGAATCACAAAAGTAATAGATATGGTATCGAAGAAGCGTGTCCGCTAGAGGTGGCGAACCTCAATGGCCCGGCGCGGCTCCTGTTTTAGTCATGTCAGGGGTCATCCAAAATCGTTCTCTTTCTTCAGTCAACGCGTTCACCAAATTATCCACTTCATTCTGGATCAACACTCCGCGTATAACAGTTATTAAAGTGGTTTTCGGTATCGACAGAGAGTGTGTCCATTCCCGATCCCGGTCTCTTTAATAACCACGTATTTATTACCCGATGGTCGGTTAAATTAACGTTTAAAACAAATCAAAGTCCAAAAGTCAAGGTGCAAATTTGACTTCCAAAATTTGACATTTCACGATTCAGTTTATTTCGGATATTTAAACATATTTCCAAGTGCAATCTTTAATTCAAACATTTGAGTTAGCAATAAAATTAAGTATTCAAGTTCAATATAATAAGATCTAAATTTCACTTCTTAAATTTAGTTAAAAATAAATTAATTCAATTTAATGGTAAATTTAGTTCGGATAATTCATCAATTTATTAAATAATTCTGAAATAATCATATTAATTTACCTTTGTTATTTATGCAAATTAATATAATCATTCCTAGAATCCACACTATCATTTCATGCAGATTAAACATTATTACATTATGGTTTTCACTTGGTGTCTATTATCAAATTTCTACATCAATCATACATTCAAGGGTTCAAAGTGAGGTTAACGCTAATTTCACGTGTCGATTTATTAAACATTTAAAGGGGGTCAAGTTCAACATATATAATCCATTTTACATTGTTAACTATCCTATATCAAATTCAATTTCAAATTAATTATCACTTATATTAACGACCAAATACATCATCACATAGCAAATTTAGTGTCACAACTATTTACCATAAACCAACATCAAATCACAATTTATCACGTTAAATCTTTTTAAATAATACATGACGTCAATTTAGAAATTTTAAATTCTATCAATACTAAATTTTGACTTGTATAGCAATTAAATGTTTTTATTTCAACAATTTTAACAATCAACAATTTAATATCCAAATTAATAATAATAAAAATTATCACTTGATTATCATCGCATAATGGATTGAGTCGTGAATGAAATATTCACCTTGCGTGGTTAGAGAAGATGACGGCGAAGTACAAAGAGAGATAGATAAGATAGACCCTAACAAGCACGACGCAAGACGAACACAAACTGCAATCAAACAAATAACTAATCAATAATTTGTTTATTGCAATATATATCGATTGAATATATATATAAAACCATACCAACAACTAGATGCAAATAAGGTAGATGGAAGCCTAGATCGCTGGATTAGCCTCAGCTGGAACTGCGCAAACAAGGTATAAGTGAGCCCATAGATCACAAACTATAACTGTTATATAATTTAACATATTATATATTCATTACTACATACAGGAACTAGATAAAATGGATGCATATGTATATATTAATATAAACATGGTTACACAGAACTTCTTTTTAAATTATTATTTTTTCAAACTATACTGTACTTATACAAAACTATTTAAACTGTTTTGTATATAAAAGCGGCAGTGCAGTGGAAAGTCGACTGAGGCCAAGTCGTCTGGCTAAGGCCAAGGCGGAGGTCTTGGATGGTGATGGCAGTTAGGCTTTGTGGCGACGTCGACTAGTTGGCAGCGGGTTGGGTGTTTGGAGCAGCAGTTCGGGTTTCGGGTTGAGGCAGTGGAGGCGGGCGAACTGGGTGAGGTGGCGGAGCGGGTCTGGACGTGGAACAGTGGGGTGGGTGGTCGTTGGCGGTGCGGTGGAGGGCAGTGGGGTCTGGACGGTGGCGTGGAGGCGGGCTGGGCAGTGGCGGAGGTGAGCTGGGCAGTGGCAGGCTGGTGGTGCGAAGGCTAGTGGAGCAGTGGAGTGGAGGAGCAAGGCGGGTACAGTGCGGCAATGGGTGTGGTGCGATGGTGCGGGCTGTGGGCAGTGGACGCGAAGGCGGGCTGTGGGCGGAGGTGGGTGGACGGGCGCTGGGGATGGGAGGCGACGGCGAGCGTAGGGTCTGGATGCGGACGAAGAGGGCGGCATGGGTGGACGTGGGTAGTGGGGTCGGAAATGGGTGAGGTGGCGTGGCCAGTGGGCGAAGGCGGGCGTGGGGATGGAGACTGGTGGATGGTGGCAGTGAGAACGACGTGGGTGGACGTGGGTTTCGTGAGTTTCATTACTCTGGAGGGTAGACAACAAAAAAAAAGAATTATGAAGAGGAGGGAGAGAAAGTACGTATCAGAGAAGTTTGTCTGTGAAGTGAAAATCAATTAATGCAGAGGAATTAATGAAGGCAGAGGAATTAATGAAAGCAGAGGTAGCAGATATATACAGAGAAGTGTGTAGTCCCAAGGTCAAGGCAATGATGTTATCGGTAAACATGATGGCTATTGGGTTTCTTAGAGAGCTGAATGGTCAAGGACTCCTAAAATTCTGAACAGTGTAGAAAGTTGGGTACCGGTTTGTGCTGCGTAACAGACCAATTTGTACTGCGTTAAACAATTATAATTCGCAACGCCGAACTCCGATTGACACAAATAAATATACCGTTTTGATCAGCGCGACGAGGCGGATACAACGGTATGAAGATATTGATGGTTTGACATTGTTTGCGAAGTGGTTAATCTTATTGAACCATTTGCTCGAGCGAACAATTTAACTAGCAATTAAAAGCGAAATTTGACGAAATGAAATGCGCCGTCATGATCAGAATATTTTTCTTATGCTACATTGTGAAAAATATTTGAGTTCGGACGATAGAAAATTTACACATAGAATTTAAACTAATATGTAAATGTGACGAACGAAATTTACTTCAATATTTTTCAACGAAATTTGGTGTACGCCTATGTCTATCTAGATGCATTCCAAATGTGAAGTTTGAATAGCAACGGAATTCGTTTGTGAAAATTCGAATTTCTACACTAAACAAGCGGTTTTAAAATTTTAAACTGGGTCTGAATTTCAGGGTCGTTACAGGTGGCCCTTTTGTGTGCAATTGTACCAAGTGACATCTTTAAAGCGGTTATCCTGAGATCCTCCTTTGCGTTTTCCCTACCATGACTTTTTGCCATTGAACTTCCTCTTTTTCCGGTTATTATTGTTTCTTTCTTGTACTACGGGTGGATCTACCTTATCCAAAGCTTCGTATCTATATCCCATGTCTATTAAATCTACAAATGTTTCTTTCACATGCCAAGTCATTCTGACATGGTATTGCTTCTTCATTTCCGAAATAAACTTTTCATTCTTTTTTAGGGGGGTATCTATCAATCCAGGCCCAAAACGAGATAATTCGTTAAACTTGTTAGCATACTCCTCAAACGACATCTCCTCCTCCTGTTTAAAATCCATAAAATTTCGGTAAAGATGGAATTTTCCTGCTTCCGGCATATACTGTTCCTCCAGAACTTCTTTGAATCGTTCCCATGAGAAACCATATTCTGGCTCATTCTGAGTAATATATTCCCACCAAACTAGAGCTCCATCTTGTAGCTGCCAAAAAGCTAAGAATCTCTTCTGCTCATCTCCAATATTCAGTCCTTTGAAAAAAAAATCACAAGAGCGGATCCAAGCTTGTACTTCAATGATGGTTTCTGTTCCTTTGAAAGGTTTACTACCAAGGCTGGTATAGTTCTTGCATAAAGTTGCAAAGTTAATTTGAGGCGGTACCGGAACTACTACTTCCTCGACTACTGTAGCTGCGGGAGTTTGACCATTTGCAGTATTACTTCCTCCCCTACCTCGTATTCTTCTTCCACTCATTTTCTACTATCTATATATAGTAGGAAAAAGATTTTTAGGATATATAGACGAGATATCTTAAGGAATGCTATACATTATGAATATACTTATTCAAATTAGGGGTTTTAATTATGCGCTCTCTCAGATTAAAATTATTCTAGTGCATTACTAACCATATCTCTAATGAGTCATACCCCAACAAAGCCAAGGTTCTCGCTTAACATTCAGTTCTGATACCAAGTGTGACAATCCATCTCGTTGACCCTCAGAAATCAACATTAATACATCCATAGTATTCACGTACCGTAGATCCAAGTGCCGTGGAGGCAGATTATCAGGGGTGTAAAAGAAAATAAAGATAGAAGATAATAAAATAATAGAATCTCACATCACATTCAACATTTTAATTATACACAAATGATCAGAGTCAAATGCAATCCAGCGGGATAGTTACAACTGCCTATCCGTACATATACTAGAAAATACATACTACATAACACAGTGGAAAATGGATAGTTATCTACGTAAGTTACTTCAGCTTCATAGCCCCAAAAGTCTTCTACAAAATGCTCCCCAACATGCTTCAAAATGCTCCTAAGGTATCTGACTACACGGCTGGCCGTAAAATAGAGCACCTAGATTTTAAAGGGAAAAGCAAACTCTGAGTCAGTCATGGAACAGGTGTGAGAACTCAAAGTATGATGTTTTGAAAATAAAAAGGTATCTCATAAGACCACGCTTCACATAAACACAGAATGGGTTTTTACCTTATGATAACCAAAACTCTTTATTACGCAAAATTTAGGAATATTATTCTTAATGACTTTCTTTAAAAATATTTTCAAATAAACATATTAATCTTACTCGAAATGGTTACCTATATAACATTTCGAGGCTATTTATTACGCCAATACAAACAAAAATGCAGGTTCTTATTGAAGAGTGGATTTCCATACAAATGACCAGGTGAAGGGACTACCTTCCGATGGGTACATCTCTAGATGGATGTCCCAAGGAACCATCACAAAACTCCTCTACCAACATCTCTATAAATAGATAGTACCGAATATGTCATCCCTCGGTCGTTACCGACCTTTATCCGAGAGCTCTCTTCGCATACATCCACATTAGTTTACATCCCGAACGTCATTGCAGGAAGAAATATATCTAGAAGGGGATGATCATACCCTAATTGGGAATGACTCACTTAGCCTTGCTGCATCTAACCATGTTTCGATCATTTCTAGTTGATGAGGCTTGAGGCTACGATTAGCTTTTCACATAGCACATATCACATCACTTTGAATGCCATATTTCCATTTCACATTCACACAACTGATTTGTACAAACATATAACCTTCTGAGCTCGTATGTCTCAGGAAAGGGTGTTAAGCTAAGAGAAGGTGTCTTCTCCACCACCGACTGATATACTTTTATAGAGACCACTCATTGTGATTTAGAATGCAAGGTTAGACATTCATCTATATAAGTTCGTTCTAGGACTGAACGAAACCGAAGGTACTTTACTCGACCATTACTTATCGAAAAGTCCTTGTGTTTTTGAGATTTTTCATAACAGAGAGACCACCGCTACAATATAGTGAATCGGGAGTTTATCCCCAATTAATCAACAAGTAGTCCTTCCTTATTATTCGTCCCAATAACACCGTCTTCAAACATCTTCAATCTTCGAACACTTAAATTGGTTCAAAGTTGTCTTCGAATAGGAGTCACCCAAATCCGACCCCGGTTCCTTCGAAATCCAATCATCGATAAAAATGATGTAATTAGGTAATTGTTTTTGTATTCATTCATTTTCTTTTACCAAAATACCTTCGAGAGATATATATTTTCAAAATATTCTTTTAGTGAATACGGAATCATTTAAACCTCTTTTTGAATATTTCTCAAATTATTTTTTAAAAGTATCTTTTGAGAAAATAGGATTATAGAAATCATTCTACTTTTATCCAAAATCAACTTCCGTATTCAACGAGTAGTATGGGCGAAATAACGGTGAGATCACCTTTTAAATTTCACGAATAGGACAAGTTCCCTCTTTGGATTTTAATAATGAGTATAAGGAGATTATTTCTATAAAATCCAAGTTGAGCATCCGGGCTTTCCTTCAATGTGTTCCACCCTCGCCTAAAAGAGAAAACCAAGGTCATGTAACTTCAGGACACTGATTGCTCCATCCCTAAGCTTAATTACACATCTTATTTTTACTTTTAGATCTTACAGGCGGGACAAATGTACTAGTCATTTCCGCATACTCATTTTCCCTTTTTAAATCACTTAACTACTTGTTTAACCATCTTTGAAATAATGTTAAATTGTTCAAATTTCTTTTTAAATGCTTTATTATTTACTTAAAAACATTTACCAAGGATTCAGGAAAGGATTGTTAAGTTTCAACCTTTATTTCAAAAGTTATTGAAAAGCGTTGCGAAAAGTGTTGCAGATAGTGTTACAAATGTTTATACCCAAGATATTGATTTTGATGACAACAACCATAAAATATTACTACTAACATATCTTCGAGTTATGCAGTCATATCATATATATAATGGAGACATTTACAGAGATAAACCAGAATAGTGGAAGCAAATGAATTATAGAAGAAGGTTAATCAGAGCAATTGAAGAACAAAACCCAATTAGAGAAGAATGTTGAAGGATAAAGGTGTTTGAAGTGATGAGGGGTTGGTTGAACCTTAGAATATCATGTTAAAGATCTCATGGCAATTATACTTGAAGATTATCAACCATTGACCTCAACCGAATCACAAAAATCTACAAATATAAGGTAATTTGAAATGCTGAAATTTGCAACACTTATTAGTGTTGTTGTTCATTTTGCAACACACCCATGTCGACATGGGGTACTTGGGCATGTCGACATACTAGCAGTTTTTCAGAATTTCAAATTTTAAATGAAGATACATTTTCCTCCATCTCTTCACCAAAAGACACGTCTCTTCAACCACTATATAAAAGCCTCTGAAAACGAATTTTAACATCAAGAATTCTCATTTTCTCTTACTCCTTCTTCTCCAAACAATTGCAAAAGAAATTCATTGCATACTCTTCAAATCTCCTTGCAAATCGATACTATTTCACTCCAATTGTTCACTGATTTGCAAGCCACACAATATCAGAAAGTTGTACTTTAATTCACATCATTCTCTCTCTAATTTCATCATATTCCTCAAAGATTTCAAATATATATTGTCATTGGAGGTCTATAGGATCATTGTACCGAATCTGCAAGAATCTGTATTGAAGATACGAGTACTTGCCATAGTTTGTTGTTGTTGATAAGGAGAATGTGTTCTTGTAGCCTGTAAAATCAAGAGGGTGTGTCTTGTAGCCCGTGAAACCAAGATTGTAAAGGTGTTCTTGCCACCCGTGGAAAGCAAGCGATTATAGTGGAATTCTGCACGATAGAGTGCAGGACTGGATGTAGGATTGGTTAATCCGAACCAGTATAAAAATTCAGGTGTTATTTACATTACTGCATTTTACTTTATTACTTACTTATTCTCTGATTACTTCTTTCTGTTTGCAATTTGAGTAAATACAGTTTTATATTCATAAGTAAGTAGTTAATACACAATTCACCACTTCTAGTGTCTGAATAGCCTTAAGATCCAACATTATGTTATAGCCACCCCACTTTTCTACATTTGGTATCAGAGCATTGGTTTTCAAAAATTCATAACTTGGTTTTTGAAAATTATAAATGGCTAATGACACTAGTAACACATTTTTTAACACTTTTGTAGAAGGGCAATCTACCACTAGACCCTCTCTATTTGATGGTAGTAGTTATGCTTATTGGGCTTGCAGGATGAAATGTTATTTGCAGTCCAATGGTTTGGATGTTTGGAACAGTACCCAAATAGAGTATATAGAGCCTCAAACTGAATATTCAAAATGGACACTAGACCAAAAGACACAAGCACTTAATAACTCTAAGGCCATAAACATTTTATTTTGCTCCTTAGATAGAAATGAATTTTATCGGGTGTCTATTTGTAATTCTGCATATGACATTTGGAGAACACTGCAAATCACACATAAAGGCACCAATAAAGTAAAACAAACAAAGTTATCTATGCTAACTAACCAGTTTCAACTCTTTCAAATGAAACCAAATGAGTCTATTTCTGATATGTATTCTAGATTTCAAGATATAGTACATGCCTTAATATCATTAGGAAAGAAAATTACTGAAGAAGACCAAGTCAGAAAGATCCTGAATTCACTTCCTAGTGAATGGGATCAGAAGACTCTAGCAATTGAAGAAGCCAATGATATTAGTATTATGAAATTAGAAGATTTAATTGGTAACCTAATGTCTTATGAAGTAAATTTGCAGATTAGAAAAGAGAATCAGGTAAATGAGAAGAAATCACTAGCACTCAATGCTATGATCGACATAGATGAACCAGATGATGATGCTATTGATGATGATATCGAGTTTATGACCAAGAAGTTCAAGAAATTCTTGAAGTATTGGATAACAACCAAACTTCGAAAAACTAACAACAATAATTCTAGAATGGAAACGTTGTTAAGTGTTTTGAATGTGATAAACCCTGTCATTTGAAAAGAGACTGTCCCAAACTAAAGAAATCAAAGTCAAACACTTTCAATAAGGAGAGGAAACAGACATCCAATGCAAAATGGGATGATTCAGATAGATCATCAATGATAGTGATTCAGAAACAGAAAATGCCAACATGTGCTTTATGGAAAAGGATGACCAGGTATGGAATTTTAATAAAGAAATTATTAATGTTTTGAATGATATGAATCAGGGATATAAAATACTTAGGAAAGAGTACAACAATAGTTTGGCGGAGATAAATAGATTAAAAATATTTAGTGAAAGGTTAACTAAAGAAAAACAATGTCTCAAAGATGAAATTGAAAGACTTAATGGGTATAATGATGAAAAGGATTTGACACTTGGAAGTTTTGAAAAACTAAAAAGCGAAAATGAATCCTTAAAATCAGAAAATCTTTCAATGAAGTCACAGATCACTGATCTGAATGACAAAATAACATCTCTAGAGAATGTTATTCTTAAACGTCATAAGGATTTTGACAAAATGAAAACTGATGTTGATAAATTTAACAAAGGGAAGGATAATCTAGAAAAATTATTATCTACATCTAAACACACTAAGAATAAACATGAACTTGGATACACCTCTAAGGCTAAATTAAAGAAAAATAGTATTCAAAATACTAAGTTTGTTAAGGCTATCAAGTTCAAACCAAAACCTAGAAAATTAAAGTTAAAACCTCCAAATAGGTTCATTAATTTATAGGTACCAAAAAGTTTGGATGATACTGAAAAAGAAAAATATATTGATAATTTTATTAATAAGGTTCATTCATCTAATGATTATATTTTGAAAGGACATTCAAACTCTTCATGGGTTTGGCATCCCAAAACTTAACCCCATGGACCCAAAATAAAAAGGATACCAGTGTGCATATTTTATAATTTTTCAGGTACCAAACAATGTATATCAGATAGCAGATGCTCAAAGAATATGACAAGAAATCTATTGAACATTGGATAAATACGAAAAGGATTTCTTATTGGCATCGGCAAAGTCGGTAACTCTAAAACTCATCTTATTACTTGATAAGTTTATTTCATGTTTTGAATTGATTTGGTTTTCCCTCAAGTGTTTTGTTTATAAGCATTTATCTCTATATACAAACTCTACATATTGTCTAGCAATGATTTAAGCGACTCTTTTTCGCCCTTTTTGTGATGACAAAGGGGAGAAAAGGTATAAATATACTATGCAAAATGATAGGGGGTGCATAGAGTTAGGAGGAGTCAAATATAAAAATATTATATTTTACCTCTCAAATATTTATGTGGTTGTCATCATCAAAAAGGGGGAGATTGTTAATACCCTAGGTATTGATTTTGATGACAACAACCATATAAATATTACTACTAACATATCTTCGAGTTATGCAGTCATATCAGATATATTATGGAGACATTTACAGAGATAAACAAGAATACAGTGGAAGCAAATGAATTATAGAAGAAGGTTAATCAGAGCAATTGAAGAACAAAACCCAATTAGAGAAGAATGTTGAAGGATAAAGGCGGTTGAAGTGATGAGGGGTTGGTTGAACCTTAGAATATACTGTTAAAGATCTCATGGCAATTATACTTGAAGATCATCAACCATTGACCTCAGCGAATCACAAAAATCCACAAATATAAGGTAATTTGAAATGCTGAAATTTGCAATACATATAAGTGTTGCTATTCATTCTGCAACACACCTATGTCGACATGGGGTACTTGGGCATGTCGACATACTAGCAGTTTTTCAGAATTTCAAATTTTAAATGAAGAGACATTTCCCTCCACTTCTTCACCAAAAGACACGTCTCTTCAACCACATATAAAGGCCTCTAAAAACGAATTTTAACATCAAGAATTCTCATTTTCTCTTACTCCTTCTTCTCCAAACATTTGCAAAAGAAATCCATTGCATACTCTTCAAATCTCCTTGCAAATCGATATTATTTCACTCCAATTCTTCAATGATTTGCAAGCCACACAATATCAGAAAGTTGTACTTTAATTCACATCATTCTCTCTCTGATTTCATCCTATTCCTCAAAGAATTCAAAAATATATTGTCATTGGAGGTCTATAGAATCATTGTACCGAATCTGCAAGAATTTGTGTTGAAGATACGAGTACTTGCCATAGTTTGTTGTTGTTGATAAGGAGAAGGTGTTCTTGTAGGCTGTAAAATTAAGAGGGTGTGTCTTGTAGCCCGTGAAACCAAGATTGTAAAGGTGTTCTTGCCATCCGTGGAAAGCAAGCGATTATAGTGGAATTCTGCACGATAGAGTGCAGGACTGGATGTAGGATTGGTTAATCCGAACCAGTATAAAAATCCGGATGTTATTTACATTACTACATTTTACTTTATTACTTACTTATTCTCTGATTACTTCTTTCTGTTTACAATTTGAGTAAATACAGTTTTATATTCATAAGTAAGTAGTTAATACAAAATTCACCACTTCTAATGTCTAAATAGCCTTAAGATCCAACATTGTGTTATAGCCGCCCCAGTTTTCTACAACAAAAAGTGCTTTAAAAGCTATATTCTTCAAAATGACTTTTATATCATTTCGAAAACCATTTTTTCAAATTAAGTCACTTTTAAAACATTTTAAAAGATTTTTAGAATTTATTTCATATTTTTAAAATGATTATTTTATCAATTTCCAACTTTGGTCATTTTTGTGCAAAAAACTGTATTTTTCTTGAAAATTGATTTTTCCATATTTCAAAATATACAAGATGAAATCTTGATTTTCTTTTTTTATATGAAATATATGGATATAAGGATTCGGAAAATTCTTACTTCGAAGAATTCCGAACTATATTCCACTTCGTATGTTCATTTGAAGTTTTGACGCATAAACACGAACTTCCGTTACGCGACGCGTCAAATTTTAGGCTTATTTTGATATTAGTATTCAAACTTTGTCGACACAAGTTTAAACACTTAGGAATCATTTCTAAAGCATTTTCAAACATTTTTCAAAGATATAAATGTTTCCATATCACATTTGATTTCTTGTGGAAAGTGATTTCCATGTGATTATACGTCGTGTAAATTCGTGACTTGTTTCAACATATATATTCAATACACAACCAATAAACATCCAAAACAATGTTTATAATTATTTTAACATATCCTAACATGTCATATGAACTTGCAAATTAATTTAACAACTTTTTATTAATGTCACATGATTGTCATTTATGTACATATTTGCTTACGAACTTTTGCAAACGACTTAAATGTAGTTGCTTTCTTTTTTAAACACTTATCAAACATCATTATTAACATCCAAACAACATTTATAACTTGCAAAACATCATATAAACATTTTTTGCTTAATAATTTAGAATTCTCACCTTTTGTCGCTTTCAATCTAGTTTTAAATTTTTCTAACTTTGCTACACTTTGCTACACTTTGCCTTAAGCTCTTTAGAACTTGCTAAACTTCAGCGTACTTTCCTTAGGAGGCCACGACCATACTAGAAAGTAAAATTGTGCTCAGCCAAATGGAGGAAGGGGTGGGGGGAGGGGGGCGTGAGCAATAGAAGGGGAGAGGAGTTTTGAAGTGGTTCGGACAGAGTTTTGTTGATAATTTCCTTTGTTTTATTTTTGTAAATATTTTGGTATAACTTTGTTAAGGTTGGAAGCCATTAAAAGAATGAGAAGAAGCTTGAAATTTTGAGAAGAAGAAAAGAGGAAGGAAGTGAGAAAGTGGGTGTGTACTTATAGAAAAACTTTGAATAAAAATATTATATTTGCAAAAGTCAAAAATACCATTTACTTACTTTTAAAGTAATCTTATTTTCAACACTTAAAATCACCTTTCAAATATTTATTTTATGTCCTTATCACTTAAGGAGTAAGAAAACATAAAGTAATAATGATGTTTCTTTTGATTTGACATGTTTTATTTTTATTAGTTTACTTTTTCTAATTATATTCTAGAATTTCTTAATTATGTTTTAATAAAAGTAAACCTAATTAGCAACTTAATTAATACTTACAACATTTATATAAGTGTACATGAATATTAAAATAAAGGTGCAACAACGTTACGACAACTTTAAATCAACAAAACAATGATTTTTGACAAAATGTTTTACGGTCATATTTTGACTTTTTTAGTTAAACTATTCATTTATGTAAACCAAATTTAAAAATAAATTTGCATAATGTTATTTAAAAATATAAACACTCATAAATAAATTAAAATAATTTATTAAACCATTTAAACTTACTTTTCTGAAATTAGGATTTTGTCACTTTTGTCGATATAAGCAAATGTTACAATTTTATGTATATTTCTATTTTCAAATCCTATCTAATATTGTTTGAATCATAAAACCTTTTATATTTTATATTTAAAATCACTTTAAATATTATATTTTGAAGTGGTTAAATTTTGGATCGTTACAAAATCAATCATACATTTATCTGTCTAATTCCAAAAAAATCTGATGTAGTTGATATGACTGATTTTAGACCGATTTTTCCATGCAACGTCTCATATAAAATTTTAGCCAACCTTCTCTGTAATAGAATGAAAGATCATATGAATGATCTTTTCATACAATCAGAATGCTTTCATTCCTGGTAGATTAATTACTAAGAATTCCCTACTAGCCTATGAAATGGTCAAAGGATTCAACAGGAAAAGTTCTAACAACCTATGCTTGAAAATTGATCTGCATAAAGCCTATGATAATAAATAGAGACTTTATTCATCATATGCTAATTTCTATGGCTTTTCCACTGTTATTTGCTGATCTCATCTATGAGTGCATTTCTACTCCTTCGTTTTTGGTATTAATTGATGTTTCCCCCTTTGGATTCATTGACAGCTCGAGGTGATTAAGACAAGGGAATCCTCAATCGCCATATTTATTTTCTATTGCTATGGAATTCCTTACAATTAATCTTGATGTGGAATACCTGAAAGATAATATTATACCCATATACCAAGCTGAACCAATGATTACCCATTTGTTGTATGCGGATGATATTTTAATTTTGGCTAAAGCTACCACTAAGAATGCTGAAAGCATACAACACATTTTTTCAGGATCTGAAGAATTTAGCTGGTCTTGACTTAAATGCAAACAAAACTACTTTGTTCTTTAGTAAAGGAGCAAATAACAAGCAATAAATTTCTGACATTCTAAAAATCAGAATTGGAAACCTACCAATTATGTACTTGGGCATCCTATTATCTAACAACAAATTAAAAGACAGGGATTTTGGATGGTTGATAGACAAAATAAATAAAAATTTCAATCACTGAAACGGTAAGATGCTCAATATTAGTGGAAGAACGGAACTAGTTAAAATTGTCATTAACCCATGATTCAATTTTGGCCACAATTCCCTATAACTATTATCCAGAAAATTAATTCTATCTTACTAACTTTAATTGGAAATCTAAAGCTCATAAAATGAGTCGGGATGATGTTTGTAGAACAAAAAGTGAGGGTGGTCTTGGTATAAAAAGAATTGATGAAGTTGCTCAAGCAGATGCAGTAAAACTTTTATGGAAATATATACAAGGTGGATCTCTTTGGGCCAAATGGATGCATAATAAGTATTGTAATAATGTTAATTTTTGAACTGCTACCACGGATAGCGATGCTTCATATACTTGGAAATTTGTAACGACTCGGTATTTTCAACCATTCGCATCCATTATAAGTGCATAGGCAATGCCGGAATTGAATTGCTTAAAATGCCGTGTTGTAAATAAAATTTTGGCAAATCTCAGAATATACAGTAAATAAAAATCACAGATCTCGGACACAGAGTATATAAAATGCAGCGGAAGAAAAAGAGATAGTAGTTCATGAAGCTACTATACAAAATATAAGATACATCAGAGTTAAATAAGATACAACAGAAGAGTAACAGGATACATCATGTACAAATCAGATACATCACTGAACCACTGGATACTGAAACAAAATAGATGGTTGGATCTTCAAGGAAAGCTCCAACGCCGAAGGTGAATCTTGAATGCTAACTCAATCAACCTGACCCGAGCGTAAAGCAAAATACAAAACCCTCGAGTCAGGACATAAATACTTATAAACTGTAAATCAACTCAAGTGAACGGTAACAAAATGCATCAGTAACTTAAAGGATGCTTGGGACTGCCCATCCTCTAAGGATCCGTTAAACTATTTACTATGTAGTAATATACGCTATATACGGTAGTGTCTAATCAGTAAAGTATAATCATATAGAAAATAACGTTAAGGGGATGGTGAACCTTAACGCGGTCGGATCTTTAAAACCAAAATCGTAGTGGGCTCAATATAAGGATATGACACGGCACGCGAAGCAATGCCAGGGTGGATACACCGTTTGCACTCCCGGACCGGTGGTGACGGCAAGCCAGCAGCTTCCGCCCACCTCGAACAATACCCCCGAATCAAAGTGGCGCCACCGAATCGAATCACAACAGTAATAGAATGGTTTCTGATGGAGCATGCTCGATGAAAGGGTGCGACCCTTTGTGTAGCCCGGTATAGCTCCTGTTTTAGTCATATATGCCAACTCACGGGAGTTGGGTCCACGTAATATATACCTCGAGAACGTCGCCGCCATCCTACTTCATTCTGGAATCTCCACCGCGTACACAGTTGTTAAAGTGGTTTTCGGTATTGGCCGGCTATAAGACAATATCCGATCCCGGTCTCTTTAACAACCAATCGTTATTATAACCCGTAGTTATAATTTTTTTAAAAAAAAACAATATTTATACTTCAAAATAAAATATTATTTCAACCCAAATCTTTATCAAAATAAAGATTAAATCATTTCCAAAACCATTTCAATATATCATCGTAAAATATCTTTCAATTCAAATATTTATCAAAATAAATATCAAGTCATTTCTAACCATTTCAATATATTAAATTTTCATACCCTTTCAACACTACCTTTCAAATCATTTTAATATATCAAAATATCATAACCTTTCAAAGTTTCAGTTCCAAAATATCATATCTTTCAGAACTTCTTTTTAAATCATGTTAATATCAAAATGTCCTATCTTTCAAACTTCGTTTTCAAATCATTTAATATCAAAAATATCATATCTTTCAAAACTTCGTTTCAAATCATTTTAATATATCAAAATATCGTATCTTTTCAAACTTCTTTCATTTCAAATCATTATTCATTTTATTCAATCTAAAATACCATTTCAATTCATATTTCAAAACAGTTTATATTCCAAAAATTCTTTTTTATCATTTCAATGAAGTTATTATGTTTAATAATTAAATTATTAAATTTTCAAAAATTTCAACTTCCAAAGTTCATTTATTCACTTAAGTTTATCAAAACCGTGAAAATTCACTTTTCGCGTTATTTAGAAAACTTATACGGAAAGTTACATTCAAAACAGTTTAATTTAACAAAAGACAGCATTTTACAATGTTATACTTGGTTTACTTAAATTTCGAATAACTTAGTTAAATTCAAAAATTATAGCACTTACAAAGATTGCTATAATAACTTTTAATTCAATTTAGCTTTTTAGTTCATTGTCATCAACTACAGCGTTTACAAATGCTGTAATATCATTTACATTGTAATTAATAGCATTTCAAAAATGCATTCAATTAACTTCAAATATTCAATAAAATTTCTCAACCAATTATATTTTTATTAAAAACATTTTTAACTCATAAAATCATACATTTTCACATTTATAAACATCATTTAATTTTCCTCAAGTTCATGATTTTATAAAGTTAAATTTCCATTCAAAAATCAAGATTTAATAATAATTCACTTATTAAAATGCAATGTTGAAATTTTAAAATCCATTACATTAAATTTCAACTTAACACTTAAGTTCAAATTCTTAAATATAACTTTGTTTTATTTTTATTTACTTAACTAAAAACTCACTTTTACGTCAATTTCATAAATTTCCAGTTTTAGTTATATTTCAAAATTTCAACTTACAATATTCATTCATTTCACATTTCACCTTTATTAAAATCATTAATATGATATAAAAATCACTTTAAATTTATTTAAATTCAAATTATCATAAATTTATCATAATTTCATATTCACTTAAATTTCGAATTATAATTAAATCAAAATTTCTAAAATAACTTACGTTCAAAATTTCTAACTTTTTCACTAATTCATTTCACTTACAATTATTCAGAAAATCAATAATAATTTACAAAAATCCTTTTTTTTTTAAATTTAAAATCAAAATATTATAATAATTAAATTTCTAAAATATTTAAAATTTTTGAAAAGCATATTTTAACTACGGGCCTGTATAAAATTTTCTACGCTAGGTAAAGTGATACGGGTAATATATCATTTCAACCCATAATTTACAAAGAAAATCCGGGTTTTATCATTTCAAACCCGCAATCCCAAATTAAAATAAATTAAATAAAATAAATCAGGCCTATCATTTCAGCCCATAACATTTTTTTTCTAACAGGAAACTTGCAGTGTAATCATATACAGGAATAATATAAACAAGATCAATATCACAATATACAGTCATATATCAGATGTCAGGTGAAAATTAACAGTTTAAACATGGTAATAACATGGTAATAACATGGCATAGCATATCATATGTCATCATTAATTTGCATAAACATTTTATATTACTAAACACTTGTCATCAATTCACTTTCATAAGTATAAATGTCAGGGTGAGAAAGACTCACTTTTTCAAGCTGAAGACCAAAACAACAAACACAAGTGCGATTCCAAAAGTATGACAAGCACGATACATCACGACTTTTGATTTGGATGAATGGAGAGCGAATCATATCTACAACCATTGTGTACAACCCAAAAAAAAAAATCAAAACAACAAAATTCAATACGACTTTAAAATGCAATAACATTGAAATAAAGGAGATACGACTACGCAGTCTTTTGCTTTGCCTTCTCTAATGTTTGGTATGGCTTTGGGGTCTGATGTGGTTCAGATGTGGTCAAGTTTTGGGTCAGGTTTGGGCTAACATAGCTCGGGTTCAAGGCAAGACAAGGTGGAGTTTGTAAATGAGGAGGTGATGTGGTTTTGAAGTCAATTAGGTGGTTTTTGGTCAAAACAAGGGCTCGGCCATGGGGATTGGGCTCGGCCTGTGATGTGTCATGACTGGACAGAGGTGGGGAGGGGTGTGTTGTGGTCAGGTCTGGGGGTGGCGGCGGCTATGGTGGTGGTTTGGGTGGTGGTTGAAGTGGATGAGCATGTAGAGGTCAAATAAGCATGGATCTAGGCATCTAGGTTGTAATTTGAGGGGTTTGACCATCAAAAAGAGTTCGACCATGGTTAGATCTGATGGGGTAGATGGTGGTGATGGTTGGGAAGAGATGGAAGGAGGTGGCGGCCGTGGAATAGGGGAAGAGGCCGATCTTAATCAAGGGAGAAGGCAAGGCAAAATATAAGAAAACAATGGAAAAAGAAGAGCAAAAAGAAGAGGAAAAGAGGAGCCATTACCAAACCTTTCTAGCCATGAAAAATGAAGTGGAGAGTAATGTTTTCACGTGAAAATGAGGTAAGAAAGCACAGCTACAATAAAGAAAGGAACGGTCAAAGGAAATTAAATCTATTAATTGGAAAAGAAACGGAAGAAGAAACATTAAAACAGTTTTACGTTTCTTTGCTTTCAAACCTTTTAAACTTCCTATATATATTCATATACATCTTACATAACTGAAAACACTTATAAATTTCAGTTAGAATTCGAAAATATAACAGATAAACAAAATATTAATAATTAAATATTAATTAGATATGATTTAAAATAAGAAAAATAGCACAGAAAATGAAAACTTGACTTAAGAATTAGAAATAACTTCAATGTACTTTGGAAAAATTTACTTTAATTTAAATACATGTAAAATGAATAAAATAAAGTAAAACACAGCAAATAAAAGTGAGTGCATAAAATAAATACATAAATTTTAATTATATATAATTAAATTAAGAAAATGGCTTAAAATTGTAGACTAGGCTTTAAAATTAGAAATAAATTCAAATGAACTTTAGAAAAATTATATTATCATTTTAAAAATACTTAAAAGTCAAAATATACATAATATAACATATTATCACATATTAAAGTAAAATATAACAAAGAAGAAGTAACTTATACAATTTAAAATAGTCATTGTTAAATAACCCTATATACGCACAATATTGTAAAGGGTATAACTTTCACAATTTACATCCAAATTCAACGAAACGAAAAGTGGTGTTCTTAGAATTTTATGTACTTTCATAATAAAAGAAAAAAAATTAAATTTTTAAACTTTTAAAATTTTAAGTTAAAAGTCACAGTTTGACTATTTTGACCAAAATCAGCATTTCAGGCAAATATTCAACTTACACAAGTTTGGAATTATAACTAATATAAAAATCAAGATTATATTTAAATAATAAATTTAATCATTTCAAATAAGTAAAATAAGTTTTTCAATCAAAATCTTACATTAAACATAATTAAAATATAGAATAAAATAATTACAAAATACAGGGTTGTTACACTCTCCCCCACTCAAAACTTTTCGTCCCCGAAAAGGAATGAGGTATGGAAGGGCACAAAAAAGATAGAGTGAAATAGGATTAAGATAAGATGACGAGAAGATTGAAGTTATACCTGATAACTGTTGTTATAGGTAAGTTTAACAAAGTGGAGGTGATCTTTCCAAGATCCTCCAAAATCAAGAACACAAGCACGAAAAAGGTGGATTCAAAATGATTACGAAAGGTCTATCAAAGATCATAGAAAGATTTTTAAACAGAAATATTATAGAAAGATGCCTATACCGGTCTATAGCAAGATAAGGATGATAAGGACAACTAAAAGATAGTTTGAAAAACAAAATAAGGAAATGAATTTGAAAGCATGGAGATTTCAACTTAAACAGAGAATAAATCTTTACACAAGTTAAATAAATCTTAACTATCTCAAATTTCATTATCTTATTATCCAATCATCTAAAATTAACCATTTTTAAAACCATGGGTTTGAAAAATAATCATTTATTACACTCACAATGTACTTAATAAATTTTATTCTTCTTTATTCCTAATCAAAATTAAATTTATTCCTCTCAATATATTTATCACTCATGTTAAATATATTTACACTTTTTTTTTATAACTACTTCCCTTTATTCTTAGTTCTTTTAACATCATTTTATTGTAAGTCATTCAATTACCCTTTATTATATTTACCCCTGTTAATCATTTTATAATTAAAATTTAAGTGTATAACATTTATTATAACTACTCAAATTTTATTTATAAAATCTTTTTATATCGTATATTATCCAATTACATTTTTAACTTCTGAAATTTTGGTAAGTTATATTTGAATGCAATTGTATTATACAAATAAAATTTCCAATTCAATCATTTCATGCTTGATATTCAACCAAAGTTTTGATTTTTTTTTTTTTTGGAATTATTCTTTAAAATAAAATTTAAGAATTAAATTTCCGATTTCTTCAAACCATTTGGAGATAAGTAATAATATATGTCAAATCAAATTTCAATTCATATATATATATATATATATATATATATATATTATAAATCAAGTCATATTTTAGAAATTCAAATCAATTTAATTTCCCAAAACAAAGCTGTAGCAAGACTACAGAACAGTCTCCCAACTTCGAAACTCGAAAATGAACGTCGATGATGTCGCGATCATCACCGAAGTTATTTTCCAACGACAAAGAGAAGAGCACTAATTTTAAACCTTTAAAATTCTTTGAAAACAAATTCTATTCAAAATACTTTAAATAATATAACCTTTTAAAACTTTAAACCAAAGTTTGAAATAATCGGGATTTAAATCCTCAAATTCTTGTTTTAAATTCATTTCATTAAGTTCCATAAATTTACTTATATATCAAAATTTATTTCATTAACCAAATTTTTTTTTTAAATATATTGTGTCCGTTTGTTCTGTCAAAGTGTTTTGGAAATCTTATCGATAGCGCTGATCAGACGTATCGATCAGAAACCCAACTCAACATCAACAACTCAAACAACACAATATATAAGACATTTTAAATTTTAAATACTAGTTTACAAATACACTATACATGAATAGATTTTCAAAGAAGGATAGAGTTCAAATTTTTTTTGATTAACACAAATCAAAGGAGATTATGATTTAAAAATAAGTTGGAAACAAGGATAACATGATTAAATAACAGAATAGGAAGATGGATAAGCTTATATAAATCACGGGCAACCTTAACCGGGTCAACCGTGACTTAAAAAATAAGAACGATATGGATTTTCTAGGGTAAATCTACATTCGACCTCAAGAGTTAGAGTTTGGAATAACAAAAGATATTAGCATCTAAACCAAGGATAGATAAAAATCTCTAGTGAATCGATGCTAACTGCAAAGGAGTTTTCCCCCTTTTCAATTAAATTTGAAATTGGCATGATCGCCGACTCACTAGAAAAATCATTCGAAGCGGAGTTATGGAATACTCCAGAGTCAAAAGAAGATGAATAGTGAGGGATACGAATGGATTTTGGAACTGTAGGGAACGTTCCAAAATACAAAGGAATCGAGTCAAAAGAGAGAGATTCAAACTTGAATGAAAGTGATTCTGTAAATACATTTACTCCATATGCTGAGTTTTGCCTAGAGCTACCAAAGCTCTGATATCAACTGTAACGACTCGGTATTTTCAACCATTCGCATCCATTATAAGTGCATAGGCAGACACTCATGTCGGAATTGAATTGCTCAAAATACCGTGTCGTAAATAAAATTTTGGCAAACCTCAGAATATACAGTAAATAAAAATCATAGATCTCCGACACAGAGTATATAAAATGCAGCGGAAGAAAAAGAGATAGTAGTTCATGAAGCTACTATATAAATATAAGATACATCAGAGTTAAATAAGATACAACAGAAGAGTAACAGGATACATCATGTACAAATCAGATACATCACTGAACCACTGGATACTGAAACAAAATAGATGGTTGGATCTTCAAGGAAAGCTCCAACGCCGAAGGTGAATCTTGAATGCTAACTCAATCAATCTGACCCGAGCGTAAAGCAAAATACAAAACCCTCGAGTCAGGACATAAATACTTATAAACTGTAAATCAACTCAAGTGAACAGTAACAAAATGCATCAGTAACTTAAAGGATGCTTGGGACCGCCCATCCTCTAAGGATCCGTTAAATTATTTACTATGTAGTAATATACGCTATATACGGTAGTGTCTAATCAGTAAAGTATAATCATATAGAAAATAGCGTTAAGGGGATGGTGAACCTTAACGCGGTCGGATCTTTAAAACCAAAATCGTAGTGGGCTCGATATAAGGATATGACACGGCACGCGAGGCAATGCCAGGGTGGATACACCGTTTGTACTCCCGGACCGGTGGTGACGGCAAGCCAGCAGCTTCTGCCCACCTCGAACAATACCCCCGAATCAAAGTGGCGCCACCGAATCGAATCACAACAGTAATAGAATGGTTTCCGATGGAGCATGCTCGATGAAAGGGTGCGACCCTTTGTGTAGCCCGGTATAGCTCCTGTTTTAGTCATATATGCCAACTCACGGGAGTTGGGTCCACGTAATATATACCTCGAGAACGTCACCACCATCCTACTTCATTCTGAAATCTCCACCGCGTACACAGTTGTTAAAGTGGTTTTCGGTATTGGCCGGCTATAAGACAATATCCGATCCCGGTCTCTTTAACAACCAATCGTTATTATAACCCGTAGTTATAATTTTTTTTAAAAAAAAACAATATTTATACTTCAAAATAAAATATTATTTCAACCCAAATCTTTATCAAAATAAAGATTAAATCATTTCCAAAACCATTTCAATATATCATCGTAAAATATCTTTCAATTCAAATATTTATCAAAATAAATATCAAGTCATTTCTAACCATTTCAATATATTAAATTTTCATACCCTTTCAACACTACCTTTCAAATCATTTTAATATATCAAAATATCATAACCTTTCAAAGTTTCAGTTCCAAAATATCATATCTTTCAGAACTTCTTTTTAAATCATGTTAATATCAAAATGTCCTATCTTTCAAACTCCGTTTTCAAATCATTTAATATCAAAAATATCATATCTTTCAAAACTTCGTTTCAAATCATTTTAATATATCAAAATATCGTATCTTTTCAAACTTCATTCATTTCAAATCATTATTCATTTTATTCAATCTAAAATACCATTTCAATTCATATTTCAAAACAGTTTATATTCCAAAAATTCTTTTTTATCATTTCAATGAAGTTATTATGTTTAATAATTAAATTATTAAATTTTCAAAAATTTCAACTTCCAAAGTTTATTTATTCACTTAAGTTTATCAAAACCGTGAAAATTCACTTTTCGCAATATTTAGAAAACTTATACGGAAAGTTACATTCAAAACAGTTCAATTTAACAAAAGACAGCATTTTACAATGTTATACTAGGTTTACTTAAATTTCGAATAACTTAGTTAAATTCGAAAATTATAGCACTTACAAAGATTGCTATAATAGCTTTTAATTCAATTTAGCTTTTTAGTTCATTATCATCAACTATTGCATTTACAAATGCTGTAATATCATTTACATTGTAATTAATAGCATTTCAAAAATGCATTCAATTAACTTCAAATATTCAATAAAATTTCTCAACCAATTATATTTTTATTAAAAACATTTTTAACTCATAAAATCATACATTTTCACATTTATAAACATCATTTAATTTTCCTCAAGTTCATGATTTTATAAAGTTAAATTTCCATTCAAAAATCAAGATTTAATAATAATTCACTTATTAAAATGCAATGTTGAATTTTTAAAATCCATTACATTAAATTTCAACTTAACACTTAAGTTCAAATTCTCAAATATAACTTTGTTTTATTTTTATTTACTTAACTAAAAACTCACTTTTACGTCAATTTCATAAATTTCCAGTTTTAGTTATATTTCAAAATTTCAACTTACAATATTCATTCATTTCACATTTCACCTTTATTAAAATCATTTATATGATATAAAAATCACTTTAAATTTATTTAAATTCAAATTATCATAAATTTATCATAATTTCATATTCACTTAAATTTCCAATTATAATTAAATCAAAATTTCCAAAATAACTTACGTTCAAAATTTCTAACTTTTTCATTAATTCATTTCACTTACAATTATTCATAAAATCAATAATAATTTACAAAAATCCTTTTTTTTTAAATTTAAAATCAAAATATTATAATAATTAAATTTCTAAAATATTTAAAAATATTGAAAAGCATATTTTAACTACGGGCCTGTATAAAATTTTCTACGCTAGGTAAAGTGATACGGGTAATATATCATTTCAACCCGTAATTTACAAAGAAAATCCAGGTTTTATCATTTCAAACCCGCAATCCCAAGTTAAAATAAATAAAATAAAATAAATCAGGCCTATCATTTCAGCCCATAACATTTTTTTTCTAACAGGGAACTTGCAGTGTAATCATATACAGGAATAATATAAACAAGGTCAATATCACAATATACAGTCATATATCAGATGTCAGGTGAAAATTAACAGTTTAAACATGGTAATAACATGGCATAGCATATCATATGATCATCATTAATTTGCATAAACATTTTATATTACTAAACACTTGTCATCAATTCACTTTCATAAGTATAAATGTCAGGGTGAGAAAGACTCACTTTTTCAAGCTGAAGACCAAAACAACAAACACAAGTGCGATTCCAAAAGTATGACAAGCACGATACAGCACGACTTTTGATTTGAATGAATGGAGAGCGAATCAAATCTACAACCATTGTGTACAACCCAAAAGAAAAAAATCAAAACAATAAAATTCAATACGACTTTAAAATGCAATAACATTGAAATAAAGGAGATACGACTACGCAGTCTTTTGCTTTGCCTTCTCTAATGTTTGGTATGACTTTGGGGTCTGATGTGGTTCAGATGTGGTCAAGTTTTGGGTCAGGTTTGGGCTAACATAGCTCGGGTTCAAGGCAAGACAAGGTGGAGTTTGTACATGAGGAGGTGATGTGGTTTTGAAGTCAATTAGGTGGTTTTTGGTCAAAACAAGGGCTCGGCCATGGGGATTGGGCTCGGCCTGTGATGTGTCATGACTGGACAGAGGTGGGGAGGGGTGTGTTGTGGTCAGGTCTGGGGAGTGGTGGCGGCTATGGTGGTGGTTTGGGTGGTGGTTGAAGTGGATGAGCATGTAGAGGTCAAATAAGCATGGATCTAGGCATCTAGGTTGTAATTTGAGGGGTTTGACCATCAAAAGGAGTTCGACCATGGTCAGATCTGATGGGGTAGATGGTGGTGATGGTTGGGAAGAGATGGAAGGAGGTGGTGGCCGTGGAATAGGGGAAGAGGCCGATCTTAATCAAGGGAGAAGGCAAGGCAAAATATAAGAAAATAATGGAAAAAGAAGAGCAAAAAGAAGAGGAAAAGAGGAGTCATTACCAAACATTTCTAGCCATGAAAAATGAAGTGGAGAGGAATGTTTTCACGTGAAAATGAGGTAAGAAATGTACAGCTACAATAAAGAAAGGAACGGTCAAAGGAAATTAAATCTATTAATTGGAAAAGAAACGGAAGAAGAAACGTTAAAACGGTTTTACGTTTCTTTGCTTTCAAACCTTTTAAACTTCCTATATATATTCATATACATCTTAAATAACTGAAAACACTTATAAATTTCAGTTAGAATTCGAAAATATAACAGATAAACAAAATATTAATAATTAAATATTAATTAAGTATGATTTAAAATAAGAAAAATAGCATAGAAAATGAAAACTTGACTTAAGAATTAAAAATAACTTCAATGTACTTTGAAAAAATTTACTTTAATTTAAATACATGTAAAATGAAAAAAATAAAGTAAAACACAGCAAATAAAAGTGAGTGCATTAAATAAATAAATAAATTTTAATTATATATAATTAAATTAAGAAAATGGCTTAAAATTGTAGACTAGGCTTTAAAATTAGAAATAAATTCAAATGAACTTTAGAAAAATTATATTATCATTTTAAAAACACTTAAAAGTCAAAATATACATAATATAACATATTATCACATATTAAAGTAAAATATAACAAAGAAGAAGTAGCTTATACAATTTAAAATAGTCATTGTTAAATAACCCTATATACGCACAATATTGTAAAGGGTATAACTTTCACAATTTACATCCAAATTCAACGAAACGAAAAGTGGTGTTCTTAGAATTTTATGTACTTTCATAATAAAAGAAAAAAAATTAAATTTTTAAACTTTTAAAATTTTAAGTTAAAAGTTACAGTTTGACTATTTTGACCACAATCAGCATTTCAGGCAAATATTCAACTTACACAAGTTTGGAATTATAACTAATATAAAAATCAAGATTATATTTAAATAATAAATTTAATCATTTCAAATAAGTAAAATAAGTTTTTCAATCAAAATTTTACATTAAAAATAATTAAAATATAGAATAAAATAATTACAAAATACAGGTTTGTTACAAAATTCCTGCTTAGAGCCAGACAATGGTGCAAAGGATTAGATGATAGGAAAATTATAAATGGTGAAAATACATATATTTGGTTTGACCCAGGGCTTAATGGATCCTCATTGAGTGATAAATTTGGATGGAATACTATGTCTATTACTGGTGGTTGTAACAGAAAATTATCTATGCTAATCTCTGGTAATGAGTGGAACATCATATTGATTATATTCCTACACAAATTCATCATTCAATGCATAATATAATTATTCATAATCAAATGCAACAAGACTTTCGGATTTGGCTTCCTAACAGCAATGGTCACTTCAGTATGAAGTCGGCATAGAAACAAATCAGTTGCAAACATGCTGAATTTAATTGGATGAAAATAATTTGGGATAAAAGTTTTGCTCATAAGATGTCTACTTGTGCTTTCATTTCAAAATTAAACAAATTAAATACTAAAGATAGGATCAGTAGATGGAATACTGGCAATGATCGAACTTGTGTGCTTTGTTTAAATCAGTATGAAGACGGGGATCATCGTCATTTTTTTAAATGCAACTATTCGAGACGTTTACTGGAGGATACTATGCATAAGCTAAAGTTTAATTTTGGTAACACTTATGATATAAACCAAATCTTGGAAATTATGTGTCAAAGCCAGAAAAGTAACTCATTAGTTAACCAAATCACTAACATAGCTTTTACTTCACTGATTTGGAATATCTGTTGTGAAAGAAACAATCGGGTTTTCAAAGGTACTGAACTGCCTACTAAAGTGAGATTAAGTCTCTTAATTCAAGACTGCAAATCTTTAATCTAGCATAAATTGGAGTCTAAGACGATAAGTACAAATTTAAAACTTATCTTAGCAGAATTTGACATTGCTACTTACCCAAAAGCCAACCGTCTTCCTCCTTGAACGCTATTCTGCCTCCTTCTGCAATTTGGTGATGGCTTTTCTTCGTGCTTCATTGGATTAGTAGTCTTCGCCATTACTGCCCGGACTAGATAGGTCAATTAGATCAGACCTATTTTGGTAAAGAAGATGGGTTTTCTCTCTCATGTATGCGGTGATACGAAGATATCGAGAGTAATGTTTCTCCTTTCTCTTGTTTTTGTTTTTTGTTACACGTGTCTTTTTGTTTGTGTTTTTTATTTTATTTTGTTTTGCTGACTCAAGTTGTTCGTATGGATGGTTTTGAGTGTGTTTCTTATTTGTTTACTCCTCCATCTATTTGACAACTTGGTTCAGGCTCTGTTTGTTGTATGGACATGATATGTACTCTTTTTCTTGGCAATGTACTCATATAGGTTAGGGGGATTGCAAAGTTTTAATGAGGTATATCATGAAAGTATATGAGTTTTATTTTACTATATAAAGTATCATTTTCCACAAAAAAAAATTATAACACTTAAAGCATTTGTCGTTTATACCTTACGAGCGTTACGGCACGCGCTTCATGATGATGACACGTGCTCCGTGCGTGTATTATTTTTCTACAAATTGTATACTTTTAACACATTTACGAAAATTATTTGCATAAATATTTAGTCATATTTTTACGTTGAAATCATATGTGGTTTATTTGAATTGTCAGCTGTAAGTAGCAAATCTAATTTTCTATTCGTTTGAATTTTTATTGATATTAAGATTTGATAATACTTGTAGATGGACATTTTAAATTTATCAAGAAAATTTATTTGATAGATCTTATTTTTAATTGATATTAAGATTGGTAATAACTACATAAGGGCGTTTTTGATAGTTCGGACTGACATCAAAAAAGTGTGATGTCAAAGGTATTACAACTATCACTAAAAGAAATTCAATTAAAGATAAATTATATATTTTGTTATAACAAATTAAACATTGATATGCGTAATATTCCGAAACCGAAACTGAAATCGAAATTTGTGAAAATTACGAATTAGGCCAAAATTCTTAGAATTACAAGAGACCGAAACCGAGATCTCGAACCTCGGTTTTTAGCCTCATTGTGGACGCTTTATAATGCTCATTTGGTTAGATGAATATGATGTTATTATCTCTCATACTTTATTATTATTCATTTTCTTACATCATAGTCATATTTATCCATTATACTGAAAATAAGACTTGCACCCTTCATATCAAACTTATTAGGTGATGGTCCCCTCCCCAAAACCTAATTTCACCAAACATCCCTCATTATATTTTAAAAATATTATTTTTTTCGTTTTCCTCTTGGAACTTTCTATTTTTCTATTATTTCCAAGCAAAAAAAATTATTTTTTTATTTGTAGTTATTACTATTATAAATATTTGAAATAATTTTCGAAAGTTGCCCGGATTTTCTGTTACAGTGCAGATCCAAAATGTGAAAAAAAAAATTATTGAAAATGTAAAGGGGCGTCTGGTGGAAAGTATTTTTGGGAGGGTCTCGTGCATTTTAAAACTTAAGGGTATATCACAGGATTTACCCGTTTTTAACGACTGTCGTTTGATTTATTATCCATTTATTCAAGGGCAAATTTTGCTTATAGGCAAACCTATTTCAACTTTAGGCCTCAAACAAAACTTACTACAAAAATAGGTTCTGTTTCGCTAACTCGGGATTCACAGTTGTGCAAATTTGAATTGCGCAAGTGTAATTTACAAAAAAAAATTGCTTGCACAAATTTGGATTACGCAAGTGTAATTTAAATAAAAGTTATGCTTATATGAATTTTGACTGCGCAAGTGTAGTTTTTAAAAAAAATTGTACTTAACGCAAATTTGGATCGCGCAAGTGTAACTTGAAAAATTAAATTGTGCTTGCGCAAATTTGGATCACTCAAGAATAAAATATTGTTATATGAAAAAAAAAGACATATTTTTGTAATAAGTTTTGAATGATGTTAAAGTTGAAATTTTTTTTCCTCAAACCTATAAGCAAAATTTGTCATTTGTTCAAAAACAGTAATCTTCTTTGATTTATTGTGCATTTTAAGATTTCCAAAATGCTAACTGTTGTTGTTCATAAGCATTATTATTTTACAACCAATCTGGGCAACACATTAGTATATTATCACTCGCATATTCTTATTTTCACTAGGTCTGTCAAACAGATTGGGTTGGGTCAAAATGGGTTGGGTCAAGTTTGACTCAACTCATTTACGACCCATTCTTTTTTATCCGTTTATGACCCAACCCATTTATGACCCAACCCACTTAATAAGTCGGTTACCCATTTAAAGATTTAAATTTAATTTGACTAATAAAAAAATATAAAATAATTTTAATTTTTATGTTTTGAGTTCCAATAAAAATTTAAAATTTTAACTCTGATTTTCATCTGAATTAAAATATGGGAATGCGGTAGCTTATTATTTCCTAAGTACAACTGTCAATTCCCCTTGGAGAACTACAGTGTCCATTCACACAATAAAGTATCCGAGTGTTCCATACTGTCCGTAATTCAGGTGGGGGTTAATCGGTCGAAGTCCCGCCTGATTTCGAGTTAGAACGAAGGAGTTATTGCAGTCTGAACAAAAAAAATAGCGGATTCTACACTAGGCAGAGTTCATATATATGGATGTGGTAGCATGTTATTTTGTAAGTACAACTGTCGGTCTCCTTGAAGAACTACAGTGTGCGTTCGTACGATAAAGTATCCGAGTGTTCCATACTATCCATAATTTAAGTTGGAGTTAATCGGTCGACGTCTCGCCTAATTCCGAGGTAGAACGTAGGAGTTTTGCAGTCTGAACAAAAAAATAGCGGTTCTGCACTAGACGGAGTTCAAATACGAGGATGCGGTAGCTTATTATTTTCTAAGTACAACTATCAGTTCTCTTGGAGAACTACAGTGTGTGTTCACATGATAAAGTACCCGAGTGTTCCATACTGTCCGTAATTTAAGTGGGAGTTAATCGGTCGAAGTCCCGCCTGATTCTGATTTAGAACGAAGGAGTTACTGCAGTTCGAACAAAAAAAAATAGCAGCTTCTGCACTAGATGGAGTTCAAATATGAGAATGCGGTAGCTTGTTATTTTCTGTACAAATGTCAGTCCCCTTGGAGAACTACAGTGTACGTTCACACGATGAAGTATCCGAGTGTTCCATATTTTCCGTAATTTAGGTGGAAGTTCATCGGTCGAAGTCTCTCCTGATTCCGAGTTAGAATGAAAAAGTTATTGCAGTCTGAACAAAAAAATAGCGGCTTCTACACTAGGCGGAATTCAAATATGGAGATGCGTTAGCCTGTTATTTTCTAAATACAACTGTCAGTCTCCATAAAAAACTACAATGTATGTTCAAAATTCTTATTTTTCAAATTTATATTAAAATTTAATGTTTTTAATAAACGGGTTATCCATTTATAACCCTTTTAAAAATGGGTCAATCCATCCCATAACCTATTTAATAATATTCATAAATGGGTTGACCCAACCCATTTATAAGTATGGTAAATAGGTTGGGTTAATAGGTTGGGTCATATATTGACAGGTCTAATTTTCACCATCATACAAATTGAGAATTTTAGACAAACGCTGCATAAATCATCTATAGAATTCCAATTTGCACCAGTGGTACAAATAACTTATTCTGCAGAGGCCTACCTGTAACATTCACAAAATCACAGCGCCTTGCTCCAGTTCCACATCAGTATTACTGTACACTGTATAGATTCGTGTACCAATACTTGATACTGCACATATGATCATTGACATAACCCCACACATTAGTGCGGCTATAGATTAGTTTATGACCCAATATATGTAGGCAATTGTGGCATTCACATTTGGCCGAAGACCCAGTGCACATCGATATTAATCATCGTTGATTCATCATTTTTGTTTATTTTTCATCTGATGATGACCTCTCTCCATAAACACACACACACATATATATGTGTGCGTGTATGTGTGTGTATATATGTATGTATGTGTGTGTATATGTATGTGTATGTAGATCTGTATGTAGGTGTGTATGTGTACACATGTGTGCAACACACTGGGATGAAGTTATTACTACTTTAACTTGTAGGAAAAAATATATATTAGATTAGAATCACAGCAAAATGCTTATAGGCCTATCGATTAGGATACCCTCTTTGGCTTAAATGTATTCCAATTGTCCGTTTATTTTTTATATTTTATTTTTGCTAATTCATATTTCATATCAAAAGCAACAACTTATAGAGGAGTTTAGCGTGGACATTGTGAAAGTGTGATATGGATCGTGTAATATGGATATATGATAATACAGGGTATAGTGATGATAGTAATACTGCAAATAGTGTGGAATATAAAAGGCAGTATAGTAAAATGACACCAGAGATTTTTATACTAGTTCGGAGCACCGTCCTACGTCCAGTCCCAGACTCCTTCTAGAATTTCGCTAAAACAAAAATCCTCACTTAACCCCAAGGAACAAGTCTATACAACCCCTGAGCAGCCGAACAGGGACCTGAGCAGCAGAACAGGATTTCGCCTCAGCAGCCGAAGAGGACTTCACTCGCATGAGCAGCAGAACAGGACTTCAACAAATACAGAAAATAGTTTTGACTTTTGTGTATTCTGATAATACGGATTTGTCACTTGTAGTACACCTTTCTATAATCTTCTTCTTGAGTATAAATATATATATTTGAAGTATATGAAGAATAGAAAGGTATAGTATTGCTTTAATGCAGAATAATTGAAAGTATGATAGCAAATAGATTCCAGAGAATTAGATTAGAGAGATAAAAAAATTCGATTGTGATTAAGTGATTTGGAATCAAGTTGGAGTTTGTATTTATAAAGGTTGGAAAGCAGCGATTGTTGGTGAAGAGTTTCGATTGAAGTGTTACGTCCAAATCTTTTCGTAGAGGTTCGTATCTCTTCACAAAAAGTCGCGTCTTTTCGAAAAGTAGCCGTTGTAGAAATTCAGTCAACTGAGACTCTGGGTCAGTCGACTGAATATTCAAAATAATTTTTAAATTTAAATTTGTATATCTATGCACCTGTGCATGTTGCACAAATTTTCCAGCGTCAATCGACTGACCTTTGGGTCAGTCGACTGACCTGGTGAAATTTGTGCAATATGCACAGTTTACATAGGTATATTAATTTCTATAACTTTAAAACACTTTTATAATTTAATTATATGCTTATATATGTATAAAATATTTAGAAAATAGAATGATTAAATATATAAGCTAAAATATATGTAACCGAGGAGAGATTTTAACAATATTTACCTAAGACTTAAGAACAAAATAATATAATTGATGCACTGGTTTTAAAGTCCCGTCTCCTTGTCTTTTTTTGTCGTAGCAGTCGTCAAATCTGTATGTCGTAGTGATAGCTTCGTGTCATGAATCAAAACCAAGTCTCAACACGTTGTGTTGTAGTTTAAGTGTGTAGCTCCAGTTCCACTTGCTTAGAATCTTTTAAAAGTAAACAGAATCTTAAAGTTTATTCAACCACATAAGACCAATCTACTCGTCTTTGTTTTCTGAACGTATACTTTTACATCATTCATTAAATATAATATGTTGGAATTAAGAAGACTCAAGCTCCAAAGTCAAGCACTTAACCTTTAATCAACGCTACATTTCAATGAAAGAGAGTTTTATTGATATTATTTGCATAATATTCAACCTATCCATTTCAATGGAATATTCAGTTTATCATCATACAAGCCGGCACTCATGACTCTCCTCCAAACATATGGAAAGCAACTAAAGTTAATTGAATACTAAATTTTTAGCAAACCACCAATCCTTTCTTTCTTGCATAAAGTATCATGAAAATAGTATCATGTTATCAGTTTAATATGAGTAATCCAAATACAAATATCCAATTTATTAGAATAATAACGTACATGTATACTAACATAGAAAATTACTTAGATACACATGGCCTCATTGAATCTTAAATACAGACCAAATGTGTTTAATTAATTTCATATGGTATAACACAATTTAACAGGTTTATTAGGTATATTGTACATTTAATATAATATTTCATTTTGATTTTAATTGTAACTATAATATAGTAGATGACTTCAGCACTAAAGCCTCAAAAAATTACTGCATTGTCAGGACTTTGCAAAATTTCAGGTCTCAGAGCCAGTCCTAGATAAATCCGTATGTTGTAACACATGAATACATAACAATGCTAGACAAGGCCGGCCTTCTACTATATATACACACACGCTCATATTGCCTATTTACACATATAAAACATACAATGGTGGATCTACCCATAAACCTACAAACGTCAGAAGTGAGCCCGGACTGGCTAAACAAAGGCGACAACTCATGGCAGTTAACAGCAGCAACGCTAGTGGGCCTACAAAGCATACCGGGCCTAGTAATCCTATACGGGTCCTTCGTAAAGAAGAAATGGGCCATAAACGCAGCTTTCATGGCCTTCTACGCTTTTGCAGCCGTGTTACTATGCTGGGTGTTATGGGGATACAACCTATCATTCGGTGAAGAAATGGTGCCATTTTGGGGTAGACCAAATGTGGCCTTAGACCAGAAGTATTTACTGAAGCAAGGGTTTGCAGGGTCCTACCCAACAGCGACTTTAGTGTATTTTCAATTTGTTTTCGCTGCTATTACACCTATTTTGCTCGCTGGGTCGCTGCTTGGGAGAATGAATTTTGTGGCATGGATGATATTTGTGCCGCTATGGCATACCTTTTCGTATAGCGTGGGCGCTTTTAGTGTATGGTCGCCTAAAGGATTTTTGTCTAAGGCTGGGATTATGGATTTTGCTGGTGGTTTTGTTATTCATCTCTCTTCTGGTGTTGCAGGTTTTACTGCTGCTTATTGGGTAAATTATCTGATTTATTTAGCAGTCATATCTACTCTGAAGAAAAGAAATTGCTTAAAAACAATATTCTGGAAAAAGAAAATTACATCATTCAATAACTATTAGTTTTATTAATATGTTATATCTATAGGTTCTCATAAGTTATTTTGAAAATTGTTAACTAATATAGAGTGGATTCATTGTTATGTATATATCCAAAAGAAAGAAAATAAAAGAACATAAGATTTTTGTAAAAAAAACGATAGAACAATGTTTTTGTCCTAGGACAAATATGATTATTATTATTATTATTATTATTATTATTATTAAATTATTTTGACAACCTTGTTGATTCAGAAGATGTAAACTTACGCAAGCATAATAGTATAACAAAAGAATGTAAACTGTGATATCGTTCTCTGGGATTCTATATAACAAGTTAACAACTATATTTTTTTCAAATCAAACTGTCTATTTTACCCGGTTCTCTTGACTTGTATAGTCAGTCTAGAATATAATGTGATCATTAGCATATTCTCCTTTTAGGCTAGCCAAAAATTCTTGTTATACTTTGGAAAAAAGTTTTTGGATAAAGAGAGTCTTGTGCAGTATATTAAACAACAGGGGTAGTGTACTAGCATTGATTCAAACAACTATTAACTCATTTTTATAAATGAACTCGTAATCAAGATTTAAAATATATAGGAAGCTTACCTCAACACTGAATTTTGGGTGTGTTTACGTTATTTCACCAGTCATCTATTTTGAAGAAATGCATTTACTTAAAGACCGTAATATAATAAGATAAAGAATTTTATCATACAATACATATAGTTTTCAAACCAAATCGGCGCTTAGTGTGTGAAAGAAAATGAACAAGAAATCTCTCTATAGATTCTCATGGTTTATTTTTTCAAATATCGACGATTATTAGTAGATGTATAGGGGTTTAGAACCTAAGATCTTACTGCTTTGCTACTGTACTGTTATTGGGTGTTTGTTCCACAATGAAGTTAATAGCTTTACTTTTGTTAGGAGAAAGGTTAAAACATGTTTTCTTTTCTTCTTCAAACAAATGGTTGCATGCAAGGAGTTTCCTAGTGTTTAAATAGCCACGCTATATACACACAATAGGCCTTGTGTTGATTCAAACAACTGACCACTTACATTCATATGAGTAAAATTAAGCAATCAAAATTTCTAAATATAGAGAAAGATTACCTCAAAACTGAATTTTAAATTGCATGCACACAGGTGGGGCCTCGATCAAGTAAAGATAGAGAGAAATTTCCACCAAACAACATTCTGCTGATGCTTGCAGGTGCAGGAATGTTGTGGATGGGCTGGACCGGGTTCAATGGAGGGGCTCCATATTCTGCAAATATAGATGCATCACTTGCAATCTTAAACACACACATATGTGCTGCTACAAGTCTTCTTGTCTGGCTTGTACTTGATATCTCCTTCTTTGGTAAACCTTCGGTCATAGGAGGCGTTCAGGGTATGATCACTGGTCTTGTCTGCATCACTCCTGCTGCAGGTAAACAATTCATATTATGATAAAAAATGATTAAAGATTTATTTACATTGGAATAAAAAGTGTTTAGTGTAATAAGTGTTTTATAACTAATTATAGATATTAAGCATTGAACTTGGTGTCAATTTATTGAAGTTCTTGATGATTACTTTAATTGGAAAAAAACACGTTTAAAACTAATCAAGAAGTCAACTATTATACTTCTTATTTAAGACACAACACAATTTTAGTCACCATATTCATATTGCATGAAAACAATGATTCAGGTCTAGTTCAAGGATGGGCAGCAATAATAATGGGAATATTATCGGGTAGCATTCCGTGGTACACAATGATGGTCCTACATAAAAAAATGGGGTTCCTAAAACACGTGGATGACACCATGGCAGTCTTCCATACACATGCAGTTGCAGGCAGTCTTGGTGGCATTCTGACTGGCATATTTGCCGAGCCCAGACTGAACCGCCTCTTCTTCACTGACCCAAGCAATATAATTGGTTGGGTCTATGGTCTCAAGTAAGCAATGGAAAATAGTTTACTTCATAATTGTTCTGTTATTTCTATCTATATCTATCTATTATATAAGGCAAATACTTTATTTGAAACTTTTCTGAAATGCTAAAGATACCCTTGCATAAATCATCCGTAAAAGATTAAATCTATTTATTAATTCCAAAAGAAAAGGTCAATATGCTATCCTAACTCGATTTTCTTTCTCAACCTCCATCATTGTTCATTCATTCTCATATGACATTAAATTAAGATTTAATAACTACTATACTAAAAAAAGAACTGATTAGTTCCCAATATAGTTTTTTTTTCCACTTTATATGCTCATCGCAAGTGCCAAAATACTGGTAGTTATAAACAGAATTTGGTTTTACAGAGATGGAAGAGTTGGGGCTGGATTTAGACAAATGGGCATTCAGCTAGCAGGCATTTTGTTCATCGTGGTACTTAATGTCATCATTACTACCATCATATGCCTTGCGATAAGAATGTTCATTCCACTAAGGCTCAGTGATGAAGACATTGAAATAGGAGATGATGCAATCCATGGAGAAGAGGCCTACGCATTGTGGGGCGATGGCGAAATAATTGAAAACTCTAGAAGTAACAAAATGTATGATGTCGAGGAGTTTGCTTCGGGTGCAAAGTCTGTTCAAATGGCTTAAAAATTATTCGGTGATTACTGATCTTAACTTACTGAAAAAAGTTAAGCTTGAGCCATGTTAGTTACACATTTAAGATGGAACGTACAGCAGTTAGTAGCTCACATGGGCTTCGTAAATGAGTAAAGTTCCAAGGGAGAAAAAATTAGACATCAATGTTTTTTTGATTTGTAATCTGAATTCTATAAATAAATTCTAATTTTTTTGTCATAAACTTAAAAATGAATATTGCCCTTATTTCATGCAACTTTGAAGAAACAAGGACAAAATTCATACAATGTAAAATGTGTATCCTTACAGCTAAAAAGAAAAAAATAAGCAAGCGTTTGAGACAAATTTTCAGAGTTAAAGATCGTATTACCATACAATAACCTAGACTTAGATTTCAATGTCAATTCATAATTGTAACAGAAGTGTACATGCAATAAACCAAAGCTCTCATATCAAACAAAATTAGAGAATAAGTTATTAGCTACATTGTAATGAGCAAGTGTTAAAAATTTACTTTGATGGTCCATAAATCAGGCCGAAGGAGGAATATTGGGAAAGGAGAAGCCATGTAAAATACTGAAAGCCATAACACTTGAAAGTAAAATACAAAAGCCCGCTAACACTGGCCAAACAATATAAGGCCACGTGAAGAACAACACAAGAGTTTAATTGATTAACTTATGCAACAAATTAATGCAACAGTATAAGCTAACATTAGTTCACGCATTGTATCAGAACTAAACGTTTTAAAATTAAGCAGGCACAAGTATATAATATCACCAGTACATACCTGGTCAATAACAATAATGTATTGTCTCTGTCCTTTACTAGCTTTTCTTTTCCTTTTGTTTTTTTTCTTCTTTATATAATTACATTACCTGATAGCCTACTCCCAATGTTCAGGAACCTTGTCTACTATGATTTTAGAAGGAGAAAAAAAGAAAAGAAAAAACAACATTTCTGCACTTTATGATGTTATGGTTAGCAGTAGTCTTCGAAAGTAAAGGAAAAACAAGAAGAGTGAAACCATGTGATGCGTAATACATGTATTAAACAACTATTTGCAGTGTTAATGAAACTAACACTAAGAATTGAAAAGCTCAAATCTTTAAACAAAGAATAAGGAATGAACGGATATATACTAAACAAAATAAGTGACATTACAGCTAGATAGTGGTAAACATGTAAGAGTGAACTGGACATGCATATGAATTCCAATATGAATGTCCTCTCAAAAGTAAAAAAGAAAATTAATCTTTATCTTTTTTCTAATCATGCAATCATATTCAAAACTGTTCAGTATCAAAATGTTGCTCCAAACTGATGATAAATTAAGAAAAATAGGGATACTAACTATCATAGTTAAGGTCAAAATTTCAATATGAAATCCATACAAAAAGAAATATTCCCTCTGGTTATGTTTAGATCCTATGTTTACTGATTTTGAACATTATGTATGGTATGTGTTAAAAGGTATATATACATGTTAGAATTCTCTAAAATTGGTGAACGAGATATGTCTCACATCGCCTAAAATAAGTCTTTATTCTTGTTTATATAGTGTATTCTCAATCCCTATATTGACCTTTAGGGTCAGATAATTTTGTGCGAGAGGGAGGACCTATATGGTCATGGACTAACACACGCGTGCGCCGCCGACCGAACCGGGTGCAGGTGCGGGTCCAATAAAAGTGGACCGTGTTATATTTTTGCTGTACAGAAGTGAACAGTTTTCTACTGTTTAAATTTAAAAAGAAACGACTACTGGATTGGACGCGACTGTTGCAAACCGCAACAGTTTCTGACCATTACAAACGAAGAGACGCGACTGTTGCGAATAGCAACAGTTTTCGGCCGTTGCAAACGAAAAAGCGCGACTGTTGCAAACAGCAACAGTATTCGGCTGTTGCAAAGGAAGAGGCACGACTGTTGCGAACAGTATTGCATTTTGGCATTGCAAATGAAGGGATGCTACTTTTCTCAACGGATGTAGCCATTGGGAATTCGGCTATAAATAAGGAGGAAACCTGATCACTTTCCTCACTCAATCAATTCCGAATTTTCTCTTCTTCCTCTTCGTTTCTTAATATCTACAATCCGTGTGCTTTTGCATATCATACAGAAGATCATACACATCACAATCTCGAGCAGATCACGTCTGTTGTATCTTGAAAGACTTTGAATAAAGTCTTAAGGAAATTATTACGACAAGCCTCTGGTTAGATTTCTAGTTGATTTATATATATATATATATATATATATATATATATATCGTTTTCTTTATACGTTGTACTATTTCTTTAAATAGTATAACGTTTGATTTAGCACTACAGTTCTTATTGCTATAGTTGTTACTTTGTTGTTGTAATTAATTACAACATACTTAGTGTTCAAATAACAAATACAGAATTTCAGAGTAGTGGAAATCTGAGTTGTAAACTTGTGAGACAAGTTTATTATTGATTAGTTTCTGTTTTGGTATACTAGACGTATAACTTCTTAAGACTTTTCTGTTTTCGCTAAAACGGAGATGACAACAGTTGAACTATCAACAAAGGCTACTACACACAACAGGCCTGGTCCGTTCAGAGGAGATATTGATGACTTTATAACATGGCAAAATCAAATGCTATTTTATCTCACCACACTCGGTCTGCAACGGTATCTCGAGGAGGAGGAACTGATTCCTGCACCAGGCAAGGAATCAGATGTTGATATGTGCAAGCATTCCGATTTCCTATGCAGAAACTATATTCTGAATTGTCTCGACAAGGTCCTATATAAAGTATATCAGCCTAAGCACTCTGGAATGCACTTTCCACGAAGTACAAGACATAGAATATCAGTCTTAAGAAATTCATTGTAGACAAATTCATGAACTACAAGATGATTGACTCCAAACCGGTGACTGCTCAACTGCATGAACTGCAAATCATTATTCATGAACTCGAAACAGAAGGTCATAAGGTTGGAAAATCATTTTTGGTTGAAGCCATCACGGAAAAACTTCCGCCGTCATGGAGAGATTTCCGCAATTATCTAAAGCATAAGAAGAAGGAAATCTCTTTACAGGATTTCATAATCCGACTGAAAATTGAGGCAGATAACCGTGGAGTTACAAAACCAAGCGAGGAGACATTTGTGGCTGAAGGTTCAAAGACCAAAAACAAAAGGAAGAATTTCCAGAAGAAAAAGAAAGCTCCAAACAAACCAAAAGACAACAAACGAACCAAAATTTTAATGGCGAGTATTGGGTTTGTGGAAATGTTGGACACGCCGCTAGAGATTGCAGACACAAGATGGAACGCAACTCAGAGGCAAATATAGTAGACAACATAGAAGTAGACGAGTCCAACTTCTCGGCAGTTGTATCTGAATGCAATTTGGTTCAGAATCCTAACCAATGGTGGGTAGACACAGGCGCTATTCGTCATGTCTGCTCTGACAAATCCATGTTTTCAACATACCAAAAATTCAATCACGAAGAAAAACTCTACATGGGTAATTCTATAGTATTCATGATCGAAGGCAGTGGCATAGTAATCCTCAAGTTTACTTTTGGAAAAACTGTCAAGTTGAATGGTGTACTCCACGTTCCAGACATACGCAAGAATCTGATCTCTGGCTCGGTACTATCAAAGAAAAGATTCAAAATGGTGTTCGAGTCAGACAAGATGGTTTTGTCTAAAGCTGGAATATATATATATCGGAAGGGGATATTTATGTGATGGCCTATTTAAGGCAAATGTAGCCGTTATCGGCAATAAAAATATGCACTCTGATTGTGCTATTAATAAAATTGAAGTTTCTTACTTGCTTGAGCACGAAATTTTACTATGACATGATAGATTGGGACACATAAATTTCCACAAAATGAAAATATTATCAAACTTGGGATTAATTCCGAAATTCCAAGTAGATAAGAACTACAAATGTGAGACATGTGTAGAAGCAAAAATTGTTAAATAACCATTTCAATCTGTTGATAGAAGCACCGAACCACTAGGTTTGGTTCATAAAGATTTATATGATTTTGAATCATTACCTACAAGAGGTGAGAAAAAGTACTTTATCACGTTTATTGACGATTATACGCGATATTGCTATGTATATCTTTTGAATAGTAAAGATGAAGCAATTACATCATTTATAAAGTACAAGGCTGAGGTAGAAAATCAGTTAAATAAAAAGATCAAGATATTGAGATCTGATCGAGGTGGAGAATATGAATCATCATTTGAACAGTTCTGTGCCGAAAATGGTATAATTCATCAAACAACAGCTCCATATTCAGCACAATAAAATGGTGTAGCCGAGAGGAAGAACAGAACGTTAAAAGACATGATTAATGTCATGCTTTTAACATTTAGTCTACCGACGAGCTTGTCGGGGGAAGCTGTAACAACCGTGATTTTTAATTACCGTCGAAATAAAAATTTAAAATAGAAATTTTAAATTGAGTTTTGAAAAAAAATTTGCAATGTAAAGATGTTGCAAAGTCAGTTGCATAATTTCCAGTTGAAGCACGTTGGAATTGGACTGCATTTGCATTCACGTGTGTGAGTATAGGGTCCATTTCAAAAGCAAGAAGTATGAACACTCGCTGTCACTAATTTTGAAATAAAAAGCAAATATGTGAACACTTTGCTATCACAGAATTTTGTAAACTTTGCATTTGCTGTCATCATTGTTTTTATGCTAGTGGTGTCCTTCTGTAGTGCACGTTTTCAATTAAACGCAAGTGTACAACTCATGCCAACACATCATTTTCCTTTGACTTATACACAAAATTGAAAAGAAGAGTATGCTGCAACCTTCTTTTACTCATTTTTCAAGTAGCCTTCCACATTCTTTCATTTTAAAATTTACAGTAGCTTGGTGAAACGTTAATGCAGTTCATTTCTTGTTCATTTGGATCCTAGTTGCTAGTTGCTTTTGAAACAAATCTAAGGTGAGTGTCAAACTCACATTTCTAATTTGTTCACTACTTTATTTTTGCGTGCAAACTATGTTGCCAGACACTTTTGTTTATTTCATCTTTTGCGTGCAAATGTGCCACCTTTCTTTTGCAATTTATACTCGTGCGTGCATGTAAATGGTCCAGGCATTATAGTTCATTGCGTGCATGCATATTGTTGCATTGTCAGGTTACTATTTTTTTTCTAATTCATTTTTGTGTATTCATGAAATACACGAAGCCAAGGTCAGGCAATATTTGGTCTACTTCATTTGCGTGTGAAGTATAGGCGTCAGACCATTGTTTCTTTGCGTGCGTGTAAAAATATTTGTGAAAATTCATGTGTGCATAAATGAGTTCAGGTCTAATTTTTGGTTTACTTCATTTTGCGTGAAAATTTAAGTGTACAAAAATGTGTACAGGTCACTTTGTTTTATATTTTCTTGCGTGCATTTATAGTCCGGGTTGTTTATTCTTGTATACCTGCGTGCAAAAAGTTTGTATTGCATAAAAATTCAAGTCCTGTAATCCATTCACGTGTATGCAAGTAATACACGAAAGCTTGGGTCAATTATTTTATTGTTACTTCACCATGCGCCTATATAGCTTTGCCCAGGTATTTTCTTTTCGTTTATTTCATTTTTTACGTGCACAATTTGAAGCATACGAAATTCATGTCCAGGCAAATTTCTTCACTTGTGTGCAAATTGTGGTGTATGTAGTGTTTCCAAGTCAGTATGTTATTTTGTAATTCATATACGTGTATGTAGATAAAACACGAAAGCTAAGACCATCAATTTTTAAGTGTTTGCGTGAAAAATATAAGTCCAGACATCATGTTTTGCAAGTTACAAATTCCTGGTCATTTTGATTTGTTAGATTGCATTTTGAGTATGCACGTGTAGCTTGCCAAGTCACTTCATCTTTAGTAATTCATTTTTGTGTATGCATGTATTGCATGAATATAGGGCCTTATGTGCCTGCTTTTAATATTGCCAGATCATTTTAATGTTTTGACACGTGTGTGCAAAACAGAGTCCAGTCCCAAATTTATTTTGTTCATATTGTAGTGTGCGTATAAATATGAGTTGCACGTTACTGCAGTAATTTATTTTTGAACCGGTGTTTGGTTTTAAAACGTATTTTTGTTGCCGTTATTTTTATAACGGATTTTTACCCCGGTGTTTATATTTGAAGCGTATTGTTTTGATGAGATTTTTGACGAATAAATATTACTGTTGTTTTGACTTCTGCAACCGTCAATTTAAAGTGAATTTTCAAACGGCTATCCCGCAACGCTGATTTGATATCCGTTTTTACGGTGTTTTGTGAAGCGCAATTTCCTTGTCGAAATTGCTATAGATGTTGCTATTTTAATCACGTGTTTTTAAAATCGTTTTAAAATAAAATTGTTTCCAAAAATTATACAGTTTACGCTTTCAAAAGAATAAGGAATCGATTTAAACGCTTCAGCAAAATTAAGGACTATGAACCATTACTTTTACTGATCCGATTAATTCCGGACTTGTCCATTTGAGAACGTAAATTTTATTTATATAAAATACATAATTTTGCACTTTCAAGAAAACGATAAAGAGATTTAAACGATTTAGCAAAAGTGCGGAATATGAAACTACGCTTTTACTAATTCGGTTAAATCTGGATCGTTAATTGAAATATTTGCCGTGATGTTTTTGTTTGAAAATTTTGATGATTTCGTTGGGCTTTCGAGCCACTATGTTGGACCTTCGGGTCAATTACTAGTATTAGACCTTCGGCTCATTTGTTGAACCTTCGGGTCATTTGCGGGGCGCCAAATATTATGATGACAGTACTTGGTAGGCTTCGACCATATGAGATGCACGTGCGGCGTAGCTTAGACTCGCCATATGATGGGATCGATCCACTTTTATGTTGATTTTCTAGTTATCTTATTTTGATTTCTAGATTTTTGTGTATTGCTGTTTTGAATTCAAGTATGAATTTGAAAGTTGATTTTGATGGAGTTTAATGAGAATTCTTCATTTAAACTATGTTGATTATTTATGTTGAATAGTCTCATTCGAGATTATGATTAATGTGCTTTGATGTTGTTATGATGCATTCATTTCTAAGTTTAAATTAAACTGATCTGTTTATTATTATTTTTTAAATAATACTCGGGTCAGACCGAGTTATTTCAGGATAATCCATATCTTTGATTCAGTTGCTCCGTCAGCTTTTGGGATTTCACCTCATCGTTTGTTTAGGCTTCTAAGTGTTACTTTTGGTGTATTGACTCTCATCTCATGTATGTTGACGTCTATGTATATGTACATTTGGTTCATATGAATCATCGATTGTTGTAGCATGTATCCAGACTTGTCTTCCGCTATATCTGATATTTCTGTTCTGATGTGATTATACTTATCAGCGTTGTCGTTATTATGAGTTGTTCTGAATTTTTCTTAAGCCACCGTGGTTTCGTTTTAGATTTGGATTGAATGTTTATCGTTGGGAGTAATTTACACAACTTCTATCGATGTAATCATTACTCGTCTAAGGCATAACTTACGGATGGTCGCTTCTAACAAGCCTTATACTTTGCAATAGCAGACGTTATTTCTTATAATAACCTTTGTTATTGTTAGTATAGAGGTGGGGAGTCAGCTTGGTATCAAAGCTGAGATTCAGAACAAATTATAATAAACACAGAACAGAAGTAGAATGGAACATGCATAAACTATTCGAGAGTTTTATTCGTGCCTTTTTAATCTATTCCTTCGTTATTCTTAAACTTTTATCCTCTCTAACATGTTGGAATATGTCTAGGAATAAATCTCATATTTCCATAGTATTTCATTTATTAAATTCCTTATCAATCTTGGGTTGTTTTAACTAATCTTATCTTCTCTTGTTCTCTCAGCCTATGGCTGGAAGAGGTAGAGGAAAGCGTTCTACTGCAGGTCCGTCTAGTGGTTCTCATCCGGATGGAGTCTATATGTCAGCTGATCAGTTTATGGAGCTATTTCGGTGTACTCGGCCTTCTGTTGCTACTCCCGCAGCTTCAATCTGCCTTCGTCCGCATGTGTAGTGATTATTCCCACCTTGGAGGCAAGCCTTTCAAGGAATCGGAAAGTGTATTGGAGGTTCAGACTTGGCTGCGCGCTAGTGAGCACATATTTTTTCGGATGGATCTTTCTGATCATCACCGCGTTCTCGTGGCATCTAGCATGTTGCAAGAATGTGCGCTTGATTGGTATGAGCTTTTGATTGCGGAAGTTGATGAGTCCTCTCTCTCGTGGAATCAGTTTAAGGGACGATTCAAACTTAAGTTCGTTCCTGAATCAGAAAAGATCAATCTTGCTCGTAGTTTCCTTGAGTTGAAACAAGAAAAGTCATCTGTTTCTGATTATGTTGCATCTTTCAAGGCCTTGTCCAAATACGGAGTTGAGTTCATTAACACTCCGCGTAAGAAGAATCTTTGGTTTGTTGATGGTTTGAAGAAGTATTTGAAGAAAGTCCTTTTGCTTCAGCTTAAGCTCTCTTTTGAGGAACTTGTTGATTCGACACTTTGCCTTGAAGCTGTTGAAAAGGAATGAGATAGTTGTGATAAGGTTGAGGTTTCTAAGAACCCCAACAAGAAGAGGTTTCCTTTTCATAAGCCTAATTCTTCCAAGAAGAAGAAGAAGCAAGCTATCTCTAATTCTCAGCCTAGTAGTGCACCTTTTAATCAGAGGGCGTGCTATAATTGTGGTTCTCTGGATCATCTTCTCCATAGTTGTCCTAAGCCTCGCATCTGTCGCTATTGCAAGAAAGAGGGTCATTGGGTTTCTGATTGTCCTGCTGCTCCTAAGGGTTTCAAATCTGGGAAGCTTAATGTTGTTAAAGCTTCTGGTGATTCTTCTCAGCCCAAGGGTATTCTTCCTTCTGTTTTGGAAGGTTTTATTTTATTTCATGGCCGTTCTATTAGAGTTCTCTTCGATACGGGTGCATCGTATTCATTCGTGTCAAAAGAGCTTGTTGATGTTATTCTTTTGGATGTTGTTAGTCTTTGCAACCCTTTGAGGATTGTGAATCCTATTGGAGGATCCGCTACTCTTGGTTTGTTATGTGTTGATGTTGTGATTATTCTATGTGGTTTTTTCTTTCATGTGAATCTGCATGTTATGGATCATCTTGGTTTTGATATGATTTTGGGTATGGATTGGCTGGTCCGTTATGAAGTTCAAATCCTATGTCCCGAAAGAACTTTATATCTCAAGCATCTCGATGCTATCGAGCAGTTATCTATTGTATTTTGAAGCTTGGACCATACTTCGAATGCTCACATTTCTTCCTCCGAATCAAAGGATGTCATAGCTAATATTCCGGTTGTTTGTGATTTTTCTGATGTCTTCGAGCCTATTTCGAGTTTGCCGCCGAAGAGGGCAATTGAGTTTCGTATTGATCTTATCTCTGGTGCTCATCCTGTCAGTCGTCCTCCCACGAGGATGTCTGCTAAGGAAAATAAGGAACTCAAGCAACAATTATCTGAATTGGAAGCCAAGCAATTTATTCGTTCTAGCTCATCTCCTTGGGGCGCCGCCGTTATCTTCGTTAAGAAGCCAGATGGTACTCATAGGCTTTACATTGATTATCGCAAGCTTAACGAGCTCACTATCAAAAATAGGTATCCATTACCTAGGATCGACGACATGCTCGATCAATTAAGTGGCGCTAAGCTTTTCTCCCAACTCGATCTTGCTACTGGTTTTCATCAGTTACGAGTTGCGGAAGATAGCATCCCTCTTACCGCATTCCATACTCGTTATGGTTCTTACGAATGGCTTGTTATGCCGTTCGGTTTGACGAACGCTTCATCGTATTTTGTTGATCTTATGAATCAGATATTCCGGGAATATCTTGATAAGTTCGTCTTGGTTTTTATTGATGATATTCTTATTTATTCCAAATCTGAAACCGATCATATTCAGCATTTGAAGATTGTTTTGAGCACTCTTCGTCAGCATCAGCTTTATGCCAAATTCTCCAAGTCACTTCTGGGAGAATGAGGTGAAGTTCCTCGGTCATATTGTTTCTTCTGATCGTATCTCTGTCGATCCTTCCAAGATCGAATCTATTCAGAATTGGAAGAGGCCCGAGACCGTTACTGAGATTCGTAGTTTCCTTGGATTGACAGGATATTATCGCCGGTTCATTAAGGACTTTTCTCATATTGCTTTACCGCTTACCACTCTCACGAGAAAAGCTGTTCCTTTTATTTGGTTTGATAAGTGTGAGATTTCTTTCATGAAGTTAAAAGATCTCGTTACTCATGCTCCTATCTTAGTGGTTCCCGAAGGGAATCATGATCTTGTTGTTTATACCGATGCCAGTGGTTATGGACTCGGTGCCGTTCTCATGCAAAAGGATAGAGTAGTTGCATATGTGTAACGTCCCGCCTTTTCGCACACTTTAAACCGACACACGTGCCGATTCAAACCATACGGAAGGGCGGATTGTTATGAGGTAAATAAGAAAAACAAGAAAGATATAAAAAGAAAACAGAATCTCACAGCGGAAGGATAAAATATAATAATCAAATATACAGTTCATAATCTGTAAAAAAAACATTTGATTTTATTTATATAACACATATCAGAGTTACATATACCAATAACAATGCAGCGGAATTAAATGGTGTAGTTGAATAGTATACTAGATAATAGTAATACAAATCTTCGCCTTCGTCCTCCAGAGCTAAATCTTCAAATCTTGAAACGCTCGGACTGACCCGAGCGAATTTGAAAAGACAAAAACACTCGAGTCAGAGCTAAAAGATCTTATTTGAGTTAAATTAACAGAAATAAATATGAGTGCAGTAACTCAAGAGATGCTCGGGATTTACATCTCCTAAGGATCCGTTAAACTATTTACTATGTAGTATATTGCGCTATTATAATAGTGCCTATTTATAAAATAAACTTACTTTTTAATAGCGTTAAGGGGTTACCCATATAGCCCTTAACATAAATAATGTCAATAGTCTATACAGTACCGTAATACCTCCTGATCGGGAGGCTACCAGAGAATACTCCATAGGTACGACACAAATAGAAACTCGTACAAGGCGCGATAGGGTAGGTGACACGGCACAACTAGGCAATGCCAGGGTAGATATACCAATTACGCTTCCGGGTCGGTGGTAACGCGTAGCGCGCAGCTACCGCCCACCTCGAGCCACACCCCCAAATAAAAATCAAAAGTGGTCACCGAATCAATCCAAAGTCAAAGTATAATATCGAAGGGATGTATCAGATCAAAGGTGTTACCTTATTAACCCGTCGATCGCTTCTGTTTTAGCCACCTTATGCCAACTCACGGGAGTCGGGTCCACGTATTTACCTTAAAGGAAACGCCACCACCACCCTACTTCATTCTGGAATCTCCACCGCGTACACGGTTATTAAAGTGGTTTTCGGAGTTGGCAGAGAGTATGAAAATTTCCGATCCCAGTCTCTTCAACAACCAAACGTTATTATAACACCGCGGTCATTTAAAAATAATTATACTTTCAAAACCAGAATAAAATATCTATTTCAAAACCATATATAAATACGATATCTTTTCCATTTCAAAACAAACTCGTTTGATATAAAAACCCAAATAAATATAATATCATTGTATTTCAAATATACGTTAATATTTATGATAATTGGAAACCAAACATTGAATTATAATTTTCAAACTATAATACTTCGAAAATTCATAGCTTTAAACCATAACTTCGAAAACTTAGATGATTTGGATATTCAAACGGTATATAGAATAAAATAGTTTGCATTTAAAATTACTTTAAAAATAAATAATTTCCACACCTTCACAAATTTATCCACTTTATATTCAGTCTAAACCCATAACTTTTAGATTCACTTTCCGTTTGACTAAAACACTTTGATTTCAATATTTTCAAACTTTGAGTATTTAATGAATTTCAAAACTAAGATTGGGAATTTCAAACCACAATTCATTTTCCAATTATTTAGTTCGAAGAATTTATATGGTAAATCCATAACCATTTAAAATAAACTAAATTTATTAACACTAAAATTTCCTTTCATTTATTTATAATAGAATTATATATTAAATCCAGTTATAAATATCATACCTTTTAAATTTCCAATTTTAATAAGTTTACATCAACTTATGGAGTTAAATTTTCAAATAAGCTCAATTCCAATTAAATCTCCAATTTATCTTTCAATCTTAATTTATTTGAATCATTTATAACTCTCTATATATATACAAGAACTTAAACTCATACTAAATCGTATAATATAAATTATCAAATGCCATTTTTCAACTTATTCATTTTATTTAGCAGATTTATACATAGCTTAAATTCAAAATTGAACTATATATGCGTATATAAAATAGTATTTATAAAATATCAAAATTTTATATTTATTAAACCGTATCATATCCAAACCAAAAATCATTTCAATTTTTATTTTATTTTATGTATATGTATATGTATATGTATATATACCACGGTGCTTGTATATAATTCTCTATCCTATTCAAGTGATACGGATATTTATCATTTCCCGCAATTTAAAAATAAAAATGCGGTTGTATATCATTTCAAACCACAATCCCCAATAAAATGAAATGCATGATAACTTGCAGATTTTTAAAATTATAGTACACATCATCCATTCACCAACATCAATCATCAACCATTAATTATAATCATCATTCAATTTAAACAAACATCCAAATAGAGCATATAAATATAACAGGGAATAAATAACAGGTTTTAGCTAACAGTTTTTATTCAGTAACAAATTTAATAACTGTTTAACTAGCAGTTTATATGCAAAAATAAACGTAAATTTAACTGGCAGTTAATATGAAATAAAAATTAAACATAACTATGACTGGCAGTTAATATGCAAATAAATAAATTCTAACTGTCAAATTTAAAATTAATTAACAGTTAAATTAAATAAATGCGATTTAACTGAGATGATGAATAAAACATGCCAAACAATCATAAATAAATTTCTACTCATATCTTAAGTCAATTTAACAAACATAAGAAATTCTACAAGTTGTGAGTGGGTTAAAACACTCACCTTTCGGATTTAAATTGAATTTAAATCCAATTTAAACCTAAAAATTCGATGGTCTCAGAATTCGTTCAAACTAGCGTCAAAAGATCTGAAATTTTATTACAATCCTAGCGGAAAAAAATTCGTGTGAAACGGAGTTCATATGAGAAAGTTATGCGATTGAAAAACAATTTTAAAATAAAAGAAAACGAGACCACATTCACCTTCCATAATTGCCACGTCACTTCTTCCATTCACGCACCTGCAAACAGAACGCGGCCACTACAGTACCCTTTTGCGTGTGTAACCCATGTTAGAACGAAGCCGCTACCACGACTCTCACTGTACTCGATCGCCGTCCACCTTCATCGTCGCGCCAGGAAACTCGCCTCGCCCGGAAGCTCGCAGCATCGACCCTGATCTCGGCAAACGTGAGCCGCCGCCGCCTATTCTAAACCCTAGTTGAATTGTTCTCGCCGATCTGACCGTCTGTTTGACGAACGAATTTCACGGATGTACTCCCATCAGTCCTCTCCCCAATACCCAGAAAAGGTTTGACGATCTGACGAAGTTGATTGCGGCGATGGTGAACGGCCGTAACTAATCCATAGATTTGTGGACAAACCACAACCCAAATCGAAAAACAAATTTCTCCATTGAATTACGCTCGTCGAGAGCATCAGCATATATTATTTTCAGAATTTTCAGAGGTGTTTGAAATTTTAGCTTTGATTTTGAAATGAAAATAGATCTAGGGTTTGCATCCATTGAGGCCATTGAAGAAAAGAAAGTGTTGAGGAAAAATGAACGCACAAACAAATGAAGATGGATGGAGCCTAGGGTTTATAACAACCTATTTATAGGCGAGGTTGAAACGAACAGATAGATCCGATAAATAAACGTGTTAACGCGAACGTGGCCCGAAAAGCCCGTTCTGACCCCGCAACGAAATTGGGCAAACTCATATATCAAAATAGGTAATTTAAAATATTCTGAACGCGATGGAAAAAGTTTCACGTCCAAATTCGATCGTATGCAGAAGTTATGCTGAAAATAATATTTGCAAATTGATTTCAATTAAATCGATTTCAAGGCGTTTCGCGTTCGTACGATCAAACGACAAGTCCGATCGCTACGAAACTTGAAACCCTAAAATAATTCACTGTTATGGATCCGATGAAACTAGTTTCGTCGATATCCGAGTCCGTGACCAAAATGGCTATTTTTATATTAATTAAATAAATTAAAAACTAGTCAATTAAATCAAATTTCCCATTTCACTTCGATAATTGACGATTCCTATCATCATAAATTTTTCAAATCATCTTTACTAACTTAAACAAAATTTAACTGTCGTATTAAAATCTATAAATTCTCAAATTTCATTAAATTCACCAATTATAAATTAAATTTCCAATAATTTAATTAAATTTACTTTCCATATATTTTTGTCAAATAGATAAATTTATCATTGGATTCATACTTCATTATGTCAATCTCTCCAATTTCATCTAAATATATTTGCATAATATCTAAATATTAAATTTCAAATATTACTTCGTTATCGTTAATGTAATAAATATATTTTTAATTATTGCAATTGATTATCCGTTATAACTTAATATACTAAATAGATGGTTAATATTAAATACTTGTTCTCATTAACGTTTTATTTCTGCTTTCAAATTAATGCAATTATTAAATATCCCTCCCTTAGTTAACCTTCCTATTTCCATCTTTATTTCCAATTAACGTAAAATGTTATATTCAATTTCCATTATTTTCAATAGATTCAAATTATCATATTTTAAATCCAAATGAATAAATCGCTTGATTCTCGTTTAAATATTTAACTCATCTAATTGCAATTAACCTTGTTATCATAAATTAAATTCCGATATATTGATACAACTTTTTTTCCATTCTTTATTCACAAATCATCATATTTATGAAGAACATTTTCGTTATTCTCCATTTATTACCTTAATTTATTTACGTAACATTTAATTTATATTTATTGCAATGATTTCCAAATCAATTGAATGAATTAAATATATATGTATCACTCATAATAACTTATGGTCACAACTCTTGATCACCTTTAATAAGTTTATTATTTACAATCCAATAATCACCATTTACTATATATATACGAATTTATTAATTCAATATTTCCATTTCGTTTTCCTATACTAAATTTGTTACTAAGTGTATTTACTCCATTCCAACAAGTTGGAATTCCATTCTTACTATAACAATCATTTCCCTATTCACTTTTATTAATAACCCACCATCATTGCATTTATTGTCTTTTATTGATTTAATCAAATTACCCCGTATTTCTTTAAATTCATACTAACGAAATATTCAATTTCATTTATTGCATAAACTCCATTTCATAAATCTACCTGCAATTTCTACCTAGAAATAAGGTTACGTTTCCATTGTAATTTACATTTACACCTTACGTTACTACATTAATTATCCTTAAAGTAACGTTTTTATTTTATTATTATTAATGATAATAAACTTACTTAACATTTTATATGGTTGCTATCCTTTATTTCATAAATTAATCCTTCCCATCTAAATCCTTATCTATATAATATTTCAACATTTAATTTCATCACATACCAATTGACCCAATTACCGTTAACAATGTTTTTTTTTGTTTCGTTAAATCAATTTAATACCTTCCTTTATTTTCTCATATTCAAAGTATATCCAGGTAAAAATCTTTCCACTGCTTAATTTATTGAATTTTATACAATTTACTATAAATAGGTTTAAATTCCCATTTGTTGTATTTAAAATTTAGCGTTCATAAATTGCCCAATCTCATAAATCCAACCAATTTAAATCGACGAAAATTTACGGGTCGTTACACTCTCCCCCACTCAAAACTTTTCGTCCCCGAAAAGGAAAAAGAAGGGAGAATGAAGAATTAAATAACAATACATCTTATTCAAAATATTAACTTATAAACAATAATTTACTAAATTTATTACCTTAAATAAAATATCCATTTTATAATCATTATATCTTTTTATACTTAAATTACTAAAGTTTGGAAAACATTTTCAAAATATTTCTAAGTTCAAAATTTACAGAAAATTTTGGCAAAGTTTCCTTTGTACGGAGAGGCTCGGGAGAAAATATAATATAAATATAACAATATACACAAATATTTTCCAAAATAATATATATATCCCTACACGGGAAAATATATAAAATAGCGCTATAAACCGTAATCCGAAACGTACCTATTTGTCGAGCAATTTACGCTTAATTTATGGAACCAAAAGCAGTAGCAATTGCTTCCATAACCTGCATCTTACTTATAAAAATCCAAAGGGTTAACTATTTATATAAAGTGAAATATTTAAGTGGTTTCAGTCACTAACAACAGATCAATACAACAACATCAATTTCAACAAACAGCATACACAACAAATACAAAACAACCATTCAACCAAACAAACAAATAGTTGTTCGGGTTCAAAAACTTTTAAATTGTACGGAATGAAGAATAAACTACTAGCGCATCATTTACTCAACAGTCTTAGCTAAAACTAAGTAGATTATTCATTCACCCAAGTCCAATTTTAAAGTATCTTTGCCCAAACAACCATCAACTAAACAACAACAAATCCAAACAACAATCAATTTAACTTATTATTAACTTCATTTCATACCTTTGTTGTTTGATTATCTTTTTATTTATACAGTGATTCATCGTTTTAATTTACATTTACTCATTAAATGTTTGTTTCATTTATTACTTACAATTATTCAATTCCATTAACTCAAGTCATGCCAGTTCTTTTATTTCATTATAATTATTCATTCATTTATTGCATGCCCTCATTTATTTACATTTGTTTATCAATAGTATTCATGTCCCATTTAATTTCTTAGCATTTCATTTTATTTACTTAAGTTGATAATTATCTATTTGAATTACTTACTTTTAGTTATATTCACTTATAGTAAAATTTCAATTATAACATAAGTTAATAGCATTAAATTCTCATTTAATATAGCAAATTCATTGAATACTTCATTGCCTACCTTTACTTGTACAAATTTCTATTACATTTCTTATTAAACATTTCAACTTTTAATATTTGGTAAGTTATATATGTTAAAGAAGATGCAAATGAACTTATACAAGTTTTATCTCATCCTTTAATTAAATTTTAATGTTCAACAATATTACTCTTTATTTCATATGTTACAAATTTCAAATTTTCTTTAATTTTCATTTATAACTTAGCATTTAAATCTCTTATTTTATTTAGGGTTTCAATTATTAGTTAAATTCTGTTTCACTACAATAATTGAAACAATTAATTAATGGGAATTTAAGAATTTAATACCGGGTTAAATTTTAAATTTTATTTTAAAACAATAGATAAATATATTCTTATAACTTATATATTTCTAATTATATAATAAAAAATTCAAAATTTATATATATATTTTTTCCAAAAAATGAGTCTGCAATAAAACTACTACAGTGGTCTTCCCCCTTCGAAACTCGAAAATGAAAGTCGATGATGCGGCCGCCATCACCGAAATTATTTTCGAGCGACAGAGAGGAAAGTACAAACTTATTTTCTCAAAAAATTTCTTTAAAATAATTCTTCCGAATTATATTGAAATATTTATATCAAAAAATACTTATAAACAATATTAATATATTCCAAAATTTATTCGAAAAATTTCAAAACCCCGGATCTTAAGTTCTAAATTTCCAAATTTCATTTATTATTTTTAAATCTTATTTCTATTATTATTTATACACTTTATTACCTAACAACCAATCTATTTCAGCCAAATATAGAAATCATTTGAAAATTTTATTTTATATAGGAAATATAATAGGCAAAATTATTTCATTCACCTATATTAAAACCAAATATTATGTCGGTCTGTCCTATTAAGTGTTTAGAAATCCCTATTGATGTCATAGCGTCCCATGCACCAACCAGAATTTATAAATACAAAACGGAACAGATTAACACAATATTAAAACCTTTTATAACACTAACAAATACGCTCTCTCTCATATATATATATATATATATATATATATATAGACACACACACATACTCGGCGACTCCCATAGGGTATGATTACCCTATTAGTAAAGAGTCAAACCCCACAAAGCTAAGGTTTATCGCTAAACCAAAGCTCTGATACCAGATGTAATGTTCCGCCTTTTCGCACACTTTAAACCGACACACGTGCTGATTCAAACCATACGGAAGGGCGGATTGTTATGAGGTAAATAAGAAAAACAAGAAAGATATAAAAAAAAACAGAATCTCACAGCGGAAGGATAAAATATAATAATCAAATATACAGTTCATAATCTGTAAAAAAAAACATTTGATTTTATTTATATAACACATACCAGAGTTACACATACCAATAACAATGCAACGGAATTAAATGGTGTAGTTGAATAGTATACTAGATAATAGTAATACAAATCTTCGTCTTCGTCCTCCAGAGCTAAATCTTCAAATCCTGAAATGCTCAGACTGACCCGAGCGAATTTGAAAAGACAAAAACACTCGAGTCAGAACTAAAAGATCTTATTTGAGTTAAATTAACAGAAATAAATATGAGTGCAGTAACTCAAGAGATGCTCGGGATTTACATCTCCTAAGGATCCGTTAAACTATTTACTATGTAGTATATTGTGCTATTATAATAGTGTCTATTTATAAAATAAACTTACTTTTTAATAGCGTTAAGGGGTTACCCATATAGCCCTTAACACAAATAATGTCAATAGTCTATACAGTACCGTAATACCTCCTGATCGGGAGGCTACCAGAGAATACTACATAGGTACGACAAATAGAAACTCGTACAATGCGCGATAGGGTAGGTGACACGGCACAACTAGGCAATGCCAGGGTAGATATACCAATTACGCTTCCGGGTCGGTGGTAACGCGTAGCGCGCAGCTACCGCCCACCTCGAGCCACACCCCCAAATAAAAATCAAAAGTGGCCACCGAATCAATCCAAAGCCAAAGTATAATATCGAAGGGATGTGTCCGATCAAAGGTGCTACCTTATTAACCCGTCGATCGCTCCTGTTTTAGCCACCTTATGCCAACTCACGGGAGTCGGGTCCACGTATTTACCTTAAAGGAAACGCCACCACCATCCTACTTCATTCTGGAATCTCCACCGCGTACACGGTTGTTAAAATGGTTTTCGGAGTTGGCAGAGAGTATGACAATTTCCGATCCCGGTCTCTTCAACAACCAAACGTTATTATAACACCGCGGTCATTTAAAAATAATTATACTTCAAAATCAGAATAAAATATCTATTTTAAAACCATATATAAATACGATATCCTTTCCATTTCAAAATAAACTCGTTTGATATAAAAACCCAAATAAATATAATATCATTGTATTTCAAATATACTTTAATATTTATAATAATTGGAAACCAAACATTGAATTATAACTTTCAAACTATAATACTTCGAAAATTCATAGCTTTAAACCATAACTTCGAAAACTTAGATGGTTTGGATATTCAAACGGCATATAGAATAAAATAGTTTGCATTTAAAATTACTTTAAAAATAAATAATTTCCACACCTTCACAAATTTATCCACTTTATATTCAGTCTAAACCCATAACTTTTAGATTCACTTTCCGTTTGACTAAAACACTTTGATTTCAATATTTTCAAACTTTGAGTATTTAATGAATTTCAAAACTAAGATTGGGAATTTCAAACCACAATTCATTTTCCTATTATTTAGTTCGAAGAGTTTATATGGTAAATCCATAACCATTTAAAATAAACTAAATTTATTAACACTAAAATTTCCTTTCATTTATTTATACTAGAATTATATATTAAATCCAGTTATAAATATCATACCTTTAAAATTTCCAATTTTAATAAGTTTACATCAACTTATGGAGTTAAATTTTCAAATAAGCTCAATTCCAATTAAATCTCCAATTTATCTTTCAATCTTAATTTATTTGAATCGTTTATAACTCTCTATATATATACAAGAACTTAAACTCATACTAAATCGTATAATATAAATTATCAAATGCCATTTTTCAACTTATTCATTTTATTTAGCAGATTTATACATAGCTTAAATTCAAAATTTAACTATATATGCGTATATAAAATAATATTTATAAAATATCAAAATTTTATATTTATTAAACCGTATCATATCCAAACCAAAAATCATTTCAATTTTTATTTTTATTTTATATATATATATATATATATATACCGCGGTGCTTGTATATAATTCTCTATCCTATGGTCAAGTGATACGGATATTTATCATTGCAACCCGCAATTTAAAAATAAAAATACGGTTGTATATCATTTCAAACCACAATCCCCAATAAAATGAAATGCATGATAACTTGCAGATTTTTAAAATTATAATACACATTATCCATTCACCAACATCAATCATCAACCATTAATTATAATCATCATTCAATTTAAACAAACATCCATATAGAGCATATAAATATAACAGGGAATAAATAACAGGTTTTAGCTAACAGTTTTTATTCAGTTAGAAATTTAATAACTGTTTAACTAGCAGTTTATATGCAAAAATAAACGTAAATTTAACTGGCAGTTAATATGAAATAAAAATTAAACATAACTATGACTGGCAGTTAATATGCAAATAAATAAATTCTAACTGTCAAATTTAAAATTAATTAACAGTTAAATTAAATAAATGTGATTTAACTGAGATGATGAATAAAACATGCCAAACAATCATAAATAAATTTCTACTCATATCTTAAGTCAATTTAATAAACATAAGAAATTCTAGAAGTTGTGAGTGGGTTAAAACACTCACCTTTCGGATTTAAATTGAATTTAAATCCAATTTAAATCCAAAAATTCGACGGTCTCAGAATTCGTTCAAAGCAGCGTCAAAAGATCCAAAATTTTATTACGATCCTAGCGGAAAAAAATTCGTGTGAAACGGAGTTCGTATGAGAAAGTTATGCGATTAAATGCGATTGAAAAACAATTTTAAAATAAAAGAAAAGGAGACCACATTCACCTTCCATAATTGCCACGTCACTTCTTCCATTCACGCACCTGCAAACGGAACGCGGCCACTACAGTACCCTTTTGCGTGCGTAACCCATGTTAGAACGAAGCCGCTACCACGAATCTCACTGTACTCGATCGCCGTCCACCTTCATCGTCGCGCCAGGAAACTCGCCTCGCCCGGAAGCTCGCAGCATCGACCCTGATCTCGGCAAACATGAGCCGCCGCCACCTACTCTAAACCCTAGTTGAATTGTTCTCGCCGATCTGACCGTCCGTTTGACGAACGAATTTCACGGATGTACTCCCCTCAGTCCTCTCCCCAATACCCAGAAAAGGTTTGACGATCTGACGAAGTTGATTGCGGCGATGATGAACGGCCGTAACTAATCCATAGATTTGTGGACAAACCACAACCCAAATCGAAAAACAAATTTCTCCATTGAATTACGCTCGTCGAGAGCATCAGCATATATTATTTCCAGAATTTTCTGAGGTGTTTGAAATTTTAGCTTTGATTTTGAAATGAAAATAGATCTAGGGTTTGCATCCATTGAGGCCATTGAAGAAGAGAAAGTGTTGAGGAAAAATGAACGCACAAACAAATGAAGATGGATGGAGCCTAGGGTTTATAACAACCTATTTATAGGCGAGGTTGAAACGAACAGATAGATCCGATAAACAAACGTGTTAACGCTAACGTGGCCCAAAAAGCTCGTTCTGACCCCGGAACGAAATTGGGCAAACCCATATATCAAAATAGGTAATTTAAAATATTCTGAACGCGATGGAAAAAGTTTCACGTCCAAATTCGATCGTATGCAGAATTTATGCTGAAAACAATATTTGTAAATTGATTTTAATTAAATCGATTTCAAGGCGTTTCGCGTTCGTACGATCAAACGACAAGTCCGATCGCTACGAACTGTTATGGATCCGATGAAACTAGTTTCGTCGAAATCCGAGTCCGTGACCAAAATGGCTATTTTTATATTAATTAAATAAATTAAAAACTAGTCAATTAAATCAAATTTCCCATTTCACTTCGATAATTGACGATTCTTATCATCATAAATTTTTCAAATCATCTTTACTAACTTAAACAAAATTTAACTGTCGAATTAAAATCTATAAATTCTCAAATTTCATTAAATTCACCAATTATAAATTAAATTTCCAATAATTTAATTAAATTTACTTTCCATATATTTTTGTCAAATAGATAAATTTATCATTGGATTCATACTTCATTATGTAAATCTCTCCAATTTCATCTAAATATATTTGCATAATATCTAAATATTAAATTTCAAATATTACTTCATTATCGTTAATGTAATAAATATATTTTTAATTATTGCAATTGATTATCCGTTATAACTTAATATACTAAATAGATGGTTAATCTTAAATACTTATTCTCATTAACGTTTTATTTCTGCTTTCAAATTAATGCAATTATTACATATCCCTCCCTTAGTTAAAAACCTTCCTATTTCCATCTTTATTTCCAATTAACGTAAATGTTATATTCAATTTCCATTATTTTCAATAGATTCAAATTATCATATTTTAAATCCAAATGAATAAATAAAGCTTGATTCTCGTTTAAATATTTAACTCATCTAATTGCAATTAACCTTGTTATCATAAATTAAATTCCGATATATTGATACAACTTTTTTCCATTCTTTATTCACAAATCATCATATTTATGATGAAAATTTTCGTTATTCTCCATTTATTACCTTAATTTATTTACGTAACATTTAATTTATATTTATTGCAATGATTTCCAAATCAATTGAATGAATTAAATATATGTGTATCACTCATAATAACCTATGGTCACAACTCTTGATCACCTTTAATAAGATTATTATTTACAATCCAATAATCACCATTTACTATATATATACGAATTTATTAATTCAATATTTCCATTTCGTTTTCCTATACTAAATTTATTACTAAGTGTATTTACTCCATTCCAACAAGTTGGAATTCCATTCTTACTACAACAATCATTTCCCTATTCGCTTTTATTAATAACCCACCATCATTGCATTTATTGTCTTTTATTGATTTAATCAAATTACCCCATATTCCTTTAAATTCATACTAACGAAATATTCAATTTCATTTATTGCATAAACTCCATTTCATAAATCTACCTGCAATTTCTACCTAGAAATAAGGTTACGTTTCCATTGTAATTTACATTTACACCTTACGTTACTACATTAATTATCCTTAAAGTAACGTTTTTTTTTTATTATTATTAATGACAATAAACTTACTTAACATTTTATATGGTTGCTATCCTTTATTTCATAAATTAATCCTTCCCATCTAAATCCTTATCTATATAATATTTCAACATTTAATTTCATCACATATCAATTGACACAATTACCGTTAACAATGTTTTTTTTTGTTTCGTTAAATCAATTTAATACCTTCCTTTATTTTCTCATATTCAAAGTATATCCAGGTAAAAATCTTTCCACTACTTACTTTATTGAATTTTATACAATTTACTATAAATAGGTTTAAATTCCCATTTGCTGTATTTAAAATTTAGCGTTCATAAATTGCCCAATCTCATAAATCCAACCAATTTAAATCGACTAAAATTTACGGGTCGTTACAATATGCTTCTAGACAACTAAAGCCTAACGAGATTCGTTATGCTACCCATGATTTGGAGTTAGCCGCTATAGTCTTTGCTCTAAAGATTTGGCGACATTATTTATTAGACGAGCGTTTTGTTCTCTTCACTGACCACAAATCTCTGAAATTTCTCTTCCCTCGGAAGGAACTTAATATGAGGCAACAGCGTTGGCTTGAATTTCTTGCTTCATATGATTTCGATATTCGGTATAGTAAGGGTAATCGAGTTGCTGATGCGCTTAGTCGCAAGCAGCAAGTTGTTGTTTCCATGATGCTAGCAGAGTGGAATATATTGGAAGCTTTATCTCATTGTGATATTAGAGACCGTCTTTCAGTTTCTGATTCTCCCGTGCTTTTATTTAGCATGAAAGCTCGTCCTAGTTTATTGGATCGAATTGTCGATGCCTAGAAACAAGATCCAGATCTCGTTTATCTTATTCAGAGTTGTAAATCGAAATCCCGAAGTGATAATCTACAGGATTTCGATATTGATATTTATGGTTGTATTCGGAAGAAGGGAAGGTTGATCGTGCCTAATGTTTCTAATCTTAGAAACGACATTTTTGAAGACTGTCATCGTTCTAAGTATACTATCTATCCGGATAGTAGTAAGATGTATTCTGACATGAAACGCTTATACTTTTGGGAGGGTATGAAGCGTGATGTGGCAAGTTATGAGAGTCGTCGCATGACTTGTCAACTTATTAAAGCGGAACACCAGCGTCCTAGTGGTCTTTTGCAGCCTCTTGAGATTCCATTATGGAAATGGGATCAAATTTCTATGGACTTCATTGATGGTCTACCTCGTTCGAGGTCGGGCTATACTAGTGTTTAGATGATTGTTGATCGACTGACCAAATCAGCCCATTTTATTCCTATCAAGTCCAATCGGACTGCTCCTTTGTTGGCTAAGCTTTTTATTAAAGAAGTCGTTCAACTTCATGGAGTTCCTAGTTCCACTATTTGTGACAGAGATCCGCTTTTTACTAGTGATTTTTGGCAGAGCCTTCAGAAAGCTTTAGGTATTAAGCTCAATCTCAGTACAGCTTATCATCCACAGTCTGATGGTCAGACTGAAAGGGTAAATCAAGTCTTAGAAGATCTCCTTCGCGCTTGCATTCTTGATTTTGATGGTAGTTGGGAAGACCACTTATCTCTTGTTGAATTTTCTTATAACAACAGTTTCCAATCCAGTATCGGTATGGCTCCTTTCGAAGTGCTTTACGGAAGGCCGTGTCGATCACCATCTTGTTGGTTGGAATCCGGAGAAAAGTTAGTTCTCCGTCCCGATTATATTCGTGAATCTTCTGAGAAGATTGATATTATTAGACAGATAATGAAAGAGGCTCAGAATAGGCAGAAATCATATGCCGATCATCGTATGAAGCCTTTGGAATTTTCTGTTGGCGATCGCGTGTTCATTCGTATTTCTCCGATGAAGGGTGTGTTGCGTTTTAGTAGCTCCGGGAAATTGGCTCCTCGATATATTGGACCATTTCCTATTACGGAACGCATTGGCCCTATTGCTTATCGTGTATCGCTACCTATTCAGTTTTCGGAAATTCATGACGTATTTCATGTATCCCAGCTTCGTCGATGCCTTCGAGATTCGGATTCAATTATTGATTCTCATATGTTGCAAGATCTTGAGATCTCACCCGACTTGTCTATGGTGCAAAATCATATTCGTGTGCTAGCTTCGGAGGTTAAACGCCTTCAGAATAAAAAAGTCCCGCTTGTGAAAATTCAATGGTCCGCAAACCCCAAAGATTGTACTTGGAAAACCAAAGAATTCATCGAGCGTTCTTATCCTGATTTCCTCTCCTCTTCGGGTGGGGGTGAGCATTCTTAATTCATCTTTTCTATTTTAATTCTTTGTTGTGATGAATTATTTGTGTTATAAACAACTTCTAGTATGAAAATTGCGAGGGCGCAATTTTTATAAGGGGAGGTTTGTAACAACCGTGATTTTAATTACCGTCGAAATAAAAATTTAAAATGGAAATTTTAAATTGAGTTTTGAAAAAAAAATTGCAATGTAAAGATGTTGCAAAGTCAGTTGCATACTTTCCACTTGAAGCACGTTGGAATTGGACTGCATTTGCATTCACGTGTGTGAGTATAGGGTCCATTTCAAAAGCAAAAGTATGAACACTCGCTGTCACTAATTTTGAAATAAAAAGCAAATATGTGAACACTTTGCTATCACAGAATTTTGTAAACTTTGCATTTGCTGTCATCATTGTTTTTATGCTTGTGGTGTCCTTCTGTAGTGCACGTTTTCAATTAAATGCAAGTACACAACTCATGCCAACACGTCATTTTCCTTTGACTTATACACAAAATTGAAAAGAAGAGTATGATGCAACCTTTTTTTACTCATTTTCCAAGTAGCCTTTCACATTCTTTCATTTTAAAATTTACAGTGGCTCGGTGAAACGTTAATGGCAGTTCATTTCTTGTTCATTTGGATCCTAGTTGCTAGTTGCTTTTGAAACAAATCTAAAGTGAGTGCCAAACTCACATTTCTAATTTGTTCACTGCTTTATTTTTGCGTGCAAACTATGTTGCCAGACACTTGTTTATTTCATCTTTTGCGTGCAAAGGTGCCACCTTTCTTTTGCAATTTATTCTCGTGCGTGCATGTAAATGGTCCGGGCACTATGGTTCATTGTGTGCATGCATATTGTTGCATTGCCAGGTTACTATTTTTTTTGTAATTCAATTTTTGCGTATTCATGAAATACACGAAGCCAAGGTCAGGCAATATTTGGTCTACTTCATTTGCGTGTGAAGTATAGGCGTCAGACCTTTGTTTCTTCGCGTGCGTGTAAAAATATTTGTGAAAATTCATGTGTGCATAAATAAGTTCAGGTCTAATTTTTGGTTTACTTCATTTTGCGTGAAAACTTGTGTACAAAAATGTGTACAGGTCACATTGTTTTATATTTTCTTGCGTACATTTATAGTCCAGGTTGTTTATTACCCGCGTGCAAAAAGTTTGTATTGCATAAAAATTCAAGTCCTGTAATCCATTCACGTGTATGCAAGTAATACACGAAAGCTTGGGTCAATTATTTTATTTTTACTTCACCATGCGCCTATATAGCTTTGCCCAGGTATTTTCTTTTTGTTTATTTCATTTTTTACGTGCACAATTTGAAGCGTACGAAATTCATGTCCAGGCAAATTTCTTCACTTGTGTGCAAGTTGTAGTATATGTAGTGTTTCCAGGTCAGTATGTTATTTTGTAATTCATATACGTGTATGTAGGTAAATCACGAAAGCTAAGACCATCAATTTTTAGGTGTTTGCGTGAAAAATATAAGTCCTGGCATCATGTTTTGCAAGTTACAAATTCCTGGTCATTTTGATCTGTTAGATTGCATTTTGAGTATGCATGTGTAGCTTGCCAAGTCACTTCATCTTTAGTAATTCATTTTTGTGTATGCATGTATTGCATGAATATAGGCCTTATGTGCCTGCTTTTAATATTGCCAGATCATTTTAATGTTTTGTCACGTGTGTGCAAAACAGAGTCCAGTCCCAAATTTATTTTGTTCATATTGTAGTGTGCGTATAAATATGAGTTGCACGTTACTGCAGTAATTTACTTTTGAACCGGTGTTTGATTTTAAAACGTATTTTTGTTGCCGTTATTTTTATAACGGATTTTTACCCCGGTGTTTATATTTGAAGCGTGTTGTTTTGATGAGATTTTTGACGAATAAAAATTACTGTTGTTTTGACTTCTGTAACCGTCAATTTAACGTGAATTTTCAAGCGGCTATCCCGCAACGCTGATTTGATGTCCGTTTTTACGGTGTTTTGTGAAGCGCAATTTTCTTGTCGAAATTGCTATACATGTTGCTGTTTTAATCACGTGTTTTTAAAATCGTTTTAAAATAAAATTGTTTCCAAAAATTTTACAGTTTACGCTTTCAAAAGAATGAGGAATCGATTTAAACACTTCAGCAAAATTAAGGACTATGAACCCTTACTTTTACTGATCCGATTAATTCCGTACTTGTCCATTTGAGAACGTAAATTTTATTTATATGAAATACACAATTTTGCACTTTCAAGGAAACGATGAAGAGATTTAAACGATTTAGCAAAAGTGCAGAATATGGAACTACGCTTTTACTAATTCGGTTAAATATGGACTCGTTAATTGAAATATTTGCCGTGATGTTGCTGTTTGAAAATTTTGATGATTTTGTTGGGCTTTCGAGTCACTATGCTAGACCTTCGGGTCAATTACCAGTGCTAGACCTTCGGGTCATTTGTTGGACCTTCGGGTCATTTCTTGGGCGCCAAATATTATGATGACAGTACTTGGTATGCTTCGGCCATATGAGATGCACGTGCGGCGTAGCTTAGACTCGCCATATGCCGGGATCGATCCACTTTTATGCTGATTTTCTTGTTATCTTATTTTGATTTCTAGATTTTTGTGTATTGCTGTTTTGAATTCAAGTATGAATTTGAAAGTTGATTTTGATGGAGTTTAATGAGAATTCTTCATTTAAACTATGTTGATTATTTATGTTGAATAGTCTCATTCGAGATTATGATTAATGTGCTTTGATGTTGTTATAATGCATTCATTTCTAAGTTTAAATTAGACTGATCCGTTTATTATTTTCTTTTAAATAATACTCGGGTCAGACCGAGTTATTTCAGAATGATCGCTATCTCTGATTCAGTTGCTGCTTCAGCTTTTGGGATTTCACCTCATCTTTTGTTTAGGCTTTAAGGTGTTACTTTTGGTGTATTGACTCTCATCTCATGTATGATGATGTCTATGTATATGTACATTTGGTTCATGTGAATCATCGATTGTTGTAGCATGTATCCAGACTTGTCTTCCGCTATATCTGATATTTCTGTTCTGATGTGATTATACTTATCAGTGTTGTTGTTATTATGAGTTGTTCTGAATTTTTCTTAAGCCACCGTGGTTTCGTTTTAGATTTGGATTGAATGTTTATCGTTGGAAGCAATTTACACAACTCCTATCGATGTAATCAATACTCGTCTAAGGCATAACTTACGGATGATCGCTTCTAATAAGCCTTATTCTTCGCAATAGCAGACGTTATTTCTTATAATAACCTTTGTTATTGTGAGTATAGAGGTGGGGCGTCATGAAAGCTTTAAATATGTCTAATCACATATTAAACAAAGTCTCTCACAATAAAACATGAACAATTCCATATGAGTTATGGAAAGGACACAAACCAAGTTTTAAATACCTCAAGATGTGAGGGTGCTTGGTAAAAGTTCCAGTTCCGCCTTCCAAGAAAGTCAAACTTGGACCAAAAAGGGTAGATTGTTGCTACTTAGGGCCAGCCCAAAATAGTAGTGCCTACAGATTTTTGGTATTCAAGTCTGATATAGCTGATATTCATGTAAATACAATCATGGAATCTAGAGATGTCTCATTCTTTGAAGACATGTTTTCGCACAAAAGAAATGAAGGAAATAATGTCCCTAAAAGGACAAGAGAAGAATCAAGCAATTCACATGAAGATGAAACTCATCATGAGATTGAGGAAGTTGAACCAAGAAGAAGCGTAAGAGCTAGGACTTTCAAGACATTTGATTCGGATTTCTTCACATATGTGTTAGAACACGAACCTCAAACGTACAAGAAAGCAATGTCATCTTCTGAATCTTCATGTTGGAAAGAAGCTATTTAAAGTGAAATTGACTCAATTCTAAGTAATAAAACTTGAAAAGTTATTGATATTCCATCTGAAATAAAACCTATTGGCTGTAAATGGATTTTCAAGAAGAAAATGAAAACAGATTGCTCTATCGACGAGTATAAAGCCAGATTAGTAGCCAAAGGATATCGTCAAAAAGAAGGAGTAGACTTCTTTGATACATATTCGCCGGTAACACGAATAACCTTTATAAGAATGCTAGTAGCAATTGCATCGATCTATAATCTAGAAATTCATCAAATGGATGTAAATACAGCATTCTTAAATAGAGATCTCGATGAGGAGAACTACATGGAGCAACCTGAAGGTTTTGTTTTCAAAGGAAATGAAAACAAAGTCTGTAGATTAGTAAAATCATTATACGGACTAAAACAAGCTCCAAAACAATGGCATACAAAATTTGATAGTGTCATGATGAGAAATGGTTTTCGTATAATATGATAAGTGTGTTTATTATAAACAAATTGGACAATCATATGTGATGATTTGTTTATATGTAGACGATATGTTAATATTTGATCCAAATACTCAGGTAACAAAGACCATAAAGAAGATGTTAATTAGCAATTTCGATATGAAAGGCTTAGGAGTTGCAGACGTTATGTTGAGAATCAAAATAATAAGAACACCTAATGGAATTGAATTATCTCGGTCACACTATGTACACAAAGTGATTGAAAATTTTCAAAATTTTAGAATTAAAAGAGTAAGAACACTTTTTAATTCATGTACTGCATAAAAATACTAATGAGAGTATAATACAACTGGAATACTCTCGTGTAATAGGATGTCTCATGTATCTCATAAATTGCACAAGACCAGATATAGCTTATACAGTAAGTCGACTGAGCAGGTATACAAGCAATCTAGGAAAGAAACACCGGAAAGCACTAATGAGAGTGCTTGGATATTTAAAAAATACCGCAAATTATTCCTTACATTATGAAAAATATCCTGCTGTCTTAGAACGATATAGTGAGGCAAACTGGATTGCTGATTCAGAGGAATCAAAATCAACGAGTGGTTATGTATTTACCTTAGCAGGAGCAACAGTGTCATGGAAATATACTAAACAAATATGCATAGCTCGATTCACTATGGAATCGGAGTTCATCGCTTTAGATAAAGCAGACGAAGAAGCAGAATGGCTTAGTTATTTTTTAGAAGATATTCCATTTTGGCGTAAACCTGTACCGGCCATATGCATACACTGTAATAAACAAGCTGTGCTAAGCAGAGCGCACAACTTTGTGTATAATGGAAAGTCACAACATATTCGTCGACGTCATAGCACAGTTAGGCAGTTACTCTCAAATGGAACTATTTACACAGATTATGTGAGAACAAATGATAACCTAGCAGATCCATTTACTAAAGGTTTATCAAGAGAGAAAATTGACTGCGCATCGAGGGGAATAAGTTTAAAAGCCTAAAGCACCAAGAGTTATCTTATACGGAAACCTATCCTAGCGACTGGAGATACCACGGACTAGGATCAATAGGCAAACCAGTTCTGAGTAACTCAAGACGTAATGCATTTGCTTGGACATAGTCTAACTCCATTCCTATGGTGCACAATATAAATACATGCCTACAGAAGTATTTAAAGGTTAAAACTATGTTTTTAATGGTTGCGATCATCTATGTTAGTGTGAGCTGGATCGGCTCTATGAGAATATTAAAGGCTTTTATTCTCTAAAAGCACTCGGAGAACCAATAATTGTTCAGGACCAAAATGAACACAACCAAGAGATTGGATGTGAAGGGAAATAATGCTTTGTAAATCTTATTGTCTGATTATACAATAACGGCTGATGGTTCAAGATGAAATAATTCACTGATTAGCCAAGTATATCCGATAAGTTTTAACTATGGAAAGTTCAAAGTGAAATATCTACTTATCCTCGATATAGCATTATCTTCATATGAACTGTGTGATATTACACTTTGTGTGGGGAGACATATATTGTCATTCATGTGGAGGATTGTTAGAATTCTCTAAACTTGGTGAATAAGATACGTCCCACATCGTCTAAAATAAGTCCTTATTCTTGTTTATATAGTGTATTTTCAATCCCTATATTGGCCCCCTTAGGGTCAGACAATTTTGTGCAAGGAGGAGAACCTATATGGCCATGGACGAACACGGCGCGTGCCGCCGCCCGTCCGACCGAACCGGACCGGATCGAGTGCGGGTCCAATAAGAGTGGACTGTGTTATAATTTTGCTGTACAGAAGTGAACGGTTTTCTACTGTTTAAATTTAAAAAGAAGCAACTGCTGCAAACCGCAACAGTTTCTGGCCATTGCAAACGAAGAGACGCGACTGTTGCGAATAGCAACAGTTTTTGGCCGTTGCAAACGAAGAGGTGCGACTGTTGCAAACAACAACAGTTTTCGATCGTTGCATAATGAAGAGGCGCGACTGTTGCGAACGGTAACGTTTTTTGGCGTTGCAAATGAACGAATGTTATTTTTCTCAACAGATGTAGCCATTGGGAATTCGGCTATAAATAAGGAGAAAACCTGATCACTTTCCTCACTCGATCAATTCCGAATTTTCTTCTTCCTCCTCTTCGTTTCTTAATATCTACAATCCGTGCGCTTTTAATCTCGAGCAGCTCACGTCTGTTGTATCTTGAGAGACTTTGAATAAAGTCTTAAGAAAATTGTTACGACAAGCCTCAGACGTAATTTACTTCTTCAACTGGTTAGATTTTTAGTTGATTTATATATATATATATATATATATATATACATATGTATGTATGTATATATATATATATATATATATATATATATATATATATATCGTTTTCTTTATACGTTGCACTATTTCTTTAAATAGTATAACGTTTGATTTAGCACTATAGTTATTATTGCTACAGTTGTTACTTTGTTGTTATAATTAATATTACATTTTTGGTGTTCAAATAACTAATACAGAATTTCAGAGTAGTGGAAATCTGAGTTGTAAACTTGTGAGACAAGTTTATTATTGATTGGTATCTGTTTTGGTATACTAGACGTATAACAATACATCCTTTAAATTCTTCTGTTTAAAGAAGAAAAGGGGGGAAAACATTTTCATAAAAGTGTGCGTGGATTACATGCAGTTAGTATATGGTTAGTAGTAAACATATGAGAGGAGTATGAAAGGACGAACGGTCAGCAAAGTATAAGAATCAAGATCCGTGGCTGCATTTTTCAAAGCATGATACAAAAAAGAAGAGATGATGTTACATTATTTTCTGCTTACTGCCAAGAACTAGCTTAGCATAAGGAATACTTGCCAGTAAAGAAAACGATTATAAAAAAGAAAAGAACTGAAGAAAAAGAAGACAAGGATAGGCCACTGCTAAAAGTTCAGCTTGCACATGAAGGTTAGGACCTTTATTACTTTGCCACCTTTATGGTTTCATACCACTTTTTCCCACATATGCAAGGTTAAAGAGAGAAAGCAGTGACTAACCATAACATAACAAAATATATATGTACTAAAGAGCAACGATTTTAAGGGCATACGTTTATAAATAGAGCCATCTTCCAAATAACACTCTACAACCATGAATCGCAAACTCATAGTAGAAGTAATAGAAGCTCGAGACCTCCTTCCAAAAGACGGAAAGGGCACTTCAAGCCCCTACATCGTTATAGACTTTGATGGTCAGAGGAAACGTACAAGTACAATACATTGCAACCTCAACCCATCTTTCAATGAAGTCCTCGAGTTCAAAGTGAACAACAACGTAAACATAAACTCACTTAAGGAACCTTTAGAGGTAGATGTTCTCCATGATAGGAAGGCATATCCTACACGTAGGAACCATTTTCTTGGTAGAGTCAGGATCGACCCTTCACATGTCGTTAGAAAAGGCGAAGAGGCCCTAGAGTATTTTCCTTTGGAAAAGAAAAGCTTTCTCAGTTTTGTTAGAGGTGATATTGGGCTAAAAATTTACTATGTAGATGAACCTGAACCTGAACCAGTACCAGAACCTGAGTTGAAACCTGATGTCTCTGAGTCAAAACCTGATGTCCCTGAGGAGCAAAAAGAAGACATCAAATCAACTGAAGCAGTAGATGATAAAGCAGAAGCTAAACAAGAGGATGTACACACTGAAAAAGAAGAAAGTGCTGATACTACAGAAACAAAACCAGATAGTACTGAACCTGAACCACAGCTGCCACCAGAGCCTCTCAAGTGGGCCCCGCAAGCAAGGCCCAAAACACCCGAACCCGTCGAGAAGTCTACGTATGACCTAGTGGACAAAATGCACTACCTATTCGTCCGGGTCGTACGGGCCCGGGCCCTCCCCAAGGGCCGCAACCCTCATGTGCGCATAGAAGCCTTAGGCCGCCATGTCAGCACACAGACAGCTAGACGTGGGGCCTACTATGAGTGGGACCAGACGTTCGCATTCTTCCTTTCTTCCTCCACGACCGAATCGTCGAACATGGAACTCTCTATCTGGGATCTGCCTCCTAACGCTGACATCACCACCGCTGATGTCAGTGACAGCTTTTTAGGCGGTATTTTCTTCGACATCTCCGAAATACCCTCACGGGACCCTCCAGACAGCCCACTGGCCCTGCAGTGGTACAAGCTCGAGGGCGGGCCCAACAATAAGGGCAAATCCGACATTATGCTCGCTGCATGGATCGGTACCCAGGCAGACGAGTCCTTCAGCAACTGCATCAAAGTCGAAGACATAAAAGACAGCCACGTCAGCAGGTCAAAGGTATACATGTCCCCCAAACTCTGGTACCTCCGCGCCACTGTTCTAGAAGCAAACACAGGTTTCATAAATGTAAACACGATCTCCATTAGAGCAACTCTAGGGTTCCAAGTCCTAAAAATGAAAGGAATGCATGAAGACTCGTTATTTGTTGCAGCAGAGCCATTCGGTGAAGAGACTCTTACCTTCACCTTAGAATCGAAACACGGTAAGGAGACCTTCCTTATCGGATCCGCATCCGTTAAGCTCACGGACATCGAACGTAGAGTCGATGACCGTAAAGTAAAATCTCAATGGCTAGATCTGATTGGTTCAAAAGCACAACCATCAGGAAGACTGCACATAAGAGCATGCTTCGACGGTGGATATCACGTCTCTGACGAACCACATCAGTTCATCAGCGATTTCAGACCATCTGCTAGACAGCTATGGAAGCAGCCAATCGGCGCAATCGAACTTGGCATCATCGGCTGCAAAATACAGGCCGAAACAGGCTCCCCCAACTCATACGTGGTCGCTAAATACGGGCCCAAGTGGGCCAGGACCCGAACCGTATTCGATTGCTTCGACCCGTTATGGAACGAGCAGTACACCTGGCCCGTTTACGACATATGCACCGTGTTAACTTTATCTGTGTTCGACGAGTCATCCTTCCCTTTAGGGAAAGTTCGGATCCGGGCTTCGACCTTGGAAGCGAACCGGACATACAGGTGCCGGCATCCAATGGTTGTGATGACACCATGTGGCGCGAAGAAGACGGGCGAGATAGAACTCGCTGTACGGCTCTCGTCCGCCGTTTCCAAACTCGATCTCCTGTACTCGTACCTACGACCAATGATGCCGCTGATGCACACCATCTGTCCGATCAGCACGGCCCAGATTGATCTCCTACGTCTAGCTTCTGCACGAATCACAGCAGGACACCTGTCAAGATCGGAACCGGCTTTGAAGAAGGAGGCGGTGATGTGGATGCTGGATGCGGCGGATCCGCGAGGGTTCAGCATGAGGAAACTACGCGCCAGCTATTACAGAATCATCAGAGCTCTGTACTGGGCTGCGGATGCGGTTAAGTGGGTGGCGGATACCAGAACCTGGCGCAACCCGACTTCAACCATGATAGTGCATGTTGTGATAGTGTTACTGACATGTTATCCTGAACTGGTTGTACCAACGCTTGCATTGCACATGTTTGGGGTTGGGGCATGGAGGTACAGGTACAGGATCCGGAACCTGGAAGGGAGTCCGGACATACGGGTATCAGGTGCAGACAACGTGGATAGAGATGAGTTGGATGAGGAGTTCGACCCAATACCAAGCATGAGAAGTGCAGAGGTGGTGAGGATGAGGTATGACAAGGGAAGGGTGATGGGGGCAAAGGTGCAGGGGATGCTGGCTGATGTGGCAGGACAGGCGGAGAGGGTCCAGGCACTGGTGTCGTGGAGGGACCCACGTGCCACTGGGATGTTTTTGTGTACGTGTGTTTTTGTGGCTTTGGTGATGTATGTTGTGCCCAGTAAGGTGGTTGCTGTGCTGGCGGGTTTTTATTGGATGAGGCATCCGGTGTTTAGGGACAGGAGGCCGTCGGCTCTGGTAAACTTTTTTAGGAGGCTTCCTTCGCCGTCGGATAGAGTCATTTAGATAAGCAGATTATATACATACATACATATGTATATGTATACATATGCATATGTCTATGTATATGATACGTGTGTGTATATTAGTGTAATATATAGATGTAATGTAATGCTGTTATCTACCCTTTGATTTATGTTAACCTTCGTCCATTTCTTCTACTTGTTCAGCATAGAAAACGTATGTGAAGCCTAAAATTCGACAAAAGAAGTAGAAACAGAAATTATATATATTAGTGTAATATATAGATGTAATGTAATGCTGTTATCCACCCTTTGATTTATGTTAACCTTCGTTCATTTCTTCTACTTGTTCATCATAGAAAACGTATGTGAGGCCTAAATTTGACAAAAGAAGTAGAAACAGAAATTAGAATGTGTGAGGAATTATGACAAACGGTATATGTGCACTGATTTTATCTATCACTTTATGCTTGATGCTTTCCTTCGGCCACAAAAGTGAACGTTCTATGTTTAGAGGAGCTCGTATTTACTTTGTTATCGATGAAAACAGTAGGAGGTAATCAAGTAGAAAATCAAAATAAATAGTAAATACTTATCTTCGATTGCGAGGGCCATAAGTTAAGCCCGGTTGATGATCTCATTGATTGTCATGGACCTGGTGATAGATTAACCAAGATATAAACCTACAAGAACGTGAAGAATATCAAACAGCATACACTAATCCTATAATGGTTCTAAAGAAAATCGATGGATATGTCCTGGACATCGCATTGATATGAATCTATAATTTTCTGCCATGGATGAACTTAGCATTGTAGAACAGAAAACAATTTTAAACCATTAAGCGTCTCATGCACTACTAGCATCCAGGCCCGGCCACTGTAATTTGAGAAACAACGACGTAACTTTGGTACCAGGCGATGTAGAAAATTAACCAAACGGAAGAAGAATAAGAATGTAAAAAACAGGTAAGTATTACATGCATATAATGCGTTCTAACCGTTCAAAATTATTATTATTATTATTACATATATATGTTTGTGTGTGTTTAATTTCAGACTTTTATAATCAACAAGAATGAGAAAGTTTTATGTCAAATCAAAAAAATTATTTATGTGCTAAAATTATCCGTCGTTAACGGATATAATTGATACATTATATTTATTCGTATCTGGGATGCGAATATCTAATATTCAAAAACTATTTTGAGTTTCGATACGGATATAACAATATTAGCATTTAAAAATATATGTTGAAAGCCCAAGTTTAGTCGGTAGTTAGAACTTAGCTGAACCATAGATGGTATACCCAGTTGTCAATTGTAATCGGGACAATTGAGTGTATGTTAGTTAATTAGATTTTTTCCCCCAAAAAATTAAGCATGTGAAATGGAGCTGCATATGTCACTGATGAAATAGTTCTTCGTATATATTGATTATGCATATTGGAAATAAAGGTATAATCTAGTTTTTAATTCATCTATACTATATTATGATTATTGAGCTTGGTTTCTAGAGCTCTAGAGCCCTTCTTTAGTTTCTCAAAAATGAAACGTCGCATCTTTTCATTTTTCCCTCTGTTTGGTCCGTTTGCTAATCCCTGCCCACTTCAACGCTTCTCAAAGAACCCTAGTTGCTCTTCTCCTATTCCTCTATTCTAGGCCGACCCCTCATTCGATTAGATTAGTGGCCACTTAATCAATGTCAACCAAATCTCCTAATTCACCAACATTGGATTCTACCGTCAAAGGAATTTTCAACACCACCTCCAATTCAACCCTATGTATGCCTCCATCACTGACCTTTTTCCTAATTGTTCTCATTCTGCTCGCGTTTTAGATATTTTGATTCGTCGATTTTCATCAATTTCTTTCAATTTTTGCGATTCGTTTAATTTTTTATGCGAGTCTTCTTCTTTTGACTAACTTAATTTAATTTGTTTTCACCATTTGCTGTGACTGATTATGATTTATATTTGATCTCACCAATTCCTTCACTGCCTTCAAACGAGTTTCATGTATGATTTTCTTTAATTTTATTGGTTCGTGTTTTAATTACTTAAGTACAAATTCCGTCTTATTAGATCGAGCAACTGGATTGACTGTACTCAAAACTTGCTTTGGAACTTCATCAAAAAAAAACACTTTCTTGGAAACTTCTTTTAAGATATATGATTGCTTTTCTTATATTCCAGTTATTGTTATATTAATCAATAATGATGGAAATTAATACGATTTTTTAAGTTTTATCAATAAATTTAGGGATGACATATGAAAAGTTCTCAATATTTCATTTCATTACATGTTTTTTCTCAAAGATAATCACTTAAATATTCAAAAATGAAAATGTACAATTTACTGCTTTTTGTAGTTACAAACATTTTCCAGGTTTATGTGTGAAATGAAGTCATCTTAGACTGATTCAATGTTGGAAGGTTTCATAGGAGCATCTCTCAAGGTATAAAAAAATATGGCATTGTAAAATTTAAGATTACATATATAATGCGTCTGCTTCTAATATGAAAAGAAATAAGTTGTATAATAAAGAAATTTATGAGATGTCTAAAATGATAACATTACCGGATATGGTATATGGACAATGTTGTCCAAAATGATAATATTATCGGGTATGATATATATAGACCAATGCTTTTATCACCCTATAGCGATTACATGATTGCTAACAATAAAATCCAATTACATACATGCTTTGAAACATTCAATCGTGCAAGTGTAGCAGATGTCACATATTGTATAATTTAGTAAGTTTTTTTTCTTCCCTTTTGCATTTTCTGTGGTTATATAACTAGCCTCATTGCTTGCTTCATGTTCCTATAATATTTTGGGTAAATTCCAATACTTCGTTAACTGTGATTATGGTAGTAGCTGACTCAATCAATGTATCTATGTAAATTTTGATTTACTTCCTCTTCCAACTATTTGCACATTTCGACAAAGCAAAAAAATTGAATCTTTCATTTAGGATTAAGGTAGGGTTGAAGCTTTCTATAATGAGAAATTTTTTTAAGTTATGAATAAAATAAAGCTAAGATTATTTCCATTTTTTTTAAAAAATAAGCTAATACTAACATAATTCCAACAATTCATTTTGCATAACAAGGTCGTGCTTTTTTGGATGGCCAGGGTTGGGATAATATATCAAATCAACTACAAGACGATCAAATTAACTACATTAATGTTATCGGAAAATAAAATGATTGATTTTTTATAGCCAAAATATAATGTTTTGTGCCATATCGGTCTATGTACACATGTTTTTATTAAAAATGCCTCTTTGAATGTTAATCTACAATGAATTTTGAATTTAATATGTGTGCATTTATACAATTACATTGAGATATCGATCATAAGAAATCAGATTGGTTAATTTTTTATAGCCAAAATATCATATTTAGTGCCTTATCAATCTATGTACATTCAATTTTTTTAAATTGCCTCTTTGAAGATTAATCTACAATAATTAGGAATTAATATGTGTGATTTTATTGTAATTACATTGAGTTATCGATTATAAGAAAATAGAGCGATTAAAAAATTTTTATAGCCAAAATATTATATTTAGTGCCATATCAATGTGTACACATGTTTTTGATAATATTGCCTCTCTGAAGATTAATCTACAATGAATTCAAGAGTTAACATTTTATGTCATATGTGAATATCTTAACCTGCTTAGCTGTCATAATTATAATAGAAAATATTGAATATAATATTACTTGATCTTGTAAGCTATGATATTATTTCAATACCTCTTAATTTCTAGGTTAGACAGAACATATATAAATTTATTTTGGCTTAGACGAATGGTTTTAGTAATTTAGGCAAAAAGTAACCCACTAGGTTGCCAACAAAAATCAACTTTATCGACATTTGGCTTCTTTAGAATGCTAATATTTACTGAGGTTTTAATTGTCATTGAAAGAGAGAATTGCTTTTAGAGAATTACCATACCCTTAAAATTATATGATGAATAACTGCAATAACATGACATTAATGATAGATGGGAACCAATAAAATTGACATATTTCTTAATATTTTATTCAACATATCGGGTGGGATGAAACCTCATTGATGTAGGCATTTGATTCATTTAATGCGTATTTGGTAAGATTTGTGATTCTCATGGGTCTGCCTTTCTTTCGTTGAAAATTCGTGATCACATCTTATCGCGCACCTACAATTACCAACGCTAGACTTGCACATGATTGTGACATAAGTCTACAAAGCATAGAGGGAATATGACAAAAGGAACGGTTAGAACTCTAAAAATAACTGAATCTGCTAATATGTATGCATAATAAAATTTAGGGATTAAAGAAATAGTTTAGTTTTTTGGTCTGTCTTTCTCCGAAAATGCATGAACTCAAAAAATGTTGAAATTTTTATGAGTTTGATGGTATCTTCATATATATTTTTTTGAATTTGAATTTTAGTTCGACCTTTTTAATACGTTTCATCTTTTTAACATGGCGCCCCAAATTTTTGAAATCCTACTTTTACCTATGGTAAGTTTTTATTAGCTTATTGGTAATACACCGTGATTATTTAAGCGAAAATTGAGATTCGGTATGTGATATCAGATTTGTTTTGCCGTTCGACCTGGACATATTTTTTTGCAATAACACTACATTAGCACCATCTCTTTGGATTATAGTACTAATAGTTATTGCAAAGTGTATTTTGATAACCAGCAACGACATTGGACGAGTCGTGAAAATCACTGACTATGATATTCCAGTATCATATAAAATCATTCAACACAATGGTCATAACTTTGGCGTTTGGATTTTCGCAAATAAGCACAGCTATTTACTGCTCTATACTGATTTCAATTGTGTATGCCTCCCTTAGTCTCCAATATCACTTTATTACTTTTAACTTTTATAACTGATATTGTACTCATTTTCATATAAATTCTTACACTCTACTATGTATTTTCGTATGTATTTTTAATGCCAATTTTTATGTAACGGTTTATCATCAGATAAATATAATGTCAATTTATAACTACCGTGATGCATTGATATGTTTTAACTCTATAACGGGGATAATAATTTTTTTGAGATAAGATACAAAATATGTAATGTTTCATTACTTGCTACCTAAGTCTTCAATCCATGTTACATGCAACCTAAATGTTGGGTTTTTACTCCTAAATGTGAAAGCTCAATGCTCAGTGTGCATTTATTAAAGAAATTATTTTAGAAAAAAAATATGCAAATTGATCAATGTTGTTTAAAGTTGCTGCAGGCCAATTATAATCAATGTGCAAATATGTAAATCTCTAAACTGCGTACCAAATATGTTCATTAAATAGGACCAAAGTTGGAAATTGATATTATAGGGTCCCTAAAGCATATTTGCATCCATTTTTGTGATCTACGTTGTGCTCTCCAAGTGAAGAAAGATATGAAAGAACAATGAAATGGGCATTGCATCATTTCCAGAGGTAACAAAAGTTGCAAACACATATAGTTTATATAGAGCATAATACAAATGCTTAAATAACTAGAACATATTTAACAAAATAACCATGTTACATTTAGATACGCTATTAGTATAAAGCATAATACATTATCATACAGAAAAAACCACTAACATGATGTTTTATGAATCATTATTTTGCAAAAAGCATGTGCTTTGGGGAAAAAATATTTGCTTCAACTTGAATAGTTAATATCCTTGATTTTCATTAAAAATTGTTTAGGAAATCTACTTATCACTTATATTCTAGAAAAATTAAACCATTACCTTTGCATAACTATATCAGCAATACATAATCATGTTTAGACATTCCAATAGCAAAATTATTGATATGCATTTGACAAACATTCATGAATTTGTGTGTTCGACATGAAATGGATTAATTGAATTTCACATAAGCATAATCCAATATAAATGTTTTGGTGCCTAAATACATTTATATATGTGTGTGTGTGTGTGTACAAGTAACAAGCTACTCGAAATTATTTTTCTTATCATTCAAAAGAAGAAGAAAATTTTCTTTCACATACATGCCTAATCTCATTTTCATCATCTTTTTTATATTCATATACATACGCTTTTTAATCAACTTTCCCTTAACAATAATCCGTAAAGATTTAATATATGAGTCTAAAAACTTTAGTCAATAATATATCGTCTCCTTTGATCAATAACAAATATTTTATTTATTTATTTAATAATATAACCGTGTATGTTGAATTTGGATGATTCAAATGTTCATTAAAAGGGAAAGAAATTAATTAATTGATTCAATCAAATCAATTAATTTAGCTGATATATGGAAGGATATTTTAAGGAAACTAATTAATTAGTAAATCAATTAATTAGTCTGCTATATGAAGAAATAAATTATTAGGCATGGAGAATAAAGGAAAGATATGAAAACGAAGATCACGCCATCTATTTATACTAAAATCAAATCAAATCACGCAAATTGGAAAGATATCTGCGTAATCGGGAAATTGATTTGCTTAATCTCCAAGCAACCCTTCATTATCAAGTCTATATAAATGAAGGAACTTTATCTTCATATGAACAAGCAAGTGTAGTATCCACCATTATTCTTTCCTCTTTCTTTTGTACTTTCTTCTTTAGTGAAATAAAAAGTTGTTGGGTCTCCGTGGACGTAGGATATTCATATCCGAACCACGTTAAATCTTCTTATCTTCTATTTCTGTTATTTTTCTGTGAGACTGCATAATTCTTTTTAAGTATCATTGATATCTAAATAGGCAATACTAGATTCTGAACAAATAAACCGCTTCCGCTCAAATAAAAAAAATAAAAAAAATCACTACAGTTTGGTATCAGAGCTAGTGTTATTGTTTCTGTTTGGATATTAATGGCTACTTCTAGTAAGTCTGTTGGCAGATCTGGTGTCAATTATGGAGTAACACGTTTTGACGGAAAAGGAGATTTTGGTACTTGGAAGATGAAGATGGAGGCTGTATTGAAGAAGGAGAAGACTTACAAGGTTGTTTCTGCGCCTGAGAAATTGAAAGATATTGATGCAGCTGATTTGGAAGAGATGGAAGATGAAGCTCTTACAACAATTCAGTTGAGCCTTTCAGATGAAGTTCTTAGAGAATTCTCTCAATAGAAGACGGCGAAAGAACTATGGGATGCATTATCGGATGCATATCACGACAAGTCTCTCACTAATCGGATTATTCTTCAGCAACAACTTTATTCGTTCAAGATGAAGCCTGGAGCTAATCTCATGGAGCATGTAGATGCTTTGACGACTTTGATTATGAACCTGAAGGCAGCGGAAGTTGATATTACTGATGAGGCTCAAGCTGTGATCCTCTTATGTTCCTTGCCTAAGGAGTATACTGCTTTTGTTAATTCCATGATTTATGGCCGCAGTAAAATTAGCCTATCTGATGTAAAGGCTGGTCTTCATAATGAAGTATTAAGAGGTAGATTGGCGAGCACTAGCTTGGATAGTGATACTGAAGGCTTATCTGTTCAGAGAGGTAGAGGCCAAAGCAGGACGAAGAAAGGTGGAGGACGGAACTATTCACGGTCCCAGTCTAGGGGGCCTAAGAATTTGACTTGCCATTATTGTAAAAAACCAAGGCACTTCATAGCACAATGTCCCAAGCTTGAAGGTAGAAGAAAAGATCCAAAGCAAGCTTCAGCTTCTACAGCAGAGAAATCAGATACAGAAAGTGACACCGATGTATTTACAGTTTCTGGCTCTTCTGGGAAGAGCAACTTATGGCTGATTGATTCTGGCGCATCCTATCATATGACACCTGATAGGAACTGCTTTTCCACTTACCGTGAAATTGATAGAGGAGAAGTTCTGATGGGAAATGATGCTTCTTGCCGTATGGTGGGTGTTGGTAGCGTGATGATTAGGATGTTTGATGGTGTTATTCATACGATCACCAATGTTAGACATGTACCTGATTTGAGGAGGAGCTTGATTTCTGTTGGGGCATTAAGTAGACTTGGCTTGATGATTGTAGTGGAAGGAGAGAAAATGAAGATATCGAAGGGTTCCATGATTGTTATGAGAGGTGTGAGGGCAGGAAATCTTTATCTACTAAAGGGCACTACTGTAATTGGTGAATCGGCTTCTGTTACATCTGTTGATTCGGATTCTTCCAGATTATGGCACTTACGGATGGGTCACATCAGTGAGCGCAGCATGGATGAGTTGAGAAAACAAGGATTGATTGATGGAGTTCATCATTCAAAACTTGGTTTTTGTGAAGAATGTGTTCTTGGAAAGCAGACGAAGATTTCTTTTGGTACAGGAGAGCATAAAGCAAAAGCTGTCTCGGAGTATGTTCATACAGATGTCTGGGGTCCCTCCCCTTGTCCGTCTTTAGGTGGAGCCAGATATTTTGTTTCATTTATAGATGATTTCTCTCGTAAAGTATGGGTATACTTTCTTCAGTCAAAGAGTGAAACCTTTGCCAAGTTTCGGAAGTGGAAATCTATGGTTGAGAAGCAGTCAGGGAAGAAATTGAAAGTTCTCCGTTCAGATAATGGCGGTGAATTTGTATCACAGGAATTCAGCGATTATTGTGAGTCTGAAGGCATTAAGAGGCATTACACCACACCAGGCGACCCTCAGTCCAATGGAGTTGCAGAAAGGATGAATCGGACATTATTGGAGAGAACAAGATGCCTTAGACTGATTGCTAAATTGAAGAAGGGATTTTGGGCTGAAGCTTTATCTATGGCAGCTTTCCTCATCAACCGCACACCTTCCACTGCCATAGATATGAAGATCCCTGAAGAAGTATGGAAAGGAGAGCCTGTCAGGTATTCATTTCTCAAAGTGTTTGGTTGCCCAGCTTATGTGCATGAGAGCAAAGGGAAGCTGGAACCTAAAGCTCGCAAGTGTATTTTTCTAGGTTACAGGAGAGGAGTGAAGGGATATAGGATGTGGTGTCCTATTAGCAAGAAGATCGTTATGAGCAGGCATGTGATTTTTGATGAGAAGGCTATGTTGAAGGTGGAGCCTTCCTCATCGGATGACAATGAGAGGACATGTGAAGAATACCAGACACAAAGCAAGTCATCTGTTGATTCTTTCCATAGACGTTCAAATGGTGTTTCCGATGACACCGTGGTTGATGAGGATAATATCGATGTTGGTACAGAGGATCAAACTCAAGGTGGAGCTCATGCGGAACCTAGGCCTGTCAGACAAAGAAGAAAGCCTAAGTGGCTTGATGAGTTTGTTGGATTGAGCATCGAAGATATTAACTTCGATGATATGGCAACATATGCTTTGAATGTTGTCCATGATGAGCCCTGTGATTATAGAGAAGCCATCGCATCAGTTAACGGTTCCAGTTGGTTAGTTACTATGGAGGAGGAGATTGAATCATTGCAGAGAAATCATACTTGGGATTTGGTGCCTCTTCCCACCGACAAGAGAGCTATTGGATGCAAGTGGATCTATAGAGTGAAAGACGGCGAAAATGGTAATCTCAGATACAAGGCAAGGTTAGTCGCAAAGGGGTATGTTCAGAAGAAAGGGGTAGAGTATCATGATATCTTTGCTCCAGTGGTTAGGCATACTTCTATTCGTATTCTTTTGGCATTGGTTGCTCATTATGATATGGAATTAGAGCAACTAGATGTCAAAACTGCATTCTTGCATGGTGATCTGGATGAGGAGATTTATTTAAAGCAGCCGGAAGGGTTCATTGACAGTAGCAGGCCAGACTATGTTTGCAAACTCAACAAATCTCTATATGGACTGAAGCAGTCTCCTAGACTATGGTATAAGAGGTTTGATAAGTTTATGCTTTCACAGGGATACTCCAGAAGTTTCAAAGACCAGTGTGTTTATTTCAGGAGATGTGATGGTGATATGATTTATTTGTTGTTATATGTTGATGACATGCTGATTGCATCTCGGAGTATGGCCAGAATTAAGGAGTTGAAAGCGGAGCTCAGTAGAGAGTTTGACATGAAGGATTTGGGAAAGGCACAAAGAATATTGGGTATGGAGATAAGCAGGGATAGGAAGCGGAGAGAGTTAAGGCTCACTCAAGCTCAGTACATCGAGAAGGTCCTCGCTCGATTTGGAATGGAGAAAGCTAAACCGGTTGGCACTCCATTAGGCTCTCATTTTAAGTTGTCAAAAGACTTGTCTCCCTCATCGGAAGAAGACAAAAGGTATATGGCTGATATACCTTATTCTAGTGCTGTTGGTAGTCTTATGTGTGCGATGATGTGCACAAGACCAGATTTGGCCCATGCAGTGGGTGTTGTGAGTCGATATATGTCTAACCCAGGCAAAGAGCATTGGCAAGCTGTGAAGTGGATTCTTAGATATCTTCGAGGCACTTCTTCGGTGGGCTTGTTATATGGTGGAGTGGATGGTGACATCTTTCTTAAAGGATACTGTGATTCTGATTACGCTGGGGATAGAGATGCTAGGAAGTCAGTGTCGGGCTACGTTTTTACACTTGGCATAGGCTCGATTTCATGGAGATCAAAGCTGCAATCTATCGTAGCTTTATCGACTACCGAAGCAGAGTTGATATCGATTGTGGAAGCAACAAAGGAAGGATTGTACTTACTTCAGTTGTTGGATGATCTTTCAATGGTACAACAGACAGTAGAGCTATTTTCAGACAGTCAGAGTGCGATTCATCTTGTAGAAAATCAAGCTTATAGTTCACGGACGAAGCACATTGATGTTAGAGGTTTCTTTCTTATGCTTGAGGAAGAACGAAGAAAGATCAAATTGTTGAAGGTGAGTACTTTGGATAATCCTTCAGATATGATGACAAAGTCACTTACTAAGGACAAGTTTGAGCATTGCTCAAACTTGATCAGTTTGATACCTGTTACTTGAGCACCATGGGGCGCTAGACCCACAACTTATATGTTGATTATTTGATGATAAGGTGATGAAGAGAGATTGTTATATTTGAATCAAGGTGGAGTGTTGAATTTGGATGATTCAAATGTTCATTAAAAGGAAAAGAAATTAATTAATTGATTCAATCAAATCAATTAATTTAGCTGATATATGGAAGCATATTTTAAGGAAACTAATTAATTAGTAAATCAATTAATTAGTCTGCTATATGAAGAAATAAATTATTAGGCATGGAGAATAAAGGAAAGATATGAAAACGAAGATCACGCCATCTATTTATACTAAAATCAAATCACGCAAATTGGAAAGATATCTGCGTAATCGGGAAATTGATTTGCTTAATCTCCAAGCAACCCTTCATTATCAAGTCTATATAAATGAAGGAACTTTATCTTCATCTGAACAAGCAAGTGTAGTATCCACCATTATTCTTTCCTCTTTCTTTTGTACTTTCTTCTTTAGTGAAATAAAAAGTTGTTGGGTCTCCGTGGACGTAGGATATTCATATCCGAACCACGTTAAATCTTCTTGTCTTCTATTTCTGTTATTTTTCTGTGAGACTGCATAATTCTTTTTAAGTGTCATTGATATCTAAATAGGCAATACTAGATTCTGAACAAATAAATCGCTTCTGCTCAAATAAAAAAAAATAAAAAAAATCACTACAGTGTAAACTGACCTTTTTGTAAAAATATAATATAGAGTCTTAAATATAATCTATAACCTCTGCTCTCCTTTTAATTTCTAATGTGTGAAGATTTTTTTTTGTTTGTAGGTTAAGCTAATGGGCTTACCTACCATTGGTGCGATTTTAGGAACTTTCTCAATGGAAAAAATATCAATCATTTTTTATTATTTTTTCAAGTAGATTTCCCTCTATTTTGCTCTTATACGTAGTCGGTATATTATCTTTAGCTATACATCATGTTCCACCAACAAATTGCATAGTTTCATCGCTATTTAAGCTTTTGATATTTATGTAACTATTAATTTTGAAATTACCGTGTCAATTGTTGTTACTGATACTATTATATTTTCTAGATATTTTTATAAATTATGAAATTAAGCTATTTTTAAAATATTTGTATTAAAATACTCTTCAGTGTTTTTAATTTATATAAAAATTTATGCACTGGTACTTGCATGTTTTTTGTATTAGGCTTTCCTAAGTACTATAAGCAAAACTAAATTTTTTACCATCATTAAAGTCACCTATATAAAACAATAACACATTTATCGGTGAATTTTAATACATTTCTCAACCGGTAGTGAATTTGGTTATAAAAGAATATATCTCCAACATTCTTTAAATGCATGTTCAAAATATAACAAGTGCATAAGTGGTACATCATTGTTAGTTTACATTTAATCAAAATTATGAACTAAATTGATTTTTTGACGCAAAAATGTGTATACTCTTAATAACTGGTATTGATCCATTTGTTTATCAATTTTCAAGACCAATCACTGATTTAATTTTCAAGACCAACCACTAATTGAATCCTATGATACGTATGATTCCTTTGACATATATAGTGTGTTTCCACTATGTTAGGACTATATTATCTTGCTTATTAGGTGTTTTTGTTTTTGTAGTATCGCGTTGGGAAGTATTTTTGGTTACAGTTTCATCATTGTTCGATTTGTATTGGGATTTTCATGATCTAATTTATACGTAATATACGAAAATATGATATGATTTTTTTTTATGATACTGCTACAACTTTGGACGTGTTTTTTTGTTTTTGTATGACTATAATGCCAAGCATGAACTCGGTAATATATTTTTTAATTCAGTTTCCAAACAATATTTGCTATTTGTTTTGTTTTTGGCATAAAGTTCAAATTTCAACAGTAAAAATATCTGTCCTTTTTCCTTCCAAACCCAAAAAAGAATTATTTTGTTCTATATCATATCTACATAATGACCATTTGTCTAAATTTAGGTGATTATCCTAAATAAAGTAACCAAATATCTTTTAAATTTCTCAATTTGATCCAACAATAGCAGCTCTAAGCCTCTAACTACATTTTTGGTGTTTGGGTAGGATTTCACAATATTTGAAATGTCTGTGTCATACACACATGACTAAAAGTCATTACCAAACTCATATGGCACCAATTTTATTATTTGTTGTCATGAAGTCACAAGAGTCCACTATATATCTTGTTGTGAAATTTGTTTTGATTTGAGCGGAAGCGATTTATTTGATCAGGATCTAGTATTGCATATTTAGATACCAATGGAACTTAAAAATTCAATTATGCAGTCTCACAAAAATAATAGCAGACATAAGAGACACAAAAGATTTAACGTGGTTCGGATATGAATATCCTACTTCCATGGAAATCCAACAACTTCTTTTATTTCACTAAAGAAAAGAGTACAAAAGAGAGGGAAGAATAATGGTGGATACTCTCACACACTTGCACTTGCACATATATGAAGATGAACTTCATTTAAATAGACTTAATGAAGGAGTTATTTAGAGATTAAGAAAATTAATTTACAAATTATGTTTGATACCTTTCCGAATATCCATGATTTGATTTCTATGTAAATGGATAGTGGTAATCTTGATTTCCATTAGTTTCCTTCTTTGAATCAATCTCCATCAGCAATTTTTTATTTCTTCATATAACAAATTCTTTGACTAACTAATTGGTTGACTAATTAATTGGTTGACTAATTAATTGGTTGACTAATTAATTAGTTTCCTTCAAAATATCCTTCCATATACCAGCCAAATTAATTGATTTGAATGAATCAATTAATCAATTTCTTTCCTCTTTAACAAATATTTGAATCATTCAAATTTAGCGCTCCACCTTGATTCAAATATAACAATCTTTCTTCATCACCTTATCGTCAAGCAATCAACATAGAAGTTGTTGGGTCTATCGCCCCATGGCGCTCAAGTAACAGGTATCAAACTGATCAAGTTTGAGAAATGCTCAAACTTGTCCTTTGGAAGTGACTTTGTCATCATATCTGAAGGATTATCCAAAGCAATCACTTCCAACAATTTGATCTTGCTTCATTCTTCCTCAAGCATAAGAAAGAAACCTCTAACATCAATGTGCTTCATCCGTGAACTATAAGCTTGATTCTCTACAAGATGTATCGCACTCTGACTGTCTGAAAATAGCTCTACTGTCCGCTGCACCATTGAAAGATCATCCAACGACTGAAGTAAGTATAATCCTTCCTTTTTTGCTTCCACAATCGATATCAACCCTGCTTCGGTAGTCGATAAAGCTACGATAGATTGCAGCTTTGATCTCCATGAAATCGAGCCTATGCCAAGTGTATAAGCATAGTCGGACACTAACTTCCTAGCATCTCTATCCCCAGCATAATGAGAATCACGGTATCCTCTAAGAAAAATGTCACCGTCCACTCCACCATATAATAAACCCACCGAAGAAGTGTCTCGAAGATATTTAAGAATCCACTTCACAGCTTGCCAATGTTCTTTGCCTGGGTTAGACATATATCGACTCACAACACCCACTACATGAGCCAAATCTGGTCTTGTGCACACCATCGCATACATAAGACTACCAACAGCACTAGAATAAGATATATCAACCATACACCTCTTGTCTTCTTCCGATGAGGGAGATAAGTTTTTTGACAACTTAAAATGAGAGCCAAATGGAGCGCCAACCGGTTTGGCTTTCTCCATTCCAAATCAAGCGAGGATTTTCTTGATGTACTGCGCTTGAGTGAGCCTTAACTCTCCCCGCTTTCTATCTCTGCTTATCTCCATACCCAATATTCTTTGCGCCTTTCCCAAATCCTTCATGTCAAACTCTCTACTGAGCTCCGCTTTCAACTCCTTAATTCTGACCATACTCCGAGATGCAATCAACATATCATCAACATATAACAACAAATAAATCATATTACCATCACATCTCTTGAAATAAACACACTGATCTTTGAAACTTCTCGAGCATCCTTGTGAAAGCATAAACTTATCAAACCTCTTGTACCATAGTCTAGGAGACTGCTTCAGTCCACATAGAGATTTGTTGAGTTTACAAACATAGTCTGGTCTGCTACTATCAATGAACCCTTCCGGCTGCTTTAAATAAACTTCCTCATCCAGATCACCATGAAAGAATGCAGTTTTGACATCTAGTTGCTCTAATTCCATATCATAATAAGCAACTAATGTCAAAAGAATACGAATAGAAGTATGCCTAACCACTAGAGCAAAGGTATCATGGTACTCTACCCCCTTCTTCTGAACATACCCATTTGCGACTAACCTTGTCTTGTATCTGAGATTACCATTTTTACTGTCTTTCACTCTATAGATCCACTTGCATCCAATAGCTCTCTTGTCAATGGAAAGAGGCACCAAATCCCAAGTAAGATTTCTCTGCAATGATTCAATCTCCTCCTCCATACCAACTAACCAACTGGAACTGTTAACTGATGCGGTAGCTTCTCTATAATCACAGGGCTCAACATGGACAACATTCAAAGCATATGTTGTCATATCATCGAAGTTAATATCTTCGATGCTCAATCCAACAAACTCATCAAGCCACTTAGGCTTTCTTCTTTGTCTGAAAGGCCTAGTTTCGAATGAGCTCCACCTTGAGTTTGATCCTCTGTACCAACATCGATATTATCCTCATCAACCACGGTGTCATCGGAAACACCATTTGAATGTCTATGGAAAGAATCAACAGATGACTTGCTTTGTGTTTGGTATTCTTCACATGTCCTCTCATTGTCATCCGATGAGGAAGGCTCCACCTTCAACGTAGCCTTCTCATGAAAAGTCACATGCTTGCTTATAACGATCTTCTTGCTAATAGGACACCACAACCTATATCCCTTCACTCCTCTCCTATAACCTAGAAAAATACACTTGCGAGCTCTAGGTTCCAGCTTCCCTTTGCTCTCATGGACATAAGCTGGGCAACCAAACACTCTGAGAAATGAACTAACAGGCTCTCATTTCCATACTTCTTTAGGGATCTTCATATATATGGCAGTAGAAGGTGTGCGGTTGATGAGGAAAGCCGCCATAAATAAACCTTCAGCTCAAAATCCCTTTTTCAATTTAGCAGTCAGTCTAAGGCATCTTGTTCTCTTCAATAATGTCTAATTCATCCTTTCTGCAACTCCATTAGACTGGGGGTCGCCTAATGTAGTGTAATGCCTCTTAACGCCTTCAGACTCATAATAGTCGATGAATTCCTGTGATACAAATTCATCGCTATTATCTGAACGGAGAACTTTCAATTTCTTCCCTGACTGCTTCTCAACCATAGATTTCCACTTTCGAAACTTGGCAAAGGTTTCACTCTTTGACTGAAGAAAGTATACCCATACTTTACGAGAGAAATCATCTATGAAAATGAAACGAAATATCTGGTTCCACCTAAAGGCTGACAATAGGAGGGACCCAAACATCTGTATGAACATACTCCAGGACGGCTTTTGCTTTATGCTCTCCTATACCAAAAGAAATCTTCGTATGCTTGCCAAGAACATGCTCTTCACAAAACCAAGTGTTGAATGATGAACTCCATCAATCAATCCTCGTTTTCTCAACTCATCCATGCTGCGCTCACCGATGTGACCCGCACGTAAGTGCTATAATCTGGAAGAATCCGAATCAACGGATGTAACAAAAGCTGATTCACCAGTTACAGTAGTGCCCTGTAGTAGATAAATATTTCCTGCCCTCACACCTCTCATAATAATTATGGAACCTGTAACGGCCCAGATTCGACGTTTCGATCTTCGGCATTTGAATACGTTTAAAACTTAGTTTGTGAATAAATAAAATTTAAAAAAAATTAAATTGTTTAATAACTTAAAAGTGTTAAGTAATTAAGTGTATATAAAAAGGAATTTAAATTTAAAATGGAATTTGAAATTTGTAAAGGAAGGATTTAAAACAAAGTTAAATCAAACATTTGAAATCTAGATTTAAACGTAAATCTGAATTCTAGATTTTGAAATAAAACAAAGTTTTGTAAATTTAAATGTTTAAATAAGTTAAATGTTAAGGTATACTTTAAATATGTAAATTTAAAGGAATTTGATTTCTATTCTTTAAGTTTCTTTTATAACAAACGTATTACTTTAACATGAGAATTTAAAAGTGAATTGAATGTAAATGTTTCAACATATTATAAGTAATAGTAAAATCATTAATAAGAATGAGATTTGTCTTAAGTTAATAAAGATATAATAATGATTTGTAATTCATAAATCATTAAGTTAATTAGAATGGATAATTAATGTTTTGTATCAATTTAATTAGTAAATATAAGGTTTAAATTTATTGATTAAGGTTTAAGTTAATTAATGATTAGGAATTAAGTAATTTGTAATTAAGAACTAATTATGTTACAATTAACACTTAATTAATTAACTAATTAGGATTAATTAATGAGTTATTAATGGTTAATCAATTTTAATTAATGATGATTAATGTAAGTAATTTCTTTAGCAAAGTAATTAAAGAATTGTTATTAGTTAATGAAGGTCATTAACTAAGATTATTTAAATAATTAATTAATGTGATTAATTTTAATAATTAATTAGATTAATTAATTAATGATAATCATTTATGAGATTGTGTAAGTGTAATTACTTTATGGTAAGTAATTAAAGGGTTAATTTCTTAAAATAATTAATTAAGGAGTTAATTAATTATGTAATTGGTTTAGAGGTTAATTTAATTAATATGATTAATTAAGAATAATTTATTAATTAAGAATAATTAATTGAAATGTTTGATAAATTAATTTATATCAAATGATTTGAAATTAATAAATCAGGATTGGATAATTAATTCATAAGTAATTAATTTAATTGGAAATAAATTGGATTAATTAGGATTAAACAATTAATTAATCCTGCTTATAAACGATTATTGAATGCTTGACCTTACTTATGAATGACTGTATTGTATGAGATGCCTTGAATTGATTGTCCTATCTGATCTGTGATATTTTGTTCTGTGGATTGAGTTGTGTATTTTATTCACTTATTTGTGGTACATTTGTATATTATCTGTGAATCTGTGAATGAACGATAAGCGTTATCGTTTATACCGCTTATCAATTATATTTCCGTGTTTTGATCTGCGATGATGATATTGTTGCACTATTGTGTTAAACCCCTGGACCACACCATACACACACAAATATGGATTTCACGAGGAAATCGATTAAGTCACGGATTTTTGAAATGATTTTTAAATAGACAATTTGAATTCAAACGGTTTGGAAATGGATTGGGTTAAATATGAAAAGCTTTTGAAATGAAATTTCAAGATAAAATTTATTTTTGAATAACTTGATAAAGTTTTGAAATTTAAATAATTTGATTTAAATTTGAATTCAATATTTGAAACCTTGAATTCTATGATTTGAAACTAGGGACTAAAGATGTTATACAAGTTTATATGGGTTAAACCATTTTAAAGCTATTAATTTGGGAATTAGAATTTAAACTCAAAGGCTTTAACTCATGCAAATATAATCGGATTTTTCTGAAACGAAAACTATTTGTTTTCAAATAATTAAAGCTTTCGCATAAGAAATGAACTTCCAATTTGTGTTAAAAGGATTTCTAGTTTGAAATGAAAATGGTTTTCCAAGTTATGGAAACGGTTTGAAAGCTATAAGTTAAATCTTTGATTTAAAGATCGGATGAGTTAACCTTAATCAAAATGGGAATTGTTTTGAAATCCGTAAATGGATCTTTGTGAAACTGTGTGAACTTTGTGAAACGAATCTTTTTGTTTAAAGATTTGAAATGGTAATTTGTTTAACCATTTGAGAGAAAAGTTTTGGATTTTGTAAGTTATGACTTAACTGAAATCCCATATCCATATGTTTTGAAATATTGCGCTCATTATTCGGTTTAGCCAGGAGAGGACCTTGTGTCATATAACCCATTCCGAATAGTGATACGACTTTATGGATTGCATTTGAAGACTGGTGTTGAAGACCGGGTATTTGTGAGAACGATAGGATAACCTATCGATTGACTCTGCACTGAGTTGCTCCAGTATAGAGTTTTTCCCTAAGTGAAGGGAAGTCCGATCGGGATTGTGAATACCCGGATTTGCAAGGGCTTCTTCGGAAGTGCCTTCGGTTCTGTTCGAACCCGGGATAGACTTGTATGGTTGTATGTCTGACACTACACTTTGAGATATAAAGCAGATTTCTTTCAAATACATATCTGTTGGTGGCGGAGAATTTATTCTCTTAGCTTAACACCCTTCTCTGAGACGTACGAGCTCAGAGGTTATGTAGTTGAAGGTTATCAGCGGTATATTCCCAATTTGGTAGTGTGGCATGCTGAGTGCTGCTGTGTGTTGATGATCATTTGTTGATCATTTGTGATCAAAGCATGGCTTTTGTATAAAGCGTAGCTTTGTGGACGAGACTGCATCAGGACCTCACACCCCGGAAATGGTCAAAACAGGAAAGATGCGGCAAGGTTATGAGGGCCGCGCCCTTTAGGGTGTGTCATTCCCTTCTGGTAAAGGGTGGTATCATGGTATGAAGCCCAGATATTTACCTATGTGGTGGGCTTCAATCTCACTTTTGTGTGGTTGTTGCTTTGTGGTTTAAAGGCGCCTCGGATAAAGGTCCTGTTGGGCGAATTCTCACCCAGAAGATCTAGGGACCAGGAAGTCACAATGTCACCCGGGCTTGCAGTCTCCACTTCGTTCGACAGCCAAGAAGCTCAATACTAACCTAGATGTCCATCCAACGTTCAACCATCACCTCATTCGGCTCCACCACATTCGGCTCCAACTCATTCGGCTCCACTTCATTCGGCTCCATCACATTCGGTCCCCACCTCGTTCGGCTCCACCTCATTCGGCGTCCTTTATACCACCAAACCACCGGACAAGACCCTTGCCGGTCCAAAGCCCACACCTCGCTACTGCCGAACCACAATCGCCACCGGACCAACCATACTACCGAACCACCACACCTCGCTACTGCCGAACCACAATCGCCACCGGACCAACCATACTACCGAACCACCACAACACCTACATGCCGAACTACCCAACACCGGTCCAAGCCTCCATATCCACGCAACACCGAATGAGCCTCGCCGAACCACATAGTTGCCAGTCCAGATCGCTTCAGCCCGGGCCCGCCAGCAGTTATATACTTCCAAGACCCCTGCCCCCTACCTCATTCTATAAATAGAGGGGCAGGGGTACAACAATGGCAGACAAGTTTGAGAGCTCAAGCAAGGAAGGAACTTTCAAACTACTTTCATATACTAATATACGAAGCATTGTACCTGTAATCTGAAAGGAAGAAGATAATAACATATAAAGTGGACGTAGGCACATTCTGGCCGAACCACTATAAATCTGTGTGTCTTTTACATTTCAGCCCCTACTTCTTTCATATTTACATACTCATCTAAAATCACTGAAAATCACATATAATCAACTAAATAACACGACTTGGAGGTGTTTGTCCATTTTTTGTGCAAACATTTTTGGTGCTTTCACTGAGAACTGAACTCAGGCTTCATCTTCTCCCACTCAACCTTCTTCCTAACAACATCACTCGTTGCTTAGAAATCATGCCTTCCAAACAGAGAAGGGATGTTAACAAAGGAAAGAACATCGCAACTAGCAGCCTTCCAGATCCAGCAATCACAGATCAGCTCACTTCAACAGCAGTACCAGATGAAAATCAGGAAAATCCAACTGGTCTCGCAACGGAACAACCAATCACTAGGGCAGATCTGGACAGGGTTGTGGCTGAAGTAACTAACCGCTTCACATCCCAACAAGAAACTTTGGTGGACCAACTCATGACACGCTTAAGGGATGCTGAAGAGTCCAACCGCAACACTGAATCATGGGGTGAATCCCAATCCGGAGGATCCCGGAGGCAACAAAGGTCTTCACTCTTCGAACAAGCTATCAACAGGAAAAACGATGATAGGGGCCGCGCCCGGACTCAGCCCGAATTCCGACTCGAGGAAGCCCTTGGAACCGAACCTAGCGGGGGAGGCACCAGGCGAGGGTCGGATGTAGCTGAGCCAGTCATGCCACCTAATCATAGAAACCCCGCTGAACGGAGCCGAGCTAGAACCCAGCCCGAAGTTGACCCCATGGATGTGCTCGAAACAGAACCCCACAGGGGAAGATCAAGGCAGGGGGCAACTGTAGCTGGTCCTAGCGTGCATCCAAGCAGCCAAAGACAACCACTGGATAATGCTAGAGGTGATAGACTGTACCATCCCTACAGGTCATCTGGACGAGATAGATCCCGCAGGGAAGAACCGAGCTCATTTTTGTCCGCTCCAAGTTCTGACGAACGAATGGCACGATTATTCAGAGAATGTGTCCAACGGGAGCAAAGGGACCGGGGAATAGGTGCTAGGGTCACCAGTCCCTTTACCCGAAATATCGAAACTGCCATCACTCCCCGGGAATGGAAAATGCCAACCATGGAACCTTACAAAGGAACTTCCGACCCCATCGTACACCTGCAGAGATACACCCAGCATATGCTCATGAGTGGAGCAACAGAAGGAGTATTATGTAAATGCTTTCCGCTATTCCTATCAGATCTAGCTACCTCCTGGTTCTGCCATCTACCCCAAGGATCCATCAGCTCATGGGAGATGTTAAAAGAAAGGTTTATTAGCCAGTTCCGCATCCATGTGGAACAACCCAAGGATGCTTATTCTCTATCCAATGTCAAACAGAAATCCGGAGAGACGCTGCAACAATATCTAACACGGTTCAACGCCGCAGCGGCAGCAGTTCAAGATGCCGATGAAAAACTCACTCTAATGGCCCTCTGTAGTGGTGTACATCCAGACACCAAGTTTGCCAGAAGATTAACTAAGGAAAAACCAGCTACCCTGCCTGATTTCTTCCATGAAGCTGGAAAGTATATGAGACTTGAAGACGCTGCTACGGAGAGGCAGTCAGGGCAACAAGGCAAGTTAGTTCAGGACAAGGTTCCCACTGCAGCTAAGGACGCTCGAAGAAATGAATCTAGAGACAATGCTGGGGGCAGAAAGGTTGAGAAGCGCCAATATCGACCAGGGCCAAGATTTGACTCCTACACTCCTTTGAATGAAACAATCGAAAACATCTACCTAGCCACTCAGGGCGAACTCGGATACAAGCGCCCCCCGCACAAGAAAGAATCAGATAACGCACTCAAGTCCGGAAAGTTCTGTCGCTTCCACGAATCCCACGGACATGACACCAATGAATGCCACCATCTTCGGGACTTGATCGAAGAACACATTAGAAGAAGAAGACTGGAACGTTATGTGAAAGGTCGGAACAGGACTCCAACTCCTGCCAATGAGAACTCAAAGCAACCCCTCCCAGAAGTAGGCGGAGGGAATCGCAACAATCACAACACCAGTGGCTCTAGTCAAGAGAAGATAGTGGTCCTTACCATCTCAGTAGGACCACACATCGCCGACAGAAGTTGGGCAGAGATGGAAAGGTACGGCAAGTCGCTTAGAAATGCCGAAGGATATGTTAACTCCATTACGGAGGAACGCCACCCGAAACGAAAAGAAAACAATGACATTGTATTCAGTAGGCATGATTTGGAAGGAAGACAGTACCCACATATGGATCCCATGGTCATCTCTGCCTGGTTTGGTCCAGCTAAAGTTTTTCGGATTCTAATAGACACGGGAAGCTCCGTAAATATCCTGTTCAAACATGCTTTCGACAAAATGAAGTTATCAATGAAGGATGTATCCCCCTGTGACAAACCACTGCACGGTTTCACTGGAGATGCAAAAATGCCCCTCGGGCAACTTGACCTCTTCGTCGAAATATCCTCGCTCCGTTGTGCGAAAACAAACGTTCGTACTAATAGAAAACCACTCGGCTTACAACGCTTTCTTGGGAAGACCAGCCTTGTCTGACTTTCAGATTGTATTAGCCCCCTGGTGCCTGAAAATGAAATTTCCAACAGACAACGGAGTAGGAGAAGTAGAAGGAGATCAAGATGCTGCCCGAGACTGCTACGTAACTGAACTTCGCAATAACCGCAGAAAGAATAAAGGAAAAGGTGCAGAGACCACTCTCTGCATGAAAAGCTTGGAGGCATAGCAACTAAAGAAAGCCCCTCCTCTTCGATACACAAGCGATCCCTTCAATGAACTAGACCCCAGGGATAAAGAGGAGGAGGCTACCGCCGAGCCTGCAGAGGCTATGGAATTCGTATCGGTAGATAAGCATGATTCAAGTAGACTATTAAAAATCGGATCTCAGCTGAAAACGGAATTGAAGGATCAACTCATTGACTTTCTCCGCCACAACTTAGATGTATTTGCGTGGACCCATGCCGATATGACAGGAATCTCCCCAGACATAGCATGCCACATGTTGAACATCGATCCCACCAAGGTACCAGTAAAGCAGAAAAAGAGGAGCATGGGGGCAGAGCGATCAGCAGCCCTTGATGAGGAAGTAAAAAATCTACTTGCTAATGGCTTCATACGAGAAGCCATCTACCCAGAATGGATCGCTAACCCAGTGCTAGTAAAAAAGGCCAATGGAAAGTGGCGAACATGTATTGACTTCTCCAATCTGAATGACGCTTGCCCGAAAGACTGCTTCCCACTTCCCCGAATTGACCAACTCGTAGACAGCACAGCTGGGCACAAACTCCTATCTTTTATGGATGCATACTCCGGATATAACCAGATCCCCATGCACGCTCCCGATCAGGACCACACTAGCTTCATCACCGACCGCGGATTATATTGTTACAAAGTCATGCCTTTTGGACTCAAAAATGCTGGAGCTACCTATCAACGCCTCGTCAACAAAATGTTCGCAGAACTGATAGGACGAATTATGGAAGTATATGTGGATGACATGTTGGTGAAGTCCAGGAAAGCCGACGACCATGTAAGCCATCTGGACGATATGTTTCGGGTACTTCGCCGATATGGAATGAAGCTGAATCCTCTAAAGTGCTCCTTCGGAGTATCATCGGGAAAATTCTTAGGATTCATTGTCCACGCCAGAGGAATCGAAGCAAACCCTGAACAAATCCGAGCTTTAAAAGAAATAAGGATACCTTCCACTCGAAAAGAAATGCAGAGCCTAAACGGAAAGGCGGCCGCCCTAAGCAGATTCATTTCCAAGGCAACTGACAAGTGTGTCCCTTTCTTCGAGGCACTCAAGAAAGACAAAAGGAGGTTCGAGTGGACCGACGAATGCTTAAAAGCCTTCCTCAACCTAATCGAACACCTTCAGAGACCACCAGTACTCTCAACTCCAAATGAAGGTGAAGTGTTATACCTATACCTCGCTGTATCATCTCATGCTCTAAGCGCCGCCTTGGTAAGAGAAGAAGACCGCACACAACGCCCGGTTTACTTTGTAAGTAAGAGATTTACAGGGGCAGAGGCCAGATATCCTAAACTTGAGAAATTAGCATATTGTTTATTGATCGCGTCACGAAAACTGCGACACTACTTCCAGTCTCACTCCATCAGGGTTCTAACCGATCAACCACTAAGACAAGTGCTCCATCGTCCTGACACTTCTGGACGACTCCTCAAATGGTGCATCGAACTAAGTCAGTATGATATCACCTACCATCCTCGCACCGCTATCAAAGGACAAGCCATGGCTGATTTCATTGCCGAATTCACTATCAACGAAGGCAAGGAACAATCCGAAGTAGCAAAAAACATCAAGTGGAACCTCTTTGTAGACGGAGCATCGAACGAACAAGGCTCGGGGGCAGGTATTGTGATCGTCACCCCCAGGGGAAGAAAGTTGTACTATGCATTAAGATTGGAATTCACGGCCACTAACAACGATGCTGAATATGAAGCAGTAATAGCGGGATTGGAACTGGCCCTAGAAATCGGAGTCAATTCCTTATGTATTCATAGTGATTCTCGGCTTATCGTCAACCAGGTACTAGGAGAATTCCAGACTCGAGGAGAACGACTCACAGCATACCTAAAGAAAACCAAACTGCTGCTCGATCAATTGGACCATTATCTAATCAAACACATTCCTCGAGAAGAAAACCAAGAGGCAGATGAACTTGCAAAGCAAGCTAGTATAAAGAACAGCACCATCTCCGGAGCACTAGCAATTTCAAGGCAGCTAGCCCCGAGTTTCGAACAAGTGAATCTGATAACTGCAATCGAAGAAGGAACCTGGATGACTCCTATCCGGAAATATTTGCAAGATGGCATACTACCCGACAGGCGTGACGAAGCCAAGAAGATCTTGAGGAAAGTTCCCCACTACACAATACAAGAAGGCATCCTCTACCGGCGTGGCTTCTCTAGCCCCCTATTAAGATGCGTCGCCGGAAGGGAAGCCAAGGAGATATTAACAAACATCCATCAGGGAGGATGCGGAGATCACACTGGAGGACAGACTTTGGCGAGAAAGATGCTCCGATATGGATATTACTGGCCCACACTAAACAAAGATGCCCTAGACTTCGTTAAGAAATGCGACAGATGTCAGAAGTTTGCCAAGATTCCTCGACTGCCCACAAACGAAATTACTCAAATGACTAGCCCTTGGCCCTTTGCTGTATGGGGAATTGACTTAATTGGCGAACTGCCAACGGGCCGAGGCGGAGCCAAATATGCTATAGTGGCAGTCGATTATTTCACCAAATGGGTGGAAGCGGAACCTTTAAATAAAATATCTTCAGCAAAAGTTATCAACTTCTTGATCAAAAACATTCTGTGCAGGTATGGAGTCCCCCTCAAGATCGTATCAGACAACGGGCTCCAATTTGACAGCGAAGAATTTGCCGACTGGTGCCAAGAGCATGGAATTCATAAAAGCTTCTCATCAGTAGCTTACCCTCAGGCAAACGGACAAGTTGAAGCTGTCAACAAAATTCTCAAAACCCTAATCAAGAAGAAACTTGAAAAGTCAAAAGGCGCTTGGGTGGACGAACTTCCTACGGCACTATGGGCATACCGCACATCTTTCAGAACATCAACGGGACATACTCCTTTCTCTTTGGCATATGGATCGGAGGCAATGCTCCCAGTTGAGACTGTTGTGCCTTCTCACCGTAGGATCCACTACAACCCAGAAGAAAACGAAGAACTCCTCCTCATGTCTTTGGATCTGATTGAGGAAAGGAGGAACGACGCAGCACTCAAAGCAGCAGCTCACAAACAAAAAGTGGCAGCACTATACAATTCCAAAGTCAAACATCGCAGCTTACAAGAAGGAGATCTTGTCCTCAGGCGAATCTTTCCGCGCCCCGGGGCACTGGACCCCATCTGGGACGGACCATATGTAATTCACAAAGATCTCCACAACGGAGCTTACATTTTGTCAACAGTGGACGGAGAGGTGTTCCAGAGGGCATGGAACATCCGACACCTCCGTCGATACTTTTCTTAACTTGTACTGCCCATATGAAGTGAATTAACAAAGAGAATCAGTGGACGTAGGCATTTTCGTGCCGAACCACTTTAAAAAATCTTGTCTCTTTTTAACTTGTTCCTTTATGTCTTGGCTACTTGTTAAGTTTTATCCCTTTCTGTTGAACAAAATCCTATGGCATCTCCACTCAAGACGCACCGCGGCCTCATCTGGACTAGGCCTAACAGGTACGCTACGATTCTATGCACTCGCCAATGAGACTCTTTTGCTCCAGCATCCCTCTGCTGCGGGTTAACTCATTGCGCGCCTGCCCTCAAAGCCAACTGTAATGAGCCGATTATAAGTCATCATAAAGGCCGACTATAGCCGATGGCAGCTCATTACGGCGTTCGGCTCGCCGGTAACTGTGAACCTACTTTAAGCCCCAACATAAGGTGTGGCCAGCCAGGGGTAGTTCACGGCCAACGGCACCCACGCTAGCCGGCCACGGTAAATCGAATAATACCCACGATTACGGACCATAATGGTTCGGGTAGTTACCGTGCGCGATCTCGGCTCCGATGTGTCTTAAGTGCGGCTGTGGTAAAAAAGAAAACTCCCCGCGGAGGCGTAAGATGGGTGACAAATGTCTCCAAGACCCACAGCTAGGGAAAGTGACTACAAAACCCGATTGCCACGAACTTAAGCACATCGACGGCCTTCCGTGACTGGAAGTTTTACTTTTACTATATTTCCATTTCACTTAAATATTTTTCTCCTATCCTGTATAACAAACTCTAAAGTACAGGAAACCAAATAGGAAGCATTCACTCATGAGGCTCCAAGCCTGCGTGCTGGGTGGCAGGGCGCTCAGCTATACCCGTGAACAATTACACAAGACACTCAAAGCTACCGCCTGCGAATAAAGCATAAAGGGCGGTACTCTCTTCTCTTGTACATAAATGCGTAACTATAGCTTATTCATACACTGACATTGCAAAACGTGAAATTATATTTCAAGCAAAAACTTAACATCAAACACAACTGGAATCACAGGCATATACATAATTATACTTCTCACACAGCACATAAAGATAGCAACAACATTTAAACACGACAAAATCAGCTTATATTATAAGATCACACGAAGTTATTCTTTGCAAATAATTTTATTACAGTTGCATATCAAAGACTAACATAAACAGTGATAAAAAAGAAACAAAAAGATGGCGGATGCCTCCACACTCCATCACCAACTTCCCCAGCCTACTTAGACGCAGGATCAGAGCCCCCAGCGTGTGGATCTGAAGTCCCACCTGTCCAAATCAGAAGAGGAATTCATTAAACGAACGATCAAGTTATGAAAACACGGAAAGAAAAGAAAGGGAAAAGAATAACTCACCAGCATCCGCCGCTTGATCCTCATCATCCAACTGCACGCCCGCTTCCTCCGCAGCAAGCAGCCGCATCCCCTCCTTCACCGCCGCTTGCTCCTCCTTTGAGAACTGAGCAGTAACCGCACTCAAGTTGAAAGCCTCTCCGCCTTCCTTACCCGCGTTCACCCTGGCCTCCTCTAAAGCCTGGAGATACACCTTGGCCATGACCCGAGGGTAATCGTCCATCCAAGACAAGCCGCCCTCCTTCCAAGTGTGGAAGTACATATCCTGCAGCATCTCATCCATCATCCCCTCGTTTTCCTCAAACTCCCTCACCCGGGCCTCGGAAGCTTGCAACTTGGCGACGGCAACGTCCCTCTCTGATTGGTATCTCAAGCAATCAGCCTGGAGTGACCTCCTCATTTCCTCCTCCTTCAACTTAAGGGACCTCCTCATCTCCTCCATCTCCTCCTTCAACTCAGCCTGAGCCATCTCCGCAGCCTCGAGCCTCCCTGACAACTCCTCTACCCGCTCGAGATCCGCATTTCGAACCTCATCCACCGTTGCGATAGCTATGTTAATCCGCTCCCTGCAAGCGACCTCCATCTTCCGTAATTCCGCCCTACTGGCCTTCTCCATGGTCTCTTTCAGACGCTTGGAGGCTTCCTCATGCTGGGAAATCTGGATGGCTTGGTCGGCGAGCTGCTTGGCCTGATCGGCAACCTTTAACCTCAACCGAATGTTAGCACTCCCGATCTCTTCCCCGGCTTTGACCAACTTAGCATGATGCTCCATTAACTTCTTAGTCTCTGCGGCCACCCGGTCGATATTAGCCTTGGCCTCATCCCCCATGGTGACTACCCGTGTAGTAAGTAAATCAAGATCTAAAGATTTGGCCTCGTCCAGCACCCTTACCATGGGATTGCGGGGAAGGAGGTGTTCGCCCGTGGTCTCATCGAATGAAATGTCCCGAAAGCTTGGGTCTAAATCAGGATGACCAGCAAAAGGGTCACGAGGCACGGGGCGAGGCGCATCGGGATGCCTTATATGAATGATAGTAGGACTCTTGGAAGGAGGAGGAGGGGGGCCGGGCTCCGTGCTCTCCTCCGTAGTATCACGAGGAGGCTGAGTAGGATGCTGCGAACCAGGGGACGACTCAAATAAGGAACGGCTCCGCTTCCTTTTCTGAATGCCCTCTTCGATGACCCCAAGAAGAGGGCGGTACTTGACTACGTCCCCAGTGCGATCGGTAGAAGGTTTCGCAGAAGCTCTCCTCGACTTAAATTGTTCAAGGCGATGTCGAACATCCGACGTTTTAACTGCCTGGCCTGCCCCTGGGATAAAGAACAAGTGTTATGAACATACAATAACCCACAGTTCAAAAAAATGTGCTAAGTTAAAAAGAAAGAAAAGTGGGAGGACACATCTATTATACAAACCCGGCAGAGGAGTGGGATACTGCAATAAGTCCTGGATCTCACCCCAGGACGGAAGTGAACCGTAAAAAATTTCTAAGTCCCTATCGAAAATAGAATCGGCAGAAGGCAAAAGTTCACCTTGCATCGCCGGAATCACCCTAGCTGAGGAACCCTTAGAGGATGGGTCAATGCCGGCCACAGCTTTGCCGGTTTCCTTTGCCTTCTCCGTTCCCTTCTCCGTTTCCGACTCTCCCTCCGACTCCCCGAAGGCCCGACGGAGAGCCTCATCCAGCTCGAGGTCTTGTTCAGAGGTTAGAGCAGCAACACCACTACCACCTTGACCGTCGCCATCTCCTCCGCCCTCCGACCCTTCTCCAACTTCGCCTCCTTCCTCCTCTTCTACACCTTCCTCCTCCGGGACAGTCGGGCAAGTACTTGGAGAAGGGCCATCGGACTTCTTCAGTTTCTTCCCCCCGACCACGGGACGCTCTGCGAAAGGCTCCCTCTTACCGCTCTTTACCTTATCCCCCTCCTTAGCTTTAGCAGCCTTCTCCTCAGCCGTGTCTCTTTGCTTAACCACGGACTGGTGCGGTAAGATCAAATTATACTCCAAGAGGGTTGCGTTCCTGATCAAGAAGGAGGCCGACCGGTCCCGTGCCGGAATAGCCTTTAGTTCAGCAGCCATTCGCACCAAGGAATCATCCTCCACGACTGCAATACCACCTGTCGCTAGCCAGAAATAGAAGCATGTCAGAAAAAACACTACAGTCAAAACATGGAAAATATAAATGAAATCCATCTTACAGCCAGAAGTGAAAAGGCGGAAAGAAACAGCATCGTCCTTGATGAAGAACCACTCTTTCTTGAACATGGTAAACTTGGAATATAAGTCCAGAACTGGTTTGAAGGGTACGGCCGCCTCCAGACTAATATACGGAGACCCCTTCTTATAGCCTCTCAGGTTGTACAAGTATCGGATTTCCCGGTTAGAAGGAGGACGCCCGTACCTCCTCTGGAAGATGACAAAGAGGCTCACCAGGATAGCATATGAGTTAGGCTGAAGCTGGAAGGGAGCCACCTTCAAATATGTGGTGAAGCTTACTATTCAAGCGTTGATAGGGGGGATAGCGCCGCACATGCAATGGTACCTGCTAAAAGCGAAGTAGCCCTCGGGAGGATTATATGGCATCACTCCATCTCCCGGCAGCAGCATAAGAGCCCTATCTATCCCGAAGGAACGGGATATGACGTCAAGTTGCTCCTCCTTTAGGGAGCTAGGAAAGCAATCCGGGGGAGAGACCAAAAGTTCCTGTGGACCATATCCGTCCACTAGAGACCTCGGAATAGGTCGGTGTTGCCCGGATCCTGGTTGGACTGGGGGCAAGGAAGAAGAAGGCTCTCCTGTGCCTCTAGACTTCTTTCTATCCGATCGTGTTTCCGCTTTGCGAGACATTTTCTGCAACACAAGGAAAGCAAGGCATTAGAACAGGGAACATAGAAAAGTAAACAAACAAGTGCGTGCAAGTGTGGGATTTCATTCGCAAACTAAAGTTTTCAAGGTCATCATGTTCATTCGGTTTCCATCTCATTCGGTCATCAAGTTCATTCGGTCATCGTGTTCATTCGGTTTCCATCTCATTCGGTCATCAAGTTCATTCGGTCATCATGTTCATTCGGTTTCCATCTCATTCGGTCATCAAGTTCATTCGGTCATCATGTACATTCGGTTTTCCATCTCATTCGGTCATCATGTTCATTCGGTGGTACTGTATCAAGGGCATTCGGCACACAAGGCATTCGGCCCCAAGGCCGTAATCTCATTCGGAGAAACGAAGACGTACGTGTGTATTCGGCAATAAGTGTATACCTGGCCCGGTATAAGGTTGGTTCGGCAAAACACTTGGTTCGGCAATAGATTGATTCGGCGCTTGCTGGTTCGGTGAAGAAAAACAAGGGGGGTACGGCCTCTATATATAGGCGAACTCACAACCACCGAACCAAACGACTCGCCCAACCGGACCAATAATACCGGACCACCAGAAGCCGAATGTGAATAGCCGGACCAACCAAAAACCGAATGAAATTCTCTCTCTACCGATCAAGACCAGGAACTAGTGGCGTGCAAAGCGCCTCCCTCAGATAAGTACCGAACCCCAGAACTAACTAATAAAATAAGATTAAGATAACGATGAATAAGTCGTAAAATCCTCACCGACGTGGATTAAATCGTTTACACGTGTACGCGACCTCGAATGGTCCCTAGGCACGCTCTGAATGGTTGTTAACCCTACCATCGTGGGAATTTACACTTTGACACGCATTCTTAAGCCCATCGGTCATATGGATATTTGATAATTATTATGAAATGGCTAAGCTACTTACACATGTACGGGGTTGCGAACGATCCCTAGGCATGCTCTGAGCTGGCAATAAACCATCTTCACAAACATAAACCGGGCATCGACGATGCCAAGCCCCTTCGGGGCTCACTCTATCGTCCTTAACGGCACAGTTCACTTCAACTCGAATATTTCGATCATGAACGGTCGTTATTCGAAATCACGCTAAAACTGTAAATTTCTTTGCAGGACATTAACGGAATACGAACGTCCGATCACCGGCATTACAAAGCCAATCTCCCCGCCACAAGAAAAACAAAGCGCGACACATGCAAGCACGTGCCCCACTTTGGGGGGCAAATGTTGGGCGAATTCTCACCCAGAAGATCTAGGGACCAGGAAGTCACAATGTCACCCGGGCTTGCAGCCTCCACTTCGTTCGACAGCCAAGAAGCTCAATACTAACCTAGATGTCCATCCAACGTTCAACCATCACCTCATTCGGCTCCACCACATTCGGCTCCAACTCATTCGGCTCCACTTCATTCGGCTCCATCACATTCGGTCCCCACCTCGTTCGGCTCCACCTCATTCGGCGTCCTTTATACCACCAAACCACCGGACAAGACCCTTGCCGGTCCAAAGCCCACACCTCGCTACTGCCGAACCACAATCGCCACCGGACCAACCATACTACCGAACCACCACACCTCGCTACTGCCGAACCACAATCGCCACCGGACCAACCATACTACCGAACCACCACAACACCTACATGCCGAACTACCCAACACCGGTCCAAGCCTCCATATCCACGCAACACCGAATGAGCCTCGCCGAACCACATAGTTGCCAGTCCAGATCGCTTCAGCCCGGGCCCGCCAGCAGTTATATACTTCCAAGACCCCTGCCCCCTACCTCATTCTATAAATAGAGGGGCAGGGGTACAACAATGGCAGACAAGTTTGAGAGCTCAAGCAAGGAAGGAACTTTCAAACTACTTTCATATACTAATATACGAAGCATTGTACCTGTAATCTGAAAGGAAGAAGATAATAACATATAAAGTGGACGTAGGCACATTCTGGCCGAACCACTATAAATCTGTGTGTCTTTTACATTTCAGCCCCTACTTCTTTCATATTTACATACTCATCTAAAATCACTGAAAATCACATATAATCAACTAAATAACACGACTTGGAGGTGTTTGTCCATTTTTTGTGCAAACAGGTCCCAAAAGACCGGGGGGTGACATGGTCGAGTAGTAATTACCTAGTTACAGAGGTAACCCGACCTTGTGTTGGTAGAGATCTGGTTGGTTCTCGGAACGTCCCGCCAGAGGCGTACCCATGGTCAGTGGGAAGTTCCTTAGCCTGACCATTTATTGGAAATCCAAACAAAACGATACGCGCCCTGTACGGTGTTAGTTGTATAACCTGCCATGGAATGTGGCGGTAACCTGCTATTGAACATGATAGGTATGGTAGGCATACAATAATGGTTGTATGCTGGCTAAGATTTATATTATACTTTCGAAATGTTTTCTGCACTATGCACTAATAATAATAGCAAAAAATGGTTTTTGCTTATCAAGCATGTTTAACTATCATAAGGAGAAATCTCCTCCAATTCTACGTTTGCATTGTGTGTGTGGCGGGAGGCCTTATGGTAGTTTCATTTTCTAAAAAGCATTGCAGATTTATTTTAAATTCTTTTTTTGTTTGTTTTTAAAAGAATAAACTGTTTTCGTTACTCACACCAGTCCCATGACTGACCTGGAGTTTATTGTTCCTTTCCTAAACTCTGGATGCCCGCAATTTTTCCACACGAGCAGTCTAGAGTTGGGTTTTTCAGATAGTCAGGCTTAGTAGATTATTTAGAATTAGTCCAGTCTGTGGATGAGATTTGCTTTATCTAGGTGAAACATGATGTTGGTTCGAGCTAGCTTTGGATTGGAGCATTGGATTTGGGGATGCATTCTATTAAAGATATTCTTTCCGCTGTGTCTTATATCTCTGTTAGTATTGATATCTATTGTATCATTCTGTTGTATCCTATTATATCAGATATTGTGTATGTCATTGTATTTATGTTATATATATTGATATTCTTTTTCTTCCGTTGTGTTGTACTTAATGGTGTTATAAGCTCCGGTGAACCAGATTCGATGTTTGGATCTGTGGCATTTGAATATGAGTGTCGTATTCGGTGCCGATTTTCGAAGGTCGAGTCAGGACCGTCACAGAACCCTTTGATATCTTCATTTTCTCTCCTTCCACTACAATCTTTAAGCCAAGTCTACTCAATGCCCCAACAGAAATCAAGCTCCTCCTCAAATCAGGTACATGTCTAACATCATTGATCGTATGAATAACACCATCAAACATCCTAATCATCACGCTACCAACACCAACCATATGGCAAAAAGCATCATTACCCATCAGAACTTCTCCTCCATCAATTTCACGGTAAGTGGAAAAGCAGTTCCAATCAGGTGTCATATGATAGGATGCGCCAGAATCAATCATCCATAAGTTGCTCTTTCCAGAAGATCCAGAAGCTGTAAATACATTGGTGCCACTTTCTATATCTGATTTCTCTGCTGTAGAAGATGAGGCTTAATTTGGGTCTTTTCTTCTACCTTCAAGCTTGGGACATTGTGCTATGAAGTGCCCTGGTTTCTTACAATGATGACAAGTCAAATTTTTAGGCCCCCCTAGACTGAGACCGTGAAGAATTTTGTCCTCCACCTTTCTTCGACCTGCTTTGGCCTCTACCTCTCTAAACAGATAAGCCTTCGGTATCACTATCCAAGCTAGTGCTCGCCAATCTATCTATCAATACTTCATTATGAAGACCAACCTTTATATCATACAGGCTAATTTTACTGCAGCCATAAATCATGGAATTAACAAAAGCAGTATACACCTTAGGCAAGGAACATAAGAGGATCATAGCTTGATCCTCATCGGTAATATCCACTTTCGATGCCTTCAGGTTCATAATTAAAGTCGTCAAAGCATCTACATGCTCCATGAGATCAGCTCCAGGATTCATCTTGAACGAACAAGTTGTTGTTGAAGAATAATCCGATTAGTGAGAGACTTTTCTTGATATGCATCTGATAATGCATCCCATAGTTCCTTCGTCGTCTTCTTCTGAGAGAATTCTCTAAGAACTTCGTCTGAAAGGCTCAACTGAATTGTTGTGAGTGCTTCATCTTCCATGTCTTTCAAATCAGTTGCATCAATATCTTTCAATTTCTCAGATGCAGAAACAACCTTATAAGTCTTCTCCTTCTTTAATATAGCCTCCATCTTCATCTTCCAAGTACCAAAATCTCCTTTTCCGTCAAAATGTGTTACTCCATAATTAACACCGGACCTACCAACGAACTTACTATAAGTGGCCATTAATATCCAAACAGGAACAATAACACTAGCTTTGATACCAAAATGTAGTGAAATTTGTTTTAATTTGAGCGAAAGCGATTTATTTGATCAGGATCTAGTATTGCCTATTTAGATACCAATGGAACTTAAAAATTTATTTATGTAGTCTCACAGAAATAAGAGATACAGAACATTTAACGTGGTTCGGATATGAATATCCTACGTTCATGGAGACCTAACAACATCTTTTATTTCACTAAAGAAAAGAGTACAAAAGAGAGGGAAGAACAATGGTGGATACTCTCACACAATTGCACTTGCACATATATGAAGATGAACTTCCTTCATTTAAATAGACTTAATGAAGGAGTTACTTAGAGATTAAGAAACTTAATTTACAGATTATGTTTGAAACCTTTTCGAATATCCATAATTTGATTTCTATGTAAATAGATAGTAGTAATCTTGGTTTCCATAATTTTCCTTGTTTGAATCAATCTCCGTCGGCAATCTTTTCTTTCTTCATATAACAAATTCTTTGACTAATTAGTTGATTGACTAATTAATTAGTTTCCTTCAAAATATCCTTACATATACCAGCCAAATCAATTGATTTGAATGAATTAAGTAATCAATTTCTTTCCTCTTTAACAAATATTTGAATCATTCAAATTTAACATATCTTTTGCTAACTATTGTAAACAAGTGGTTGTATACATTTATACCTCTTTTTTCTTCAATAGATAACATGAAAGCCGATAAGTTTAAATAATGGATTACATACAAAATGACAAATTTACTCATTTCCAAAGGTAATGCAGTTAGGTTAATAAGGTTATATTCCTAATTACAATGTAAGTTTAGTTACAACCAATATGCGTAGCACGGGTTCATACTAAGATTCTTCTGATATTTTTATGCACTAAATATGTAGTGCTAAAATAGAGAATTCACTGAATATGGTTTATATGATTTTGCATATTGAATTTTTGTGTTTAGAATGAGGTCAGAACATATAGGGTGAGAAGACGGGCCTCTGCTGATCAGGTTTTGTTGGTACATTTTGCTCCTTTTGAACGATGAGAATAAATTAGAAATACAGTTACCATGGCATTTATTCATAAGAATTTCTCATTCGAAAGTGATTTACAAAGATTTTTTAGAGAAGATTCAATATGAATTAACGCATTTGTCGCTGATGAGTTCCCTTTTTTACTTTTGATATGTTTATATCCCACTAAAGGTGCTTATTTTTTAGTTTGATACATCATGATAAGCATATAAATTGTGAAAAGATTGCTAATATTGCTACATGGTGAAAATATTAAACAATATCATGGAATATTAATATTTTTTCATAAGTAAAAGCACGATGATATACTTATTAAGATATTTTCAATTCATGGTTACCAGTTGAAAATAAATACACAATTCTTATACAGTAATTATGATTACTTTACTATATATATGTTTGTATCTAACAATTTTTCCTAGATTTGAGAACTAAAATTTGTTTTTAGTTATTTTTATGTATGACACCATCATGCAAATAGAGGTTCACTAAATACAAATTAGAATATGCAACTTAAATGAAGTATTGTGTCCATGTTTTTAACTTTTCTTAGTTACAGTTACAGGTAGTTTTCCTAACCATCATAGAGTGGTACTTTTCACTATACTTGTTAAATTGGTTAATATAGAAGCATAAAGTACGATAGACAGATCTTGAATCTTGAAATTTCCACAACATATTCCTTGGCCATATATGCCAATGAATTTATTACAATGATCTTTTGTTACCAGCTATAAGCATGGAGCTTCAACATCATTACCATTTTATCAGTACACTATAGTTTATAGTATGCGTTTCTCGGTGAACTTCTAATACTACAAGTTTTCATTTTTATTTTTCTGTGTGTATTTTGAATGCATAATGACCATCAATGGTGAAACCTAATAATTCATTAACAATGTAGGAAATCTTGGTGAAATTATCAATTACGACTGCATTAAAAATTCATTGTATGTGATCAATTTTTGACTTTATTGATGTTTCTATACACAGCATTATCATTTTTTATGTTGACATCATAACCTAAAAGCAAAATCAGGGCAAAGAAATGGAAGTTAATGTTATGTGATGTATCCCATCGTGAAATCCTTATCTAAAGCTATGTGGAGTTGCAAATAATAGCTACCTGGAGTTGCAAATAACTACGGTTCAAGAATAAATATTGTCTTTTACTGTGTATGTAAACTTAAAGAATTTCAATAAATATTGAACTTGCGTTAATTTATGGTTTCTCTACGAAAAATGTATTACAACTATATTGATTTTTGTGAGGTTCTAATTTGAATTTTTTGCAAATAAATTGTTCTAGCCACATTGTTTTTTCATTATGCAGGCTCGGATTACTTGAACGTAGATTATAAAATCAAGTTGTCTGAGCCAAAATTAAATCAGTGATTACCAGTTTGCATTGCAATACGTACGCCAAACAAGTTACTAATGAAAATTTGTATTTATCATTTTGTTTTTTCATTATTCAAATAATCAGTTCGCAATGCAATATGTACACCAAACAAAATGCTACTGAAAATTTCTATTTTTCATTCTATTTAAGTAAAAGATAAAGATATCCGTTGCGTAGCACGGATTCGCACTAGTAAATATACATATTAAGACTAAAATATAACATATTAGTGGAAATTCTTAGAACAATGTCTTTAATCAATCGTACTTATGAAGTCTAATCTTAGAAATATTTCTTTAATCAATCGTAGTTATGAAATCTAATTGTGGTTACGAAAGATTTCATGGTCATGAGTACCAGATCTTGCTAAACACTTACTTTAAACGTTCGTTGTCAAGAGGGGTAAGGAGAAAGATACATTTATCTAATGGGTAGACATGTATGTGTAACGTTATCCATACAATGCATAGCGATCTACTCATGATTGTTAGAGACACCACCCGTTTATGCATTTGTAGTAGTTTCAAACGATTACAAAATGGCTCATGGAGAGTCTTCAATAGAAAAAACGATAACATATTGCGTTGGAACATTTTCATGCTTGGAGTTCTTCATACTAAAACTTTTCAGTATAGTATCTATGTACATGGATTGGGACAATCCCAACAATTTCATAGATCTATCTCTATATATAATTATACCTAGTATATAGGCTGGCTCTCCCGAATCCCCATGGAAAAATTCTTGGAAAGTCAAGCTTTCACCGATTGTAATAACGAAATGTCATTGTCAATCCATAATAGATCATCGACGTATAAAATTTAGAACATGATAGCACTTTCTTATTCTTTTCGATTTACGCATGCTTCTTATGTGTTGTGATAAAAACCAAACTGTTTGATTACTTTATCAAAGCATTTATGATAGAGTTAATGTTGAAACTAGACCAGCCTATAGTGGAAGTTATGGGTAAATTTCAAATTTTTTACCCTATTGGATCTTTATTGGGCATATAAAATCTAATTTATTTAGAGTATTTCTAAATTTAATTTGAATAAAATCATTTATTTCATTTAAATTCATAAACTGTTGATGGTAATTTGTTTAACTTATTTTCAGTTTATATATAAGTGTATATATATATATATGTATGTATCATATACATATGTGTGTGCATCTGTAACAAGATATTCCGTGAAAGTTATGACATGCCCATATATAGATACTGAGATTTACATTGCAATGGACATGTTAGCCCATTCAATATGTATTGTATGTTGTCCAAATATGTGTATATATTTATACTTAATATATATAAAAATCCATGTGTGCGTGTGTATGTGTGTCTGTGTTATGAGAAAATATTATAATTATATTTATAATTAAAATATTATAGTGTTAAATATATTTTTTGGCATAACAATATAGTGTTAAATATTAGATAAACATACGTATACATATATAATATGCAAAATATAAATTAATTTTTAAGTTATTTTAATATGTGTATATATGTATGTATGTATGTATTAAAGTTACATAATTTCATATATACAACTACATATATATATAACAATGCGCTCGTGCATGTGTATAACAATTAATGTAAATATGTGTTAGAATAGTTTATACAAATATATATAAATTATAAAATTTTAAAAATACATTTTTTTACATTCAAATCGAATACACGGAAGCTCTAAAAATTATAATATATATTATTATTATTTAATTATGTAAATAATAATAAATAAATGATTGAAAATATTTAAATAAATCTTTTAGAATTTTAAAATTTTAGAAAATCAGGAATGATGTTGTATAGCTTACAAAAAAAATTTAAAATTTCCTTAGTCAAAATTTTATTTTTTATTATTTAATACTTTCATCCGAATTTAAAAATGATTTTCTAAAATATAGAATTGATCTAAAAGATCTAAATTTTTGACCAAGATCTTCTATGATGAAGATTTAATTTTAGAAAATTTGAATTGAATTTTTGGAACATAATTTATTTAATATTATTTTATTAATTCTTATAATGATTAAATAATAATAAAAATATTAAATAATTACAAAAATTATTTTCGATCATTAAAAATCAAATCAATGTAAATATACAACTAATAAGTATTAATCTATGTGAAATAGTTATATAGTTTAATACAAATCATATAAATAAATTAATTAACTTATTTGTATATGTATAAATTAATTAATAAAATATAATGATTTTAACTGTGTCTATCAACTCCTTAATGAAAAAAATTATTTTATTTTACTTTATAAACATATACACATAACCAATCAATATGTGACAACATTAATACATATAGAATCTCACCTAACTAACAATACAATAATCACAATATATCTATGTACGAACAATATACAGTTATACAGAAGTTATGTATCATATGTATGTGTGTATGTGTGTATAACTGAACATTAACCTAAAACTAATGCCCTTAAGTCCACCTTGTAACAATGAGTTCTCCTCTTTCGAAAACTTCTCGATTCTGCAGATTGCTAGTCCTGAATCGCGGACCTTTTTTCTATCAAATAGTTGTTAGTTTGAATTGATTTGAGTTTTGTTGGAGCTTTTGAAAGTCATAATTCGGTAAAGATGAGGGAGATAGGAGGCAGTAAAAACCTTACTAGAGTTAGGGTTAGGTTTCCATTTATAATGGTTGAACTGGAGAGAAAAGTGGATCACATCACATACCTTTTCTCACTGAACCTCTATCAGCCATCACAAACCCTTTTACCCTATTTTGGCCACCCCCTATATCTAATGTTTTCTGTTGAAATTTTGCCTCCAACTTTGTGGGCTAATAGCCCATTTAAACATTAGTAAATATATTTAATTAAATCCAACTTAATTCTTTATAGGTATCTCACATCGATCCATATATTTATAACTATTATAAATATATATACAACAATATTTATTCCTCAAATCAAATTCAAATTTTGTAATTAACACTTCATTAATATTAATTAATTTAATTCATTTATAAAAATTATAGACTAATTAAATAGTTTGTTCTAAAGAGAATTCATTATTTTGGTTGTGTGACTCGCGAGTGTAAATTCGGTAAGTGATTAACATCGAACTATTTGAATGTTAACGTTTACATGTCACTTAACAAGTGGTGTGACATTTTGGTCAAATTTATCGCTTACTTAGTTTCGCGAAAATTCCAGTATTACTTTATTAAGCGTTTTCTGGCTATGACATTTATATACACCAATTGTCTTCATAAAACTATATCACTTTCGATTTACGGAATTTAGTAATGGTCAAAATTCCAATATCATCCATATTCAACTCTATAGTCCAAACACAAAGTCCTTGGTTCAATAATAACAATTATTAATAACCAAAATGCTCTAACCCGAGACTTTGACTTTGAGTTGGCTTGAGTTGACAGTGATACTAACCTCATATAACTGAGGAGAAGAATCCTTTTTTGAATAGTGTTTCACTTTCAATACTTCCAATTAATCCAGCTATAGTCACTTGATGAAACGCCATGCCATGATTTTGGCTATAATCAAAGCGGAGATTTCATATTGAAGATCTACACTATTCTCAAGTCGAGAGAACCGTGTAAATCAATCGCATTGATTTTTCCTATCTGACCTTAGCTATATTAACCAATAGAAAACTATCAAGCTTGTCGTTCCATAATTATCCAATAATAATTATTACGTAACCACTTGGTGCCTCCAAGGGTCATGAGTAATACACTGTCCAACATTTGGAGAGCATTCCACACTCTAGTCTCAACGGATACATCAATATCCAGTCTCGATGCATCTTAACTATGAACATTTAAAATGGTATATTTGTTTTCATTATGAAAAATTACTCACGGTTGCAACACTTTGTAACTATTATCACAAAATATATCATTTATGGGTTTTCTACTAAAATATACTTTAATAAATTAATCGATATAACTATATTATATCAAGTATATAATTGAAACAAAATACCTTTGATTTCGAACAAGATTGATAATTGAAGGTATTTGTAACAAATTACATAATTGCCTCTAGGGTATACCCCTAACTCTATCAGTCTTCCACTTGAACTTGGGGTGGAACCTTATTCCAGCTTCGACAATTTGTTTCCTCAAAACCGATTGGGTCAATCCCTCAGTAAATGGGTATGCTAATATGTTTCAATTATCTACTTTGTCAACCAATTCTTTTCGACATTGATAAACTATCTTAATCACGTGGAACAATTCAGAGTGTCAGTTGACTTCCTATGCGCTCTATGTTCTATTATAAACTATATAGTGATATTGTTATCATATAACAATTTTGTGGGATTCACAACAGTTTGAATCACCTTAAGCTCAGTTATATATTTGTGCATTTATACTTATATACATTTCTGTATTGTTGCGCTATTCAAGGCGATGTACTTAGCCTTTTCCATTGAACCAACTATAGTATTTCATTTGAAACATTTCCAACTAAAATATTCTTAACTTGAATTTATTATTGACATATCATACTCAATATCAACTATGCAACTTTAAGTCCGAACATTTCTTTACAAGTAGATCGTTGTTTCTGTAAATTAGTCTCTTGTATTTCATAAATATACGAGAACACTCTAAACTATCATTTAGTAATATCAATTTGGATTTAATATTTGCTTCATGCATCAAATACATGAACAAATCACGATATAGTAGAAAACATAACATGTATGATAATTTTTGTCATGCATAAGGAATCCATCTTACATGTTCCCTATTAAATATTTTAATAGGGTGTCCTTGTATATCGTTTAGGACATTTCCTGTATCATTTATACTTACTATAAAAGACATCATTTACAAATCTAACATCGAGTGTTAAAATAACTAAGATAGATTTTAATACAAAAACATTGTTAAAATCAACAATGTGTTATTTACCTATAGTTTAGAAATATCTATGTACATTTTAACGTTCTTCCTTATAAGCACACACTTCCTCTACATTTTGATTCACAATCAAACTATTTAATATTTCTATTAAAACACTTGTTGAATTTTGATGTTTGTCGAACGATACTTTCGTATATGTTCTTGGATCATATCCAAGCACTCACAAATCCAAATATCATTCTCACTGACTTCGAGACACTTTGGTTATTATGTGCAAACAGTCTATTCGAAATCATTATTTAGAATTTTACATTTCAGCGCATATGTACCAAATCACAAAGTCTTAAAAAAATGATTTTGTGAGTAAATCCAAAATAACTTGATAATGTTTGAATGATGAATCCATTATCTAATTTCAATGTTTGAAATTTACGATATTATTCTTATTGACGTTACTTATTTAATTCAAACTACATTAGTCTTGCTCATAAAGATACAATTGTGGCCAATGGATCACATCCCTTCGGTTACGACTACCAAAATCATATTCCAATAATGTACTTGGAATTCATTTTTGGGTTTTCGCATCGTACCATATTATGGAGTCAACACTCTTAATAGTTTATTTAAACAAATGAGGATTATGTGTTTTTGCCATTGATAAAAACACGTTGTTTCTCTTCAATATGCGAGAATACTTATTAGACATTCTAATGCGATGTGTTAGTTTAGGTTAGTTTATTTAATTTCATCTTATGTAATTAGTTTTATCATTAGATCGTATGCAATTCCATTTTACTACCAATAATTTCTCAAACAAATTCTTTCACTGTGAAGTTGGTATTTCCCAAAACAATAATTGTTTCTCAATGCAATGGAACATGTATTCATAAACACTTTATGAATTGCCGTTTATTTAAAACCGATTTAGTTTTAATTTAAAAAACTTAATTCAAAACATAAATATGTCATCCAATGACGGTCCTTCCCAAACTCATTTTGGGGAGATTCATACAAGATCCCTTACGAAAGATTATTACATGCAGACTTTTAATTTGAACAACCCGCCAACTCCTTGACCTTGGATATGTTTGGATTTCTTATGAACCATTATCTTGTATGATTTTATAAACTATTATTTAGATGAAATAATATTAACATTGTGTACTACTCATAAGTACATGACCTTATAAAAAGAAATTAACCCAAATTCACTCATAATTAATCGTGCTATGTTCAACAATGCTTGATTACTCCTTATCGATATCATTATGTATCATAAGGAGAAGTGACTTTTGAGATTGAATTTTCATTCATATTAGGTACATATGGAATATACTCGCACATTCGATCAAATCAAATCATTTTTATTGCATGTTATATTATTTTCTTTCATTTAATACTCTAAGAGTATATCTTAGACATATTACATATGTATCAAATACACATGTCCATGTCGAGGATAACTCATCGGTAAATATGACGACGTACATGGAACTTTTTTGCTATTAATAGACTTACGATTGCATACATCTATATGTATCAATCCAAAGAGTTCATCAACTCTTATGATGCTCCTACTAGATGGGTGCATAGCCCTTATTTATTTAAGATATAATTCACTAATATCATATGATTCATAATCATATAATAAAATTATTTCTCAAACATACAGCTTAGTCTATAATTTCAAAATAATTGTAAATGATATTCGATACTTCTTTATTTTATGATGCATCACTTTTTTTACAAAAAAATAATAATATAATATTGTTGTTGTATTTCATTACAAATTTTCATAATATTCACATTAAAATATAATTATATTTGTTTTTCTGTAGACACCGAAAAATAGTCATTATTTCATAAATAATGGCCTGCATGTTTTACAAAAACATTTATCATAATTTTATGCAATTAATAAGTGCTACATGCATGCTCCCGCTATTTCCGCTATTATATAATAGCGTACTAAATTCAAAGGTCCATCATTCACCTAATATAGATTATTTATTTCATATACAACAATTAGTTTACAATGGAGAGTTCTTTGATTAAATATCTTGAACTCAAAGAAATAAATCTCATAAAAAACAATTTTATATATGCAAAATAAATTTTGGAATAGAAATCATATTTCTTATTCCAATATTAAGTATTAATTATTAATACAATTCTCGTTTTCGATGTTTCTTTATGAAGCAGAAGCAACCATTCACCGTTCTGAGAAATAGGGATTACGAATCCTAAGGCTGGAATAACACTAGAGAGTGGGTGAATAGTGTTTTATGGATTTTCAAAATCTTTCTGAAACTTATGTAATTTAATCACCAACAAATGCAATTCACAGACACAGATATAATCATAGAATCAGACACAGATGCAAATACTAAATAAAAGCAGTAAAGGAAAGAACAACAGGATTTTATAATGGTTTGGAGTTACCCTACATCCAGTCCCGTGCAATCGTACAGATTTCTTATCAAAATAATCTCCCAGATTACACCCTCGGTTTCAAGGCTATGAGGTACACCCTCCTGTATTCGAGTTCAGGGCAACTCCCTTGATTTAACTAGGCTACAAGATCACCTAATTGATTTCCGAGGCTACAATCACATCCAATTGATTTCAAGGCTCAACCGCACCTTTTACTCAACAGTTTAATTTACAAAAGATCATATAACTCTGAATAGCACTGAGATTTATGAAGACAGTGGCAGAGAATCAAACAAGAGATAATCAAGTTTGATTCACTTGGTATTTCAGCAGAATATAGTTTAGGATTCTTTAGAATAAATGTGGAAGATTAAGAGGAGAGAAAAAAGTAAAAATATGATTAAAATTCGTTCAAAACAACAGGCATATATAGTAGAGCAACTGTCATATCTCTTCGCGAAAGGTTGCAACGAATAGACACTTCTTTTGAAAATTTGAATTTTGAATTTAACGGATACCATGTCGACATGGAGGGTTAAGGGATGTCGACGTGCTCAAGGCAAAACTGATTTTTTTTTATTTCTTATTAAAATTGGTTTGTATAATTTGTTAAAAGGATTTCTAATACGTTGTAAATATATTTGAATATAGTTTAAACATATAAAAGAGTTTAAAAAGTAAATTTTAATATATATAATCTTAATCTATAAAGTGATTTAAATTCTGAGTATATGAATAATTTAAAGCTAAATATTTAAAACAAGAGATGGTTTAAAACAAGGACAATTTTGAAACCAAAATATTAAAATGATAAAAAAAGTTTTGAGGCTAAAATATTTAAAACAAAGAGAGATGTCTTTTTGAAAAGAAAGTTTTGAAAACATTTTTTTAAAAACAAAAGATATATTTTTGAAAAGAATTTTTATAAATTAGTGGATATCAAAACAGGACCACTATATATTCCACTAGATATTGTCGTGGGTTCCATCCCACTAGGATTCCATCCCTTTAACAGGCTCGAAGTGGATTCCATTCCACGAATAAATTTAGAATAAAGATGTAAGTGCTTTCAAGAAGTTTTAACATAATTCTAAACTCAATACTTATCTTGTACTCTTGTACTCTTGAATTCTTGATACTCATGAGTCTTCAATCTTGATATCTTCAGTCTTGAATCTCTATATTATACAGTCTTCATTCTTGATACCTGCATGTTTATATCCTGCATATACATATATATCTAAACTATAATGTTAGTATTTATATTTTATAACAAGTCCTAAGGTTGTTGTCATCAAAACCATCATCTCAAGGACTAACAACCGTCTTCATCCCAATTGTACCTTAAATTACATCTACTCTTGTAAATTCATTTTTCTTTTCAAATGGTCTAAAATAATTCTCTAAATACAACATCATAGAAAACTCTTTACAAAAGCGCACTCGATCATCCTTAACATTTAAGACATCAAATATGTTGCACTTTGCGTAAACTGACCAAACTGACATTTCAACGATCAAATTCTTATGACTATTTTGTAATTTTGTCTAGTGTTACATTTAACATAATACGATCTTTATTCCAATCAATTAAATTGAATACTCGATCTCATTATACTATTTATCGGCTTATTCCTTATTTCGAAAGAATTAATTTCATCAAAGTATCGTACATTATGAACTGTGACCATTACCCATATAACACTTATATGCAATAATATATAGATCAAAAATATATAGTCTAGTATTGCTTTTAGAGCTCGAAACTCATAAAATGCAATACAAGGTCTCGACTAAATAAACGTGTAAGCGACCAAATTACGAATGTATTTAGTAGTTGTAAATGATGCCTTGCATGACTGTTGAAGCGTTAACATGCAATAAGCATTATTATAGTAAGTATATTTTATATTTCTGTTTATAAGTTTTCAATTCAGCTTAATTATATACCTTAATTGATAAATGTTTTATCAATCATTTTAAATGCATATATTATATAACACATGTTCTTACAATATTAGAAAGATTAAATGTTATCATTTTATTTTTTTAATAAGACCCCTACTGGTCTTTTATGTTTCACCAAACCCTAAGTGAAACATAAAAGTCTTACAACTTCACTAGTGGGTGTTAGGACCCGTATGTCTTGAGATTCTGACCTTGAGGAAGTCTTAATGAATCATAGGTCCCCATACGATGGATAAATCCTTATTGGTTGTATCAAATACGATTTCCAACCCTTAGTTCCTAGTCCTAATCCTGCCTTTTTCTTGAGGAAAGCTCAATAAGTAAAGTAGGACTATTCACTCGAACTTATCATTTTGCGACGGCCTAAGTATAATGTATACCTTGAGGAAAGCTCAACAAATATGTACAATTATATTACCTCATCTATTCAATATATTAATAGTACTACACATAACATCCCTAACTTGAGGAAAACTTAACAACTAAAGAGTATACAAGTAATCTATTAATATATAAATAATAGAGGATAACTTTATATTAAAGATCCATTATCTTCAATATATTATATCTAGTGATGTTGACCTATAGAATAATATATTTCTTATGAAATGCCCTCATGATTTAAGTGTCGGATACCCCTAAAATCACGGTATACATACAATACATATGTATTTATCCTTTGAGTCGGTTTAGGGTTTCTTTAAGTTTTACAATTAGTTTATACATTTGCAACGATCTTCCTTTTCGATCCTTAAAAAGCTACGCTAACATATCCATGATATTCACGTACCGAGTATCCGAGTGCTGAAAGGACAAATTTGTAGGATCTAGATTAACCCTAGAAGGGGGTGAATAGGGTTATAACAAATTTTCTCGAATTAAACGCAAAACCAAACTGCAGAAAAGTAAATAGGCTGAAAAGTAAATCACACACAAAATTTACCCAGCTTCGGCAACCCCTGCCCACTGCTGCATTCCCAGATTTCTATTAGAATTAAACAGTCTCCCGCTTACAAACACTCTAACAGACTCGCAAACCCTGCTACCGCCTATAGAGTTTTGCAAACTCGCAAACCCTGCTTACTGAACTAATCCTAACTAGACAATCTGACACAACCTAAATCCTAGGTGGTGATTTACCAAGATTTGATTCGAAAAGAAAATACAGACTTTAAAAAAAATTAAGAGCAAAAATAAGTAAAAGCTTGAGCACACATTTTCCCTTAAGCAAAACAACCCGACCCACAAATAAACAAAGCACGACCACTTCCCTCTTTTGTTTTCTGATGCAATTTTAGGGTTCTGAAAAAAATGGCGGCTTTGTCTTTGTTGCTCAAAATTAGGGCTTTCTCAGATTCGATTCTCTGGTTTGTGTGTTGCCTTGCTCGACCGAGTGTGTTGCTCGCTGCTTCTCTGTCGATCGACTGCTTGCCTCAAGATTGCGAATTGCCTTGGTAAGTTGTTCGTACCTTTTGCTTTGTCAGGATTTAATTTGGATTTATTGATTGTCCTTGTTTTCTCCACACACCCCCGGCCGATGATGAACAATTGGGTTTGAATTTATATCAATTCGACACTTTCCTAATTCTTGCTTTCCTGATATCTTTACGACTTGATGCGCACGACTTCGATTATGCAGCGTTTGATTTTTCTTGAGTCCTACGACAACAATCTTTCCTCTTTTGATTTGCTTTGACTATTTCAAAGATACGCACTTGAATTTTTATACAGTATACGTTCACGAATTCAATTTCTCTGGCATCAACTTCATTACACCTGGACTTTGGCACTTGACTTTTTAAACATGAATTTCTGGCTTTGACTTGTACATTCGAATTTCTTTGATTTTGTTAATGCGATGTTGTTTAAGGCCCTTCTGTTCATCCCTGTAGCAGCTTTGTGCATTTCTCTGGCCATTTGTGTTCATCCCTGTAGTATACTCGAATTGTAGTTGTTAATTTCTTCTGGCTTCACTGTGAACTTTGGCTCTGGCCATCTTTGTTTCAGTGCTTGTCTTGATTTTATTTGAACTTTGGTAAAGTGGTTAATGTCTATGTACATTTGTTGCTTCCCTGACCTGTGCAATCCATTCATGTGTATTCATCCCTGTAGTATAACCTGATGCTTGAATGTGTTCGCCTGTTGCATCGATCGTATTGACTTCAGTTGTATTTGCTTTGAGATGCTTACAAGATTGGTCTATACTCTGTTGCATTTTACTCTGTTGTTGTATGGTCTGCTTAATGATACTGCATGATCGATATGTTACTGTTCGAGTTCATTGTTCAGTTGTTTCACTGATGCATTGCCTTTGTGGTCTTCACTTTTGTATAGTCTGCACATGTTACTTGTATCACTGGTCCTACCTTTCCACATATGATCCTCTGGTGCATTTGTCTTTGTTAGAACCTTGGCCTTTGATGGTTCGTCTTGTTTGTTGGTTTAGTGGTCCACTTGCTTGGCCATTTTGTACTTCTGGTCTTTGTTTGTTTAATGGTTGTTGCTGTGTATGTAGTAGCCTAGTTTGCTGGTGCACATGTTTCATTTTGAAGTTGCCGTGTATGTGATGCATGTTTTGTTGACTTTGTTTGCTACCAGGTCAACATGTATATACTTTGATCATAAAATTCATTTGTGTTGCACCTGAGTTGAACTCGTCTTTTTATTTGGGTTTAACCTTGTGCTTACCTGTCCCTGTAGCATTATCAAGTGTATATCGATGTGCACAGCCTTGTGGCATGTACAGTGATACACCGTGCATGTCACATTGTTGTTTTTGAGAAGTGGCATTTTTGTTTGAAGTGACCAGGCTTCTTGCAGTTAAAGCACGTCAATTCATTATCGGAATTGTCAGAATCTTTTGACCTATTACCACTTGTTTTCTTCTTGCGTGGCCTGAATCTTGACCATTTTCTAAGATTATTGACAGCCATTGTAAGCTCTTCAATTGGATCTTCTTCTTCTTCATCGCTTTCTTCTTTGCTCTTTAAGGCAATCGTCTTCTTCTTTGATTCGGAGTTGTTGCGTTCCTCCTTTGCTTTTAGCTCAAGCTCATATGTCATCAAGTTGCCGATCAACTCCTCCATGCCTAGTTTACTCGGATCTTTCGATTCTTGTATTGCCGTGACTTTTGCCTCAAAGCTCATCGGTAAGACTCGTAGCACCTTCCTCACAAGCTCTACCTCAGTGAATACCTTCCCAAGCGCTCTAGCATTGTACACCAAAGTTGAAAAGCGTCCAAACATGTCCTTTACGCTCTCGCCTTTGTCCATCACAAAGTTCTCGTATTCATTGCTGAATAGGGCTAGACGAGATTCCTTGACTTGAGAAGTTCCTTCATGTGTCACCTCTAAGGTATGCCAAATTTCCTGTGCAGTTTTACAATGAGAAATTCTATTAAATTCAATCTTATCAAGAGCACATATCAAAGCATTCATGGCTTTAGCATTTGTAGTTTTTAATTTCTTATCGTTAGCATCCCACCTATCCATAGGTTTAGGAATCTCAGTATCACCAACAGTTATAGTGGGAGATTTATAGCCGGCTTTAATAATGTCCCAAACATCATAATCAACAGAACTAAGATAAATACCCATCCTAACTTTCCAATAAGCATAATCATTCCCATTAAACATGGGTGGCCTAGCAATAGAATGCCCCTTAGAAAAAGCATTATTTGGTGGATTCATGACTCTAGAGTTAAAGAAAAATACCATGCTCTGATACCACTTGTAGGATCTAGATTAACCCTAGAGGGGAGGTGAATAGGGTTATAGCAAATTTTCTCGAATTAAACGCAAAAACAAACTACAGAAAAGTAAATATGCTGAAAAGTAAATCACACACAAAATTTACCCAGCTTCGGCAACCCCTGCCCACTGCTGCATTCCCATATTTCTATTAGAATTAAACAGTCTCCCGCTTACAAACACTCTAACAGACACGCAAACCCTGCTACCGCCTATAGAGTTTTGCAAACTCACAAACCCTGCTTACTGAACTATCCTAACTAGACAATCTGACACAACCTAAATCGTAGGTGGTGATTTACCAAGATTTGATTCGAAAAAAAAATACAGACTTCAAAAAAAATTAAGAGCAAAAATAAGTAAAAGCTTGAGTACACATTTTCCCTTAAGCAAAACAACCCGACCCACAAATATACAAAGCACGGCCACTTCCCTCTTTTGTTTTCTGATGCAATTTTAGGGTTCTGAAAAAAATGGCGGCTTTGTCTTTGTTGCTCAAAATTAGGGATTTCTCAGATTCGATTCTCTGGTTTGTGTGTTGCCTTGCTCGACCGAGTGTGTTGCTCGCTGCTTCTCTGTTGATTGACTGCTTGCCTCAAGATTGCGAATTGCCTTGGTAAGTTGTTCGTACCTTTTGCTTTGTCAGGATTTAATTTGGATTTATTGATTGTCCTTGTTTTCTCCACACACCCCCGGCCGATGATGAACAATTGGGTTTGAATTTATATCAATTCGACACTTTCCTAATTCTTGCTTTCCTGATATCTTTACGACTTGATGCGCACGACTTCGATTATGCAGCGTTTGATTTTTCTTGAGTCCTACGACAACAATCTTTCCTCTTTTGATTTGCTTTGACTATTTCAAAGATACGCACTTGAATTTTTATACAGTATACGTTCACGAATTCAATTTCTCTGGCATCAACTTCATTACACCTGGACTTTGGCACTTGACTTTTTAAACATGAATTTCTGGCTTTGACTTGTACATTCGAATTTCTTTGATTTTGTTAATGCGATGTTGTTTAAGGCCCTTCTGTTCATCCCTGTAGCAGCTTTGTGCATTTCTCTGGCCATTTGTGTTCATCCCTGTAGTATACTCGAATTGTAGTTGTTAATTTCTTCTGGCTTCACTGTGAACTTTGGCTCTGGCCATCTTTGTTTCAGTGCTTGTCTTGATTTTATTTGAACTTTGGTAAAGTGGTTAATGTCTCTGTACATTTGTTGCTTCCCTGACCTGTGCAATCCATTCATGTGTATTCATCCCTGTAGTATAACCTGATGCTTGAATGTGTTCGCCTGTTGCATCGATCGTATTGACTTCAGTTGTATTTGCTTTGAGATGCTTACAAGATTGGTCTATACTCTGTTGCATTTTACTCTGTTGTTGTATGGTCTGCTTAATGATACTGCATGATCGATATGTTACTGTTCGAGTTCATTGTTCAGTTGTTTCACTGATGCATTGCCTTTGTGGTCTTCACTTTTGTATAGTCTGCACATGTTACTTGTATCACTGGTCCTACCTTTCCACATATGATCCTCTGGTGCATTTGTATTTGTTAGAACCTTGGCCTTTGATGGTTCGTCTTGTTTGTTGGTTTAGTGGTCCACTTGCTTGGCCATTTTGTACTTCTGGTCTTTGTTTGTTTAATGGTTGTTGCTGTGTATGTAGTAGCCTAGTTTGCTGGTGCACATGTTTCATTTTGAAGTTGCCGTGTATGTGATGCATGTTTTGTTGACTTTGTTTGCTACCAGGTCAACATGTATATACTTTGATCATAAAATTCATTTGTGTTGCACCTGAGTTGAACTCGTCTTTTTATTTGGGTTTAACCTTGTGCTTACCTGTCCCTGTAGCATTATCAAGTGTATATCGATGTGCACAGCCTTGTGGCATGTACAGTGATACACCGTGCATGTCACATTGTTGTTTTTGAGAAGTGGCATTTTTGTTTGAAGTGACCAGGCTTCTTGCAGTTAAAGCACGTCAATTCATTATCGGAATTGTCAGAATCTTTTGACCTATTACCACTTGTTTTCTTCTTGCGTGGCCTGAATCTTGACCATTTTCTAAGATTATTGACAGCCATTGTAAGCTCTTCAATTGGATCTTCTTCTTCTTCATCGCTTTCTTCTTTGCTCTTTAAGGCAATCGTCTTCTTCTTTGATTCGGAGTTGTTGCGTTCCTCCTTTGCTTTTAGCTCAAGCTCATATGTCATCAAGTTGCCGATCAACTCCTCCATGCCTAGTTTACTCGGATCTTTCGATTCTTGTATTGCCGTGACTTTTGCCTCAAAGCTCATCGGTAAGACTCGTAGCACCTTCCTCACAAGCTCTACCTCAGTGAATACCTTCCCAAGCGCTCTAGCATTGTACACCAAAGTTGAAAAGCGTCCAAACATGTCCTTTACGCTCTCGCCTTTGTCCATCACAAAGTTCTCGTATTCATTGCTGAATAGGGCTAGACGAGATTCCTTGACTTGAGAAGTTCCTTCATGTGTCACCTCTAAGGTATGCCAAATTTCCTGTGCAGTTTTACAATGAGAAATTCTATTAAATTCAATCTTATCAAGAGCACATATCAAAGCATTCATGGCTTTAGCATTTGTAGTTTTTAATTTCTTATCGTTAGCATCCCACCTATCCATAGGTTTAGGAATCTCAGTATCACCAACAGTTATAGTGGGAGATTTATAGCCGGCTTTAATAATGTCCCAAACATCATAATCAACAGAACTAAGATAAATACCCATCCTAACTTTCCAATAAGCATAATCATTCCCATTAAACATGGGTGGCCTAGCAATAGAATGCCCCTTAGAAAAAGCATTATTTGGTGGATTCATGACTCTAGAGTTAAAGAAAAATACCATGCTCTGATACCACTTGTAGGATCTAGATTAACCCTAGAGGGGAGGTGAATAGGGTTATAGCAAATTTTCTCGAATTAAACGCAAAAACAAACTGCAGAAAAGTAAATATGCTGAAAAGTAAATCACACACAAAATTTACCCAGCTTCGGCAACCCCTGCCCACTGCTGCATTCCCATATTTCTATTAGAATTAAACAGTCTCCCGCTTACAAACACTCTAACAGACACGCAAACCCTGCTACCGCCTATAGAGTTTTGCAAACTCACAAACCCTGCTTACTGAACTATCCTAACTAGACAATCTGACACAACCTAAATCGTAGGTGGTGATTTACCAAGATTTGATTCGAAAAAAAAATACAGAATTCAAAAAAAATTAAGAGCAAAAATAAGTAAAAGCTTGAGTACACATTTTCCCTTAAGCAAAACAACCCGACCCACAAATATACAAAGCACGGCCACTTCCCTCTTTTGTTTTCTGATGCAATTTTAGGGTTCTGAAAAAAATGGCGGCTTTGTCTTTGTTGCTCAAAATTAGGGATTTCTCAGATTCGATTCTCTGGTTTGTGTGTTGCCTTGCTCGACCGAGTGTGTTGCTCGCTGCTTCTCTGTTGATTGACTGCTTGCCTCAAGATTGCGAATTGCCTTGGTAAGTTGTTCGTACCTTTTGCTTTGTCAGGATTTAATTTGGATTTATTGATTGTCCTTGTTTTCTCCACACACCCCCGGCCGATAATGAACAATTGGGTTTGAATTTATATCAATTCGACACTTTCCTAATTCTTGCTTTCCTGATATCTTTACGACTTGATGTGCACGGCTTTGATTATGCAGCGTTTGATTTTTCTTGAGTCCTACGGCAACAATCTTTCCTCTTTTGATTTGCTTTGACTATTTCAAAGATACGCACTTGAATTTTTATACAGTATACGTTCACGAATACGATTTCTCTGGCATCAACTTCATTACACCTGGACTTTGGCACTTGACTTTTTAAACATGAATTTCTGGCTTTTACTTGTACATTCGAATTTCTTTGATTTTGTTAACGCGATGTTGTTTAAGGCCCTTTTGTTCATCCCTGTAGCAGCTTTGTGCATTTCTCTGGCCATTTGTGTTTATCCTTGTAGTATACTCGAATTGTAGTTGTTAATTTCTTCTGGCTTCACTATGAACTTTGGCTCTGGCCATCTTTGTTTCAGTGCTTGTCTTGATTTTATTTGAACTTTGGTGAAGTGGTTAATGTCTCTGTACATTTGTTGCTTCCCTGACCTGTGCAATCCATTCATGTGTATTCATCCCTGTAGTATAACCTGATGCTTGAATGTGTTCGCCTGTTGCACTCGATCATATTGACTTCAGTTGTATTTGCTTTGAGATGCTTACAAGCTTGGTCTATACTTTGTTGCATTTTACTCTGTTGTTGTATGGTCTTCTTAATGATACTGCATGATCGATTTGTTACTGTTCGAGTTCATTGTTCAGTTGTTTCACTGATTCATTGCCTTTGTGGTCTTCACTTTTGTATAGTCTGCACATGTTACTTGTATCACTGGTCCTACCTTTCCACATATGATCCTTTGGTGCATTTGTCTTTGTTAGAACCTTGGCCTTTGATGGTTCGTCTTGTTTGTTGGTTTAGTGGTCCACTTGCTTGGCCATTTTGTACTTCTGGTCTTTGTTTGTTTAATGGTTGTTGCTGTGTATGTAGTAGCCTAGTTTGCTGGTGCACATGTTTCATTTTGAAGTTGCCGTGTATGTGATGCATGTTTTGTTGACTTTGTTTGCTACCAGGTCAACATGTATATACTTTGATCATAAAATTCATTTGTGTTGCACCTGAGTTGAAATCGTCTTTTTATTTGGGTTTGACCTTGTGCTCACCTGTCCCTGTAGCATTATCAAGTGTATATCGATGTGCACAGCCTTGTGGCATGTACTGTGATACACCGTGCATGTCACATTGTTCGTGTGTGATGAATTCAAATATAAATGATGACGAACAACCCAAATAACTGAGGCAGATCATATTTTCAAAATCCATATTTTATTTTATATTGCAAAAATATTTCTTTTTCAATTTTACTGCGTTAGTGAATATTTTTACAGATTGCTCAGATGCTGGATTCTAACTGGAATGAAGTTGAAGATAAATACGAGTGTGTCTGATATGTAGTGAGGTCAACTGTAAATGTAAAATAGTGATGTAACTGAATTTGTATCAAAGTTGTATAGTGAATAGTGAGAGCTTGAATTTGTACTATTCAAAAATGTAATAAATATTTGTTTGAATAAAATTTCTGTTTGAATTCAAATTCTGTGTCATTTAATTTTATTTAGCAAATATTTATTTAATCTATGAAAAATAAAATAGTACATTAACAAATACATTTAAACGAATATATATATGTTTATTATCATCAAACAAAAATCATATAAGCGCATATTCAACAAAATTGTTGGGGGAAAGGGAAGGAAAAGACAGAACATAATCTCACATCGTGATGAGTAATAGATAATATACAACACATCTTTATAAAAGGAAACTATAACATACATACATCAATCAGATAACCAGTCATCAGCCTGGACAGTTGTAACAGCTCATCATCACAAATGCTGATAAATATAAACAACCAATGCAACAGAAATAGAATATACATAAATACGTCTTGGAGGCATCCAACTCTTCTCCTGAAGCTCCAAGTCAACCTAAGCTAAATCTAGAAATATGCTCGGTTTGACCCGAGCATTATAAGAAAAATAACGCAAGGATCAGTCTGGTAAACCGGCATGAGAAACACATCTGAAATGGATTTTAATATTATAAACCTTTCAAAATAAAGGTATCTCATAAGACCACGCCGCATATAAACACTAATGGATTTTTAGTATAAGATAATCAAACCATTTCATAGAAAATCCTGTGATATTTTAATAATGTATAGGGTTTAAAATAAATAATGAATCATAGACAAAATTGTTACATTAATTAAATTACAGCATAATAGGCATACCAGTAAGTCCGGAAGGCAATTATTGGAGAATAGATTCCATCAACGACAAGGCACTGGGGTACCACCTGTCACAATACACCTCTAGAAAAATGTACCAAGGTCTGCAAGAACATCTTGCACCTCTATCAACGCAGAACTAGCATAACCAATTCTAGATAGTACCGAATATGTCATCACCTGGTTGTTTTGCAACCTTTTTTCAAGATCTCTCATGCACATGCCAATCCATAAATATATATCCAGAAGGATGATGTCATACCCTAATGGTTGTGAACCACATAGCCCTACCGCATCTCCCTGATTTTAGTCATTTTCATCCTGTGAAGATTGAGGCTACGTTTTACCCTTTTAGCGAATCCCACTTGGAATGCTAACAACGCCCTCCATGCAACAATGTAATGCCAGCATTCATTTATTCAAGTTGTTCCGGTTTTGAACAGGCCAAAGGAACTACTTCTACTACATCTTCGGGATTAGTAGCAAGTAGCCCTTGCAATTCAAAGAACTCCATCTTCGATTATCTTCAAGATGTCTTCAATTCAAACGCGTATACCGGTTCGAAGTGGTTTTCAGATAATATATCTGATCTTGGTCTCTCCGAACCGACAACGATAGTTTTAAAAACCAGCCATCATTTGATAGTCGGTTACTTAAATATCAAATAAAACAAGATTTTCAACCAAAGATTTAATTTTGTAAGGAAAAATAACACTGGTTAAGCACATAAGCACCCACTAAACTTCTTTAATTAATCCCTTCATTAATAAAACCACTTTGTAAATTCTTGTATTAATTTTTTTTACAAAGATATATTCACAAACCTTTCTCAACTCTTTTCAATACATGTATTAATATACTTATCTCAACCGTATAAGTATACTTCAAAACATTTCACTTTCAATGATTAGAATGCTTTTCCATATACTTATCAGCGGTATAAGTATATTCACAAACACCACACCTCCAATACTTAGAAAATACACTCCTTTACTTATCTCCATGGTATAAGTATATTCACAAATCTTAAGAAAGATTTCATTTCCAAAACCATGCCTAAACGAGTTTAAATAAATGTTATTTTAAACATTGATAATAATTAACTCAAAACACTTCCAATTTTTGGCGTAAGTAGATCGTATAGAAACTAGACCAAATATACCGAACACCACTTTCCGATTTCAAACAGTACTACCCCTTGATTAACAATGAAATCAGACAAGTTAGAAAACTATCATTGCCTCGATACACGTTCTTAATTCTAAAGATAAAGATGAGTTTCCATACCTCGAAATTTGATGTTAAGTATGGAAAGAATACTTTCCATACCAAAATAATTTAAAATGATCACTTATGAAAATCGGGTCTTTGCCCCATATATTAATTGGCGACCCCGATCAATTGGGGGAGCCAGGGCCTGATAGTTTTCAGGTGAGGCGACCGTTCCAATATACTTCGAGCTTGGACCGATCCAGCCCCAATATATTAATTACGGACCGATCCAAACTATTCTTAGACCGAAGGACGAAGGTTGCTTAATGCCGGCCGGTCAATAGACGAAAGAGAATCAACAAGTTGAGTTCTGAGCTGAGTAGGCTCAACCGGTGTTTTTATAAAAAAATCCCTTTTATAAAAAACCCTTTTTCATAAAATGCCTTATAAAACTCCTTATATTTAGAAACTGCTTTTGTAAAACATTATTTATAAATAAAAATCCTTTTATAAATTGCTAAACGTAATTATAAACCTCCTTTTTTATAAATTTCCAAATTTACTTAATAAACTCCTTTATAAACATCCATTATACTGTCCATAAAACTCTTTTGTAAAACTTCTTTTATAAAATAGTTGTTATAAAAATCATTATAAATCTCAAAATTTATTTGCAATTCTTTTTATAAGCTCCCGGTTCATTTATAAAACTTCTTTTACAGATTTTTAAATATAATCACAAAACCCCTTTTATAAAACAAAACTCAAAATTTAAAACCATACTCCAAATATAATTATAAAACTCATAACATTTCCCTAACATGATCATTCCATATATATCACAATAAATTCACAACTGTGATTTATTTCTCTAATTTATTGAAGTGATAATATTTCCCCTTTTATAAAATACTATTTATAACCGATTCTTTTAACCGCTCATAAATCTCTCTTTAATTTATAAAATACCATTTATAAATATGTTTTTTTATTACAACATTTTATATAAATATCTCACAAATATTTATTCCAAAATATTTCTATCACTATTTAAAAACATAATCACTTTAAAATAAAAGATAACCCTTTTTATTTCCTTTAAAAGGAACATTAATTATTATAACACATTCTCTATAAAAATTGATATTTTCCAAAATAAATTTAAAACTTTTACATATATACGTATATTAGAATAGAATAATAATAGAAGTAGAAGTAAAATAGAGAAGTACTAAAAGTATTTAAAATAAAATATCATAGAAAATCCAAAAAGGTCAGATCAAAAATCATTTTCCAAATCGAAAACCATTTCCCAATTAAAACAAAAGCTTATCGTATTTTAAAAATACCATAACAAGGCCAATGGCTACCATATCACTTAACTATTGCTATTTCTGCCTTTTTTTCCTAAAAGGGTTCAACTTTTAACATATGTCTGTGTCACGTCCATTATGGCTAAACTAATAAAATTTAGCATTCAATAGTCTATATAACAGGTATATATCTAAAATTAAGATCAACAGATATATAATTGGAACTAAAAATCACTACGATAGGAAATCCAGGTATCTCTACAAATTTTCCCTGCATTTCATTTTTAAATCTTATTCGTTTTTAAAATCAAATATACAACCAAACCAAACCAATAATTTATCTGAGTACAAAAGCAATTATTTTTATCTACTATATATCATACTGATTATCCAAAATGATGAGTTTAACTCATCGAGATTCAAGTTGACGTCGAAGCGTTTCCATCTTCAACTGAAATCGAACAATGTTCGACTTCAGCTCAAAATTCTATTAGCTCCAAATTCGACCAAACCAATTCCAATGCGTAGTCAATGTCATTACGAACGCAAAGCCAAAGACCACCTCTCGATTGGACCTCGTATGACAAAGTTATTGATTTAAGAAGTTTTTAATTTTAAATAATATAATTTTAACATTTTTAAATTCTCCCTCACATACAAAATCACTCCAGCCTAAACTTATAGAAGAACCCACTATCATTGATCCCTCGTCCTCTCTAATCTCACTCAAAACACAAGGAAAATGCAGGCCGTATTCACCGACACGCTCATCGTCACGTGCTTTTCAGCCCGATCAACACTGGGTTGAACTTGGCCTGCCCCAAAATAATCACGACTTCTAGACCAGTACGCGACAAAGAAATAGTCGCACCACCCTATCTTGCATCGCTCACCACCGAACACCAGGAAATGATGCTCCCTCGCAAGAAAATTCCAGTCCAAACATCGCTATGACCAATCACCAACTTAATCTTCTCTATTACCAAGACCTAGGTTCAGCCACTGTAGTCGCACCTGACCGATGATAGTCGCACCGACATCGAGCATAAAGATTTGAAGCAAATCTCCTCATGAGTTAAATGAACCTTGTTTTGCGATTTTCAGTGGTATATTACTCTTGATTTTATTTTTTGAAGGTAAAGGTTTGATTTTTATTTTACTGGAAATGTGAAAAGAGAGGGAAATGGAATGGGAGAGGGAAAGACTGAAAATGAGGAAAGGTAGAAAATTAGGTTGGTGTTGAGATATTAAATGTTAAAATTTCCAACATCTCGCTACACAGTGTTTCATTCACCTATAATCCGCTACAAAACAAAAATACAATCACACGTAAGAAATGTGACGTAAACTCCAAAACAATAATAATATACATTGATTATCTTATACTACTGAATTTCAAAAATACCATCGTTCGCCGATAAATCATCAAACGAAAACTTTAATATTTTCCAAATTGAAAATTGTAGAAAAATTAAATAAATTAAAAAAACACGTCAGTAGAAATTAAGTCATTTTATTAAAGTTAATTCCTTATTGTTAGTTAAATTTGAATCAAATATGAATACTTAAATAAATAAAATATTTCCATTTGAAACATTAAATATTTGGGTCGTTGCATTCTTCTCCCTTAAAAGAATTTCATTCTTGAAATTCCCAATGGTAGGATATTATCATCATTTTCTTAGACTTATAAAATCAATTACTAAAATGACTTATTAAACATTTAAAATCTCATATGTTACAGAAAATTTCGGCAGCACCTCCTTTGCGCGGTACGATCGGAAAAACTACGACTCGCCACAATGGGTCGAAACCAACAAAAAACAATAGCCCAAAAGTGGCCTTTCATATCTGAGGCATAAAATCGTCAACAACACAAACGCGTACCTATTAGTCATGCAAATCAAACTTTACTCATGAAACCAAAAGCAGCAAGCTAGCCCTTGCTTCCATAAACATGTATCTCACCTACAAATGATATCAAACCATATAACTTGCATTTTCTAATGTCAAAAGCATACAATTAATATTAATACCCATACGATGTACATATGTCGTCCATACGCAATGTCAACTTCGATCGCTCGCTCGATCACACATATTTCACTTCCAAACTAGTATCATTCACCCAACTTCCTTAATGTGAACTCCAATCAGGTTCTTTGATTAGAAAACTCCGTTCTCCTTGCATAGCCATATACCATGATAGACAACTTTAAAAATCAAATCAAAAATCCATATCAAGTGTTTGCCATCAAGAATCGAGTGAAAAATTCTAGCTCAGACCGGTGTGATTACCTCGAAATCATATACTCGAATCTAGATCAAAACAGTTTTGCAAATATAATAATCTACATACAACTTTATTTATTCCGTTGGTTTCTTAAATACACCAATTATTTTTAATTCACATTTATTTATATCAATAATATTTCATTTAATACAAAAATCACTTATGAAACATTTCATAAAATCATTACTTAAGTTTATAAACATTTCTGATACATAACTTATGTTTATTAATCACTTTAAAACTTAAGTTAATATTCGTATAATACTCTTCTACATCCTAAGAGTATATATACAAATTTCAGATTTGTTTTACTTAAATGTTCAACAAATTTAAAACTTGTTTAACTAACTATTTTCTTAAAAAAATTAAGTTATAAAATTTATTTCCTTACAGCTTCACAAAAACACATAACTTCAATTTCTCAATTAACTCGAAAGTTTTCGACCGTTCAAAATCATCGAAAATTCCATTTCTTTTCAACAAATGGAAATTACCAAACAACATATTATAGTGAGATGCAGAATCCAAACTATCATATTGCATGAGATACATGAGTCCATATAATAACTTAACTGAAAATTTCAAAACTAAACATCTGGGATTTATTTCAAATCATTTTGAAATAATAATATACATTTCTCCTTTGTATATCAAATGATACTTTGGGATTCAGAACAAAAAAATTCTTTAAAACAACTACGAAGAAAAACTACTATGGTAGCGATCCCTTACTTAGAAACTCAAAAATGAACATTGATGATGCTGTAGTCATCTTCAGAATTATTTTCCAACAATAGAAGTGAGTTCAGTGCTTCCTATCACTTTTAGAATCATTTTTAAAATATTTCTATTTATATATATTTTCAAATAATACTACTATTATTTTTCTCAAAACTTTGAAAACAATTTTCAAAAATAGTGGGATTTAAGTTCTCAAATTCTCAGCTTAAATCTTTTTTATTTATAAACTTTATTTATAAACCATACTTATAAACTTTCATTTCACAAATGTATATCTTTGTTTATCTTATAATAAACAACTTTTATTAAAATTAAACTTTAATCTCAACCCACATTATCTCTAAACGATTTATAGTCAAATTGTAAAATTCAATTCACAAGGTGTTCATATTTAATTCAAACAAAACAATAAATGCTCATAACTATCCGAGCACGAACAATCAATCAACAAACAATAGTTAATGCTACTAAACTGGACGAGCATGACTAATCAAACAATAAATGATAATAATCGAATATTTTCATTGCCCAACAACAAACACACCACAAATAACTATGTTAATTTTCTGAAAAATATAATTTTATAAATAAAATATAATCTAGGTAAAATTATTTCATTTACCAAAATTTCAAAATAATACTCTGTCTGATTGCCTTGTTCAAGTGTCCAAGAGCCCCATTGATACAGTTGTGCCTTTTGTATCGACCAGAATTTATAAACCACTCAACTGATAAATTAACACACAATAAAACATTATTATAACACTATCAAATACGCTCTCATATATATACACTCAAACTCATTCTAGGGTCTCATTTACCCTATCGCAAATGAATGTACCCCACCAAAGCCTAGGTATTTGCTCAACCTAAGCTCTGATACCAATTGTAACGACCCGTCTTTTCGATCCTCGAAAGTTGACACTAATACATCTATGGTATTCATGTGTCGAGCATCCAAGTGTTGGTAAGATAGATTGTTAGGGAGGAAGAAAGAAAAAACATAACAAAGTCTCGCATCATGACGTGTAATCTGTGTAGTTAATGCCTCGCTATTACCCCGCTATAACCCCGCTATATCACATAGAGGATTTCTGCCGCTATGATTTTTCCATATAGCCCCAAATATAGCCTTTCCACTTTAAGCCCCGCTATTTTCGCTATATCATGTTATTCCCGCTATATTCCACTATTTCCGCTATATCTTCTTTAATAAAATGAAATGAAAAATTGCATTTATACATTATAAAAGTTATGAAACTAATTTATTTGATTTAATTTTTAATATATTTTCAAAAATGAACATACTCTAATATTCTACTAAATTTAATTATGTTATATAACAGTTTTACGTTTATTTAAAGTATATTAGCACATGTTTTTATTTAAAATTATTTATGTATTAATTATAATTCAATTGAATGATAATTTTTCATTTAATTACCATTTATATATTTATAAAGACATTAAGTACAAGTTTTATATGCTATTTTAGAGCTATCCGCTATATCCCGCTATATTCGCGCTGCATCCCCGCTATGACTTTTTGCACCTCCACTGCTTTGAATCTACCGAGCGCTTTAACTGCACAACGTGTAATATATAATATACAATAGATCTTTATAAAAGAAAATTGTAGTATACATATATCAATCAGAGTCAACAAACCAATCATTAGCCTGAACAGTTGTCACAACCTATCCTTCCAAATACTGATAAATGTAAACAACCAATGCCGCATAAATAGAATATACGTGAATACGTCTTGGAGGCATCCAACTCATCTTCTAAAGCTCCAAAGCATCAAAGCTTTATGGAAATACGCTCAGTCTAACCCAAGCATTATACGAAAAATAACGCCCAGATCGGCTTGGTAAACCAGCATGAGAAACATACATTAATTGGATTTTATTGTTATAAAACCTTTCAAAATAAAGGTACCTTGTAAGACACACTACATATAAGTTTTTACCTTACGGTATCCAAACCATTCCATAGGAAATCCTATGATATTTTAATAATGTCTAGGAAATAAATATTGAATCATACTCGAAATTGTTACATTAATTTAATTCCAGCATAATAGGTATACAACTAAGTCTGACAGACACTTATTGGAGAATGGATTTCATCAATGACAAGACATCGGGGGTACCTCCTGTCACAGTACATCTCTGAAATGTACCGAAGTCAACAAGAACATCTTACACCTCTACCAATACAGAACCGGCCTACCCCTTTCCCGGGTAGTACCAAAATTGTTATCATCCCGGTTGCTTTGCTACCTTTTTCCAAGAGCTCTCATGCATATACCAATCCATAAATCCATATCTTGAAGGGTGATGACATACCCTAATGGTTGTGAGCCACATAACCCTACCACATCTCCCTGATTTAGTCATTTCTAGGTTGTGAGGATTGAGGCTACATTTTTCCGTTTTAGTAAATCCCACTTGGAATGCTAACACTGCCCTCTAAGCAACAATGCAATGCTAGCATTCATCCATACAGGTTCTTGATTTTAAAAAAACGAAGGCACTACTTCTACTACATCCTTTGGATTAGTAGTAAGTAACCCTTGCACTTCAAAGAACTCCGTCTTCGATCATCTTTAAGATGTCTTCAATTCGAACACGTATACTGTTCGAAGTGGTTTTTAGATAATATACACAATCCCATTCTCTCCGAACTGGCAATGATAGTTTCAATAACCGGCCAACATTTGACAGTCGGTTATTTAGCTCTCAAATAAAATAAGCAATTCAATCGGAGATTTAATTCCATAAGGAAAATAACATTGGTTAAGTATATAAGGACCCACTAGGCCTCTTTAATTAATCCCTTTATTAATTAAAACCATTTTATAAATTCTTATTTTAAAATAATTTTACAATGATATATTCACAAACCATTCCCTACTCTTTTCAATACTTGAAACATATTGATATATTTATCTCAGCTGTATAAGTATGCTCCCAAAACATTTCAGTTTCAATGAGTAGAAAGCTATTCCATATACTTATACCGATGGTATAAGTATATTGACAAACATTACACCTCCAATACTTAGAAAATGTACTCCTATACCTATCTCAATGGTATAACCATATCTACAAATCTTAAGAAAGATTTCATTTCCAAAACTACACTTAAACAGGTTAAAACAAATGTTGTTTAAAACATTGATAATAATAAATGCACAACACTTTTCTTTTGATGTAAGTAAATAGATCGTATTGAAACTAGACCAAATATACTTGACACATTTTCCGATTTAAAATAGTATGATCCCTTGATTAACAATGAAATCAGACAAGTTAGAAAACTATCCTTGCCTCAATACATATTCTTAATTCTCAAGATGGAGATGAGTTTCAATACCTCGTAATTTGGTGTTAAGTTTGGAAAGAATACTTTCCATACCACTGTAATTTAAAATGATCATTTATGGAAATCGGGTCTCGGTCTTTTTTTCCAAATCCCTTTTTATAAAATGCCTTTATAAAACTCCTTATATTTATAAACTCCTTTTGTAAAACATTATTTATAAACTATAAAATTTCCATTAAAAGTGTCTAAACATATTTATAAACCTCCTTTTATAAATCTCCAAATTTACTTAATAAACTCTTTTATAAACATCCTTTATAAAACTCTTCTACAAAACTATAAAAAAAATTGTAATTATAAAACTCATTTTGTAAATCTTCAAATTTATTTGCAACTCTTTTTACAAAACACACAATTCAATTATAAAATTTCTTTCATAAATTTCTAAATATAATTACAAAACTCCTTTTATAAAACAAAACTCCAAATATAAAACAAACTCCAAATATAATTATAAAACTCATAACCTTTCCATAACATGATCAATCCATATATTACAATAAATTCACAACTGTGATTTATTTCCCCAATTTATCAAAATGATAATATTTCCCATTTTATAAAATACCATTTATAAACTTATTTTTTATTTATAAAAATACCACTCATAAATCTCTTTTTAATTTATAAAATACCATTTATAAATCCGTTCTTTTATTACAACATTTTCTATAAATATCTCACATATGTTTATTCCAAAATATTTCTATCTCCTTTTAAAATTAAAACCACTTTAAACTAAAAGGCAGCCCTTTATGTTTCCATTAAAAGAAAAATTCATTATTATAATAACTTTTCTATAAAAACAGAGACTTTCCAAAATAATTTTAAAACATCCACACACACACACATATATATATTAGAAAAGAATAATAAAAGTAGTTGAAGTAAAATAAAGAAGTACAAAAACTATTTTAAAATAAGATATCATAGAAAGTCCAAAAAGGTTAGATTAAAGATCATTTTCCAAATCGAAAACGATTTACCAATCAAAACAAAAATTTATTGTATTTTCAAAATAATATAACCAGGCGAATAGCTACCATATCACTTAATCAATGTTATTTCTACCTTGTTCTCTAAAAAGCTTCAACTTTTAACATATGTCTGTGTCACATCCAATATGGCCGAACTATCAAAATCTAGCATTCAACATCTATAATATATATATATATATGAAATCAAAATCAACAGGTATATAACTGGAATTAAAAATCACTACGATGAGAAATCTAGATTTCTCTATAAATGTTCCATGTATTTCATTTTAAATGTCGTTTGCTTTTCAAGTGAATATTCAGCCAAACTAAACTAATAATTTATCCAAGTACAAAAGCAATTATTTTTATCTACTATGTATCATAGTGACTATCCAAAAATGTGAGTTTAACTCATCGAAATTTCAGCTGACACCCAAATGTTTCCATTTGAAGATTTTAGTCCAAAATTCCATTAGCTCCATATTCGATTGAACCAATTCCACTGGTTATCCAACATTATTAGGAACATAATGCAACAAACCGTGTCTCGAATTGACCTCGTATGAGAAAATTAATGATTTAATAAATTTTTAATTTTAAATAATATAATTTTAACAATTTATTACATCTTTAAATTAATTACCTAACTTAGCCTCTAATCCTTCTCCCTCGTATACAAAATTACTCTTGCCTAAACCTATAGATGAACCCACCATCATCGATCCCTCATTCTCGCCTATCTCACTCAAGCACGACGAAAATGCACGCCGTCTCCACCGACGCACTCCTCATAGTGTTCTCTTCACCCCGGTCAACACCATAATGAACTCGACTCGCCATAAAAAAATTATGACTTCTACACTAGTACGTGACAAAGAAATAATCACACCCCTATCTAGCATCGCTTACCACCGAACGTCGGGAAATGATTCTCCCTCACAAGAGGAGTCCAATGTAATCATCACCATAACCAATCACCAATTGAATCTCCTCTACAACCAAGCCCTAGGTTTGACCATTAACGTCGCACTCGACCGATGACAGCCACACCCAACACGAGCATAAAGATTTGAAGCAAATATCCTCAAGAGTTAAATGAACCTTGTTTTGTGATTTTTAATGGCCTATTACTCCCGATTTTGTTTTTTGAAGGTAATGATTTGAATTTTATATTTACTATAAATATGAAAAGTGGGAAAATACATGTGAGAGTGAGAAAGAGTGAAAATGAGGAAAGGTACAAAATTAGGTTAGCGTTGAGATGTAATTTCCGGCATCTCGCTATACAACATTTCATTCGCGTACAATCTGTGAACGACAAACCAAAAATACGATCACGCACAAAGAATGTGATGCAATTCTAAAACAATAGTAATATACACCGGTTATCTTATTCTATTAAATTACAAAAACATCATCGTTTGCCAAAAAATAGTTAAAAGAAATTTTAATATTTTCTAAATTATAAATTATAGAAAAATAAAATAAATTATTAATAAAATACATCATTAGAAATTAAGTTGTTTTATTAAAAATTAAATTTCTTATTATTTATTAAATTCGAATCAAATCTGAATATTTAAATAAATCAAAAAATATGTTAAAATTTATAGGTCGTTACATTCTTCCCACTTTAAAAGAATTTAGCCCTTAAAATTACCAAAGGTAGAGAAATGCCTTAATGCCCTTAGACTTATAAAATCAATTACTAAAATGAGTTAGTAAACCATTGAAATCTATAATTATGGAAATTTCGATAGCACCTCATTTATGCGGCTCTATCGGTAAAGCTACAACTTGCCACTACGGGCCCAAACCAACAAAAGAAGAAAAAAAGCCTAAAAGTGGACTCCCATAGGGAATAAAATCATCAACAACAACATAAGCGCATACCTAATAGTCGAGATAATCAAACTCTACTCATGAAACCAAAAGCAGCATGCTAGCCTTTGCTTTCAAAAACTTGTATCTCACTTATAAATGATATCAAACCATATGGCTTGCATTTTCTAATGCCAGAAGCATACAATTTATATTCAAACCCATACAATGTACATACGCCATCTGTATGCAATATCAACTCTGATCGCTCGCTCGATCACACAAATTTCACTTTCGAACTAGTGTCGCTCACTCGACTTCCTAGTGTGGACTTCGATCAGGTTCCTTGATTAGAAACCTCTATTCTACTTGCATAGCCTTATACTATCATAGAAAATTTCTGAGTCAAATTAAAAATCCATATCTTGTTTTGCCATCAGGAATCGAGTGAAAAATCCTTGCTCGGACTGGTGTAATTAACTCGAAATCATGTACTCGAATCTGTGCGAATAAAATAATTTATGTACAACTTACATATTTATTTCATTAATTTCTTTACAACAACAATTATTTTCAAATTCACATTTTTTTATATCAATAATATTTCATTTAATAGTGAAATCATTTATGAACCATTTCATAAAATTATTTCCTAAGTCTATAAACATTTCTAATACACAACTTATGTTTATTAATCATTTTAACACTTAAGTTCTTATTCGTATAATACTCTTCTACATCCTATATATATATATACACACAAATTTTAGATTTGGTTTACTTAATTAGAATGTCCAGCAAATTTAAAACTTGTTTAACTTGCTATTTTCTTAAAGTTTACAAGTTACAAACCTTAATTCCTTACAACTTCACAAAAACACTTAGCTTCGATTTCTCAATTGACTCGGAAGTTTTTGACTGTCCAAAATCGTTAAAAATTTCGTTTTACTTCAACAAATGAAAATTACCATGCAACACACTATAATGAGGTGCACAATCCAACTATCCTATTACATGAGATACATGAGTCCATATAATAACTTAGTAGAAAATTCCAGAATACGTGTTTCATTTCAAATTATTTTGAAATAATAATAAACATATCTCATTTGTATATAAAATCATACTTTTGGGATTTAGAAGAAAAAAATAGTTTTCCTAGAAACAACCAGGAAGCAAAACTACTATGGCAGCAATCCCTTACTTAGAAACTCGAAAATCAACACCGATGATGCTACAACCATTTCCAGAATTATTTTCCAGTGAGAGAAGTGAGTCAGTGCTTTCTATCTCTTTTAGAATCCCTTTTAAAGTATTTCTATTCATATATACTTTCAAACAATACTATTATTATATTTCTCAAAACCTTGAAAATAATTTCCAAAAACACCGGGATTTAAGTTCTCAAATCTCAGCTTAAATCCTTTTTATTTATGAACCATACTTATAAACTTTCATGTATATCTTTGTTTATCTTATAATAAACAACTTTTATTAAAATTAAATTTTAATCTTAACCCACATTATCTTTGAACGTCTTATAGTCAAACTATGAAACTCAATTCACAAGATGTTCATATTTAATTCGACCAAAACAATAATGCTCATAAGTTATCTGAGCATAAACAATAAATCAACAAACAATAGTCAATGCTTATAAACTGGATGAGCATGACTAATCAAACAATAAATGATAATGACTATGAAAATTACCCTTTTATGAAAGTTACCCTTTTATAAAACTATGTTAATTTTATGAAAATTACCCTTTTATAAATAAAATATAATCTTGGTAAAATTATTTCATCTTCCAAATTTCAAAATAATACTGTGTCGGTCTGCCTTGTTCGAGTGTAAAAACCCCTATCGGTACAATTGTACCTTCTGTATCGACCATAAATCATAAACCACTCAATCGACAAATCAACCGACTATAAAAAAAAATTCATAGCACTAACAAATACGCTCTCATATACACACATGTACACATACACACACACTCAAACTCATTATAGGGTCTACTTACCCTATCCCAAATGAGTTTACCCCACCAAAGCCTAGGTGTTTTCTCAACCTAAGCTCTAATACCACTTGTAATGACCCGCCTTTTCGACCCTTAAAAGTCGACACCAATACATCCATGGTATTCAATGATAAGCATCCGAGTGCTGAAATGGCGGATTATAGGGGAAAAAGAAAGAAAAAGACAAAATAGAATCTCACGTTGTGACGATTAATATAAAATATATAACAGATCTTCACAAAAGGAAATTTTAATATACATACATCAATCAGAGTCAACTAACCAATCATCAGCATGGACGGTTATAACAACATATCCTTACAAATGCTGATAAATATAAACAACCAATGCAACGGATATAGAATATACGTGAATACGTCTTGGAGGCATCCAGCTTGCCTCCTAAAGCTCCAAAGCATCCAAAGCTAAATCTGGAAATATGCTAGGTCTGACCCGAGCATTATAAAAAAATAATGCTAAGATCAGTCTGGTAAACCAGGAGTAGAAACACACCTCAAATAGATTGTAATGTTATAAACCATTCAAAATAATGGTATCTCATAAGACCACGTCGCATATAAAGATGGATGGGTTTTTACCTTAAGGTAACCGAACCATTTCTCAGGAAATCTTGTGATATTATAATAATGTCTTAGGGTTTAAAATAAATATTAAGTCATTATCAAAAAAATTACATTAATTAAATTCCAGCGTAATAGGTATATAACTAAGATTGATAGGTACTTATTGGAGAATGGATTCCATAAATGACAAGGCACCAAGATACCACATGTCACGGTACCCCTCTAGAAAAATATACCGAAGTCAACAAGAACATCTTGCACCCATGCCAACACAGAACCAACCTACCTCTTCCTGGATAGTACCGAATATGTCATCAACCCTATTACTTTACAACTTTTTTCCGAGAGCTCTTATACACATACCAATCTATAAATATATATATCTAGAAGGGTGACGACATACCCTAATGATTGCAAACCGCATAGCCCTTCTGCATTTCCCTTGATTTTAGTCATTTTCAGGTAGTGAGGCTTGAGGGTATGTTTTACCGTTTTAGAAAATCCCACGTGGAATGCTAACACTACCTTCAGAAAACAATGCAATGCCAGCATTCATCCATACAAGCTGTTCTAGGTTTGAACAAACTGATGGCACTACTTCTACCATAACCTAAAGATTAGTAGCTAGTAGCCCTTGCAGTTCAAAGAACTCCATCTTTAATCATCTTTAAGTTGTCTTCAATTCAAACGCATATGCCAGTTCAAAGTAGTTTTCAGATAATATATCTAATCCTGGTCTCTTCGAACCAAAAAAGATAGTTTGAAAAACTAGCCAACATTCGATAGTCGGTTATTTAACTATCAAATAAATCAAGCAATTCAACAAGATATTTAATTCTATAAGGAAAATAACACTGGTTAAGCGCATAAGCACCCACTAAGCGTTTTTAATTAATCCCTTCGGTAATTAAAACCACTTTGTAAATTCTTGTATTAAAACACTTTTACAAAGATATATTCACAAACCCTTTTCAACTCTTTTCAATACTTGTATTAATATACTTATCTCATCCGTATAAGTATACTCCAAAACATTTCACTTTTAATGATTAGAAAGCTTTTCCATGTACTTATATCAACGGTATAGGTACATTCATAAACACTACACCTACAATACTTAGAAAATATACTCCTATACTTATCTCAACGGTATAAATATATCTTTAAATCTTAAGAAAGATTTCTTTTCCAAAACCATACTTAAACGGGTTAAAACAAATGTTATTTAAAACATTGATGATAATAACCCAAAAAACTTCTCTTTTGGTGTAAGTAAATGGATCATATAGAAACTAGACCAAATATAATTAACTCCGCTTTTCGATTTCAAACAGTACTATCCCTCGATTAACAATGAAATCAGACAAGTTAGAAAACTATGCTTGCCTCGATACACATTATTAATTCTCATGATGGTGTCGAGTTTCCACACCTTGGAATTTGGTGTTAAGTATGGAAAGAATATTTTCCATACAACCATATTTAAAATGACCATTTATGGAAATCGGGTCTCGGTCTTTTTCTTAAATCCCTTTTTATAAAATGCCTTTATAAAACTCCTTACATTTACAAACTCCTTTTGTAAAACATTATTTATAAATTATAAAATTCCCTTTATAAATATATGAAAATAACTATAAACCTCCTTTTATAAACCTCCAAATTTACTTAATAAACTCCTTTATAAACATCCTTTATAAGGTCTATAAAACTCTTTTATAAAATAGTCATTATAAAAATCTGTTTATAAATCCCCAAATTTATTTACAACTCTTTTTATAAAACTCCCAAATCATCCACAAAACTTCTTTTATAAATTTATAAATATGATTACAAAACTCCTTTTATAAAATAAAACTCCAAATATAAAGTCAAACTCCGGTATAAAACAAACTCCAAATATAATTATAAAACTCATAACTTCCTAACATGAGAATTCTATATATTACAATAAATTCACAACTGTGATTTATTCCTCTAAATTATCAAAATGATAATATTTCCCTTTTTATAAAATACCATTTATAAACCTATTCTTTTATTTATAAAAATACCGCTCATAAATCACTCTTTAATTTATAAAATACCATTTATAAATCGTTTCTATTATCACAAAATTTTATATAAATATCTCATGAATATTTATTCTAAAATATTTCTTTCTTCTTTTTAAAATAAAATCACCTTGAAATAAAAGATAACTCTTAATATTTCCTTTAAAATAAACATTCGTTAATATAATAATTTTTCTATAAAGATAGATACTTTGCAACATAATTTTAAAACATTTACATATACACATATATTAGAAAAGAATAATAAAAGAAGTTGAAGTAAAATAAAGTAGTACATAAATTATTTTAAAATAAAATATCATATAAAATCTAAAAAGGTCAGAACAAAAATCATTTTCTAAATCAAAAATCATTTCCCAATCAAAACATGAATTTATAGTATTTTCAAAATATTATAACTAGGCAATGACTACCATATCACTTAACTAATGCTAATTTTATCTTTTTCTCTAAAAAGGTTAAACTATTATAACTTTATTAAGCCTATGAAGTCTAATTTATGTACAACTTTCTAAATTTGATTTAAATAAAATCATATATTCATTTAAATTCATAAATTGTTGATAGAAATTTATTTAATTTATTTTCAATTTATATATAAGTATACGTATGTTCATATAATATGTTTATGTGTGTGCTTATGTAACATGATATTCTGTGCAAGGTATAACATGTCCGTATGTAGTTACATCGTAACAAACATGTTAGCTCATCCTATATATATGTGTACGTTGTTCAAATATGTGTATGTATTTATACTTATAATATATAAAGTATATGTGTGTGTGTATTATGAGAAATATTATAAATATATTTATAACTAAACTCTTATAGTGCTAAATATTAAATATATATATGTGTGTGTGTGTGTGTGTGTGTGTGTGTGTGCAAAATATTGGTTTAACTTTTACTTTTTTTAATCTGAATATATATATATATATGTATGTATGTATGTACCTATGTATGTATTAAAGTAACATAATTTCATATATATATATATATATATATATATAATACACATATATATATAATACACACATATATATATACATGATAATTAATGTAAATATGAGTTAGAATAGTTTATATATATATATATATTTAAAAATTTAAAAATTATATTTTTTTGGCATTCCAGATAGAATGTACAACAGCTCTAAATTTAATTATAATTTTATTATACTAATACATATACATATATATATTATGAATTAATTAGTTAAATAACAATAAAAAATGGTAGAAAATATTTAAATAATAAACATTTTGAATTTTAAAATTTTTGAAAATTTGGAATGATATTTTATAGCTAACGAAAATTTCCAAATTTTCAAAGTCAAATATTATGTTTTATTAATTAAATATTTTTGGTAGAATTTTAAAATGATTTTTAAAAATATTATAATTGATTAAAAAAATCTGATTTTTGACCAAGAGCTTCTATAATGACAATTTAATTTTAGAAAATTTATAACTGAATTTTTCAAAACATGATTTTAATAGTAATTCGTATGATGATTAAATAATGAAAAAGTAAATACCGATGAAAAAATTATTTTTGGTCACTAAAAACCATAATTAATGTAAATGTAAAATTAGAAAATATTAATTCAGTTATTTATGTGAAGTAGTTATATAGTTTAATACAAATAAAATAAACAAATTAATTAACTTATTAATATATGTATAAATTAGTTAATAAAATATAATGATTTTAGCTGTATGTATTGGATCCTTAATGAAAAAAATAGTTAATTTTATTTTATAAACATATGCACATAACCAATCAATATGTGACAACATCAATACCTACATGAATCTCTCCAAACTAACAATACAATAATCACAATATGTGTGTGTGAATAACATACAGTTATACAGAGGTTATGTATTTAATTAAATAAATTTTGCTAACAATGAGTTCTCCTCTTTCGAAAACTTCTCGATTCTATAGATTGCTAGTCCTAAATCGCTGACCTTTCTACTAAAAAATAGCTTTTAATTTGAATTGGTTTGATTTGAGTTTTGTTGGATCTTTTGGAAGGTGTATGTTGACCAAGATGAAGGAGACAAGAGGCAGCAAAAAACCGTACTAAAGTTAAGGTTAGAGTTCCTTTTACAATGGTTAAATCAGAGAGAAAAGTGGATCACATCACATACATTTTCTCATTAAATCTCTAACATCCATCACAAACCCTTTTACCCTATTTTGGCCGCCCCCAATATCTAATGTTTGCTACGATAAATTTGCCTCCAACTTCATAGGCTAATAGCCCATCTAAGCCTAAGTAAATATATTTAATTAAATTTAAATTATTTCCTTATCGATATCTCATATCGATCGATATTTTATAGCTATTATAAATAAATATATATAACAATATTTATTCTTCAAATCGAATTCAAATTTTATAATTAATATTTTAGAAATATTAATTAATTTAATTAATTTATAACAATTATAAACTAATTAAATCATATGGTCTAAAGTGAATTATCCATTTCGGTTGTGTGACTCGCGGGTGTAAATTCAGTCAGTTATTAACATCAAACCATTTGAATGTTAACGTGTCCACTTCACGTACCAGGTGGTGTAACATTTTGGCTAAATTTATTGCTTACTTAGTTTTGGTTAAATCCAATTTCACTTTATTAAGCTTTACCCGACTGTGACGTTTATTTACACCAATTCTCTTCATCAAACCAATATTACTTTGGACTTGCGGAATTTGGTAATGGTCAAAATTCCAATATCATCCATATTCAACTCTATAGTCCAAACACAAATTCGTTGGTTTAATAATAAAAATTATTATTAATCGAAATTCTCTGGCTAGAGACGTTGACTTTGAGTTGACTTAAGTCGACCATGATACTAGCCCCATACAACTGAGGAGACAAATCCTCTTTTGGACAGTGTTTTACATCGAATACTTCCACTTGATGCAATTATAGTCTCTCGATGGAACACCATGCTATGATTTGACTATAATCAAAGTGGAGCTTTCATATTGATGATTCACGGTATTTTTAAGTCGAGAGAAGTGTGTAAATTAGTTACGTTGATATTTTTTGTTTAACCTTAGTTATATGAACCAATCGAAACTTATCGAGTGAGTCGTTCCATAGTTATTCAATAACTATCAGCATGTAACTCCTTGGTTCCCCCAACAGCTATGAGTAATACACTGTCTAACATTTGGAGAGCATTACATACTCTAGTCTCAATAGGTATATTGATATCAAGTCTCGATGCATCTCTACTAGGGACATTTAAAATGGTATATTTGTTTTCATTATGATAAATTACTCATGGTTACAACACTTTGTAACTATTAGCACAAAACATACCATTTATGGATTTTCTATTAAATATACTTTTAATTAAATTAATTAATTAATACAACCATATTATATCAAGTATATAATAGAAAGAAAATACCTTTGATTTTGAGGAAGATTGGCTATTGAGTTGGATATATGTAACAAATTAAATAAGGTAAGGGTTTGCCCTTGGGGTAATTATGTAATTTGTTACATATATCTAACTCAATGACCAATCTATAAATAAAAGGTGTTTTCTTTCTATTATATATTTAATTTATGATATGAATAATTAAGTAATTAATTAAAGTATATTTAATAGAAAATCCATATATGGTATGTTTTATGACAGTAGTTACAAAGTGTTGTAACCACGAGTAATTTATCATAATGAAATTAAACATGTCATTTTAAATATTCTTAGTCAAGGTGCATCAAGATTGGATATAAACACATCCATTGAGACTAGAGTATGTAATGTTCTCCAAATGTTGGGTAGTGTATTACCTATGAATGCTAGGGGAACTAAGGGGTTACGTACTTATAATTATTAGATAACTATGAATGACTTACTCGATTGTTTTCCGTTGGTTAATATGACTAAGGCCAAACAGAAAATATTGACATGACAAAATTACACTGTTCCTTTTGATTTGGGAATATTGTTGATCTTAAATGTGGAAGCTTCGCTTTAGTTATAGTTAAATTATGGCATGGTATCCATCGAGCGATTATAGTTGGATCTAGTGGAAGCATTAAAAGTGAAACACTATTCAAGAGAGGATTCGTCTCCTTGGTTATATGAGGCTATTATCATGATCAACCAAAGTCAATTCAAAGTCAAAATCTCTGGCCAGACCAGTTTGGTTAATAATAACCGTTATTATTGAACTAAGGACTTTGTGTTTGGACTATTTTTTTGAATATGGACAATATTAGAATTTTGACCATTACCAAATTTCATAAATCCAAAGTGATATAATTTTGATGAAGAGAATTAGTGTAAATAATTATCACTACCGAGTAACACTTAATAAAGTAAAATTGGATTTTATCTACCAAGTAAGTGATAAATTTAGCCTTAATGTCACAACACCTGCTAAGTGAAGTATGAACATCAATATTCAAATTGTTCGATTTTAATCGCCGACCAAATTTAAATCTAAGAGTCACAAAAGGATGTTGAATACTTATATTATTTTCCAACTTAACTAAAATTTGTAGTTGTTATATATTAACTATTTTTTATGAAATGTTAATTACAAAATTTTATTTGGTGTATGTTGAACAATATTAAATAGTATGTTTATAACAGTTACAAATATACCGATCGATATACGATATCGATACACGTTTAAATTAGATTTAAATATGATGAATATTGCTTTCACTGAGAAGGACTTGCATAAGCAGTTTTTGAAGCTTGGATACTTGGATCTAGAAAGCAATGGTTAGGCAATCAACAAGTAGAGTGCTACCGGAAAAAAGCCACCAGGGAGGGAGTCGGGAGGCTTTCTTAGGAGCTGGAGCTAATCAAGCATCTGTCTACATCACCAAGGATGAAATAGAAACGATGATGGATGCTATGCAGGAGAGGATGCTAAAAAGACAGGAGGCGATGATGCAGAATTTACTCCAACAGATTAAACAAGTTGGAACACAGAATCAAGGAGTTGAATCTGCAGGAATCGCTGGAAATCGGAATCGGGGGCGTGGAAATGGGGCCAATAGACAAAGGAATGGAACAAAGCAGTGGGGGGCAGTCCCTTGCCATCCTAGAGGGATCAACACCGATTCCCAAAGGCTAAGGGGCATATCCCCTGGGTCTGGTTGATCGTGATGTTTTAGGACCTGCAATCGATCCCATAGAGCTTGGTGCGAATCAAAATTTGGATGCTCGTTTGGAGGAATACATTCTAGAATTCCCTCGTAGACTCAGGAGGCAGCTTGGACATGATGATTGGAGACTACCACTGGAAGACAATGACAGGTTTGCAGAGATAATCAGGTGAGCTATGCGTGGAAGATTAGTGAACAGAGATTTGGATGATGTAAATAGAAGTCCATTCGCTCCAAATATCAGGCAAGCTAGGAATCCATTGGAGTTCAAACTACCAACACCTGAGACATATGATGGAAAAACAAATCTTTTCGTTCATCTGACGAGATACACGAGACACATGGAAGTACTGGGGGCAACGAAGGAAGTCATAGCATGGTGCTTCCCCTTGTACTTAATGGATATAGCTGCACTATGGTTCAGACAGTTGGAAAGTGGCTCTATTAGCACATGGACAGAATTGATCGAAAGGTTTAGAGGAAATTTTGGGTCCACATCACAGACCCGAGAGTGTGACGAATTTAACATCGATGAAGTAGTGGAAAGGAGAATCACTTAAGGATTTCTTAACCGGGTTTAATGTTGTAGTAGCTTTGGTGGATCGACTAGATCCTTCAATGATCTTGATGGCAACAGTGTTAGGGATCGTGGATAACTCGGATTTCAAGATATCGTTGGAACGGGATCCACCAGTGGTATCACGATGCATAAAGGTTTCTATGATAGGAAGATGTGAAAGCTGATAGAGAGGGAAGGGAGGAAGTGTAAGTTAATGCGGTTAACGTTGGAGGTATGCCCGAGGAAGGTTCAAACAAGGATAAAGGAAAAGGAAAAGCAGAGGATGGCACTGATGGATCGAAGCGACCACAAAGGGAACCGAGATTCTCCTTTTACACAGAATTGACTGAAAAATTAGAACGGATATATCTGGACACTAAGGGGAAGATCCCCCCATCGAAGGCTAATGAGGAGAGAGCCTGCAAACAATGAAAAGAAATCATAAAAATACCGTCTGTTCAATGACCTGGACGAGCATAGTACAAACGACAGCAGGCACTTAGAGGATGAGATTGAGAGACATGTCCAGAATGGAAGACTGTTTTAGTACGTAAGAACTCGGGCAGCGGCAGTGGAACAGGAGAAATCACCATCCGCCTTGAACGGGAAGTGCCTTAGATCGAGCCGTCAACTTGTCATCATTGATTGAAATGGAAAAGTATAAGTAATAATGAAACGACCCGATATTTTCAACCATTTGCATCCGTACATATCAGACTTGAATTGCTCAAAATACCGCATTGTAAATAAAATTTGGCAAATCTCAGAATATACAGTAAATAAATAATCGCAGATCACAGAGTAAATAATAATGCAACGGAATTAAAAGAGATAGTAGTTCATGAAGCTACTACATAAAAATAAAATACATCAGAGTTAAACAAGATACAACAGAATAGTAACAAGATATATCAGGTATAAGTCTGAATACATCACCGAAATCACTGGATACTGAAAGCACAATGGATGGCTGAATCTTCAAGAAAAGTTCCAACTCCGAAGGTGAGTCTTGAATGCTGAATCACTCAGTCTGACTCGAGCGTAAAGCAAAACACAAAACACTCGAGTCACGACATAAATACTTATGAACTGTAAATCAACTCAAGTGAACAGTAACAATAATGCATCAACAACTTAAAGCATGCTTGGGACCGTCCATCTTTTAAGGATCCATTAAACTATTTACTATGTAGTTATTTTACGCTATTATAATAATGTCTACAGTAAAATAAACTTACTTTTAAATAGCATTGAAGGGTTACCCATATAGCCCCCAACATGTAATAGTCCAAGTAGTCCATCCACCTCCAGAACGGGAGGCTACCCTAAATACTCCATGGGCTACGGGAGAAAAACAAACTCGTAGTAAGGCTCGGTATGGTAGGTGACATGGCACACAAGGCAATGCCATGGTAGATATACCAATTACGCACACGGGCTGGAGGTAACGTAGCAGCCACTACGCCTACCTCGGAACACACTCCCAATCAAAATCGGAGGACGACCATCAAATCAACCATAAGTAAGAGTATAGTATCGAAGAAGTGCGTCCGACCATAGGAGCTACCCCTTTTGGCCCGAGATCGCTCCTGTTTTAGCCACCTTAAGCCAACTCATGGGGGTCGGGTCCACATAATATACCTCAAGAATGTCGCCACCATCCTACTTCATTCTGGAATCTCCACCGCGTACACAGTTGTTAAAGTGGTTTTCGGAGTTGGCAGAGAGTATGACAACTTCCGATCCCGGTCTCTTTAACAACCAAACATTATTATAATGCCGTGGTTATTTCAAAAAAGTTCATACTTCAAAATCAAATCATTTCATTTCAAAACTATATCTCTTTCAAAATAGTTTATACTTCGAAACCAAAACTATTTTTATTTCAAAACTATATCTAAATCAATGCAATAACATTTCCATTTCAAAAAAACATTCACTTTCAAAAATCATAATACTTTCAAAGTTATAACTCTTTTGAAACCAAAATACTTGAAATCATTACACTTTGAAAATCATAGCATTTCGAAATCATACGTTTGAAATCATGAAACATTCCTTTAATTCTTTACATTTCACAAATTTATTCAATTAAACTCAAATCTTCAGATTTCCAATTTAACTCGATTCAAACCATCAGTTTCAATTCAATACAGTTTTCCAACAAATCGTTTCAAATCTTATAAATTTCAAATACAGATTTGATTCACAAAATAAACTATTCAATTTGTTATATATTTCAAAGCTTTAATGTCCCACATTTCGAAACTAATTTTTATATAATTTCTTATATCTCAAATTTAACTTCATTATTACTTAGTTTTGAAATATTCATTTCACAAATCCAATAGTTATTTAAATAACTCAAATTACAAGTAAACCAAATATCCTTTCATACTAATATAAACTTTAAGTATTCATTTATCAAATAGATCAAAATCAAATATCATTCCCAATTCACATTCTTTATCAAAATAAAGATTATGTCATTCACAACCATTTCAAAATCATTTCTTTTTCAAATCCATTATAAATTCATATCATTATTTAATTCAAATATTCAATTTAAATATCATTTAAAAATCAGAGATATCATTTAAATATCATTTCAAAACACATTTCGAAATTTCATTCAAAAATTCATTTATCTCCTTTCATTTCATTCAAATTAACACATAACCAAGTAAACCTTATTTAAATTCGAATTCAATTTTAAATTCCTTAAAAATTCAAATTTAAATAATAAAAATATTTTCAAAACTCCTAAAAAATTTCAAATAATTATTTCAAAAGTTAAATCATTTAACACTTTAAAATATAACTCAAATAGTGTTAAAATCTATAACATTTCAAAACATTGTCAAAATATAGCAACGACAGCATTTATAAAGTGCTACCGTAGCTTGTAATTTCCAAAATAGTTTAGTTTAGAAACAACGGCATTATAAAATGCCGTAATAGATATTTAGTTACTTCAAACATAGTTAAATTCATAAACAACAGCATTTAAAAATGCTGTCATAAGACCACAACATTTTTGAAAAATGCTGTTAATAAAATTCCAGATTTTATTATAACTTTTCAAAAACAATAAAACTTCAATTTTAGCAAATTTTAAACTTATAAATCATATTTTTAGGCTTCTAAACTTTCACATTTAAATCAATTTAACATATGATTTATCATAATAAAATTTTATAATTGAATATCAAATTTTAAAAACTCAATTCATTTGTTAAGTCAAAATTCATTATTTTCTTAACTTATAAATTAAATAAAACTTAACATTTTACTTCAAATATCATTTCAACACTTTAAATTAAATTTCCATTATTTACTTACATTTTAAAATATAAAATCAAAAATCACATTTACTTCAAATTTACATCCTTAAATTCAAAAATTCAAAAGTTAATATTTAGCCTTCTCAAAACCAATAAATATATATTTTTAAATCAAATTTCATACTTTAAAAATACATATCTATGTCAAAATCATTAAAAAATATACCACGGGTTTTGTATATAATTTTTTAACCTAGGTCAAGTGATACGGATATGTATCATCTCAATCCGCAATTTACAAAGAAAAATTCGGGTTCTATCATTTCAAACCCGCAATCCCAAGTAAATAAAAAAAATCGCTTAGGCCTATCATTTTAGCCCATAACGATTTTTTCATATTCTAAAGTTCGTTCAGATATGTATCATTTCAACCCACAGTGATTCTATTCTACAGGGAACTTGCTGTGTGATCATACACATAAACAATATAAACAATGTCAATGTCACAATATAATGTCATATATCATATGTCAGGTGATGATTAACAAAGTAAACATGGTAATAACATGGCATAGCATATCATTTAATCATCATTTACTTGAATAACATTTTTAATTACTAAACACTTATCATCAATTCACTATTTCATAAGTAAAATGTCAGAGTGAGAAAGAATCACCTTTTCAAGCTGGAGTTAGCAAAACAAACTACGCGAATACATTCCAGAAAGCACGATATGGCACGACACAACATGACTATGGATTCAAGTGAGTGGAGAGAGCCAAGATAATGATCTTGTAAACAACCAAAACAAAACAATATAACATAAATATACAACACAAAGCAATATAGAAACAATTGGAAATTGAAATTAACAAAGGACAAAATGATTTGACCTTTCTTTAACCATTCAAGAGCTCGACCAAGGGGACCATATGCTCGGCCATGGCTGGACATAGGCTCGGGTTTTGGCATCAAAACATAGGGCTAGAGAGTGATGAAATGAAGGGGTAGGTGATACAATTTGAAGAATACAAAGAGATAAAGCAATATGGGCAAGTTTGGTCAACATGTGGCTCGGCTTAGTCATTGCTTTGGCTCGGCCATGCTTAGTATAGATCTGGTCAGGTCAGGTGATGGCTGGAGCTGCAGCTAGAGGAGGTGTAGATCAGGTGGTGGTGGTTCTAGGCGGTGGACGAGGTGATGTATGGAGGGGTAGGTGAAGATATGTGGTCTAGGCAAGGTTTCAAGGGGTGGAGCTTGCAATTTTTGTGGTGATGCTTCATGTGGAGGGTCACGGCCTGCCTTGGTCAAAGGGGAAGGAGGAGGATCTGCTATAGATGGTGGTGGTGATGGTGGAGCTGATGGTGGAGAGAAAGGAAAGAAGCCATTATCATGTTTTTTTTTCTTTGGTCGTGAATTGAAGATGAGAAACATTTCTCACGTGAAAAATTAAATGAGATACACGGAAATGCAAAGAGATGTGGTCGGTCAAACAAATGAAAGGTCAAAAGAAGGTGTAAAGCCAAAGGTAAGTGAAAAGTCACATGCAAATGAAAGTGTTTTTGTCTCTTTAAATTTCCTTTTCTTTTAAATTAAAATAAACTAATTAAATTTCAGTAAATAAAAATAAAAAGCTAAACAAAATAAAGTGAAAAATAAAAATAATAAATAATTTAAGGAAAATTGAAAATAAATAAGAAAATAGTTTAATAATTGAAACTAGCATTTAAAAATTGTAAACAATATACAATTAACATTTAAAAATTATAACTATACTTTTAAAATGTTTTAAAAATAAAATATATGCATAACATGTCATGTTACACATATTAGAACAAGATATGACAACCAAAAATATTACTTATGTAAATTAAAATAAACAATTTTGTTAAATAAAACAATTTACACACAATATTGTAAAATGCATAACTTTCACAATATAAATCAGATTTCAACGAAACAAAAAGCAGTATTCTTGAAATTAATTTTTTTTCACAATAAAAGATAAAATTCAAAAATTCAAATATTTAAATTTTAAATTTAAAAGTCAAAGTTTGACTTTATTGACCAAAATTAACATTTTTGAAAAATATTCTATTTATTCATATTTGAAATTATAATTCACATGGAAATCAAAATTGATATTTAAAATAACAAAAATTATCCATTTTAATAAATAAAATAAAGTTTTTAAATCAGGAATTTCAATTTAAAATAATTACAAAATACAGGGTTGTTACACTCTCCCCCCCTCAAAACTTTTTGTCCCAAAAAAGGAATGAGGTACGAAAAAGCGCAGAAAAAGATAGAATAAAGTAGGATTAAGACAAGATGACAAGAAGATTGAAATTATACCTGATAATTGTTGTTATAGGTAAGTTTAACAAGGTGGAGATGATCTTCCCGAGATCCTCCAGAATCAAGAACACAAGCACGAAAAAAAATCTTCTAGAATCTGATTCCCCCTTCCTCTTGATCGACGGTCTGTGGATGGAAAGCAGTGCTCATATTAAAAATGAGAAACAAAGATTATTAAATATTATAGAAAGATTTCTAAATAGACTGGTATAAGCAACAGCCTCCCATTATGTAGCAAGATAAGGGAAATAAGGACAACCAAAAGATAATTTGAAAAACAAAATAAGATAATAAATTTGAAACCATAAAAATTTCAACTTAAATTAAAAATTAATTTTACATAAGCTAAATAAATATTAACCATCTCTAATTTCATTATCTTATAATTGAATTATCTTAAATCAACAATCTCTAAAATCATGGATTTGAGAAATCTTTTATTATACTCATAACGCACTCAATAAAATTCAATTCTTCTTTATTCCTAATTATAATAATATTTATTCCTCTCAATATATTTTATCACCTATGTTAAATATATTTATACTTATTATAACTGCTATAAATTTATTCTTAGTTCCTTTAACATCCTTTTATATTATAAATTATTCTATTACCCTTTTTCTATATTTACCTTTATTAATCTTTTTATAACTAAAATTTAAGTGTATAACATTTATTATAGCCACTCAAATTTTATTTATAATTTTTATATTTTATATTATCCAATTACATATTCAACTTATGTATAATTTAGGTAAGTTATATTGGAATGAAATTGTGTATTATACAAATGAAACTTTCCAATTCAATCATTTCAAGCTTGAATATTTATCCAAATCTTGAAATTATACTTAAAAATTATCTTTCAAGATAAAATTTTGGAATTAAATTTCCAATAAATTCCAAACTATTTAGAGATAAATAAATACACATATACTATATATATCCATTCAAATTTAAATCGTATATCAGCAAATGTTATTAATCCAGTTTTATTTAGAAATTCAAATCAATTAAATTCCCCAAAACAAAACTGTAGCAAGACTACAGAACAGTTTCTTCACTTCGAAACTCGAAAATGAATGTCGATGATGCTGCAGTCATCACCGAAGTTAGTTTCCAGCGACAAAGAGAAGAGTACTAATTTTAAACTTAAAAATTATTTGGAAACAAATTTCTATTCGAAAATACTTTAAATAGAATATCCTTTTTAAACTTTAAATATAAGGTTTGAAACCATTAGAAATTAAATTCTCAAATTCTTGTTTTAAATTCAATTTAAATTTCTAAATAAATTTATAACCATGTTTTATAGTTCAATTATTTATATATGAAACAAGAGATAATGATATATAATATCAAATATTATTTCTTAATAACCAATTCAAATAAAAATCCAGAAAAATATTTATAATATAGTTAAAAATTTATTTCACTACCAAATTTGAAATAACATATTATGTCAGTTTGCTATGTTCACGTGTTTTGGAAATCTTATCGATAGCGTTGATCAGACGAATCGATCAGAAACCCAAATCAACATCAACAACTTAAACAACACAATATATAAAACATTTTAAATATTATTTTACAAATACACTTCAAGAATGATTCGAAGATAAGGATGAGATGATTAAATAACAGAATAGAAAGATGGATAAGCTTATATAAATCGCGGGTAACCTTAACCGCTCAACCATGACTTAAAGAATAAGATCGATGTGGATTTCTGGGGTAAATCTACATTCGGTCTCAAGAGATAGAGTTTGGAATTATAAGAGATACTTGCACCTAAACCGAGGATATAAAATCTCTGGTGAATCGATGCTGTTGTAAAGGAATTTCACCCCTTTACAAATCAATTTGAGATTAGCGGGACCGCCGACTCATTATAAAGATCGAATCGTTCGAAGTGGAGCTATAGGATACTCCAGAATCAAAAGAAGACGAATAGTGAGGGACACGAATGGATGTTGGAACCGCAGGGAATGTTTCAAAATTCAAAGCAATCGAGTCAAAAAGGAAGAGATTCAAACTCGCATGAAAGTGATTCTGTAAATACATTTACCATATATGCTAAGGTTTGCCTAAAGATACCAAAGCTCTGATACCAAATGTAATGATCCGATATTTTCAACCATTCGCATCCGCACATGTCGGACTTGAATTGCTCAAAATACCGCGTTGTAAATAAAATTTGGCAAATCTCAGAATGTACAGTAAATAAATAATCATAGATCATAGACACAGAGTAAATAATAATGCAGCGGAATTAAAAGAGATAGTAGTTCATGAAGCTACCATATAAAAATAAGATATATCAGAGTTAAACAAGATACAATAGAAGAGTAACAAGATACATAAGGTACAAATCAAGATACATCACTGAAATCACTGGATACTGATAGAAAAATGGATGGATGAATCTTCTAGCAAAGCTCCAACTCCGAAGGTGAGTCTTGAATGCTGAATTACTCAGTCTGACTCGAGCATAAAACAAAACACAAAACACTCGAATCAGGACATAAATACTTATGAACTGTAAATCAACTCAAGTGAACAGTAAGAAAAATGCATCGGTAACTTAAAGGATGCTTGGAACCGGCCATCCTTTAAGGATCCGTTAAACTATTTACTATGTAGTAATATTGCGCTATTATAATAATGTCTACAGTAAAATAAACTTACTTTTAAATAGCGTTGAAGGGTTACCCATATTGCCCCCAACACGTAATAGTCCCAATAGTCCATCCAGTGTCAGCGTACCTCCAGATCGGGAGGCTACCCTACATATTCCATGGGATATGGGAGAAAAACAAACTCGTAGCAAGGCCCGCTATAGTAGGTGACACGACACACAAGGCAATGGCAGGGTAGATATACCAATTGTGCATACGGGCTGGCAGTAATGTAGCAGCCACTACGCCCACCTCGGAACACACGCCCAATCAAAATCGGAGGACGGCCATCAAATCAACCACAAGTAAGAATATAGTATCAAAGAAGTGCGTCCGACCAGAGGAGTTACCCCTTTTAGCCCGAGATCGCTCCTGTTTTAGCCACCTTAAGTCAACTCACGGGAGTCGGGTCCACGTAATATACCTCAAGAATGTCACCACCATCCTACTTCATTCTGGAATCTCCACCGCGTACACAGTTGTTAAAGTGGTTTTCGGAGTTGGCAGAGAGTATGACAACTCCGATTCCGGTCTCTTTAACAACCAAACGTTATTATAATGCCGTGGTCATTTCAAAATAGTTCATACTTCAAAATCAAATCATTTCATTTCAAAATTATATCCCTTTCAAACTAGTTTATACATCGAAACCAAAACTATTTTTATTTTAAAACTATATCTAAATCAATATGATATCATTTCCATTTCAAACATATATTAACTTTCAAAAATCATAATACTTTCAAAGTTATAACTCTTTCGAAACCAAAATACTTGAAATCATTACACTTTGAAAATCATAACATTTCGAAATCATACATTTGAAATCATGAAACATTCTTTTAATTCTTTACATTTCACAAATTTATTCAATTAAACTCAAATCTTCATATTTCCAATTTAACTCGATTCAAACTAGCAGTTTCAATTCAATTCAGTTTTCCAACAAACCATTTCAAATCCTATAAATTACAAATACAGATTTGATTCACAAAATAAACTATTCAATTTTTTATATATTTTAAAGCTTTAATATCCCATATTTCGAAACTAATTTTTATATAATTTCATATATCTCAAATTTAACTTCATTATTACTTAGTTTTGAAATATTCATTTAATAAATCCAATACTTATTTAAATAACTCAAATTACAAGTAAACCAAATATCCTTTCATATTAATATAAAATTTAAATATTCATTTATTAAATAGATCAAAATCAAATATCATTCCAAATTCACATTCTTTATCAAAATAAAGATTATGTCATTCACAACCATTTCAAAATCATTTCTTTTTCAGATCCACTATAAATTCATTATCATTCTTTAATTCAAATATTCAATTTAAATATCATTTAAAAATTAGAGATATCATTTAAATATCATTTCAAAACACATTTTGAAATTTCATTCTAAAATTCATTTATCTCGTTTCATTTCATTCAAATTAACACATAACCAAGTAAACCTTATTTAAATTCGAATTCAATTTTAAATTCCTTAAAAATTCAAATTTAAATAATAAAAATATTTTCAAAACTCCTAAAATTTCACAAACAATCAATTCCAAAAGTTAAATCATTTAACACTTTAAAATATAACTCAAATAGTGTTAAAATCTATAACATTTCAAAACATTGTCAAAATATATCAACGACATCATTTATATAGTGCCACCGTAGCTTATAATTTCCAAAATAGTTTAGTTTAGGAACAAAGGCATTATAAAATGCCGTAATAGATATTTAGTTACATCAAACATAGTTAAATTCAAAAACAACAGCATTTTAAAATGTTGTCGTAAGACCACAGCATTTTTGAAAAATGCTGTTAATAAAATTCCATATTTTATTATAACTTTTCAAAAACAATAAAACTTCAATTTTATCAAATTTTAAAATTATAAATCATATTTTTAGGCTTTTAAACTTTCACATTTAAATCAATTTAACATATGATTTATCACAATAAAATTTTATAATTGAATATCAAATTTTAAAAACTCAATTCATTTGTTAAGTCAAAATTCACTGTTTTCTTAACTTATAAATTAAATAAAACTTAACATTTTACTTAAAATATCATTTCAACACTTTAAATTAAATTTCCATTATTTACTTACATTTTAAAATATAATTTAAAGTCAAACTTCAAATTTACATCCTTAAATTCACAAAGTCAAAAGTTAATATTTAGCCTTCTCAAAACCAATAAATATATATTTTTAAATCAAAATGTCATACTTTAAAAATACATATCTATATCAAAATCATTTTAAAATATACCACGGGGTCTGTATATAATTTTCTAACCTAGGTCACGTAATGCGGATATGTATCATTTTAATCCGCAATTTACAAAGAAAAATCCGGGTTCTGTCATTTCAAACCCGCAATCCCAAGTGAATAAAAAAAATCGCTCAGGCCTATCATTTCAGCCCATAACGATTTTTCTCTATTCTAAAGTCCATTCGGGTATGTATCATTCCAACCCATAGTAATTCTATTCTACAGGGAACTTGCAGTGTGATCATACACATAAACAATGTCAATGTCATAGTATAATGCCATATATCGTATGTCAGGTGATGATTAACAAAGTAAACATGGTAATAACATGGCATAGTATATCATATAATCATCATTTACTTGAATAACATTTTTAATTACTAAACACTTGTCATCAATTCACTATTTCATAATTAAAATGTCAGAGTGAGAAAGACTCACCTTTTCAAGCTGGAGTTAGCAAAACAAACTGCGCGAATACATTCCAAAAAGCACGATATGGCACGACACAGCACGACTATGGATTCAAGTGAGTGGAGAGAGCCAAGAAATGATTTTGTAAACAACCAAAACAAAACAATATAACATAAATATACAACACAAAGCAATATAGAAACAATTGGAAATTGAAATTAACAAAGGACAAAATGATTTGACCTTTCTTTAACCATTCAAGAGCTCGACCAAGGGGACCATATGCTCGGCCATGGCTAGACATAGGCTTGGGTTATGACATCAAAACATACGGCTAGAGAGTGATGATAAGAAGAAGTAGGTGATATAACTTGAAGAATACAAAGAGATAAAGCAATATAGGCAAGTTTGGCCAACATATGGCTCGGCTTAGTCATTGCTTGGCTCGGCCATGCTTAGTACAGATCTGGTCAGGTCAGGTAATGGCTGGAGCTGCAGCTAGAGGAGGTGTAGATCAGGCGGTGGTGGTTCTAGGTGGTGGCCGAGGTGATGTGTGGAGGGATAGGTGAAGATATGTGGTCTAGGCAAGGTTTCAAGGGGTGGAGCTTGCAATTTTTGTGGCCATGCTTCATGTGGAGGGTCACGACCTACCTTGGTCGGAGGGGATTAAGGAGGAGCTGCTGTAGATGGTGGTGGTGATGGTGGAGCTGATGGTGGAGAATCTAGGCCGAGCTATGCTTGCAAAGGGCAAAGGCAAAATCATAGAAAAATAATGAAAAGAAGAAAAGAAAAGGAGAGAAAGGAAAGAAGCCATTATCATGTTTTTTTTCCTTTGGCCGTGAATTGAAGTTGAGAAACATTTCTCACATGAAAAATTAAATGAGATACACGGCAATGCAAAGAGATGTGGTTGGTCAAACAAATGAAAGGTCAAAAGAAGGTGTAAAGCCAAAGGTATGTGAAAAGTCACATGCAAATGAAAGGGTTTTTGTCACTTTAAATTTCCTTTTATTTTAAATTAAAATAAACTAATAAGATTTCAGTAAAAAAAATTATAATCTGAACAAAATAAAATGAAAAAGAAAACAAATAAATAATTTAAGGAAAAATTGAAAATAAATAAGAAAATAGCTTAATAATTGAAACTAGCATTTAAAAATTGTAAACAATATACAATTAACATTTAAAAATTATAACTACACTTTTAAAATGTTTTAAAAATAAAGTAAATGCATAACATGTCATGTTACACATATTAGAACAAGATATGAAAACCAAAAATATTATTTATATAAATTAAAATAAACAATTTTGTTAAATAAAACAATTTACACACAATATTGTAAAAAACACAACTTTCACAATATAAATCAGATTTCAACGAAACGAAAAGCAGTATTCTTGAAATTAAATTTATTTTCATAATAAAATTCAAAAATTCAAATATTTAAAATTTAAATTTAAAAGTCAAAGTTTGACTATATTGACCAAAATTCACATTTTTGGAAAATATTCTATTTGTTCATGTTTGAAATTATAATTCACATAGATATCAAAATTTACATTTAAAATAACAAAAAATATACATTTTAATAAATAAAATAAAGTTTTTAAATCAGGAATTTCAATTTAAAATAATTACAAAATACAGTTTTTAAAACGGTTAAGTCACTTATACATGTACGAGATCGAGAACGGTCCATAGGCATGCTCTGAGATGACAATGAACCGTAACACCCAGAGATGTATGAATTGTAGTGTTTAGTTTTTGTTTTTGTTTCTCTTTTAGTACATGGTTATAAAATTTACTCGAATATGAAATCTGACATTAATAATTTTGAGTCCCATTTGGACAATCACATTTCGCCTCAAATGGTACTCGATCTCAAACAGTCATATTTTGCCTTGAAAGACACTCGATCTCGAACGATCATGTTGCGCCTCGAACAGGCGCTCGATCTCGAATGATCACATTTCGGCTCGAACGACACTCGATCTCAAACGATCACATTATGCCTCGAATAAGCACTCAATATTGAACGATCATCTTTCGCCTTGAACGACACTCAATCTCGGACGATCACATTTTGCCTCGAACAGCACTTAATCTCGAACGATCACATTTGGTCTCGAACGACACTCAATTCCTAATGATCACATTTCGCCTCGAATGACACTCGATCTCGAACGATCACATTACGCCTCGAAGAGGCACTCAATCTCGAACGATCGCATTTTTCCTTAATCAAGCATTCGATCTCGAACGATAACATTTTGCCTCGAACAGACACTCGATCCTATGCGATCATCATTAGCCTGGGATGGCTACGAATTTGATTAACGGTCCCGAACGGTCATTACCAACAATCAGGCAAGATCACTAATTTGTTTACAGGTCATCAACGGGTTTTGAACATTAGACTTAAGGCAATTCAAAACACACCTTCCTGTTGTAAGACATATTTTGGGGGCCAAAGTGTTAATCACCATTGGCAAGGCAGTATACAGGCGGGTTTAACCCAATAGACTTTACGGTTTTCAATTTCGATGAGTACAGAGCAATGGCTATAGGGCCCAGGAATCTGCTATAGATGGTTATATGAAGCTATTATTAAGCGGATTTGGTAGATAAATGATGCAGGTGAAAGTGACTACACGTGGCTAGCTATCACTTAGGATCGTGTAATATGGAATATAATTAAATCTAAATGCGGAAATAGATGATAATAGCGAAGTAAATAAAAATGAGCACACCAGGAATTTTTATACTGGTTCGAACTTCCCGTTCTACGTCTAGTCCCAGACTTCCCTCTGGAATTTCTCACAATAACCCTCTCTTAACCCGGAGGAATATGTATACAACACCTGAACAATCGAACATGATTTTTCTGCCTCGAACAGCCGAAAGAGGACTTTACCCGCCTGAACAACCGAACAGGACTTCAACAGTTTCAATAAAATTGCTTTGACACTTTGTGTTCTTAACAACACTAATTTGTCTTTGATAGTACAACCTTCCTATAATCTATCCTCAAGTATATATGTATGCATAAAGATTTAGAAAGGAAAATATTGCTTTGAATCAAAGAATAAGTTAATTGTTTCAAAGATTCAAGCAATATATGAAAGTTGTGATTGCTTTTTAGAATACAAAGATAGTAGAAAGTAAGATCAGAAAGTAATCAAAAAATTGGTGATTTATGGAGTGGATTTTGTGTGTTTATATAATAGTTAAAGAGATGCAACCGTTCATGAAGAGTTCTGATCAGCAAAAGCAGCCATACTTCTTCATATTAGAACGCGACTCTTGGCAAAAGAAAGTGTCTATTCAGAAAAATAGCTGTTGAAAGAAGTAAGTCGACTGACCCAAAACGATCAGTCAACTGGATATTCAAAGTTGTTTAAAAACAGAGCATTTCTGTGCACCTGTACAGGTTCAGTCGACTGTCCATATACAGTCAGTCGACTAACCTGACAGTCAAAGCATTATTTACACATTTGTTTAAAAAAGTTTAAAGTTTTAAAACAACCTAACTACTTGAGTATAGATTTTAACATTTCTAAGACTAAAAAATTTCAATAAATCAACATATTATACGCAGTTTTGTAACCTTGTCTCCTTTGTAGTTTGAACAGCATAATTCTATTTCTTTTTGTCGCTTATCCATATAGTATAATTCATTGCTTTGTCATAAATCAAAATATGTGATTCAACATTCTCCCCCTTTTTGATTGATGGCAACACTTGTTATATATGATACTATTTTTGAGAAAAATATAACGGGCATTATATATCTCCCCCTGAATATATGGTGATACTTTTAATCCCTGCATAAAATGGTTAGTTTACCAATTTCTCCTATTTGTCATCGACAAAAAGGAACAGATAATGTATGCATAAAACTAACACAATAGAATTAAAATACTAGATGCAATCACAGAAACAACAGATTTCAAATTGTACGAATACAAACTTATAGAAGTGCGAAACAAAAAAATAACTAACTTACTACAACTAAAAAGATAACAACCTCATTCAGAATCAGATTCTATCTCCTCTTCTTCAACTTGCATTGGTCCTTTTCCTTTGGAGGAACTCCCTGCAAATTGTCTACCTCCATTGCCACTTGTGTCAGAACTAGTATGTTTTTCCGATGTTGACCAAGTAAAGTGAGGGGCTGGGCGTTTGCCTGGATCATGTTGAGAAGTCTCCATAGCGGTGGAAGAGGAGCATGATATCACATCACATAAAATTCCAAAGAAACTCTTGATTTTATCAAACTTTTTGTCAATTTTCTTATCAAGATTTTTAATATGGGAATCCAAGATAACTTGATTTATTACGATTAAATCAATAGATTCCCAAGTTCTTTGGGATGGAGTTGGCATACGGATATCATCTCTTGATTGATGTTGTTGTTGAGTAGTGGTTTCTTGGCGAGGTCAAGATTTCCATTCTTGAAAGTCATGATAGTGAGAGGCCTTGGTGGTAGTTTCATGAGGCTAATGGTGTGGCTATTCAAGGTTTTTGGAATAGAGGTACCGGATTCCGGGATAGGAACCTGGAGATTCATAAGCAGCCGCATAATATATTCACCAAAATAAATAATATTCATACGACCTTGGTTGAATGACAGAAATTCGTCTAGAATTAGTTTTGGCCAATTTACTTCAACTTCTCCCCAAATAGCATGTAATGCTTTATAGTTGTTTGGATAGACAAGCTCATACGAGCCAGTATGGGGTCGAATTGTGTGCATTAAAACTCTATGCATTATTTTGGCAGTAGGTCGTAATGCAATAGACTTAAGCTCGGTCATGTCATCTTCTAGGAATCGATGACTTACTTCATCTCTCTCACCTACGACAGCATTTAATTCTTGTAACTCAACACCTCTTGTCGGAGTATGAAGAATATGACCGATTCTATCTAAAGAGATAAACACTTGTTGCCACATACCAAACTCCAAACGCAATTGTCAGGATTGCGTGGGTTTTGATGGCCTAAATTTAAATTCGCATAGAAAAGTTTGACCAAGTATGATTTATCTTGATATTGTTTTGATTATGACCTAAAAGTGATTCTTGATGGCTTCTTCTTGCTAATTCTTAAATCCTATACGACGTAAAATTAGGAAAGACAACAAAAGAACCTTCAAAGAATCGAGCTTCTTTCATCTTATTCCATCGTTGAACTGCAGTTGCATCGTATAGCCATTGAGTGATTTGTGAATCAATTGGCTCGGAGGAAGAAAAAGCATGCCTAGATCTCTTTGTTTGACGAGGGGCCATTTGAATTTTTCAAAGAATTTGAAGAATTTTGGAAAAATTTAGGAACTAGAGTTTTGGAATTCTGGAGAATGAAGGTAAAAAGTAAAAGAGGAAGAGAGGGTTTTAGTGTTAAAAAGTAGGTAAAAAGGGTGAAAAGGTACGTTTCAGATGTGAATTCAGTCGACTGAACGATTGTGGTCAGTCGACTGAACCACTTTCCCGAAAGCTTTGCTTCAGTTTCAGTCGACTGGGGTAATGTGGTCAGTCGACTGAACCACTTTCCCAAGAGTGTAGGATCGATTTCACCCTAGAGGGGGGTGAATAGGGTGATGGTATAAATTATTAAAATTAATCGCGGAAGCTTATAAAATAATCTCAACACAGATCACAGAACAATAGCAGCACAGATAATAGCAGAATAATAAATGCAGAAATAGAACGACACAGAAGTTACCCAGCTTCGGCAAAACCCTGCCTACGTGCTGCCCCCAAGGTTTCTACTAGAAATTAGATAGTCCCTCGCTTACACACGTAAACTCACTATACCCGCTATTGACTAATCTAACTCTACGCTCAAAACCCTGCCACAACTCAACTACCGAGTTGCGAATTCTCAAGCTACGCCACGTAGCTTGTCCCCTAGTCACACGACTAGAAATTAAAACGGTTTAAAAAAGAAAATACAAATTAAAAGCAATTTGAAATACAAAACCCTAATTAATAAAAACTAAGCCCAAATTAATAAAACAAGGTCGGCCCCTATTCACTTCTTCAACCCGTTCCTTTTTCTTTGCTTTGTGAAAATATGGCCGATCCTCTTTCGTTCCTCTTTGCGAATTAGGGCTTTCGTTCGTGCGATCCAATTTAGTGTTATTGGAGAAGTCGACTGATTTGTTGGTTGATTGCTATCACTGTTCCTCTGATTTGCTTCGACAATCGACCGTATCTTCGATTTGAACATGACTTCTTATTTGATCGAGTTCGACTGCAAATTGGTATGTGATTTTTGCTTTATTGCTCTAAGTTAATATTCTTGAACTCGATAATATGCCGATGATGATTTGTGGTAATTTATATAGGATTCCAGTTCCTATAATTTCGTCGTATATATTTATTTGACTTCGTCTGATAATTATGCTTGAATTCTTCTTGGCTGTGCGATTTTGATCGAATGCTGTGATTCATTTTTGACTTATTCAAATTCGTATAACTGATGGCTTGGCTACTTGATACTCACGGCTTTGAATTATTCTTGCTCGATTCAGTTTCTTGACCACGGCTCAGATTTTTGCCTTGCCTTACTTTTGGTTTGAGTTTTGCCTTCAAGTTTGGTTTTGTGGTTGAAGTTGTAGCTCTGACAGAATTTGGCATGTACTTGTGCATTACATAATGTGTAGTTGTATCGTGACATTTTTCTGGGTTGCATTGAGTACATCCATACTTATGTTTAGTGCTGGTGTACTTGATATCTTTACTAAACTCTAGCCTCAAATATACTTCTGTCTAATGCTGGTGGACTTTCACTTTGTGGTTCACTTGTTCATCTGGGGTCGTGGCATTCATACTTTACTGTCATGTAAACTTGTTGTCTTCATGTATAGTTGCTGTCTACATTCATGTTTGGTTGCCACTGAATTTTGATGTTTTTGCCATTCACTTGTGTACCATATGGAGCTTGTTGTATATATGATATGCTAGCTCGAGTTGCTTCACCATTGAGTGTTTTATTGCGTTCATGTACATTTGGGTCTGGTCTCTGTAGCATTGACTCATGTGTTCATTTTGTAGTCTGGTTTCTTTATCCACACTTTGTTGATTAATATACACTGCTCTATGTACATCTCCACTACTTCATTTTGTTGCACTGTATATTCCAGTGTGCCTTTGGTCATTTTATTGAACTTGAGTCTGAGCTTGTATGAACTTGTTCATTGTATTGCTCCTTGATTTTCTGGCCTTCACTTGATATCTGATGCACCATGTAGAGACTTTGCTTGCATATAGTCTTGTTGCCTCTGTTTCATGTTGTATGGTCTGGTTTGGTCTGTGTTGTTTTGACTTGAGTCTGGACTGACCATGTGTATATTTGAAGTGTTGTATGTTGTCTTGCGTGCCCTGAGTTGAATCCAGTTTTTATAACTCGGGTTTGACCTTGTGCTAAAGTCGAGACTTTATTTTGCACCTGAGTTGAACCCGTCTTTTATTTGGGTTTGACCTGTGCTCACCTGTCCCTGTAGCATTATCAAGTGTATATCGGTGTGCACGGCCTTGTGGCATATACAGTGATACACTGTGTATGTCACAAGCTGTTCGTGTATGATGAGTTCAAATTTAAATGATGACGAACAACCCAAATAACTGAGGCAAATATTATTTTCAAAAACCATATTTTATTTTTGAATTGCAAAAATATTTCTTTTTCAATTTTACTGCGTTAGTTTATATTTTTGCAGATTGCTCAGATGCTGGATTCTAACTGGAATGAAGATGAAGATAAAATATGAGTGTGAGTGATATGTAGTGAGGACATTTGTAAATGTGAAATGTGATGTAATTGTAATCAAAGTTGTATAGTTATAGTGAGAGCTTGAAATTGTACTATTCAAACATGTAATAAATATTTGTTTGAATAAAATATTCGTTTGAATTCAAATTCTGTGTTATTTAATTTATTCAACAAATATTTATTTAATCTGTGAAAATAAATAGTATATTATCAAATACACTTAAATGAATGTATATATGTTTATTATCATCAAACAAAAATCATATAAGCGCATATTCAACAAAGAGCTCTGTTCCAGAATTAGTCGACTGGTCTAGTCGACTGAATAAACCAATATGCTCTCTGTTTGGTCATTCAGTCGACTGGTTGCAATCAATCAATCGATTAAATAGTGTATGAGAACATACAATATGCAGTTTCAGTCGACTGATCGAATTTTTCAGTCTACTGAATGAGTCTTTCAGCATGATCAGTCATTTTTGAACACAAAAGAGTAATATATTTTATATATAAACAAAATGTATACAATGTAAGATTAAAAAACAATTTTAAAAGTAGACAAGAACGAAATTATTTAGAAGAAGAAGTTCATGGAGACTTGGAGTTTGTCGGTTCATCCTTTGTCGTCTATACATATGGTTGTAGTGGTGACCAACAGTTTCCACGTTCCCATGAGTTTGGAGAGACAGGCGGTGGTTGAGGCGACCTATCCCATGGATTCCGAGTTGACAATGGTGTAGGTTGATGAGCCGAAGAGGAAGATGAGCCGCAGAACTTCCATCCAATCTGTTCAAAAAAACTCAAACGTCTAGAATTCATTTTTTGTTCATAATACATTTCACGGTGAAGCGCTATCGATTCCCTCTGGTAATGATGAAGATCGTCAATTTTTTGTTTGGTTTGAGGAGAACAAGAACAGGAACCGTCCAGCTTTATTTTTCTCGGGTGTATAACCCGTTCGATAATTTGATGGTCTTGCAAGTTCATGGGTAGGAATAGGTGTAGGTAGGTTTGATGATGCAGATGATGGAGTTTCAAAGTTGATAGAAGAGTAGGATGATCCATCTAATGAATTATGTGATGAAGACATTTTGATTTTAGAAGTTTATGTAGTGGAGAAAGAAACAAATGTGTTTGAGATATAAATTTCTTTTGATGGAGATATGAGATGTAACGACCCTAAATTTTGGACAGTTTAAATTGAAAATATTTAATTAATTTTAAATATTTGAATGATGGTTTGACTTGAATTTCAAATTATCAGAATGAATTTGGCAATTAAATTATAAAATTTAATCTATTGAGAGTTGAATAAAAATCTGAATCTTCAATTTTAAGCTGATTAAAAATATTTCAAAGGCTTGTAAAATTCACATTGATAATACTGAAAAAATAATAGAAGCTTCAGAATTGAATTTGAAAGTGATTTGATCAGTTTTGAAATTATATCGTTTGAATCGATATTTAAAAATAGCCTTCCGAGGCACAGTCTCGGAATTCGACGAAACCAGTTCCATTGGGTCCGTAATATTGAATTATTATCGGATTTCAAATTTCGTATTATTCGGAGTTGTTATGTGAGCACACGGTAAGTAAACGCGTAGAAATTAAATCGAATCCAATTTGAATTTAAAATTTTATTTAGTCAACATCAGCATGTTATCTCCCGTTAAATACGCCTAAAATCACGCCAAAGATCACGGGGAAGAGATCATGCAAAGCAAGGCCGCTGTCTTTAAAACTTCAAATCGAAATCATCTCGTTCAAAAAAATTATTCAGAGAAAAATAAAATGGCTAAAGCCTTTAATTGAAATCACTATTTCTTCTTCCCCCCGTTCAAACATCTCAAACGAAGGAAAAAAAATAATAATCCAAAATCGAATTACCACGTCCAATTTCCATCCTTTCCTCATTTCCATCAGTAACCGAAATCGAATCGGTTTCGCTCGATTTTTGGAAGGGGGGTTCGATCGAGCTCGCGATTTCGAGGGCGAAGCAATTGCAGGCGGCGGCGACAAGGGGACTCGAACCCGAGTTCGAATTTGATGGGGGTGGTGACTTCATGCGCGCGCGTAGGCCGAGTAGGGAGTAGATGCTAGCGAGATTTGTCGCGTGATGGAGTCAGTGGAGGCTCGTGCTAGGGTTCGTCGCTTTGACCGTGACCGCGTGAGTGCTTAGGAAACCAAGAAGAGGCTCGTGAACGCAGCCGTGGATATCGCGTGCTTGGGGAGGCGCCAAGTTCGTCAAATCACGATGGGTAGTCGGCGCAGTGGAGATGGGTTGGGTCGATGGCGGGCTAGTTCGTCAAGGCAGTGATATTCGAGCGGCGTCGTAATGGCTTCGCGATGGCAGAGAGGTATTGTTTTATTTTATAAAATATAAAAGTCCCAGTATTTAATTTTTACAGTAAGTTAAATATTAAATTTTTAACATCTTGATTTGAAATTAAGAAATTACAGTAAAGAATTTAGATGTAGATTTACAGATTTACAGAAAGATAATACAATAGATTTTTAATATATATATATATGCAAGTAGAAGAAAATATATATAGTTTAGAAATTTTCAGTTTGCATTAAATTTACAGTAAATAATTATTAGTTTAAAAATGTATATATATAGTAAATCAGGAAAGAAAGAAAAAATTAACAGTGAAGGAAAGTACGATATAAATAGAAAAAAATATAGTTACAGATAAGGTTTGGAAAACAAATAGGTATTTTAAATATAAGAGATTTATAAAAAGGGAATTTAGTTCAAAACAGAGAAAAATATATTCTTATAGTAGGGTGTATACAGGGTTTAAAACAGCAATGGGGAAAGAAAATATTTTGTTAAAAGAAGAAATTAGTTAAAATTAAAAATATAAATGGAAATTTATTTTTCGACTAGCGGAATTAATTTGTACAAATGGTTCATTTAATTATTGGCATTAAAAATAATTTACTAAAGGAAATTTAGTTTTAGATTTTATCGTAGTTAAATAAATTTATTTTAAAAGGGAATCAGTTTGAAAATTTATATTTGTTTGTTTAAACTAAATCGTCGATAATTAAATTTGTTAAATTAAATATAGAAGTTATAAAAAGAAATTGGTTTAAAATTAAATCATTGGCAAATTAAATTTATTAAATGGCAATTGAATTGCTCAATTATTCTAATATTAATAAAACCTTATAATGTTGTCACAAAGGATATTAAAATGAGAAATTGGTTTAAATAAAACTATTAGTTAATTAAACAATCAAAAACGAAAATTAGTTATTTGATTGGTTCGAGTGTTAATTAATTTGTATAATATTTATATAAGGTCTATAAATCAAGAAAATCGAGTCAAGATGGAAATGGACTGCAAATAAAAAGCTATGGTGAGAACTTCTCACTCAAAAGGGTTTTATTTAAATTTTAAATAGTTGGATTTAAAATTGTTGATTGTGTTGATTGTTTGTTTGGACGATAATATAGTATTATCTATTGTATTGAAATAGACCATATACGCCGCCTATTAAGCGGATGTTATTTATTAAACCCATATACCGCGATATTCCACCTTGAAGTGGAATTGGTATTATATATGTACTTGGAGTTGATTTCCCGCATTATATAGCGGATGAGACCCTATTGCGCCGCCTATTAAGCGGATAATAATTTATAAATCCCATATACCGCGATATCCCGTCTTGAAACGGGATTGGTATTGTGCTAGCATCTGTGGATGCAGGGAAACAGGTTGGAGGGATCCAACTGAATTCCTCAAATAATTGAATTGGTTTCAATATTGTGTGTTGATTTCTTTTTATTATAATCCCTGTGTGATTATCTTTATGATTGAAATCGGTGAAGGCTAAAATTTAGCCGAATAGAATTCTGGTATCATTAGATATCGAAAATAAATAAAATTTGATTTTTGAAATAAGTAGTAGATAAATTTGTAAAATGGTTTGAATAGGGATATTTGAATTATTATAAATGGTTATATAAAAAGATTTATAAAATGGATATTTATAAATAAAAATACTGGAATTATAAAACGAGTTTTTATAAGCGTTAAAATAAATGATAAATGAATTCATAAGTGAATGAAATTTGTAAAATTGTGAAGTTATAAAAGGAAATGATTTTTGTAAAATAAGAGAACTACAAATAATTTACTTATAAATTGGGTTTTAGCATTTAAATAAGATATAAATAGAATTTGTTAATTAAGGGATTTTATAAGTTGAAGTTTTTATAAAATATATACAAGGGATAACCTTTTAAATAAAATATGTTGAAAATGTTGAATTTGGATTAACGAAGTATATTCACGATTTTGGATAGTGAATAATATATTTAAGAAATGTTCTGGGAAAATGATATTTTAAATAGAATTAAAACAATTAGAGACATTTTAAAATATATTAAATATCGAAACCATAGATTTCAACATTCATTGTTGAAATAGACGTTTTCGAGAAAGATGGAAATGGTGGACTATAACACTATTGTTATAGTAAATGATTTCTGAAAGGAATTGCTTTACATAGTATTGGGATTTATACATCCATCTTAAATTCGAATCCCTATACTAGTGATTTTGGGTTGTCGTAACGATGTTTTACGTAACATTAGTTTTGACCCAAATAATGGGTTTAATAGAATGTTTTCCTTAAGAAATGAAATATATACTTAATATTAATTTAAGTATATCGAATATTTTCCAAATGTTGAAATAAATAGATTTGTGAAATACTTATTTATAAATAAGTAGGGAAATGTTTTCCCAATATGAAATGAACGTTTTGAGAATTATCTTTTTAAAGATAAATTGAAAGTGAATATTTGAAATCGGTTTGAAAATCGTATATCAGTAGATATTTTGGAATATAAATTCACTATGGAATTTATAAAGGAAAGGGGAATTGGTTTAAAAATAAATATCGATTTATTTTTGAAGTATGGAAATTATATATATATATATATATATATATATATATATATATCTTGTAAAGATATTTTTGGAAAATAAATAATTTGGAAAATTATTTGGAATCTGGTGATGTTGTGCATACCTATTGATATTTAAATAATCGACTATCAATATTTACCTTTAAATAGGTATTTGTTGTGATTGCTTGAATTTAAATGCTACACTTATTTCTAAAAATAAGCGCTCACTATTCGGGTTAGCCGGGAAAGGACCTTGGGGTCGTATAACCCATTCCGAATATGTGATACGTCGTAATGGATAGCATTGATGACCGGTGTTGAAGACCGGATATTTATGAAAACGGAAGGATTACCGTCGAATGTTTCTGCATCGGCTGATCCCCGATATTGAAATTTATTACCCTTTGTGATGGGAAGTCCGGTCGTGACTAGTGAATATCCGGATTGCAAGGACTTCTTTGTAAGTGCCTTCGGTTCCGTTCGATCCCGGAACGGACTTGTATGGAGGTGTGTCTGATGTTACAATTTGAGATGTAAAGCTGGTTTCTATCAAATATGTTCCCGTTGGTGGCGGAGAATTTATTCTCTTAGCTTAACACCCTTAGAGGTTATGTAGTTGATGGTTACTAGTGATACATTCCCAAATTAGTAATGTGGCATACGAAGTGCTGTTGAGCATTTGTTGATCGAAGCATGGCTTTGTATAAAGCGTAGCTTTGTGGACGAGACTTCGTCGGACCTCACACCCCGGAAATGGTCAAAACAGGAAGGATGCAGCAAGGTTATTAGGGGGTAGCACCCCTTTAGTGTATGTCATTCCTTCTGGATAGAGGTGGTGTCATGGTATGGAGCCCAGATACTTAACCTATGTTGTTGCTGCAAATTTATTGCTTTGTGGTTGTTGGAAATCGAGGATCCTCGGATATAGATCGGTTACGATCGGGGAATGACATATTCGTGTCAGTAGTTACCTAGTTTGAAAGGTAACCCGGCCTTGTGTCGGCAGATATCCGGTTAGGTTCTCGGGGAGTCTTTCCAGAGGCGTTTCCATGTGGCAATGAGAAGTTCCTTGGCCTGACCATTTGTTGGAAATCCAAAGAAACAATACGATCTTGTACGGTTTTAGTTGTAGAACCTATCATTCACTTATGGTGGTCACCACTGTTTGGATGGTAGCTATAGTAGGCATAAGTGCGGAATGCCTATGCTGGCTAAGATTTATATCTTTTCTTTCGAAATGTTTTCTACACTATGCACTAGTAATAATATAAAATGTTTCTTTTTAATGCGTATCAAGCATCTTTGACTATCATAAGGAGAAATCTCCTCCGATTCTGCGTTTGCATTGTGTGTGTGTGCGGGAGGCCTTATGGTAGTCTCATTTTCTAAAAAGCATTGCGAATCTATTTGAAAAATTATCCTGTATTTTTTTTAAAAATAAACCGTTTAAAGTTCTCACACCAATCACATGACTGACCTGGAGTTTATTGTTTCCCTCCCTAAACTCTGGGTGCCCACCAATTTGCACACGGGCAGTCTAGAGTTAGGTTATCAGGATATTCTGGAATTCAGGAGTTGCTGCAGAAATCTGGAGGCAAGCTAGATGGCGTAGCATATTATTAGTATATAGTATTCTTTTCCGCTGTTTGTGTGTTGTACACTCTGATAATGTAATGTAATGTGATGTAATGTAATAACTGATATAGTTCTTTGTTTTAAATGATTATTCATTTTTCTATTATATGTTGTTCCGCTGCGAATTGTGAGATTCTGATATTGTTCTGTTCTATCTTTAACTTTCTTCTTCTACTTCTTTCTTCTTCTTAAACCCTAAGAATTCGGTTTTCCGGCATTCGATTTCTCGGCAATTGATACAGTGGACGTATTGATGTCGATTTTCGGAAGTCGAAGATTCGGGTCCTTACAAAGTGGTATCAGAGCATATGGTTAAGCGACTACCATGGCTCTGTTGGGTGTTACTCATTAGAGATAGAGTCAGCAGTACTCTAGAATGATTTTGAGTGTAATAATAGATATGAGCGTGTATTTGTTAGTGAATATGAAATTGTTTTGTATTGTGTTGACTTATCGGTTGATTGTTTATAGATTCTGGTCGGTGCAGTCTAGCTAATTGTGTTGATAGAAGTTTCTAAACTCTTAAACAAGATAGACTGACACAGTATTGTTTTTAAAAATAGGTAAATGAAATAATTTTACCCAAAACTATTTTTGTATATAAAAGAAATGATTTTCTGTAAATTATTACAGTATATGGTTGCTTGGTTGCTAGGAGATGATAATATTAAAAGTATCGTTGGTTGTTGAATAAGAAATTGAAATCAAAAACAGAAAAACTAAGAAATAAAATAATTCATATACCAATGAGATTTGATTTGGATCAAATTTGTAAAGACCCGTAAATCCGTACTCCTTGAATAGACACTAATCTCCATTGATTAATTCAAGATGAACGAAAATACGAACCCTTAGGGGTTTCAGAAAAATTTAGGAAAAGAAAAAGAAAGAAGAAGAGAGAAAGATGGAAGATTAGAAAATAGAGAGCAGAGAAAATAGAAGATAGAAAATTTTAAAGTAGAAAGAAAAAAGAGAATAGAGGACATAGAATAGAGAAGAGATAGAAAAGATAGAACGGAACAGAAAACAACAGAACAACATCAGAATCTCACAATTCGCAGCGGAACAACATATAATAATAAATGAATAATCTTTAAACACAGAACTATATCAGTTATTACATTTCATCATATTACATTACATCATATCATCAGAGTGTACAACATCAACAACAACAAACAATGCAGCGGAAAAAGAAATACTATATAGCTAGTAATACACCATGCCATCCAGCTTGCCTCCAGCAACTTCAGAATATCCAGAATATCCTGATAAACCTAACTCTTGACTGCCCGTGTGGAAATTGGTGGGCACCCAGAGTTTAGGAAGGAAAACAATAAACTCCAAGTCAGTCATGTGACTAGTGCGAGAACTCAAAACAGTTTATTTATCTTTATAATCAAAATAGAGGAATATTTTTAAATTCAATTCGCAATGCTTTTAAAAATGAGACTACCATAAGGCCTCCTGCACACACACACATGCAAACGCAGAATCGGAGGAGATTTCTCCTTATGATAGTCAAAGATGCTTGATACGCATTTAAAATAACATTTGATATTATTACTAGTGCATAGTGTAGGGGGAAAATTCATTTTGAAAGTAGAATATAAATCTTAGCCAACATACGACCATTATCGTATGCCTACTATAGCTACCATCCAAACAGTGTTGCGACACCATAAGTGAATGATAGGTTCTACAACTAATACCGTACAAGTTTCGTATTGGGAATTGGATTTCCAACAAATGGTCAGGCCAAGGAACTTCCCATTGCCACATGAGAATGCCTCTGGAAAGACATCCCCGAGAACCAAACCGGAACTCTGCCAACACAAGGCCGGGTTACCCCTAACTGGGTAACTACTGACACGAGCACGCCATTCCCCGATCGTAAACGACCTTTCTCACGGGATCCCGAAAACCAACAACCACAAAGTAATAAATTCGCAGTAACCACATAGGTTAAATATCTGGGCTCCATACCATGATACAACCTCTATCCAGAAGGAAATGTACATACCCTAAAGGGTGCTACCCCTCATAACCTTGCCGCATCTTTCCTGTTTTGACCATTTCCGGGGTGTGAGGCTCGACGAAGTCACGTCCACAAAAACATACTTTATACAAAAGCCATGCTTTGGGTCAACAAATGATCAACACAATGATCACTAAGATAGACGATCAAATAAACGATCCTATCACAATAATCAACACAATGATCATTTCAGCAACACTCAGCATGTCACATTACCAAATTGGGAATATATCGCTGATAACTTCAACTATATAACCTCTGAGCTCGTACGTCTCAGAGAAGGGTGTTAAGCTAAAAGAATAAATTCTTCGCCACCAACAGAAATATATTTGAATGAAATCGGCTTTATATCTCAACTTGTAATGTCAGACACACAATCCATACAAGTCGTTCCGGGATCGAACAAAACCGAAGGCACTTACAAAGAAGTCCTTGCAATCCGGATATTCACAATCCTGATCGGATTCACCATCACATATGGAGAACTCTATACCGGAGCAACTCGGTGCAGAGTAAATCGACAGGTCATCCTATCGCTCTCGCAAATACCGGGTCTTCAACACCGATCTTCAATGCAATTCACAACGACGTATCACATATTCGGAATGGGTTATACGACCCCATGGTCCTTTCCCGGTTAACCCGAATAGTGAGCGCTTATTCAAAAATAAGTGTAGCATTCACATTCAAACAAATCACATCAACTACCCATTCAAAGGGAAATATTGATAGTCGGTTATTGAACTATCACTGGATATGCACACATCACCAGTTTCCAAATAATTTTCCAAATTATTTATTTCACAAAATATCTTTACAAGATATAAAATTTTCAATACTTCAAAAATAAATCGATATTTATTTTTAAACCAATTCCACTTTCTTTTATAAATTCCTTAGTGAATTTATAATCCAAAATATCTATGGATATTCGATTTCAATTATTCATTTTCAATATTCCTTTTCAATTTATCTTCAAAAAGATAAATTCCCAAAATATTCACTTTATATTGGAAAACATTTCCATACTTATTTAATAAGTAATTCACAAATTTTATTTATTTTCAATACTTAGAAAATATTCAATATACCTAAATCGAAATTTAGTATATATTTCATTCTATTAAGGAAATCATTCTCTTCAACATATTTATTTGGGCCAAAACGAATGTTGCGTAAAACATCGTTACGACAACCCAAAATCACTAGTATAGGGATTCGAAATTAAAATAGATATATAAATCCCAATACTATACAAAACATTTCCTTTCGGAAATCATTTACTATAACAACAGTGTTATAGTCCATCATCTCCTTTTATTTCTCGAAAACGTCTATTTCAACAATAAATGTTGAAATCTATGGTTTCGAATCATAACACATTTTAAAACATCGTTAGATCGTTTTAATTCTATTTCAAATATCACATTCAAAACAATTTCTTTAACATATTATTCACAATTCAAAAACGTGAATAAACTTCATTAACAATTTCATCCTTTTATTCATTTTAATTCAAAGGATTATTCACTATTCAAAGATGTGAATATAACTCCATTTATAGGTTTCAACAATTAACTTATCAAAATAAGTTGTTTGCGAATTTATAAAACAACGTTTATAAATTCCATTTCTATTTATTTATAAAAACTTCCTTTTTATGAATTCTTTTATTAACCTATTCCAGTTTATAACTCAATTATAAACTAAAAGTTCATATTATAAGTCAAATGCTTATAAAACGATTATTTTACAAAGATCGTTCTTTTAAAGACTTTCCAAATCATAAATCTTATAACTTATAAGATTCATTTATTTATCCAAAATTCGTTCTTTCAATAACTTTATAAATTTTGTAAACCTACTGTTTATAAAATTCCATTTATAACTTCAGTGTTTAAAATTCTATAAATTCCATTCAATTATGAAATTCATTTTCACTTCATTCAAACACTTATAAAAACTCGTTTTATAATGTCCATATTTCAATTTATAAATATCCATTTATAAATATCTTAATATAATTCAATTTATATTATTCTTTAAAATGTCTTTAAATTCCTTTAAAACTTCATCATTTTGATTTATAAAATAATCAAATTTTATAAATCCTATATTTAAACTTTTTCCAATAAATTCAAAAATCCCAATTTAATTTACTTTATAAGATCTTTAGTCCATATTTCTCAAAATCAACCTTTTAACTATATTTCTCAAAAATCATAATTTTTCATAACATTAAAAATTATAACGTTTATTTATTTAAAATAAATCAATTTCCAAAATATAGTATATTCTCAAAAATCACTTTAAAAATCATTTTAAAATCCCAAAATTTGGTCCAATGATGCTACACACCAAATAGTCAATCACGACTACAACGATATCATATATCAATATGAAAATCCATCAAATATCAAAATATCTGAAATCTAATAAATACTGTTGAGGAATCCAGTTGGATCCCTCCAACCTGTTTTCCTGCATCCAAAAACATTAGCACAATACCAATTTCGCTCCAGTACGAAATTATCGCGGTATATGTTTTTATTAAATATTATCCGCTTAATAACGGCGTAATAGGGTCTCATCCGCTAAAAAATGCGGGGAATCAACAACTGCAATATATACATATGCCAATATATATATATTGATATTATATATAATACCAATTTCACTGTTTATGAAATATTCACGGTATATGTTTTTATTAAATAACATCCGCTTACTAACGGCGCATAATGTCTATTTTAACAATCAATAGATAACAATCACCATTCAAACATGCATTCAAATATTTTAAATCTAACTATTTAAAATAAAATCGAAACTGATTCGATTGAGTGAGAAGTTCTCACCTTAATTTTAATTTCCGTTTTAGCGATTTATTTCGAATGGACGTTTAATTTTACCCAAAATTCTCACTAACTCCAAACGACTCCAAACCAACTCCATCGCGTAGTGCTCGTCCATACGATTCCAACGCAACTGAGTTTGCATTTTTTCGACCTCGTATGAAAAAGTTATGCATTTTATAAGTTTGTACACGATTTTATATTCATAATATTTACAACTTTATTTATATTTATAACCTCTGTCAAATATTAGCCGTAGGATCTAATCTGAAGGCATCAGGCCCGTGCGCACGATCTCCCTCATCTCCTTCTTCGTACGCGTGAACCCCCCTATAGCCGAACCCAATACAAGAAATTAGGGTTTAACTTTGCCTCCTCCACGCCAACCTATATCACGATCTGGAACTTGCATTCGACACGCCTCCCCTAGCTCCACCCTCGCCCTGAGTAGCCCCCAACTCGGTCGCACGCAAATCGAGGAAAGCACGATTGAACGCACGCGGTTCAAACTCAAATTGCTGCCAATCCACTTCGAATTTTCTGATCATGACCGTTGATAATGTTGCCCTCGACGAGCTCTACAAGGTTGCTGAAGAAAGTTTTTGCAAATAGTGAGTAGATTGGAAGATTATGAGGGGAGAACGACACAACTTGCTAGCCGTTGAAACGATACAGCGGCGGCTAGGGTTTCTATTTTTTTATTTTTTTATTTTTGTGAATTAAAGGGGTATTTATAAGAAAAAAATCGAACACTATTCATCCAGAAATTCCGAACTCCGATTTACGCGCCGAAACTGACGTACCTAGGGTTTATCCCGCGTTCCGGACACAATGGAATAGGTTTCAGAAGCTAATTCGGACATCTGTGCGAGTTATGGCTGTAAACGCTCAATTTAAATTAAACCGATTTAAACCGATTTCTAGGCGTTTTAATTCGTACCGGACAAACGGTAAATCCAATTGACTTGAAATTCGAAACCTTACAATAATATCACATTACCGATCCGATGAAACTGGTTTCGTCGCAATCCGAGACTTTTGAAAAATGGCTATTTTAGCTCGCTAAATTAAAATTAAAAATAATTCGATGCGTTTCTAGCTGCCACGATCAAACGATAGCTCCGATTGACACGAAATTTGAAATCCGGTAATAACTAACTATTACGGATCCAATGGAACTAGTTTCGTTCAATTCTGAGACTGTTCAAAAATTGACTATTTTCACTAGTCGATTTAAATATTAAAATATTCAATTTTCACAAATAAACTTTTAATTCGATTTTAAAAGTTCTAAAATATTGTTCTAACTTCCATATGATAAAATAAAATTTTACAAATCATTTTCAATCATATTTTACCCAATTTTCAATTATTTCCATAATTTAACATATTAAATTATCGATTTAATTATTCAATAAAATCCAATAATTCAAATAAAAATTTATTCGACTTATAAATTCACTTATTAATATTTAAAATTAATTAAATATTCAAATTTTAATTAATAAAAATTCTGGGTCGTTACAATCTTCCCCACTTAAAAGAATTTCGTCCTCGAAATTATAAGTAAGAAAGGTTACAGAATTTATTAACTTTCCCAAAATTCATAGTTAAACTTCTTACAAATCTTCACTAAGTTTTCAAAATCATACTTAGTTATCCATTCAAAACAACTACTATTGTTTAACTTTCAATTCCAAAATCAAAGGTTAAAGTTTTCAAAATTTTCTAAATTTTCTCAAAATTTTTCTAACGCCTTAAATTTTCGGAAAAATTCGCCATAGTCTCCTTTGCGCGGCTCGATCCGAAAAAAAATGACAGTATATAGATCACAAATATACATCTCATCAAGTAATGAGGCATCCCGAAGGGAAAAAAATGTAAAAGTACGGTATGTAATCCGAGATATGTACCTTATATTTTATTAGCGAGCATATACGGCTAATATAGCGCGAAAGCGAGCTCCAAATGCGAAGCAAACGCGATCCGCACCTACTAATCACTCAACAAACAACATGAGAACATGCATATATGAAAATAATATCAATATACAACATATATCTCCATAACAACTATATATGTCACATAGCAATTGAAGTAAAAGCAATAAATGCAAACATCAACCAACTAGCATTCAACAAATTCATAATCAATATATATTCATTTATATTCTCATTAATATTCAATGAATTGGTTTTTCAATTTAATCACATTTGATTCATATACAGTGGATGTTCTTACTAACATTCATTCTCAATTAGTTTATATTCACTAATTCATATTCAAGTTGATTCACTTCCAAATCAAATTCAATTCTATTCAAATTTATTTACTTCTAATTTGAATTCAATTACATAGCTTTCAATTTCGCTAATTCACTTTCATTAACATTAGATTTCAATGAATTAACACTTATATTCATTATTCAATATCAATTATTCATATTTAATTGATTAACATTCAATCCATTAATTCAATTCAATTACAAAAGTTGAATTCTATTACATAACTCAAGTTCATATTCATCACTTAACTTTATTACTTTACTTCGATACCAATATCAACTTCATTCAACAACTCTTAAGTTATATTCCATTTAACTTTAAATTCACTTTTTTTTTATTTACAACTCATATTCATAAATATATTCATATAGTTTCACTTCTTACATATATAGGTTTTATTTCACAATTGTAAATCACATTAATTATAATTCAATTCTTTATAATTCATTTGCTTATACAATTCCTTTATTTAGATTATTCAAACAACTAAACAATCAACTTATATACACTTTAATAATTCTGAAAAATTATTTCTTTATATATAAAATATACTCAAGGTAAAATTATTTCATTTACCCAATTTAAAAACAATATTATGTCGAATTGTTCTATTCAAGTGTTTAGAAACCCCTTCGATTCAGTTTCGAAGCTGCGCCGATGAAGGTTCATATACCACTCAACAAACCAATCATCACAATATAAAACAATTTCATATTCACTAACAAATACGCTCTCATAGCTATTATTACACTCAAACTCAATCTAGAGTACTACTGACTCTATCTCTAATGAGTAATATCCAACAGAACCATGGTTGTCGCTTAACCATAAGCTTTGATACCAACTGTAAAGACCCGAAGGTAGCGGTCACAACCGGTAGGCTTTTCAACCATCCCAGCCCCACCGTGGCTTACACTGGTACCCCAGACCTTGCTTTTACGGCCAGCCTCTCGACTGTCTCAGGTTACACCTAACCAACCCCCTAAAAGAGGACGTGTGGGAGTAAGAGTCTCCCGTTCGCCACCTAACCGCGAAGCGAGAACCCCCCATCACATAGCCTAAAGCATAACAAGACTGGTGCGAGAACTCAAAACAGTTTATTTATCTTTATAATCAAAATAGAGGAATATTTTTAAATTCAATTCGCAATGCTTTTAAAAATGAGACTACCATAAGGCCTCCTGCACACACACACATGCAAACGCAGAATCGGAGGAGATTTCTCCTTATGATAGTCAAAGATGCTTGATACGCATTTAAAATAACATTTGATATTATTACTAGTGCATAGTGTAGGGGGAAAATTCATTTTGAAAGTAGAATATAAATCTTAGCCAACATACGACCATTATCGTATGCCTACTATAGCTACCATCCAAACAGTGTTGCGACACCATAAGTGAATGATAGGTTCTACAACTAATACCGTACAAGTTTCGTATTGGGAATTGGATTTCCAACAAATGGTCAGGCCAAGGAACTTCCCATTGCCACATGAGAATGCCTCTGGAAAGACATCCCCGAGAACCAAACCGGAACTCTGCCAACACAAGGCCGGGTTACCCCTAACTGGGTAACTACTGACACGAGCACGCCATTCCCCGATCGTAAACGACCTTTCTCACGGGATCCCGAAAACCAACAACCACAAAGTAATAAATTCGCAGTAACCACATAGGTTAAATATCTGGGCTCCATACCATGATACAACCTCTATCCAGAAGGAAATGTACATACCCTAAAGGGTGCTACCCCTCATAACCTTGCCGCATCTTTCCTGTTTTGACCATTTCCGGGGTGTGAGGCTCGACGAAGTCACGTCCACAAAAACATACTTTATACAAAAGCCATGCTTTGGGTCAACAAATGATCAACACAATGATCACTAAGATAGACGATCAAATAAACGATCCTATCACAATAATCAACACAATGATCATTTCAGCAACACTCAGCATGTCACATTACCAAATTGGGAATATATCGCTGATAACTTCAACTATATAACCTCTGAGCTCGTACGTCTCAGAGAAGGGTGTTAAGCTAAAAGAATAAATTCTTCGCCACCAACAGAAATATATTTGAATGAAATCGGCTTTATATCTCAACTTGTAATGTCAGACACACAATCCATACAAGTCGTTCCGGGATCGAACAAAACCGAAGGCACTTACAAAGAAGTCCTTGCAATCCGGATATTCACAATCCTGATCGGATTCACCATCACATATGGAGAACTCTATACCGGAGCAACTCGGTGCAGAGTAAATCGACAGGTCATCCTATCGCTCTCGCAAATACCGGGTCTTCAACACCGATCTTCAATGCAATTCACAACGACGTATCACATATTCGGAATGGGTTATACGACCCCATGGTCCTTTCCCGGTTAACCCGAATAGTGAGCGCTTATTCAAAAATAAGTGTAGCATTCACATTCAAACAAATCACATCAACTACCCATTCAAAGGGAAATATTGATAGTCGGTTATTGAACTATCACTGGATATGCACACATCACCAGTTTCCAAATAATTTTCCAAATTATTTATTTCACAAAATATCTTTACAAGATATAAAATTTTCAATACTTCAAAAATAAATCGATATTTATTTTTAAACCAATTCCACTTTCTTTTATAAATTCCTTAGTGAATTTATAATCCAAAATATCTATGGATATTCGATTTCAATTATTCATTTTCAATATTCCTTTTCAATTTATCTTCAAAAAGATAAATTCCCAAAATATTCACTTTATATTGGAAAACATTTCCATACTTATTTAATAAGTAATTCACAAATTTTATTTATTTTCAATACTTAGAAAATATTCAATATACCTAAATCGAAATTTAGTATATATTTCATTCTATTAAGGAAATCATTCTCTTCAACATATTTATTTGGGCCAAAACGAATGTTGCGTAAAACATCGTTACGACAACCCAAAATCACTAGTATAGGGATTCGAAATTAAAATAGATATATAAATCCCAATACTATACAAAACATTTCCTTTCGGAAATCATTTACTATAACAACAGTGTTATAGTCCATCATCTCCTTTTATTTCTCGAAAACGTCTATTTCAACAATAAATGTTGAAATCTATGGTTTCGAATCATAACACATTTTAAAACATCGTTAGATCGTTTTAATTCTATTTCAAATATCACATTCAAAACAATTTCTTTAACATATTATTCACAATTCAAAAACGTGAATAAACTTCATTAACAATTTCATCCTTTTATTCATTTTAATTCAAAGGATTATTCACTATTCAAAGATGTGAATATAACTCCATTTATAGGTTTCAACAATTAACTTATCAAAATAAGTTGTTTGCGAATTTATAAAACAACGTTTATAAATTCCATTTCTATTTATTTATAAAAACTTCCTTTTTATGAATTCTTTTATTAACCTATTCCAGTTTATAACTCAATTATAAACTAAAAGTTCATATTATAAGTCAAATGCTTATAAAACGATTATTTTACAAAGATCGTTCTTTTAAAGACTTTCCAAATCATAAATCTTATAACTTATAAGATTCATTTATTTATCCAAAATTCGTTCTTTCAATAACTTTATAAATTTTGTAAACCTACTGTTTATAAAATTCCATTTATAACTTCACTGTTTAAAATTCTATAAATTCCATTCAATTATGAAATTCATTTTCACTTCATTCAAACACTTATAAAAACTCGTTTTATAATGTCCATATTTCAATTTATAAATATCCATTTATAAATATCTTAATATAATTCAATTTATATTATTCTTTAAAATGTCTTTAAATTCCTTTAAAACTTCATCAATTTGATTTATAAAATAATCATATTTTATAAATCCTATATTTAAACTTTTTCCAATAAATTCAAAAATCCCAATTTAATTTACTTTATAAGATCTTTAGTCCATATTTCTCAAAATCAACCTTTTAACTATATTTCTCAAAAATCATAATTTTTTATAACATTAAAAATTATAACGTTTATTTATTTAAAATAAATCAATTTCCAAAATATAGTATATTCTCAAAAATCACTTTAAAAATCATTTTAAAATCCCAAAATTTGGTCCAATGATGCTACACACCAAATAGTCAATCACGACTACAACGATATCATATATCAATATGAAAATCCATCAAATATCAAAATATCTGAAATCTAATAAATACTGTTGAGGAATCCAGTTGGATCCCTCCAACCTGTTTTCCTGCATCCAAAAACATTAGCACAATACCAATTTCGCTCCAGTACGAAATTATCGCGGTATATGTTTTTATTAAATATTATCCGCTTAATAACGGCGTAATAGGGTCTCATCCGCTAAAAAATGCGGGGAATCAACAACTGCAATATATACATATGCCAATATATATATATTGATATTATATATAATACCAATTTCACTGTTTATGAAATATTCACGGTATATGTTTTTATTAAATAACATCCGCTTACTAACGGCGCATAATGTCTATTTTAACAATCAGTAGATAACAATCAACATTCAAACATGCATTCAAATATTTTAAATCTAACTATTTAAAATAAAATCGAAACTGATTCGATTGAGTGAGAAGTTCTCACCTTAATTTTAATTTCCGTTTTAGCGATTTATTTCGAATAAAATTAAACAGACGTTTAATTTTACCCAAAATTCTCACTAACTCCAAACGACTCCAAACCAACTCCATCGCGTAGTGCTCGTCCATACGATTCCAACGCAACTGAGTTTGCATTTTTTCGACCTCGTATGAAAAAGTTATGCATTTTATAAGTTTGTACACGATTTTATATTCATAATATTTACAACTTTATTTATATTTATAACCTCTGTCAAATATTAGCCGTAGGATCTAATCTGAAGGCATCAGGCCCGTGCACACGATCTCCCTCATCTCCTTCTTCGTACGCGTGAACCCCCCTATAGCCGAACCCAATACAAGAAATTAGGGTTTAACTTTGCCTCCTCCACGCCAACCTATATCACGATCTGGAACTTGCATTCGACACGCCTCCCCTAGCTCCACCCTCGCCCTGAGTAGCCCCCAACTCGGTCGCATGCAAATTGAGGAAAGCACGAACGAACGCACGCGGTTCAAACTCAAATTGCTGCCAATCCACTTCGAATTTTCTGATCATGACCGTTGATAATGTTGCCCTCAACGAGCTCTACAAGGTTGCTGAAGAAAGTTTTTGCAAATAGTGAGTAGATTGGAAGATTATGAGGGGAGAACGACACAACTTGCTGGCCGTTGAAACGATATAGCGGCGGCTAGGGTTTCTATTTTTTATTTTTTATTTTTTTTGTGAATTAAAGGGGTATTTATAGGAAAAAAATCGAACACTATTCATCCGGAAATTCCGAACTCCGATTTACGCGCCGAAACTGACGTACCTAGGGTTTATCCCGCGTTCCGGACACAATGGAATAGGTTTCGGAAGCTAATTCGGACATATGTGCGAGTTATGGCTGTAAACGCTAAATTTAAATTAAACCGATTAAACCGATTTCTAGGCGTTTTAATTCGTACCGGACAAACGGTAAATCCAATTGACTTGAAATTTGAAACCTTATAATAATATCACATTACGGATCCGATGAAACTAGTTTCGTCAAAATCCGAGACTTTTTGAAAAATGGCTATTTTAGCTCGCTAAATTAAAATTAAAAATAATTCGATGCGTTTCGAGCTGCCACGATCAAACGATAGCTCCGATTGACACGAAATTTGAAATCCGGTAATAACTAACTATTACGGATCCCATGGAACTGGTTTCGTTCAATTCTGAGACTGTTCAAAAATTGACTATTTTCACTAGTCGATTTAAATATTAAAATATTCAATTTTCACAAATAAACTTTTAATTCGATTTTAAAAGTTCTAAAATATTGTTCTAACTTCCATATGATAAAATAAAATTTTACAAATCATTTTCAATCATATTTAACCCAATTTTCAATTATTTCCATAATTTAACATATTAAATTATCGATTTAATTATTCAATAAAATCCAATAATTCAAATAAAAATTTATTCGACTTATTAATTCACTTATTAATATTTAAAATTAATTAAATATTCAAATTTTAATTAATAAAAATTCTGGGCCGTTACAAAATTGAATAAAAAAAAATTCCAAACTTGAGAAAAAGAAATAAAATGGATTGAATCCAAGTAAATTAATATGATAATTCATTAATTCAGAATAAGAAAGTTGAATTAGTTAATTTAAAACTTGAATTGTTAGTTAAATTTACAGATAAATTCAAGTAAGTAGAAACAAATGGAAATAAATGGAAAATTTCCTTGTTATTGATAAAATGAATTCGAGATAAATTGAGAATGGAAATTTGGAATTAAAATGGATAAGTGAATGAAACTAATTGAATTAAATTAGTTGATGAAATGGATTTGGTAAATGAAAAATCAAATCGGAAATTTAAATTTGGAAATGTGAATAAATAATAGAGGTTGGAAATGAAGTTTGAGTTATAAATAGAAATTCAACTTGGAATTGTAAGAAGGTTGAATGGAATTTACAATTGCAAGTAAATAAAATTAACACTGAATGTTAACTTCGTTTGAATTTGTTAGTAAATGAGATTCAAGTTGAATATTGAAAATAGAATTTGATTTGTGATAAACAAAGTAAATATGATTTGAAAATGAATTGAATTCAATGATTATAAATGAAAAGCAAATAGAATTCAAATGGAATTTAAAATACAAGGTTGAATGGAATTGGAAATCCAGTCTAAAAATAAGTAAATATAACCGAAGTGGCAAATTGAAAATCAATATAATGAGTATATGGAATATTTATATTGAACCTAAGAAATGAAGAGTGAAATTCTTAAGTAAATTTGATATTAAAAATATTAAAGATTGAATGAAGATTAAACTGGAATTGAAACTGATATAAATTGAGTTAGAGTCAACTTAAAATGGTTATGAGTTCAAATGATAGTTTATTTACTTAAATCTCATCGAATTGCATAAAAATTTGTTTGTTGTTTGACGTAAACAAGATATATAAATTCAATGGCTTAATAAAAACAAATAGAATTGATGTTGGAATCGACTGAAATGAATATGAGTTGTTTGGACAAAAGAATGAATAGAATGTAAGAAGGTGAATTGTAAATCACTTGAATTGAATGGAATGGTATGTAAGTTGGTTGCAAACAAATTAAAACTAGTGTTGAAACCTTGAATATGTGCTTATGAATGTATATCACATGCATTGCTTTTTATTGAAATGAGTGAAATGTAAATGAATTTCCTATATATGTTACTTATGTGTTTAAATTGAGTAAGTACAGGTACATAAGGGTCGTTTGGCTGGATTTGATCGCGCTAATAAGCTAATAATAAACCGCTTTGCTTAAAAATGCTAAAAAGGTACGCCTACGCAATAAAAATAGGAAATATGAACTGTTTTGTTTTTTTCCGACCGTATGGGCCGATGTATATACATTTATATCTTTTGTCAAATTGCAAAAGCTCCTTCGTACAAAGGAGACTCTGCCAAAATTTTCCGAAAATTTTGGGAGTTAGAAATTTTTTGAAAATTGTTGAAAGATTTTTGTTAGCAACAAACGATTTCGAAATTGCAAATTGAAGTAAATTAGTGAATGAAACTAATTTAAAATAGTAATATGAATCGGTTATAATTGAAAGATAAAATTCAATATTCAGAATAGAAGATAAACCGAATTCAAATAGAATTGAAATTGTGAATTGAATTCAAATGAAATTGAAATGCAAAATTGAATGAAAATGGATATATAACTTCAATAATAAAGATGATATAAGAAGCATATATTGAAAATTTTGTAATGGAATTGGCAAAATGGTTTGAATATTGGAATTGGATACTACTGCTAGCAGGATATACAGGTGTATTAAAAGAAATGGAATTGGGATTTTGATTTCAAAGATAAAATTGAATTGCTCGACAAAAAGGTACGTATTTCAATTTTAGTATGAAATTTGGTGATTTTCTTGTCCAGCCGCTTGGCTTTTTGTTTTCTTTTGGGATTTGAGGGCCTGTGGTGCCATTTTGTAGTCGTACCGAGCTAGCCGTGCAAAGGAGATGTTGGCAAAAATTTTCGAAAATTTAAAGTGTTCGAAATTTTTTGAGAAAATTTGAAAGTTTAAAATTTAAATTTAAACTTAAATTTGAATTGTTAAGGAAACAATGTTGTTTGAAACTTATAAGTGAAGTTGGAAAGCTAGTTGAAATGATAATGAACCTCTAATAAAAAAAAATTAGGTTAGTAAGTTGATAAAACTATTTGGATTGTGAAAAATAGTAGACGAGTTAAGGACCATTTCTTCCTAACTTGTAATTTCGGGGCGAAATTCTTTTAATGGGGGACGATTGTAACGACCCTAAATTTTGGACAATTAAAATTGAAAATATTTAATTAATTTTAAATATTTGAACGATGGTTTGACTTGAATTTCAAAGTATCATAATGAATTTGGCGATTAAATTATAAAATTTAATCTATTAAGAGTTGAATAAAAATCTGAATCTTCAATTTTAAGCTGATTAAAAATATTTCAAAGGCTTGTAAAATTCACATTGATAATACTGAAAATAATAGAAGCTTCAGAATTGAATTTGAAAGTGATTTGATCAGTTTTGAAATTATATCGTTTGAATCGATATTTAAAAATAGCCTTCCAAAGCACAGTCTCGGAATTCGACGAAACCAGTTCCATTGGGTCCGTAATATTGAATTATTATCGGATTTCAAATTTCGTATTATTCGGAGTTGTTATGTGAGCACACGGTAAGTAAACGCTTTGAAATTAAATCGAATCCAATTTGAATTTAAAATTTTATTTAGTCAACATCAGCATGTTATCTCCCGTTAAATACGCCTAAAATCACGCCAAAGACCACGGGGAAGAGATCGTGCAAAGCAAGGCCGCTGTCTTTAAAACTTCAAATCGAAATCATCTCGTTCAAAAAAATTATTCAGAGAAAAATAAAATGGCTGAAGCCTTTAATTGAAATCACGATTTCTTCTTCCCCCCGTTCAAACATCTCAAACGAAGGAAAAATAATAATAATCCAAAATCGAATTACCACGTCCAATTTCCATCCTTTCCTCTTTTCCATCAGTAACCGAAATCGAATCGGTTTCGCTCGATTTTTGGAAGGGGGGTTCGATCGAGCTCGCGATTTCGAGGGCGAAGCAATTGCAGGCGGCGGCAACAAGGGGACTCGAACCCGAGTTCGAATTTGATGGGGGTGGTGACTTCGTGCGCGCGCGTAGGTCGAGTAGGGAGAAGATGCTAGCGAGATATGTCGCGTGATGGAGTTAGTGGAGGCTCGTGCTAGGGTTCGTCACTCTGGCCGTGACCGCGTGAGTGCTTAGGAAACCAAGAAGAGGCTCATGAACGTAGCCGTAGATATCACGTGCTTGGGGAGGCGCCAAGTTCGTCAAATCACGATGGGTAGTCGGCGCAGTGGAGATGGGTTGGGTCGATGGCGAGCTAGTTCGTCAAGGCAGTGATATTCGAGCGGCGTCGTAATGGCTTCGCGATGGCAGAGAGGTATTGTTTTATTTTATAAAATATAAAAGTCCCAGTATTTAATTTTTACAGTAAGTTAAATATTAAAATTTTAACATCTTGATTTGAAATTAAGAAATTGCAGTAAAGAATTTAGATGTAGATTTATAGATTTACAGAAAGATAATACAATAGATTTTTAATATATATATATATATGCAAGTAGAAGAAAATATATATAGTTTAGAAATTTTCAGTTTGCATAAAATTTACAGTAAATAAGTATTAGTTTAAAAATGTATATATATAGTAAATCTGGAAAGAAAGAAAAATTAACAGTGAAGGAAAGTACGATATAAAGAGAAAAAATATAGTTACAGATAAGGTTTGGAAAATAACAGGTATTTTAAATATAAGAGATTTATAAAAAGGGAATTTAGTTCAAAACAGAGAAAAATATATTCTTACAGTAGGGTGTATACAGGGTTTAAAACAACAATGGGAAAAGAAAATATTTTGTTAAAAGAAGAAATTAGTTAAAATTAAAAATATAAATGGAAATTTATTTTTCGACTAGCGGAATTAATTTGTACAAATGGTTCATTTAATTATTGGCATTAAAAATAATTTACTAAAGGAAATTTAGTTTTAGATTTTATCGTAGTTAAATAAATTTATTTTAAAAGGGAATCAGTTTGAAAATTTATATTTGTTTGTTTAAAATAAATCATCGATAATTAAATTTGTTAAATTAAATATAGAAGTTATAAAAAGAAATTGGTTTAAAATTAAATCATTGGCAAATTAAATTTATTAAATGGCAATTGAATTGCTCGATTATTCTAATATTAATAAAACCTTATAATGTTGTCCCAAAGGATATTTAAACGAGAAATTGATTTAAATAAAACTATTAGTTAATTAAACAATCAAAAACAAAAATTGGTTATTTGATTGGTTCGAGTGTTAATTAATTTATATAATATTTATATAAGGTCTATAAATCAAGAAAATCGAGTCAAGATGGAAATGGACTGCAAATAAAAAGCTAAGGTGAGAACTTCTCACTCAAAAGGGTTTTATTTAAATTTTAAATAGTTAGATTTAAAATTGTTGATTGTGTTGATTGTTTGTTTGGACGATAATATAGTATTATCAATTGTATTGAAATAGACCCTATATGTCGCCTATTAAGCGGATGTTATTTATTAAACCCATATACCGCGATATTCCACCCTGAAGTGGAATTGGTATTATATATGTACTTGGAGTTGATTTCCCGCATTATATAGCGGATGAGACCCTATTGCGCCGCCTATTAAGCGGATAATAATTTATAAATCCCATATACCGCGATATTCCGTCTTGAAACGGGATTGGTATTGTGCTAGCATCTGTGGATGCAGGGAAACAGGTTGGAGGGATCCAACTGGATTTCTCAAATAATTGAATTGGTTTCAATATTGTGTGTTGATTTCTTTTTATTATAATCCCTGTGTGATTATCTTTATAATTGAAATCGGTGAAGGCTAAAATTTAGCCGAATAAAATTCTGGTATCATTAGATATCGGAAATAAATAAAATTTGATTTTTGAAATAAGTAGTAGATAAATTTGTAAAATGGTTTGAATAGGGATATTTGAATTATTATAAATGGTTTATATAAAAATATTTATAAAATGGATATTTATAAATAATACTGGAATTATAAAGTGAGTTTTTATAAGCGTTAAAATGAATTATAAATGAATTCATAAGTGAATGAAATTTATAAAATTGTGAAGTTATAAAAGGAAATGATTTTTGTAAAATAAGAGAACTATAAATAATTTACTTATAAATTGGGTTTTAGCATTTAAATAAGATATAAATAGAATTTGTTAATTAAGGGATTTTATAAGTTGAAGTTTTTATAAAATATATACAAGGGACAACCTTTTAAATAAAATGTGTAGAAAATGTTGAATTTGGATTAACGAAGTATATTCACGATTTTGGATAGTGAATAATATATTTAAGAAATGTTCTGGAAAAATGATATTTTTAATAGAATTAAAATGATTAGAGATGTTTTAAAATATATTAAATATCGAAACCATAGATTTCAACATTCATTGTTGAAATAGACATTTTCGAGAAAGAAGGAAATGGTGGACTATAACACTATTGTTATAGTAAATGATTTCTGAAAGGAATTGCTTTACATAGTATTGGGATTTATATATCCATCTTAAATTCGAATCCCTATACTAGTGATTTTGGGTTGTCGTAACAATTTTTTACGTAACATTCGTTTTGACCAAATAATGGGTTTAATAGAATGTTTTCCTTAAGAAATGAAATATATACTTAATATTAATTTATGTATATCGAATATTTTCCAAATGTTGAAAATAAATAGATTTGTGAAATACTTATTATTACATAAGTAGGGAAATGTTTTCCCAATATGAAATGAACGTTTTGAGAATTATCTTTTTGAAGATAAATTGGAAGTGAATATTTGAAATCGGTTTGAAAATCGTATATCAGTAGATATTTTGGAATATAAATTCACTATGGAATTTATAAAGGAAAGGGGAATTGGTTTAAAAATAAATATCGATTTATTTTTGAAGTATGGAAATTATATATATATATATATATATATCTTGTAAAGATATTTTTGGAAAATAAGTAATTTGGAAAATTTTTTGGAATCTGGTGATGTTGTGCATACCTATTGATAGTTAAATAATCGACTATCAATATTTCCCTTTAAATAGGTATTTGTTGTGCTTGCTTGAATTTAAATGTTACACTTATTTTTTAAAATAAGCGCTCACTATTCGGGTTAGCTGGGAAAGGACCTTGGGGTCGTATAACCCACTCCGAATATGTGATACGTCGTAATGGATAGCATTGATGACCGGTGTTGAAGACCGGATATTTATGAAAACGGAAGGATTACCGTCGAATGTTTCTGCATCGGCTGATCCCCGATATAGAAATTTATTACCCTTTGTGATGGAAAGTCCGGTCGTGATAAGTGAATATCCGGATTGCAAGGACTTCTTTGTAAGTGCCTTCGGTTCCGTTCGATCCCGGAACGGACTTGTATGGAGGTGTGTCTGACGTTACAATTTGAGATGTAAAGCTGGTTTCTATCAAATATGTTTCCGTTGGTGGCGGAGAATTTATTCTCTTTGCTTAACACCCTTAGAGGTTATATAGTTGATGGTTACTAGTGATACATTCCCAAATTGGTAATGTGGCATACGAAGTGCTGTTGAGCATTTGTTGATCGAAGCATGGCTTTGTATAAAGCGTAGCTTTGTGCACGAGACTTCGTCGGACCTCACACCCCGGAAATGGTCAAAACAGGAAGGATGCAGCAATGTTATTATGGGGTAGCGCCCCTTTAGTGTATGTCATTCCTTCTGGATAGAGGTGGTATCAAGGTATGAAGCCTAGATACTTAATCTATGTTGTTGCTGCAAATTTATTGTTTTGTGGTTGTTGGAAATCGAGGATCCTCGGATATAGATCGGTTATGATCGGAGAATGACATATTCGTGTCAGTAGTTACCTAGTTTGAAAGGTAACCCGGCCTTGTGTTGGCAGAGATCCGGTTAGGTTCTCGGGGCGTCTTTCCAGAGGCGTTTCCATGTGGCAATGGGAAGTTCCTTGGCCTGACCATTTGTTGGAAATCCAAAGAAACAATACGATCTTGTACGGTTTTAGTTGTAGATCTTATCATTCACTTATGGTGGTCACCACAATTTGGATGGTAGCTATAGTAGGAATAAGTGCGGAATGCCTATGCTGGCTAAGATTTATATCTTTACTTTCGAAATGTTTTCTACACTATGCACTAGTAATAATATCAAATGTTTCTTTTTAATGCGTATCAAGCATCTTTGACTATCATAAGGAGAAATCTCCTCCTATTCTGCGTTTGCATTGTGTGTGTGTGTGCGGGAGGCCTTATGGTAGTCTCATTTTCTAAAAAGCATTGCGAATCTATTTGAAAAATTATCCTGTATTTTGTTTTAAAAATAAACCGTTTAAAGTTCTCACACCAGTCACATGACTGACCTGGAGTTTATTGTTTCCCTTCCTAAACTCTGGGTGCCCACCAATTTCCACACGGGCAGTCTAGAGTTAGGTTATCAGGATATTCTGGAATTCAGGAGTTGCTGCAGAAATCTGGAGGCAAGCTAGACGGCGTAGCATATTATTAGTATATAGTATTTCTTTTCCGCTGTTTGTGTGTTGTACACTCTGATAATGTAATGTAATGTGATGTAATATAATAACTGATATAGTTCTTTGTTTTAAATGATTATTCCTTTATCTATTATATGTTGTTCCGCTGCGAATTGTGAGATTCTGATATTGTTCTGTTCTATCTTTTTCTTTCTTCTTCTACTTCTTTCTTCTTCTTAAACCCTAAGAATTCGGTTTTTCGGCATTCAATTTCTCGGCAATTGATACGGTGGACGTATTGATGTCGATTTTCGAAAGTCGAAGAATCGGGTCCTTACATGAGAGCTGAGAGCTAAAATATATAGGAGTCAATACAGCTAAAAAATGATGGTTGAACGTGCAGTTTGAAAAAAGTGAGGAAGAGAGTGAACCAAAAAAGTTTGCGGCTGATATTTTATCTTTAAAAAATAGAAAATATAAAGAAAAGATGTATAAGGTGTATATGTGAAACATTGAATGGCCAGGTGGTAAAGATATAAACTTATCAAACCCGAGGTGCAGAGTTCGAGCACCAAAAAAAATATTATTTTAAATTAAATTAATTAGTAAATTTTTTTTATAATTCTGTTAAAGAAATTATACCTAGTTCTCTTCTTAATCTTATAAACAATCTTCATTGAGAGGTTTAGTGAAAATGTCAGCTAATTGATTTTCAGAATTTACAAATTCTAAATTTATTATATCCTTTTCAATATTATCACGAAGAAAATGATGACGAATGTCAATATGTTTAGTTCGTGAGTGACTGACAGGATTTTTAGATAAATTTATTGCACTAGTGTTATCACAATATATTATAGATTTATTTAATTTTATATCAAAATCTCGTAATGTTTGTTGCATGTAGATTACTTGAGCACATGCTAAAACTGCAGATATATATTCTGCTTCACATGTCGATAGTGAAACACAATTTTGTTTCTTACTAAACAAAGATACTAAGGATCGTCCAATGAAATGACAAGTTCCACTTGTACTTTTTCTATCTGTCCGACTTCCTCCAAAATCAGCATCACTGTATGATACTAATTGAAAAGGACATTCTTTTGGATAAAATAATCCTAAATCTTTGGTTTTTTAAGATAACGAATTATACGTTTAACTGCTCGCATATGTGATTCTTTAGGATTTGCTTGAAATCGAGCATATAAACAAACACTCATCTAATGTTAGGTCGACTAGCAGTTAAGTAAAGTTGTGATCCAATCATAATACGAAATAGTTTGCGGTCAACACTTTTTCCATTTTCATCTTTTTCAAGATGTATAGTTGTACTCATGGGAGTTGGTTTGGCAGATGTGTTTTCCATACCGAATCGTTTAATTAGATTATAACAATACTTTTCTTAATTAAGAAAAATGCCATTTTGGATTTGTTTGATTTGTAATCTGAGAAAATATGATAGTTCTCCCATATGTGACATTTCAAATTCGTTTGTCATGATAGTCAAAAATTCCTGACATAATTTTTCATTTGTTGAACCAAAAATAATATCATCAACATATATTTGAATAATTAAAATATCTTGTTTAGTTTTCTCAATAAATAATGTTTGATCAACTTTCCCAATCTCAAAACCAGATTCCAATAAATAGCTTTTAAGTTGGTCATACCAAGCACAAGGTGCTTGTTTTAAACCATATAAAGCTTTCTTAAGTTTATAAACATGATTTGGAAATTTTTCATGAGTAAACAGAGGAGGTTGTTCAACATAAATATTTTCTTTTATAAAACCATTTAAGAAAGCACTTTTAACATCCATTTGATATAATTTAAAGTTATGAAAACATGCAAAAGCCAGTAGAATACATATAGCTTCTAGTCTTGCAACTGGAGCAAACGTTTCTTCATATATATTCCCTCTTCTTGATTATAACCTTGTGCTACTAATGGAGCTTTATTTCTAATAATGTTACCTTGCTCATCAGCTTTGTTTTTGAAAACCCATTTTGTACCGATGACTGATTGATCACTTGGTCTAGGAACTAATTTCCAAACTTCGTTTCTTTCAAATTGATCTAGCTCTTCTTGCATATCTATAATCCAATAACCATTAGTTAAGGCTTTCTTAATATTTTTAGGTTCTATATTAGAGAGAAAAGCTATATGGCCCATTTGATTTAATTGATGCCTTGTTCTTACATTTGAATTTACTTCTCCAATTATATTTTGAACAGGGTGATTTCTAAGAATTCTTAGAGAAGATCTTACTACATTATCATTATTAATAGTATTTACATTTTCTAAGGAAACATCAGAATTATTATTTTGAAGAATAATATCATTATCTTATGAATTATTTGTCAGACTTTTATTTGTATTATTTTTCAAATTTGTAAATTTAGAAGAAGTTTGACATTTTCATCGAATGAAACATGAAGTGTTTCTTCGATTATTTTAGTTCTTGTATTAAAAACTGGATAAGCTTTGCTTCTTTCGAACATCCTATGAATATACCTTAATCGGATTTTGGATCAAATTTTCCAAGTTGACCTTTAGTGTTAAGTATGAAACATTTTGAACCAAAAACTTTAAAATATGAAATATTTGGTTTTCAACCATTTAAAAGTTCATAAGGAGTATGTTTTGTTAATTGTCGAATAGAAACACGATTTAAAATATAGCAAGCAGTTGCAACAGTTTCTGCCTAGTAATGCTTGGGTAGAGTGCTTCCATTTAATAAAGTTTGTGCACATCCTTGTAATGTTCTATTTTTCCTTTCTACAACTCCATTTTGTTGTGGTGTTCTATGAAAGGAGAAATTATGATTAATTCCTTTCGTGTTACAAAAATGTTCGAAAGCTTCATTTTCAAATTCATCTCCATGATCACTTCTAATGTTTTTAACTTTAAAATTCTTTATATTCTGAATTCTTTTTACAAAAATTTTAAAATTTTCAAAAGTATCACTTTTATGTTTCATAAAAATAGTCCATATATATCTTGAAAAATCATCTACAATAACAAACACATGTCTATTGTGATTAATAGATTGAACTTGAGTACGAAAAGGTCCATATGTAATAGTTCAAGTGGTTGTGTTGTAGTTATGATTTTCTTAGATTTAAAAGAAGATTTTGTTAATTTTCCTAGCGGACATGCATCACAGATATTATCAATATTGAATTTCATATCAGGTAGTTCTTTAACAAGTTTATTTTTAGCTAATTTATCAATAGTGTTAGTGTTTATGCGACAAAATCTTTTGTGCCATAGCCAAGAATCATTTTCTGTAGCTACTAAACATATATTTGTGCTATGATTTATATTCATAATATATATATTTTTATCTCTTATACCTTCAAAAATTAAATTTTGTTTTTTATCAGAAATAATACATTTATTTTTTGAAAAAGATATATTAAAACCTTTATCACACAACGGACTTACTTAACAAATTATGTTTTAAGTTTTTAACTAATAGAACATCAGTAATGAGAGGTGAGTTATTGCTCACATTCATATCAGGAGATACCGTTATTGCTCATATCGCCTTTGCTGATGACATAACCTTTTGAATTATCTCCAAAAGTGACTGATCCTCCATTTGAGTAGACTATGTTTGTTAATGTGTCTTTATCACCAGTCATGTGTTTCGAGTAACCGCTATCTAGAATCCATTTTCCTCTCTTTTTAAGTGGTACATGCAAAAAATAAAGATTAAGATGGTATCCACTTTTCTTTTTAGGGTCCTAAGAGTTAGGTCTTAGGAAACCAAACCCAAGAAGGTTCAGAATTCCCTTTAAAAATATAATTCTTATTTTTATGAACAGTTTCCATAAATGTTTTGATATGTTTATTCCTAATCAAGTTATTATTTGTTTTAGGAATCCATATTTTAATAGTTTTAACATTTTTAGAAATTGTTTTATTTAAATCTTGATTAATTTTGTTTTTAAACTTATTTTTAAACTTTTCAGATTTCTTTGGTTTTTCAATTTTCTTATATCCTAATCCCATTTTATTTGAAGTTAACTGAGAATTTTCTATTATTTTAGAAAGATTTTCTCATCCTTTATTAAAATTGGAAATATTTTTATTAATATCTTCTAGCTTAGTTTTAAGACTAGATTTTTCTAATTCTAAAACTTTAGTACTAGATTTTAAATCATTTACTTCAACTGATAAAATATCATTTTTATTCTTCTGAATTTCTAATTCCTAAGTTATCATGGAAAGTTGAGAGACTAAATTAGAATTTGATTCTTGAGATTTTTCAAGTTCTTCGAGAATATTATTTTCATCTCTAAGCATACTAATTTCTAATACGGATCTATTTAGTTTTCCTTGTAACTCCTTATTATGTTTCTTAGTCTGTTTTACAAAATTTACTAGTTCAGAATTAAGTTCAATTAAATCTTCAAAACTTAGTTCACTTACATCATCATTTGTAGCCATGAAGCATACATTTGCTTGCTCTGTGTCACTATCACTGTCGCTTTCTGATGATGTAGAATCTGAATTATCCCATGTTACAGAAAATGTTTTTTTCTTGAATTTGTTCTTCTTGAATTAGTTTTTCTGTTTTTCTGGACAATCTTTCTTCATATGACCCTTCTTATGACATTCATACCATTCCATGACAGATGATGATGGTTTATTGCTATTATTGTTGCTAGAATTATTTTTGTAAATCTTGCCTTTGTTATTCTTTTTGAATTTCAAAAACCTTTTGAAATTATTAGCAATAAATGCCATATCCTCTTCATCTGAGTCAGAGTCATCTTGTTCTGCTTGAAATGATAAATTCTTCTTATTTTGTGGTTGAACTTTTTTTGCCTGCAAATTCACTTCATATGATATTAGATTTCCCATTAACTCTTCTGGTTTCATAGTTGAAAGATCATTTGCTTCTTCAATAGCTAGGACCTTTCTTTCCCATTCATCCGTTAAAGAGTTTAGGATATTTGATATTATATCAAAATCATAAATTTTTTCTCCTAATCCTAATAGTGAATGACAGATATCTTGAAATGTAGAACACATATCATTGATGGATTCATCTTGTTTCATTCTAAAGTTTTGAAACTAATTTTTGAGCATGGAGATTTTGCTTTTTTTGACTTTATTAGTTCCTTTATGAGTGATTTTTAGCGTTCTCCATATTTCATAAGCAGTTTGACACATGCTAACATGATTAAATTCATTTCTATCTAGTGCACAAAATAACACGTTCATAACTTTAGCATTGGCAGTAGCATCTAATTTTTGTGTGTTTGACCAAGTGGAATATTCTCCGGTAGGAAGAGTGTATTCATTCTGTGTGATATTCCATGATTCAAAACTATTAGATTGCACATAGATTCTCATACGAGTAGACCAATAATTATAGTTTAAACCATTAAAGAATGGAGGTCGTGTAGTGGATTGACCTTCAATAAAACTAGTGTTAGTGGTATTGTTGGTGTTGTTTTCGGTATTAGCAAGATATCAGATAACTTTGTAACAGTTATAAGATGCCCTCGCTCTGATACCAAATGAAAGTGACTACTGTGTGGCTAGCTATCACTTAAGATCGTGTAATATGGAATATAATTAAATCTAAATGCGGAAATAGATGATAATAGCAAAGTAAATAAAAATAAGCACACCAGGAATTTTTATACTGGTTCGAACTTTCCGTTCTACGTCCAGTCCTAGACTTCCCTCTGGAATTTCTCACAATAACCCTCTCTTAACCCGAAGGAATAGGTACACGACACCTGAACAACCGAACAGGATTTTTCCGCCTCTAACAACCGAAAGAGGACTTTACCCGCCTATACAACCGAACAGGACTTCAACAGTTTCAATAGAATTGCTTTGACACTTTGTGTTCTTAACAACATTGATTTGTCTTTGATAGTACAACCTTCCTATAATCTTTCCTCAAGTATATATGTGTGTATAAAGATTTAGAAAGGAAAATATTGCTTTGAATCAAAGAATAAGTTAATTGTTTCAGAGATTCAAGCATTATATGAAAGTTGTGATTGCTTTTTAGAATACAGAGATAGTAGAAAGTAAGATCAGAAAGTAATCAGAAAATTGGTGATTTGTGGAGTGGATTTTGTGTGTTTATATAATAGTTAAAGAGATGCAACCGTTTATGAAGAGTTCTGATCAACAGAAGCAGCCATACCTCTTCATATTAGAACGTGACTCTTGGCAAAAGGAAGTGTCTATTAAGAAAAAATAGCCGTTGAAAGAAGTCAGTCGACTGACCCAAAATGATCAGTCAACTGAATATTCAAAGTTGTTTAAAAACAGAGCATTCCTGTGCACCTGTACAGGTTCAGTCGACTGGCCATATACAATCAGTCGACCGACCTGAAAGTCAAAGCATTATTTACACATTTTTTTAAATAAGTTTAAAGTTTTAAAACAACTTAACTACTTGAGGATAGATTTTAACATTTTTATGACTAAAAAACTTCAATAAATCAACATATTATACGCAGTTTTGTAGCCTTGTCTCCTTTGTAGTTTGAACAGCATAATTCCTTTTATTTTTGTCGCCTATCCATATAGTATAATTCATTTCTTTGTCATGAATCAAAATATGTGATTCAACAGCAGGATGTTTGAAATATGAATATTAGCTTGGATAAGTTAGGAATCGGCATGACTTGGTGGAAGCCCAAGGATCGGCTTGACTTGGATCAGCATGACATGGTGGAAGCCCAGGGATCGGCATAGCTTGGATCGACATGACATGCTGGAACATCAAGGGTCGACATGGCATGGTAAGGCTCAAAGGGTCGGCACGAGTGAAGGTGTATGTTCAACATGGTTAGTTAGATGAGGGATTGACATACTTCGGCCTGTGAAGGAGGGGTTGGCATAAGATGGATCGGCAGGCTATGTCATGAAGGAATCAACAAGCTATAGTTGAATGACACAGATCTGTATACTTCAGTGAGAAAATGAAGGATCGACATTGTAGGCTAGAAGGGATCAACACACTTCAGTTCTCAAAAAAAGGATCGGTATGATTCAGTAAACTAGGGTTTTATGGATCATAACGCTTCGATGAATATGGTTCGACATGCAACCATTAGAAGGGATCTGTAGAAAGACGCACTCAAGCAACCTTGAATCAAAGATCAATTAATAACCTGAGTTCCTTTGATCCAAATGACATGAAACTTGGAGATTAACATATTTTAGTATATAGAATCCACCATAGGAATCACTGCCCAAATATCAACCAATGAAGGGGTCGGTATCAATCCCTCTTCATTGGAAGTTGGGCCTAGCGACCCATATGGATAAGAAGGTCCTACAGCCGAAGTTTCAGAGAGATTGATGCACGTCTTCCCCTATAAATACAACAGGCATGGCATCAGAAAATGGATCTTCTTTCTTATTCTCCTCATCTTCTACCTAGGCTATATTCTATCAGTTTTATTCTCAAATTTCATGGATTTATAACTGTAATTAGCAGTGTAAACTAATAAAAACATACCTTTGAAGTGGACGTAGGCCAGAGTTAGCCGAACCACTGCAAATCTATGTCTTTATTTACTTTCTTTATAATTGTTTTAATTTTGTTCTTCATTTATTTCTCTTCATATTTCTGTATTTGGATTGGATATTGGCGCTTTCACATAATTGGGTGTTGGTGGCTAATTTTGACGCCAACAAATATTATTCGAGCTTGAAACGGACTTGAGGCCCATATAGGGCTTGCTAATTTTGGTCATGGTAGGAGCAAAGATAGGTCGACCATATATATGGCTAAGGTAGGGTGGACTTTGAATTAAAAGAGAGAAGAATTGGTGTGAGAGAAATAAAGATCTGGATCCTAGTTTTACTCTTTGGGATCTCCTTAACTATCTATAACCCACACTCTTCAATGATTTTTTGACGCCTCCATATATTCCTCTTGCTAGACGAAATCCCTCATCTGCCTTCTACAAAACTTTAAGCATTTTAAATATAAATCTAATCAAATACAATCATAAATGGTATCTATGTTCGGCAAGCCAGCAAATTCTGGATATAGGATTCAATTCAGGGAGTTAGGTACTTTGCTTCAAGGTGTAAACAATTAGGGTACGGTGAAAGGTAATATTATTTGTCTATAATGTTTAATTTGCTCATTTATGTCATATGCTAGCTTGGTTAGAAATTGATATCACGAATCTGTATATTGATGTATTGTCACATAATGATGGTCGCATATACAAGTGAATAAGTAAATTATTTTATATATAAATGCTTTCCTAATGCACATGACCTATTTAAAATAAATTTCAAAAATAATATAATATTTTAAATGATTTTAATTAATTAAAATCCATATTTAAAAGATTGATATCATATGAATATGATATAAAGTTTATTAAAAAAAATTATTCATATGTAAAATACTTTTAGCAACAAAACATCATTTATTTCGTATATATAATATATATATAATTATTTATTTAATTCAAACCAATTATACAAATAAAATAAATACATAATATATTTACAAATAATAAAATTATTGTAAAGTGTTGTGCAAAATATTATCACATTCAAAAATAAAAAAAAATTATATAAAATTCCTTATGGTGTTTTTGAATAATAAAACAAATGTTAACTATTAAATTACATAAAACCAAAAAAAATTGCTTGGGTCAAGAACAATATTGCAAGTAAATATTTATATAAAATATATATTATTAATTACATTAATATATACATAATTTATTATGTGTTTATATATACTATATATATTATATGTACAAATTATTTTGAATTTAATACAAAAATTGGATTTCATATTATTGTTATTTATAAACTAATATTTATAATAATTTTGAGATATAATTATATATACTAGTATGGGCCCGTGCTTCACAAATGGGCTGTTTGTGTTATTGTATATGTTGATATTTGTTTGAGCATAAATATGTAAACGGAAAGCAAGGGCATTTTTGAAATTTCAAAAAGACACCGAGTAAATTAGTTCAACGAATTTTCTTTATTAGTAGTAGAAATGTATGTATGTATACATACATACATACATATATATATTTAATAAATTTTTTATATAAATTTTTTACAATTTTATGTTATAATATATACACACACACGTGCGCGTGCACTTATGTTTTTACTTATATTATATTTTGATGCATATATAGGTATATGTAGACAATACGTTTGTATACAAGAAGGGCAAACATGTCCATTGTGGTGTAAATCCCAACATTATACGATGATGTCAAACCATGTAGACTTTATTTTATTCCATATGCATATATACACATGTGTATATGAATACACATGTATAATATAATAAAAATTATATAAAAATAAACATTATTTATGAATTAAATAAAATATTAATTTTATTTAAAAAGAAATTTTTAGAAAAGTTCGAAATAAATTTAGTGTACATAGGCCTAATAAAAATCCAAACGGGTAAAAAAAATTGAAATTTACCCAATTACTCCACTACGGGCTTGCCCAATTCCAACTCCTTGAAGACCGTTTAAGTCTGCATATAGACTTCAATAACTTACTAGCCTTGCCCTCATTCTCACTGAACTCAAAATGCTTGGGCTGCAACATATAGACGGTCTCTTCTAAATCCCCAATTAGAAATTTTGTTTTCACATCCATTTGCCATATTTCAGAGTCGTAGAATGCAATAATAGCTAGCATTATCTAGATGGTCTTAAGCATTGCTATAGACAAAAAGGTTTCATCATAATCAACTCCTTGAATTTAACAAAATCCTATCGCAAGTAGCCTCGCTTTGTAAGTCTCCACTTATCCATCTGCATCTAGCTTTTTCTTGAAAACCAATGGGTTTTATTCCTTTGGGTATACCGACCAAAGTCCATACTTTGTTTTCATACAAGTAATCCATTTCGGATTTCATATCTCCAACCAAAATGCTAAGCTTTTACTCTGCACAGTCCTCCTCGCCAGTCCTTCTCGAGGAGTTTTGTCGTCTAAGACACATTCCGCCTTGCCATATACGAGAAAACCGTAGTATCTCTCTAGTGCATGAGATTCCTTACTGGACCTTTCAATAGGTTGTGTTTTTTCATATACAGGTGAATTTGTTTCTCCCACTTGTTCAATCTCTATCTTAGGTTCTCGGATCTAATCAAATTCCAACTCTTCGCTATTAATTTCCTTTGATAGAAATTCCTTTCTAGAAAGAAAGTATGTTAAGAAACAACAATCTTTCATTCCCCGGTGTTGTAGAAAATATATCCCATAAAGTTCTTAGGATATCCTATGAGTTTACACAAAATTGATGTTGCCGCAAGTTTATTGGAGCCAATGTTCTTAAAGTAATCTGGACAAACTCACATCTTTAAATGTTTGAGGTGGAGTTTATTCCCATACCACATCTCATATGGCGCCTTAGACACAAATTTTATGGGTATCAAATTCAACATATGCGATATGGTTTTTAGTGCATATTCCTAATAGGATAGAGGTAACTATACTTTACTCATCATGGAACGAAATATCTTATAAGGTCGGTTCCTTCACTCCCAAACATTGTTGTATTGTAGAGTATACAATGGAGTAACCTGAGAGATAATATCATTATCCTTAAGAATTGTTAGAGCCCTTATCCAAAATACCCACCTCCTCGATCGGATCTAAATATTTTAATCTTATAGCTTGTTTGATTTTCGATCTTGCTTTTATATTCTATGAATTTCTCACCGATAATGAATTTTTTTGTCATAAGATACACATATCTTTGAGAAATCATCTACAAAGGTTACAAAATAAGAAGAATTATTTTTGGTAACTATGTGCATTGGGCTACATACATCACTATGTACTAGACCCAAGAGTCCATCATCTTTCTTATTGCTCCCACTAAACGGATGCTTGGTCTTTTTTCTTTTGGGACACAAATCACACATATCAAATGATGAACTAAAAAGTTTGGTTTTAAATTTGTGTAGTTGTTTCTCACTTATATGACCGAGCCTACAACACCTAAGATAGTTTTCATTTATGTTTACATTAGAACAATTACTCATAGCATATACATAATTAGTATTAAGCATATAAATTTCGTTATTTAAATACCATCGTAGAATTTATCACCGTCTAGCATAATGTTCATAACATTATTAGCATAGAGAAATATATAATAATTCTCTGACAATCTAGACATATAAATAATACCATAAATAAAGTCTTTCACATAATACACTTATTTAATATTAATACTAATCCATTTGGCAAATTTAAATGAAATTCTCCAACCGTTGTTGTTTCTACTAGAGATCCATCGACAACTAGAAACCTCATCTCTTCCCATGCCATAAGATGTATGTTCCTAACTCCCTATAAATAATCATATATGTGCAGATCCATTATCTAAAATCCAAGATCATTTATTGATTGCAAAACAATTTTGAATCATAAATGTACCTATAAGAGCAGTAGAACTATTTTGTTTCTTCCCCTTGACAATCTTTAAGTACTTTGGACAGTTCCAATTCCAATGACCCTTCCTATGATAGTGATGACATTCACCTTTGTCAATTTGATTAGTTTTCTTGTTATTCTTATTAACCCTATTCTGCTTCTTCAAATAAAGATGATGTTTTCCCTTTATTCGTGAGTACTGCTCCCTGACCCTTGGACGAAGACTCAACTGACCTTAATATATTGAGGAACTCTATGAGACTAATGCTCAACTGGTTCATATTATTGTTAATATGTAAGACTCAAACTGATGTGTAAGAGGTTGTAATTACCCAACTTTTCAAAACCTTATGCTACACCACGAAGTCCAAAAATGGCGAGTCATTAGGTGACAATAGATATGATATACATAGAGAGAGCATAAGATAAAACTATATTAACTAAAAACTTTTAGAGTCTCACAGTGGATGGTCACATGAAATATCATATTACATACATACATATATACATATATATACACACATTTAATTACATATATGATATTAGTACATAAGTTTTTATAATAAAAAAATCCAAATAATGCCACACAATGTCACATCAAGTCCTTCATACACACTTTGTTTACAATATATTTACAGTACATACAAGTTTCATCTCCAAATTTGTCATGCCTTCGAACTCCATCAACCTAAAAAATATAGATAAATAAAATATAAGAGTGGGTCAAACATATGTTTGCATGAGTGAAGCAAATCTAATACAAGTATACTACTATGACAATGATATAACATGATTTAAGTTTAAGTATAATATCGTATGGAACCTCCTATGTCGCGCTACAGAAATAATATTATACTATCTAAATAATCCTAAACTTAATCTCTTTTCTCCCGTTCTGATAAAGGATTACATGTTAACGACTATTTGGTCTTGCCATTAGTGGTAAATGATAGTCACACATTAGACTCATGCCTGGCCCCGTCGTGTGTGCTACAGGTCGATTGTTGTCCACGTCAACACTCCTGGACCAAATTCGATGCTCTATAGGAGAATGTCACGTCAATACCATAAATCAGAGACCTGCCTCATGCGCTACAAGATTCAGGTATTCGTTCATCTACTCAAATTGTATACATAAACTAAATTGGTATTTCACCATTATTACCAAATCCCATGTATTCATTTATTTATCAAAATTTCAATATTTCCAAACCACGTACACTATACTCGTGTCTTGTTACCATCGCTAAGATTTACATATTCATTCACACGTCCAAAAACTATGTACACTATATCCATACATCGTATCATTATCAATGAACCATGCATCCAAACAACAACTATACTCATCAAGATTTCACCATAGAGCCGCTAGATAAAACCATACAAAAGATCAAAACAACACGCATCGGTGTAGGCCACCAAAAACCCGAAGCATAAAAATCTGACTTGCCTACCGGTGGACCGGTGTGCACCACCGATGCACCGGTGAACAAGGCATAAACATGGTTAATATTTCTGTTTTGATATTTTTGGGTTTCGTATCTTGTTTCTTCTTATGTTTAATTGATTCTAAGGGTCATGCTTCATGTACACACACGACTTATTAGGGCCCTTAAGTCCTAATCCATATATATTGACCAAATCTGGGATTATCAAGTTAAAATGTAGAATTTGGTATCAAATATCTTATTTTGGTTTCTGAATATAAAAATACGTTCTTTTCTATATTTCAATTTTGGCATTATTGTTAAATTCATATATATGTTAAATTAACATCCTAAATTAGCCTAAAACCATCTTATGTCAGTATAAAAGTATTATAACGAGATTAGAGAAACCACACTCACCGAAACGACAAAACTTGCTCCTGCCTTTGCTGTTAAGTCATATTTGGCTAGGAATTTCTTCGTAGAAAATCCATTTTTCAGATCGTAGCGCTCATCCATACGATTATCTCGATGGATGTCTCGATGGATGGATCGTCAAATTCCGTCAAGAAATGAAAAAGATATGTTAATTTAAATTTTAACGTTGTTCGCAGCGAATGGATTATGAAATTTCTTTACTGCTTTTCCTTGTTGCACCTCCAACCCTCTGGTTTCTTCCACTAAACTCATGTTTTTTGTGCAGTATACCTGATTCATTTTTCCACTGGTTTCGTCAAATCTGTTAAGAAACAAAGGAGATATGCTCTTTTCGAAATTTGAAAATGGTGCATGAAAATTCACCACTTTTCTTCGCTACCTGGGCCTAGTGCACTTACATACTCAAAAATTTCGCCTCTCAATCACTCCAAATCGGTGTCCCTCTTCGATAGCTTTGCAACTCCACTAGTTTCATTGATTTTCGTTAAGATATGAGAGAGGTATTGTATTTTGATTGGAAGTGGTTTTTTAAAGAATGGAGGAAGATGAAGGCGTCTGACATATGTATGGTTAAAAAGATTTCAGGAGGAAATCAAACAGTGGTTATAATTTGACATTCAAATTTTCTAACCCGACCCAACTCTGCCCAGCCTAGCTCGTAGATTAAAAACATTGATACCTTATTCATACGACATCCGATTCGAGCAAATGAATACTCAATCTTGACTAGAAAAATGAGAGTTATCCAATGGCATGACCCCCATCAGCTAATTTAAATGTTTATAAAAATTATTATTTTGTCCTTTGGTTAAAATTTACCAAAATACGCTCCAATTCACTTTTAAATTATTTATTATTATTATTTAAGTCTTATTTAAAATTTTGAGGTATTACGTTCTCTCCCCTTAAAAGAATTTCGTACTCGAAATTCCTAAGAGACAAATAATGTATCGCACTTTCTCGCATCACAATATAAAAAATCAACCATCCAATCATTTGTTCGAACAACAAGAAACAAATCAAACTAAACATCCATGTATAACACACAAAATTACATATCAATTGTCATCAAATAGGTGCATGTGTTCTATTAGCATACACACATGTGGTGTTTGTGTACTTTTATGAAAGAAAACCAATAACATAACATCACGATATGTATGCAGATTATGACGACCTAGAATTTTTAATATTTGAAATTGGAATATTTAATTGATTTCAAATATTTTAAAGTTATTTTAACTTGAGTTTCAAATATCACTATTTATTTGGCAATCAAATTATTGAATTTAATAATTGGAAATTGGTTAAAATGGTGAATCTTGGTTTTTCAGCTGGTTAAAAATATTTCAAAGACTTGTAAAATTTATATTTATAATACTGGAGATAATAGAAGTTTCAAATGTAATTTTGAAAGTGATTTGTTCAGTTTTGAATTTTTATCGTCTAAATTGATATTTAGAAATAGCCTTCCGAGGCACGGTCTTGGAATTTTATGAAATCAGTTACATTGGATCCGTAATAGTGTATTATTATCAAATTTCAATTTTCGTAGCGTTTGGAGTTGTCGTGTGATCGTACGATAGGTAAACGCGCTGAAATTAATATCGAAAATTCAATATTATAACTGGGTCTCAAAAACTATCTTATCCATACGATCGAAATAGGACTCGAAATCTTTTCCACTACATTCGGAATAGGGGTATAACATTATAAATGCGTGGCGGCATGCCTCGATAGGAGGTCGAGATTGTGAGTTGCGAAATCGAGACGATTTAAATTTAAAATTTAAATAATTTGACTAGTCAATTTATTTAAAACATCAGAACTTTATACCCTAGCCACTTGTCCACTTTGAAAATATGTGTTTCTTTTTTCCTGTTTAATTTCACATGCGTCTTCGTTTTAAAAAAAAAAACCCTTTCCTCCTTCGTTTCAAATCAAACCGCATATCTCCTTCACTCCTTTCTTTCGAAATCAAATTGTATTCAATAAAGGGGCAGAACGAAAACATTTTGAAAACCATACAGTCTAAAAAAAATCATCAAATCGAATAAAGCGAAGTACGAAGTCGAATCATTTGAAGGGAAAAGGGGCGATCGATTTCGGTGGCGCCTTCGTGTTGTCACCTAGCACACTCGTGTTGCAATTTCGATTCTAGGATCGACAATGGAGGAGGTAGCCGGCTAGGGTTTCGGGGGGGGGGGGGGGTGCGGAGTCGTAGGCATACGTGAGTGCGCGCGTTCGAGGGGAGTGTTGTCAGTGGTTTGGAGATTTTCGTGCTCGATAGTTCGAGGCAGGACGTGGTGGAAGGACAGCGA